>CM063176.1:83817500-85250000 GCA_031835075.1 Saguinus oedipus | reverse complement strand
ATCTATGTTGAAAGCATGTCCTGCATAATCAGATGCATTTATGTTCTTTTCTACAATTATTATGATCTAGACTTTGCCTTTGAAAGCTATAACTATAGTCATAAAGGGTGAACTGCCATTCTGTTCCATTCCTCTGAATATGACGAGGATGCCAGATTTTAATCACCTGCTATGCTTGAACCAGTTTCTCATTCACCGTCTAGATTCACTTGTTGGTCTTAGGTCAACAGTACAGATTCTTCATTTCCACAGCTACAAGGCCCTTGAAATCTTTGTATTTGTGTTTGTTTGCTTTTTGATCTCAGCTGCAAAAACTGAAAAAGTTCCTGAGTATCTTTTCTCACAAAGGGCTTGTTATCTTATTTTTCCTTTTATTTTTCTGTATGCCCCTTCAAAGGTTTGTGAACTTGTCAACCTTTTCACCAGCCACCATCACTGCCAATCAAGAATCTGAGTGACAGCATAAATTCACTCACCTGGAAAAATCATATAAT
Organism: Saguinus oedipus; assembly: GCA_031835075.1. NCBI lineage: Eukaryota > Metazoa > Chordata > Mammalia > Primates > Cebidae > Saguinus > Saguinus oedipus. Next base: position 85,249,506 of record CM063176.1, on the reverse strand, counting down.
GTTAAAAAAAATAGTCAGAGTAATCTCTTAAAATAGTATATCTGAACATGTTTGCAAATTCAGAGCTTCAAATCCTTTACCCTCTTCCTGCTCTCCTTAGCATAAGGTCAACATTCTTTAACATTCCCTGGAAGAGATGCCAATTTATTCGGCTCCCAGGAGAGGTTCTGTGGTCCCAGGGAAAGAGGCCAGAAAAGTCACAACCAATTTCTCTCAGGCGTGGGGGTTTATAGGGAGTGAAGGCATTTGATTGGCTGTGGAGAAACAGGACGTGGATGGGGCAAGCTGCTATTGATAGGTAGGCGGGATTTCCAGTGAGCAGGTTAGGTGCCGAGTGCAGAACTTAGTGTAGAGTGCAGAGGGTATTTCCAAGGTGGGCTAGGTGCTGGGTGCAGAGCTTAGTGCTGAGTGCAGAGGGGATTTCCAAGGCAGAGCTAGATGATGGGCATATTCTGGTGATGCAATTTTCAGCTGGGGAGAGGGATGGGCTTGTCCAAGCTCCCAGCGAGCCAACTGGCCTTACACCTGTTTGTACTTACTAACTCAGCTAAAGCATTATATTCCAAAGGAATTTCCTGATTTGCTGTCTGCAGATTGTTTCTTATGGCTTCATAGTATTCCATGTACTACATTTTCTTTATCCAGTCTATCACTCATGAGCATTTAGGTTGATTCCATGTCTTTGCTATTGTGAATAGTGCTGCAATGAACATACACGTGCATATATCTTTATAATAGAATGATTTATATTCCTTTGATTATATACCCAGTAATGGGATTGCTGGGTCAAATGGTTTTAATGTCTATAGGTCTTTGAGAAATCACTACACTGTTTTCCACAATGGTTGTCCAGCATCTGTATTTTTTTTTTTTTTTTTTTTTACTTTTTAATAATAGTCATTTTGACTGGTGTGAGATTGTATCACATTGCAGTTTTGATTTGCATTTATCTAATAATCAGTGATATTTGTTGACCATATGTATGTCTTCTTTTGAAAAATGTTTGTTGATGTCCTTTGCTCACTTTTTAATGGTTTGTTTTTTCTTGTTCCTTAGAGATGCTTAATATTAGACCTTTGACAGATAGGAAGATTGCAAAAATTTTCTCCCATTCTGTAGGTTGTCTTTTTACTCTATCTATAGTTTCTTTTGCTGTGCAGAAGCTTTTAAGTACAATTATATCCCACTTGTCAATTTTGGCTTTTGTTGCAATTGCTTTGACTTCTTTATAATGAAATCTTTGCCCATACCTATGTCCTGAATAGTATTTCTTAGGTTTTCTTCTAGGATTTTTATAGTTTTGGGTTTTAAATTTAAGTCTTTATTCCATCTTGAGTTGATTTTTGTATATGATGTAAGGAAGGAGTCCACTTTTAATTTTCTGCATATGGCTAGCCAATTCTCCGAGCATCATTTATTAAATAGGGAATCATTTCCCTATTGATGATTTTTGTCAGGTTTATTGAAGAACAGATGGTTGTAGGTGTGTGGTCTGATTTCTGGGTTCTCTATCACGTTTTATTGGTCTATGTGTTCATTCTTGTACCAGTACCATGCTGTTTTGGTTACTGTAGCCCTGCAGTGTAGTTTGAAGTTGGGTAGGGTAATGCCTCCAGCTTTGTTTTGCTTAAGATTGTCTTGGCTGTTCAGGCTTTTTTTTCTGTTTGTTTGTTTTATATTAACTTAAAATAGTTTTTTTTTTTATCATTCTGTGAAGAATGTCAGTGGTGATTTAATTGGAGTAGCATTGAATATATAAATTGCTTTGGGCAGTATAACCATTTTTGTGGTATTGATTTTTCTTATCCATAAGCATAGACTGCTTTTCCATTTGTTTGTGTTATTTCAGACTTATTTGAGCAATGGTTGGTAGTTTTCCTTGAAGAGTTCCTTCACTCTTTTGTTAGCTGTATGCTTAGGTATTTTGTTATTTGTAACAATAGTGAATGGGAATTCATTTATCATTTGGCTCCCTGCTTGCCTGTTGTTGGTGTATAGGAACTCTGGCAATTTCAGCACATTGATTTTGTATCCTGAGATTTTGCTGAAGTTGTTTATCAGCTTAAGAAGGTTTTAGGCTGAGATGATGGGGTTTTCTAGATATAGAATCATGTCATCTGCAAACAAAGATAGTTTGACGTTCTCTTTTTCTATTTAAATATCTTTTATTTCTTTCTCTTGCCTGATATCCCTGGATAGAAAATCCAATACTATGTTGAATAGGAGTGATGAGATAGGGCATCCTTGTCTTGTGTTAGTTTTCAAGTGAAATGCTTACAGCTTCTGTCCATTCAGTATATTTGTTCTTAATATTTTGATATATGTTTTTTCAAAGCCTAGTTTATTAATAATTTTTAACATAAAGGGATGATAAATTTAATTGAAGCCTTTTCTATTGAGATAATAGGTGTTTTTTTTTCTTTAGTTCTATTTAGGTGATGAATTACATTTAATAGTTTTCATATGTTTAACCAGCTTTGCATCTCAGGGATGAAGACTACCTGATCGTTGTGTATAGGCTTTTTCATGTGCTGCTGATTTTGGTTTGCCAGTCTGTATTTTGTTAAGAATTTTTACATCAACGTTCATCAAACAGCTTGGTCTAAAGTTTCCTTTTTCTGCTGTACCTCTGCTATGTTTTGGTATCAGGATGATGCTGGGTTCATGGAATGAGTAACAGAGGAGGCTCTTCTTTTCAATTTTTTTGAAATAGTTTCAGTAAGATTTATACCCATTTTTCTTTGAACCTCTGGTAGAATTCAGCTATAAATTTGTCTGGTCCTGAGCTTGCTTTGGTTGCTAGGCTATTGATTACTGCCTCAATTTCAGAGCTAATTTTTGGTCTATTTGGTTCAGTCTTGGGAGGGTATATGTGTCCAAGAACTTGTTAATTTCTTCTAGTTTTTCTATAGTTCATGTGCATAAAGGTGTTTATAGTATTCTGTAATTGTTGTTCATATTTCTGTGAGTCATACACCTCTCCCTTATGATTTCTGATTGTGTTTATTTGAATCTTTTTTTTTCTTTTTCATTAGATTACTTAGTGTTCCATCTATTTTATCACATTTTTCCAAAACTCAGTTGCTGGATTTGTTGATATTTTGAAGGATTTTTGGTGTCTCTATCTCCATGACTTTAGCTCTGATCTTGGTTATTTTTTCTATTCTGCTAGCTTTGGGGTTTATTTGCTCTTGGTTTTCCTGGGTTTCTTTTTTAGTTGTGATCTTAGTTTGTTAACTTGAGATCTTTCTAGCTTTTTGATGTGGGCATTTTATGCTATACATTTCCCACCTAACACTGCTTTGGCTGTGTTTCAAGATTCTGGTATGATGTATATTTGTTCTCATTAGTTTCAAAGAACTTCTTGATTTCTGCCTCAATTTCATTATTTATCTCAGTCATTTAGGAGCAGGTTGATCACTGTCCATGTAGTTGTATGGTTTTGAGTGAATTTCTTAATTATGAGTTCTAATTATATTGCACTGTGTTCTGAGAAACTGTTATGATTTCTGTTCTTGTGCATTTGCTGAGGAGTGTTTTACCTCTGATTATGTGGTCAATTTTAGAGCAAGTGCTGTAAGAATGTATGGTATGTTTAAGTGCTTAAGAATGTATGGTATGTTGTTTTGGGTGGAGAGTTCTGGAGATATCTATCAGGTCCAATTGATCCAGATCTGAATTCAGGTCCTCAATATCTTTGTTAATTTTCTGTCTCAATTATCTCTCTAGTATTGAAAGTGGGGGTATTAAAGTCCTCCACTATTATTGTGTGGGAGTTTAAGTCTCTTCAAAGGTCTCTAAGAACTTGCTTTATAAATCTGGGTGCTTCGGTATTGGGTGTTTATATATTTAGGATAGTTAGCTCTTCTTGTTGAATTGAACACTTACCATTACTTCTTTGTCTTTTTAGATCTTTTTTGGTTTAAAGCCTGTTTTGTCTGAAACTAGGATTGCAATCCCTACTGATTTTCTGTTTTCCATTTGCTTGGTAAAGTTTCTTCCAATCCTTGATTTGAGCCTATGTGTGCCTTTGTATGTGAGATGTGTCTTTTGACAATAGTCTGATTGGTATTGGTTCTTTAGCTTGCCAATCTCTTATCTTTTACTGGGGCATTTAGCTTATTTACATTTAAGGTTACTATTGTTATGTGTGGATATGATTCTATCATCATGATGCTAGCTGGTTATTTTCCAGATTTGTTTATGTGGTTGCTTCATAATGTCACTGGTCTATGTACTTTAGTGTGTTTTTGTAATGGCTGGTAACAGTTTTTCTATTCCATATTTAGTGCTTTCTTCAGGAGCTGTTGTAAGGCAGGTCTGGTGGCAACAAATTCCCAAAGCACTTGCTTATCTGAAAAAGATTTTTCTACTCTTATGAAACTTAGTGTAGCCAGATGTAAAATTCTGGGCCAAACTAACTTCTTTAAGAATGTTAAATATTGGCCCCAGTCTCTTCTGGCTTGCAGGTTTTCTGCTGAGAGGTCTACTGTTAGTCTGATGGGCTTCCCTTTGTAGGTGACCTAGCCTTTCTCTCTTGCTTCCCTTAACATTTTTTCTTTGTTTTTGACCTTGGAGAATCTGATGATTATGTGTCTGGGGAATAATCTTCTTGTGGAGTATCTTACAGGTGTTCTCTGCATTTCGTGAATTTAAATGTCGGCCTGTCTAGCTAGTTTAAGGAGGTTTTCTGGATGATATCCTAAAGTATGTTTCTCAAACTGGTTCCATTCTCCTTGTCTCTTTCAGGTACTCCAATCAGTCATAGATTTGGTCTCTTCCTAATCCCGTATTTCTCAGATGTTTTGTTTTTTTTTTTCATTCTTTTTCTGTTCATGTCTGCCTGTGTTGTTGTAAAGACAGTCTTCAAGCTCTAATATTCTTTCTTCCACTTGGCCAGTTCTGCTATTAATACTTGTGATTGCACTGTGATATTTTTGTAGTGTGCTTTTCACCTCTATCTGGGTGGTTCTGTTTCTCTCTGTTCTGGCTATTTTGGCTGTCAGCTTCTGCCTTGTTTTATTGAGATTCTTGGCTTCCTTATATTGGTTTACAGTGTACTCCTTTAGCCTAGCAAAGTTTATTATTATTCACATTCTGAAGCTTAATTCTATAATTTCAGCTATCTTAGCCTCAGCCCATTGCTGAACCATTGCTGGAGAGGCTTTGCAGTCATTTAGTGGAAAGGGGAAACTCTGGCTTTTTGAGTTTTTAGCATTTTTGTACTGATTTGTTTCTCAACTTTGTGGGCTTATCTACCTTTGATCCTTGAGGTTTCTGACCTTTTGATGGAATTTTTGTTTGTTGCTGTATTTTTTTGTTTGTTTGTTTGCTTGTTTTTCTTTTAAAAGTCTAGCCACTCTTCTGTAAGCCTGTTGCATTTTGCTGGAGTCAACTCCAGACCCTAGTAACCTTGGTTTTTTCAGTACTTGGAGATATCACCAGTGAAGGCTATGAAACAGCGAAGATGGCAGCCTGCCACCTCCTTGGGAAGCTCTCTCCCAGGAGGATACTGACCTGTTGCCCCATGGAACACACCTGTAGGAGGTGGCAGGAGACCCCAGTTGGGAGTTCCCACTCAGGAGGAATGGGATCAGAACCTGCTTAAAGAAGCAGTCTGTCTGTGTTTTGTTAGAGCAGCTGTTTTGTGTTGGGGATCCCTGCATCTTTCCATCAGTTTGGACTCTCTAAAGCCTGCAAGATAGAGTGGTCAAGTTGCTCAAACAGCAAAGATGGAGGCCTGTCTCTCTCCCTGGGCACTGTCCCTGAGAGAAATCAAAGCTCTGTTCATAGAATATGAAAGGATGGGGATGGCTGGAGGCCTGGCTGGGAGGACCCATCCAGTGAGGAGGAGTGGATCAAGATACCACTTATAGAAGTAGTCTGGCCACATTCTGGCAGGGCAGTTGTGCTGTGCTGTGGGGACCCTTCCCCATTCAGACCATTTGGACTCTTCCAAGCCTGCAGGTTGGAATGACTGAGACAAATAGTGGCCCACCCCTACCCCTTAGGGGCTCTATCCCATCTCATTCAGGCTCCACCTTGTTGCCAGTGGTTGGTTGAAATTCTAAGCCAGTGGGTCTTACTTTGTGAGGCGCTGTGGAACTGGGGCCTACAGACTGAAACAGCTCAGCCCCCCGGATTCAGTCCCTTTCCTAGGAGTATATATGGACCTCCTGCCTTGCCTGAGTTATAGTCACCTTTGGCAGGGATCCTGGGAAGAAAGTATCTAAAGCTCCTGGGTCTCTATGCAAGCATAAGTAGCTGCTCTGCTGAAACTTCACATAGGTTCATGTGTCTGGCTCAGGCCCTGATAGTGTGAGCTCACAAGAAGATCTCCTGACTCAAGGGTTGCAAACATCTGGGGGAGAAGCATAGATTTCCCCCAGGTCACACATTCACTTACCACTTCCCTTGGCTGGGGCTGGAGGTTTCCTTGTTCCATTTTGTTCCATGGTGGGCCCACCCTGCTTTTCTTTGTTCACCATGAGTTGAGTAGTTTCCCTGATTTTTTCCAGTGTGAGCACCTGGATATTTCAGCTGAAGGTGCTGTATTCACTCGCCCCTTTCTTTCTTCTCAGTGAGTGCCATGCACTGCAGCTGCTTCTAATTGGTCACCTTTGCCCTCACACTCTGCTTTTATATTATGAATGTGAAAATTTGGAAGTTTGGTGGGGAATACAGCTATGAGCAAAAGAGTACTGCTTACCTCATCCCTCATAATGCTTCTTAAAGAAAACTCAAATATTTTTATACTTGTCATAAGAAAGTGTAATGAGTGTTGTCTTCAGAGAAATGCTATGAATGGAGGCACTAGTTTGTGATCTCATCTAATATGTGAAAATCTCCCAGAAGAAATTATGGTTCAAGTGAAACCTTAAAGGTAGTGATGAGTGTTCTAAACAGAAGTAGTAGATTGTGTAAAAGTTTAGAAGTAAAGAAAGAAAGCCGTGCATTCAAGAGATTGAAAATGGAAATAATATGTGCCTGCAGAGGGAAGCAGAGGCAAATTATGGAGGAGCTGAAACAGTTGTAAGGTGTTTGGGGCATGCCTTCCTTGAAGGCAGCTGGAGAGCATGATTAGTCATTAATCCTGGTAGTGATGTTATCTAAATGTAACTTAGGAAATAAAAGTCTACATTTATTATTGTGGTGCAAAAACTACAGTAGAACAGTTATAGTGATATGAGGTTTGAGGAACCTGACTTATAGGCAGTGGTTTAAGTAAGAGATAAAAGTTTTAAAATCTGACAGTGGCAGTGGAGATACAAAGAGGTAGATTTAAGGAGGTAGATATTGTTCCCCGTTACTGAGACTTTTTATTTTAAGGGAGAATTAGTAGAACATCTGGTGGGATACCTGTGAGATATCCAAGGGTTGGTTTTTAATAAGCATTTGGTGCACAAGTCTGAACTTTTGGAGATATTATTAGGCTGAAACCACACATTACAGACATTTATTTTCATCTGCACTTTTCTGATTAAAAGTGAGATTGGAATATGCAGAAATCCCTCTTCTTTTCCAGTTCACTGAATTGCCTTGTACACTGATGCCTTTTTATTTTATTATATTATGTTGATTGTTATGTTCTCATTGATGGATATACTTTATTACCTCATGTGAATAATAATCTTTAGGAATTGAACATACACATGAACCAATAAACTGAAACACAAGCAATAGCTATGGAAAATATGTTACATAAAGGGAAAAATCAATTTCCAAAATTTCACAAGCAACATAGGTATTATTCCATGGTTCTGACACTGATGTTTTCAAAGAGAGATTTGTGGTGTCTTCAAAGCAAAGCTCAGAATGTCAATTATGTTAAAGCAATTATTATGTTTTCATAGTTCCAGTCATAGTTCTCAATATATGCATTTGGAATGAAAAAACAATCATTTCATAAATTAATACCCTGATAACTGTGAGAAGAGAAACATTAAAAAAGTTTATTTAACTTTTAGTTAACTCTATTAAACAATCAGTCTTTAAAACATATTCACAGGAGCTAGAAGGAAAGAAATTAATGATTTAGTGTCTCAAACATGCAATCTGTGACATAAATACACTACAGAAGTTTATAATCAAGAATGTGATGCTAACAAACATAAAAATAAATATTATTTTTATAGTAATAGTAAAAAGTGAAGAGATTGAGGTATAAAGAAAGAAAGTCACCTCAATTCCAAAGATAATGTATTTAATAGTATAAACTCTATATAAGGAAAAAATAATTGAGTAGACCAAGATAATGGTATATTACTAATTAAAGTAAGACAATATTTTCCAATGAAGTTTACATTATAATGAGATTAATATTAATTGGATTTCAAAAAGACTAAGGCAGAACTGCTCATATTGTAGTTAGGTTATGAAGAGACTTAAAAAGAGCTAATTTTTCATGAGCTATTTTAAGTAAAAAATTTGAGATATTCTAGAACAACAACAACAACAACAACAACAACAAAAACACACATGTTTTTAAAGACTAACAGTGCACAAATTTGAATTTTCCTGTAGAAATTTTACTCAAGACACAGAAAAAGTGCTCTTGTAGATACTGGCAAAGGTAGCAAATAAACAAAAGTTTTCTATTATATTTAGAGTTTAAAAATTTCAATTTTATGTGAAGTAATCAGTAATGAGTTATGTTTCAGAAAGCAGAGAATATTTTCAGAAAACCTAACCTTCAAAGAAGAGGTAACTTGAAAGATGTCATCAACTGTAAAAGTCATCAAAGAGAGGAACAACATGAATCTTACCTACAGAGCATATTCGAAGAACAGGAAATTTTATTCTCTCTAAAAGCAAATGTTCTCAAAAGGATTTACACTTTGGCTGTCAGAACTAAAATAGTGAAGTCAGCAACTATATATCTACCAATAAGCAGGGGTCATTGCAAAGAGTTAGAGGTGAAAATACCTTTAGGTTTCTGTGGGACATATTTAACATATTTGATTTATATTCATACGAAAGAATTTTGGAAATCCAAGCATGTAGGTAAAAAGAAGATTAGTGTGAAAATAAAATAGGCCATCAGAGAATAAATAAACTATTTTAATAATATCAAAGTAATCACAAGGAATATTTGTTTTTATATTAAAGTAACTGTTGTGCTAAAAAAAATAATGCTTAATATATTTCAGGATGAGTATGTGTGGGTTTATAGTCTATATGATGGTATAAACTTTTCCTACATTTTATTATATACATATAATCCATAAAAATACGTTTTTTTGTGGCTATCTTATTAGTCATAGTGATGATGAGAAATGCAGGTGACAAATTGTGCCAGACTTCATCCTTCATGTTTTACATTTTTCTCTAAGTTATTTAAACTATACCTGATCCACATCTTCAAATCAGATTTGGAAATAATGTTGTTGTTAAAATTAAATAAATTAAGAAAATTCATTCTATTGAAATAACTGAATTTTGAATTTTTTAAATCTTTGTCAATTTTCTAAATGCCTATATAATATTTCCCTTGGTAATCATGTATTCAGAAAGCTGATTTAATTAAATATATAGCAATTATATTAAATAATGCTTTGAACTTAACAGTGTGTCAATTTACACACTCAATTAGAGAGAGAACACACACATTATAAATGAAATAGAATCCAAACATATTTTTAATATTGAGTGCATTACTAATATAATGTGCATAATATAAATTATATATGAAAGTGGAAAAATATGTGTAGAATAATAGTGGTGTTATACTAGACCAGAAAGTGTACAAAAAATATTATGCACAATTCTGAGATATTCTCACTTGGAAAGATAGTGAAGTTTATTTTCTATATTTTTGGCATTCTTATTATTCATTGAATGTGCCTAAGAGTATTTCAAAGATGTATTTGAAGTAAAGAATATTCTGAGTTAAGCTAAATTTAGAAAACAATGTAGCAAAGAGAAAAATTTAAATGATTTATGTATACTCAGTGTTTACTGCCACTTAAGAGTGAGAACATACAGAGTTTTGTTTTCTGTTTCTGCATTAGTTCATTTAGGAAAATCACCTCCAGCTCCACCTACATTGCTGCAAAGGACATTATCTTATTATTTTTATGGTTGTATAGTATTCCATAGTGTATATGTACCACATTTTCTTTATGCACTCTACCATGGGTGGACATTTAGGTTGATTCCACATTTTTGTTACTATGAATTGTGTTTGATGAACATACACATGCCTGTGTCTTTGTGGTAGAACAATTTAAATTCCTTTGGATACAGCCACTGATGGGATTGCTGGGTTGAATGGTAGTTCACTTTTACCTTCTTTGAGAAATCATCAAACTGCTTTCCACAGTGGCTGAAATGATTTAAATTCCCAACAGAAGTGTGTAAACATTGCCTTATCTCCACAGTATCTCCAGCATGTTATTTTCTGACCTTTTAATAGCTGCCATTCTGATTTGTGTAAGATAGTATCTCACTGTGGTTTTGATTTGCATTTCTTCAATATTTACTGATGTTGAGCCCTTTTTCATATGCTTGTTTTCCATGTGTATATCTTCTTTTGATAAGTGTCTCTTCCTAACTTTTGCTCACTTTTTAGTGGGATTATTTGTTTTTGCTTGTTAATTTGTTTATGTTTCTTACAGATTCTGGATATTAGATTTTTGTCAGATGCAGAGTTTTCGAATATTTTCTCCCCTTGTGTGGATTGTCTGTTTACTCTGTTTATAGTTTCTTTTGCTGTAAAGGAGCTCTTCTATTTAATTAGATTCCATTTGTCAACTTTGTTTTTTTTGTTTCGTTTGAGTCAGGTCTTGCTCTGTCGCTCAGGCTGGAGTGCAGTGTCATGATTTTGACTCATTGCAGCCTCAATCTCTTGGCCTCAAGCCAATTTTTGTTTTTGTTGCAATTGCTTTGGCTTTTCTGTAATAAAAGCTATGCTAGGGCCTATGTCTAGAATGGCATTTACTAGGTTTCCTTCAAGAGTCTTTTACGGTTTTAGGTTTTACCTTTAAGTTTTTAATTGATCTTGAGTTGATTTTTTAATGTGGTATATGGAAGAGGTCTACCTTCAATCTTCTGCATATGGCTATCCAGTTTTTCCCATACAATTTATTGAATATAGGAGTTCTTTCTCCATTTTTGGTCAATACGGTTTAGATCTATGTCCCCACCCAAAGTCCATGTAGAATTGTAATTGCCAGCGTTGAAGATAGGGCCTGGAAGAAGGTGATTGGATCATGTGGGTGGAGTTCTCATAAATGGTTTAACACCATCTCCCCTTGGTACTGTGCAGTAGTGAGTTCTCATGAGATCTAGTTGTTTAAAAATGTGTAATACCTCCACCATCTTTCTCTTCCTCTTCCTCCTCCAGCAATGTAAAATGTGCCAGTTTCCTCTTCACCTTCCACCATGATTCAGACTTTCCTGAGGCCTCTCCAGAAGCTAGGCTTTTTGTACAGCCTGCAGAATTGTGAGCCAATTAAACTTCTTTTCTATATAAATCACCCAGTCTTAGGTGTTTATTTATAGCAATAGAAGGACAGAAATAATACGCTTGTTTTTGTCAATTTTGTTAAAGATCAGAAGGGGGTAAGTGTGTGGCTTTATTTCTGGGCTCTCTATTATGTTTCATTGGTCTTTGTGTCTATTTTTGTACAGTAGTACTCTATTTTGTTTAGTGTAGCTTTGCAGTATAGCTTAAAGTCAGGTAATATGCCTCCAGCTTTACTTATTCTTAGAATTGCCCTATTTGGGCATTTTTTGATTTCTACAAATTTTAGAATAGTTTTTTGTTCTAATTCTGTAAAGAATGTCATTGGTAGTTTTATATGAACAGCATTGAATTTGTAAATTGCTTTGGGGATTATGGTCATTTTCAAAATATTGATTCTTCTTATCCATGATCATAGTGTTTTTCCATTTGTTTGTGTTATCTCCGACTTCTTTCAAAGTATTTTGCCATTCTTGTTGTAGAGATCTTTCATTCACCTGCCTACTTAGCTGTATTCCTACATATATTATATTTGTATTTATTTATTTATTCTTTTGGTGTGGCTATTTTTTTTTTGAGATGGAGTTTTGCTCTTGTTACCCTGGCTGGAGTGCAATGGCGCAATCTCAGCTCACTGCAACCTCTGCCTCCTGGGTTCAGGCAATTCTCCTGCCTCAGTCTCCTGATTAGCTGGGATTACAGGCATGCACCAATGGGCCACACTTGATTTGGTATTATTGGTGTATAGAAGTGCTACTGACTGAATACGCTGATTTCATCTCCAGAAATATTGCTGAAGTTGTTTGTCAGATCTAGGAGCTTTTAGGCTAAAACTATGGGTATTCTAGGTATATATTTATGGCATCAGCAAACAGAGATAGTGTGAATTCCTTTCCTCCTATTGGTATGCCTTTTATTCTTTCTCTTGTCTCATTGCTCTGGCTAGGACTTCCAGTACTATGTTTAATAGGAGTGGTAAGAGTGGGCCTCCTTATCTTGTTATGCTTTCAAGATAAATACTTCTATCTTTTGCCCATTCAGTATGTAATTGGCTGTGAGATTTTCATAGATGGGTCTTATTATTTGATGCCTAGTTTATGGACATAGAGTAGGGAACAATAGACACCCAGGCCTATTATAGGGTGGTGGGTGGGAGAAGGGTTGGGATCAAAAAAATATCTATTGAGTGCTATGTTTTCTGCCTGGTGACAACATAGTATGTACACCAAACCCATGAGACATGTAATTTGTCTAGAGAGTAAATCTCCAGATATATTCCTGAAACTAAATTAAACTAAAAGAAATAAATAATAAAATAAAATAGTTTATTTAAATCAAAAACACATAAACAAAGATCTGTCTTGTTCTGTTATCACCAGCATGGCAGCTAAGCTATCTTTTTTCTAACACTGCTTTTAAATTTCTCTCCACACTGAAGTTGTGACTGTTATTCTCCTGATAGAAGATAGAATACCAGATTATCACATCCAAATGTATAAATAATTACATTAAATATAAATATTATAAAGATCCCAATTAAAAAGCCAAGATTCTTAGGGTAGATAAATGGCAAAAGCCAACTGCATGATACATATAGAAAGCCAAATTTAACTGCCAAAGCACAAATATATTTAAATTTAAAGGATGAAAAGAATATGCCATGCTAGTACTAGCCAAAAGAAAGCTAGATTATAGCTAAATTGATATCAGACGAAAGAATTAAATCTGGCAGGGGAACAACAACAAAAAGAAAACTATAAGCCAATATCTCTGGTGATCATAAATCCAAAAATTATTCTAACAAAATATCAGGAAACCAAATTCAACAGCACATTGAGAAAATCATTCACTATAATCAAGTGCGATGCATCCCTGAATCCAAGAATGATTCAACATATGCAGATCAAAAAACATGATACATAACATTAACAGTATGATGGACAAAAATTATATGAACATTCCCACAGAATCAGAAAAAGCATTTTATAAAATTCAACAAGGCTTTATAATAAAGAAACCTTCAAAAAATTAGGAACAAAAGAAATGTACCTCAATACAGTAAAAGCTACAATGACAAACCTGCAGCTAACATCACAGTGAACAAGGAAAAATTCAAAGTTTGTCCTCTGAGCTCTGGAACAAGACAATAATGTTCATTTTCACTACTTCTACTGAACACTGTACTGGATGTCCTGGCCAGAGTAATTAGACAAGAGGAAGAAATAAAATTCGTCTTTATCTAATAGGAGGAAGTTAAGCTGTCCCTGTTTGCAGATGACATATGTTATATACAAAGAACTTGAGAGACTCCACTTAAAAGCTATTAGAACTAATAAACAAATTCAGTACAGTTCCAGGATAGAAAATCAACATACAAAAATCAGTATTGTTTCTATATGTTAATAACAAACTCTCTGAAAAATAAATCAAAAAAATTCCATTTTGATATCAACAAAAATGTAAAATAACTAATAATAATTTTAAATGATGAAGTGAAAGTTGTTTACAATAAAAGCAATAAAACACTGGTGGAAAATTGAAGATACAAATAAACAGAGAGGGATATTATGTGCTCATGTACTAGAATAATCAATATTGTAAAAATGTTCATACTACTTAAAGCAACAGCTACAGATTTAGTGCAATCTCTATCAAAATGCTAATAACATTTTTCACAGAAATGAAATGAAGAAAAACAGCATACAGAAAATGGAAAACATTTATACAGAACCACAAAAAGCTCTGAATAGATAAAGCAATCTTGAGCAAAAGAAGAAAGCTGAAAGCATCACACTAGCTGACCTCAATATATGCTATAATGCTGTAGTAACCAAGACAGCATGGTACTAGCATAAAAACAGACACATAGACCAATAGAACAGAATAGAGAACTCAGAAATAAATCCACAGATTTATCACCAACTGGCTTATGACAAAAGTTCCAAGAACACACATTGAGGAAAGGACAATCTTTTCAATAATCAGCGTTAGAAAAACTGGCTAGCTACATGCATGTTTATATCTCACCATATACAAAAATCAACTTAAAATGGATTAAAGACTTAAATATGAGACCTGAACAGATAAAACTACTAGAAGAAAACATAGGGGAAATGGTTTATAATATAAACTTAGGCAATAATTTATTAGAATTTACTACAAAAGAAAGTCTACAAAATCAAAAATGGAAAAAATGAGATCACAACAAATCAAAGCAAAGGCAACAATCAGCAAAGTGAAAACACAGCCTACACAATGGGAGAAAATAATTCCAAACTATACATCTGATAGTAGGTGAAATTTAAAATTTGTAAAGTACCAAAAAACTCAATAGCAAGCAAATAAATAATTCAATTTAAAAATGGGCAAAATACCTGACTAGGCATTGCATACCAATGGCCAACAGGCATATGAAAAAATCCTCAACACCGTTAATTATCAGAAAAATGCAAATCAATATCCCAGTGAGATGTAGTCTAACACTTATTAGAAAAGCTATCATCAAAAAGATAAAAGGTAACAATGTTGGTAAAGATATGAAGAAATGGTGGAAATGTAAATTAAAACAGGCATTATGGAAAACAGCATAGAGGTTCCTGAAAATATTAAATAGAACTACCATATGATACAGCAATGCTACTACTGGGCATATATCTAAAGAAAGTGAAATCAGTATATCAAAGTGACCTTTGTACCCTCTTGTTTTCTGCAGCACTTTTCACAATAACCAAGATATGGAATCCACTAAATACCTATTTACAGACGAATGGATAAAGCAAATGTGATATACAAATACAATGGAATACTATTCAGCCATTAAAAAGAATAAAATCTTGTCATTTGCAATAACATGGATTAAACTGTAGAACATTATTTTAAATAAAATAAACCAGAGAATTCCACATACAATGTCATCTCAGTCATACATGGAATCTAAAAATGCCATTCTCATAGAAATAGAAATTAGAATGGTGGTTACCAGGTGAACAGGTGGTTAGAGGGGAGGAAAGATGTTGGTTAAAGAATATATGATTACAGTCAGAATAGAGAAATATTTTACAACATTGTCCCAAAAAAGCATAAATATAAAGACAGAAAGCACATAAGTGACTGCCTGGGGGCTGGAGTTTGTGAGAGGAGAAGATAGATGATGTGGTGAGGAGAAATGGCAAATGACTGCTAATGGTGGTAGAGTTTCTTTTTTATGTGAGAAAAAGTTCTAAAATTGATTGTGGGATCATAACAACTCTGTTAACATACTTAGAACTATTGGATTATACACTTCAAATGGGTAAACTGTATGATATAAAAATTATATCTCAATAACGCTGTTTTTAAAAATTAAATATTAGGAAAAATTAATTTCATAAAAGGGGATATTAACAGGGAATAGAATATCATTTATTAATGACAAATACTGAATTCACCAAGAGAGCATAAAATCTTAAATGATTACAAACCTCAAACCAGAGCTTCAAAATACATGAAGAAAAATCTGAAAAGAATATAAATTAAAATGTAGAAATCCATAATTTTTGTCAATGGCTTAAACACTTCTCTCTCAATAATTGATAGACCAGATAGACAGCAATCTTTAGTAATGTAGAAGCTTTGATCAATACTGTCAAATTGGGGTAATTTACATTTCTAAGATACCCCCCTTACCATGGCAGCACATACATTCTTTTTAAGTGTTCATTAACATTTATCGAGACTGACTACATTCAGAGTCATAATAAAAAGTCTGCATTTAAAAATCAGAGATATTAAATGAATAATATGGCAATATTACACATAACTTAATGCTCACAATTTCAACAACATATATGCAAAGGATAAACTGTTCGAAATATGCAAGTTATTCCTAGTTCTATATCCATGAGGAATCACCACACTGTCATCCACAATGATTGAACTAATTTACACTCCCACCAAGAATGTAAAAGCATTCCTATTTCTCCACATCCACATCCTCTCCATCATCTGTTGTCTCCTGATTTTTTAATGATCACCATTATAACTGGCATGAGATGGTAACTCAATGTGGTTTTGATTTGCATTTCTCTAATGACTGGTGATGATGAGATTTTTTTCATGTGTTTGTTGACTGCATGAATGTTTTATTTTGAGAACTGTCTGTTTATATCTTTGCCCACTTTTAGATGTTTTATTTTTTCTTGTAAATTTGTTTAAGTTCTTTATAGATTCTGGTTATCAGCCTTTCATCTGATGGGTAGATTGCAAAAGATTATAAAACATTCAATTATAAAGACACATGCACATAAATGTTTACAATATCAAAGACTTGGAACCAATCCAAATATTCATCAATGATAGACTGGATAAAAAAAATGTGGCATATATACACCATGGAATACTATGCAGCCATAAAAAAGAATGAGTTTACATTCTTTGCAGGGACATGGATGAAGCTGAAAACCATCATTCTCAGCAAACTGACACAAGAACCGAAAACCAAACACCAAATATTCTCACTCATAAGTGGGTGTTGAACAATGAGAACATATGAACACAGGGAGGGGGATATCACACATCAGGGCCTGACAGTGGTTGGGGGGACTAAAGGAAGGATAGCAGCGGGTGGGGGGATTGTGGAGGGCTAACATTAGGAGAAATACTTAATGTAGATGAGGGGGGGAATGGATGCAGCAAACCACCCATGGCATGTGTATACCCATGTAACAAACCTGCATGATCTGTATATGTACCCCAGAACCTAAAGTATGATTTAAAAAAAGAAAAAAAAAAAGAAATATGTAAATTACCAAAGCTTACTGAAGAAGAAAACATTAACATATATGTTCCTATATTAATTAAAGCACTTGAATTTGCAGTAAAAATAATTCCCACAAGGGAGCATTCAGGTCCAGATAAATTTATGAGGGGATTCTACCAATTCTGTACATACTATTTCCCAAAAATTGAAAAGGCATCAGTACTATTCAACTCATTCCATGAGTCCACCATTTATCTGAAACAGAAACCAGGAAAATTAGTCTGTTAAACCATAGAATGAAAGCTGGAAGAAAAAATGCTTATACTACATATGAAGCAGTAACATCACCAGAAAATATATGGTGACAAGTTAAAATGTATATCATGTCCTTTGCACAAAAAAGATGTGGCTGGAGCCCATTATCCTAAGTGAATTAACACAGAAACAGAAAACCAAATACCACATATTATCACTCATAAGTTGGAGCTAAACACTGGGTACTCTTGGACATAAAGATGGCAACAGGAGACATTGGGACTAATAAAGAGGGTAGGAAATTTGGGGGGTGATGTTTGAAAAACTACCTCCTGGGTACTATGCTGACTACCTGGGTAATGAAATATTTTGTATCCTAAACCTCCACATTTTGCAATATACCCATGAAACAAACTTGCATGTGTACCCCCTGAATCTAAAGGTTAAAATTATTTTTAAAATTTAACATACAACTTAAGACAATTAATAGAATTCCACAACAGAAAGCTATAGGCACCAAGCCAAGAAATAAATGAAATAAATTAATAAAAAATTCTCAATCCAGAAGAGGAAAATAAGAGGGAAAGATGAAAGAATGGATAGTACAAAAAAAAGCCATACAATATATTTTAACTGAAAAATATTAATGTTTACATTAAGCATAAATAGTATAAATAGCTCACTAAAAGTTATCTCAAGAAAAGAAAATTATAAACCATATAAATTATCAGCATAGATAACAAAATTCTTAACACAACTTTACCAACAATATATAAAAGGATAAAATATTACAATCAAATGAAGTTTATCCCAGGAATGTAAAGTTCATTCAATGTTTTGAAACCAATGAAATGTAAATCACCATACTGATAACTAAAAAAGTGAACACTTACAGTCACATCTATGGATAAACTAAAAGTATTGTATAAGTTCCACCTCCATTCCTACTAATAGTCTCACTAAACTCATAAATTTCTCAACATGGTGAAGGGAGTCTTTAAAGTATGTACAGTTAGCATTGTACTTAATAGTATAAGAGTAAATGTTTCACTTCTATTGTTAAAAACAACGCAAGAATTTTACTCATGACTTTTAACATTTTACTAGAGAGTACAGCAAATTGAACAAGGAAAGAAAAATATATAATATACCTCTAAATTGGGAAGCATAAAGAAAAAGTGTCCTAATTCACAAACATAGTTTTCAATTTTGAAAATTCCATGGATGATCCTAAAGGGCCACTAGACTTAAACAACTAAATTTTAGCAATGCAGCAGAATAAAATATGAATATGCAAAATGTAATCGTATTGCTATATACTAAAAACAACCAAGTACACATGGAATATTTTCCAAATTAGACCATATGCTACAACAAAAGTCTCAGCAAATTTAAGAATTAAATCCTAAAATGTCTTTCCTTTGATCATAATACATTGAAATTGAAAATTAAACAAAAATAAATTTGAGAAATTTATCAACATATGGGAATTATACAACAGATTTGATAAATTCCAGTACATTAAAGAGAAATCAAAGGAAATTAGACTTTGAGACAAATGAAAATTAGCACACAGATATTATGAGAACAAAATATACAAAGGTCCAATATCCCTTATAAATATAGGTGGAAAGAACTCTGAAAACATTACTAGTTTATTAAAAATCTAGTTTATAGGAATATATAAAAATATCATGCACCATGACCAAGTAGGTTGATTGCAGGCATGCAAGGGTGGTTTAAAATCTGACACATAGGTACTTTAATACACCCTAGCAATAGAATAAATGACACGAGCAATATGATCATCTCAAAAACACTGAACGATTATCTGAAAAAATGTACACATTTTCATGATAAAAAGTGAAAGAAAAACTCATAAACATACTAGAAATAAAAGAGAATTTCTTAAATCTAATTAAAAGTATCTATGAAAAATACAAAGCTAACAAGATACTTTGTGGTAAAAGAATGAATGCTTGTCCCCTAGGATTAGGAGCAAAAAGAATTTTCTCCTTTTTCACTTCTACTTAACTTTGTGCTGTAGACTGTAGCTAGGGTGATTATGTAACAAATTAAACATAAAGTGTTGAGATTAGAAAGGAAAAGTAATGCTATCACTTTTCTCAGTTTATATAATTACATAAAATATGTATATGCTATACATAAAATTCTAAAAAGCTAACAGCAACAACTATTAGAAATAATATATATGGTGAGAAAGTTACATGATACTAGACCAAAATTCAACAATTGCTATTTTGTATACTCACAAAGAATAATAAAAATTAATAAAACAAGATTTATTATATTTAGAACAACATAAAAAATAATAAAATACTAAAGGAAAATTTAACAAATATTTATAAACATATTCTGATGCCTACAGAAAATATTTGAAAGAACTAACGTCTAACAAAAAGGAAAGATATTCATTCATGTTCATGGTTCAGAAATAGAAAACAATGTAGTTATGACAGTAATACTGACTAATTAATCTAAAGATTCAATACAATTCTTATCAAAATCCCAACTACATTGTTTGCAGAAATTGAGAAGATAGTAATGGAGAAGATAATCTTGTAACACATATGAAAATTGATGGGACCAAGGCTAAATACTCTTTAAAAATAAAACAAAGTTGAAAACTCACACTTGCTAATTTTAAAACTTATTACAAAACTACATTAACAAAGACAGTATGGTACAAGCATAAAGAGAGAGACATGTAAATCAGTGGAATAGAATAGACAATCCAAAAAAAATCCTTCATATTCAGGGACAATTGTTTTCCACTAAAGTGCCAAAACAATTCAGTGAGGAAAAATTATTTTTCAAAACATAGAGCTGTGACAACTGGATATTCAAATGCATAAGAATGAAGTTGGATTTATGCCTCACATCATATACCAAAAGTAACTCAAAACTGATTAAAGATCTAAATGTAACTTAATAATTTTAAAATTTTAGAAGAAAACATAGATATGAATTTTTATGAACTTTTATTTATAGCATTTTTGATATAATTTTATGAATGTTAAATTATTTTATAACAAATTATAGAATCAAAAAACTGATAACACAACACACAGAGTGGTACAAAGACTGTTTTCAATACTATCTCTGGTGAATGGCTTGTACTTACAATCTATCAAGAACTCTTACCACTCAGTAATTTAAAAACCCATAAAAATTAGACAAAATATCTGAAAAGATATGTTTCCAAGACACGGCCCATAAGTACATGAAAAGATGTTCAATAGACTTATTGTTTAAAAAAGTGTAAGCTAAAATCACAAAGAGGCACTACTTCACAGCTATCAGGTTGACTATCATCAACAAGACAGCTTACAACAAATGTTGATAGGGTGTAGAGAAATTAGAACCATCATCCTTTGCTGGTGGGATTGTAAAATGGTGTATACAACCACTTTGGGAAATTGTCTGGGAGTTGCTTAATAAATTAACCATATGATCACAGCAATTCCACACCTACAGAAATACCCAGGAAAATTAAAAAAAATTCCACACAAAAACTTGTACAGAAATTTTTACAGCAGCATTCATTACAATGGTGAGAAAGTAGAAATAATCCAAATATCCATCAACTGATGAATGCATAAAAATGTGGTATATTGGGGCCCAAAGTGGCTCCGGCCAGATGTCGTGGCGCTTGCGAAGGCAAGGCCAAGAGTTCAAGGCCAACCAACCTCAGCAACCTTACAAGCTCTCATTGATTGGCAAAAAAAAAAAAAAAAAAAAAAATGTGGTATATCTATGCAATGAAATATTATTCAGCAATAAAAGTAATATACTGATAACATGCTAAAATGTGGATGGACTTTGAAAATATTATTCTAAGTAAAATAAACCATTAGAAAAGAGACAATTTATGTGAAATACCCAGAACAGAGAAAATCTATACAAAGTTACAATAGATTATTGTTTGCCTAGTAGCTGCAGTCAGGGGTTGGGTAGAGAAATTAGAGAGTGATAGCTACATATCACTTTTTAAAAAATTAAAATGTTTGCAGAATCAGAATATTTTAAAATTATTAAGGTGGTGAATCTACTAATAGTTATTGAAATACATACTTTAAATGTATGAATTCTATGATATGTGAAATATATATTAATAAAGCTATTCCAATAAATGCTTTTTAAAAAAGAGCAAAATTGTAGAGCACACTAGTTGTCTTCAAGAACTTTTATTATGGTATCCTAAATAAAAACACAGAGATACTTTCATCAGGATACACAAATTGAAAAGAGGAACATACAATAGAGTCCATGAGTAGTTACAGGAATGTGCGAAGAGAATCTGATAACAATTCAGCTATTTCTATGATATAGGAATAATTAGATAATTATCCAGAAATGAACTTTCCTTATGCTATATTATATATACAAATTGTTCAAATTTCAATATAAACATAAAAGTTATAAAGCTTAGAAAAATGGAAAAAATATTAGAGTTAGACAAATAATTATGTCTTCTGTCTTTCTTAGATGAAATGCTATAAGCATAAGCTATAAAAAAATAGATTAACTGGATTTTATCAAAATTTAAAGAATTATGCTAGTTGAAACACTCTCTTGAGAGAACCAGAAGTCAAGCCACATATGGGGAAAAAATGACTATGTATCATATATCTGGTAAAGGACTTATATTCAAAATATGTAAAGAGCTCTCAATAATAAGAAAAAGAACCCAATTATACGATGGTTTAATACTTTGTACAGAGAAAGCCTGGTTTGCCCTGGCAAGTCACAGGCTGAGCTGGGACTGTTTTGGCCTCCCACCTGATATGGGAAAGTGTAGTTCTGAGGCACCAGGACTCTCCTTGACAGGCGCTAATAACAGTGGTCTAGTAAAGGCCCGTAAAGTGTAGTGGCTGGATGGCTTCCAAGAAACGCTGTAAACACTTTCCCAGGAAAAGTCTTCCATTTTCCCAAGAGACTGGCCATGTCAAGATGCTGACCCCAGATGAGATTTCTTTTCTCTTTCTTTAAATTTTGCTTTTGTGTTTTTCCTGTTGCTGTGCTTTTTCTTCATAATGCACACAAAAGCTTCATGAACTCTTTAGACATAGTAAGATAAGTCTCTTAAATATAGCCCTCTGGAAAGTCAAATTCAGTCCTACAGTTCTTAAGGGGTCCCTTCAAGGTCCTGGTATATTGGCCTTGCTGAATTATCTCTATTCCTATTTTACTTGATGATAAATGTTTAGATGGATATTGGCATGCTTGCCACTTTCAAATTAGGCCCACAATTTGTCCTACTTGACCTTAAAAGCCTTCCATTTTTAAAGCCCCAGAAGTCATGAACACCTGAGAAATGCTTGGGCTCCAGGGATGTCTGGATGCTGAGGCAGTCAGCCAAGGGAACACGGATGCCTGTCTCTCTGCCACAACCATGGAGCTGGCCAATCTTAAGCGCCACATTCCCACACCTGCATTTTCTAAATGTTAGGACCAGTCTCTCCATGAAGAAATCATACTGTTAATTCCTTCTTCTCTCTTTGATGTTGTGCCAAAGATGAGACAAGGCCATGAGTAACTCTCTCCTAGAAAATGGGACACAATTCTTACAGGTTCTTTGGGGCATTTCTCTTCTGGCCAGAAACTTGTGGCTGGTGGTACCTTTGCCTGAGTTTTGGTCAAGCGCCATGGGCTCGATCCACCCGCTCAGCCTGGCAGGCTGTGTTCAGCTCATGCTACTGGCATGGCTCCCAGAACTTCAAGGGAGGAGTGACTGTAAATAAGACATGGAGCAGTCAGGGCATGTCATGCCTGCAAATCACACCTACCTCCATGACTGTGTCATGCCTATGAGTCAGATGTGGAGTGGCAAGGGGTATGTGAGTGAGCATGGGATCTGGCCACGGCACAGTCACACACTGGCTACTGCCATGGGGTGAGCAGTTTCAGTTGCTGGCATGGACACCAGCTCTCTGCAAGACTGCAGCTGGAACAGGCAGACCAAAAGCAGCTTTCCTGACTAACACCAGGAAATGCACTGGTGCCCTGAAGCGTAGAGATGCTGAGAAAGTCACAGCCCTGGCTCAAGGAGCTTCCAGGTCTGGGCTCCCCAAAAGACCACAGCTTTTATCTTCTCTTTGCCAGAAACATGGCAAGAAAGGGGCATGTTTTAGCCCTGTTTGTGTTACAGTTCTTTTAGACTTGCCACTCAGTGGGTCTTGAGTTCTTGTCCTATGACTGGGAAGAATGAGGTAAGCAGATAAGTGGAGGGTAAGCAAGATGAAGAGGTGCTTTATTGAGTGATAGAACAGCTTTAAGGGACCTGCAGTGGGTAGCTCCTTTCTGCAGCCGGGGTGTCCCAGTGAGTGTTTAGCTCCTAGCAGAGAGGAGATGCTGAGGTGGGAAGCTCCTCTTGGCATGCAGATCATCCTGTTGTCATTGCAGCTCTTGGCAGAGAGGAGGTGCTGGAGTGGGTGGTTTCTCTCTGAAGAAAAGGTCATCCATTTATCTCCCCAGCTCTCAGCAAAAAGGAGGCCCTGGAGTGGGTGGCTCCTCTCTGCAGCTGGACATCCAGATGTCTGCTCAGCTCTAACTGAGCCTGGGACTTTTATGGGCATCAGAGGGGAGAAAGTACACACTGTTTGGTCCACAGGCAGTCATGGGCAAGCCCCAAAAAGGCACCAGAAGTTCTCACTCTGGCCCTTGGGACTGGCAACCTGATACCCAGCTCTCAGGCCCTCCCTAGCCTAAAGGTGAAGCCTCATCTGGAACCTATCCACTTCTGCCCAGAAATCTGTCTGCCTCCTGCTGCCATTCATAGTACCCAGGCTGTAGGTGCCAAAGGGCATCTGCACTCCAGCACTGGGAAGTCCTTAGCTCCCCTCAGAGTCCCTCTAATTCTTATTGGCACTCAAAGTCTGCAGGAGGCCAAGGCAGCAGAGGGCTGGCATGTCAGCACTTCCCCAAGCATGTGCACCCTGGCCAGGCTACAACAGCACCAGGCTCAGCCTCACATTGCTCCAAGACTGGAGCAGGTGCTGACAATGAGGAGAAGCCAGGCAGTGAGAGAAGGCACCTATGAGCTGCAAGGGCAGAGGGATCTTCCTGGGCCCCCAAGAGTGCAGAGATGCCTGGTCCACAGGCACAGTTTGGGCAGTTGCAGCTGCACCTGGAAGGACAGGGCTCTTGCCTGCTTTAGGGAGTGGTATGCCTGGATCTGCAGCTATGACTTGAGTGGTGGCAGCTGCACTGGGGAAGGTGGAGCTCCTGCCTGCACCCAGGCCCCGAGTGCCAGGATGCCTGGGTCAGGAGCCATGGCTTGGGCAGTTGCAGCATCACCCAGGGAGCTCCTGTCCCAACTTGGACAATGGGAGGCTGAGGAGGAAACATCACCTGAAGTTAGGAGTCCGAGATCAGCTTGGCCAACATAGAGAAACCCCATCTCTACTAAAAATACAAAATTTAGTGCACACACCTGTAGTTCCAGGCACTCTGGAGGCTGAGCCAGAAGAATTGCTCGAACCAGAGGTTGCAGTGAGCCAAGATTGTGTTACTGTACTCCAGCCAGGGCAACAGAGCAAGACTCTGTTTCAAGAAAGAAAAAAAATTTATAAAATATGACAAACATGCTTAAAAATTAGGGATAGTAAATTCAAACATTACGCCATTATTGGTTTTGCAAAATATACTTAAAACTATAGATTTAAACAATTACCTTCCAGGGTTCAGCAAAAACCTATCCTTATGTTGTCTTAGGTGGTGCACAGTAGCAAAACTTTTTTTAAAAATGCCATTTGAAAGTAATTATGATCTACAAAGAACTAAAGCAGATTTACAAGAAAAAAAAAACAAATAAACCCATTTAAAAGTGGGCAAAGGACATGAACAGACACTTCTCAAAAGAAGGCGTATATGAGGCCAACAAACATATGAAAAAATATCCATCATCATTGGTCATTAGAGAAATGCAAATCAAAACCACATTGAGATATTATCTCATGCCAGTTAGAATGTCAATCATTAAAAAATCTGGAGAGAACAGATGCTGGAGAAGGTGTGGAGAAATAGGAACACTTTACACTGTTGGTGGGAGTGTATATTAGTTCAATCATTGTGGAAGACATGTGGCAATTCCTCCAGGATCTAGAAGTAGAAATCCCATTTGACCCAGCAATCCCGGGTATATACTGAAAGGATTATAAATCATTCTACCATAAAGACACATGCACACATATGTTCACCATGGCACTGTTTGTGATAGCAAACACCTGGAACCAACCCAAATGCCCAATGATAGACTGTATATGTGCCAAGAAAATGTGGCACATATACACCATGGAATACTATGCAGCCATGAAAAAGGATAAGTTCACGTCCTTTGTAGGGACTTGGATGAATCTGGGAACCATCATTTTCAGCAAACTGACAGAAGAACAGAAAATCAAATACGGTATGTTCTCACTCATAGGAAGGTGTTGAACAATGAGAATATGTGGACACAGGGAGGGGAGCATCGCACACTGGAGTCGGTTGTGGGGGGAGGGGAGAGACTGAGGGAGGTGGGGAGGGTGGGGAGGGATATCATGGGAAGAAATACCAGATACAGATGATGAGGGAATGGAGGCAGTAAACCACTTTGTCATGTATGTACCTGTGTAACAATGCTGCAAGATCTGCACATGTACCCCAGAACCTAAAGTACAATTAAAAAAAAAAAATTATAAAATTTAAAACTGCGTACAATTTGTCAAACCAATTGTTTGTCTAAGTTCTTCTCAGAAAATGTACACACAGAAAAACACAACACAGCTACATGTATAGTGTATATTTATAAGAATGTTTATTTTAGGATTATTCATAATATAAAAATATTTTAAACTAATTTTGCATTAATATATATGAAAAATTAGTTTATAACTTATTATAAACTAATTTTTTATATATAATTTAGTTAATAATTTATTATGAACTAATTCGTTATAATTTATTATACATCACCATAGAATATTTTATCATTAAATATAATTTTTTAATGAAATGTTATGTAACTAGACACTTGTTTTCAAAGATGTATAAAATATAATACTATTTAAAGAAAATAATACAAATACATACACTAAATCTTATACAAGCAATACAAGCAGTTCAGAGTGTGTGTGTATGTGCACGCATGTGTGTGTGTGTTCATGCTCATATTAATGTATGGTGATGTCTCTGCAAAAATAAAGTTAATAATATTTATGACTGAAGAAAGTACAATATGGTTTCCCTCTGTGTCACATACAATTCTCTTACCAAATTTTAATCCCCATGTGTAAAGGGAGAGATCTGGTAGAAGGTGATTGGATCATGGGGACGGTTTGACCCCTGCTGTTCTCATGATGGTGAGCGAGTGCTCAAGAGAGCTGATGGTTTTAAAACTGGCAGTTCCCCCTTCAGGGGCTCTTTGTCCTGCTGCCTTGTGAACATACCTGCTTCCCCTTTGCCTTCCACCATGACTGTAAGTTTCCTGAGGTTCCCTCAGCCATACAGAACTATGAGTCAATTAAACCTTTATATATATATATATATATATATATATATATATATTTTTTTTTTTCATTGCATTTTAAGTTTTTTTCATTGCATTTTAGGTTTTGAGGTGTTAAATTAAACCTATTAAACCTATTTAACCAAGATTGTTGCATAGGTACATACATGGCAATGTGGTTTGCTGCCTTCCTCCCCATCACCTATATCTGGCATTTATAAATTACCCAGTCTCAGGTAGTAGCTTTTTAGAAGTGTGAAAATGGACTAATAAAAAGTAGTAATATTGAACAAAAGTTACATGAAAGAGTCATTCAAATTTTCTTAGTTTACATCTCAGTGTTCTCAATAGTTCTATATTGATGGTAATTCTTAAAGTGATTCTGTATAAATTTTATAATTCAAAGAAAGTAAATAAAAAAAGATATGAAAATCTCTATATATATAACTCATACTGCTTTATTTCCATGCTATCATTTAAATCTGCTCTTTTCAATTTATTTTTTTTTAATTATCAGAACTAAAATGAATGCCAGTCTTTTGGCAAAGGCTAATCTCAATTGGGGGTGATTAGTTCTAATTGGCTAATTAAAAAAAAGCCTTATCCTTGGAATCCATTCTGGAACTGTGCATCTTACTACAAAGACTGAAATGACTTATCACAATTTATTTTGTAAAATGTGGTTAGTGAGGTGTTAAATTAAACCTATTTAACCTTATTTTCCAGTACAACTCTATTTTCTAATATTGTAAGTTAGAACAGAAATAACAAATGTAAGAACAAAGAGAAAAATAATTAAGAATTTTAGCACATGTGTTTTTCTCTGTGTTTTCTGTCTCTAAGTTGCTTAAAAATTCCTTCAATGTGACACACATCTGCTTGCCAGTGAAAACCTAGCACTTTCTCGAATACATTTACACACACACCTGCACAAACACACATATACATGTTTACTCATATACCCACACACATACACACATTCTCACACACACCTATTTTCAGACACCTGGGTTTTGTTTGTTTGTTTGTTTGTTTGTTTGTTTTAGACAGAGTCCCCCTCTGTCGCTCAGACTAGATTGCAATGGCAGCTCACTGTAATCTCTGTCTCCCGGGTTTATGCAATTCTCTTACCGCAACCTCCCAAGTAGCTGGGATTACAGGGGACTCTCACAACACCTGGCTATTTTTTTGTATTCTTAGTAGAGACAGGGGTTTTTAAACATTTTAACTATGGTGGTGCAGCCATCAGCATTTGAGTGCCTACTATGTGTAGACTCATGTTGAATTACAGAATAGGATAGATACATCCAGTCCAGCCTGAACCAGAAAAAAAGCTGCTTCTTTAAAGTTAATGTTAGGAGAAGTAGAGAACAGTTTATTTCAGCCAGTTTATGACATACTCCTTTCTAGTAAAGAAAGATTAAGGAAGGGGCTGAGCAGTCTAAGCCCAGTTTCCTTTCGAAAATCACCTATCAGATTAGGAATGAGGGAGAGAACAAGGAGGGAATAATCATATTTTGACAACAGAGCTCACCATATAAGCTGTGGGGAGCAGGTGTTTTCCCTATCAATGCATTTCTTCTTATTACTTCATATCAACAAGCATAATTTTCACAAAGATTTCCCCTTTACTGCAAGGAACAAAGCGGATATTGCCTCAGGAATGCCTGTGACTGAAACAACAGAATAAAGCTATTGCCTTCTAGAGGCTTGCAAGTTTCAAATATAAACTATGAAAATAAAATATTTTTATTAAGATTGGATGAACTTTCTTTTCTCCCCATCTGCTGAAGCTTTTTTACTTCGGCAGATTAAGACAAATGTAGATAAGACAATTGAGAAAAGACAAAATCATTAGGTGTTAGATAATTCAGTTCACCTTGGGCCAAATCCTGTTACATGAGCATGGAATACCTTAATAAAAATTTAAAGGACAGAGTCTAAAAGGGATTGACAATCTATATTTCATTTTCCAAATGTAGATCCAAAGTATGGCAAAAGCATCAAAAAATCTGGAGACACCACGGCACAGGAAAATAGAATAGAATCAGCCCTGTATGCTATCGTGAAAGGTGGACATATGTAATTCTAGAAGAAATAATCTCTCAATGAAGGCAGTCATTTGGGTTTTATTTTTATTTTTGATATGGTTTAAGATGAAGGAGGTTTGATGTTAGGGTATGATAGGTGCAATGCTGTTTCACAGTTGCCACAAGTAACCAGAGTTATTTGCAAATATGTCTGCTTCAGTGGGGATGAATTTAGGTGAATAAAGACCAAGGCAAAATTTTGCATCTCAGAAGGGAATATGATATAATCAAGTAAGACCTAGAAATTATTGGTGAATAGAGACTAAATCCATCACTCTCTTTGTTACCTGGTTCTTACACTTAGAATAAGGTCAATGAAGGGACATAAAATACTGAGCTTGGCTAAATTTAAATCCTAATGACTGAGAAACTACCAAGATGAATGTTTTAAGTGGATATGATTAAATTAACTTTCTCTTGTCAGTTAAGTCATAAAAAACTGAAGACAAATTTTGTACCTTAAATTTTGTGGGCTGTGAAATACCTTTATGCTATGTGAGAGAAAATATGTGGTACATTATAATAAAATGTACTATGGGCTAAATATTTGTGTTTCCTCCTATGGGCTAAATATTTGTGTTTCCTAATTCACTTATTGAAGCCTGATCCCCAGTGTGTTTGTATTTGGATGGGTGGCCTTTGGGAGGCAATTAGGTTGATGTAAAATGATGAGTGGGGTCTCAATGATGTAATTAGTATCCTTACAAGAGACAGAAAGAAATGCCAGGGCATGTGCAGCTGCCCACTCCCTCACCCTCACCCTTGCCTTCACCCTCACCCTTCCCTTTTCCCTACCACTTCCCCTTTCTCTCCCGCCTCACTCTCACAGTCTTCTTTTTCCCTCCCTCTGTCTTTTTGTACCGTGTGAGGTCACCAGAAAAGGCTGCAGACTGCAAGCCAAAAGAGGGCCATCATCAGAAACTGAATAAGTCAATATCATGATTTTGGACTTCCCAGCTTCCAGAACTGTGAGAAATAAATGTCTATTGTTTAAACTACTTATTCTATGGTATTTTGTTAGAGTAGATAGAGCTGACTAAGACAGAGTACTAGACAGTCTGAAATTTTAGTTATTGCTGCGTAACTATCTTTTGGTAGGTCAAGGATGAACTGCATATCCAATGGCGGTCTCATAAGATTATAGTGAAGCTGAAAAATTCCTGTCACCTACTGGCATTGTGGCCAAGATAGCATCTTAGTGAAATGCATTATTCACATGTTTGTTGTTATGCAGGTGTAAATGAACATACTGTGCTGTAAGCCATACATGTATACAGCACACAATTCTGTACACTGCATAACTTGATGCTGATAGTAAATGACTACCTTATTGGTTTATGTATTTACTATACTATACTTTTATCATTATTGTAGCATACACTCCTACTTTACAAAAAAGTTTACTGTAAAGTGTGTCCCATTATACCAGGTACAGCCTCATACATATTGTGTTTACTGCATTTCTCGTTTGAATTATTCTTTCTTGCACTAAATTTAATCTCTGTTGTTTTGTTCATAATGGCCCCTCAGTGTACAAAATCCTACCTAATATTGCTAGTTAGAGGTCACATTTAGTGATTGACCTGGAAATAAAATTAAATTGATTAGAAATTATGAAGATAAAAAATTAGAAATTATTATTGCTCACTAGTCAGGTATATACCATTCCACTATAGCTGTAATCTTTAAAAACAAAACACAGTGACAGAGGCTGTTAAAGCAACTTCTTCATTGAAAGCAAGAAGAATAATACAACTTCGGAAAGGACCTCTATAAGATATAGAGAAACTTCTAATGACCTGGATTGAATACTAGATACGGAAATATATCTCTGTCAGCACCCTGAGTATCATGGCCAAAGCAAAAGTTTGTGATGTTGAAAAAAAAAAAAAGGCTGGATCCGTCTATAATGTCAGATGTTAAATTTATTGCTAGCTCTGTGTGGTTTAAAAGAATTCAAGAACCATTATTCACTATATAATGTGAAAGTGAGTGCTGAGTCTGGGAATGCTGATGCTAAGGCATCTGGAAAATTTTAGAAGCCCTAGATAAGCTAATTGTGGAGTAAATTTACTTGCCAGAACAAATCTTCAACATGTTTGAAGGCTCCCTCTTCTGGAAATGGATGCTGAAAAAGACATTGATCCAATAAGGAGGCCAAGTCAATGTCAGGTCTCAAGCCTTTTAAGAACAGGGTAACAGTCTTGCTTGGGGGCAATGTTTCAGGCTACAAGTTCAAACCCTTAGTCATCTGGCACTGTGCAAACCCAGGGACCTTCAAGCATACAAATAAACACACACTGTCAGCTATAGGAGCAATAATAAGTCATGAGATGACCCAGTTCCTCTTCCAAGACGCTTTCCTCAGTTGTTGTCACAGCAAAATAGAGTATTGTTTAGAGAAAAACACACCCTTCAAGAAATTGCTTACTGTTAATAATGTTCCTACACGTTTCTTTAATTGGCTATCACTATCTCAATATCAAAGTGGTGCTTCTCCCTCTAACTACCACCTCTTTGATCCAACCAATGCATCAAGGAGTTATAACACATTTAATTCTACTACCTGAGGAGTATCTTTGCCCAGGCTATTTCTGCAATTGAAGAAGACACTGCAAAGATATTGATGTAATTCTGAAAGGATTACTACATCTATGATTACATCAAGAGCCTTGCTTAGGTTTAGATTAATGTCATCAAGGAGTGTATAAGTAGTATCTGAAAGAAGACACTTAAGGGGTTTGTCTATGATGTCAAGGATTTTCCAAGGATAAGGAGGTTGCAAAAATCAACAAAGCCATGATTGAAATGGCAAGCAACTTTAACTCAGGTGTGGATGAGGATGACATTCAGGAGCACCTCTAGGTGATTCCTGAGGAATTGACTAATGAGCGTTACCAGAACTGGAAAAGGAATGCTGTGCTGCAGAAGAGAAAAGGAAACTACAAGAGAAGAAAAATAAAAACCCCTGATAAAAGTCACAGTGAATTGTTTAGAAGAAGTTTTTGCAGTCCTCATCAGCTTTCTTAAAAGTTAGAAAATATGGACCCCAACATAGAAAGTTTTTCATTAATAGAGACGATTATTTATGCCATATTATCTGCTTATCACCAAATCTATGATTGAAAGAAAGAAATAAAAAAAACCACCATGGTCATATTCTGCAAAGAGTTCACCCCCTCAAGAAGAGCCTCAGTCAGGTCCTTCAGTAGATATTCCAGGAGAAGGCACCGTTATTGCAGGAGATAAGACCTCCAAGTGCGTTATTGTCTCTGAAGACCAGTGATACAAGATGTGGAGGTGGAAGACAGTGATACTGAAGATCTTGACCCTGTGTAGGCCTAGGCATATGTGTGTAAATTTGTCTTAGTTTTTAAAGAAATTTTAAGAAGAAAAAAAATTTTAAAATAGGAAAACAATTAAGAATAATTAAAGAAAAAATATTTTTTCACCTGTACAATGTGTTTGTGTTTTAAGCTGTATTATTACAGAGTTCAAAAGTTTAAAAATTAAAAAGTTTATACAGTAAATGTTATAGGAAGTAAAGGTTAATTTATTTAAAAAATATTTAAAATAAATTCAGTATTAAGTATACAGTGTTTATACAACCTATTGTGCTGTACAGTGAAACTGTTGGATTTCACATTCCCTTATCTCTTATGCACTGACTTGCCCAAAACAATGTCCAGTCCTGCAAAATCCATTTATTATATGTATTCTACATGTGTGTACAATTTTTTAGTCTTAGTAATATACTTTATTTTACCATTTATTGTACAACTCGACCATTTCTATGTTTAGATACATACTTAGCATTCTGTTATAGTTGCTTACAGTATTTGATATAGTAACATGCTGTACAGGTTTGTAACATAGAAGCAATAGGCTATACCATACAGCTTAGGTGTTTAGTAGACTATCTAAATGTGTAAGTAAAATCTATGTTTGCCCAAAAACAGAATCCCCTTAATGATGCATTTCTCAGAATGCATCCCAGTTCTTAAGCAACCTATGACTGTAGTTAGACTTTCTGGAGGAGCTGACCATTAAGCTGAGGCTGAAAGCATGTAAGTTAAGGGACAGAAATAGAAGAAATGCATTTCAGAAAGAACATATAGAAAACCTGCGGGGGCATGCAGCATGAAAACAATGGTTTAATATGACTGGACTATGGATTAAGAGCAAATCAAATGCTGAGTTATGAACTGAAATGAAACATACACATTTGGCAAGGGTACACAGTTTGATGGTAAAGTTGTGTCACAGAATTATATGAACAGAGACATAATATGGATATACATATATTTTATAATGACTACTCTGGCATTTGACATTGGCATGGAGAATGGATCAGAAATGGTGAGAAGAAATAATGAAAGACCAATTAGGCTTTTATGCTTTCTAAAATAGTACTGATGAAGACTGAACTAATTCAGCTTTTCGGAAGGAAGAAAAAGGATTCAATTTTTAGAAAACCACCATAATGAAGTATGTACTTTTTTTCGTTACAGTTTATTTGAAGATTATTAAACTATTACTCTTAAGAGCATCTCCAAACCCACACTCCTCTACACTGATTGGGACACTGGGGGACTCTGTAAATTATTAATATATTTCTGCTTTGTCAGTTAGCTTCCTGTTAGGCTCTTCCAATATGGAGTACCAGAATGAGATTAGAAAGCCAAAGAGGTAAAATAGGATTTGCCTTTTCTTGTTAGTTTCCTTATTGACTGTACCAGTTAGTTCCAGTGTTGACTGATTCGCATATCCAGTTACTTACTAGCACTTGAAGACTTAACTACATAACACTCTCTTAGAGGCACTGGAACCAACCACATAGCACTTGTTATTTAAAGGTCTGTATCTACCTCCAGGCAACTCTTCATCCAAGCTCTTACATTCAATAATTCTAACATTTTCACTTTACTACCCAAACTAGAGGCAAAAACCACTCTCTGCAGTTAGCATTTTAGTGTTATCTTGGTATTCTTTTTGGAATCTGTATACTTTCAAATATTTATTACCAAATCCTTATATTACATTTGTTTCTGTTCAATTAATTAGTACAATGTCTTTTTCATTCAGTGAACCCTAATACAGCTTCCATTAAAAGTCATAGCAAAGGTTGCTTCCCCAACTAATCATATCACTTAACTATTGCAGCATAAATTCTTAGAATTTGCTGATGTATTGTCTAAAAAATTACATTAGATATTTAAGTCATTTTAAATTCCCTGCCTCTGAAAAACATTACTTATATTTAGTTGATATGCATATTTTATTATTTTTAAAAAATTATCTTACATTTTTAATATTTTAACAAGAGGTATATATTACAGCATAAAGTGATTAATAAATATTACTTGAAATTAGGAGGTATGTTTCACTTTTTATTTAAATTTTGTAGGAAAAGATACATCTAAGTTTCTGAAACAATAAATAGGATGATTTTACATGGCAAAATATACTATTTTCCTCAACAACAGTCAACAGGAAACTATATACTATAAGCTGGATATCTTTTTGAATCCCTCAGCTATCTGGCAGAATTTTACACAAGAATAATCTCATAATAAGAATCAAAGAGATTGTGGGATATAGATCAGTGGCTTTATAATTTGATAGCAACATTTTCTTGGTCATGTTAAACTTAAAGTAACAACATGGGTGTTTAAGGGTTATAGGCTTTAACACTGGAAAGATATTCCCAGCCTAACTTAATTGGGCTAGCATAAAAATAGATTGTATATTATTTCACTGTTTGAAAATACTTTTGGATCTTTATGCTCATTAGCCAAAGTTAACTGGGCTAGCATACGAATAGATTGCATATCATTTTGTTATCTGAGAGTAGTTTGGGTTCTTTATACTCAATAAAATATAGTATATACAAAGTTTGAAATAAAATGGCTGACTGCTGTGTAGAAAATATTTAGGCGGATGCAGAGAATGGTGCTACTAACAAATTTCAAAAGCATAAAATATTTGTTTTTAAAGTTTGTGATTATCTAAATTTGAATTTGAGAAAAGAAAAGATGTTGAAGTTGATTTCAGTCTGCATATGCAATTTTCCTCTACAGATGGTTTCCTTAGTAAAAGAGCCAAGGTCACTTTAATGTTTATCATTCTTATAGCAAGTGTATTTTGGCTCAACATGTGTCATGAATCAAAAATAATTTTATGCTGGTCAAGATGACCCAGAAAGAAGAAAGTTTTCTTTTTTCATTTATTAAGCCAGTATCTCCAAATGCTAGAAAGAGTTGAGCCAAACATACATTATCTCCCTTCTTCTGATTCTTAAATGCAAATACGGAGACCAGAGAAATTACTTAATTGTCCCATGTTCTCAGGGAAAAACCGTGGATATCAGAAAAATCTGTGTAACTTAGAAGAACAGAGATAATGGAGTTTGAGCAGCATAAGTAGTTATACAATGTCAGAGCCTAATCTAACAATGGCATTGCTGCACGGGCATCAAATCTGCTCTACTAACCTGATGTGATATTCTGAGGCTTAACCTTGCTCCTACAGCTCTCCAGGTGCAAGAGACAGAGCAATGGGCAACCATGGTCTAGGAGAAGAGTTAAACCTAAGAACCATAAGCTTTTTATTCCAAAGATTCACATGTTGATTGTCTTCTATCTGCTAGGCCAAATGAGGAGAATATTACCATAGAAGTGAATTACTGTTTTTACTTATTTTCCAGTACCTTGTTCTACTTGGTACTTAACCTATCTATCCACAGGAGGATTGCAAAAATCTGCCTATAAATCTTTGAAATTAACACAAATAAATTAATCTGGGTACCTGAAGATTCCCAAGCCTTAACTGTAGTTGTAAAGAGGGAATAAATTCATATCACATTTTAGTTCAAGTTGTGCTTAAAAGTGCATTTCTGAGATTTAATGATATTCTTTAAAAAACAAAAAACAAAAAACTTTAAGTTCAGGGTTAAATGTTCCTTGGGTTTATATTCAAAGAAATGAATGGTATTCTTTATCCTCTGAGCTTTGTTGAAATCTCCATTTGAAAAGTAATACTTTAAACAACCCCATTAGAGTATATTTTTCAAATTATCTTTCAGCTCTTTAATGACAAATTCTGTAATAACTCAATGTTTAATAAACATTTGTTGAGTTTCTGGTTTGTTTGTTTGTTTTGA
Organism: Saguinus oedipus; assembly: GCA_031835075.1. NCBI lineage: Eukaryota > Metazoa > Chordata > Mammalia > Primates > Cebidae > Saguinus > Saguinus oedipus. The sequence goes on along the minus strand of CM063176.1, from coordinate 85,213,287 downwards.
TTGCTTGTTTTGAGATGAAGTCTTGCTCTGTTTCCCAGGTTGGAGAGCAGTGACATGATTTTGGTTCACTGAAACCTCCTGCTTCTGGTTTCAAGCAATTCTCCTGCCTCAGTCTCCTGAGTAGCTGGGATTACAGGTACCTGCCACAACGCCTGGTTAATTTTTGCATTTTTAGTAGAGATGGAGTGTCATGACGTCGGCCAGGATGGTCTTGAACTTCTGACTTCAAGTGATCCACCTGCCTCAGCCTCCCAAAGTGCTGAGATTACAGGTATGAGCCACCGCATCCAGCCATTTGTTGAGTTTCTATCATAAGAAAATACATCTTTATTTCTGGGAATTCAGAGGTCAACATAGTATTTTGATCTCAATTTATATGTATCGGTATACATGTATATATTCCATTTTAAATTTGCCTAATGTTACATATCTACTGATTGTTGAACTGAGATTTAAATATAAGTATATATAAATCCAAAAGTCCATGTGGTTATGTACTTTAATTACTAGTCTAATCCCCACTTAGAGAAAATTAATATCATGTGTGTGGGACTGCATATAAGAAAAGAAATGTATGCAAAACAAAACAAATAAAATATAGCTGACTAAAATGCAAAACAATAAGACAAATGATATCCAGAACTTTTATCAAAATCATTAAAATTTCTTTCTTATGATTGTTGCATATGAAATTTTACATAAAGATGTATTTAATTTTGCAAGTCATAGTTTACCAACAATGGAATTAAAATACACACAATATCAAAACAAGTAAGAGGGCAAAGCAATCTAGAGAATCAAATTAAAGAAACTAATTTTAAGCAAGATAAAACAAAAAAAGAAGAGTAATTTTTAAAAAATGAGATAAATAAATAGTTTGAGGATAATGGATTTGGCTCTTGCTTTTTTTCTGGTACTGAGATTTAGAGGACAATGTTTTTTTCTAATCAACAAACCACTTCTTAATTTATACTTTTGTGTTTTGACCTACAGATTTGTGTGAATTTCATGTGAAATAGAAGTTGACATTGTCCTGAGTTGTCATGAGTTATAAATATATTATCAGAAACTCAGCAGTTTTGCAGTGGTGTTTATTTGCGGGAAAATAGATTAAATACACTTAAAAAATAGGGTTAAGGCAAGTTTTGCTCAGTGACTGATAAGACAAGATCAGAACCACACTGCTAGAAGTTAAATTCTGATTCAGTCACTTACTACCTGTGTGATATTGAATATCAGTTGAACCATATGTATCTGAGTTCCTTCATCTGGATGAGAGAAATAATATTTATATGTTTCTCATTGGGTAGGTAAGATAAAATAGTTATTGCCAAATAAATAGATTATGGCTGCTCTTGTCATGGGGGAAAAGTGGGCAACTATATTTGTTGATTAATATGTTAATTTGTTCCACAAAATAAGTAAACACTTACATATGTGTGTGTGTGTTTTATATATGTAATATATAAACTACTTGTATTTATGTAACATATGTATATATAACATTGTGTTTTAAATATACAAAATAAAATTTATATTTTAAAAAATTTACTCAAACAATGTCTGCCATATATTAAGGGCTTCTGCAATAGCTCTCCACATTGGCCCAGCGTCTCACATCAAATATGCTTCATGGTAGACATTTTCATAAGTAATAACCTGTTCATCAACACATTACTGTTTTTAAAAAAATTGACTTTTGTAATTGATAAATAAGTAAAGTTACATGTACCTATTGTGTACAACATGGTGCTTTGAAATAAGTATACATTGAATAATGACTAAATCTATGATTAAATTGTGCATTACCTCACAGTTATTTTTGCTGTAAGAGTACTCTCAGTGTTTTTCAAAAATACAATATATTGTAAACTGTGGTTACCATGTTTTACAATAGATATTTTAAACTCATTCCTCTTACCTTACTGAAATTTAGTATTCTTTGATCAACATCTCCTTAACCTGCTCTAACCATCCCAACCCTTGGTAACCATTATTCTATCCTCTACTTACAGTAGATCAACTACTTTAGATTCCACACATGAAAGACATCATGTGGTATTTGTCTTTATGTACCTGACTTATTTCACCTAACATAATGTCCTCCAGGTTTATTCATGTTTTCCCAAATGACAGGATTTTCTACTTTTTTGTGGCTGAAATGAGTCCATTTGTATATGTATTACATTTTCTTTACACAGTCTTTATTGGTTTTTATTCCTTCCCCTGTGCCCCTTTCCTGACTCCCTCACTACTTTCTGGGGTTACCTTCCAAGTAAACTAGCTAATCGCATATCCTTGATTTAGATAAGCTTTATATTTTCTTCCTTTTATGTTTTCTATCAGAATATGTTCACAGTTGATTACTCTTAGATATGACTTTTAAAGCTTTTAGTTAAAAAAGAGCTGATAAACAAAACATTCATTAGTACTTATAGATTAACTCATTTCTAGTTCATGATATAACTGAATCTAATTGTTCCTTAATATTTAACTTTTAAGTACAATGAGGCCTAGAGAGGTCAATGGACTATTCTAAATTTATATACCTATTTCAGCTGTAAGGAGCTAATTTCATTACACAATCGCAACCCATACTGATGCTGAACCTATAAAAAAGGAAAGAAGGGGACATACACACAAAGGTTTGCTATGTCTTCTTGAAGAATTGATTCCTTTATCTTTATGTAATATACCTCTGTAACCCTGATAACTTTTTATCTGATGTCTACTCTTTGGGAAGTTGATAAAAGTATTCTTGTGTTCTTATAATTGGTATTTGAATAATATACTTTTCTCTATCTTTTCAATTTTAGTTAATATCTGCCTTTATATTTTAAATAGGTTTTTTATACTTAGCATATACATGGGTCTAGGCTTATAACCCAATCTTACAATCTCTATCTTTTCATTGATGTATTTAGACCATTAAGTTTAAACTGATTAATGACATACTTGAATTAATACCTATCATATTTTTTGCTGTTTTTTATTTGTTCCCTTGTTCTTTATTTAAATTATTTTCTTCTATTATTTTTATTTGTGGTTTTGAGTATGTCATATAATTCCAGTTTTCTTTTTTCTTATTATATCAGTTATGCTTTTAAGAAACTTTTTTTAGTATTTGCCATACATTTTGTAATATACATTTACAAATAATCTAAGTCCACTTTCAAACAACAGTATGCTACTTCATGGTTAGCGTAATTATCCTATAAAAATAATTGTAATCTCTTTCTCATCTTTCACATTATTGTAGTCATTCTCTTTATCTAGACGTAAGTGTATATACTTATATAAAAAGAGGCATAAACATTCATAATCATATACATTGTTGCTATTACCATTTTGAACACATTTTACTGTTCCATAAAATAAGAAGAAAAATAAGCCTTTTTATTTTATTTTCATTTATTCCTTCTCTGATGTTCTTAAATTACTGTGTAGAATCAGTTAGTTTTATCTATAGACATAATTTTTCCCTCTCTAGATAAATTTTTTAACATTTTGAAAGTCTGATCTATCTACTGGCACAAAAATTTCCTCAATGTGGTTTGTCTGAGGAAATCTGTAATTTCTCCTTTATTTTTTAAGCGATTATTTCACAGGTTACAGAATTCTAGTTTGGTGGGGTTTTTGTTTTCTCTCAACACTTTAAACACTTTAAATAATTAATTCACTCCACTCTCTTTTTTGTTTACACAGATTCAACTGGCTAATTTTTTCTATTTTAGTAGAAACGGTGTTTCACAATGTTGGCCAACCTGGTCTTGAGCTCCTGGCCTCAGGTGATCTGTTTGCCTCAGCCTCCCAAAGTGCTGGGATTGCCATGGGAGCTACTGTGCCTGGATATGCTTTTTAAATGGTACTGTTTTATTTCCTCACTGTGACTTATGTTAAGATTTTTTTTCTTTATCTTGATTTTCTGAAGTTTGAATATGAGACGCTTGGGTGGAGTTTTTCTTTTCTTTTCACTTCTTTTGTTTTTTGGTGGAGGTGAGCATATATATTCTGCTTGGTGTTCTCTGCAATTCCTGGATCAATGGGGTCTGACATTAATTTCCATAAATTCTCAGTCATTATTGCTTCAAATATTTCTTCTGTTTTTTTATTTTTTCTCTTTCTGGTTTTCCAATTAATTATATACTATGTCTTCAGTTGTTTAATAGTTCTTAGATATTCCCTTTTGGTGGTTTTTTTTTGTTGTTCTTTTTTCTGTTAGATTTTTAGTTTGAGCAGTTTTTGTTGAGATATTCTATACCTGAGAGATTTTTTTCTTCACTCTGTTCAATCTACTAGTAAGCCTGTCTAAGACATTCTTTATTTCTCTTATACTGTTTTTGATTTTTAGCATGTCTTTATTTTTCTTAGAATTTCTCTCTGCTTACATTGTTCTTCTGTTTTGGCATGCTATTTGCATTATTTATTAAAGTTCTTAGTATAATAATCATAGTTGTTTTAAAAACTAAGTCAGATAATTCCAACATTTCTGCTGTATCTGAGTCTAATTCTAATGCTTGTCCCATTTCTTCAAACTGTTTTTGTGCCTTTTATTATGCCTCATGAGTTTGTTCTTGATAGCCAGACATGCTGTACTGAGTAAAAGAAACTTCTAAATAGGTCTTTAGCAATGTAGTGATAATATGTGGAAAGAAGTGAAGCATTTCATAGCATTTTGATTAGGTCTCAGTTATTTAATATACTTTTACCTCTGGACTGTGAACTTCACCAGTGTTTCTCAGTTTCTCCCATCCAACTTGAGCAGGACAGGGTGGCTAGAGTGGGCTGAAGTTGTATCTTTTCTTCATTCACAGGGAAGGCTAGAGTAAGCTAGAGCAGGGTTTTTCCATCCTACCAGGTCAGTTAGGCTCTAATAAATCCTCATCAGGTTTGTCTCTGGTTAAATGATTTCTCTTGAGGACAGACTACATTAAAAACAGAATGCTGAAGCCGATTTCAAAAATTCTTTTTTTCTTCTCCCCCTGCCAGAAACATGCGGAAACTTTTTTCCTGTATTCACTGGGAGAAAGTGGGAGAGCTCCTGGAGGGAAAACCATGAAAAGTTGGGTGTCTCCTCATTACTAGTGATTTTATCCCTCAGACTTGTCCACACAGAGCCCCCAGCAATTTGCTGATTACTGATTACTGTAAAGGTATTCTTACCCTGGCATAGTTCCAAAGGAAGTTTCTGCTGGCCAATTCCATTCCAGTAAATTGTGGTTCTTTGTATTCAACTGTTGGCATCTCCTGTGACCTTCCTTCTCTAAGATAGGTTAGAAAAGTTGGATTCTTTCTTTCCTTTCTTTCTTTCTTTCTTTCTTTCTTTCTTTCTTTCTTTCTTTCTCTTTTCTTTCTCTTTCTTTTTTCTTCCTTCTTTTTTCTTTTCCTTCCTTCCTTCCTTCCTTCCTTCCTTCCTTCCTTCCTTCCTTCCTTCCTTCCTTCCTTCTTTCTTTCCTTCCTTCCTTCCTTCCTCTCTTTCTTTCTGTCTCTCTTTCTCTCTTTCTTTTTTCTTTAGTTCAACTTTTTACTTGCTTTTAGGACAAAGTGGCAACCTCCAACCTGCTTACACTCTGGACAGGAAACTAGAAATATGTGCTTTAATTTTTAATAGAATATAGTATTGAAAAAAATATTTGACAGAGCCTAGCAATTTTTTGTTTATTGTTTTGTTTTAAATTATTCATAGATATATAAAAATAAGGTTTTAACTTAAATGATACACAATTCTGTATTTTTTACAATAGAGAATAAATTCTTATCAGTAAAGTTTTTCTATTTAATTGATAATATTATTACTTTGAACTTGTGTTTTTAAATCATAATCTATGTTTCATATCCCTATTGCATTCACAACTATACACACACACACACACACACACACACACACACGTATTTAGATTCTTATTGACATTTTTGTATTTCTGTCTCATGACATTTGAATAAGTAATTCTAGACATTTTGAATAATTTAGCCAAAAAACACGGAAATCTTAGATGTCACAAAGCTCTAATTTATTCTTGTGTTTCTTTTGAGAATGCATTTCTCTGAGAATATCTTGTTAATTGTTCACGTCATGTTTGATTTCCTTTTAGAGCTTAAAGATAAACAATTATTTACTAGGGGTATGTCTTTCAGGCCTAAGAAAATGAATATACTGAGACGTGTTGACATAAGAGATGAATTCGCGTCTGCTGGCACTATGTCCAGTCTCTAATCTTGCTTTATAATTAATTAGCTGTCAGATCTGCTAAACTTCCACGAAGACACTACACAGATGTCATGGAAAATTGTTCTTGAAATTAAGATCTGAACTGGGAATGTTCTTCATACTGACCTTACAATTCTCTTTATTGATTTTGCTGTCATTTTTACCTGTTAAGGGCAGAAATAAATGCCAATGGTGCTTTATTTGTTTCTAAGGAAAAATGTAATATAATATTTGAAGGAAGAGTTTAGTCTTTATAGAAAATTATATATGTGTACATATATGGCTTTAAGTACTCAAAATTAAAGTTAAATTTAAATCTAACACAATAGATTATACAGTTTAGATAATATGTAATATTTAAAGTAAATTTGTCACATAAAGCCATTGAAGATTCAAATGGAATAAATGATTGACACAATGTTTTCAGCTTGTCTTACTCTAAATTACTATAACATATTTTACCTCTATTATCTACTAATATGTTTAATATGGATTTTAGTTGTTTAAAAATTGATATAAATATTAATATAGCTTATCCAAGGTCTCATATATATATATATTAGAGTTGTTTGACAAATAAAATGTTCTTCTCACTGCAGTGCAATAGCCTAAACTGATGAGGTTATTATCATTTTGAAAACATAATATTAAATGGAGAGTGTGTAATATGTTATTATATAGGCATTTCTAGAATAATACACCATATTTTTATGTTTATTGCAATTATACTTTTTTTTTTTTTAGTATTATTGTTATTGATGTTCCTGGATTTTTTTATTTTTTTTTATTTTTTTTTAATTTTTATTGCATTATAGGTTTTGGGGTACATGTGCAGAACGTGCAAGATAATTGCAATACATTTCTTTTTAATTTTTTTGTTCCAGTAACTTTAAGGGTGCAAGTGATTTTTGGTTACATGGATAAATTTTACAATGATAAAAGCTAGAATTGTTAGCATACCCATCGCCTGAGTAGTGTACATTATACACATTAGTTTTTTTCCCAATAAACACTCTATAATTAGAACATTATGATGACATTTAAAGTTTCATATAATTTTATGAGTGTGTAGTATTTCATTGTATTCATTATAATACACTAGTATAATATAATTGAGATAATAGCACAGATTTGAGTGCTTATTTTCATGAAAGCAGTCCAGTATTAAGCACAGTTTAATTAATTCATTTTACATTAATATTTGTTCATTTTAAATATTTTAAATTGTTTTCTATAAATGGATTTGTGGGCATAGATCTTGAAGAATATGCACCTCTTAATTCCCAAAAGCATATAAAATTATCTATTCCTTCGCTCACCATAAACATTAAGATATATTTTAAAATTATTTTTATTTTTACAAATGGCATATTTTAAGACTCATATTTTAATATAAATGAAATATAAAATGTTATCCTATTGGTCTATTCATTATATTAATATAATGAAATATTCATACAACAATTTCCTCTCCTAGAAGGGTTGAACTTATTTTTGTGTGATTTTGGTTTTGCTTTTGGTTATTTACATTAGTGTTACCACCTAGAAGAGTTTGCTAGGAAATATGGAGAATATTTAAAAGTGAAATCGATCTGAAGATATCAGAAGGCTATCTAGTCAGGGAGGAGTTGGTGATCTGAGATACTGGAGTAAAAGTGAGTGTACTTGGGGGGAATTGTAAAATATTTGTGCTGCTGTTCTCCTTGCATATGCCAGCATGAATGCAGGGGCATGAAAGACTGAATAGGATTTTCAACCATGACCTGGGTCTTAGAAAACAAAAATTAGACTTCAGGATCTGTCTAAAAGGGCCATATTGTAGAGTGGATAGTAATCCGTACCATAGCTCGGCACTAACAAATATTCAACTTCAGATTGAAATCAATTCAATTATTGATTCAAAAAAGTTAATGTGACCATATCATAATTCCTGGCCAAAGAAAGTATCACTTCTGTTAGGAAGAATATAACATCATTTAGATCCTCATTTTGCATACTTGGTTATTTTTTATTGGTTGTTATTCAATCAATAAAAAATAACCAAGTATGCAAAAAGACAAAAGTACAAAACGGTAAAAGAAAAATAGAAGAGCAGGGGCCAAGGAGGCTGATTAGAAGCAGATGCAGTCTGCAGTACTCATGGACAGGAACAAAAGGGGTGAATTAATACAGTCCCTTCAACTGAAATATCCAGGTTCTTGCATTGAGGCCGATTGGGGAAAGAACTTGACTCTCAGAAAATAGAAAAAAAAAAAGGCAGGGTAGGGAGACAGCCCACCCAGGAATGAGATGGAGCCAAGGCAACTGCCACCCTCTGCCACAGGAAGCAGTAAGTGATTGTGCAACCCCCGAAAACCATGCTTCTCCCACAGATCTTTGCAATCCATAGATCAGGAGATTCCCCTTAAAGCAAACCTCACCAGAGTGTTTGGTCCAACACACAGAGCTGTGTGAAGTCTTGGCAGAGCTGCTGCTCAGGCACACATGGAGACCAAGGAGCTTTACATAATCTGGCCCCTGGATCCGCAGCAAACATGTCTGTAACTCAGGCAAGGTGGTAGGTCTGTCTGCACATAGCCCAAGGAAAAGGGTGGAATCCAGACAGCCAAGCAGCATCATTCTGCTGGTCCCAATTCCACAGCACCTCACAAGATAAGACGCACTGTTTTCAAATTCCAGCCAGCTACCAACAACAGTGTGGACCCTGCCTAAGACCTAATAGAGTGCCAGAGGGAGGCGTGGGCACCATCTCTGCCATTTAGTTGACTCCTCATTCAAGCCTACAGCATTTGGAGACTCCAAATGGTTCAAACAAGGAAAGGTCCCCAGCAGCACAGTACAGTGGATTTGCCAGACTGCTTCTTTAATTGGGACCCTAATACATTTCTCCTCACTGGGTGAAACCTCCCAGCCAGGCCCTCCACCCATGCCTACCTGCACTTGTTAGGGACAGAGCTCTGATCTCTTCCTGGGAAAGAGTGCCCGGGGCCGGGGAGGACTGCTACCTGGGTTGGTTGGATGTCTCAGTTGTTTAATCAACCTCCTCCCAGACAGGGGTAGAGGCGGTTCCCCACCATGACACAGTTTCCCAACACGATACTGCTATTTTCTTGAGTCATGTACAAACTGCTCCTTTAAGCGTGACCCCGATTTACTCCTTCTCATATAGTGAGATCTCCCAACCCGGTCATCTTAGCCCCAAAGCTTCTTAAGCTGGCAAGCAACTTCAACAGTCTCAGGATACAAAATCTATGTGCAAAAAATGCTAGCATTCCTATACACCAACAACAGGCAAGCAGAGTCAAATCGTGAATGAACTCCCACTCACAATTGCTACATGGAATACAGCTAACAAGAGAACTGAAGACCTCTTCAAGGAGAAGTATGAACTACTGCTAAAAGAAATCACAGATGACAAAAACAAATGGAAAAGGCTCCCATGCTCATGAATTAAAAGAATGAATATCATGAAAATGGCCAAACTGTCCAAAGTACTTTATAGATTCAATGCTATTGCCATTAAAATAATATTGAAATTCTTCACAGATTTAGAAAAAACGTATTTTAAAATTCATATGGAACCAAAAAGGGATCTGAATAGCCAAGACAATCCTAAGCAAAAGGAACAAAGCTGGAGGCATCGCGCTATCAGGTTTCAAACTATACTATAAGGTAAGGTACCAAATCACACAATACTGGTACATGAAAAGACACATAGGCCAATGGAACAGAAGAGAGAACTCAGAAATAAGCCTACACACCTACAATCAACTGATCTTCAACAATCCTAACAAAAACAAGAAATGGGGAAATAATTCTTTATTTAATAAATGGTGTTCAGAGAACCGGCTAGCCATATGCAAAAAATTAAAACTGGACACCTACCTTAGACCTTATACAAAATTAACTGAAGGTGGATTTAAGACTTAAAGGTAAACCCCAAAACCACAAAAATCCTAGAAGAAAAGCTAGGCAATACCATTCAGGACATAGGCAAGGGCAAAGATGACAAACATGCCAAAAGTGACAGCAACAAATTTAAAAATGAATAAATGGGATCTAATTAAATAAAGACCTTTTGCACAGCAAAATACCATCATTGGAGTAAACACACAACCTACAGAATGGGAGAAAATTTTTGTAGTGTATTTGTCCGGCAAAGGTCTAATACAGAGTCTATAGGAAACTGAAACAAATCAACAGAAAAAAAAACCCTTGTGCTTCAGATTCCTGAGTAGCTGAGATTACAGGCATGCATCAGCATACCTGGTTAATTTTTGTATTTTTAGTGAAGATGGGATTTCAGCATGTTGGCCAGGCTGGTCTTGAATTCCTAGCCTCAAGTGATTCAGCCACCTCAGCCTCCCAAAGCACTGAGATTACAGGCATGAGTCACCATATCTAGTCCCATTTTTTTTTTTTTAGCATATATTTGAGTTATTTTCTTTGTTGTATCACTGGGGATTACAATCAACATCTTAATTTAAAACAATCTAGTTCATATTAATACTAACTTAATCTCAATAGTTCTCAAAACATTTACACATAATAGTTCAGATCTCTCCCCCTGCATCATCTTATTGTCTTTAAATATACTGCAATTTTATGCATGTATAAGCCTATAAACACACTTGTAATTATTTTTTATAGTTGTCATTTAAATAAGATGAAGGTAAACAGTAAAACAAAAGAAAATATATGCATACTTTATTTTTATTTTCCTATTTATTTATATGTACCTATGTCCTTTATTTCTTTGTGTGGATTTGAGTTTCGGTTTAATGTCTTTTCATTTCAATTTGAAGAGATACTTTCAGTATTTTGCAAAAGCCAGTCTGCCAGCAACAAAGTTTCACAGTTTCTTTTTATTTCTCTTTTATTTTTAAACAATAGTTTTGCTGGCTATGCAACTCTAAGTGATGGGTTTTTTTTTTTTTTATTTCAGTATTTTTAGTATGTTATACCATTAGCTTCTAGATTCCATGACTTCTTACATTATTTCAGGTGTGAATGTTTTCAATGATTCCTTGTACCTGATGGGTTGTTCGCCTTTCCTTGCTATCAAGATTTTCTCTTTGCCTTTGGCTATTGACAGTTGCACTACAATGTGTCTAGAGATGGATCTATTGGAGTTTATACTACTTGAAGTTCATTGAACTTCTTTGAAGTGTATAGTAATACTTTTCATCAACTTTAGAAATGTCTTGGTGATTATTTTTTCACATACTGTTTTTGTTCCTTCTCTCTTTTTAACCCTTTGAGTACATTTTATGCAGTTGATGTTTTTCCACAGTTTTTGATGTTGTCTTCACTTTTCTACATTATTTTACTCTTGTTCCTCGTTTGGGTAATTTTGAGTGATATTTTTTCAACTTTGCTCATTCTTCTGAAATCTTAAGCCTACTCTTAAATCTGTCTAATAATTTTTTTCATTATAATTATTTTAATTTTTAAACTCCATAGTATTGGGTTTGTCTATTATTTCTTTTTATTCTCTATTTGTGAAACATTATCCTAATACTTTATTTATTATGCTTTATTTTAATTCTTTGAACATATTTATTACAGCTGATGTAAAATATTTGTATAATAAATAGAAAATCTGGCTTTCTTTATGTTGGGTAAATTTTTCTTTCCTGTATATGAAGCATAATTTCCTGGTTTCTTTTTTCATGCCTAACAATTTCTTATTGTTGTTGAATAATGAATATTTAAATATTTTAATGGAACAAATTAGTAAATCAGATCAAATCTCTTCAAGGATTTGTTATTTTTACAGTTTATTCTTGGTGTTATTATTGCTGTAGTTTGCATATTGAACATCTTGCAATATTTTGCAATGGCCATTTAGCAGAAATAAAAGCATTTGGGTTTAATTTACTCATATTTTTAAGGTTTTTTTTTTTTTTTTTTTTTTTTTTTTTTTACATAAAACAAATTCCAGACACACAGTTCAGTGATACTAGATCAATTCTTGATGAATTTGATTCAGCAAACTTGTAAAAACTGTGTTCTTTCCCTTTTGTGGCTACTGAAGCCTCTGATTGATTAGTTTAGTGGCTGCTAATTAGTGGACAGATTTTCTTATTCATCTTGAAACACTAAGTCGTCTAGTGTTTGTGAAGGAATTCTGTGTATGTTTTAAGGCAAAACTTTCACTCTGACACTTTATAAGTCTGCCTTGGCCTTTATTTTCTTTTAGCATAGGGCTTCAAGTCAAGTAGAGTTGAGAGATTAGGGCCTTCCCAGGTATTCTCTCCAAGTATTTATTGACTTCTATACTCCTAAGAATATTTTAAAGCCTTTTCAGAGATTCCATGAACAAATCATCATCCAGATTTTTCTTTATGTTTTTTGACCAATTTCTCATTTGCCCCAATTTCTCATATTGCCACCTCAAGCTGATGAAATATTAAACAGTTGCCACTGGTTTGACAAATGCTCTGTGAATAAGGCTTTTCCATTAGCTGTGTATCCAAGTCAGATAAAATGAATATAAACCCAGTGAATGAAGCTCTTCTAGGCAGTTTCCAGACAGAACCGGAGCTCTAGTCTCTGAGACAAAGCTTTGAGGGAGCTCCAAACTCATCTTCCCCTTTGTGTTAGGTTGCTGGTTTGCAAGGCTACTATGTAGCTGGGGCGAAGAAAGGCAGGAGACAGGGTTTATTATAATGTTACCAGGTTCAAGGTTTTAACAAAGTATTGGCCATTTTTATTAAATTAATGGTTCTTGGATTATTGCCTGGATTTGGGAAATTCCTGGAGTTCTGAAAAAGTTAATGTTCACAATTTTTTTCAATGATCTCCAAGCTTTTATGGAGGAGAAGACTTGCAGATATTTTACACTCCTATTCTGAATGTGCTTTGTCGTTCATTATTTCTGGACACATTAACGTTTCTAAGAAGAGGTGAATGTACTGAATTCATTTTAATGTCTGATATTTTAATTTTGCAATGGTCATTTAGCAGAAATAAAAGCATTTGGGTTTAATTTACTCATTTATTTAGTTTTCTTTTACATAAAACAAATTCCAGACATCTAATTCAGTGATACTAGATCAAGTCTTGATTAATTTGACACAGTAAACTTGAGAATCTCATCATATTAGAATCACAGTGAATTTCAGCTTATTTTTTGGGCGAAGATAAATCTTAAAAATTATAATGTTCTTATTTACAGAATGAAAAAGATCCTGAGCATTCACTTATTTCAGCTGAAAATACTGTGACAGTTTTATTAGACTCTAGAACTCATGAAGGAAAAGAATAGATATATAATTAATGCATAAATATTCAAATAACCTATTATAAACACATGAAATACTGGTGTAATTTAAATGTACAAAGTATACACATTCTATATATAGCACAATGGTACCAAAGAGACCATTACAATTACATGATTTTTTTCTAAGATGTATACTACTACACTACCACAAAGACTTTTGCTTTGTCTTCTACTTTAATTTTTTTTATTATAACATGGATTCAGTATGAAATAGTTGTGAAGAGTCTAGAATCTCATATCAACACTAAATCAACATGTACTTGAAAGAACATTTATAGTAAAGATAATCTAGATGATTACAAAATAAAAGCTTATGAAAGCAGTTTATATTTTGGTAGTTATTTTCTTTTCTAGCACTAGAATCTGTCGATAGTTAGCTAGCCTACATAAAGTTGATTATCTAAAATAACCATGCAACATGAGATATGGACATGGCTACATACCCTTAGTGTCCCTCTCCAATGTCTCTTACTATCCTGGATGTACTTTACAAAACAAGTTTCTGAGCTTTCCAAATCACTGAATCTCATGCACAACTATTTCCAAGACCGCAAGCCTAAAAATGCATTACAAATGCTACAAACAAATACAAGCTAAGATATGTGATTTTATATGTTTGACTTTTTTATTGTCAGTATTGTTCCACATTTCTTATTAGCAATATCTGAATGCTTAAAAATGTTTACTAGTTTGGCTTACCCACTCACATTCTTATTTCAAAACTGAAATTCATCAGTAGTCTAGGACCCCTTGTTTTATTGAATAATGTTCTCCAGCAAATGAGGAGAAATACATAATGCAGTATGAATTAATATTTTATTATTTTAAAATATACTTAATTATATTTGAATATTTTAAATATAGAAAGTAGTTTACATATTATTTGATTTATCATTCATAGAGCCTTCAATGTATATTTCTATTTGGTTAAATGTAATCAGACTGCATATACAGAAACACATGGGCACACATATACATGGTTACACTACCATTTAGTGTATACATGTATTCAAAAATTTCCTTCCTATATTAAAGCAAAGCAAATATTAGCATTTACTTTTTATGTATTTTTCAAAATTTAATGTAAAGCAATATATTGAAAAATGCTCTGTGACCTTTGAAACAATGTATTCTGATTAACTGGTTCTCGCATGCCTACACCAGCATTCAGGGAATGAACTGAATGACTACTCCATCAAGACATGGACTATTGAAAAGGTCACACTGATATGATAGTGAAAATCACATCACAAAGTTTTTGATCTTAAATATATTTTCTTTATAAAATAAACTGAAAATTGACATAGCAAAAAATTCAAGGTAAATATTTTCCAACATTAAATAGTGAAAGAAAAAAGCAATATTGTACAAACACTATAAGGAAATGTGAACATACGTAATGTTCTTATTTTAGGTTACATAGTCTCAGACTACTTGTATTCTACTTGGAATATGTTATCTCACAGATACAAAATTTACAATTACATTAATTAATCATGAAATTATTTTACATATAGGTAATGATAATCCATAATAATGTAAAGTGAAATATCTTGTTATGCGCTTTGACAAAGTTACATTTGTACTGAAGGCAGCAGCAGGCTGTCTGGAGCTGTCACTGCAAAGTTGCTGGTTGCAGTGAGGGAGGTGCCACTGGGGACTGTGAGCTCCATGGAGCCAGCAAAAGCCAGGAACAAGAAGGAGCCACTTCCTAATTGGTGGGGTAGGAGTCCTGCCCTCCTGGCTGCAGTTGCAGGCCTGCACATCCCTGCATTCTCAGGGTCCCAGAATGCCCTGCTGCCCCTGCAGGCTCAGAAGTGCCTACTTCTGCTGCCTGGCCTGTCCCTGCTCCCAGTACCCACTCCTATTTTGGAGCAAAGTTATGGCTCATTTGGGGTATACATTTATATCTTTTGCTGCAGAAAAATCAGTGTGTTAAATTATTGAGTACTTTCATAAATTGTTCTTGGAGAGTTCCATAATAGATGATATATGCAAATACTATCTTTCTCGAAAAGACAGTATTTGCATGTATCATTTATTATGATCCAAAACAAATTGAATTTCAAAATATCGTCAGCACAATTTTTGTTTTTTGAGACAGAGTCCCACTAAGCCAGGCTGCAGTGCAGCTCACTGCAACCTCTACCTCCTGGGTTCAAGTGATTCTCTTGCCTCAGCCTCCTGAGTAGCTGGGACTATAGGCATGCGTTCAGCTAATTTTTGCATTTTTAGTAGAGACAGGGTTTCACCATGTTGGCTAGGATGGTCTCGATCTCTTGATCTCCTGATTCACCCACCTTGGCCTCCCAAAGTACTGGGATTACAGACGTAAGCCACCATATCTGGCCAGCCTAATGTTTCAGATTGACTTTTTTTTTTGTAATTTACATATATACATGAAAAACATTTTATTGTCCTTTCAATTGAAGTTTTTTATTACTTTAAACCACTTCAAAAGTTTATCAATAGATTCTAAGGTTCCCAGCAAGTCTTCCCTCCAGGCCGTTTTTTTGTTTTGTTTTTTTCCTTTTTTTTTTTATTGTACTTTAAGTTCTCGGGTATATGTGCAGATCATGCAGGATTGTTGCATAGGTACATAGATAGCAATGTGGTTTGCTGTCTCCATCACCTCATCACCTATATCTGGCATATCTCCCCATGTTTCTGTCCCCAACCTCCCCACCCCATGCTGTCCCTTTGCTGCCCTGTGCAACAGAGCCCAGTATGTGATGCTCCTCTCCCTCTTTCAATGTGTTCTCATTGTTCAACATCTGCCTATGAGCAAGAACATGGGGTGTTTGATTTTCTGTTCTTGTGTCAGTTTGCTGAGAATGATGGTTTCCAGATTCATCCATGTCCCTACAAAGGACACAAACTCATCGTTTTTTATGGCTGCATAGTATTCTATGGTGTATATATGCCACATTTACCTTGTCCACTGTATCATTGATGGACATTTGGGTTGGTTCCAAGTCTTTGCTGTTGTAAACAGTGCTACAGTGAACATACATGTGCATATGTCTTTATAATAGAATGATGTATAATCCTTTGAGTACATACCTAGTAATGGGATTGCTGGGTCAAATGGAATTTCTATTTCTAGGTCCTTGAGGAATTGCCACACTGTCATTCACAATGGTTGAACTAGTTTACACTCCCACCAACAGTGGAAAAGTGTTCCTATTTCTCCACATCCTCTCCAGCATCTGTTGTTTCCAGATTTTTTAATGATCGCCATTCTAACTGGCGTGAGATGGTATCTCAATGTTGTTTGATTTGCATTTCTCTAATGATCAGTGATGATGAGCATTTTTTCATATGTTTCTTGGCCTCATATATGTCTTCATTTGAAAAGTGTCTGTTCATGTCCTTCACCCACTTTTGAATGGGCTTGTTTGTTTTTTTCTTCTAAATCTGTTTTAGTTTTTTGTAGAGTCTGGATATTAGCCGTTTGTCAGATGGGTAGGCTGCAAAAAATTTTTCCCATTCTGTTGGTTGCAGGTTCACTCTAATGATTATTTCTTTTGCTGTACAGAAGGTCTGGAGTTTAATCAGATCCCATTGTCTATTTTGGCTTTTGTTGCCAATGCTTTTGGTGTTTTTGTCATGAAGTCCTTGCCTATGCCCACATCATTTATTAAACAGAGCCCTTTCCACATTGCCTGTTTTCGTAAGGTTTGTCAAAGATCAGATGGTTGTAGATGTGTGGCATTGTTTCCAAAACCTCTGTTCTTTTCCATTGGTCTCTATCTCTGTTTTGGTACCAGTACAATGCTGTTTTGATTACTGTAGGCTTTTAGTATAGTTTGAAGTCAGGTAGCGTGATGCCTCTAGCTTTGTTCTTTTTGCTTAGGATTGTCTTGGTTATGCGGGCTCTCTTTTGGTTTCATATGAAGTTCAAGGTAGTATTTTCCAGTTCTGTGAAGAGAGTCATAGTTAGCATGACCGGAATAGCATTAAATCTATAAATTATTTTGGGCAGTATGGCCATCTTCATGATATTGATTCTTCCTAACCATGAGCATGGAATGTTTTTCCATCTGTTTGTGTCCTGTCTTATTTTCTTGAGCAGTGGTTCATAGTTCTCCTTGAAGAGGTCCTTTACATCCTTTGTTAGTTGTATTCCTAGTTATTTTATTCTCTTTGTAGCAATTGTAAATGGGAGTTTGCTCTTGATTTGGTTCTCTTTTAGGCTGTTATTGGTGTATAGGAAGGCTTGTAATTTCTGCACATTGATTTTGTATCCTGAGACTTTGCTGAAGTTGCTTATAAGTTTCAGGAGATTTACGGCTGAGATGATGGGGTCTTCTAAATATACAATCATGTCATCTGTAAATAGAGAAAAATTGACTTCCTCCATTCCTAATTGAATACCCTTTATAATACCCTTTATTTCTTTTCCTTGCCTTATTGCTCTGGCTAGAACTTCCAATACTATGTTGAATAGGAGTTGTGACATAGGGCATCCTTGCCTAGTGCCAGATTTCAAAGTGGATGCTTCCAGTTTTTGCTCATTCTGTATGATATTGGCTGTGGGTTTGTCATAAATAGCTTTTATTATTTCGTGAAATGTTCCATCGATACATAGGTTACTGAGAGTGTTTAGCATAAAGTGCTGTTGAATTTTGTCGAAGGCCTTTTCTGTATCTATTGAGATGATCATTTGGTTTTTGTCTTTGGTTCTGTTTATGTGGTGAATTATGTTTATAGATTTGCGTATGTAGAACCAGACTTGCATCCCCAGGATAAAGCCTACTTGATCGTGATGTATAAGCATTTTGATTTGCTGTTGCAATCCGTTTGCCAGTATTTTGTTGAAGATTTTTGAATCTTTGTTCATCATGGATATTGGCCTGAAGTTTTCTTTTTTGTTGAGTCTCTGCTGGGTTTTGTTATCAGGATGATGTTGGTCTCATAAAATGATTTGGGAAGGATTCTCTTTTTTGTATTGTTTGGAATAGTTTCAGAAGGAATGGTACCAGCTCCTCTTTGAATGTCTGGTAGAATTCAGCTGTGAACTCATCAGGACCTGAGCTTTTATTGGTTGGTAAGCTATTAATTGTTGCCTCAACTTCAGTCCTTGTTATTGGTCTGTTCGAGGTTTCAATTTCTTCCTGGTTTAGGCTTGGGAGGGTGCAAGTGTCCATTAACTTATCCATTTCTTCCAGGTTGACTAGTTTATGTGCATCGAGTTGTTTGTAGTAATCTCTGATGGTAGTTTGTATTTCTGTGGAATCGGTGATGATGTCCCCTTTATCGTTTTTTATTGCATCTATTTGATTCTTCTCACGTTTATTTTTCATTAATCTGGCTATCAGTCTGTCTATTTTGTTGATCTTTTCAAGAAACCATCTCCTGGATTTATCACTTTTTTTTGAAGGGTTTTTTCGTGTCTCTATCTCCTTCATTTCTGGTCTGATCTTAGTTATTTCTTGTCTTCTGCTAGCTTTTGAGTTTTTTTGATCTTTCTCCTCTAGCTCTTTCAATTTTGATGATAAGATGTCAATTTTAGATCTTTCCTTGCTTCACATGTGGGCATTTATTGCTATAAATTTCCCTCTATACACTGTCCCAAAGATTTTAATAGGTTGTGCATTCGTTCTTGTTGGTTTCAAAGAACATCTTTATTTCTTCCTTCATTTCATTGTTTATCCAGTCACCACTCAAGAGCCAGTTTTTCAGTTTCCATGAAGTTGTGAGATTCTGAGTTAGTTTTTTAATCCTGAGTTCTAATTTGATTGCACTGTGGCCTGAGAGATCTTTTGTTATGATTTTCATTCTTTTGCATTTGCTGAGGAGTGATTTACTTCCAATTATGTGGTCACTTTTAGAGTAGGTGTGATGTAGTGCTGAGAAGAATGTATTGTCTGTGGATATGGGGTGGAGAGTTCTGTATATGTCTATTAGGTTTGCTTGGTCCAGATCTGAGTTCAAGTCCTGGATATCCTTGTTAATTTTCTGTCTCATTGAACTGTCTAATATTGACAGTGGAGTATTAAAGTCTCCCACTATTATTGTGTGGGAGTCCAAGTCTTTTTGTAGGTCATTAAGAACTTGTTTGATTGATTTAACTGTATAATAATGTTTCCACATGGTGTTTAAAGAAAATATAGTTGTATTTATTAGAATATTTTTAATAGTTCAAAACCATATAATTTAAGAGAAATTAAACCTGTTCTTGAATGAGTTTTGGGTAAATAATTAAATTAAGGCAATGATCAATAAATTTTGAAACCAGTGAGATCAATAATACAACATAGTAAAATCTCTGGAACACAACAAGTCAATGTTAGGAAGGTCAGGATTTCAAGACCACCCTGACCAACACGGTTTAACCCCATCTCTGCTAAAAACACAAAATTAGCCAGGCATGGTATTTCCAGTTCCTCAGGAGGCAGAGGCAGGAGAATTGCTTGAACCCAGGAAGCAGAGTTTGTGATAAGCTGAGACTGTGCCATTGCACTCTATCCTGGGCAACAAGAGCAAAACTCCATCTCAAAAAAAAAAAAAAAAAAAAAAGGAAATTTATAGGACTAAATGCCTACATCAATATGTTAGAAAGATCTGAAATTAACAACCTAACACACAACTAGAGGAACTAGAGAAACAAGAGCAAACCCACCCAAAAGATAGCAGAAGACAAGAAATAATAAACAACAGAGTGAAACTGAAGAAAACTGAGACACAAAATATCATACAAAAGATCAACCAGTATAGAAGTTAGTTATCTGAAAGATAGATGGACTACTAGCTATAAAAAAACAGAAGATCCAAATAAACAAAATCAGAAATGACAAAGGGGACATTACCCTGACCCCACAGAAATACAAAATCCCTCAGAGACTACTATGAACACCTCTATTTACACAAGCTAGGAAAAACAGACTGAATACATAAATTCCCGGAAACATATGCCTCCCAAGGTTGAACCAGGAGGAAATTAAATCCCTGAACAGACCATTAATGTATTCCAAACTGAATGAATAATAAAAAACGTACCAACTAGAAAAAGCCTAAAACCAAACAGCTTCACAGCACAATTCTACCAGATGTATAAGGAGCTGGTACCATTTCTATGGAAACTATTCTAAACAATGGAAAAAGGAGGAACTCCACCCTACCTCATTCTGTAAGACCAGCATCATTTTGATACCAAAATCCGGCAGAGATAAGACAAAAAAAGAGAGAAAACTTTATGCCAATGTCATTGATAAATATAGATGGAAAAATCCTCAACAAAATACTAGCAAATTGAATCCAGCAACACATCAAAAAGCTGATCTACCACAATCAAGTAGGATTTATTCCAGGAATAAAAGGTTGGTTCGACATACACAAATAAGTAAAGGTGATTTACCACATCAATAGAAACAAAAACAAAAACCATGGAATCATCTCGATAGATAAATAAAATGCTTTTGATAAAATCCAACCCTGCTGCACCTTAAAAATCCTCAACAAACTATGGATTGAAGCAACATACTTCAAAATAATGAGCCATTTTCAAGAAAACTATAGCCATCATCATACTGACTGGGTAAAGCTAATATTATTCACCCTGAAATCTAGATCATGACAATGATGCCCGCCTCTTGCCACTACTATTACACATAGTACTTGAAGTCCTAGCCAGAGCAATCAGTTGAGAGAAATAAATAAAATGCATCCAAACAGGAGGAAAAGAAGTCCAATCATCTCTCTTCCACGTTGATATGATTCTATACCTAGAAAACCCCATTGTCTCTGCTGAAAAGCTCCTTGATTAGTAGCATTCCTGTACACCAACAGCACTCAAGCTGTGAGCCAAATCAAAAATGTAATCCCATTAACAGTAGCCATAGAAAAAGTAAAACATCTAGGAATACAGAAAACCAGGGAAGTAAAGAATCTTTACAATTACAAAACACACTTAAACAATTCAGAGATTACCAAAAAAAGTAAAAAAAAAAAACTATCCTAATTGATTGGCATAATTGATATTGTTAAAATTGCCATAGTGCCCAAATAAATTTACAATTTTAATGCTATTTTTATCACACTACCAATGGCATTCTTCACAGAATTAGTTAAAAAAGCTATTCTAAAATTCACATGGAACCATAAAGGAGCCCAAATGGCCAAGGCAATTCTAAGCAAAAACAATTAAGCTGGAGGCATCATATTACTCAACTTAGCTACAGTGATCAAAATGTATGTGAATGATATAAAAACAGATATATATTCCAATGAAATACAATAGAGAGCACAAAAATAATGCCACACATCTCCAACTGTCTGATCTTCAACAAAGTTGACAAAAGAAAGCAAAAACGTAAGGATTCCCTATTCAACAAATATTGCTGGAATAACTGAATAGCCATATGCAGAAGACTGAAACTGGACACTCTCCTTACACCATATATGAAATAAACTGAAGATGGTTCAAATACTTAAATGTAAAACCTAAAACTATAAAAATTCTGGAAGATAATCCAGGAAATACTGTTCTGGACACAGGTCTTGGCAACGTTTTTGTCATGAAGCCTGCAAAATTATTTTAAACAAAAACAAAAATTGACAAATTGGACATAAATGAAAAAAGAGCTCTTCACGGCATAAGAAACTATAACAGAATAAGCAGAAGACTTACACATAGGAGAAAGTATTTGAAAACTATGCAACTGGCAATATTCTAATATCCAGAATCTATAATGAACTTAAACAAATTAACAAGCAAAAAAAAAGAAGAAATACATTAAAAAACTGAAAATGGGTATGAACAGACACTTATCCTTAAAATCCATACATGCAGCCTAACAAGCTGCTCATCACTAATCATTGCAGAAATGTAAATAAAAAACACAATGAAATAACATCTCACACAAATTAGAATGGCTATTACTAAAAAGTCAAGAAATAACAGATACTAGTGAGGTTGCAGAGAAAACGGAATGCTTATACACTGCTCAAAGGAATATAAATGATTTCAGTCATAGTGGAAAGGAGTTTAATGACTGCTCAAATATTTCAATGCAGAACTTCCACTTGACCCAACAATCCCATTATTGAGTTCATACCCAAAGGAAGGCATAAAGACACATGCACATGTATGTTCATCATAGCACTATGCACAATAGCAGACATGGAATCAATCTAAATGCCTATCAATAGAATGGAAGACTGAATAAAGAAAATGTGATATACATGTCACATTACATATATATGGATATTATTTATATCTTTATAAAATACAGGCTGGGTATGGTGGCTCATGCCTATAATGCCAGCACTTTGGGAGGCCAAGGTGTGCAAATCGCTTGAGGTCAGGAGTTCAAGACCACCCAGACCAATATGGTGAAACTCTGTCTCTTCTAAAAACACAAAAATTAGCCAAGTGTGGTGCCTTGGGCCTGAGTCCCAGTTAGTTGGGAGGGTGAGTCAAGAGAATAGCTTGACCTAGGAGGTGGAGGTTGTAGTGAGCCATGATTGTGCCACTGCATTCCAGCCTTAGTGACAGAGTGAGACTTTATCTCAAAAAAAAGAAAAGCTAATAAAAAAATAATATATAACTATATATATTTACACACACACATACGTATAACAGACATACACGCACACCATGGAATACTATGAGGCCATAAAAAACAAAGTAATGTTCTTTGCAGCAACATGGTTGGAGCTAGAGGCCATTATTCTAAGTGCACGAACACAGAAAAGGTAAACAAAATGTCACATGTTCTCTCTTATAAGTGGTAGCTTAACATTCAGTACATGTGGACACAAACAGAACAGACACTGGGACTTATTTGAGGATATACGGTGGTAGGAGAGGGAGGACTGAGAAATTACCGATCGGGAACTGTACTTACTACCTGTGTAATGAAACAATCTGCACATCAAATACCCATGACATGCAATTTACCTATATAACAAACCTGCAGATGTATCCTTGAACCTAAAATTAGATTTTAAAATGTAAATAAAAATCAATCTGTATTGAAGATTTTAAGTGCACAACTATTAGAAATCTTGCAGGTGATGTACATACATTAATTTTATAACAAAATCGAGATCATGTATATAATTTCTAATACAGTTTTAAATATACTTTGTAAAGCTAACATTTAATTCAGAAAGCATCAGAAACTTCATGGTCATTTTTAAATGCCACTTTGACTTGAAGATATCAATTGCTTTCTTCCACCTGTTAAGTATAGATATACCGGTAGCATACTATGAATGACACTAATTTACAGAAAAAAAAGGCAGCAAAATTAAAATAATGTTTTCATAAATGTTGATGTATAATATGTTTTTATAAAATATGAAATATTCTTCATAGTAATTAATTTTAGTTTTATAATATCAACCACCTAAATGTTATCCTGTTGGTCTTCATGGATTACCTTTTGAATATTCATGCAATAACTTGTCTATAAATGATCCGGAGAATATATTTTATGATATTATTATGTAACTTTCTCAAACATCATTTTACTATTCTAAACAAAACTCTCATTCATAGGTTTATATTGATCTTTGTTAAATAGACCTTGTAATGTATATGCCAATAAATGCTGTATATCATAATATATTGATACTACAGATTTTCTAGTATGCCTTGCTGCTGATATGTCAAATCTTCATTTATTTTTTACTTTTCTCTTCATCAGCAATACTGTAGGTACATGTTCTATCAAACTATCAAGTCATATAATCACCACATAATCATTATGTAGCTAATTTCCAATACACCTCAAAGTTTCCTTCTTTGAAATCAGTCCTTTCCTCTAGCCAATAACACATACTGATTTGCTTTATTTCACTACAGTTTGCATTTTATATCATTTCTTATAAATTAAATTTTAAAGTGTGGCATCTTCTTTATATGTTTTATTTTGCTCAGCATTAAATGCTTTTTGTGACTCACGGAAGCTCCTGCATGTATCCATAGTCCTTTTTTATTTTGAAATGGTATGCCGTTTTAAGTTAATACCATAATTTGCTTACTCATTCACCAGTTGGTAGATATTTATATTGGTCCCAGTTTTTCTCAATTATAAAAAATTCCTCTATGAATCTATCAGAACCTGTCTTTATTGTGGATATATCTTTTAATTACTCATAGATAAATACCTAAGAGTGGAATTGCTCCTCCAATGGTGATTTTGTGTGTAACTCTATAAGAACCTGCAAAATTGCATTCCAAATTGATTATGTCATTTTGTATCTCCAAAAAAAATTAGAATTTCTGTTATTCCTTGCTAATGCTTCTCATGGTTAGCTTTATAAATTTTAGTCACCTAGTAGTTGTGCAAATGGTATTTTGTTGTTGTTTAAATTTTAATTACACTGATGATTAATAAGGCTGACCATCATTTCATGCATTTATTTGCCATCTGTAGGTTTAAAATCTAGATAAAAGTATTTATTAGTCAGGTACTTATAAAACATTTTCTATTAGCTTGTGTTGTGCCTTTTTATTTCCTTATGAGTATGTCTTTTTTTTTTTTTTGAGATGGAGTTTCGTTCTTGTTACCCAGGCTGGAGTGCAATGGTGCGATCTCGGCTCACCGCAACCTCCGCCTCCTGGGTTCAGGCAATTCTCCTGCCTCAGCCTCCTGAGTAGCTGGGATTACAGGCATGTGGCACCATGCCCAGCTACTTTTTTGTATTTTTAGTAGAGACAGGGTTTCACCATGTTGACCAGGATGGTCTCGATCTCTTGACCTTCTAATCCACCTGCCTCAGCCTCCCAAAGTGCTGGGATTACAGGCTTAAGGAGTATGTCTGAAAAAGTTAGCTTTAAAAATTTTGAAGCCATATAATTTATATTATATTATTAGAGTACTATTTAAGAAATCTCTGTTAAACTTAAGGTCACAAAGATTTTCTCTCATGTTTCTTTTCTGATATATTTGTAAGTTAACTGCTCACTATTAGGTCTGTGATTTATTTTTATCTAATTTTTGTATGTGACATTAGGCAAGAGTGGGATTTCATTTTTCTTACAGATGAATATTCGTTATTCTAGAACCATTAGTTGACAATATTTCCTGGTTATTTTTGAATTACCTTTATGTTTTTACTTAAAGTTAATTGGCTATACATTTGAGGGTTTTTTTCTTGATCTCTTATTTTTTTTCCCCACTAATCCATATGTGTATTTTAACAGCAATACTTTATAATCTTACTTATTGGTTGCTTTGTAATAGCCTTGAAATCATGCAATGTGAGTCATCCAACTTTGTTTCTTATTTTCATAATTTTTATTATTGTTTGCCCTTTGCATTTCGATATACATTTTAGAATTAGTTGTCATTTTTTAAAAACACGTATTTTTATCTGGTTACTCATTATATTACAATGTTGGTTTTTATCTATTATAACTTGGGTAACAGGGCATATACTAAATGAGCATGCATTCCCTCATTGCCCTCCCATGATCTCTACCTAGACCCTCTCTCACAATGATATCTCGTCCTACAAAGGCTTTTGGTATATGTAAAATTTATTTCTTTTACCTACATCTTTTTTTTCTGAAAACTAGATTCATAAGTACAACCATCTATGTCATATGTATCATATATCAAAATTTCAAATTGATTGTCTTATTGGAAGCCTATTATCAACATATCCAAAATGAATCTTATTTCCTGTGCTTTAACATATTACATATTTGCCCTCTTCATCAGAATTAATGGTCCTCTGTCAGTCCATTCAGATGCTTCTGCCATATAATTGAGTGTCTATCTTTATTCTCTCCTTCAGTTGGTACTGTTAATGGTCTTGCTTAACAGTTACTCTAAACTCATTTCTGCACAGAGGTTGAAAAGCTATTACAACTAAGTATCTAGATGCTACTTGTCAGGCTCAGAAACCACTAGTTTAGACAAAGTGCCTCTGTAGCTCTTTTGATATTGCGTTAGATTGTGTGAATGGAAATATGAGGTCTGATTATCTGGACCAACTTACCCAAAGTTCTTCGGTACTAATGGATTGTGCTCTAGAATTTCTGTAATTTCCTAATAATGGATATGTTCCTTTACACATGGCTGTCTTCCTCCAGTCACATTCTCTCATGTCTAGCTGGATATTTTCTAGTGCTGTGAAGGAATACAGCAAGATAAGAACTTTGTTTTTACATAATGTTTTTTCATTATTTACATGAGTGAGTAGCTTTTCAAAAAATAATAAAGCTAGTACATACACTACAATAGATTAAGAGTTGGATACAGCACATTAGATTTTGTGGGCAATTTATTTCACTTTATACATGCTAAAACTAGATAGTATTGAAACTAGAAGGAAGTGCAGGGTCAAGATTTTCAGTGTTTGTTTAATTAACTATATGTTACATGTCAATAAAAATGGTCCATATTTAAATATCAAAAATAATGTTTCATTTGTAGTGTTAAGACAAAAAGGAAAATATAAAAGAGGAAGTATTCCAGTTTCTAGAAACTAAATCAGAATTATTCCTATTTCGATCTTATAGGTATTCCATAACCTTTAGCTGTAAAACAGAATCAAACCTGACATAATGAATATCTAACAAGGGCAACCAAGCCAAGAAAAGGGTTGAAATAAATATTCAGCTACATTTTATTTATACATTCAGCTAATTTTATTCAGAATGTATTATGATAAACTCTGTGATAGCAATAAAAACATATATGCACACAATGTTTTATATCTATAATCGCCACTCCCTGTCTTGAGAGACCACAAAATGTAAAAGAAGCCCATATGCCATTTCTAAAGAAATTTCAAGCTTTTGCCTCTTAGTCTTCATCAGCTTGTATGTCACTTCCATAGCAATGTCTTCTCTAAATATCAATCATCTCTGTTTTCAATGAAGGCAAATGCATGTTGTTAAAAACTTGAACTTGAAATCCTTTCATCATCATGAATTAATTGAGGAATCTTGAACATATTCTTAGCTTCCTCATTCATAAAATAGTAATAATACAGTTATCTTCCTAATAAATTTAGTCTGTTGATTAAATGAGTATTTAGAATAGTTCCTGTTATATAGCCATTGCTCAATAAACACAAACTAATATTGATAATGTTTTACCTCCTGTATACTAAAATGTCTATGACATAAATATTCTTGTTGTAATTATGTAAGTGAAGTATCTGAAAGAAGAACTATCAACTTGATAGAGTTAGAATTCTGAAACCAAATCTGCTGAATTTCAGACTCCATCCTTCATACAATATTTATAATCTAATGTGTTACAGTAAGACAAAGGACAGAACTCAAAGTCCTCCCTCTGCTCACCTGAGACAAATGCCGATCAGGTTGCTTATTTTGTCTGAAAGGTTTATGTTAGCTGAAGTACATATGCAGATTCAGTGAGCCAGATGAAGGCATAAGTAACTATGTCTCTACCACCCACCCAACACGTAAATGGTATATTCAGTGAAAGACCGAACAAAGACTGAAAAGGAACAAAAGGAAGCAACCATTTGTCTTTTACCTACCCATACGTTAAAAAAATTTCTTTTTCTTCCCTGAATATCCACCCTTCCGCTTTAAATACTGAAGCTCTAAAAATCAATCTCTGGAGAAGGCATAGACCTGCCTCCTGACAGCACATCCTTAACCTTGGCAAAATGAACTTTCTAAATTGATTGAGACCTGTCTCACATACTTTTGGTTTACAAATGCTTTCTTTGAGTCATGCCAATTTAAAAAGGTAAACATTCATCAATTAAATTGTGAAGTAAGTGTTCTGTTGCTATTAGCATCATTTGCTGCATGAAAATTTAGTATAATCTTAGAAACATTTGTATCCATTAACTCATAATTATATCTACATTCTACTAAAATATAAATCTTCAGTGGCATTTTATCAAACATAACCAAAATAAAGCAATTTGTGCCATAATATGGATCTTGTAAACACTTAGCACCTGCTAATTTCGCATGTAAAAATTTACAAATATTAATCTGTCTATATTTTGTAATTAACCCAAGTTGCAATTATAAGAACATTTTGTAGAAAATGTTTTGAGTGCTGCATTATTGGGATAGTTTTAGATTTTCATTGAAAAATAAAAAGAAAAGAAAACTTCTGTGGTCCCATAATTTCCTACATAAAAATTTATTTATTTCAAAATTCAGCAATTTCTTGTAAGATATTTCATCATCTATTTAATTTTATCTAATGCCAGCTATTTCATTCTACACTATAGCCAGATGTGAGTTTCTTTAAAATGCCAAACACTTTTATGGATCTGGAATTTTGAACATGCTATTCGATTTACCCACAAATCCCTTGTAAAGAATCTTCCAATGATTAACTTCTGCTCATCCTCTATCCATCAGTTTATGTGTCATTTCTCCAGTAATATCTTCTCTATCACTGAAATATACTATAACTACTGCTCCTATTGACATAGCATGGTGTCTGTATTTTATTTCATTGTACCTAGCAGAATTTATAAGCTATTTTTATCTGAAAGCTGATTTTTTTCCAATGTCTTTCCTCATCTTTATTTCACTATCAGACTTCAAGTGTGCTAGTTTATGATTATTTGGTTCATTATTCTATACACAACAACTAGGAGGTAACAGAGCTTTCAGAATTTTATTAATGGATTTTGTAAATTAAAAATAAATGAATAAATACCTATAAATTGTATGTGCTCTTAAACTATTTCACTATAGAGAGAAAAATTACCTGGAAGCACCTATAAATCTAGGAATCTAAGGGGCATACTTAAAAATGAAAAAATGTTAATTGTGTGCTTCAATTTTTGAAAACGTGTTCTCTGTAAATTAGAACACAAGTGAAGCAGAAATTAACTTCATTTCTTAATGTATGTAAAAACTGAGAAACAAAACTATTATTTAACTTTAAATTTGTATAGTCAGCAATGAGGAACAAGGGGTGAATAATATATTGCAAATGCATACTGCAAACAACAAAAATAGAGAAAAAACATGCAATTCCTTGGCTCTACATTTTCAGGAAATCAGTAATTTACTCTAAACTTCCATTGGCCTAATAGAATGAACATTATGCTTTTATTAAGGTTACAGCTCTTCTTTGATGGTAGAAAATATATGTCGGTGAAATAAGACAGGCACAAAATGACAAATATTGCTTGTTCTCACTCATATGTGGAAGCTAAAAATGTCAATCTCATGACGGTCATGGGGATAAACTCTGACCTTTTTCTTCTCTTTTCCTAATTCCTATCTAAGGAGACCAGAAGGTCATACCCTACAAACCATAAAATCTCATCAGTGGGTTTTTATTTAACTCTATATAATGTGCCCAACCTCAATTTGGCATAACATTACCTGAGAGATAAGGAAGGAAATTAAAATATTTTAACCTCAAATACGTTTCTTTGCCATGTCTTGAAATTGCCCTGCAAAGTTGTCTCTTGTGGGGAAAGATCTACATACGATAGAAAATCTCTTTCCTTTTTCGTGGCCTTTTTCTTGATCCGGGAGAGAAGAAACTGAGAGTCTAAAACCTCTTTAAGTCTCATGAGAAACAGGTACAATCTATTCTCTCTAAAGCCTGCTACCTGGAGGCTTTATCTGAACTTTAGTCTCCACAATCTCTTATTTTAACCCAGATCGATTCCAGGTCTTTAGATAAACTATTTCAACCAACTGCCAATCAGAAAAATCTTTGACTCTGCCTGTAACCTGGAAACTCTGTTACTGGTGTAGGGTGGAGAGTCTTGACTAGAAGTTGTTCAGATTCTTGTCATGTTGAACAAAATGTACAAACAAAGCAATAAAAGCATAAATTTATTGAAGCAAAAGTAAACTCGACAGAGCAAGAGTGGGCTCAAGGGCTCAGGGTTTGAGGAGGTGGCTCAAGAGCCCTGGTTGCAAAATCTTCTGGGGTTTAATATTCTTCATGATGTTTCCCATTGGTTAAACCCAGTGTAAATGAAAACTTGACTTGCAACCAATCAGAGACAGAAGTAAAGTTACACCCTGTGCAAAAAAAGACTTGGCCTGTGACTGGTTGGAAGCTGAAGTGAAAGCTTCCTGTCTCTAGATGCTACTCTTCTGCCTCAGTTCCCCTGCTTGCAGTTGTCCTGCCCTTTTAGACAAAATTGGTGTACATCTTACATGTATTGATTGATGTCTTATGTACCACTAAAATGTATAAAATCTACTTGTGGCCTGACTACATTGGGCACATGTTCTCAGGGTTCCCTGAGGGCTGTGTCATGGACCATGATCACTCATATGTGGCTCAGGACAAATATTTCCAAACATTTTACAGAGTTTGATTATTTTCATAGGTAGTAAAGAATAGAATGATAATTACCAGAGGCTAGGAAAGGTAGAGGGGAGGGGAAATGAAAAGAAGTTGGTTAATGTGTACAAAAATGTAGTTACACAGAATAAGTTATAGTGTTTGATAGTACAGTAGTGTGACTATTAATAATTTATTGTATACTTCAAAATAGAAGAAAATAATGTTACACACACACACACACACACACACACACACACACACACACACACACACGATGTTTGAGGAAGTGGATATCCCCCCAATTACCCTGATTTGATTATTGGTTATTACACATTGTATAAACATATGCATCAAAATGTCACACGTACTTCCAAAATATATACAACTATTATGCACCTATGAAGAAGGGAAAAGATAAGAGGAATAAAGGCATGGATATAAAAAACAGCATGTATAAGACAACCATGCAAATTTTATTCTTCCGGATGACTTATCTCATTTAATCTTCTTTATTAACGGTGATCGCAAATTACGATGTTCTTTCTCAAGACTGAAAAACCAAACATTTTCAGATAAATCCTAATAGGTGATGTCAGGACTCCAACCCATATCACTCTATTATCAAAATCTGTGTTGCTCTCATACATTAAACCTTTACCTAAAATTTGTGGTACTTGATTAATTTTAATGATCATTGGGAATTCCTTAGGACTTGTTATGAGAAAATTCTACATATGTCTACAATAAGGGAAATAATTGTTTCCCAGTCTGTTCTCAATGAAAGTATTCACCATTATGTTCATTTCTGGATGATCAGCAAGCATCTGTCTCTTCTACTCTGTATGTCCCCTGAAGGACCGATACAGACAACTATTCTTTCCTATGCTGTGGAGAGTTTGAAGTCCTAATGCTTGCTTATGAATATTTTTCTATTAGAGTTCTTAGTGCTTTTGGAATTTAATTCTTATCTCATTTTAAATTATGCCAATTTGTAAGATGTATTTAAAACAACCATTCAAGTAATCAATCTGTTTTCTTTTCAATGGAGAATAATTAAGAAAATACATTGTAAACTTTAAACATGGAGATGAAGGTGTAATGAAGAAACTAGATCAATTCTTCAGAGAAGAAGTAAAATACAGAAAAAATAAAAAAATAATCTTTGTGATGGCAGAAGAAAATGAGAAAATAAAAACTGGAAGTGCCAAAAACTCCAGAGAAAGGGCAATCTCAGAAAGATAAATTTACATCTATAGCTGCTTTTATCTTAGTGGTACATTTGCAGTTTTAAAGCATCAGAAAGTCTTTTCTTTTGTTTTTGGTAGTTGTATGAACAGATAGAAGACATTGCATTTGATTACAGGTAGAAGACATTGCATTTGAAAAAAGACTCCTGCTCAGAAAAAGAAAAAAAGAAACAGAAAAGCTATTAAAGACTTGAGGGGAATCTCAAAACCTGCTAGTTTCATCCTGAAAATATTTGCAATTGATGACACGCTAATATCCTAACAAAAAATATCGATTAAACAGAGCAGAAGTCTCATTTAATCATTTTCAGTTTCATGATAATGATGTACAGCATTTAGAACTTTCAGAAATATAACTGAATTCACTAGACATTTGTTAATTGTACAAAAACAGTGAGATTAAAAATATTGGTTTTCAGCTTACATAATACAAGCAAATAATATTGATCACGTGGATATTGGTATTAGAAGATATAAAAACTTTCATATTTTAAAGATTTTGCTTGTAATAAGACTACAATTTTATATTCAAGATTTGTAAAAAAATTTTATCATTGCCTTGAATCTTAATATTTAAAAGAACTTTCACTTTCTGACTGTACTTGTGTTGCTTTTTTAAATAATATACAGTAATTTCTTGAGGTAACACCTAAAAATTTTATCTTGGAATCTAATAATCTGGCTAAAATTAATTTTCTATTTTAAAATAAATTCAATGAAGAACAAGATTATATTTCAAAAATACACTGATAGATTTAAATATCTCTATTGCCTTCAAGTATTTTTGATACATATTTTGAACCAGGGTAAGACAAAATGAAGCACATATGCACATACACAAGTAAATGAGTTTGTTTCTTATCTTTTTAAAGGTTACTATTTAATTATAAGAACACAATTCTCATCTCAAAACAGATTTTACCTTAACAGGTTGTTCATGTGTTCTTTGACAAATAATAATATTTAAAAAAATTGTTTTTCAGAATGACATATTTATTGGTAATTCTGTATTGTAACTTTAAGGAATGAGTGGTTAAAAAATTGAGTCTCTATAATTTTAATTCTGAGCAGGAACAGATCTCAAGTGACTTAAGTGATTATTTACATATGTGATCAAATTAATATCAAATATATTAATATGAGAAATAAACAGATTTTGTTTTGTATGAGTTGTGTCAATTTTATTGATGGCACATATCACAGTGGGTAGCTCAACACATTTAATTAATCTGATTTTTGAAATATCACATATAAGTGTCACAACAAAACAAAACTGACTGGTCTCTGCAAATAGTTCTTCATTATGTCATTATGTTAGTAAAATGAGGACGATCAAAGTTTGATGCATACCTTAGCGTCCATTCTTGTCAGGGAATGGTGTTGGTCCTTTCTCTGCTTCTACCATATCAGAGAAGCCAACCCAGCAGCTTTCTCTTTTGGGTTCTCACAATTGGTGAGGTAACTTTCTCTTGTTCCAAGGAATTACTTCCCCTAAAGATGCTCAATTTATTTTTTTTTGCATCCTCATAATTTATTTTCTTTCTTATGAATTCTATGTCTATTTAGAATTTTCCTGATGTCAACATTTATAAAAATGCTATCTCCTCAAACTAGTGCTGAAAGACTGTGCTGCTTTTGTTTCAGTCTGACATGTTGACACAAAGTATCTTGGGTCCCATTGCCAATAAATTCAGCCTATCTATACCAACAAGGTAAATATACTTTGTCTCTAGAATAGTAGAGATTACTGTACAGAGATAATCTCTCTAATTTCTCCATCTTGCCATCTACTAATATTCTTTAAAAAGAATAAATCTTTTCTAGATCTGTAGCTAATTTTCTCATAAGACAGGATCATTTTATTAGAGCCGAAAGAGAACTTACACATAGAAATTAGATTAGTACTAAAACTCAGTATAATTCCATTCTTTCCTCAAAGTTACCATAGCTGTTTTTGTTTACTTATTCATTTTTATTTTTTTAATCTTGAGACTATGCCTCTGACCTATGAGTTTCTATGCATGCTGTGGCAAAAGTACAGGATGGTTGGAGGGAAAGTGAGGTAAGAGATTAGGTAAGATAGTATTAAATGGTAGGAGGCTGTGATAAAATAAAGAAACAGTAGAGAAAAGGAAAAAGGTAAAAATCTGGATGTCACAGTGATGATTTGATATTGGTTATATCAAACAGACCATGTTTATTTCTTACTTGTTTAGAGGCCAGTGAATTGGTAATACAGGATGATTCCATTTTATTCCAGCATCTCAAATTGAAGTGTACTTGGATCCTAGAGATGGAAAAATGTAGAAAGAGTTGCATTGTCACAATTAAATAGTTTTATCTAGGGCTGACATGCATCATCTCCTTTCAAAAGCCTGTAGTAAAACTAACTAAATGGCTTTTCTTCATTGTGCCTGAGCCTTGGAAGCAGAGTCTGTCATGTGGCATAGAGGTGAAATTGTTGAGTAAAATATAGGATGCCCAGTTAAATTTTAATTTTACAGAAAAACATAGTATTACTATAACAGTATGATATAAAACTCTATCCACTGTGGGTTTTTTTTTTTTGAAATTTAAATTTAACAGGTTGCTAAATTTGTCAACACTTTTAGAAGTGAGAAAAACTAAATATTTGACAATAATCATTAATGTTTAACATAGTCCATTATTTTCACAAGAAATTATTTGATTCACATTCTTTCTGACACATTGAACACACTCACTTGCTTCTGTAAGAGACCTAAATTCTATACAGTTAGAGTTCAAAATTCCTGGAAAGTGCAAGAGTTTGCCCTTGACTCTTCACCATGTATGTTTATGTTTGTCTTTGGAACTGTGCACTAAGTATAAGACAAAACATCTGTTCTATATACCCGCAATGTGTAATAGTGGAACACAGAAACACTAATTGAAAGACATTCTCAGAAAAGGGAAGAATGGGGGTAATATAGTAATCACAGGATCTCATGTCTCACTCCACAAGTAATATGAAGTTCCTTACCTTGGGATGAGAATACTTGTTAATTAGTTAATGATTCTGCTCTCTGTAAGGAAGGATTAGGAGCATTATTTGTTGTGTGTTTGCTTGTTTGTTGTGACTTCAATTTGTTGAGAATTTATTTCACCCTCAATCCTCTTGTTAAATAAAGGTGAGTCTGCCTTTTTGAGTGTTTCATGTTTATGGCTTTCTGATGGAAGCAGACATATTCTAGTATTGAGATAAGAACTGTAAAATATATATACACACACATAAAATGTATGTATGTGTATTATTTCATTGGTTGTACAATAACCAAATTTTAGCGACCGACTTTTTGATGTATTTGTCTTCAGTATGCTATTTCCTAGATATAAGAAACCTCCATTACCCATGAAGGTCTCTAATAACTTACTGTTGGTACATGAAAGCTAACTGAAATGATCTTCTCAGTTTGCAAAGTAACACTCAAAATAATACAAAGTAATGAGAAGTAACACTCAAAACAATACTTTGCAAAATAGAGGCAAAAATAAACAAAACACAAGCACATATTGACTTTTCCCAATCAATTGCTCCATAGCCTTATATATACATAATGTGTCTTCTAACTTGTTGCAGATAAAGCCTTTTTTCGGGGGTCTATTTTCCTCAATCTTATTTAAAAAGAAATTGATTTAGAAATAAAATTACACAACTTTGTAAATAATATGGTATCATATACAGGTTTTGCTTAAGAAAATAGGTAAGATCAAATATGCAGAAGTACAAAATGATAGAAGATTGAAAGTTCCTGTCTTTGAAACATTTACATTTCATCTTTATGAATTGTGAAATGTATCAATATTTCAAAAACTGTTCAGAGGCAGAAAAAACAAAATTTGCTACAGATAACATTTCTCATAAAATATATATCTAAAAGACCATGGTAACAATCCTTTTTAAGTAAGTAGCAATAAGGGAAGTTTTCTTGCAATTAACTAATTGCATAGAAAATTAACCTGCTCACCTGAGGAGAATATGACTTTTAGATTTGAGTCATTAAGACCATCATGTTTTTCTGATGGAAATTATGCTACAGAAAGCTTAAAAACTTGTTCAAAAGAACAAGTTTTACTGAATAATTTACTAATAACTATTATGTTTCTCTCTAATGTATTTCCACTGTAATTTAATTGTTCTTATTTGAATGTTTCTCTTCGGTTCTACAAAAAATTATATCATTGCTGATGACAGTGAAAAAGAAATATATTAGCAAGTCAATAAAAATGAAATGTGTTTAAAGTAATTCAGATAATATTTACTGGAGTTCCTGAAATTTTTTTATAGCTTAAAGGTACTATGAGCAAGCCAAAGAACAAGAGTTTTACAACTGACTGAAGTTCTACAAAGTGTTAACTTCACAGACACTTTCAAATTATGCAAATAGCTTAACTCATAATGTAGAAAAGTATAAAAAAGTAGTTTTTTTTTTTAAGTGGAACTGTTTACCCCCAAAATGTGTCACTAGCCAATTAAAGTGTTAATTAGTATTGACTGGACTGGGAAATGTTATCTAGCTGTCGTAGAAATCTAATCTGGAAAACAATAATTACCAGGAAGTAATATATTTCTCGACAAAATGCTAATGAAAATAAACAACTTAGAGAGGAATATAAGTGAACTGATGGAGCTGAAAAACACAACATGAGAACTACACGAAGCATACACAAGTTTCAACAGCTGAATTGACCAAGCAGAAGAAAGGATATCAGAGATCGAAGATCAACTCAATGAAATAAAACTAGAAGGCAAGATTAGAGAAAAAAGGGTAAAAAGGAACGAACAAAGTCTCCAAGAAATATGGGACTATCTGAAAAGACCTAATCTACGTTTGATAGGTGTACCTGAATGTGATGGAGAAAATGAATACAAGCTTAAAATACTCTTCAGGATATTATCCAGGAAAACTTCCCCAACCTTGCAAGGCAGGCCAATATTCAAGTCCAGGTAATACAGAGAACACCACAAAGATATTCCTCAAGAAGAGCAACCCCAAGGCACATAATCATCAGATTCACCAGGGTTGAAATGAAGGAGAAAATGTTAAGGGCAGCCAGAGAGAAAGTTCAGGTTACCCACAAAGGGAAGACCATCAGACACACAGCAGATCTCTCAGTAGAAACCCTACAAGCCAGAAGAGAGTGGGGGCCGATATGCAACATCCTTAAAGAAAAGAACTTTCAACCTAGAATTTCATATCCAGCCAAACTAAGCTTCATACATGAAGGAAAAATAAAATCCTTTATGAACAAGCAAGTACTCAGAGAATTCATCACCACGAGGCCTGCTTTACAAGAGCTCCTGAAAGAGGCACTAAACATAGAAAGGAACAACCAGTACCAGCCACTCCAAAAATGTACCAAATGGTAAAGAGCATCAACACAATGAAGTATCTGCATCAACTAATGGGCAAAACAGCCAGCTAGCATCAAAATGGCAGTATGAAATTCACACATAACAATATTAACCCTAAATATAAATGGGCTAAATGCCCCAATCAAGAGACATAGACTGGCAAATTGGATAAAAAGCCAAAACCCATTGGTGTGCTGTATTCAGGAAACCCATCTCACATGCAAGGATACAAAAAGGCTTAAAATAAAGGGATGAAAGAAGATTTACCAAGCAAATGGAGAGCAAAAAGAAGCAGGAGTTGCAATTCTCATCTCTGATAAAATAGACTTTAAACCAACAAAATTCAAAAGTGACAAAGAAGGACATTACATAATGGTAAAAATATCAATGCCACAAGAGGAGCTAACGATCCTAGATATATACACACCCAATACAGGAGCATCCAGATACATAAAGCAAGTTCTTAATGACTTACAGACTTGGACTCCTCAAAATAATAGTGGGAGACTTTAACACCCCATTGTCAATATTAGACAGATCAATGAGACAGAAAATTAACAAGGATATCCAGGACTTGAACTCAAGCCTGGATCAAGCAAACCTAATAGACATTTACAGAACTCACCCCCACAAATCCACAGAACATACATTCTTCTCAGCAGCACATCACACCTACTCTAAAATTGACCACATAATTGGAAGTAAATCACTCCTCAACAAATGCAAAAGAACGGAAATCATAACAAACAGTCTCTCAGACCACAGTGCAATCAAATTAGAACTCAGAATTCAGAAACTAACTCAGAACCACACAGCTTCATGAAAACTGAACAACTGGCCCTTGAATGTTGACTGGATAAACAATGAAATGAAGGCAGAAATAAAGAAGTTCTTCGAAACCAATGAGAAAGAAGACACAACATACCAGAATCTCTGGGACACATTTAAAGCAGTGTCTAGAGGAAAATATATAGCAATAAATGCCCACATGAGAAGCAAGGAAAGATATAAAATTGACACCCTATCATCAAAATTGAAAGACCTAGAGGAACAAGATTGAAAAAACTCAAAAGCTAGCAGAAGACAAGAAATAACTAAGATCAGACCAGAACTGAAGGAGATAGAGACACCAAAAACCCTCCATAAATCAATAAATTCAGGAACTTATTTTTCAAAAAGATCAACAAAATAGAACACTAGCCAGATTAATAAAAAAGAAAAAAGAGAAGAATCAAAAAGATGCAATAAAAAACGATAAAGGGTATATCACCACAGATTCCACAGAAATACAAACCATCATCAGAGATTATTACAAACAACTCTATGCACATAAACTAGTAAACCTGTAAAAAATGGCTAAATTCCTGGACACTTGCATCCTCCCAAGCCTAAACCAGGAAGAAGTCGAAACCCTGAATAGACCAATAACAAGGTAAGAAGTTGAGGCAGCAATTAATAGCCTACCACCCAAAAACAGCCCAGGTCCAGATGGGTTCACAGCCGAATTCTACCAGACATACAAAGAGGAGCTGGTACCATTCCTTCTGAAACTATTCCAAACAATTTGAAAAAGGGAATCCTTCCCAAATCATTTTATGAGACCAACATCATCCTGACACCAAAACCCAGCAGAGACTCAACAAGAAAAGAAAACTTCAGGCCAATATCTATGATGAACATAGATGCAAAAATCTTCAATGAAATACTGGCAAGCCGATTGCAACAGCACATCAAAAAGCTTATCCACCAGGATCAAGTCGGCTTCATCCCGGGGATGCAAGCCTGGTTCAACATACGCAAGTCTATAAACGTAATTCACCACATAAACAGAACCAAAGACAAAAACCACAATTTGACGCAGAGAAGGCCTTTGACAAAATTCAACAGCCCTTTATGCTAAAAACCCTCAATAAACTAGGTATTGATATAACATATCTCAAAATAATAAAAGCTATTTACCACAAACCAACAGCCAGTATCATACTGAATGGGCAAAAACTGAATTAGTACATTCTTAAAGAAATATTTTTTCAGTGAATATTAATTTTCCTCCATTAGCACTGCTGAAGTTATTTAAAAATTACCATAGTTTATAAAATACATTGTCATAAATTTTGAAACTCACACTATCTCTTTACGACTCATATTGAGTTGGGACTTTAACAAGGTTAATTTTGAGAAAAGATAATGAAAAGTAAAAATCTTGAGTTTTTGACAATTATGTCAAATTATCTGCAATTGTAAAGATTTATTGTGTATTTTTTTGCCATACCTGAGTGTCTTCCTGAGTTTCTATATTATTAGTTTCTTTCCTCTACTGCATCTACAGAACCACACTGTATCAATTACAGCATGTTTCTAACATCTGAAAAACCTATTATCAACTGTTTCATTTTCTTTTCAGAATCACTTGTTAAACTTTGCTCATCTATTTTGATTGTTTATATGATAAACAATAAGCTTTGCTTATTTATTTTTTATTTGAGACTGATTCTGTCACCCAGGCTGGAGTAGTGACCTGAACATGGCTCACTGCAGCCTCGACATCCCTGGCTCAAGCAATCCTCCTGCCTTAGCCTACCAAGTAGCTGGAAACACAGCACACACCACCATGCCACCACTAATTTTGTAGAGACAGGATTTTGCCATGGTTTCCAGGCTGATTTGAAACTCCTGGGCTCAAGTAATCCAGTCCCTTGGCCTCTGGGCCTTCCAAGGTGCTAGGATTTCAAGCATGAGCCACTGTGCTCACCCTTAGCTTTGCATATTTTGAATTAAAAAACATACACAAATTAATATAGTGAACTAATTAATAACTGTAAATTAAATTTTTATCTGAGTATTTATGTTTTTAATCTCATCAAGGCATGGTTAAGAATGTAAGTCAGCACTTTAGGAGGCCCGGGAAGGTCATATCACTTGAGGCCAAGAGTTCAAAATGCTTTTCTACTAAAAATACAAAAATTAGCTGGGCATGGTGGTGTGCCTGTAGTCCTGGCTACTCAGGAAGCTGAAGCAAGAGAATTGCTTGAACTAGAGAGGAGGGCAAGATTGAACCATTGCACCACTACAGCCTGGGCTACAGAAGGAGATTCCTTCTCAAAAACAAACAAACAAACAAACAAAAAACCACAAAGAATGTAAATCTATCTTTAAAGTTTTTACATAAATGTTTCAAGTTCATTTTAAAGTTTATTTTTATTCATTTTTTACTTTTGTTTTATTTTATTTTTATTTTTTTTTTGCCAATCATTGAGAGCTTGTCAGGTTGCTGAGGTTGGTTGGCCTTGAACTCTTGGCCTCACCTTCACAAGCGCCACGACATCCGGCCGGAGCCACTTTGGGCCCCACTTTTGTTTTATTAAGTGTAATTTTATTTCTATATATTTTCTAAACAAAAAAATTGATTTTAGTATATTTATTATCTCCAGCTTCATTCGTAAATGTTTTTATTTTCTGTAAAATTTCCAATATCCTGAGGTTTTCCAATTATACATGACCTTCTGTATATACTATCTGTATATAACCAAACCTTTAAACTGCTTTATAATTTTATGCACTTTACTAGTATTTATTACTGCAGTGGCTTAAATAAGTAAAACAAAATGTATTATCTTACAGTTCTGGAGGTCATAAATTCAAAATGTTCTCACTGGGCTAAACTAAGGTGTTGCCAGCGGTGTGTTTCTTTTTGGGAATTTTGGGAAATAATCAATTTTCTTGTCTTCTCCAGCTTCCCGAGACTGCCCAGATTCTTTGGGTCATTCTCTGCATCACTCTGACACTAGTTATTCTGCCACCTTCTTTCACGTTAAAAAACAAACAAAACAAAAAAGCCTTGCAATTGCAATGAACCCATCAAGATAATCAAGAGAAAGTCATAATTGGTTATGGTAGACAGAATAATGGCCCCACAAAAAATGTTTATAGTCTAAACTCTGGAAGAAATGAATATGTTATAGCACGTACATAGCAAAGAGATGTAAGGCTGAAAACACAAGAAAGCTTGATATTTTACTGACCTTAAAATAACGATATTATTCTAGATTATCTTGATGGATTCATTGCAATTGCAAGTCATTTCTTCATATTTTGTAAAGTGGTTAAAAGTTGAAATGATTTTTCCTACGCCTAGTTATATTCTATTCACTCTTCTTGTTGAGATTCTAGGGTTGAAATCAACCAGAGTTTGCTTATGTACCGCAAAGATATACTATTGTTTAATATTTAATTCATTTATTTTTGAATTTTTTGAGGCCTTATCAACATGATTGATTTTAGATATATTTTTTAAAATCATCTGACTTGTTATTGGCACATGAAATGATGGTTATCAGTAAAGTTCCACAGTCTAATCAAAAACAAAAAAAACTTATGAAATTGATCCATAATTATTCTTTAGGTTAAACTTAATTTTGAAGTAGAATAAGAAAGGACACTCCTTCTGGGTTATAGAGAAGAGAGAAAAAAATCACTGCCATCTGTTTAATGATACTGGCCATGATCACTTCATTCCCTCATGTGTAACGAGTGCAATAAAATAAAGTTATGCTGGCTAATGCACAGATGATCTCTCTTTAGATGAGTGATTTCCAATTCAATAATGTGCAAAATTACTTTCCACATAATGAGAATATAAAATATCCATTAAATTTATGTCATATAACAAGTGCCTAAGTGACAGAATCAAAAGAAAGCATTGTGTATACTAAGATTTCAGAAAGAAAACAACAATTTCAACTACATATATGTATGTATCTCTCTCCATATGTATATGTATATATATATATATATATATATATACACACACACACAGAGAGAGAGAGAGAGAGAGAGAGAGAGAGAGAGAGAGAGAGAGAGTATTTAGCCTACTACATTTATATGTAAAAATTTGAAACAAAAATGTTTTGAAAGATTCCATTGATCATTAGTAATAATTATTTGATTCTGTTTTTTAAAGAATGTTGAACATTTTGCTATTGGAATGAAATCTCTCCTTTAGGATTTTTGTTATGATAAGCCAGGTAATGAAGTGGACAGGAGAGTAGCAATGTTCTTAAGAAAAACTGAGCTTTCAACTCTCTTTTAAATCCTTTAATGGTGAAGTTCTTTCTAAAGGAAAGGTGAGCCTACTAAAATCACTTCTCATGTATTCAGTGCATGGTAGTCACTGTTACTGTTGGTTGCTTTGTGCCTGAAATAGGATTGTGTGACTTCATTTTTTAATTAATAAAATATTTTATTTTGTAATTATGAAGAAGAAATTATCAATGCTTACTTAACTACTTTAATCATTAATTTATTTTGTGTTGTGGTATTAGTAGAGAAATATATGTGAAATATTATAACTAGATTATATCTACTTTAATTCTCTCTGAA
Organism: Saguinus oedipus; assembly: GCA_031835075.1. Lineage (NCBI taxonomy): Eukaryota > Metazoa > Chordata > Mammalia > Primates > Cebidae > Saguinus > Saguinus oedipus. Next base: position 85,170,566 of record CM063176.1, on the reverse strand, counting down.
AACCTTATCAATAAAACATTTTAAATGTTTTATAGAAATACAAATTTTATAATTTTGTTAGTAATGTATAAGGTTCACATCATTGTTCTTCCAGGAATTGTGCATTTTCCATAAATGATGGTAAGAAAGGGTGAGGATATATATATATATATATATATATATAATATTATACAAGATATGTATTTTATTCACATATAAAAATATTATTTATAGCAATATGTAAAGCTTATCAAATAAGAATTTTACATTAAATAATATTCTGGAGTTCCTCTATATATTGGATAGGAAATTGAACTATCTGATATAGCAACATACAAGATGATAAAGTTTTACAAGACAGGATTGTAGCACTTGCATAAGTCATAAAGAAAGTCCACACTAAAAATTGTACATTTGTATATTTCACCACATAGGGATCAATTTTCACAAATGAAGAGTTATGGAATAACTGTTAAGCTAGACCCAATATAGCAATATAAAACATCATTTCTGAGGGGATAGGATTTACAGTGAAATTATAAAACATAATGTTTCTATTTTAAGTAAAATTTTTATGATACAATATTTTGTATGTTTCTTTAGTTACTTGTTTTTATTGTCATTAAATTCAAGCTATTGTTGGTGTCCAAGTAAATTTTTAAGACAATTCTAAGAAGTACTAACGATGTTGAAAATGTCTATAATTTTATAAATAATAAAACATAATAATGACATTTTTTTATTAGATATCTCTGGACTCTGCAAAGTATATTTGCAAATGTGGACTCTGCAAAGTATATTCTCAAATGTTACCCTATATCATGTTATCAGAATTTATATATTGAACCCAAAATTTTAAAATGTATACATTCAGATTATATTTTTATCAAAATAAGCTTCAGAAAGGCTAATTTAAGTTAAAGAAGAATAATATGAAATAAATTTATAAAATTGAATTTTCTAAAAATAATGGTCAGAAATATTGTCCATATAAACTCATCTGTACCTGGATAATAGATAATTTTAAATAAGTAAATATTTGATTAACATTTATTGGGTGTCTGCTAATAACATTAAATATAGGTTTACGAAAAAAATTTGTAAAAAGAGTGTAAATACTTTTTCACATACATATATACTTTTCAGTATGTGAAAAGCACAAAAGGAATTGTAGATGTATATGTATGCTGTAACATAGAAGTTTCCACCAAAATTTTTGTCTTTCATTTCTTTCCATGAAAAACTTAATTATTAATGTTTTATGTCTCTACAACTGTTGAAATCCTATGTGTAAACACAATCATCTGGAAAAATCATTATTTTAATTGAATGGTTAAAACTATTTCACAAACAGCACCATTCAACAATACTTTTCAGTGAACAATCATTATAATTAAAATGTAAAATTCACATAAATGAAATGTGCACTATTGATAAATATAATGTAATACATTGTTATATAATATAATGCAATATATATTTATGTAAACTTACATACAATGTAATATGTAAAATGCATATACATGTTATACATAAATATATGACTAAATATTGTCCATGTAATCCAAGTTACTAAACTAAGACATTAATAAAATAAATGTATGATGGCAAACAATTGGAATAGTTATATCAAAACTAAAATATTCTTGAATTAGAAATGTTCTGTCACTGTGGCATAAATTTTTAAAAAACTACTATAAAAAGTGTCCACTTTGATGCTATCAGTCACGAAATTAAAAATGAAAACATTTGTCCTTTAATTTTCATCACCTTAAATATAAATATAAATTTTATGGAAAATAAATTTTGACAGATTTATTTCAAAATTATAAAATGATTAAAATATAACTGATTCAGATATTGTTCCACATTTTAGCAAACATCAAGCAAATATATATATATATATAAACACACACTCACATAATCATATATAATCTATGTCTTTGATAAATCAGTAATTATATTTTACACTTATTTTCTTCATCATCACCCTTCCCATTTGCCAACAAGAAGCTTTATTATATGCATAATTGACATATGCTATGAAAATTCATATAATAAGAAATGTTTAAAAATAAGTTAATATTATTAAAAGATGAATAATATTCAGTCCATTACTAGAAGTATGTAATGTGAAACATTAATTTGGAACTTTATATAAGTATTTTCTAATATGTAGAAAAAAAGTCTGATTAATGTTGAAATAATAATTTGGAAACAAATAAATCTAATGAAAATTGTTCTGCCAAATTAAGTCATGCAGAAAAAAGTTAACTATAATCTCTAATTTTAATTTAATGCCACAAAATGTTATCATCTGTGAAATAACATTATGTAATTTACAGAAATTACTTCACAACTTATAAACCCAAGATAAGAAATCTGAAGAGATTTCATCATATGAGAAGACCTGGCTCATTTTTTATACCTACCTAGGAAAGAAAACTGATCTTTACTGACCAAAGACATTTTCTAAAAACATAAATCCAGAATCTTTTAAAGTTTGACTCATTTAAACTCAGTAATGAAAATAGAAATGAATAAAGCTCAATTAAACAGTGAAAAAACACTAAAGTTACTATGCTGAAATGCCAAGAAAAATTTATTTTTATTTAGTTTCATGGGGAAGTTGTGCAATGGCTTCATTAACTAAATATTTACAAATAATTTAAATACATTATAATACATGTGTAGTGAAATATTCAAAACAAAATTAGGACCATTATTCTAATTCACTGTGGCGACAAAAATAAATAAAATATTCTGTGACCTTAGGCCAGTCATCTTTTCTTAGTTCATATGTTCCTTCATCTGTAAAACATATCTGAGTCAAGAGATCTGGTCATATACTCTCTAATTACTGGGTTTTATAAACTAATGGTGAATTTACTGTCACAGATTAATTGACCAGACAGCTGGTAATCACACCCAGGAACCCACGCTAATTTAAATTCAGACTTTTGGTGAATTAATTCTGTTTTAACTTTAAAGGTCTCTCTCTCTCTCTCTCCCTCTCCCTCTCTCTCTCTCTCTCTCTCTCTCTCTCTCTCTCTGTGTGTGTGTGTGTGTGTATGTGTGTGAAGTCAAAGCACTCTAGAAAATATCTTTACTTATTGAATTCTAAACACTAAAATTAATGCCTTATTTTTATGTTTAAATTTCTTAACACAGTTAATCCACATAATTAACAAGAAAAGCAGCATATAGTCAAAATTGATGAGTTACAGGAAATGGTTCATCCAGTTTATTAAAATGCAGTGGAAGTTACTCATCACTCTCAGTTATAATCATAAGTAGAAGATAAATTTCCAATAGTTTCTGACTATCTACTTGTCCTAACTTAAGTGGTTTATATAACTTAATATCGTATCACACAAATGAAATTAGAATGAATATAACAAACTGCAGGCTAAGAAACTAATTGCATATATTAATAAACATGTATTATAAAATAAAATGTAGTAGTGAGGCTGAACTTCATGTTAATAAACCCTGAAGATTCATCATGAGGAAGGATGACAAACTCCACAAACTCTACTTTTCTTCTTCCTTTTAGAAAAACTTATAATCTTCCTGAACAATAAATCATTATGAGGGTCTTTTTAATGATCTTTAAAGATCTTTGAGTATACCTTGATTTATGGATTTGATTTCTTTGGGACCATGAAAATATTTTATATTTTAAAATAATATTCAAAGTATTTCTTTAAAATTGAGAGTGAAAAAAGTAAAACCAATTTTATACTGGCATAATCACATGAAAAAATATTAAGTGATATTTAAATGCAGTAAGTTGACACAAATTGTTAATGTGATTTTCTACCTTAGGGTACTAAGGGTAGAAAATTATCTACAACAAAATTAAATTGTACTATATCATCATATTATTTTTATTAAGATTATTATTTCCAATAAATCATTGGCAGATTGGGGGATAGCAAATGTGTAAACATGTTATTTTAGGTGTGATCTAAGATTTTTGTCATTGAGGAAAGAAAAAAAATATATATGCATGTATATGGAAAAACATTCTGTAATGTTAATGGAAGTGTCATTATTTATATACTCATGTAGATTGATCTTTAAAAATAAGCTTTCTTGCTTGCCAACATTGTCACAAAAGGCACACCTATTTCACATGTTGATATCTTTAAATACCATTTCTTATTTAAAAAAAACCCTCATTTTTGAGTTGGTTGATTTTTAAGTCTGAGCCTGGAAATATCCAAGATAAGCCTGGAATATTTTTCAATTGCCAAAAGCAGGGATGCTATTAAAGACTATTCAGGCCTTGTTAAATTGATTCAGGCAACATTTTGAAATAGTTTTCTGGCCAAAGATGGGACTCTTTTAATACTTAATAAGAATAATAACTATAATGGATTCAACACTTTAAATATGCAAAATCCACAAGGCCATAATATATTTTTAAAAAGAAAGAAATAAACAACTTATTTTTATCTGTGTATGATGCTAAGTAGCCAAATCAATATTTTCAAAACTAGTAAATAACAGAAAATAATCAAGCATTTATCTATATATTCATGTAAGAATTTTACCAAATTGTCAATAATGGAAAGTGTCTATTAAAGAAGTACTGGTTAATAGATAGAAAAGGAATAATTGAATTAGAGCTTTGTTGTTTTTTCTTTTTTCTTTTTTTTTTACAAGCAATCAAGTGATTAACTAGGCAATGGTCATCAGTGATTGCTAATGTCTCAAAACATAAACTACCCAGGCATTTTGTGTATCCTAATAGAGGCACAGAATGCATATATGAAAATACTTTTAACATGAGTCATAAGTAACTAGATACAGCTACTAAATTGCAAGAAATTTAAGGAACAACAGTATATTTTACAGTAAAACACAGATAGTTGGCAAATCCAAATTGTGAAATTAAAGGACAAATGATTAATAATAATTCAATAAATAAATTGTAAAGACAGAAGGATGAAGATTCAAGAGTCATATCAAACAATTGTGATTTATAAGGCTGTTTCAATCCTAATTTAGAGAAATTTTAAAATGTTTATGAGGACGTGGAGTAAATTTGAGCAGTGCTAGATATTTGAGGAATTAAGCATTATCATTTTTAATTAAGATTTTTATTTTAAGATAATAATAAATTTGCATGCAGTTATAATAAATTATTGAAAGAGATACAGTGCTCCATTTACCCAGTTTTCCTCCTGTTAATATCTTGCAATTTCACGCTAAGATATTAACATTGTCAAGAGAAAGTATTTTCATCACCACCAAGATCTCTCAAGCAGCCCTTTGTGGTCATAGTCACTTTCCTCCCTCTCCCACTTATTTCCTAGCACCTGGAATAGATTAATATAACTGTGTCATTTCAAGAATGTTATATACATGCAATTACACAACGTATGATCTTTTAGATTGCCTTTTTTTATTTTGAATAATACCCTGCAAATTTACTTAGGTGGTTGCATGTGTCAATAGTTTGCTCATTTGTTGTGATTCATGTACATAATTTGTTTAACCATTGACTCTGTTGACATTTGAGTTGTTTCTCATTTTTGTTATCATGAATATAGCTGTGTGAATATGTGTACAAGTGTTTGTGTAAATGTTAATTTTTATATCTCATAAAGACAGGGCAAAAGTATTTAAATACTTTTTAAAATGATAAAATAATATAAATTAAAATAATTGATAAAACAATGTTCATGTTATCAATTTTTTTCTTTTCTTCTTTTTTTTTTTGAGATGGAGTCTTGCTCTTGTCATCCAGGCTGGAGTGCAGTGGCACAATCTCAGCTCACTGCAACCTCCACCTCCCAGGTTCAAGCGGTTCTCCTGCCTCTGACTCCCGAGTAGTCGGGATTATAGGTGCGCACCACCACGCCTGGCTAACTTTTGAATTTTTAGTAGAGATGGGTTTTGCCATGTTGGCGAGGCTGGTCTCCAACTCCTGACCTAGTGATTCACATGCTTCAGCCTCCCAAATTGCTGGGATTACAGGCATGAGCCACCGTGCCTGGCCTCAATTTTTTTCTTTCATGAATCATAGTTTGGAGATTTTACCTAAAGCCTCATCACCAAATAGAAGGACATACAGACTCTCTCCTACATTGTTTGAATTTAGATGCATGATCCATTTTTAGTTAGTTTTATGAAAGGTATAAAGTCTATTTATCATTTTATATGTGAATGTCCAGTTCCAGCATCATTTGTTGAAAAGATACATTTTCTCCATTGAATTGCCTTTTCTGTTTTGTCACAGATCAATTGACTGTATTTATGTTGATCTCTTTCTGCACTTTCTATTCTATTACCAATACCAAGCTTTCATAGTTTCTGTAGCTACACAGCAAGTCTTGAAATTGGGCAGTGTGAATCCTCCAACTTTGTTCTTTTATTCGCTATTTTGTGGGCTATTCTCTTTTTTACTTTTTCATGGAAATTTTAAGATTAAGTTGTCAATATCTATAAATAGTGTTTTGCATATTTTTGTTATGATTTCACAAATATTATAAAATGTATTTGGAAGAATCAATACCTTAAACCTATGGAATCTTTTGAATCCATGAACATAGAATGTCTATTTTATTCAGATCTTGTATTTCTTTCTTCAGCAATTTGTAGCATTCTGTATATAAATGATATTATATATGCATAGATGATTTGTTAGATTTGTATGTAATTTTGGTGTTTATACTGCATTTTGAGTGTCCATGTAATAATTGTTAATATATAGAAATGCAATTGATTTATTTATATTTATATTGTATCTTGAAATATTTCAAAAAATATTAACTAGTTGTAGATTTATTTTTGTTAGATTCTTCAGGATTTTCTACACAGACAAACATGTCATTTGATAAAAAGAACAGGTTTTTTTTCTTTCAAATCTGTATGTCTTTTATTTTATTTTTATTGGCTAGAACTATGAGCACTAAGTTGAGTAAGAGCAGTGAGAATGATATATTTGCCGTGTTTCCAATTTTTCACCATTAAATACAATGCTAACTATATATTTTTTTATAGATGCTATCTTATCGAATTAAGTTCCACTGTATTGCTTTTTTTTTTTCCTGAGAAGTTTATTCTGAATAGGTGTTGAATTTTCTCAAAGGATTTTTCTTCATCAGTTGAAATCATATGCTTGTTCTTCTGTGGTCTAATAATATAGTGGACTATATTGATTGATTTTCAACTGAAGCCAGCATTGCATCACTAGAATAAACACCATTTGGTGATAATAGAATTTCTATAATTTGTTAAGAACTTGTGTGTGTATATTCATGAAAAATATTGGGCTTCATTTTCTAAATATATTTGTCTGTCTCCAGTATCAAGATAATATAAACTTTATTAAGATAAATGCAATGTATTTTCTCTTCTCCTATTTTATAACATATTAAATTACATTAAGCATACTTTACTAATTTTATATAGAGTGGTGATATTCTCACACTTTAAAATAATATTTATATTTTGGAGAAACATGCTGGAACATTTTAAAATATAAAACTATGAATTACTGGACTTGACTCAAAATAATTTTGATTTGGGGGAGGATGGCAGACAGAAGACAGTTTATAAGTTGAACTTTTTTTTTCCTTTTTTTTGAGATGGAGTCTCTTTCTGACGCCCAGGCTGGAGTGCAGTGATGCGATCTTGGCTTACTGCAATCTCTGCCTCCCGGGTTCAAGCAATTCTGCCTCAGCCTCTCAAGCAGCTGGGACTACAGGCACACGCCACCATGCTCAGCTAATTTTTTGTATTTTAGTAGAGACAGGGTTTCACTGTGTTGCCCAGGCTGGTCACAGATTCCTGAGCTCAGGCAATCCGTCCATCTCAGCCTCCCAAAGTGCTAGAATTATGGCCATGAGCCACTGTATGGACTGAATTTTTTTTTTTTAATTTAGGCAATGGGTCTAGATTAGGGTTTATATTTCCTGTCTCTCCACTTTTTAATATATTTACATTTTTCTTAATGCAGATTTGCTAACCAACACCTCTTTTTCATTGATGTATACCTGGTTTATAATTTATTGCTCTAGGTTATATTGGGTCACGGAATATTAAATGACAGTTGTGCAATTGTTTAAAATGCAATACCATTTCTGAAATAATTCTTCACTTTACTTCCTCTTTTGATAGTCTTTTCTAAATATGTTCAACACAGTTATGGGGAGAAAAGCCATATGGTGTCTGTCATATGTGTGTGGTTTTTTTTAAAGGCCATTTAATTTCTTCTCATCTGCTGTCACTTGTTTTGAACAAGAATAAACATGACAGATTCATGGTTGGAGGACACAGGAAAAACAATTTGTCAGTCATTTACAAGAATCTATCTATCTTGTGTATCAGTACACAGAAGTTGAATTGTTGCGAAGGTTGTTTTGTAATATTTTCACTAAATGTTATTTATTGTTGTTTTGTATTTTTAAAATGTATAAATTATTAATTAGAAGTATTCAAATCATCCTTATGGAAATGTACATTTTAATTTACACATTACATATAATATTTATCTTATTACATTTCTCTATTTCTTTTCTTTCCTTTTTTTAGTTTTGTTTTTTGAGACAGGATCTCACTTTGTCACCCAGGCAGAGTTCAGTGGCACAAAAATGGCTCACTGCAGCCTCCACCTTCTGGGCTCGAGTGATCCTCCAATTTCAGCCTCCCAAGTAGCTTGGACTATGGGTGTATGCCACCACACCTAGCTAATACAGTTTCTTGTTTTGTTTTGTGTAGTGACGGGGTTTCACTGTGTTGCTGAGGCTGGTCTTGAACTCATGGGCTCAAGCAATCCACCCACCTCAACTTACCAATGTCCTCGGATTAAAGGCTCATGAGCCACTGTGCCCAACCTACATTTCTCTTTTTCAGAGTACTCTTTGGTTCTCACACACACAAAGAAAACAAACCCTTGGATTAATTAAAGGAATAAAAATTTAAGAGACAACAAGAAAAGAAAGTTGGGTTGCAGTCTGTAGTCCTACCTGTGCCAAAAAATAAAAATAAAAATCTATATTTGCAAAAATACTTAAACTGAGTTTTCCATTTTTCTTTAGTTCACTCTATGCACATGTTACCGGGTAATTATAATAGCTAAATATATAACATTACAAAACAGAACAATAGAGATTACTTTAAATTAGAAGATACATTGACAAAAGGACAAAAAAATCAATTTTTAAACCAATTAGAATAAAGGATGAGATTATAAATGTCTACATATTAGTCAATATTTGTGAACATTAAAGCTGTTTTGATTTACCTTCTTGAATATAACTTACATATGATTCCCTTTCAAAATAAATACATACAACAGAAAGTTTGAAAATCAGGCCTGTGTAGTGGCTTATGCCTGTAATGTCAACAATTTGGGAGGCTGAGGCTGGAGGATCACTTGAGCCTATGAGTTCAAGACTAGCTTGGGTGACCTGGCAACACCTGATTTCTACAAGAAAAAAAAAAGAAATTAAAAATTAGTGAGGCATTTTAGCCTCCATTCCTTAGGTGGGAGGATAGCTTAAACTGGGGTTGTGGAGGCTGCAGTGATCTGTGTTTGTGCCACTGCACCACAGCGTGGGAACAGAGTGAGACCTAACTCAGTAAAAGAAAGATTCAGTCAGAAGGCCACGACTCTGGTAAGCAGTCATAAACAACAAAATAATAAACAAATAACCCATCTTTGGGAAAAAATATAAAATTTAAGTTCTACAAATGTATCAGGAACTGAAATTATATGCCAGGTAACTTTTTCTTCATCTTTGAATATATTATTGCATGCATCTAATAGCTACTATTTCTTGTATGAAATACATAAAATAGAAATCCATAAATAGAATATAAAATAGAAAGCATGTATGCTGTTAACTATCATTTAAGAGGCCTGCCAACATTTTTTGGAAGGAATTAAAAAACAATCTGCTTAGTTTTAACTCTGTGTTATATAGTTATCTGGAATCAAATGTTTCATCAATACTGCAAGTTTAAGCAAGTATCATAAGCAATAACAACTATTAAAATATAATTTCAATAATTATTTTGTGCATGTATCTGTATAATACTTATTTCACTGGGTGCATTAAATATATATATTTAACTTCATGAATTCAAATGGCATTACTAGATTTAAAAATGTATGCTTTATTCTCTCTGTTATTCATATTTATTACTGTAATAATAATTTTTGAAAACCCTCTAAGACAGTGAACCAAAACCTTTTTTGGCACCAGGGATTGTTGTTTCAAAACACAATTTTTCCACAAATGTAGGGGTAGGGCTGGTTTTAGGATTAAACGGCTCCACCTCAGTTCATCAGGCATTAGATTTCCATAAGGAGAGCATATATCCTATGCATTCTCAGTTTACAACAGGGTTCCCACTTGTATAAGAATCTAATGCCGCTGCTGATCTTACAGGAGGTAGAGCTCAGGTGGTAATTTTCAGCTGCCTGCACTCACCTCTGGTTGTGCGGCCCCGTTTCCTAACAGGCCAATGGACCTATACCAGTCAGTGGTCCAGGGACTGTGGACCTCCGATCTATGGTTCATGTGGGTGGTGGGTGTATGTGTGTGTGTGTATAGATATACATATATACACACAAATATATATATGTATATACACACACACACACACAATGATATATATGTGTATGTAAATATAGATAGGTATTTGACATATCCCTAACAGTATAATACTGCATATTTGTAAACTATAAATATATAATTCAGTTGTAATTTTTACTTTTACATTATTTGAAGACACATAAATCATTTTTGAAACAAGATTATGTGCATTTGTGTGTGTGTGTATATGTGTGTGTATAAGACAGACTGTTTCTATGAGTTTGTGTGTACTTCTAGAAAAGTTGTACTTTCTATGTGTGTGTATAAGACAGACTGTTTCTATGAGTTTGTACTGTACTTCTAGAAAAGTTTACCAAGGTTTTTGCTCTTGATCCCTTAATATGAAATGAAAGTGATCATTTTAAAATATAAATCATATCATAGTATTCTCATGCTTCAAATTGGTGTTGCCTCTCCATTTCAATTAAGATAAAATACAGAGTAATTATCATGGCCAGCATATTGCTGTGTGACTCAATACTCTTACTTGGTGAGAATGCAAAATGGATAAGCTATTTTACAAAATGGCTAAACAATCTCTGAGAAAGCTAAACACAACTACCACATGACCCAGCAATTTCATACCTACTAGATATTTACCCTTGGGAAATAAAAATGTGTTCTTAAGAAGATTTTGACACAAATCTTTATGATATCTTCATGCTTAATCACTGAAAACTGTGAAAAACACAGATCTCTTTCAACTAGTTAATGGACTAATTAACAACAGTAGTAAATCAATTCAATAGAAAACTAATCAGCAATAACTGAAGAACAAACTGTTGATTCACACATGGGTAAACCTGAAAAACAATTTGTTTGAAAGAACCCAGACCTCAAACTCTCAAATACAATATAAAATTGTATTTACTTTATTTATATGATGTTCTGGAATAGGTAAGAAATAGAGCGATGTATAGAAAGATCATTGTCAGTGTTTGGAACATAGAGCCAGGAGTTAAAGTATCAACATGAGGAAATCTTGCTGTGAAGTAAATATGTCATAAAGTTCTATAATTGTAGAGTTGGATGTATGGCTTCATGCATTTTTCAAAACTCATATATCTTTATACCACAAAGAGTAAATGTTAATTGACATAATTCTTTTTAAGCAACCAAGATGTGGTAGAATCGAACATTTAGTGGAGTAAGAGACAAATAAATCTATGTGTATTACAAATAAACCACATACCACTCTTATGGGCCTTGAGAATAAAAGAGCTGAACAAAGTAACTTTAAAATTGTTTCTACAAGATTCTGAAGGCTAAGGATAAAATGAGAGATACACAAGCACTATACTTGAAGAGTTAAATTTGTTTTTGAGAAATGAGAATTAGTAGTTCTAAAACTAATTTATATATGTAATATGATTGAACAAACATATACATATATTATTGCAGGTAAGGAGAGCTAGGTGTTTCTGCACAACAGAAGAAAGTTGTGAAATTATAAAGAAAGAAAGGACTGACACTGCACTTCAGCCTGAACAACAGAGTGAGACATTGTCTCAATAAATAAATATAAATAAGGGAAGGGGAAAGGCTAGCTCTGGATTTCAGTGGGAGGCAACAATATAATCATACACACATGCAAACACTAACACACACACATATATATACATATTATACATGTCTGTATGTATATGAAAAATTCTAATTTTTTCTAGGCCTGTGTGTTAAGAAAATCTAGAAATCTCATCATGGTAGCAATTTGTACACCTAGTGCTCAGATCTTGGTTTCTAAATATTCTTCTATGAAATAAATGTCAGAGTTCCCCGAAAAGTGGTTACTTCTAGGGCAGGGGTAGAGATAATTGAAGATAAGTCTAGATCATCTGGTATGACCACACAAAAAAAAAGGAACTTCTCAGAAAAGAAAAGGCATAAAGGCATGTCAAAAGTACACAGGAAATTATCTGTGATAGCAGAAGTTGCCTGTCTGGAGTGACCACTATGAAGATGGTGGCTTCAGTGGCAGAGCCAAAGCTGTGTGCTCCAAGTTGCTGGTGTGAGTCAGGAACAGGCAGGAGCACCGTCCCCTTCCAAGTTATGGCTGGGAACTCAGGCTTCCCTGCACTCTTGGGGACCTGTGAGCCTCCCCTAACCCCACAGGCTTGGAAGTTCCTGTCCTGCTGCCAGGCTTCTCTTCACTCCTGGTGCCCCCTACAATTTTGTAGCAAAGTTGAGGCCGAGCCTGGGCTCTGTCACCATCTAGCTGGGTGTGTGTCTGCTCAGGGCAGCACTAACAGGCCAACACCTTACTGCTCAGCCCCCTTCAGATTTTGAGTGCCAACAAGCATGGGAGGGAGGCCGAGGCGGCACTGAGGGCCACTTAGTGTGGGCTTGAAGGTGCCCTTTGGTACAAACAGGTTGGATGCTGTGGATGACATGATTGATAATGGCAAGAGGTGGACAGGCTGCTGGGTGAAAATGGGTGGATCCCTGGTGAAGATCCACCATCAAACCAGGGACAGCCTGAAGCACAGGGGATAATCTATCAGTTCCCAGTGGAGACTGTAGCTCAGATTGAGAATTTATGGTGCTTTTTCTGGGTGCATCCATGGCTGTCCATGGACCAATTAACACTCATTTCCTCCTTTCGGAAGCCCATAAAACCCTGGATTCAGCCAGACTCACAGAGACACTGGGACGACCTGCACATGGATAGGAGCTACCAACTCTGGATCTCTTTGCAGCTAAGAGCTGCACTAGTTAGGATGACCTCTCTATAGAAAGGAACTACTCAGTTCGGGTCTCCTAAAAGCTGTACTTTTGTTCAATAAAGTACTTCTTCACCCTGCTTACCCTCCATTTGTCTGCATACATCATTTTTCCTAGACACATGACAAGTACTTGGATCTGCCTAATGGTGGAACTGAAAGAGCTGTAACACACATAGAACTGAAACACACACCCCTGCTCCTTCTCCTTTTCTTCATGCTGTGGGCAAGGAGAAAAGAAGAGCTGCAGCCCTTCCTGGAGCCCAGAACTAGAGGCTCCCCAGATCAGGGCTATGACACCCTTTTTGGGGCTCTGTGGCTTCTGGCATCTGCAGCTTTCAGCCATTGCATTTCCCTCATCCAGCTGTGGGTTCCTGCAGTGGAAGTGGCATGCAGTACATCTGGTCCAGCCGCAGACTTGCACAAAGCTGACATTTGTGCTGGAACCTGGGGCTGCCTGCCCCACCACAGCAGCCAGCATGCCTGGTTTTGTGCAGTGGCCAGACCCTCTGCATGCTCACCCACATACCCCTTGCCATTCCACACCTGGCTCACCCTTGGCAGGTGTGATATCTGGGCTGGTAGCACCAACTAAGTACAGTCTGCCTGGCTGAGTGGGTAGAACAAACCCAGTGAGTGCAAGCAATACTCAGGAAGAAGGCTCCACCAGTCATAGAGGTTTCTGGCTGGTGAAGCAATACCTTAAAGATCCTGTGACATCTGAAGGTCTAAATGGCCAATGCTAGAACAATTTATGTAGCAAAGTAAATAATCATAGTGTCGGATTATAGCTTAAAGAGTGAAATGAGTATTTTAAACTCATTCTGATGCATTATGAATCATAGTATTGGATCATAGCTTAATGAGTGAAATGAGTGTTTTTAACTCATTCTCATGCATTATGAATGGGGAAGAAGGGACAAGTCTTTCTTGCAGAATAATTCCAATTACCAAATGTAGAAGAAATTAGGAAAATAGAAAAACATGCTTAGAACATCTCAGTAATAATCACTATAGGCAAGTTTCTGATAGGGGCTAAAAGCAATTGGCACACAGTTAAAAAGAAATAGAATCCTGTTGCTATGTATTTGATGGAGCAAATATAGAACATTTCTATCATTGTCAGTTGAACAGTGTTTTTAAGTGATTGTCAATAAATGGATGATTTTTTTTTTAAATAAAAGTTTTAAGTTTTGGCACATCACTATTGCCTAAGAAATTGGTAATTACTTTACATTTATAAGTAGAAATTATCTTAGACTGAACCAAGTTTTGTTAGGTTAAACATATCTCATTTTCTTATTAGACAATAATTGCTGCAATTTATAAGTAACAGTGTGAAAAATCAATTAAATAGTAATCATAGAAAATACATAATTGTATGTGAGAAATGTAGTACGTATGGTAAATGTTCTTCAAAAACTGTAATGATAGCCAATTCATGAACATATATACATACAGACAAGTAAATAAAATGGTGAATCTATTAATTCATCATGGGTAAAGCCCCAAATATCTGTTCATCATCATTTACTGAGTCTGGAAAATTTAGTCTTTCCATTGGATTATTTTAATAATTACTTAATAAAATTATTTGTCTGAATCTATATCTATCTCCCTATTTGTTTTCTATATGAAATACTTCTACATTTCTTTTTTCTGATCTTTATTTGTATTACTTCAATATTATTTTGTTAGCTCATTTTTTTCTCCATTACTTGCTAATGAGGCATTCTTTTTGTTTTCTGCTAAGTACTTAGAGATCTTGACTTATTTCTATCTATTGCAAAATATTACTGTTATGACTTCCTTGAAATTACAAGAGGTTTATATTTTAAAGTCATTTATTTCCCTCTTGTCTTCTACATTATTATATTCATGAATTTCAGTTAGACTTATATTTTTAAACCGTATTACTCATTACTATTATTGTTTCATACAGTTAATGTTTGCCCAACATTTATTATATTTACCTAATATTTAGCTTTTTGGTGCTTTTTATGCCCTCCTACCTGTAATTTATCTCTCCCATTTTAGTGGAAGGAAAAGTTAATCATTCCCTTCTTGAAGGAAGAAAACATTATTTGGAGTCTCATTTTTCAATAGACATACCAGAAGGCAAAACCACGTGTTAAAGAATCTAGTGGAAAGAACACAGCCCATGAAAACAGAAACATTATTATTCAGATAACAGAGAAAACTGACACATAACTTTAAATAATTTTTAACAATGTGATATAGAAAATACAAGACAAAGTGAATAAAATAGATGAAAATATGGAGTATCTCACTAATAATTTAAATGTATAGAAGAATACCACATGTTTACATTTAGAAAGTAGAATACCATGCCTGAAAGTAATATGTCATTAGCTAGACATTTAGCAGAATTAAAAGAGAAGAAAGCATGTTTAGAAAATTGGAAGGCTGGTTAACAGGCAATATATAAACCTAAGTGCAGAAAAAAAAAGGTGATTTTAAAATACAAGAAATAATAAAGTTGAAATCTCTAACATTCATGTAATTGATTCCAGAAGAGAGGAGAGATGGAGTGCCAACAGTTTATCTCAGTTCTCATTGGGACTGTACTGTTTTGAGCCTGGATATCAGTCCAGGTAAGGCTGGGTCTCCCTCAGCTTCACCCCTTGTCCTTCAGATTTGTCAATTAAAAAACTCATTTATTTTCCTTTCCTGGCAAGAGTGCTGTTGCCCTTTGTTTTTCAAATGTTGGTCAAATATTTGGTGTCCAACTTCCTCCATTCTCTGAGGACTAAACAAACCTATGCTTGAGACAGGACCAATGTCTGTCAAAATTTCTGCTAGTTTGTTACTCAGCAACAGTCCCCTGTGGCACAATGTAAATTTTCGCACTCTTGCTTGTGCAATGTATTAATTATCCATTGCTACCATAACAAATTACCACAAATTTGCAGCTCAAAACAACAGGTGTGCAGTATCTTCTGATTCTGAATAATGAAATCTCCCTTCTCTGGAGTCTTATCTCATCAAGGTCTCTTTGCCTTTTCAGCCTTCTATTTCCTTAAACTAGTTGATTTATTTGTTTTAAATACATGTTTTTCTAGTGGTTGGAACACTGATTATCCACTAGCTAATAAATCTCTCCTGGAAGTTGAAATCTTCTTTCACCATTTCATGTTTCAACCTAAAGAATTATGTAACACAATCTTGTATATTTGCACATTAAAAATGAAGAAAGAAGCCAACGAAAAGCCTTATAATCTTAATAAAGGACCTATTTATTCCTGTGGCATTTAGGCGATAAAACTGGTAAACTATCTCACGTTTCTTATGTTTTAAGTTTTACTTTGTTTTTAATTGATACATAACAATTGTATCTTTTTATGGGGTACAATATGAATTTTCAATACATAAATACATTGCATAATTATTGAATTGGTCATTAGCATATTCAGTACCTAAAACACTTGTGATTTCTTAATGATGAGAACATTAAAAATTCTCTCTTTAGCTATTTTGAATTATACAATACAATATTGTTGACTATAGTCATTTTCTGTACACTAGAATGCAGAACTTATTTCTCCTGTTTATCCATAATCATCAAGATAATGCAATCAAAACCAAAATGAGATATCACCACACCCTACCTAGAATGACTATTATCAAAAAGAGAAAAAATAACAAATGGTGGTGACAATGTATGGAAAGGAAAACTCACAATGTTGGTGGGAATGTATGGTACAGCCATTATTATCTATAGTATTGAAGTTCTTCAAAAAATTAAAAAATAGAACTACCATATGATTCTGCATTCCTACTACTGGGTATATGTCCAAAGAAAATGAGCTCAGTATGTCAGAAAGAAATCCGCACTGCCATGTTTATTGCAGCACTATTCACAACAGATGATGAATCGAATCATCTTAAGTGTCTATCAACACATCAATCTATTAAAAATGTGGTATACATACATAATGGAATACCTTAACCCATAAAAAAAGAAAATTATTTCATTTCCAACAACATAAAGAATCTAGAGGATTCTATGTTAAGTAAAATAAGCCAAGCAAAGAAGCACAAATACCACATGGTCTCACTCACATGTGGAATATAAAAAAGTGAATCTCACAGTAGTAGCAAGTAGAATAGTGGTTTACCACAGAGGCCGAGTGTGGCGGTAATCGGAGAGATCAGTTAATGATATTCTCGTAAATTTTAGGCTACAGATTTGCAACTTGCATCCTCTAATATAAAAAAAAATTCAGTCTTTGCTTATATAAAAAGTTCAGAAAATCAAAGAGCATTTTACAAGTTAAGTAAATATTTCAGTTCAAAAGAATAATCACTGACAAAAAATGGCTTACCACATCACAAATGCCTTAAATATTTAATTTCTATTTTGAGTATTTCATAAGTGAAAAATACTCTTTATTGCTAAGTTAACTGAAACAGTGTTAACTGTAGAAAAAAACAAAACATTCTTTAAAAACCTGACATTTCTGTGTGAGGCGTATAATAGTAAAAATCACATTGGCTTGATAATCTAGTCTCTTGAAATTTCAGTAGCTAAACGATAAGAGTCATAGAGAGTTTAGATCAATAATTTAACTCTTCACTAAAGCACAGTGTTGAATTGTCCAGAAAATGACCCCCAGGAAAGGTTTATACTTGTAATTTAAGCCTTATAAATCCCTTTTGGAATTCCCTACTTTCTCTAATCATTTCTATGAGCCCTTAAAATGATCAAAATTATTTGAAAACCTCTATTTTATCTATAATATAAATTTACTTTCCATTGCTTAAAGTTGGGCAAATGTGACAGAAAGAGGTTTCTTAAGCAGCTATTTGGGGTAAAAGCCAGAAAACTCAATTGTCCCTCTTTATGTTCTGAAATTATTCCTCAATTGTAGATTGCTGAATGCCTTTTTAAAAGGGAAAATCCAGAGTATGTGGCCACAACATTTCTTTAACAGTATTTACTAATTCTTTCAATACACTATTTTAGAGATGCACAATCCTTAATCTATCTGCCACATTTGTAAAAAGATTGCCGACGAACCTGCTGAAAACCAAAGAGACAGAAAGAGTGATTCTGATTCCTTCTGATGTCATTTTTTTGGGTTCAAAGTTCAATTTTTTCCATGAAAATCAAAAGAGTAACATCTAAGACCACAGATGCTAGAAGTCAGATAGCATGTAATGTCACCCCCATACTTGACCTATTGATTAACTGCCCTATGTCTCAGTTTCTCTATTTACATACAGAGACTAACAATAGTATTGATGTGTTGATATAATTGAATTAATGTTGTATCTCAGAATCATACAGAGTAAGTGCTTAATGAATGATAGCATTGTTATTTTCTAGCCTATGGTGCATGCAATTTCTCTCTCTCTCTCTCTCTCACACACACACACACACACACACACACACACACACACACACGCACGCATGAGTTTCATCCTTCAGTATTCATGGTGTGGTTCCAGGCCCTTCTGTAAATATCAAACTCTTCATATGCTTAAGTCCTGACCAATAAAAATAAAATTCTAAGCCCCCATCTGACTTAATAGACCCTCTCTTGGCCAAGGGAACCCAAAGACACCTTGGAAGCTGAGTTCAAGGCCTTAAAGGGATGGGAGATGGTACATGCCTCGTTATATATACTTCTTCCCTAATAACCTTCAGACTTTCTTCCCTAAGGGCTAAACAGAAACCAGCCATTTCAAAAGACTACTTGCTTATTTTCCCATGTACAGAACAAAGGTTGAAATTCATCTTTCCTTCACTAGTCCCTTAGAAGTCTGCTTCCTCTATGCTCTTTTTCTTCAAATGTTCACCTTATATAAAATGTAGATTTACCTGGGAACTAACTAAAGTCTCTCACAAGTATGTAATCTTATGTGTCACTGCTGTCTCTCTCACTACTTGTACGAAATATGTATAAACACTAAACCTCTTGGAAACTTCTTTGGGAAAAATAGCCACAGATGCTTCTGTGACTCACATTTTCCCTGGTCACACCCTCAAGCTGGCTCAATAAACTTCTACAATTTAAGTTTTATGCCTCAAACACTCATTTTGCTTGTTAGTCCCTTATATTAAAAACTGTAATTAGTATTTGCACATAACCTACACAATCCTTCCTTATATTTTAAATAATCTCTAGATTACTTATGGTACCTAATGCAATGTAAATGCTATGTATATAGTTATTCTGCATTGTTTAGGGAATAATAACAAGAATAAATCTCCATATATGTTCAGTACAGACTAAATTATTCTTTTTTTCCCTCCTGTTTTGGTACATTTTCAGTCCATGGTTGGTTGAATTCACAGACGCAGAACTCACAAATATGAAATATGGAGAATCCACTGTATTGATATTTCCATGTGTGTCACCATTTTGTATATAGATCTATATGTGGGGAAAGGGGATAGAGAGAGAGAGCTATGGTGTGACTCATAAATATCATCGGTACATTCATCCTTGTGGACATATGTTGAATGTTTACTATGGTTACCATTTGCTGGCACTGTGATAAAACTTCTGCATGAATATGTCTTTTTATTATTAAAGCAATTGTTGATATGGGAGCTATTATTAGGACTATATTATTGAAAGTATAGAAAGCTCAAGAAAATTAGTTGTTATGCATCTAGAAATAATAAGACAAATATTCAAACTGAGTCCTGCTTGACCCTAAAGCCAGTGCTTATAACCACTTCACTCCCTAGGCAAGAGAAAAGTCAATTTTTTTCCAAAAAATAGGTGAAGTGACTAAGTGAAAAGAAAGGTGAAGTAATTGTTAATCTGGAAGTATAAAAGAACATCATATTCTTTCACTGCCAATAAAAATTTATAAATTTGCAATTTTCCAAAAAGCAGAAATATTTTTCTCACTTCCTTTTGACCAATTTGAACAAAATGTATTTGGTAAGTAGTTTCTACTTTCACTTTTGAAAGCATTTTGGCTTTGTAGACTTCAACCCCCTTTTTCTATATTTAGAATTTTGGACAAATGTCTGCTTTCTTTATACCATTTATTCTGTTTAAATCAGTTACGAAGTTTCCCAGGCAAAATAAATTGCTTTTTCTCTCACCCACGTTCTCTGCAGCTTTTCACAGCTACTGTCTTTTTTAACCAGTTTTTCTACTCTGAGCAGCATACTTGACATATATTAGAAAATCAATTTTTTTCTTCTTAAGCAAAGAAGGTTACTGGAAGTAGTCTTAAAATCTGCAATTAACCAAAGCACTTTGAAATGTTATACTCTAAAGAGATAGGCTTTATTTATCCAGTTAATAACATGATATTTCATGGTTCCAATTCCTAATTATATTGGTTGGGTTGGATTACATTTTATTGACACTAGCACAGAAAAAATTAATTTTAAAAATGAAGAGATCATATTTTAATCTCTCAAATCAGTATTTATATAAAAAATGTAATCATGCATGTTCTTTATAAAATGACTTATGTTAAAATTCATTACACTAGTACATTAATATTCTATATTTGAAGAATAAATGATATAGTATGATAAAATGACAGTGTTATATCACTATGAAATAGTAAAGGAAGGACTGACTTTGGATTCTTTTAATCATTCACTTATTCATGTATTAACTTATTATCTAATATTTAAAGTTACCTTGGAAAGGATCTAATTACCCTGGGCTCTGCTATTTTTTCTGTTAAAACAGACTGCCTTAGAATGTGATTAATACCTTTTTCTGACTTTTGTTATTCTTACTACTCATGAAACAAAAGTGACATAACATTTTGGTTAAGAAAGTATTACAAGGGCAAGAGACAAAGAAATATTTAAGTCTATGTTTTGCTTGTCATGCACTCATGCTGGGGAGAGGGACAGAAACTGACAAGAGGACTTTAATTTTTTTTTTTTTGAAGAGTAGTTTCACTCTTCACTTCCAAGCTGGAGTGCAATGCAATGATCTTGGCTCACTTCAATCTCCGCCCTCTGGGTTCAAGTAATTCTCTTGTCTCGGCCTCCCAAGTAGCTGGAATTATGGGTGCCTGCCACCACGCCCACTCAATTTTTTTCTTTGTAATTTTGGTGGAGACAGGCTTTCGCCATGTTGAACGGGCTGGTCTCAAACTCCTCACCTGAGGTGATCTGCCGGCCTTGGCCTCCCTAAGTGCTGGGATTACAGAAGTGAGCCATCGCTCCCAGCCTTGGCCTAGGGCATTTTTTCTTTAGTACAATCTTAATGTATTACAAGAAAGAACACTCAGAATATGAAATTAAAATAAGCATTTCTGAGAAAAACAAAAATAAAAAGATTACTGATGGTATTAGGCATTTGCTTAAGACCATTCTAAGAAAAGTCTGGTAAATGTGTGGCAGGCGAGGATTTTAGAATTATTCAAGGTAGTCCACTAAGGTTTAGGAATGAACTACAATTAATGGCCCTAAGAGTTTAAGAAGGATGGACTTTGGCATCAAATAGGTCTGGATATAAAACTCAGCACTTTTGCCTTATACTTTCATAGAAGGTGACTTTTATCCTGTAGAGTTGTTGCTGGTAGGTTTTGTTTTATTTTTATTGAAATTAGGACATGAGATTTTCACAAATCTTTTCACTCATTGCTGCCATGCGCCTTGCCTGGTATACTCCATAAATATCACCTCACCTTCTTTCATGATCCATACATGCTCATTGCCTCCCTTCTTAGTCTTCTTGTTACTGATTTAAATTTAATAACAAAATAAAAATAACTGAAGTAAATATTGAAGTAAAATTTAACATGGTTTGGATGTTTATCCCTTTCAAATCCCATGCTGAAATGTATTCCCCAACATTGGAGGTAGGACTGAGGGGGATATTGGATCATTGTGATGGCTCCTTCATGAATGGTTTCGAGCCATTCCCATGGTGATGAGTCAGTTCTTATACAGTTCATTCAGTTCACTTGAAATATGGTTGTTTAAAAGAGTCTTAGAGCCCCTTAGAGCCCCTTTTGCCTTCTGACTTTCATCTTCTGATTGAAAGCTTTCTGAGGCCTCACCAGAAGCAGATGCCAGCACAATGCTGCTTGTACATATGCCAGCACCATGCTTCTTGTTCTTGGACTGAAGAACTGTGAGCCAATTAAACCTCTTTTCTTTATAAATTACCCAACCTCAGGCATTTATGTCAATGCAAATGGACTAACAGTATTTTTCCCTTTTAACACTATTCTGAAAGATGTTAACAGATTGAAAATCATTTTTATGTCATTATGCAATATGCATTTTAATAGGCCAAATGTATTTATAAGGTATTAGAAAAGAAATACATTATTTAAAAAAAATACTCTGAAATTAGTGCTTTGCTTGAACTAATATAGGACCTTATGGGACTTGTAAGACCCTTGTAACAAAAACTGCACTTACTTATCTTACAGTCTTCAACAATAGGTGGCAAAATGCCACACACTAGTAGCTGTTCAAAAATAATATAAAAGGTAAAAAATTAGTAATATCATTAAATCATTACTTTTTATATTTTTAGTATGTAACCACATTCCAAAATACGATTTCAGGGGTCTATAAAAGTCATAGAACATAAATCTAAAACTCATACCGATAATTAGAGAAAAATCCCTGCAGCCTCAAATAGTCCTATCAGGATGTAAGTGGTTGATGTGCCTAAGAGTAAACCTGTGTTCTTAAGCACAACTTCTGGCTGAGGTGGGAAGTGAAAACAGAGATGGGATCTTTGCAATAAGTCAGCATTCCCTAAGGATTGCCTGAGAAAATGAACAAAGACCTAGTAAAATGCATGGTCTCTTATAGCTAATTAGGATAGAGCCATGAGCAATTGTAGCAAAAAATAGAAAGTGTAATGGTAATTAGTAGAGGCTGAAGGGTGGGGTTTTAAAAATACATTGGTTAAAAGATGTAAAAAAATTCACTGAGGAGAAATAAAGACAATTATCATGTAACAGGCTAACTGTAGCCAAAAATAATATACTTTATACTTGGAAATTGCTAACAGAGTAGATTATAAGTATTTTCACTACAAAAAAAATGTAAGGTAATAAATATGTTAGCTTATTTAACCATTCCACATGTATACGTGTATTAAAATACAATGTTGTGCACTACAAATATAGACAATATTATTTGTAAATTTTAAAATAAATATAAAGCAATTCAAAATGTTACATTGTTGAATAGACTAAGTATAAAACAATACACTCTAAAAGCATACCTCTTTGAAAATAATATAATTATGAGTGAATATGTCAAAATATTTTCTTGTGTATTTTGAATTTCTATAGTATATTATATAAAGAATTATAGAACAATCTTATAGAAGATGAGGATGATGTTAAATAAATAACACATGATTACTATGTGCCAGAAACAGCTCTAAATATTTTTACCTATACTTTCTCATTGAATCGTCATGGAAACTTAATAAGGTAAGTACTATTACCCCTCATTTTACAGAGGAGGAAGCAGAGATATAGATTTAAAAAAATGTCAAAAGATATTGGTAATGGTGATGAGAGTATCTTCTAAAGCTGTGCCTACTAAAGGCAATATTTTCTGCAGCTATTTCACTCTCAAATATATACCAATACATATATACATAATATATGATATAGCAAAATAACAGAATATCACACAGCAATGAAGAGGAAGCAACTGTTGTTACATGGAATAATATGGATTTGTTAAAGCTAGTTGGTGGGAATAAAAATTTTACTTATGAAATTGTTTATATTTTTTGTATGTTTTCTTTATTCTTATAAGTGATATTAAATATCACTTAAATCACTTTAAATTGACAGAATAAATACTAATATCTCTTCTTTTTCTTTGTCTTTAAGTCTCCCTATCAATTAATTCTATCAGTTCTCTTTCATGTTCTCAAATTCTCAAAATGTTTTGGAAAGTCTTTATGCAACTTATTCATAGGCAAATATATACATAGTCAATAAATACCAAGAAATATTTCTAGGTTGAGTGATACAATATGTGTTTTTTTTTTTTTTAATTGTGTCACATTGTTTGCCATGGATGTTGTACCACCAAATAGTAAAGCATGTACATAGACTGTGCTATACAGTAATGTATGAGATAACTTAATTCCCATATTAATATGCTACCAAACAATTAGATCTTTGGCTATGCTAATGGTTGAAAATATTTGTTTAATTTTAATGTGTATTTTTCTCTTATAAGTGAAATTGAATATCATCATATATGAGAACTTCTTGTTTAATTTGTAAGTTTTCTACTTAAATCCGTTTTCAATTGGACATTCACACATTGACCTGTTTATCTTTTAATACAATTATCAATTTCAGTATACATTCTGAACATTTTTCCAGTTTTTGTCTCTTAAGTATTGTGTATAATTTTTTTAAGTTTTAAAAACTTACATATTGAGTTTTTCAATCTTAGAGTGTCTGAAATTTTTATTAAACTGACAAATTCCGTTATATATTTTTATCATGTACAACAGGATGTTCTGAAGTATATATATATTGTGAAATGGTGAAATCTAGCTAATTAAAAATGCATTACTTCAAATAGCTATCAGTGAGTGAATGGATAAAGAAAATATAATAGAATCCTATTCAGTCTTAAAAAAAAGAAAAACTTCCGGCATTTACAGCTACATGAATGAAGCAGGAGAATTTGAGGTTTAGCGAAACAAGCCAGGTATGAAATAAAAATATCAAAGACCTGTAAATTCCTGAGGCACCCGGAACTCCAAGAAGTTGATCTCAGCGGACAGGCCAAGATGGCGGCGGCGTACGACCAGGTCCCATTTGCTGCTCTCAGCGAGATAAACACAAATGGCGAAGTGACTCCTGCATTTCCAACTGAGGTACCCAGTCCATGTCATTGTGATTCACTAGGCAGTTGGCAGAGAAAGGAAAAGGAGGGTGGGGTGACAGTTTACCTGGGAGCTGACCGGGCAAAGGGAATTCCCTACCTCAGCCAAGGGAGGCAGTGAGGGACCGAGCTCCCCGGCCCGGGGTACTGCATTTTTTTTCCCCATGGATTTTTGCAAACCATGGATCAGGATATTTCCTTCTAAGTCTACACCAGGAGGGCCTTGGGTCTCAAGCACAATATCGGGCAAACTCAATTTGTGGCAGCTGGTCTGGTCAGTCATGCAGGCGCTGAGCTGCCTGACTGTTTTTTTTTCTTTTTTGCCCGTTCCTTGGCGCTGGAACTCGTGAGGCGCCCAGAACTCCAGTGAGGCAGGAAAACTATCCACTCCAGTGGAAATGGGGCTGAGGCCGGGAGCCTACAGCCTTGCTCAGTGTGTCTCACTCCGACAGAACCCGGCAGACTGAGACCCACTGGCTTGGAATCTCCGCTTGCCTGCCTAGCAGCCTGGAGTCTGCCTGACAACAGAGTTCCCGGGGGGAGGGGCAACCGCCATTACTGTGGCTCTAGTTGGTGGGGTTTTGTGTGTGTGTGTGTGTGTGTGTGTGTGTGTGTGTGTGTGTGTGACAGAGTCTTGCTGTGTGTGTGTGTGTGTGTGACAGAGTCTTGCTGTGTGTGTGTGTGTGTGTGTGTGACAGAGTCTTGCTGTGTGTGTGTGTGTGTGTGACAGAGTCTTGCTGTGTGTGTGTGTGTGTGTGTGTGTGTGTGTGTGTGAGACAGAGTCTTGCTCTGTCACCTAGGCTGGAGTACAGCGGCGGCATCTCGGGTCACTGCAACCTCTGCCTGCTGGGTTCAAGCAATTCTCATTTTTTTTTTGAGACGAGTCTCACTCTGACGCCAGCCTGTAGTGCAGTAGACGTATCTCAGCTCACTGCAACCTCCGCCTCCCAGGTTCAAGCAATCCTCCTGCCTCAGCCGCCACTGGGATTACAGGTGCATGCCACCACGGCCCAGCTAATGTGTTATATTTTTAGTAGAGATGGGGTTTCACCGTGTTAGTCAGAATGGTCTCTGTCTCCTGACCTCGTGATCCGCCCGCCTCGGCCTCCGGAAGTGCTGGGATTACAGGCATGAGCCACCACACCGCCCTCTAGTTGGTGTTTTTACCTGGCCAGTGCTAGGAAGGCTGAGCAGATTGGACTGGGTGGTATTCCCCAAAGCATGGTACAGAGACTGTGTCACAGAAGTACAGAGGCTTCTTTAGGTGGGACCCAGATCCATTCACCCTCACCAGGCAATGCTTACCTATGGCAATTTCAGCAATGCCAGTCAGGGGCTTGCAGCCATAACTCATCTCCCTGGGACAGAGCACCTGAATAAAGGGCTGGCTGTGGTCTCAGGTTCAGTGGACTTAATCTTTCCTGCCTCCTGGCTCTGAAGAGTCAGGGCAATCCATATGAGAATTCCCCTAGCACAGTGCACTAGCTCTACTAAGAGACAATCAGACTGCTTCCTTAAGCGGGTCCCTGACCCCAGTGCCTCCTGACTGGGGGAGACCTTCCAACAGGAGTTGCCAGACACCTCATGCAGGAGAGTTTTGTCTGGCATCAGGTTGGTGCCCCTCTGGGACAAAGCTTCTGGGGGAAGGAGCAGGCATCTTTGCTGTTCTGCATGCTGGTGATAACCAGATAAACAGGGTCTGGAATCAACCCTGAGAAAACTGTAGCATACCTGCAGAAGAGGAGCCTGACTGTTAGAAGAAAAACAAACAGAAAGCAACACCATTAACAAAAAAGACCCCACAAAAACCCTGTCCAAAGGTCAGCAGTCTCAAAGATCAAAGGTAAATCCACAAAGATGAGGGAAAAGTGATGCAAAAACACTGAAAATACAGATGCCAGAATGCCTCTTCTCCTCCAAATGATTGCAACACTTCTCCATTGGGTGCACAGAACAGGGCTGAAACTGAAATGGATGAACTGACAGAGGTAGGCTTCAGAAAGTGGTAGGCTTCAGAAAGTGGGTAATAATTAACTTCACTGAGCTAAAGGATTATATTCTAGGCCAATGAAAAAAGCTAAGAACCATAATAAAATAGGAGGCATTAACTAGAATAACCAGTTTAGAGAGGAATATAAATGACCTGATGGAGCTGAAAAACACAGCACAAGAACTTCATGATGCAAACGTAAGTATCAATAGCTGAATCAAACAAGTGGAAAAGAGAGTATTAGAACTTGAATACTATCTTGCTGAAAGAAAGCAGGCAGAGAAGAGTAGAGTAACAAGAATGAAAAAGAATGAATGAAACCTCCAAAAACTATGGGACTATGTAAAAAACAAACAAAAAACATAGCTACAACTGATTGGAGTACCTGAAAGAGAAAGGGAAAATGGAAACAGGTTGGAAAACACACTTTACAATATCATCCAGAACCTCCCCAACCTAGCAAGAAAGGCCAGCATTCAAATTCAGAAACTCCAGAGAACCCCAGTAAGATACTCCATGAGAAGATCTATCCTAAGACACATAATCAGCAGATTCTCCCAAGGTTGAAATAAAGGGAAAAATGTCAAGGGCAATCAGAGAGACAGGACAAGTCAAAGAGAAGCCTACCAGACCAATGGTAGACCTGTCAGTGGAAACCCTTCAAGCCAGAAGAACTTGAGGGTCAATATTCAACATTCTTAAAGAAAATAATTTCCAACCCAGAATTTTATATCTGGCCAAACTAAAATTCATAAGCGAAGGAGAAATAAAATCATTTTCAGACAAGCATATGCTGAGGGATTTTGTCATCACCAGACCGGCTTTGCAAGAGCTCTTGAAGTAAGCACTAAATAAACATGGAAAGGAAAAACCATTACCAGCCGCTGCAGAAACACAATGAAGTAACCAGGCCAATGACACTACAAAGCAACCACATAAACAATCTGGAAGCAATTATCTTCAGCAAACTGATGCAGGAAAAGAAAACTAAACACCACATGTTCTCACTTACAAGAGGGAGCAGAGCAATGAGAACACATGGGTACAGGAAGGGGAGCAACACACACTGAGGTCTGTTGTGGGTGGGCAGAGAGCTTTAAGGGAAAGAGCTAATGCATGCTGGCTTAATACCTAGGAGATGGTTTGATAGGTGTAGCAAACTACCATGGCACACGTTTACCTATGTAACAAACTTGCACATCCAGCACACGTACCCCTAAGCTCAAAAAAAAGTTGATCTCATAAGAGAGTAAGATGGTGGTTACTAGAGCCTGGGGTTGTCAAGGGCAAATAAGTTGGGGTGAGTTTGGTTAATTGAATTTTTATTCATTTTTGCCTTAGAAAAGACTTAATTCTGAAATTAATTTTCCCATCCCTCCTTTAAAAAAAAAACCTTACCTTTCTTCTCTTTCTCCTATGTCTACTCTCCTCCTTTTGTTCCCCCTCATCTTTCTTCTCTTTCTTCCTCCTCCTTCTCTTCTTTTTCCCCTTTCTCCTCTTCTTCCTCATCCTTCTTCCTTATTTTTTTTCCTCTCTCTCTTTTTAAAAACACATTGTTTTGGTTTAATTAGAATGTATCTTAGTTTGGGGTTCATGCATAGATCCACATTATTTTTTTTGTTAGATGAATACCCAGATGAGCTTACATAATTTTTAACTTTCTATCATTTTCCAGTGATCATAAACACTGGAAACACTTTATTAGATATTAAATGTCTTCGTGCATGTACAGATATTTTAAAACTTTCATTTGTAGTTATTTTGCTGTCTATTCATGTGCAATCATATGATTATTTTTATGGCATCATAATATATTTTGTCTGTTAGTACTGCTGCTTTATTATTCTTAATTTCCAAAATTTCTCTGGATACATTTGATATATTTTCTCTGTAAAATGTAGAATCAGCTTTGCTAGTTAAAAATTCCTTCTCTCACTCTTATTGAGAGTACATTAGATATATTAATTAACATAGGAAGAATTGGCATTTTGTGACTTCAAATATGTTTATTTATAAATCTATTTTTTTGTTTGCCTTTATTCATCTCAACTTAGGGATATTTTAAGTGTTAAAAGTCATTGATATAATGTATAATTCTAGTTCTGTTTATTAATATGTATTTCATGTGTTTTCCTATTATAAATTTATCTTCTAATTGATGACTGTTTCTATAGGAAAAGTTATTGATTCCTGAATATTGTTAGTTTTGTAACCAACCAGTTTGCTATAGTCACCTATATATTTTTCTTGTATTATTATACTTAATCTTCTTTGATTTTCTAATCAAGAAATTATCATTAAGTAATAATTATTATAACTCTTCTTTTCCAATTTTTATATCTCTAAGTTCCCTTCCCTATGATACTAGCTCTGACTTCCAAGACATTGTTGAATAACGATGACCAAAAATATATCTAAATTCTAAATTCAATAACACTGCTTCTAGTATTTCTATTTAAGAATAATTCTGGCATTTCTTTTGTTAAACTAAACATGGTTTTTATTGTTAAAATGTATCCTTAGCACTTTAAGATTTTCTTATTAACATAATTATGAATATTATCAGAAGTCTCTTGCATTATAGAAAGATATCAGTATGTGCTCTTTTTCTCTTCTCAGAGTATTTGTCATGTCATGTTTTCTGATGACTCATTACTTGTTGATGCCCTTGTTTGAGAAAATTTCAATTTCTGTGATATCTATGTCCCACCATATTAGAATCTAGAAAATGCAGTTATTTAGTGAGGACCCATTATAGGCTTAGATATGGGTCTAGGTATTCGACCAAGAGTTCAACAGTACACTTTTGCTTAGAGAAAGTCAGAAGTCAGTAAATTGAGTATTTAGAATTTCTATGGAATTCTAAATGCAGAAGTCAATAAATTGAGTATTTTGAATTTCTATGGAATTCATTTTGCCAGCAAACATACCCAGATTTCAGTAACAACAGAAGCAAGAGGTTGAATTGTAATCCTCAAGTTGTATTGATGGGGCAGTGTCCGTGAGTGGGTTATAAGCCTTTGTCCAGTGACTGAGTGACTTCAGTGACTGCAGTTATCTTCTCATCAAGACAAATTAATACCATTGTTTTGAATGTTGTAGCTGGAAGCTTAACTTCCTGTTTAGTTTGCCAGAACCTACTGTTTTATTAATATAATTACTCTAAGAACTCTATTAACTGGGGAAGATATAAATAGAAAAAACTGACCCTCAGGGTGCTATTGGAAGTCTGGGAATAGCTTTATTAAAAGAAAAACTTAAGCAAATTAAATAGAACAGAACTTAATTGAGCAAACAATAATTCATGAATCAGGTAGTCCATAGACAAGAAAAGTTTCAAAAAGCTATGCTGAACAACTGTGGTCAAGAATTATTTATAGACAAAAAAAATGGAAGTGAACTAAATAAAAAGCTTGATAGGTTACAGTTCAGAGTTTTCCTTATTTGGACATAGTCTGCTCAGTTGGAAGCTTGTGATTCACTGAAGTTCAGATGTTGTGATTGACTGAGACTCAGCTATTGCTTATAAGAATATGCCCTTGTCAGATTGTAGTTGTTTACATACCAAGGTTAAAGTTTACTACAAAGGAATTCAATGTTCTGAGGCAACCTTAGGCAAAATTTAATTTAACAGTTCTGGCCTGGTTAGAATTCTGTCCCTTAGCAGTATAATTAAGATATGTAACTCATGGCAGCCTATGGCATGCTTTGGCTAAGTAACTAAATTACCATGTGTGGTTAACTGAAATAAAGTTCAAGTGACAACATTTTGATAGAAAATAATATATATTAAAAAACATGAAGAATTGAAGAAATGTATAATGACCTATTTCCTTTTTCTATACCGGTCATCTTAGAATAAAAAGCTTAGACTGCTAACCTTTTAGTTCCAAGTGAAGAACAGTAAGTCATACCGTTTCTATGACTGAATTTAAAGAATTTCTCATCAATTTTATTTTTTGGGATATTATACCTAAAAACTTGAATTAAAATTTGATCCTGTGGGTTTATGAATTACAACATCTGCTGTTCTCTGAGCCTCAGTATAGGAGTTAAATGTAAGGGTTATAAAACTAGACTGCTTTGGTTCAGGTTCTAGTTCAGCTATTTGTAGCCTTGTAATTTTGGGTAACTTTCCATTTCTGTAATGCAATTTTCTCATTTAAATAATAATGCCTGCTTTATAAGGTATTGTGAGGAGTAAATTTGTTAATATATGTGAATTCTCAAAACTGTCTGAAATATACTTGTTTCATCATTATTAATTATAAAAATTATCTCATGCTAAATTTAAGTAATTATTAAAGTATATGAAGGGATATGAACATGACAATACAAGTGGTTGCAAAAGGAGGTAACAATATTGCTGAAATTTTCCCTAAACTCTCTGACCACATACTTCCTTGGTCTATGGATGCAATCTCTCCTCCACACAGTATCAGGAGGCCATTTCTGCCTTGCTAGGAAACTATAAAAACTTCTGAAGTTGTCAACTCTCCTCATGAACACCTCCACTAACTTCACATTTATAATTTTATCCAGATCTATTGTGGGACTAAGAACCTAGCATCCCCCAGGGGGCCAATTATAAAGATACCCTGGGAGAAAAAAAATAAAAGCATTGAAAAGCTTTGCTAATTTGTATTGGAAAACAATCCATGAATGATATTTGTGAGTATAGATTCTGAGAGTATTTGACCAAATACAAAGAAATTTAATTTTAGTAACGTGTTTTTTAAAGAGTATATTGATAAAACGTTGTGGATTTAATATTCTAACTAGAAAAAACAAATAGTTCCAGTTGTTTGTTGACTAAGCTTTGGACTCAAAGTTCTCTCTCGTGAAATAAGGATAAAATGCTGGAAATTTCTTGGTCTAATTTAGTGGAAGAAATGGGAAAAAATGATATTTATGAATGTTAGGTAGATTTAAGATGTGCAATTTACTTTCACTGAGTTCCTCTCTGATGACCCCAGAGATGGTTATAAGGTATTACTTCCATGAAAGCATCAGGAACTGCATTTTTGATGAGAATGAAAACATTGTTGAAATACATGCCGGTGATGTTTCTCTGAAAGTCAGAGATGTTACAATCAGATTCTGCTATTCCAATGGATTCCCTTAATTTTATTTGGGATGATTTAACCACAGGGTCCACAGTAGCCAAACTTCCCTTAAAAGTGAAAATGATTAACTTACTATGGAGTTCCTGGGACTGAAAGACAGTCAGTTACTAAAATCCAAGTGGGATTGTAAAAGGGTAAAGAGTCATACAAAATAAAAAAAACACAAATTGCAAATAGGGCAAGCAGAATGCTATCTTAAATCATATGATGGAAATTTAATGCATCTCACCTAGTTCTCAGAAATGAGTCAGTTTACAATCACAGGTCTACTTTATGAAGTAGAACTAGGTGACTGACAAAAACAAAAGATTCTATAATAATATCCTAAGTGCATATTATACATATTTATTTTTGCCTTTCCTAAAGAGACCTGTCAGATGTACACCATGATAATTTTTAGAGATTTCATGGATCAAGATAAATGGTTAGCATGTAATGATTGTGGTTTCATTCATGATTGCTGCACAGTTGGTTCACAGGAACTCAAATTCATCCTTTAGTTATTTTCCCTGTTCCTGGATAAAAAATTTTAATTGCTTCACTTAGTAGTTGGTATATTTTTCGTATTAGTTTTCTGACTTATGAAGTAAGGGCTACTGTGTTGAAAAGATCTCATACTGTGTAGGTTACTTGATCCCTAGATTATCTCCACTTATTTTACTTTTACACTGTATAAAATAGTGATAGAACTTTGGAAATAACCGTGGTTTATAATTCATTTAATCAAATGGTGTCTAGTTGAAGCTTCTATGCTGGATGTATTCTTTATTGCAGCCAGTCAACACAGCTCATGGTATTTTGTTTATTGTTCTTGAAGTTGCCTTATAGATCTCTACCCAAATAAAGTAAGAATGAGATTGATGAATTAATATTTTAGGACTGGAAGCATATATAAACTGGGGGACATGTCGTTTTTTTCAAAAAATACGCGTACACACACACATACCTATATATAAAACACACACAGTTGATAGGTCATCTCTCAGGCAGAGCTAGGTAGGGAGCTTTCCAAATGAGAGGTTCTGAAATTTAAGCTACATTAGTGTCATGAGAAATCTGTTTCAGAGTGCATCATTACAACTTTTCTTTAAAATGCTATAAACGCTGATGAACTATAATGAAATTTAGTCTAAAAAGTCCTGTCTCATCTGAATATTCAATAAAACATGATGGTGGTCCAGTAAAAGTTTGCTTGATGCCATTTTTTTGATAGGTCCTGAAAAAAATGAAGTTGATGTTTTAGTGAGACACCTATATGCCAGAGAATAAAAGGTAATTCCCAAGCAAATATTCTATTTTGGCTTGACATATTATTTAAATTCTGGAATTCTGTGATCTGGGCATTTTAAGTATTCCCTCTAGAGGACATTTTTTAGCACAACTACACGTACGAAGTTACTATGCACTATAGGCATGATTAAAGAGAAAACAACAGACTTTTCTCTTCCATTTATTTTGAACACACATTTAAAGGATAGATATGGTTATTACTCTGATTGAATTGTTATATAATGTATATATGCATTGATACACTATACACCATAAATATGTATAATTATGGGTCAACAATTTAAAGTGATAAAACATACTGTCAGGAAAAGCACTTGAACTTTGAATTTGCCTTCTAGTTGCTAGTAATCTGATAAAGGTAGAATGTCAGATGTGTTCCCAGGCAACATTGGTTTTAGCAGGAAAACCAATGTTTTGCTAAGCACACATATGAGCACACATTTTTCCTTTTGCCTCACAGGGCACGGTCCTAGGGTGCCACCCCAGGCCTGCTGGAGTACGGAGCTTTGCAATATCTGCTTGCTTTTTCGTTTTCTTTCATAAATGGGAACTTTTCTTCCATTTAGCCCTCACCATTTGTTTTCAAATAGTGAGATGAGATTTTATTCCTCATTCTCATTAAATTCCTGCATGCCTCTACTGTCAGAATGACAACAAAGCAGCCATGGCTTCAGCTCTAATTACTGTTAGGTGTTTTGATTCCACTTATTGTCTGGGATTGTTTTTCTTATACTGTGTCATGTCTTTATTTTTATATATTTTGTTAATTATTTATTTATGTTTAGAAGTGAAAGTGTACATAAAAGGTGAGGACTTTCTGAGTTACTTTGATCAATATTCCATATTTTAAGAAAGGATAAAACTAAAGTCTAGAGAGATAACTTTTATAATGAAGATGCCATTGATGAAGCTGTGCCACATCTTGTACTTGAATATGTGTTTTTCTTTAAGACTTCTGCTTGAGGGAAATACAGAATTACTTAGAACTAATTAGAAATTACTAAGAAGTAATATTGGGGCACATATATCTGGGGTAATTTACTACACTTCTGGCTGTTCTTCTATTGTCAAGAATTGAATACCTTTGCCAAGTTATTTTCCCCTTGTGGTGGTTGATCTAATTACACAAACCTATAATGGAAAGTGTTATTTATTAGGAGTACATTTCTTTTTACTTTCGTCTTACAGTGTCATTCCTTCAGTAAAGCTACACTGGCATAAAATGTCTATTTTAAGAAACTATTCTTTTCTCTGTTTTTTTTTGTCATTTGCTATAAAAGACAGAAAATCACTGCTTCCATTTCTAATATGTTCTCTAAGTTGCAAAAGCTTAAAATGCCAATGATTATCTTAGTTAGATAAGTCTTAAATTAATACTCAACAGCTCATTAGATAAAACATAGTTTGGAACATATATCATACATATTTAAAAAAGTCTTTCAGTATAAGTTCATAGTAAATCTATTTACTTTCATAGTTTTTGAATTATTAAAATTATAGTTTGAAGAAATCAGGAAATTTTTAAGTAATGCAATATATAGTTTGTATATATTATTATGTCTATTTAAGTAAGTATAGCTTATAGCTGTTCAAACATTTTTTTCAAAGGACAGGAGGATTTTCTAAGTTTATGTAGAATAAGAATGGCCATTGCCTATAAAAATAACTGACCTAAAGTTACAAAACAGTTAATAAAAACATAACAAAATATGATTAATATTAGGTTAATATTAATTTTCCCACCATATTATGACATCTGTGATTTTCTTGAAAACACTTCAGCATAGATTATGATAGATAATGATATTTCATATTCCTTAGGTTAAGCTATAAGCAAAGAGCAGTAAGTATTCCAAAGAATACATTTTCCCATCAGATAGTTTATATTGCACATGGTGTGATTAAAAAGGGACATTGACTACTTTGTTCAGCACTTTCTTAATGAACATGGTAAATATGAGAAATGGGATTTATTGGTACAAATAGTGACCATGTGTAAGTCCTTTCAATTTTAAAAATTGATGCTAATTGATAAGTTCAGTAAAAAATGCAGAGTGGGTAAATTATTTTAGAGATTTTCACTGTCTCTGGCTGAATAGATTATAAAACAGCAAGATCTATAGACAATGCCTTAGGCTAATCCTCTAAGAGGTCCTGTGCCAGCCTTGATCATGGGGATTGTAAATGCCTGATTTATTGTCTCCTTTTAAAATTGTGTTTATTTAATGCATAAGTCATGCTGATATATATATATCACATAAACACACACACACTAAAATTATTCCTACAGTTAAGCAAATTAACCTATTAATCCTTTCCTAGTTACCATTTTTGTATGGTAAGAGTGCCTAAAATCATGGTAATGCAATATATAGTCTGTATATATTATCATGTCTATTTAAATAAGTATAGCTTATAGCTGTTCAAACATTTTTCCTTTCCCAAGGAGTGCCTACTTCCTTGGGAAATGTTCAATATAAACTACAATAATACTAACAATATTATTAAGTCCTCAAAATGTACATTTGATCTCTAAACGTATTTGTTCTACACAACTGCAAGTTTATACCCTTTTACCTATATTTTCCCATTTTCTTCTCCTCTCCCACCCCAGATCCCCTGGTAACCACAGTTCTACTCACTGTTTCTATGGTTTTGACTTATCATTTGCTTTCTCAAAAACAAGTGAGATCACTTACATGTGTTTTTCTTTCTAAGTCCAAATTACTTCACTTAGCACAATGTGTTCCAGGATCATCCATGTTGTCACACATAGAAGTTATCTCTTTCTTTTAAAAGGATAAATAGTATTTTATTTTATATATATGTGTGTGTGTGTGTGTGTATGTGTGTGTGTGTTTGTGTGTGTGTATACATACCACAATCTTTTAATCCATTCTCCTGAGATGAACACTGAACACCTAGGATGTTTCCATAACTTTGCCATTGTGAATAATGCTAAAGTGAACATGAGAGTGCAGGTATCTGTTTAATTGATTTTATTTTATGGCTGGGTATATATTCAAAAATGAGAATTCTGGATCATATGATAAGTCTATTTTTAATTTTTCAAGGACTCACCATACTGTTTTTATAATGGCTGTACCAATTTACATCCCACCAACAGTGTACAGAGTTCCTTTTTCGCCACACCCTCACCAACATTTGTTATCTTTTGCTGCCATCTTAAAAGGTATGGAAAAGAAACAAAATTCTTAGAGGTAAATTTAGCCAAGTAATTGAATGATCTGTTCACTTAAAACTATAAAAGATTGATGAAGGATATTGAAGATTGCACAGGAAAATGGAAACATAACCTCTGTTAATAAATTAAAAGATTTAATATTGTTAAAATGTTTCTATTACCCAGTGATACAAAGATTCTATAGAATTCCTATCAAAATTCTAATGATACTGTTTATAGGAATAGAAAAAAAATGCTAACATTTGTATGGAACTAAAAAAGAATTCCAGATAGCTAAAACAATCTTGAAAAAGAAAATACAAAATTTGAGTATCACAATTTCTGATCTCAAATTATATTGCAAAGCTATAGGCTATAGTAATTAAAACAATATGGTACTGACATGAAAACAGACACGTAACAAATGAAGCAGAATAGAGCCAAGAAATAAACTCCAATGTGCACAGTCAACTAATTTTCCACAAGGGTACCAAGAAGACAGAATGGGGAAAGGATAGCCTTTTCAATAATTGATGAAGGGAAAACTGCATATCCATATGCAAAAGAATAAAACCGAACCCTCATATTTAAAGTGCAAATCAAAATGGATTAAAGACTCAAATATAAATCTTGAAACTGGAAAATTACTAGAAGCAAACATACTAGAAAAGCTCTTAATATTGGTCTTTGTAATATATTTTTGATATTACACAAAAAGCTCAGGAAACAAAATTAAAAATTGACAAATGGGATAGCCTCAAATAAAAAAGCTGCAGAGTAAAGGAAAGAAATCAATCAAATAAAAAGGCAGTTAATATTCAAAATATATAAAGAATTCACACAACTCAATGGCAAAATAGAAAAAAAACCAGTCACAATATGAGCAAAAGGCATAAATAGACATTTTTTCAAGAAGACATAAAAATGGCAATGAGTATATGAAATGGTGCTAAACATCACCATTTCATATACTCATTATATGAATGAGGTAAACGCAAAAATCACAGCGAGGTTTCACTTCACACCTGTTAGATGTCTGATTCTTGTTAGGAAGAGTAGCCAAACTCTGTCTTGGGAAATTGTGTTGGTATGGAGCAACCATTTACGTAAGTCTTTGTATATCACCTGAAAGGACAAGAAGCTAGCATTTGCTTGAGGTTAGTGAAGAGGATGCCTGAAGTATTGTGCTTACCTGCTAGTAAATTTAGTTTATTAAATGAATGATAATGTTAGAATACTCCGAGACTCATTTTCACTATAATTGGAAAAACATTCAGTGGAAAGTAGCTAATGATTAATGTCATCAGAATTTTCTGTTGCTACAAATTTTAGGAAAAATACAAAGTTGTACAAAACTGTAATAGCTTATATCACTTCACTATCCTACAATATTTATTTATTTGACAAATGTTTTTCATTTATTATATGTATGATTGGCTGAGAAAATGTCAATGTATGTAATTTCTTTAATATTAATAAAGGAAGATATAAACATTATAAAATGTTAGTCATGAAAATAAATGTTTTCCATTTATCTCCAGGTGTATGTATAAATAAATTTTATTTTAGTATTTTCTTAATACTAAATAAAACTAACAGTAGTTACTAACGAAAATGAAGATATGGAAAACTTTTATTCCAGTATCATAAACTTTATTTACTAATATTAATTTGCAATGATAACCTTGTCTTTTCCTGGCCAATCTTGCATGCTTTTAATTATATTTTAAGCATATGTTTACAAACAATAACAATTTCTGACCTTTCAGAAAAAAAAATAGAAAGCTTCCAAGATGTTTAAAAATGAAATTCGGAAATTTAAAAGATTGATTCACTTATAGTGTCTACCAGAGTTGCATTTAAATATATGTGCTTCTGTTATTCTTGCAATTTGATTTGCTCTGTCCTCTCTACTTCACCCATATTATTCAAGAGCTTATCAACTTGACATATTATTATTATCCTAATCTAACTGATAAGTGCAAAATTTTTGCACAGTGCTTTGTATTTAATGAACCATTGGAAATATTGTGTGAATTCCATCAAAGGCCAATATTGATCCCATTGCAAAATCTTTTTTTCTTACAAAAATAATATAAGGATATCCTTAATCCATGTTGCTAATTATTTCCTCTTCTGTTTTTCATATTGTTAAGAAAGTTTCAAAAATTTAGTTGAGGACTTTTTCTAACAGTTTATTTGTGAACCTCATTTCAGTGGAGTCCTCCCAAATTAAAATATCAGGTCATTTTCTCATTAAACCATTAGCTATAACATGCAAGATATTTTCTGAAAATGTGCTATGTAAAGGATATAAAAACAAATCTGTC
Source organism: Saguinus oedipus (assembly GCA_031835075.1). Lineage (NCBI taxonomy): Eukaryota > Metazoa > Chordata > Mammalia > Primates > Cebidae > Saguinus > Saguinus oedipus. The sequence goes on along the minus strand of CM063176.1, from coordinate 85,131,486 downwards.
AGTAGGGCTGGAATTAGTCTCTGGCTTACCATGTTCTAACCTCTGAATAAGTAAAGTTACTTTAACCTATTTAAGATGTCAGTTTTTTTAATCAGGAAAATGGCTACAATTCTATTTTAATAATATAATATGTAAGGAGCATAAGGGTAATATTTGGCTTAGAGCTTAGCCTTCAGTACCCATATCTGTTTTCTATAGTAGCTTTTCTATTATATCAAAACCTCTCCCTATATAAGTATTTATTTATATATATGCCTGAGTGAAAGACCTGGGGAAACTACACCATGAACAGATTAACTTTGACTGTGTGCAAGCAAGTTGGTATTCTTATTGACATTAAATTTACATATTTTAGTAAAATATGAGTTCTGACAAATTCACACATTTGTTTAATAATCACCATAATAGAGATAGAAACTGCTGCGTTATCCCCAAAAATTCTCTATGTCCCTTTCTAGTCAATACCTCCTCATCCAATTGCAGCGCCTAAAAACTCTTTTTGTTGTTTTGTCTCCATAGTTTTGACTTTCAAAAGGCCACATAAATATAAATGTACAGTTTGTAGTCTTTTATTTGAAACTATTTTCTTGAGGTGTAACTGACTTTAAAAAAGCTGTATATACTTAATGTATACGATATAATGAATTGGGAGATAAGTATATACGCATGAAGCCACCACCACAATCTGTGCCACAAACCTATTAATCACTTTCAAAAGTTTCATCCAACCCTATTTATTAAATTTATATCATTATTATTGATTTATGATACTGTAAAACACAAATAAAATACTAAACCCCTGAACAACTGAATGGACTTCCCCCCCTTACCTTAACTCAAGCTGATTTCAACACTTTAGACAGAGATAGTCTTTCAACCAATTGCACCTATTCACTTTTGACCTGGAAGTCCACCCCTGCCAGAAAAATGTATACCATGCATGTGTTGATTTATGTCTTTGTGCATCAGTTCTGTCTCTCTAAAATGTATAGAATCAAGCTGTAACCAAACCAACTTGAGAACATGTCCTCAGGACCTCCTTAGGCTGTGCCACAGGCTGTGGTCTTTAACCTTGGCAGAAAAACATCTAAATTGATTGAGAGCTGTATCAGATACTTTTTCTTTCTTTTCTTTTCTTTTTCTTTTTTTTTTTTTTGAGACGGAGTTTCGCTCTTGTTACCCAAGCCGGAGTGCAATGGCGTGATCTCGGCTCACTGCAACCTCTGCCTTTTGGGTTCAGGCAATTCTGCCTTAGCCTCCTGAGTAGCTGGGATTACAGGCACGCGCCACCATGCCCAGCTAATTTTTTGTATATTTAGTAGAGACGGGGTTTCACCATGTTGACCAGGATGGTCTCGATATCTTGACCTCGTGATCCACCCGTCTTGGCCTCCCAAAGTGCTGGGATTACAGGCTCAGATACTTTTTCTTTTATGATAGAAACACCTAAGATCTACCCTCTTGGTAAATTTTTAAGTATTAAAACAATATTACTACTATAGGCTCTATGGTGTACAGTAGACCTCTAGGATTTAATTCATCTTTTACAATTGAAACCTTATACTCTTTGACTAATCCCTCCATTTCTCTTTCACCAGATCCTGGCAACCACCATTTCATTCTCTGCATCTGTGAGTTTGACTATTTTATATTGCAGATATAAATGGCATCATGTGATGTTTGTTCTACTGGATTTAGCTTATTTCACTTAGCATAAAACAATCCAGTTTCATCCAAGTTGTCACAAATGGCAAGATTTTCTTCTTCTTTTAAGGTTCTTGTTGTAAGGTTCTTCATCCATTCATCCATTGATTAATATTTAGATTGCTTCTGTGTTTTGGCTATTGTGAATAATACTACAATGAACATTTTCCTCACAGTATCTACAACAATTTACATCCCAACAAGTAGTATATAAAGGTTTCTTTTTCTCCATAAGGGAGAGGCAGGAGGATCCCTGGAGACAAGGAGTTTGAGCAACATGGAAGAGATTTCATCTCTATAAAAAAAATAAAAATGTAAGCCAGTCATGGTGTAACGCACCTGTGCTCTCAGCTACTTGATAGGCTGAGGTGGGAGGTCTGCTTTAGCCTGGGAGGCTGCAATAAGCTGTAATTATACCACTGCCCTCCAACCTGGGTACACATTAAGGTCTTGCCTCAAAAAAAAAAAAAAAAGTCTACTAAAGATATATATCTATGTATTTATTTATAGATCTACACATATATTTGTGTGTAATTGTGTAAACACACTTTTAATGATCATGACAGTAGTTTTGGGGGAAAAAGGCAATACCTTTTATCATATTTGGTATCTAAAAACCCGGAGAATTTTTTAGTGGTTATCAACATGATAAGGAAGAGAACTGGCTCAATATTGAGGGGTCAGAATCAATGCATTATTTCTTCTGATTCAAGTACTTGAATAATAAGGAAGGCAGAAATAATTTGATGTTAGAGAAATTTTGAACTAAATAAAATAAAAAGAACAGAATTATCTTTCTACACATTTAGTAAGTCATACCTACTGGTTTTAGTAGAAAGCACATATTGACAAAAGTTTTTAAAAATCTTACTCTTGAGGATCATTAGTATTTTTAACAGGAAGATTACTGTGTACATAAAATGTTTACATATAATGGATACTACCTATATTATTGTAATGTACATTGATATTTATAGTAATAATATAGATATGTATCAACAGTAATAATTAACTATACATGCCATTTTGGTTCAATATCTTTGTATTGTTAGACATCCTAAATAATTGCATAACTATAAAATAATGAAGAGGTAAAAGTAAAAAATAAGATAGACAAAATGCAAAAAAAAAAAAAACCTTTTAGTTATAAAATTTAGGCAAATAATTTTTATATACATTATCAGAAAAGTAATAACTACCTATGAATAGCATAATATTTAACCACTAGGCTAGGAAACCAGTGGGGTTATAATGTTAGATAGCTAATTTTTTCATTGGATGAAAGACAATCCAAAAATATTACCTCTGTTATAAAACTTCAAATTCCATTGGATTTCTTCCGGTTCATGTTTTATGATAGGAAAAATAATATAAACCTTCATATATTTCATCTTTGAAGAAGAAAGAAGGTGGAATATAGCAGAAAGCATAAAAGTTGCTTTCCTATTTTCAGAGCAGTCATGCACTATAAAAATCTGTGATATATAAGACTTGATAATAAAGAACCCAATATTTATTAAAAGGAAATATAATTCTTTCAGAAGCCTAGAACTTTCCAAAAAGTATTTTAAATTTTGTTTTGTTTTCTCATTTTCTTTCCTTGCTACACTTTACCACTTTTATAATAGCTGCGAATAGGTATTTTTATCTCTTTTTTTTTCATTGATGAGGTTATTATCTACAGCTTGACAAAGTTGTAGCCATGACACTTTCAAAGGAAGGGCAAGAATTAGCAAGAATTAAATGCCACCTGAGCTGTTCCTCTTCTTCATATGGAGATGGCTCTGGTAAACATGCCTGGGGACAGACCTCCCAGAAGTTTAAAGTAGTTGGAATTGTGTGTTTCCTTTTTCTATAAAAACTGCAATCAAAGTGCAGACTGAAAACTAAATTTTCCTTAGAAGTCACTATTAATGTAAAAGCTCTTTTAAATATGCTTTTCAAATTCTATAAATTATCATAAAGCTCTAAGTCTCACATTTCTGTAATATTTAGCCAAAGTGAAATTGCTTTGTCAAGAATAGTTTTTTTTTTTCAGTTCCCTCTGATAAGAAAATATTGCAAGATGAAATTCTAAATAGACAGTAAGTTATATCAAAATTTGCACTGAAGCTTCACTGGCTACTTATGAGTTTCATCTGAAGGTATGGGGTCTTTTAGGATATATTAAGGTATGGTGAAATTGCACATGAAACTGTTTCTAACCCTAAATAATAAAGTATGGGTAGAGCAATATTAATTTAGTTTTTACCAGAATTAGAAATATTGAACTTCATGATAATTTAAGTATTAAAGGCACAACAATATTACATGCAATTTTTTCTCTGTTGTACAAATGTATGTTCAAATTTAGTATTATACTTAACATGTAGACCTTAGGAATTTAAGAAGTAGATATGTCATATCTAAGGGATAGTTGAAATTGTTTTACAAGTATACACATTGAAAACCAGAATTCTGTTATAGGATTTTATAGGAATTATTCCCTTGTCACCAATTCATGAATCTCTAAGGTTCTCCAGGTATAGTTATGTGTTCCAACTCTTTCAGGGATATATTTTCATGTCCATCATGTTTTTCTGCTATTAAAGGAAAACATTAGCTAAATTAAATTTAAAAGAGTTAAATGGAGCAAAGGAAATTTTGTGACTCAGGCAGCCTCCCAAGCCAGATTAGGCACAACCACATGGTGGAAGATTTATGGGCAGAACAAGGAAAGTGACATACAGAAAATGAAAGTGAGGCACAGAAACAGCTGGATTGGTTACAGCTTGGTGTTTGCCTCGTATGAACATAGTTTGAACAGTTGGCCATCTTTGATTGAATAAAACTTAATTGGCACAAGAGTAGGCTACAGCGTGTTTACAACTCCATTTAGGTTATAGTTCACAATTTAAAGAGAAACCTTTAGGCTAAACTTAAAATATGTAAGGAGGCAGCTTTCGGCTCTACTTGATTTAACAATTTGCCCCTTTTGCTCAATTTTTCCAACTATGAGAGAGTGACCAAACTTTAATCATTAATGTCAGTATTGGCATTGTAAGTGTACTTATTCAGTCTTGAAACTCACTGGGATAGCAGATCAGTGGTTTGGTAAGGGGAACAAGGACTTCAGTTTATTTTATTTTATTTTTTTGTAAGGCTTAGAGTAAAGGATAGTTCATCAAGCTCATCATGCTGGAATGGCCTGTTTACAGGAGAAAACAAAACCTAGTTCTAGTATCTACGTGTTTCCAAAGTGTTAGTTTGATTATGTCACATTTAGCATGAGTGACTCCATTTTGGTTTGATCTGGTCTATTGAGGTCTACTGCACGTAGTTAGTCCAAAACAATGGTCTCCCACTATTTTGATTAATAATTAACTCCTTTTGGATGGTTCTCACTTATGTGAGAGTGTGATTGAAACTTAGGGCCTTATAACCACTCTCAGTTACCATCATTATGGGTTTCTGATCTCAGCATGTTATTCATAGGTTACAGCACCCTCATGATAACACATCTCTTTCAGCTTACGTCCTTCCACTTGAAGAGAGACAATTTGACCTTCTACAGATATATGTATGCAAACGTTTAAAACTTTTGAGAGAATATAGTACTACAAAAAGATTACTATTATGACTATTGGGAGGATAATACCAAGAGTTTGGAGTATGCTCCTTACAGTGGGTCCTCATAAGCCAAACCAACTAAAATCAAATACATCGAAAAATGAGCTAAAGAATCTACCCAATTTAATGAAACAGTCTCTTCATTAATCCCCTACAACAGAATCTCTATACTACGCACTTTGATGTAGTTCTCCATGGGCAACAAGAAGTGCCAAAAGCTGCACAAGTACTTCTCTGTTTAGCCAGTGAGTAATCTAGAGCAGATTTATTATTTAGCATAACTTTTACAAGGTAATTTAAAGTCTACTCTGTGTAGCCACAGCCGTTAGAGTAGAATCTGCTGTAAAGCTTATCATTAGTGGTAAATTTTTAATCTTTGCCTCATTTACTCCTAACCATGGAAAAAAAAAAGAAAAAACAATGATGTCTTTCTAGAATAGTGAACACCTCCTGACAATGTTTTCTTCAACCCATGATGTAGATTTAGAGTGGAACAATGTTCTGTTTCTTACTGATTATTAGACAACATATATACTATTAAAGTTTTTCACCTACATTGGGCCTTCATCTTCCAGCTATCAAAATTAAAAAAAGTTATCCATGCATGATGCTGTCTGCATACTCCTTCACAAATATATATTCCATGAGTGCACATAATAGCCTCCTTTTCACTTCTGTTGTTCAAAGAGGCATAAACAAGAAAGATAAAGGTCTCATGAAAGAGAAGTCTTGATTCTTGATCAGGGATGCCATCTTATTCTGGGGAGAAACTTCCCTGGTTAGCTTTACCTTAAGGTTTTTCAATGGGTGTACAGTTCCAAGAGTGTAAAGGGACCCTTCTCAGTTGTGAGTTTATGAACTCAAGGTTCGGGGTCCCAAAGTTTTGCTGCAGTATGAATAGCAAGGGCAGTCACTGTCTGATGTTCTCTGAAGATTCAGTCTTTGCATTCAAGATTGTAAAGGGGACAATTCTCAGTCTGTAAACCATGAAAAACTTTCTTTACCTGGTGAAAATACACTGGTATAATGTGTTGCTATTATAACGTCAGCCTTCTTGCATGGAAAACTTTAATACAACCAGAAAACATGCATTAAAAATGACAATGGAATGAAACCCTTCATATTTGTGTAAATGGCCCATCAGATAGCAGAATATACATGAAATTTTGATTGTCTCCCTAGAAATACGAGTTTGAGATATATATAAAATTTGGATCATTTTACTTATTCCATGATGAATGATGAAATTCAGCACTTTTAATAATAAAAGCTTTAAGGACTCAGGACAAGGCAGCCATTCTGATTCTCTATGAATCTGTGTTTAACGTTGGACTTATGTCCTGTTGAATACCAGTTGTTTTTCCTATTTAGGAGTATAACACTGATAAATGATGGGTAATCATAGGTAATCTGACTTAGACCATGCAGTTCATTCAGATTGTATATCTAAACAATTTCAGTAGTGGCTGACTCAGCATGAAAATCTGGCAAGTATTTTATTGATATTAAATTAATTTTTATTCTACTTCAGTTAGCAGCTTTATAAACCAGTCAGTTTCTTCATTAAAGTCCTAAGAATTCTTGCCCAATCCAAATGATACGATTCTAAAGTTATAAGAAACCTGCATTCAAGAGTGCTTCTCAGTGTCATTTTCATTTTTTCATGAACCTCCTTAAAGACTCCATATTCTTGGATTTTGCATGCTTGTAAAGTTTTCAGAAACTGCATCAAAATTAAGCAATTAACTGTGGAAATGACTTTAAATAATCATTTTAAAAAGACACAGTTGATAAGAAAATTTGGTTATTTCTGCAGTCTACAGTAACTTAACATTATAACCATAATTTTGATTGATAGCATATATTCAGACATACTAGAATTTTAGAAATCCCATATAATTTTGGAACATATATTAAATGATCATTCATTAAATATAACCTGAAGAAGGTTAAACATTATTTCTTATTTGACAGTGCTTCCCATGTAACTTAACATGTCAAATAATCTTGTTACCCACCCAATGGAAGGATTCAGTGGCCCTCTTTAACATCCCAGTGTTAAGATGTCAAAGAAGGCTTAATTTTGAAGCTAAAATATAATTTTGGGAAGCCTATCAATATGTTAAGGGTTTAAAACACTTGAACAAAATAGGATCACTGGTCACCATGAAACAATATTTGTTACTTTCGGCAGTATGGCCATCTTCATGATATTGATTCTCCCTAACCACAAACATATATTCCATGAGTGCATATAATAGCCTCCTTTTCACTCCTGTTGTTCATAGATGCATAAACAAGAAAGATAAAGGTCTCATGAAAGAGAAGTCTTGATTCTTGATCAGGAATGCCATCTTCTTCTGGGGAGAAACTTCCCTGGTTACCTTTACCTTAAGGTTTTTCAATGGGTGTACAGTTCCAAGAGTGTAAAGGGACCCTTCTCAGTTGTGAGTTTATGAACCCAAGGTTCAGGGTCCCAAAGTTTTGGAATGTTTTTCCATCTGTTTGTGTCCTCTGTTGTTTCGTTGAAGAGTGGTTTGTAGTTCTACTTGAAGAGGTCATTTACATCTGATCTTGGACAAACCTGACATAAACAAGCAGTGGGGAAAGGATTACTTGTTTAATAAATGGTGTTGGGAAAATTGGCTAGCCATACGCAGAAAGCTGAAACTGGATCCCTTCCTTATACCTTATATAAAAATTAACTCAAGATGGATTAAAGATTTAAATGTAAGACCTAAAACCACAAAAACCCTAGAAGAAAACCTAGGCAATACCACTCAGGATGTAGGCATGGACAAGGACTTCATGACCAAAACACCAAAAGCAATGCAAACAAAAGCTAAAATTGAAAAACATATTCTTTTTTTCTAATTTTTTTTTATTTCATTTTATATTTTGGGGTACATGTGAAGAACATGCAAGATAGTTGCATAGGTACATGTGGCAGTGTGATTTGCTGCCTTCCTCCCCTTCACCTATATCTGGCCTTTCTCCCTATGCTATCTCTCCCCAACTCCCCACCCCCCACTGTCCCTCCACTATTCCCCCCAACAGACCCCAGTGTGTAGTGCTCCCATCCCTGTGTCCATGTGTTCTCATTGTTCAACAACCACCTATGAGTGAGAACATGCGGTATTTCATTTTCTGTTCTTGTGTCATTTTCTAATTAAAGAGCTTCTGCACAGCAAAAGCTATCATCAGAGTGAACAGACAACCTACAAAATAGGAGAAAATGTTTGCAATCTACCTATCTGACAAACGGCTAATATCTAGAATCTACAAAGAACTCAAACAAATTTACAAGAAAAAAAACAACTTTTTGATTTTTTTTTTACAAGAAAAAGGACTAATATCCAGGGCTAATATCCAGAATCTACAAAGGGCTAATATCCGAATCTACAAAGAACTCAACAAATTTACAAGAAAAAAACAACTCGTTGATTTTTTTTTTACAAGAAAAAATCAAAAAGTGGGTGAATGATATAAATAGACACTTCTCAAAAGAAAACATTTATGCAGCCAACAAACATATGAAAAAAAAAAAACCCCTCATCATCACTGATCATTAGAGAAATGCAAATCAAAACCACAATGAGATACCATCTCACACCAATTAGAAAATCAAACTGCGCACATTCTCACTCATAAGTGGGAGCTGAACAGTGAGAACACATGGACACGGGGAGGGGAACCTCACACAGTAGGGTATGTTGCGGTGTGGGGGGATAGGGGAAGGATAGCAATAGGAGAAATACCTAATGTAGATGATGGGATGTAGCAAACGACCATGGCAGGTGTATAAGTATGGGATTACAATTTATTAACATTTAGGATGGCTTTCTTTCCACCTTTGAGGTGTAATATGTAATATTCCAAAAGTTTAGCAGATTTAATTTTTCTTATCAATTAGTCACTTTAGCTTTTTATTTACCTTTTATAAACTCTTTACATGAAAATACTGGTATATTTTTAGAAGCTTCTGTCTATCAATAATCATTCTTAGATGAGACTAATTTCATAGCCCTCATTTTCAAATGCATTCCTTTAGTGCTGTGCTGTTGATTTGGAATGTTCCACTGTAACTAATATTTAGTAAGGTTTTGTCATCTCTATAAGACTTTACTGTTTCCAGGGCCTAATACCTATACATGTATAAGCTGGAAGGAACTCAGTTCTTTAACAATTAAGGATCCCATTTTTACTGCAAATATTAGCCAATGATCAACTTTTCCCTACCCAGGTGTGCAAGAAAAGTGAAACAAAGTGGGTAGAACACAAAAATTTCTACCAATTTCCAAAAAACAAATTTTACACCCCCTGCAATATTGCCATTTACTAGCAGTTTCTTTATAATCCAGTGAGACATAAGAGGCTTTTAACTGGATCCAGTCAGTTAATTATCAGATCTAATCTGATCCTGGGCTCATTCTAGTTTCTGTTATGACTTCCAAGCCTAGTTTGGATCAGAATTTTGCTCGAAGAAACTCAGAGAACTCAAAACACAAATCAATTCAGCTTCAGAATCTGAGAGGGAACTTAGAATAATCCTCAACTGCTCCAAGAGAGCAATGGACACAGTAAGACTGGTGGGTGCCTTGGTTGGTCACTCAGTCCTCATGGGTCAGTAGAAACTCTGCTCTGGATCCCATTTCTGACACCATCTGTTAAAAGAAAAACTTTAGCTGAATTAAATTTTAAAAAGTTTAAGCAAAGCAATATTTATAAGTCTGGAGACTGACTGAGCCAGAGTAGGTTCAGAGACTCTAGCACAGCCATGTGGTAGAAGATTTATAGACAGAAAAGTATAGGAAATGAAAGTGAGGTATAGAAACAGCTGGATTGGTAACAGCTAAGCATTTGACTTACTTGACTATTGTTTGAACAGTTGGTCACCTTTGATTGGTGAATACTCTGTGATTGACACAAAATTAAACTACAGTGTCTTTGAAACTGTAACTGGGTGCAGCACAGGGGCTCAGCTCCCTCTTGGTGCTTGCCAAAGATGTAATGGGTCAGAGCCCCAACGTTTCCAGTTCTCTGATCTGCTATTTTCCCCCAGATGTGCACAGGTCCTTGACCTCTCTTACCCTGGGAATGGGGAAGGGGCTTTGGAGGCAGTGAGTTTACCATTCAAATAATATCACAGACCCAAAGAGTTTAGCAGAGAGTGATTTATTAGGCAGAGAAAAAGAAAGAGAGAAAGAGAGAGAGCTCCCACGCTGTCATGGGAGAGGATCCAATGGAGGAATCCCTATAGGTAAGGTGCAGTGGGTTTTTAACCTTGGAGTTATTCCTGCCTCATTCATGTTAACTCGTCCGATGAGAGGAGTTCTTTCAAACTTCCGCTGGAGTGATTGATCTTCGATTTTGATATCAGATTGGCTGCTTGATTTGCAATAGGGGCTCTTCCACCAAGAGCTTTTCAAGGGCTTTTTGATCAAAGAGGCTCACCTGGAATTCTACCTAGCCTGAGCAGGGGAAAGTCAGACAAAGAATTTTACTTTCCTAGATGGGGATATGGATGGAGGCATGGTGCTCCATGCCTTTGAAAATTCCTGCCTTTGAAACCATGTCCCTTGTGGCCTCCATATTTCTTAACGCAGTTCCTCACAACTCTATTTAGGTTTTAGTTTACAATCTACAAAGAAACCTTTTGTTTGAACTTAAAATATGTAATGATACAGCTTTAGGCTAAACTGTATTTAACACTGCTTACATTTTAAGTGCCTTTAGACTGTATCATTTTGGACAAAATGTCTCTAATGTTGATAAAAGAGTCAAACTGTAAAATATTCAAAGAGATTTATTCTGAGCCAAATATGAGTGACCAATGGCCCATAACACAGCTGTCAGGAGATGGTGAGAACATCTGCACGAGGTTGTTGGGGCGCAGCTTGGTTTTATACATTTTTGGGAGATATGAGACGTTAAATAATATGTGTAAGATGTATATTGGTTCAGTCAAGAAAGGCAGGACAACTCAAAAGTGGGGTTTCCAGGCAGTGGGTAGACAAGAGACAGATGGTTGCATTCTTTTGGTTATTTGATTAGCCTTTCACTAAATACACAATTTACATGTGACGGGGTAAAGGAATAGTCATTTATGCCTTAATCTGGCTCAACGAACGTGCATTTTTTACAATAAACAATAGGGCTGAGAAAGCAATTAGATATGCATTTGTCTCAGGTGAGAAGAGGGATGATTTTCTGTCCCACACTGGTGAAGATAAGCTGTCAATTTACTTTACCAGGGTTAAATTCAACAGAACTATTTTTGGGGTAAAAATCTTGACTCACAAGGAATTTCCTTAATAAAATGGAGGCATCTTTGCCTGATGCAGTTCCCAGCTTGACTTTTTGTTTTGGCATAGTGATTTTGGGGTCCCAAATGTATTATCCTTTTATATTGTTATTTTGCATATTACATTGGAGATACCACTTGCCAGTGTTAAGTATTGGGTAGATTTTCTCCCTAAAATTTCGTTGAAGAAAAATTGGGGCAACTGGACCTCAATATAAGGTTACCACCTGCTGATAATTATGTCAAGCTCATTTCTCTGTTCTTGTCTAAAACCTGGATGCTGCTTAAACACTACTTTTGCTCACTTAAGTTCTTCTGCATTGTGGACTTGTAACCATCTTTTCAATTGATTTTTCTCTACATGATAGCTTAACTACATATATTCGTGTTGCTTGTTCAGATCTCTCCTCCAAGGCTGTTAGGTTTTTCCTAGATAATTTTTGTTTTATTTTAACCACTTTCTCTAGTGACAGCAGATGGCAATGTCAAAGGAAGACTGTGGAGAAAATATGAAACAATTAATTTACAGTGTTTGGAATTATGCTTAATTCAGCTCAGTCTTCCCAAACTTAGGGAAAATTAAAAAAAAAGTATAATTACATTTTATTTATAGAGGTTTATGTACAACAACAGAAACAATTAAGACATTTGTGCTTTGATCTGTTGAGAAACGTGTTTTTTTAAAAAGATGGATTAAAATATATTCTAGCTGTAATAAACCTGTATTCCAGAAATTCTCAGATTTATGCTTTCTTATTAATATGATACCCAGAATGTTACCCTAAAGTAGTATCTGAGCAATATTTTATGTACAGATCTGTCAATTAAACTAGTACACATAAAGAAATATTAATTAGAACACTCTTTGCCTTTTTGATAGTCTCTATATTGTTCATTCTTTTAGTAACATAAATTTGTTTAAAATATGTTAATTTTTTGAAAAAATTATTAGATAAAATATTTAGGTAGAGTACAACCAAAATAAGCTAATGGTTTTATAAAACTGCTAAAGCCATATGTCTAATAAAACAACTATAATGTATGACTTATAAGTCACGACACTATCACCCTAATGTAAACTATCTATAAATCTTAAATCAATGTATTACATTTTTGTCTGCTTCATACACAATTTAATCACAATAAGGACATATTAGGGAAGCTTGGAGCTATCGGAAAGTCAAATGAAACTAATAAAATTGATATTTCAGAAAGATTTGTAACAATTTGCTGGGCAAGATAAATAGAAACTAAGAGAAACAGGGAAACGAGAAAAAAATGACTTTAGTATATTAATACAGGAAAGAATTGATAACACCATAATTTTGACTTCCCTTCCAATAGTTTCACATCAAAATATACTACCTCTTCATATTTTTCTCTAGTCATAGTTTTCATGAACTGTTCATGTACTGTTTAAGATCTCCCTAAATTTTCTTGCTCACTATAAATTTCAGAAATGCATACAAGTTATATTGTCTTTCACTACTTTAAAATCCTCCCCTTGCATTTTTTCCAAGAACTCTATTTTGCATTTATTAGTTTCATTGTTTTACTCTTTTCTAATTTAAGAATTTTTTTATGCTTTCTTTAAAAATGTCTGGTATTTTGTCAATTTTTGAGGTAATTCTGATTCCAGATTTGGGAATTATAGCTGTGATACATGTAGTTTTTTACTAGAAATTAGTCATCTGGTCCCCCCATTTTTTTCCTTTTAGTGTTGTTTTCATATTATTACACGTGTTTTTCTCTGTATATGCAACAGATGGAAGCTCTTTGAGGCTCAGACTATGCATTGTATTTCTTAGGAACAATAAATATTGGTAGTACAGCTAAGAAGTTAGAGAATTAATGTAAGCACGAACTTGTAGCATGCAGCTTCTGAAAGGGCTCCCAACTATCCCTACCTCTTAGTACTCATATTCTTGTCTCACTCCGTCTGTCCTTCAGTGTGGGCTAGATCTAGGGACTTGCTTCTGTGAAGTAGAATAGGACAAAAATATTGGAATGTTACCTCCAAAATTGGGCTCTAAATGGCATCTACTTTGTCCTGTTCAGACTCTTTCTGTATGTCTTGATTTTCTCATTTGCTTGTTTTGATGAAGTAAAGGGCTATATAATGAGCTATTCTATGAAGTTGCTGTATAATGAGCTATTCTATGAAATGGCCCATGTGTTGAGGAAGAGGGAGTGGTCTTTGGCCTATAGTCTGCAGCGAATTTAAGTCTACCAACCACCATCTGAGTGATTCTGGAAGCAAATCTGCCTACAGTTGAGTCTTGAGATGATGTAGTTTAAACCAGCATCTTGACTGTGACCTTGAGAGAAACCCAGAGCCAGGGGACCCAGATGAAATACACCTAGATTCCTGTTCTGCAAAAACTTTGAGATGATAAATGTTGTTGTTTTAAGCTTAAAAAAAAATCCTCCTCTAAGCTATAAAGCCTTAGTTTTTAAAATGTCAAGACAACTTATCTCTGTATTCCACAATTGCCAAATTTTACTACATTCCATATATGGCAGTTTGTTCTTAAATTACAAAACAAATTATTCAAATATTGAACTTCTTGTACATGTGGGTAATTTTGTCCAACACCAAACCTCAAAACCGAAGCCCAAAGCAGACTTTTTCTCTATAACATAATGGAAAAATATATAGTATTCATTTGCATTATATTCAGATTGGGAATTTGATTACGGGTTATAGTGATACCAAAATGTTAAAGGAGTTAATGTTGAACAAGGAGTATTTATCTACATATAAATACAAAGCTAGGAAAAAGATCACTCGTATAATGGCTATTGGTTAACATCAGACGTATTCATGGAAAAGAAAAGACTCTACACATCCTACATGGAAAAATAAAATAAAATAAGACATAATCTAAATGTAACAAATCACAAGAAAAAGCTATACTGGGAAACAAACCTAATAATGTTATTTAAAGTAAATGCAAACTTAATTTATTTTTATATACATTTGGTTGAACTGCTCACTTGATGGATAATATCAAATTAATGAATACTAGTGCAAATTCTAATAAGAGTTAACATATAAAGATTTTAGTTTCTTGACACACAGTTACACCAATAAATACAAACTTATTTTCAAAATAAAATAGCCGATTATAGTGTTTTCCCTATATACGGTTTACCTGATTTTACTGTTTATCAAAGTAGTGACTGACACATTTCTCAATGGAAATGTAGAAAATCTCATGGCTGTTATGAAAATGTTTCCATCAAAAAGTGTTCCCAATTTTTTTTCAGCAGAATATTTACTGGTGTATGATTTTAAATTTAATGAAGTGTTAAAATTCTTTACCTTTGATATCAGAGCACTGTATTTTACAATTTACTAGCTCAAGATACAGAAATTGTACCTGGGACCCAATTATTCAATCTTGGCTAATACTGTCTTATGTAATTAACAACACAAATACATGTACTTAATATAGTTACCTTAAGAAAGAACCCCCAATATAAAAATGAACTTCTAGTTTGTCAATAATTTTCTTTAAAGCAGTGACAAGGTAGACTTTCATTTAAAAATAATAAATAAAACTCTTCTTGTTATGCTAGTTTTTGAGATAGTACATACTATCTTTCGGTGTGAATTACTGCGTCCTTCTCTCAGTAGATCCGGTAATATCTCAAGATGTAGTCAGCTCTCATTACTCATGGTAGTTATGTTTTCAAGTCACCGTGAACACAGAATATAAAAATATTGAACGCTACTGGGGAAAAGCAGGGTTAAGTGTATGCAAGCCTTGAGTCACAACATGTTCCTCAACCAAAATGTTATTTGTTGAGGAACTTCATTGTTATATAGGTTGATTTGCCCTTGTCCTTATTAAACAAGGCAGTATTTAATCATCAGCACTGAAAATCTGCTCTTCCACCTAATCTTCCTCCTGTGTAATATTTATCAGGCATTCTAAATTCTTTCCTGAAGTCTTCAGATCTGTAGAACCCACCCTGTCTGTTACACCATCAAGTTTAACATTTTTCAGACCATACTGCTTTCAACACATGCAAGACAGTCAGCATTGGCCAAGAAGGATTTAGTGTTTTCCTGACCTTGTACTCATATACATGATTGTATATATATATTTTTGGCTTTAAGAATGACAACAATGCTGTTCACTACACATTTTTATATGTTTCATATCATGAATTTACAGATTTGGCAGGTTTTCCATCATTTTTATATCTTTATCATGCATTGTAGATGTTATTTTAGCACTTTATGGAGCAGCCTCATGTATAGATCAGCAAATTTGCTCTTTTTTTTTTCTGGGTATACACACTGTTGATTTACTAACATTGAGATCACTGTCAACAGCTTATAACTCATGCCTGAATAAAAATTATCTAACATATTTTCTCCATATGGCACACATGCATATATGTGAACATTAAATAGCACTTTAGCACTTTGCTTGGGGGCCATTTTAAACAGCAAAATCACCAACAAAAAGTGCAAAATGTAGCACCAAATAGACTGTAAAACAGACACTTGTTTAAAGTTTGAGAATTAAACAAGGCACAATGTTGACTTGTTCAACTTCAGTTGAGAATAAGCACATTTAGTGATTCAAAATTTTTTAGGTTATGAGCATTAGCATGTCTGCAAAGGACTGAGAAAATTCATGAGTATTTGTTTTGAACTTACACATAAATTTTAGCTCGTGGGCCAATTCACAGAATCCAGGAATAATGAGGATTGACTGTATATAGGAAAAGCAATGTCTATAATGATTAGAATGTCTAATATTTCAATTGAATTATCTTGGGAGGAAAACATTTATACTGAATGATATAACATTTTTTATAATTACCTCTGTGTTAAGCATTTTAAATTCATTTTTTAATTAAATCTTTATAAAAACTCTGTATGTAGACAATATTACATCCATTTTTTTTTTAAGGAACTGAGTTACAAAAGTGAACTTTTATAACACTATCTGGCTCATGAGTGATGGAGCTAGTATTTAAACACATGTATGATTTTACAGCCTACAGTATTTACCACACAGGTACAGTGTGTCAAGATTGAAAACGTAAGGGCTGATAGAAACATTTAAGGGCAAAATAATAATAAATTGAATAAATACATATATATATTTAATTACATAACAAAAAGGAAATTAGGCCCCATAATGGAAACAGAGCTGGTCACAGATCAAATTCAACCACCTAATTAATAGGAGTTGTCATTATATAAAATTAGAAGAAAGCATAGTCACTAAAGTCAAAGAGCTAGTCTGAGGTCATGGCTTGTGGCACTCAAATAAGTCAGGCCAGGGAGTATGAAACACATTTGTTCTGATGTACTATGCTGTGTTCAGACAAATCATAACTTTTGCCCTGCAGAAGGAGTTTCCTTTTGGTACATACCCTCACATCTGTTCAATGTGGCTTTGCTAGACTGGCCTAAGTACTTTATAAACCTTTATGACACAAACCATGTTACTTTAATTATACATCAAAGAATCAAATATACTCATTTTTAATTGCCCCTGGAAAAGAATTAACTCAGTGGTATTACTATCAAAACTGTCAAGATACCATAAACCTGGCATCTGCAGTGCCAGTTGGTTTTTTGTATTAGGATATGATCTTTCTCTTCCAGAGTTGACAAAGAGAGTGTTTTCATAAATACTGAACAAGAGATACCCATGTGGTATATGCTATGATTTAATTATAGTCATGGATATCCTTAGAAGAATTCTAAAATTAGTACACATTTTAAAAGTATGGCCATGGTTATGGATGTGTATATCCTAAATATCAATTACAACAGCAAAGAGATGTTTCCTGTTAACTTGCTTAACAAAGTCTATTCTGTAGATGATATTGCTCCTGTATAATAAATGATTGATTTGTCATTACCATCTGGAGTAATCTTTTCAATAGATTCAAAGTGGATTCTTGCTATCATGAACTCCTATACACATATTTTAGCATAGATGAATAATATTTCTGTAGCAAAATTTGTCAGCATATAAAATATCAAGATATTGCAAGAGTGGCCAATTTTCTGTATCCGTGTCAAATAAAAAAGTAATGATTTTTTTCCTTTTTTGTCAAACTAAGTAGCATTCCAAAATAGTTACTCACAGAATTTGTATACCTATTCTTATGAATGTGGTGGAACATCTTTTCATGTTCCATATTTATTGAGATTTTTGTCTTTCTATGGTTCTATTTGTCATGTTTTTCCTTTTTTGTTTGCTTTCCTTATTGATATGTACGAACACTTTATATAATATATTCTCAATATAAGCCATTTTTCTGTTAATTATATTCCGCAGATAAAAGCAAAATTCTGCAAGTTTGTGCACTTTGCAGTGGGGAGGAGCCTGTTCCTTCCTTTTCCTATGTGGAACCCGGGATTTGAATGGCCAGATGGGAAGCACTCTATCAGGGACTCTGGCCTGGGGAGATTCCCTATTTCCCCCTTTTCTTCCTTTTCACCCAGTGAAACCCTGCTTTACTCACCCTTCTAACCATATGCGAGTCTAAATTTTTGTGGCTGTGGGACAGGAAAGGACCCCATCTTTATCTGTACTCAGAAAAAGTCCTGCAATTACTGTCTACAAAGATGTTTGGTAAACCTTAGGAGACTACGACTAGAACTAGAATAATAATGACCTGGTAGTTTACCACTGCCTGCTTCTATTTATTTTCAACCCATTACAAAGTAGATTTTTTTGGGGAAGTTTAGTGTTCTAAACTTGCTCTGTAAAAAGTTTTCCAGATGACTTAATCCTTTCAGTTTATTCCTCATTCTGTAACATTGGAGCAGTTGTGTAGTATCAGTTATAATGTATGTCTTGACTACTTGGCTTTTACAAATTATTAGAATTCTTATGTGAAGCCTTTACTATGTCGAAATATAGCTAGAAATATGTAATTTCATGGAATAAGGAATGAGGACAAGAGAAGACACACATATGAGCTTCTGCTTCCTGTGCATAAGATTAATCCTTGGTGTCTCCACTACAGAGGAGATAATGTATAGATAAGAAAAAAACAACTTGAGGAATGTCAAGATAGGGAAGATGCTACAAGTAAAATATAAATTATTGCTGGTATATCTGTTGAGCCCATCCAAATGATGATAATTTTTGGAGTGAGAGAGTGTTGAAAGAGATGGAGAATATTGTGTTTTTACATAGAGATGTAGAGACTTACAGCTATGGATTTAAACTGATAAGACCCTAGTTCTTAGATCTGAAACAGATATTTGCCAACATAAGATTTAAAAAAAAAGAGTTTTTATAGTAATTAATCTTCATTTAAGTCACAGAAGGATTTAAAAGTTTCTGAGATGAACAGGGGAGAAATCACGAGTGTTAGGAAGTATGCTTATTCTGTATGTAATAAAACATGAAAGATAATGAAAACTTACCTTTATCTCATTTTAGATTATGGATTCATCTGACATGCAGATTAAACCACTGCCTTTTTATATCTTACTTCTTTATAAAAGTAAAACCAGAGTGAACTTAATTTTTAAAATGTCACATTACCACCAAAATGCAATAATCTGGGTAACTCAATTTAAAAATAAGATAATGGTACACAGTAGTTCCTATGACCCTACATACTAACTGTAAAAAAAGTCAGGCTTGGCATACTTGTGAAAGAATTATATTAAATTTTTGATTTTAGAATAATACATCTCCAAACACAGTATCTGATCCTTGAACCATATATACATTTTAAAATATCCATGTATATAGATAAAACAGTCCTAGACAAAATAAGTTTTGACCCCAAACTTTTCCAATATATTGGAGTTTCAAACATGCTTATAATGTCACTTTTATATTACTGTATTTCCTGTATTTTAAAGAAAGCTGAGTTTGAAAATGTACTTGCTGGATTTCTGACCCAGTGAATGTACAGACTACTTTAAAATTTTTGAGTATTACAACCCTTTATCTTCATTGCTTTTATGTAATATATGTATACAGTTGGACCTTGAACAACATAGATTTGAACTGGGCAAGTATATTTATATAGAGAGGTCCTTCTACCTCTGCTATCCTCAAAATCTGAGACAGCAGAAACAGCCCCTCCTCTTCCTTTTTCTCAGCCTACTGAATATGAAGAGAGATGAAGATCTTTAGGATAATCCACATCTATTTAATCAATAGTAAATATATTTTATCTTCCATATGATTTTTTAGTAGCATTTTCTTTTCTCTAGATTACTTTATTATAAGAATGTAGTTTGAAAACATATACAAAATATGTATTAATTTACTATTTATATTATTGGTAAGTCTTTTGGTCAACAATAGGCTATTAGTAGTTAAGTATTGGGGAGTTAAATGTTATATGCAGAGATTAGAATGTGTCAGGGTTGGCATTCCTTAACCCTCTACTATTCAAGGGTCAACTGTAGTTTTTTCTATGGAATATATTTTCATAGAAAAAAATCTAATAGATATTTTTATAATTTAATTCTATTATGTGGTCTTAAACTTGTGTTAGTTTTAAAGTCACTTAAATTGTCTGAAACTTTTTTAAACCTATAAAAGTAAATTAACAATCCTCGGACTGCTCTTTAACATTTTTAAAAAATTACTATTAGCTAGGCATTGTGTTATACAGATACATTCATTTAATACTCACATTAAGTCTGTGAAATAAAAACTTTTTTTTTTACAGTTGGAGTAGCTGAGGTGCAGAGTTGAAAGATTAAACAAAGGTCACATACTAATAAATTGTAGAACAGCATTTGAAATAAAAATATGACTTATTTTATTGCCTTAAACTTTTTTGAACACTATTTTTATACTTCTTTGTATTGGACTGTTATAATGATCAAATAAGAAATGAAAAATTCTTTGTAAATTTGAAAATGATTATCTGCTATGTATACTGACGTTATTGTTATAAAGGCATGAGCTATTAGCCAATTCCTCTAGAAAAATAAATTTTATAGTAAAATAATGACATCCTTTTGCAAAGCATTAACAAAGAATATGGAATGCAAATATTTCTTTTTCTTGTTTTAAGTTTTTCAAGACAGAGTTTTGCTCTTGTTGCTCAAGCTGGAGTGCAATGGCACAATCTCGGCTCACGACAACCTCCACCTCCTGGGTTCAAGTGATTCTCCTGCCTCATCCTCCTGAGTAGCTGAGATTACAGGCTTGTGCCACCACACCCAGCTAATTTTGTATTTTGAGTAGAGACAGTGTTTCTCCATATTGGTCAGGCTGGTCTCCAACTCCCAATCTCAATTGATCTGTCTGCCTCAGCCTCTCCAAGTGCTAGGATTACAGGAGTGAGCCACCACACCCTACCTGCAAATATTTAAACTTACAATATACGTGGAGGATATGTGTGTGTGTGTGTGTGTGTAAAGTTACTGAGTTAATTGTTAATTACATTTTGGAGTTATAATTATGAAAAGTATGTTAATGTCCTTGTGATCATGAAATCTGCATTCAAGTATATAAAGAACAAACACAGATGACCAAAAGTAATAGGCAGATACAATAAATATGTGAATCAGAGTATATGAAAGACCATTGATGGTTCTTTATCTACAGAGAAACGGAACAAACATGTCTTGTTAAAATTTGTTCGTATTTACTAAATCAACATTAGTAAGAATAGATTCTTGATCAATAAGTATAAATATATAGTTCACCATTGAACAACATAGATTTGAACTGGGTAAGTATATTTATATCTAGAATTTCTTCCACCTCTGCTATTCCCAAGACCTGAGACAGCAGGAATTTTGAATCTTTGTTAATCAAGAATATTTATTTGTAATTTTCTCTTTTTGTTTCATTTTTGCCTGGCTTTTGTATCAGGGTGATGCCAGCATCACCCTAGTAGAGTGAGTCAGGATGAATTTCCTCCTCCTTGATTTGTGTTAAATAGTTTCAACAGGATTGTTATTATCTCTTCTTTGTATGTTTGGTAGAATTATGCTGTAAGTTCGTCCAGTCCTTGGCTTATTTTTGTTAAGATATTTTTTATTACTTATTCAGTATCACTTCTTACTATTGTCTGTTCAAGATTTTGATTTCTTCTTGGTTGAATCTTGTGAGCTTTTATGTTTCCAGGAATTTATACATTTCCTCAAGCTTTTTAAATTTCTAAGTGTGGAGATGCTCATAGTAGTCTCTTACAATCTTTTGTATTTTTGTGGTATCATTTGAAATGTCTCTCTTTTCATTTCTTATTTTGCTTATTTGAATCTTCTCTCTTCTTAGTTATTCTAGCTCATGGTCTATCATTTTTATTTATGTTTTCAAAAACCCATTGTTCATTTCATCCATCCTTCATATCTTTTTTTATTTTGTCACAATTTTATTTAAGTCTACTCTGATATTTGTTATTCCTCTTCTGCCAGCTTTGTATTTATTTTCCCATTAGGTAATTTCTTCTTTTCAAGTTTCTTGAGGTGCAACATTAGGTTGTTAATTTCTAATCTATTTTTTTATATGGGTACTTGACAATATAAAACCACAAGCCTTGGTATGTTGTTCTACCTTTTTAATTGTCTTAAATATTTATTTTTAAATTTCTGTTTTAATTTATTAATTTGCCCAAATATCATTCAGGAGGAGAATGCTTAATTTCCATGTATTTGGATAGTTTTGAAAGTTCCTTTTGGAATTCATTTCCCATTTTCTTCCAATGTGGTCTGAGAAATTACTTGATATAATTTTTATTTTTAAAAATTTATTAAGACTTGCTTTGTGGCTTAACATATGCTCTACCTTGAAGAATGTTCCAAGACCTGATGAAAGAATATATATTCCACACACGTTGGGTAGATTGTTCTAGGTCTGTTTGTTCTAAAGCTTATTTTTTCCACAAGCTCTCCACTCCCTTTTGTAGTCTCTAATGTATATTATTCAAATCTCTATGTCCATGTGTGCTCATTGTTCACCTCCAACTTAAAAGTGAGGACATGCAATATTTGACTTTCTGTTTTGGAGTTATTTCACTTAGGATAGTGCCCTGCAGTTCTAATGATATTGCTGAAAAATGACATGATTTTATTATTTTTGGGGCTGAGTAGTATTTTATTGTGTGTGTCTGTTAGTGTATGTGTATATGTATATATACATATAAATATCAAACTTTTGTTCTGTGACTAGTTTGTTGAGTATTTTTATTATGAAGGGATACTGAATTTAATTGAGTGGTCTTTTTTAATTTATTGAAATGATCATATGGTTTTTGTTTTCAACTCTATTTATGCAATGTATTATATTTATTGGTTTGTGTATTCTGAAGCATCCCTGAGAGATGCTGGCAGACAGAAGGGCACTCAGATCAGATTGGCTCTATCCTACAAGCAATAGCCTTGCTCTTTCCTTGTCCTTCAGGCAACAGAGTTTAGAGTGACTTAGAGAAATATGGCAAGCCTTGGAGGATGTAAGTTCATGGCTGTGTTTCACCACAACCATTTCCATGGTAAATGCTTTGGGATCCACACAAGCTGGTGTTCTGTCTCTGCTAACTCTCTGAACTGAAATAACTGCCAACAGTTATTTCTGCCAGCTCAGATGTCCATGGAGTTGGTAGGGCTCTTCTGCAACTAGAATCCTAGAGATCCATTATGCCAAGAGTGGGTCACTCCATGACTGTTTTACTTACTTCTTTCCTAGGAGCCACTCAGAGCAACAAATGAGTCTTCTTAGTTGGCAGAAGATTGTCGGGTTCCCAGTTACCCCACCTTTTAGCCTGAGTTCTACATTTGCCTCTGTCCATTATTAATGCCTTTTATTCTGAAGATCTGTTCAGAGTGCACTAGTCTACTTGATGATTTGCTCTCTCTTGGTAGGAGAAATTTTTTATGGCTGTATTTGTTTAGTCATTGATATCATTACGCTTTGTATCCCCACCCCTTGGCTCACTGCAAACTCCACTTCCCAGGTTCAAGCACTTCTCCTGCCTTAGACTCCTGAGTAGCTGGGATTACAGGTGCCCACCACTATACTCATCTAATTTTTTTGCTGTTTTTTTTTTTTTTTTTTTCAGTAGAGAAGGGGATTCACCATGTTAGCAAGAGTAGTTTCAAATTTCTGACCTCAAGTGATCCTCCTGCCTCGGCTTCCTGAAGTGCGGGAATTATGGGTGTGAGCCACTGCACCTGGTCCCTGGTACTTCTTTTTGAAATCAGTTTTAAGGAGGCATAAATTACATACTTTGTATCTGTAGTATACACTGATTTTTGATGAGGTACCTGATCATGTAACCATCACCATCAGTGTTTCAAAACTTCAATTTTAAAACTATTAACTCCCACCGAGCTCCTAACGGAAACTTTTTGGAAGTATTTGTGTAAATTTGTCATTGAATGGAATTCAGTGGAGTAATTCAGTATTGAGACTTCTTGTTTTTATACTCTTTCATTTAGCATCTCTATGTTGAGATTAGCAAATGTTGTTGCTCATATGTATAGTTCATTTAAATTTGTTGCAGAAAACAATTTCATCGCATAGAAACATAACAGAATACTTAATAATCAGTTGATCAACATTTGGGGTGATACAACTTTTATAAATAAAACTGCTATAAGCTTTCTTGTACAGGTTTCCTATGATAAACAATTTCTGTTTTTGATTAATAAATATCTAGGAGTGAGATGACTAAGGCCAATGGGAAATGTAGTTTTAACTTAGTACAATACTGCCAAAATATGTTTCAAACTGGCCATACGATTTTGCTTCCCTGCATATGCAT
Source organism: Saguinus oedipus (assembly GCA_031835075.1). Lineage (NCBI taxonomy): Eukaryota > Metazoa > Chordata > Mammalia > Primates > Cebidae > Saguinus > Saguinus oedipus. The sequence continues at coordinate 85,107,137 of CM063176.1, read as the reverse complement.
ATAGAAATTTTAGTTTCTTCATAATTATCCCTATACTTGATAACTTTAGTAATTTAAAGTGTAACTATCTGGGAGAAGAGTGTACCTGTATTTTCTTGTGATTTAAGTTTGCCTTTCCCTAAAGGTGAACATTTCAGCATTTTTGTATGCTAATTTACCATCCATATGTTTTGTAATATATTTCCTGTTTCAACTTTTGATCCACTTATTTATTTTTTTTGAATTAGCATTCAAAATATAGTCATATAATCTATATATAACATAATTAATGGACATATAATTTCCATACTATAAATTTAATTGTATATAAAGGTATACAGTTTTATGACATTTCACAGATCTATAAAGTCATGTAACCACCACTATGTTTGACATGGAAATTATTTCCTACAAAAGTGTCCTCATTCCATTTTACAATCTGTTCGCTTTTCCCAGCTTTAGTCTCTGGCAACAACTGATCTTATTTATCTTTATAAAGTTTGCTTTTAGAGAATATGATAAAATGGTATCATACAAATGGGGTTATATTATCTTTCCTAGACATTATTTTTATACTCAGCATAAGGCTTTGAGGTTCATATTTTTTGCACATATGAAGAATTATTTTATTTTTATTGATGATATGAAGGTAACATAGCTTCTAGGCTCTTAACCAGTTGATGGATATTTGGTTTTTGTTTTGATTATCCCTTAGAAACTCTTGATAAACTCAGACTAAGGTATCTGTGAGAAAATGTGCTTTCAGTTCTCATGGGTAAACATCTAGAAGGGGGATTGTTGGGTCATAGATAAGCATGTATACATTTTTACATGTAATTTATAATTTGTTGTACAAGATGGCTGCAACATTTAGCCTTCCCACCAACAAAAAATGAAAGTTTTTAAGGCTTTTCATCCTGTCAATGTTGCCAAATTTATTTTGTGTTTGTTTAATCTTTGTTGTTTTTAGCCATTCTGATAGGAATTATTAATCACAAAGTAATGTAGTCTGCATTTTTGTTTGTTTGTTTTTTGAGACAGAGTCTCAGTCTTTTACCCAGGCTGGACTGCAATGGTGTGATCTCAGTTCACTTCAACCTCTGCCTCCCATGTTCAAGAGGTTTTCCCACCTCAGCCTCCAGAGTAGCTGGGATTATAGGCAGGCACCACAATACCTGGCTAATTTTGTATTTTTAGTAGAGATGGTGTTTTACTATGTTGGCAAGGCTGGTCTCAAACTCCTGACCTCAGGTGATCCACCCTCTTTGGCTCCCAAAATTCTGGGATTACAGGCATAAGCCACCATACCCAGCCTGTAGTCTCTATTGTCATTGTCTTAGGAAGTTTAGCTTAATTTTATCTTTTATTTGCTATCCATGGCTTTTCTTTTAAACAGTGAAGTGTCTGTTTAAATTATTGATTCCCATTTTTATTATCGCCTCATTATTAACTTATATAGTATGTCTTTATATATTTGGGACACAGTTTTTTTTAGAATATATTTGTTTTGCAAATAGTTTTGCTAAATCTAGATGGGTATTTTCATTTTTATAAAAATGTCTTTCAAATACAAATTTTAGCTTTTAATGAAGTCAAACATCATAATTTCCCCTTATTATTTATGGTTTCAGCTCCTATCTAAAAATAATGCATACATTTCCCAAGATCACAAAGATTGTCAAATAGAAACATTTTCATAAGTTTTATAGTTTCATACTTTTGTTTTATATCTGTGCTCCTGACCCATTCAAGTTAATTTATTATGTGGTTAAAGACAAGGTCTGACACACTTTTTATGTAGATGTCCAATTTTTTCTACATTGTTTTTTAAGAACACTATCCCTATACATAAAATTGCTTTGGCATTATTGTTGAATGTCGATGAGTCATATATGTTACGTGTGAATCCATTTCTGGCATCTGTTTGGTTTCTTTGACTTACATGTCTATCCTTATGCTAATATCATGCTTTATTGATTATTATACCTTTATAGTAACTCTTGAAATTTGCTGGTGTAAGTACTTCAACTCAAGATAGATAAGATAAACAGAAAACAAATGGTAAAAAGTTAAATATAAGCCTAATGTATCAGTAAATTTATTAAATGTAAATAAACTAAATTAGCTAATATGTGCAAAAACATCTGATAAAAGTTTAAAGACTATATTATTTGTAATGGACAAATTGTTCAAACACATAGACACAGAAAAATTAAGAATACAAGGGAAAAAAGTTATATCAGAAAAAATAAGCTAAAATAGTGTTGATATGTTTGTATCAGTGAAGGTAAACATTAAGATAAGGAAATTTAATATAAATAGATAATATGTTTTGATAACAAAGACAAAAAAAATCGTTAAATATGTAAACACCAATGTCAGTCATTTACGGCTTCAATAATGTTTTGAAACAACCAAAATCTTAGTGGCACCAAACAAAATAAAACACCAATAATTTCTTTTGACTCCATGGATTGGCTGGTGGTTGTGAGTATTTGGCTGAGTCAACTGTTCTCTATTGGACTTACTAATATATTTGTGGTAAAGTTGTGGGGCCCTAATGGTATAGAATGGACTCGGCTGAATCAACTCAGCTCTTCTCTATGCATCCCTGACATCCCTCCGGCATGCTTGTTAATGCATATGGTCTTGGTGGTTTCAGGGAACCAAATAAGGAAGAAAAAAGGTACAACATTTTTACGCCCCTGGTATGTCATGTTTGCTAAATACACACTGGGCAAGTTTTATTGTTAACCCAAGAGTCACTGTGGGAGAGCACTACAGAATTGTGAGGATACAGAGAAGTCTGAAAGTATGGGGTCATGAGTGTTATGAATCTATCAAAGCATTTGGTGCCATAGCTTTTTTTTTACATTACATAGAACTTTACATTAACATGCAAATTTAATACCCATGATAATGAGAGAAGAAAATAAGGAATATACCATACAAAATACAGATAGATTTTTAATTCTGCAGTAAAGCATAATTTAAATGAACAGAAGAAAATTATTTACAAGTTCTTCATACAGTAAAAGAGTAAAATATAAGTATTAATTTGACAGTATTCTGTAATACCAAAAATATGCTAAAATGTTTAGGTAGTAAAAAGATTGAAAATAAAATTGTAATAAATATATTATTATGTTCAAATTCAAAAAGTGTTTCTGAAATAAATAAATATAACACATTGAATATTTTTGTCCATCCAAGATGACATTGAAATCCTAACTTCACAATGTGATTATATTAGGAGGTGAAATTTTAGGAAGTAATTCGATCATAAATGTGGAGCCCTCATGAATGAGATTAGTGCCCTTATAAAAGATATTTCGCAGAGCTCTTCATTTCAACCATATGAGGATTCAAAATGTTGGCAGTCTGCAACATGGAAGAGAGCACTAATCAGAAGCCTATGGTGCTTGTGCCTTTATCTCAGATTTCCATCCTCCAAAAGAATGAGAAGTAGATTTCTGTTGTTTGTTAGCCACACTGTCTGTTTAAATTTTTATAGCAGCTGAACTGACTGAAGTGCAATCTAAAGAGCATGCTCACGTCAAAAAATCAGAGTCAAAGTACATAAACAGAGATAGAGATAAGTACATTTAACATCAATGAGATATATTGGAAAGTCAATACCTGATTATTTTGGTAGTGTTGAGCAGAGAAAACAAATAGTTTGCTCACGATTAACAGAACAGAAATAAATAAAATAGACCAAGAAAGGATTGTACAAATAATAAAATAACCTAGAATCCATACATTCTATGAATTATAAACACAGGGCAATACAAAGAGATTATTTACAAGCTTAATTTAGGCATGGGTTAGCAACATTCTGATACTTTCCATCAGTGGAATAGATAAGAAGAAACTGGGTGACAACCTGGGTGGTAAAATAAATGAAGGAAAAAGGACTTTTAAGGAGGAAATAAATAGCTCTTACCATGACACCCTATTCAAAGGACTAATAGTTCAGAATCTGGCTGCAAATAAAACAGGTAAAGGGAAGCACAATTTACTTATGGTGAATATTCTCCAGAGGGAATGAGAAATCCCTGTTCCTAAGTGGGAATAGAAAAAAATCTGACAGGTGCTATGTGATACTTAATGCCGTTTACATTCCCAGTAGTCTTTATTCTACCCTGGATTAGCTAAATGTCATAAACGTATTGGCCCCAAATGGAGGCTTTCTACTGCTTGTACTAAACAAAGATGTTATATAGGAAAGAGAGAAATTAAAACCGTATTCATTTTCAATTCTTTCTATGATTTTCATATAAATAATGTACAATGGAGATTGAAGAGCTTCCCGAATCTGTCTGGAGAGGTCCTGTAAACTTCTAGGGAGGTACCAATATTAATATGAGATTTTAAAATAAGAATTAACTTTTACTTCAGACAAGTAGGGTCTGCATAATTCAGATAGTGGAAGTATCAAATTCAGTGCTACAGATGTGAAATATTTTGTTTGTTACAGATGCTTAAATATTACTGGAATACATAATGCCAATAGGCTATAAGCAACAAAAATGTGATTAGAAGTCAGCAAAGGCTTTCTGTACTTCACTTTCCCCAGTAACATTACTTCTTCATAGTGTTCAGTATTGAACTTTAAATGAAGTAATATTTATAAGTTAAAACAGTATGTAAAAAATGTTAAGATAAGCATTTTTATTAATAAAATCAGAATATTTTTTAAATAATATTCCATGGAGGATGCATTTTCTTTGTAGTTAATAAATCCAGCATTTCTGTCCAGGAGAGTAATAAGCTGAGATTTGTTATATATTAGGCAGTTTTACACTGATAGTCTCCTAGAATTCAGCATTCTTCTTTTCCCATTATCTACATACATTTAATTCATCATTAAATAATGCCATTTAAATTGCAAAAATGATAAACAATTTAAATTCATAATTTCTAGTGTAAGGAAAGTGCAGTTCAGTGCATAATACTAAAAGTGCGATAGGAGAGTAATATAAGTAATTAAAATTAAATAATAATTTATGTACTACTTTTTAAATGTTTTAATATTAGTATACATTAAAATTAATGTATTTTTTCTCTAAGTATATGTCATTAAGATAATAATGAACTGTTAGTGATGTATATTGTACATTGATCCAATAGATTAAGTTAGCATACAAATTAAATATGTATATAAAACACTGTTTAAAACAATAACTATGGTGAAATTACAGTTTTGTAGCCCTTTAAAATCTTGTCTGTTTCCTAGTGACTAAAGTAGTACTTGGCGTGTGTGCGTGTGTGTGTGTGTGTGTGTGTGTGTGTGTCTGTGTCTGTGTAAAAAAATGAATAAATGAATAAATATATGAATTAAGAAATAGTCTTGAAAGTTCCTAGCTTTTTAAATGGATTTTCAGTCATTTTATACCTTCAATGTAGAATGAGTTTGCTTTTTTTCAAAAAATATGTGAACTGCTAAAGATTACATTTCATTGGTCAATGCCAGTTACCAACTAATGAAGGGAATCATTTTCTTTAAATACTTTATAAGGATAAAATAGAGTTGAATAAAGCCTTTCAATTCAGAATTATTTTCTTTTTTCTATAAGATTAACTTTTATTTTCTAACAAGAACAGAATAGATTTTGCATTAGCATTTGGTTGTTTGCAGCCTCTGGGGAAGTAGGGATATCATTCCTGAGTACTAGTTTGGAAATAGAAAAGACTGTTTCTTGGATCCTGTTAAAATGTAGAGAGCTAAAATGTAAGAATTGCAGAATAATTAATGTATAGGATAAAATCCTCTTTGAAACAAAGTTGGAGAGTATAAAAATATATTTTAGTGAAATTGGCTTTTAATGCCATCTGTTTTTCAAATTACTTTAAAATACACTTTTCAAGATCATATTACAAATTGCAGTTCAAGTAATTTGCACTTATTTTTTCTCCTTTATTTTTCCCTGCTTTACATATTATTTAAAGTAAAATAAATTCTAATTTCAAATCTGAACTCCCAAATTTCTTTTCTGTTATATATATAAAAGTGTAATATATACTCATTTTATTTACTTCCAACTCACTTTGATGCAAATGTAGTTTCTTTAAATTTTTAATATTTATGAACCTCTGGGAACTTGATCTTTTTACTGGAATTTAATAATACATCCTAAAGTTTGCTGATTAAAAAAATAAAATCAGTAGGTTATGGATAGTTTGTTCCAACTTCCCTATATCATTTTCAACCCCCATTTTATATTATCTCCTACCTTGATAATGCTGACAAGGAGGGCCTTCTATTTCATTATTCCCCAACCATTTTTTTTTTTTTTGCAGTCCAAAATACTACATACCCATCTACATGGATCTAGTATATATATGCTTTGAGCTTTTCACATAGCTGGATGTGGTTAAATTAAAAACAGTAAAAACACTTCTTTTTAGTACTATCTGAACAATTTATTTTATATAATTTTCTGGAAACTCTAGGATTACGGCTCTACTCTGTGGAAACCAGATCTTTCTCATCAAAATAACACTTCCCTAAGGGAAAATAAATAGCCTTCCAAAAATGTGATTAACAGGGAGAAAGACAAAGATTATAGTGCAAGGCACAGAAAAGAGGAAAAAAGGGAGAAAGTTCTGCAAAATGACATTAAAAACAAGGGGGAAAAACAAACCACTATACAAATTACAGGGAGAAAGATGAATAAGAAAGAGCAACAACTGATCTGTTTTTATTTGAATAAATAGGTTTGATTATGTGTGCACCATTTTTATACATTAAAAGAGATGTGATAATTACATATAATTTCTTTATATTCTTTTATATTTATGGATAATTCCTATTACTAGTATGGGTATAATTCTTTCTAACATAGAAAATGTTATGTAATTTGTTGCTCTATTTTTTATACTATTGATTTTTTAAACTACAGACAAGTTCAAAGCATGTTTTAGCAACTTTTGTTATATGCATACATGTTATATTTACCCCTTCATGATCTTGTACATAAGAAGTATGACTATAAAAATTGGGATATTTTGTTTCAACTTATTTTTACCTTGAAATTCCAATAGAAATATGAGAGTTTACCTTAGCTTAGAATCTCACTATCTCCTAGAATCCACTCAGATAAAACAAAAATATGAGCAGTAACTACGTAATTTTTAGTGAAACAAAAAATTGAATATAAAATTTAAAAAGTCAAACCATGGTGAACCCCAAATAGCTGCTATTTAAGAACAGCAGTAGCTTGAAATAGCATAGTATATATGCAGTCATTAGAGACAATTTTATTGGGAAGAATAGAGAGGAATTGTGACTTGAGACACAACGTATATTAGTTAGATGTCTTTTTCTCCATCCCTGTCCATAGGACCACCAGAAGCAATTTGCCTTCAGCTGTCATAGCCAGCAATACACCTTTACTCTTCGATCTTAGGGGCATATCAGCTCTGCAGCTCTAAGTCATAGTCTTGTTCACAGACATTTTTACCGCTTTTTCCTTCTGTAAGATACCACACTGGTCCATTACATTGGTGGCATTATGCTGATTGGACCTAGTAAGCAAGAAGTAGCAAACCATGCTGGACTTATTGGTGAGACATTGATGTGTCAGGGGATGGGAAGAAGCACAATGCCTAGTGGGTTCATTTGGATTTTGGAGACAATACTTTCCTCATCTGTGTGTGTTGCTCTGGCATATTTATTGAGTGGCTCAAAAACCTACTAGTTGTGAGTGCAGGGGAAGACCCTGCAACAGGTATAGGCTGCTGTGCAAGCTGCTGTGCAAGCTGCTGTGCCACTTGGGCCACGTAACCCAGCATATCCAGTAGTACTTGATGTGCTGGTGGCAGATAGGGATGCTGTTTGGAGCCTTTGGCAGATCCCCGTAGATGAATTACAGTGGAGGCCTTCAGGATTTTGGAGCAAGGCCCTACCATCTTCTGCAGATAACTACTCTCTTTTGGAAAGACAGCTCTTGGCCTGCTACTGGCCATAATAGAAAATGAACATTTGCCTATGAGTTACCAAGTTACCAGGCAATCTAAACTACCTTTTATGAACTGGGTGTTTTCTGACTCACCTAGCCATAAAACAGGGCATGCACAAAAACATTCCATTGTTAAATGGAACCACATATGTGATCAAGCTTGAGGAGGTGCCGAAGGTACAAGTTACATAGGAAGTAGCCCAAATGCCCATGCTCCTTCCTCATTCCTGCTACCCTGCCTTTTCGCCCCGCACCTGTAGGCTCATTGGGAGTTCCATATTATCAGTTGACAAAGGAAGAGAAGACTAGAATCTGTTTTACAGATGGTTCTGCATGACACGCAGGCACCACCTGAAAATGGACAGCTGTAGCACTACAGATCCTTTCTGGGACATTCCTCGAGGACAGTAGTGAAGAAAAATCTTCCCAGAGGGCAAAACATCCAGCACTACACCTTGTTATAGACTTTGCTTGGAAGGAGAAAAGGCCAGAGGTATGATTATATACTGGTTCATGAGCTATAGCCAACGGTTTGGCTGACTGTTCAGGGACTTATAAAGAGCATGATTGAAAAATTGGTAATAAAGAAATTTGGGGAAGAGGAATGTGAATCAACCTCTGTGAGTAGTCAAAAATTACAAAGATATTTGTGTCTCATGTGAATGCTAACTAAAGGGTGACCTCAGCAGAGGAGGACTTTAGTAATCAAATGGATAGGATAACTCATTCTGTAGACACCACTCAGCCTCTTCAGTCACATCTATCATTGCTCAATGGGCTTATGAGCAAAATGGCATGGTAGAAGTTACGCATGGGCTTAGCAACATGAAGATCCACTCACTAAGGCTGACCTGGCTACAGCCACTGCTGAGTGCCCAGTCTGCCAGCAGCAGAGACTAACACTGAGACATAGATACAGCATCATTCCTCAGGGTGATCAACCAGCTACCTGGTGGCAGGTTGATTACATTGGACCACTTCCATTATGGAAGGCACAGCAGTTTATCTTACTGAATATACACTTCCTTTGGATATAGATATGTTTTTCCCACATGTAATGCTTTTGCCAAGAGGTGGTTACTAAAGGCAAAGGAAATACAGAATGGATAGTAAAAGAAGGTGGTTATCAAATACCAGCTGCAACCATGCGGTTAATTACAAAAATAAGGACTGTAATTTTTATGAGTATTTTCTCCATATTTTGTTAAGAATAAATTTGTGCATATACACATTTGTATTAAGCAAATATTTTATAACCTTTATTATTTTTATTATGTAAAAAATTTATTGACTTCAAATCAAAATTTAATTATTGTTAATTTTATATAATTATATTTAGGCTAGTGTATCTTTGGTTCTATGAAGGTAGTTTTATCTTCTTTTTATTTTTTCTATGTTTTTAATTTACCTTTTCCTTTTCTTGAAATTTTTTTCATCTTTTTTCTTTTTTAGAGTTTTATTATCTTAAGCAGAATTATGACCTTGTCATTGTCTTTATTTGGAAATTATGTGATTTAAGAAAATGAGTATGGTGCCAAACTGACAAGGGGTGGACTTATGAAAGTTAATACTAGGTGTCAACTTGACTGGATTGAGGGATGCTTTGATGGCTGGTGAAGCACTGTTTCTGAACGTGTCAGTGGGGGTGTTGACAGAGGAGGCTGATATTTGAGTCAGAAGACTGGGAGAGGAATACCCACCTTCTATATTGCTGGGCACCATCCAATAGGCTATCAGTGTGCTAAAACAAAGCAGGAGGAAGAAGCTGGCTGGCTGGCCGACTCTTCTGGCTCTCTCTTTATTAATGCTGAGTGTTTGCTTGCTGTCCTTCTCATGTTATTTGGCCTTTGGACTCTTGGACTTTCTCCAGGAGCCTCCTGGGGACCCTCAGGCCTTTGGCTTCAGATTGAAGGCTGCACTGTTGGTTTCCCTAATTTTGAGGCTTTTGGGCTTGGACTGTGCCATGCTACTGGCTTCTCTCTTTTCCCAACTTGCATATACACATATCCGTATTGGTCCTGTCCCTCTGGAGAACCCTGACTAATGCAAACTGCAAATAGCTGGTGTTTAAGAACCGCAGTAGCTTAAAACAGCAGAATTATATATGCAGACACTGTAGAAAATTCTAATAGGAAGAAGAGAGAATGGTGATTTAGAGTTATGATTAGATTTAGGTAACTGATTAAATCTGATTAAAACTGATTAAATAATTAGAGTTAGGTAACTAAAATACCCAGCAAATATACCTTTCCAGAAGTCACAACCTATAATGAAAATTACTTTGATCAGATATACAATTAAATTACATGCAAGCCCTTGGGGAGATTGAGAAAGAAGGGTTATAAGGTACTGTGGAGTGCCCAGAGGTGGTTGAACTCAAGAATATTAGTAAAATGCACTTTCTAAAAGTGAGGGGATCATTCTAGAGGCTAGAAATTGGTAGGAGCTAGGAAAACAAAGATACAGTTCAGGCCATACGAAGTAAGTCATTTGGAACGAGGTTAGGTTTCTACAGGCGTAAGAGGTATGGCCAGGTAAAGGTACGTTGTGTGTGTGAATGTATATACACACATATGTTTGTATATGTCTATAACTATATATATGTATGCATCAGAGTAGCCCCAGTGGAGGGAGTTCTTGCATTAAAGAGGCTAGAAAGCAATGCTGGACCACTTTTCAGAAGAGGATAACATATATGAAAGTGACTCTTAAAAGATCAGAAACAAAGAAAACACCAAGCAAATGGCGTTAGTGGAAGAATATTTAACCAAAAATTTCATGATGAAATTAAAACCAACAACCTTAATTAGCTCCATTTTATATATACATATATTTTATTGGTAAAACACACATATAAATTCAAGGACACAGCCAAACAACTGGGGGTGCCACACATAGGAAATAGCAGACCTTATAAATGAGCACTAGATTAGAAGGCACACAGAACAAATAGACACAGACAAAGCACAGTAAGAGTCGGAGAGTATAGAATTAAGAAAAAGAAAGAAAATAAGGCAAAATTAAGTAGATGCTTCAAAATCATTTAAAATGTCAAGTGATTCCAGCATAGAAAACATACTGTAATCATAGTTGGAGTCCCTAAAAAATGAAATCAAAGATAGAGTCACCTTGTTTTGTGTTGTTTTGTTCTTGGTCAGGTTTTTGGAATCTATTTGAAGTATAATCTGCCCATTTTTAAAATATATAATCTGAGCCTTAACAAGCATATACAGTTTTTCAACCTACATCAAAATCATAATTTATGCAAGTTCTGTCACCCGTGATTAACTCATGACCCCGTGGTGTCAATATCCTCTCTGATTCCCAGTTTCTTGCAAATATTCATCTATTTTTAATCACTATAAAACTTGCCTGTTTCAGAGGTCACATAAATAGAACTTTATTGCATGTGATTTTTAAAATCTGGATTCTTTCACTTAGCATAATGCTTTGAAATTCATCTATGCTGGATGCCTGTATTTGTAGTTCATTCTTTTTTTTAATTGCTAATTAGAGTTCCGTTGTAAGACTATATCATTGTTTCTCCACTCATTAGATGAATAATATTCGGGTTATTTTCTGTTTTAATTATTTACAAAAGCTGTATCTTCATTAGTATACATGTTTTTCTCTTAACATAGATTTTCATTTTTCTCGAGAAATAGGTATTTCGTGAATGAGATAGGCGATTACATTTAACCTAGTAAAACTCTAATAAACGAGAAAAATATTGGTAGCCAGGATATACAAAGAACCCTCACAAATCAGTGTAAGTAAACAACTCAAAATTTTAATTAGGCAAATAATATGACTAGATTTTTCAGCAAATAATGTATATGTGTATATATATGTGTGTATATGAATGCATGTATAGGTGCTCAATGTCATTACCTATTAAAGAAATGCAAAATAAAACAAAATGCCATTATACACATCTATTGAATATATAAAATTAAAAAGACTGAGAATATTAAATGCTTATGAGGAAGTAAACAACCTGAACTCCCATCCACTGATGCTTGACTTACAAAATGGCACAGTCCCTTCAGAAGATTGTTTGGCAGTTTCTTCTAAAATTAAATATATACTTATTATATACCTATTGTGATTCAATTTGTTTTACAACCATATAATTTAGAAATTTAAACAAAGCACCATTTGTTATAGAACTAAACACAGTAAATGTGAGAAATAAATCTGACAAAATTATAAAACCTACATTGATGTGATAAATACATAACAACTTGTGCAATTTTTATGATTAGAAACTCTTACAAAGTTGCCAGTTTCTCCTAAGTTGATCTAAAATTTCTTTGCAACTCTTACTACTATACCTAAAGACATTTTCTAGGCCCTAGAATATGAAATTTAAATTTGACTCAAGATAAGCTAAAATACATCTGAGGGACAGTAGTTGTTTGGAGATACAGCCCTATCACAGATCAAGACTCACTAAAATATTATAGAATTGCAAACAACGTGTAATCACACAGAGAAGACAGATCTATCAATTTAGCAGAATAGAGAACCAATCAAACATATTTACACTCATAAAAAATGTATTTATGACAAATATTATATTACAGTTTACTAGGCAAAGAGTTGAATATTCAGAAAATAATGCTGGGATAATTAGGTGACCATGTAGAAGATCTTGCCTGAAAACTAAACAAAAACAAATGTTTAGATTGATTAAAAATTAAAATTAAAAGCCAAAAATGTAAAGCTCTTAATAGAGTATAAGGAGCAATAAACTTATCAACTGCAGGATGGAACAATTATTTAAATAAGAAAATATATAATCTGTAAATTAAAGAATTTAAAAATTTATCTACTTTGAAGTCAGTAAGTTTGCTCATCAGAGACCACCTAAATAATGATACAAGGCAAATTACAATTTAGAAAAAAAACTTAAGACATAAGTAGACTAAGTTCATAAATATCTCCTATGAGTCAATAAAGAATATGTACAGAAAAAAAGATTTTTATAAAGTGCCTATTGAAAAGAAAATAAGTATATTGTGATAGTTTAACAAAATGAAATTTTATGTACAAATTTTCTTTTAAATATATATATATATATATATATATAAAATTGCATTTTAGGTTCTGGGGTACATGTAAAGAACATGCAGGATTGTTACATAGGTACATACATGGCAATGTGGTTTGCTGCCTCCATCTCCATCACCTATATCTGGCATTTCTCCCCATGTTATCCCTCCCTAAATCTCTACCCCCCACTGTCCCTCCCCTAATCTCCCCCGACCTTAGTTTGTGATGTTCCATACCCTGTGTATATGTGTTCTCATCATTCAGCACCTGCCTATGAGTGAGAACATGTGGTGTTTGATTTTCTGTTCCTGTGTCAGTTTGCTGAGAATGATGGTTTCCAGGTTCATCCATGTCCCTACAAAGGACACAAACTCATCTTTTTTTTATGGCTGCATAGTATTCCATGGTGTATACGTGCCACATTTTCCCTGTCCAGTCTATCATTGATGGGCATTTGGGTTGGTTCCAAGTCTTTGCTATTGTAAACAGTGTTGCAGTGAGCATACATTTGCATGTGTCCTTATAAGAGAACGATTTGTAATCCTTTGGATATATATCCAGTAATGGGCTTGCTGGGTCAAATGGAATTTCTATTTCTAGGTCATCGAGGAATCACCATACTGTCTTCCACAATGGTTGAACTAATTTAGACTTCCACCAACAGTGTAAAAGTGTTCCTATTTCTCCACATCCTCTCCAGCATCTATTGTCTCCAGATTTTTTAATGCTCACCATTCTAACTGGCGTGAGATGGTATCTCAGTATAGTTTTGATTTGCATTTCTCTTATAAACAGTGATGATGAGCATATTTTCATATGGTTATTGACTTCATATATGTCTTCTTTTGAAAAGTGTCTGTTTGTATCCTTTGCCCACTTTTGAATTGTTTTTTTTTTTTCTTTTTTTTTTTTCTTGTAATCTGTTTTAGTTCTTTGTAGATTTTGGATATAAGTCCTTTGTCAGATGGGTAGGTTGCAAAAATTTTTTCCCATTCTCTTGGTTGCCGATTCCCTCTAATGATTGTTTCTTTTGCTGTGCAGAAGCTCTGGAGTTTAATTAGATCCCATTTGTTTATTTTGGCTTTTGTTGCCAATGCTTTTGGTGTTTTAGTCATGAAGTCCTTGCCTATGCCTATGTCCTGAATGATTTTGCCTAGGTGTTCTTCTAAGGTTTTTATGGTGTTAGGTCTTATGTTTAAGTCTTTAATCTGTCTGGAGTTAATTTTAGTGTAAGGTGTCAGGAAGGGGTCCAGTTTCTGTTTTTTGCATATGGCTAGCCAGTTTCCCAACACCATTTATTAAACAGGGAATCCTTTCCCAATTGTTTGTTTTTGTCAAGTTTGTCAAAGATCAGATGGTTGTAGATGTGTGGTGTTGCCTCCAAGGCCTCTATTCTGTTCCATTGGTTTATATCTGTGTTTTGGTACTAGTACTATGCTGTTTTGATTACTGTAGACTTGTACTATAGTTTAATGTCAGGTAGTGTGATGCCTCCAGCTTTGTTCTTTTTGCTTAGAATTGTCTGGGCTATGTGGGCTCTCTTTTGGTTCCATATGAAGTTTAAGGTGGTTTTTTCCAGTTCTGTGAAGAGGGTCATTGATAGCTTGATGGGGATAGCATTGAATCTGTAAATTACTTTGGTGAGTATGACCATTTTCACAATATTGAGTCTTTCTAACCATAAACATGGAATGTTTTTCCATCTGTTTGTGTCCTCTCTTATTTCCTTGGCCACTGGTTTGTAGCTTCTTGAAAAGGTCTTTTACATCTTTTGTTAGTTGTATTCCTAGGTATTTTATTCACTTTGTAGCAATTGTGAATGACAGTTCATTCTTTATTTGGCTCTGTGTTTGTCTGTTATTGGTGTATAGGAATGCTTGTGAGTTTTTCATTTTGATTTTGTATCTTGAGACTTTGCTGAAGTTGCTTATCAGTTTTAGGAGATTTTGGCCTGAGATGATGGGGTCTTTTAAATATACAATCATGTCGTCTGCCAATAGAGACAATTGACTTCCTCCTTTTCTAATTGAATACCCTTTATTTCTTTTTCTTGCCTGATTGTTCTACCTAGAACTTCCAGTACTATATTGAACAGGATTGGTGAGAGAGGGCACTCTTGCCTAGTGCCAGATTTCAAAGGGCATGCTTCCAATTTTTGTCCATTCAGTATGATATTGACTGTAGGTTTGTTGTAAATAGCTTTTATTACTTTGAGATATGTTACATCGATACCTAGTTTATTGAGAGTTTTAGCATAAAGGGCTGTTGAATTTTGTTGAAGGCCTTCTCTGCATCTACTGAGATAATCATTTGGTTTTTGCCTTTGGTTCTGTTTATGTGATAGATAAAGTTAAATTTCTCATATCACAAATTTGCTCAGGTTTATTCCTCTAAGAATACACTAAGATAAGTTTTGGGTACTAAGTCTGCATAAGTTACCTTTATAAATTATAGAGATACTTTAAATATTACTAAGTAGTTGTTGTTCCAGTCCAGGAGTTTTTAACATAGTGCAATTGTTGCTACCACTCGTCTTTTTGGCCCTAGTCAAGGTGTATGTAGTCTAACAGAAAGAGGAAAATTTTAGACATATTTCCACTAATACATTTTTAACTGAGAATAAATGCTAGTATGTAGGGAATCTACTTGAGAAAATATAAAAATATGGCTTTACTCTTTCTGAATATTCATAATAAAGAATTTAAATGTTAGAATCATTGAATATTATCCATGTTGTAATTGTGTTTGCATTGCCTCTGAAATGTGGATAGGCTGTTTTACATACTGTAAGATCCACATGAACAGGGATCACATCTACAATATAGTCTCAACATTTTAACTTCAAGATCTGAACAAGGTCTCATACATACAATATTCTCAAATTTTCTTGAATGACTGAATGAATAAATGAGTGAATAAGTTAAAACAATATTCAACTTAAAAGAAACTGAATTTGTAAAGAAAGTAATGCTTCTATACCTATTAGAAAATACAGAATTAATTAAATATGTAATTTCCTGTGAAAATTATTGAAACACAAACAATTTCAAATCTCCAAAACATGTTTTTCTTATCTGAACAAAATTTTATAAAATCAGAATAAATGAACAGCAATTGGCAATTTTTGTAATTTTTATACAGCTATTTGATTTACACATGAAAGGCTCATAAATGATGTTTTAGTGTACTGTAATAGGATGATTTTTACAAATAAATAGTTATATCATAATCTTTACTAATTTTATAGTTTTATTATAATAGATTAATAAATATTTTCCTTTTATTGTTTAGACCCTTTCTTAAAATATAGTATTTTTGTTTGCCAATTTTCATGGGCCAAAAAATATAAAATTCAGCTACTGTTTAATTCATAGTCAACTCTATCATCCCCAAAACCAAATTTTATACTAGGTGATTAAAAATTTGTTGTTGAATTAATGAATTCCATCCAAACAGAACTAAACTATGTTGAATTGAATTATTTCTTATGCTTCCTGGTTCCTGGAAAAATTACATTAAATAGATTTTTATTTCTTCTTACAGCATAATGTTCTGTCATTCTTCTTATTTTCTATTTCAGCATACTCAGTTTATGAATGTCAGCTTGAAATTAATATGTTAGATTACTTAATTTAGAAATTTCTTGCTTTTTTTCTTGTAATTGAGCATATTAAAGGTTCTTAGCACTTCCACTGGGAAACATCAAGCTAAGGTTTTATTATTTAAACATTGCAATATCTGTGCAATATACTGGTCACTTTAGAAGTCAGTTAAACCTGACTTTCATTGCAATCATTATATTTCAGTATTTCTGCTTATATTTTTCACTTTAGAAGTCCATTTGCACCTTTTTCATTGCAAAAAATAAACTTTACTTTTGAGGAGTAAGATAGCTAAAAGATTAAACAGCTATAGCTAAGAATTAATGGAGATAAATAGTTCTTTACATTTTATTCTATAAAAAGTATTCAATTAATTAGAAAAAAGCCAATGTTTACAACATATTAGGATACAGATACCATTTAATTGATTTTATTCCAAACTACCAAGTCTAAAAATATTGTCATTGTTGCAGTTTACCACTATTGATATAATACATTTTTTACTTTTTTTCTATTTTCCCTTTTCCTCCTTTTTTTTTCTCTGAGTGTATTTCCTCGTGGGGTCGCATTCTATAGAAATTTGCCACCAGTAAACACCCTATGTACAGGGCTGCTTCCTGTTGTTGCCTGCAGTTCCAATACATGTTGAGTCTGACTGTAGTGTTAAAGCACTTTGTCAAAAACATTTAAGACTTTCTTTCAGGATTCAATAATTTCTTATATAAAAGACTTACTGTATGGACCCGCAGAAAGTCAAAAAGTGAAGCAAATGCATTTAAACCACTTAGGAAAAGTCATCCTCTATCCAGGCCTATCACAATAGCATAAATCAATAGAGGTTTATTTCTCACTCTCAAAATGTCTGATGCAATTCTTGCATGCTTCGTTGATTTATAACTGTATAGTCTGGACCATTTGTGCCTTAAAGGCAGTTTTACAGCAGGAAAGAGGTAGGGAGGAGACATGCACACACTATTTCAACTTAGAGGTGACAGGTCACACTTAAGCCCATGGTTCCAAAACTTCTACAAAGAAGGCTGAGATACACAGGGAGAGCGTATCAAATATTTGGCTTCCACTGTCAATGCCATATACGGTTTAACTAAATCATGAATAAAATTTATGTATTTGCAAATTTAAAATTGTGTGTGTGTGTGTGTGTGTTTGTGTGTTCAGATTTTATTTTCTCATTGTAACAGCTTTTCAAAACTGTAGTATCACATGCTGCTTTTCAACAATAGATTTTTTTCCATACTTGCTTTTTATTTACTTTTTATTTTATTTTATTTTTTTAAATTGTACTTTTAGTTCTGGGGTACATGTGCATATGTTACAGGATTGTTACATAGGTATACACATGCCATGGTGGTTTGCTGCATCCATCTTCCATCACCTACATTAGGTATTTCTTTTAATGTTATCCCTTCCGAATCCCCCAACCTCCTGCTATCCCTCCCCTAGTCCCCCTACACCCAACAGGCCCTGGTGTGTGATGTTCCCCTCCCTGTGTCCATGTGTTCTCATTGTTCAACACCCACTTATGAGTGAGAACATGTGGTATTTGGTTTTCTGTTCTTGTGTCAGTTTTCTGAGAATTATGATTTCCCGCTTCATCCATGTCCCTGCAAAGGACATGGACTCATCCTTCTTCATGGCTGCATAGTATTCCATAGTGTATATGTGCCACATTTTCTTTATCTAGTCTATCATTCATGGGCATTTGAGTTGGTTCCAAGTCTTTGCTATTGTAAACAGTGCTGCAATGAGCATATGTGTGCATGCATCTTTATAATAAAATGATTTATAATCCTTTGGATATATACTCAGTAATGGGATTGCTGGGTCAAATGGTATTTCTATTTCTAGTTCCTTGAGGAATCACCACTGTCTTTCAAAATGGGTACACTAATTTACACTCCCAAAAACATTGTAAAAGCATTTCTATTTCTCCATATCCTCTCCAGCATCTGTTGTCTCCAGATTTTTTTAATGATTGCCATTTTAACTGATGTGAGTTGGTATCCCAATGTAGTTTTGATTTACATTTCTCTAATGACCAGTAATGATGAGCATTTTTTTATATGTTTGTTGGCTGCATAAATGTATTCTTTAGAAAGGTGTCTGTTCATATCCTTCACCCACTTTTTGATGGGGTTGTTTGCTTTTTCTTGTAAATTTGTTTTAGTTCTTGTAGATTCTAGATATTAGCCCTTTGTCAGAAGGTTAGCTTGCAAAAATTTTTCCCCATTCTCTTGGTTGCCAGTTCTCTCTAATGATTGTTTCTTTGGCTGTGAAGAAACTCTGGAGTTTAGTTAGAACCAACTTGTCTATTTTGGCTTTTGTTGTCATTGCATTTGGTGTTTTAGTCTTGAAGTCCTTGCCTATGCCTATGTCCTGCATAGTATTGCCTTGGTTTTTCCTAGGGTTTTTATGGTGTTAGGTCTTATGTTTAAATCTTTAATCCATCTGGAGTTAATTTTGTATAAGGTATAAGAAAGGGGTCCAGTTTCAGCTTTCTTCACATGGCTAGCCAGTTTTCCCAACATCATTTATTAAATAGGGAATCCTTTCCCCGTTGCTTGTTTTTATCAGTTTTATCAAAGATTCGATGGTTGTAGATGTGTGGCATTAGTTCTGAGGCCTCTGTTCTGTTCCATTGGTCTATATCTCTGTTTTAGTACCAGTGCCATGCTGTTTTGATTACTATAGCCTTGTAGTATAGTTTGAAGTTAGGTAGCATGATGCCTCCAGCTTTGTTCTTTTTGCTTAGGATTGTCTTGGCTATGCAAGCTATTTTTTGTGTTTTTTTTTTTTATGCGATTTAAGGTTGTTTTTTCAATTCTGTGAAGAAGGTCATAGGTAGCTTGTTGGGGATAGCATTGAATCTATAAGTTACCTTGGGCAGTATGGCCATCTTCATGATATTGATTCTTTCTAACTGTGAGCATGGAATGTTTTTCCTTTTGTTTGTGTCCTCTTTTATTTCCTTGAGCAGTGGTTTGTAGTTCTCCTTGAAGAGGTCCCTTACATTCCTTGTTAGTTATATTCTTAGGTATTTTATTCACTTTGTGGCAATTGTGAATGGCAGTTCACTCATGCTTTGGCTCTACAGGAATGCTTGTGATTTTTTTCACATTGATTTTGTATCCTGAGACTTTGCTGAAGTTCATTATATGCTTACAGAGTGTTTGAGCTGAGACAATGGGGTCTTCTAAATATACAGTCATGTCATTTGCAAATAGAGATAGTTAGACTCCCTCTTTTTCTAATTGAATACCCTTTATTTCTTTTTCTTGCCTGATTGCTCTGGCTAGAACTTCCAATACTGTGTTGAATAGGAATGGTGAGAGAGGGCATCCTTGTCTAGTGCCAGTTTTCAAAGGGAATGCTCCCAGTTTTACCTCGTCAGTATAGTATTAGGTTTGTTGTAAATAGCTGTTATTATTTTGAGATGAATTCCATCCATACCTAGTTTGTTGAGAGTTTTTAGCATAAAGGGCTGTTGAATTTTGTCGAAGGCCTCTCTGCATCTATTGAGATAATCATGTGGTTTTTGTCTTTTGGATCTGTTTATGTGGTGCATTGTGTTTATAGATTTGCATATGTTGAACCAGCCTTGCATCCTCGGGATGAAGCCTACTTGATCTTGATGGATATGCTTTTTGATATGCTGTTGGATTCACTTTGCTAGTATTTTATTGAAGATTTTTGCATCAATGTTCATCATGGATATTGGTCTGAAATTTTATTTTTTCGTATGTCTCTGCCAGGTTTTGGTATCTGGATGATGTGAGTTTCCTAAAATGTGTTAGAGAGGATTTCCTCTTTTGGTATTGTTTGGAATAGTTTCAGAAGGAATGGTACTAGCTCCTCTTTGTATCACTGGTAGAATTTGGCTGTGAATCCGTCTAGACCCGGATTTTTATTTTTTTTTGGTTGGTAGGCTATTAATTGCTGCTTCAACTTCAGACCTTGTTATTGGTCTATTCAACTCCTTTCTGGTTTAGTCTTGGGAGGGTGTAAATGTCCAGGGATTTGTCAGTTTCTTCTAGATTTACTGGTTTATGTACATAGATTTGTTTGTAGTAATCTCCAATGATAGTTTGTATTTCTGTGGAACCATTGGTGATATCCCCGTTATCATTTTTTATTGCATCTATTTGATTCTTCTCTCTTTTCTCTTTTATTAGTCTGGCCAGTGGTATATTTTGTTGGTCTTTTCAAAGATACAGCTCCTGAATTTATTGATTTTTTTGAAGTGTTTTTTTTTTCCATCTACTTCAGTTCTGCTCTGATCTTAGTTATTTCTTGTCTTCTGCTAGCTTTTTAATTTGTTTGATCTTGCTTCTCTAGCTCTTTTAATTTTGACGATAGGGTATCTATTTTAGATCTTTCATCGCTTCTTGTGTGGGCATTTAGTGCTATAAATTTCCCTCTAGGCACTGCTGTAAATGTGTCCTAGAGATTCTGGTATGTGGTGTCTTCATTCTCATTGGTTTCAAAGAACATCATTATTTCTTTCTTCATTTTCTTATTTATCCAGTAGTCATTCAGGAGCAGGTCGTTCAGTTTCCATGTTGTGTGATTTTGAGTGAATTTCTTAATTCTGAGTTCTAATTTGATTGTACTGTGGTCTAAGAGACTGGTTGCTATGATTTCTGCCGTTTGGCATTTGCTGATGAGTGATTTACTTCCAATTTGAGTCTATGTCTGTCTTTGCATGGGAGATGGGCCTTCTGAATACAACATACTAATGGGTATTGACTTTTTATCCAATTTGCCAGTCTGTGTCTTTTGAGTGGTAATTTAGCCCATTAACATGTAAGGTTAATGTTGTTATGTGTGAATTTGATCCTGCCATTTTGATACTAGCTGGTTGCTTTGCTGGTTAGTTGACAGTTTCTTCATTGCATTGATTGTCTTTACATTTGGTATGTTTTTGCAGTCGCTGGTACTGGTTTTTCATTTCCATGTTTAGTGCTTCCTTCAGGAGCTCTTGTAAGGCAGGCCTAGTGGTAACAAAATCTCTCAGCAATTGCTTGTCCGTAAAGGATTTTATTTCTCCTTCACGTATGAAGCTAAATTTGTCTGTATATGATATTCTGAGTTGAAAGTTCTATTCTGTAAGGATGTTAAATATTGGCCTCCACTCTCTCCTGGCTTGTAGGATTTCTTTTGAGAGATCCTCTGTGAGTCTGATGGGCTTTCCTTTGTGGGTAACCCAAGCTTTCTTTCTGGCTGCCCTTAGCATTTTCTCCTTCATTTCAATGGTGGTGAATCTGACAATTATGTGCCTTGGGGTTGCTCTTCTTGAGGAATATCTTTGTGGTGTTCTCTGTATTTCCTGGACTTGAATATTAGCCTGAATTGCTAGGTTGGGGAAGTTTTCCTTGATAGTATCCTGAAGAGTGTTTTCCACCTTGGATTCATTCTCTCTGTCACATTCAGGTACACTGATCAAACTTAGATTAGGTCTTTTCAGATAGTCCCAGCTTTCTTGGAGACTTTGTTCATTCCTTTTTGCACTTTTTTTTCTCTAATCTTGCCTTCTCATTTTATTTCATTGAGTTGATCTTCAATCTCTGATATCCTTTCTTCTGCTTGATCAATTCAGCTATTAAAAATTGCATATGGTTTGTGAATTTCTCATGCTGTGTTTTTCAGCTCTATCAAGTCATTTCTGTTCTTCTCTAAGCTGGTTATTCTTGTTAGCATTTCATCTACCCTTTTTTCAAGGTTCTTAATTTCTTTGCATTGGGTTAGAAGATGTTCCTTTAGCTCAGAGAAGTTTATTATTATCCACCTTCTGAAGCCTGCTTCTGTCAATTCATCTAACTCATTCGAGTTTTATTCCCTTGCTGGTGAGGAGTTGTGATCCCTTGAAGGAGAAGAGGTGTTCTGGGTTTTGGTGATTTTGTACTTTTTGCACTGGTTTCTTCCCATCTTCATGTATTTTATCTACCTTTGGTCTTTGAAGTTAGCGACTTTCGAATGGGTTCTCTGAGTAGATGTCTTTCTGTTGATGTTAAAGCTATTTATTTCCATTTTTTAGTTTTCCTTCTAACAGGCCCCTCTGCTTCAGGACTGTTGTAAGTCCACTCCAGACCCTGCTTGCCTAGGAATCATCCATGGGTGCTGCAGAACAGCAAGGATTGCTGCCTGTTCCTTCCTCTGGGAGCTTTGTCCCAGTAGGGTACCTGCCCGATGTCAGCCGGAGCTCTCCTGTTTGAGGTGTCTCTGGATATACAGGGATCAGGAAGCCACTTTAGGAAGCAGTCTGTCCCTTATCAGAGCTCAAGTTCTGTGCTGGGAGCTCCCTTGCTTTCTTCAGATCTGCTGGGCAGGGACATTTAATTCTGGGGAAGTGGAACTCACAATTGCCCCTTTTCCTGGTGTTTTGTCCTGAGAAAGTGGGGCTTTATTTATAAGTCCCTGATGGGGTGCTGCCTTTTTTCAGAAATGCCTTGCCCAAGGAGGGATTCTAGTCACAGTCTTCCTCCAGAAGCATAGCTGAGCTGCTGCAGGCTCTGCTCAGCTGCTGTGTAAACTTCCTTGTGTTTTTGTTTACACAGGTAAGGTTAGAACTGCTTTGGTAATGGTGGACTGCCTCAGTAATGGTGGGCTGCCTCGGTAATGGCGGATGCCCTTCCCCTCTCCAAGCTCTGTGCTAAGCGTGTTAAATGTATCAATTATTTTAATATATTTCATATGTTAAAGCACATATCAGTAATTTTTTTTTCAAATTCTTCAGCTAATAATAAAGATAAACATGAATAAGTTTTAAAACCAGCCTGGAAAATATGGTGCGACCACATCTCTATGAAAAACTAAAAAATTAGCTAGCCACTACAGGGTTTAGGGCAGGAAGTTAACTTGAGCCTAGAAGTTTGAGCTAGCAGTGAGCAATGCTTGCACCACTGCACTCCAGCCTGAGCAACAAAGCCAGACCCCATCTCTAATACATATGTTTGAATAATTCTCAGAATGCAATGGTATTGTGTAAAAAACAGTAAAAGACCAGAATATAAAATACACATAAGTTGGAAAAATGATCCAAAAGGTGGAAAACCAAACAAGACAGAGTCTTTACTCTCTTACCCAGAGATGTAGTGCAAAGGTGCAGTCTCAGCCCACTGCAACCTTGGCCTCCCGGGTTCAAGCAATCCACCTGTCTCAGCCTCCCAAGCAGCTGGGAGTACAGGTGTGCACTGCCACACCAGGCTAATGTTTGTATTTTTAGTAGAGATAGGGTTTCAACATGTTGGCCAGGCTGGTCTTGAAAAACTTTTATTGTTAGTATTCAAAAATATCATTAAGAATGTGAAAAAGAGTAATTACTTGGGGAAAAAAAGAACTGTATCACAAAAAGAGTGTGTTATAATACAGTTGTAACAAAAAGCTGAAGTTTACCAAATATGTGAAAAATTAAATTCTCAGATAAAAAGAGTAAAAAATAAGTAAAACTTAAAAATGTTATTGTTAACAAAAAATAAATAGAACTAAGATCTTAAAATGTTAAATTAAGGAAATAAAATGAAAATAAACAATAGTGGTACATATGATCAGAGACTGACAACTTCACACAGTGCTAGAATTAAACTGGCTGACAAATCCAGTGACTGTGTATATCTTTGATTATTAATTTTTTATTCTATGATTTTAATGCGTATAATCACTAAACATGCAGAAACAAAAAGATAAAAAAATTTTAATTAGCATGCTCATGGTAATAATCACATATAATCTTTTTTCATATTCAAAAACAAGCTAATAAAATTGTTTTATTTAAAGAAGTGATATTTAGTATTTCACTTTACCTTTAATAATATGCTAAAAATGTTCTAAACCACATATTAATATAAACAGACAATCTTTCAGTTAAGATATCAAAGTAAGTAAGGGTGAGTCACACCCCACTGGCTAATTAACAAACAACTAAATGATAGCTAGACATAAAGATAGACATAGATATAGGTAGATAGATATCTAAAGATTCTTTTTCTTTAAATATGAATCGAGTTCATTGACACTGAATATGGTTTAACATACTAATAGATGCATCACAAAAAAATAAAATCATATGTCCAGAAGAAAAGAAGGCTGTATATGCAAGTAAAAAACATACCTTCCAAGAAAAATAGCGTTCCTAGAAAATAATTTAAGAAGACCCACACAATTAGTATTTGGTCCTTGCATTCAATGATTTAAACATTGTTAATATTACTTATTACAAATTTTAAATGTTATATATTTCTATAAATATTTCTATTGTATATTTCCATATGCTGCAATTAACTGTATAAAATGTGTACAAATTTTATGTATAGTTATGTGGGAATGTACACGTACCTGTGCATGCATATGCTCTAGTTTGACTTTCTTTCTATTCCCATAGTGCAGCCCCCATCAAGTGTGCTTGATATTCCTTTCAAATAATTCTTTATTTTAACTTAAATGTATTGTGGTTCCTCATATGTTTCAGTATGTCTTTCTTCGTTATTCATGAAAACCTGTGAGTTGTAGCCAGCTTCACTAACAATCACCTATATCTGGTTCTCCTTTTCTTCCTATGCAAAAGGGAAACTTCTAAGTCCTATTACAATTAGATAGAGCAAATTGATTTTTTTCCGGACATGGAAGTGTATTCGAAGTGCTGCATGTCTTTTGGAGGGTAGAACTATTAAACCCCCTGTGAATAGTCCAGTTTCTTTCTTCCCCTTCTTCCATAAATATGGAGACCATATGTGACAGCTAAACTATTATCAACATAACATGCACAGTATGTAATGCTATGGGGTTATCTTTTTTGCCAACGGCCCTAGAATTGCAGTCATGTTTGTTTTTAAACATTCACATAAATGGAAAGTCAAGCCCTGTCAAAATTATCTTACCAATGTTTCTTACGTTTCTCCTCCTTTTCTCTTCCAGAGATACTGATCAGATTATTGAAATTATTATTTGCTTTCCAGTAGACTCATTATTCAATTCTTGCAATATATGACTGTGTTAATAAGATTTCTAGAGACAGATGTTAAGTGTTTGTCTCATGCTAAAAAACATTTTTTAATGGCTTCCTATTGATTATAGTATACAACTCAAATTCCCAAGTATTCATGACCTTGTCAACATGACCCCAGCCTACATTTCTAATCTTATACTACCTGACTCCCCCCATGACTAGCTACCACAATCTTTATTATAACCACACATAAACTGCTTTATATTCTGTGAAATTGCTATGCACTAATACAATTTCAAGCCTTGATATTTTCTTACCCAGTATACTCCTGCTTCTTTGATTTACCAGACATAAGTCTCATATTCACTCATACATCACCTTTTTTCCAAGGCTCCAACTCCCACTCCAAAACCAGGCTAAAAAATTTTGTGGTAGTCCACATATTTAAGAGATGTACAGTCAAAAGGATAATAAAGCACATAATTCCATTTCTAGTTTATTTTGAAACATAAAATGACTTCCTGAATTATTTTTAATAGTTCGAAACAATGAATTATTAGAACAAACATAATTTCATGTACAAATTCAATGTGTAAAAAGATACAGAGTGAAGAAATTGTAACAAAATTAAGGCTATGCCTGGGCCTTTAGTAGGAGGATAAAATAATTTGACTTGTATTTATAGCACAGAGGGTGTTTTATCATAATCTCCAACATTTTATCACAAAAATAAGTGAAACACTGAAAAATTTAAACTACAATTATTCATTCTCTTTCAGGAACATATTGTCAGAGAATGCTCCGTATAATATAAACAACTGTGAATGAGAATACTAAACCTTCATGCTTGTAGGGAATTCTCACTATATTAAAAGCTGATTGATTAAAATGACATAAATATTTTACTTGTCTTTAAAAATCATTTCTAATTCTATGATCAAGATGTGGAAAGTGGCGTACAATCTAAAAGGATAGTGCTAGGAGGATAAACAAAATTTGGTGTAATTCCCAGTTTGGCAGCTTTTTCATTTGGTTTCTCTGATCTTATTTTTGCTTAAATCTGACTATCATGAGGTAACTGGTAACTACACCTATCGTTTGTTTTTGTTTTATAAAGCACCACATTTCATTTCTATAACAGCAGTGAGTCTAAGTCGTTACTTCAAGTATGTCTGCTTTTATAATTTTTTACTTCGGAAGTCCTCTTTTGTGCTGTTCCGTTTCAGAAGTCCTTGCAATCTTTGTAATGTTTTCAGAGAAAAAACAAACTCAAAAAATTTTGAATACACTTTAAGAAAAATGCTTATTCTTAAAAGAATGCAGACTTCTGTCTTTAAAAATAAGATGAATTGGTTTTTAATATAATAACCTGGCTACAAAATTGAATGTACGTTTATGTTGTTGTAAGAAAAAAAATACTTAAAATGCCTTGGCTCTTCTTCTAAAATAATGAAAGGAAAGTTCATGGAAAAGTTTTATAAAATTAAAAGAAAAGAAGAAAACATATTAACAGTTTGCATTTCTCACAGGCACACTCAACTGCTCTGTCTCAATTATTGCTTTATCATAATGTTTGTGTACTGGTGAAAATAGTTGTTTTTAGAGGAACTTGTTTTTTCCCCATTGAGCAAGTTTGCTGCAGCAAAATAGGTGCAGATAATTGTAACGTAGCATAAGAATCTCTGTCCAATTTTTGGATTTAAGATAATTGCATAGTTAATGCAGAATCTTAGCTTATTAAAATTTAAAAAATAGTGGGGAAGGTGAATAGAAATGCTAACATTTCAAAAGTTGCTCCCTCCATTTAATTTTTGTACCGTAAATTATATAAAGACAAATCCTGATTTACAATAAATTTCAAAAACAAACACCAATACATCAAAATGTGCATTAACAAGAAAATATGCATGCTATCAAATTAATACATAGAAAATGAGATAGCAGAGAAAATATTATAACCTATTTGAATACTATATTGATATTTAGTACTTCTATAAGTAGTAAAGCTTATACATAAGTAATGCACAATTTATTTTCAATAAAGACATTTATATGCAATTTCATTCCACTATTGCAAACTATAAATGTTCATTTCTACTAACAAGATAATGGCATTTATTATTTCTACAAGTGAAAGAGTATACTTGATGTTATATAGGAAATAGATAAGTAAAGGTAGTGCTTTCATGACACTCTGGGCCTGATTGTTCCCTATTGAAATAACACCCTACTTTCTTAAGTTTCAAAGTACTTGACATGATACTCAAAATTTGCAGTGTAGAACACTAATTTATTTTTAATTCTCATAACCTATAATCACTTTATATTGTCCTTTATTCAAAGACAGTATTGTAACTACATTATTCAGCTAAGCCAACATATATTGAACATCCACTATGCTTGCCAGTTATGTGGTTCAAAGTAAACAAGATATTGTTATCCATTAGAGAGATGTAATTTAACAGGGAGACTGACAGCTACCCAAATTATAACTATCAAATTATATTAAAAATTACAGTATGAATGTGAAAAAGGAACCCTTAAACCTTCTGTGGAGTTTATGTCAGACTCTACAAAAGAAATGGATTTTGAGTTGACACTCGGAGTGGAAATTCATGAACTACATCAACAACTGCTTTATCAAGTTGGAATCCCTATGAAGGAGAATTGCTTATATAATGTCTTGACATTATCAATGAATTTTTCTTATTTCTTGAACTGCTCAAATGTTAATTGCATTAAGTGGCACATTTTTAAAGATTTTAAAGTGAACTGCAAGACCAAACCTCCTAGCTCCCTCCTCTTCCATAAATTCAAAACGACAACAACAAATTAGCCTGGATAGGTAAACTAAACAAATATACCTTTTAATCATTCAGTTAAACTCTATGGTTTGTGAACACTGTTATCTTTGACTTCTACTACTCTCATCCTGGCCAAAGGACTCCTAAAACATAAAAAAGGTTGTTTCTTTCTCAAGAATTTGCATTTGAACTCTGTACCTGTTCTGTTCTTACATCACGTAGTCATGCGTGTGGCTCTTAATCACTATTAAGGTTTCTCTTGCCAAATATCTTCTGTAGATTTCCACAGACAAGCATACACTACTGTATTCATGGTTTGTATTTTCTTAAGAGTCTCTTACCAACAAATCCATTTTATTCATTTATTTGTGAAAATGTGTCTTGTCCACATTTTTGCCCTAAGTGTAGGGTGAAGCATAGGCTTAGTGTCAGTAAGTGATTAGTTTACATCATTGTCATGATTTTAAGTTTGAGGTTGAGAGAGATAATTAGGGTCTCTGGTGGAAGAAATTTGTAAGCAGCAAAATGTTGAAGAGATGACAGAGTGTAAAACTTTGGAAAATCTGCAGCCTGACCACGTGATAGAAAAGAAAAACCCATTTTCTGGGGATAAATTCAAACTGGCTGCAGAAATTTGCATCAGTAATGAGGAATCGAATGTTATATTCACCAAGAAAATAGGAAAAATGTCTCCAGAGCATGTTAGAGAGAGTACCACGTATCACAAACCTGGAGGCCTAGAAGAAAAAAATGGTTTCATGGGCCAGCCCCAGGGCCTTGCTGCTGTGTGCTGCCTTGCTTCCCAGCCACTCCGCATTTAGTCATACCTATGAGTCCAAGGTACACATTGGGCTGTTGCTTCAGGGGGTGCAAGCCCCAACCTTGGCAGCGTCCATGTGATGCTGGGTTTGCAGGTACGGAGGAGTCAAGAAGTGAGGTTTGGGAACCTTTGTCTCGATTTTTTGCCAGGCGGAAGTCTGCTGCGGGGGTGGAGCCCTCATGGAGAACCTCTGCTAGGGCAGTACAGAATGGAAATGTGGGATTGAAGCCCACAAATAGAATCCCCTATGGCTCACTGCCTATTGGAGCTGTGAGGAAAGGATCACTGTCCTCTAGACCCCAGAATAGCAGATTCACTACCAGCTTGCACCATGAATTCGGAATAGCTGCAGGAATTTAAAGCCAGCCTATGAAGAGCTATATACTGCAAAGCCACAGAGTTAAAACGGGCCAATGCTGTGGGAGTCCACCTGTTGCATCAGTGTGCCCTCAATGTAAAACAGTGAGTCAAAGGAGATCATTTTGAAGCTTTAAGATTGAATGGCTGCCATACTATGTTTTAGACTTGCACAAAGCCTGTAAACCCTTTATATTGGCCAGACTCTCCCTTTTGGCATGTGTATCAGTCTGTTTTCACACTGCTGATAAAGCCATACCTGAGACTGTGTAATTTATAAAGAAAAAGAAGTTTAATGAACTCACAGTTCCACATGGCTGTGAAGGCCTCACAATCATGACAGAAGGTGAAAGGCTTACATGGTCAGGCAAAAGAGAATGAGGACCAGGTGAAAGGGGTTTCCTCTTATAAAACCATCAAATCTCCTGAGGCCTTTTCACTACCGTGAGAACAGCATGGAGAAAACCACTTACCTAATGCTTGTACCCACTTTGTATCTTATAAGTCACAAAATTTTCTTTTGATTTTACAACCTCCTAGGGAGAAAAGACTTGCCTTGTCTCAGATGAGACTTTCAACTTGGACTTTGGGTTAATGTTGGAATGAATTAAGAATTTAGGGGACTGTTGAGAAGGCATGATTGGTTTTAAAATTTTAAAAAGATGTGAGATTTTGGAGCTGCTAGGAGCAAAATTATATGGTTTGGCTCTGTGTTCTCACCCAAATTTCATCTCAAATTTTAATCCCCATAGTTCTCACATGTTGAAGGAGGGACCTGGTGAGGGGTGATTAAATTATGGGTACAGTTTCCCCCATGTTGTTCTCATGATAGTGAGTTCTCAGGAGATCTGATGGTCTTATAAGTGTTCAACAATTCCTCCTTCACATGCTCTCTCTCTCTCTGCCGCCAACATGTAAGATGTGCCTGCTTCTCCTTCTGTCATGATTGCAAGTTTCCTGAGGCCTCCCGAGCCATGTAGAACTGTGAGTCAATTCAACCTCCTTTGTTTATAAATTACCCAGTCTCAGACAGTTCCTTATAGCAGTGTGAAAATGTAGGAATACAGCAATAAATCAATTATCACAATAAAGTGTCACACATTTTTTAATCAATGCATGTAAATTTATGCTCATACTATACTTTAGTGTATGAAGTATGCAATAGCATTATGCCTAATAAAAATGTGCATATCTTAATTAAAATAATTTATTCTTTAAAAACATTAAGAATCAACTGAGCCTTTGGTGAGATATAATTTGTTTGCTAGTAGAAGATACTGCCTAGCTGTTACTGGCTGCTCACTGATCAGAGTGAGAACTGCTGAAATTTTGTATGGCTGTGGAAATATTTTAAATGAAAAAAATTAAGTTTGAATTGACTCATCATTTGATATGATTTGTAGTATAATGCTATTTGATGACAATTTACCCAAGGATGAACTTCTTTCAAAATTGAATTCAATCTTCTCAAACTCTGCAACTACTTTATCTTCTAATTTTATGTAATGTTTTAAATTATTTGTTGTCATTGTAACAGTGTTCACAGCACTTCTGGAGTAGATTCCATTTCAATAAACTACTTTCTTTGCCCATTCATGAGAAGCAACTACTTATGTCTTAGGGTTTTATCATGAGATTTCAGTAATCCAGTCATATCTTTAGGTTTCACTTCTCATTCTAGTACTCTTACTAGTTCCAAGACATCTCTGGTTACTTTATCCGTTGAAGTCTTAAACCACTCAAAGTCATCCATGCAGACTGAAATCAGTTTATTCCAAATTTCTATTAAAGTGGATTTTTAGACCTCATCTCATAAATCGTGAATGTTCTTAATGGCATCTATGTAATAGTAGGTAGTCATAGGTAGTTGTTAACTGTGTCTCTAAAATAATAATTTGTTTCAGCCAGCACCAGGGAAAGGCCTTCTCCTAATAGATTTCTACTGACCTGGAACTGCTGATTAGCAGCTTCTGATAAGATCTCAGGAGTTAGGTGAGTAGGGTCATAGATGCTCACTAGGAAGCAAAATGGTGGAGTGTAACTGGTATAAGGTCTAGGAACATTTAGCTGGTATGGAAAGAACACCTCAAGTGAGCATGTTTAGAAATCTAGTAAACGTACTGCACATTGCAACCCTACCCCAGTGCTGGCAGGCCACTACACATACGAACAGGCCACCCCAAGGAAAAAATCAGTCAGGGGAGAAGGGATGCAAGACAATGGAAGTATGCCTATGTATAAAACCTCAAGTCAAAAGGTCGAAACCTGCACTTGATCTCTCAAATTGTTCATTTGGCCCTCTTTCACGTGTAGTTTAGTTCCTTTTGTTCCTGCCCTAAAACTTTTTAATAAAATTTTACTCCAGCTCTCAGACTTTCCTCAGTCTCTTACTCAGCCTTATGCTTCTTGGTCAAATTCTTTCTTCTTAGAAGGGAAGAAATTAAGTTTCTGCAGACCCATTTGAATTAGCTACTGCTAACATCTAAAGTAATATATTTCCAGATTTTTAATTTTTCCAGATGCATCAGAACAATTACTATATTTGAGAGCTATAGTTTTGCAATGTGTTTTGTCAGTCATAGGAAATCCAGGCTTTATTGTCTTAATATATGGAGCCCAGGCAGAATAAGCAGTGTAATTCTAGGGGGCCCTAGAACTTTTAGCATGGTAAATGAGCATTGGGTTCAACTTAAAATCAACAGCTACCTTAGTCCCTACAATAAAGTCAGTCTGTGTTTTGAAATTTTGAGGCCAGGTATTGACTTACTCTGTTGAGCTTTGAAAGTCTAAGATGGCATCATCTCCCAATATAAGGCTATTTTGTCTACATGGAAAATCTCTTGTTTAGTATAGGAAGCTTCATCAATTGTTTTAGCTAGATCTTCTGGATAACATGCTGTCGCTTCTACATCAATATTTGCTGCTTTGCTTTGCACCTTTATAGTACGAAAATGACGTTTTTCCCTTAAATATCATGAAGCAAATTCTGCTAATTTCAAACTTTTCTTCTGCAGCTTTCGTACCTATTTCTGCCTTCATAAAATGGGATAGATTTAGAGCCTTAGTCTGAATTAGACTTTGGTTTAAGAGAATGTTGTTTGATATCACCAAAACTCTCTCTAAATCAGCAATGAGGTGGTTTGGCTTTCTTATTATTTGTGTACTTATTGGAGTAGCACATTTAATTTTATTCAATAACTTTTCCTTTGCATTTGCAAGTTGCCCACTATCTGGCACAAGAGGTGTACCTTTCATCTTATCTTGGCCTCTATTTGCCTTCCTCATTAAAATTAATTGTATTTAGCTTTTGATTTAAAGGTGATATACGTTTAACTCTTTCTTTACTTCAACACTTAGAGGCCATTGTAAGATTGTTAATTTGCCTAATTTTAATATTGTCATTTCTCAGGGAATAAGGAGGCCTGAGGAGAAGAGATATAAGAGTCTAGTCAGTTGGTAGAACAGTAAAACACATACAATATTTAGCAAGTAAATTAGCCATTTTATATGGTGGCAATACATTGCCTCAAAACAGTTACAGTTGGGTGCAGTGGCTCACACCTGTAACCCCAGCACTTTTGGAGACTGAAGCAGGTGGATCATGAGGTCAGGAATTCGAGACCAGCCTGACCAATATGGTGAAACCCGGATTCTACTAAAAATACAAAATTTAGCCAGGCATGGTGGAACATGCCTACAATTTCAGGTACTTAGGAGGATGAGGCAGGAGAATCGCTTGAACCCAGGAGGTGGAGGTTGCAGTGAGCTGAGATCACACCACTGCACTCCAGCCTGGTTGATAGAGTGAGACTCTGTCTAAAACAAAACAAACAAACACCATTTATGACAGTAATATCAAAGATCACTCTTTACAAATCACCTCAAATGTAACTATAAAGAAAAAGGTAAAGATATTATAAGAATCACCAAAATATGACACAAGACATGAAGTGAGTACAAGTTGTGAAACTGGCACTGGTAGGCTTATTTGATACAGGCCTGCCACAAACTTTTAATCTGTAAATATGCAGTATTGACAAAACACAATAAAGTGAATTGTGATACAATGAAGTATGCTTGTAATATAAAATTACTAAAATAGTAAGAATTGTTACCCTTTAGAAATGCTCCCCAGTTTTATTGTCAGGTGTTTTCCTGAGTTCTTTACATTACTCATATAATATAATGATCTTATGAGGTAGGTGTTATTATAATTTATAGATGAGGAAACCTGATATAAATTAAAGAATTTATCTCAAATATTATAACTGTAAGTGGAAAAATCTTGATTCAAAACCAGGTATATTGCATGCAACCTCTACACATAACTGAGCAGCCGTATGGATCACTAACCAGATATTAGCTTATATTTTAAGAATTATTTCTTAAATACTCAAAATTAATTGTTTGGTACCTTTTAGAAAGAGACAGTTTTTGGTTATATACCATAATTTCTATAAAAATATGCTTAATTACTGAAGAACTGAAAAGATGACATGGAGATGGTGGCATTTGCTGGCATGAAATATTGCCATTAAAATTATAATTTGGTTAATTGTCTTCTTTTCTGATTGAAAATTTTATCACCGTTTCAGATATACAACTTAAAATGTATATGTATCACAAAATAAGAGAATTTTCATCAAATTGTGACTTATTTAAGTAGAATATAATGACCTTGAAGAATAAAAGTTGCTCAGAGTTTGTTTTAAGCCCATCTTTGCAATGATCAACATGAGGATGTTTCTAAGAAAATATTAGATAATCTTACTAGGTAATGAAAACTATCGATGGAGCCAAAAAGAGAAAACAAACAGTAAATATTTTGTATTGACTTAAAGAGGAGTTACTAAAGAATTTTAAGACCACCATACATGGGTTACACTTTAATATTTTAGTATTAGAATAATAGAAAGTAAACTTGAAACTGAGAACTCTGTTAAAATATGGACAGGTAACAAAAAAATAGACATGTGTGCCTTTAAAAGCATCTCTATATATACCTTGATACACTGGAAAAACAACTAGGGATTAGATATGGCATCCTTGAGGAGATTTTTCTACAAATATTTTTGAGGCTACCTTTTTTTTTTTTTTTTTTGAGACAGAGTCTAACTCTGTCACCAGGTGCCAGGCTGGAGTGCAGTGGCACAATCTCGGCTCATTGCAACCTCCACCTCCTGGGTTCAAGCAATTCTCCCACCTCAGCCTCCCGAGTAGCTGGGACTACAGGTGCATGCCAGGACGCCCATCTAATTTTTGTATTTATCCGCCCTCCTCAGCCTCCTAGAGTGCTGGGATTACAGGCTTGAGCCACCATGCCCAGCCAAGTCTAACTTTTTTCTGAGATGCATTTGTCTTGATTAATTAATTTATTTCAACAACTATTCAATAAGATACAGGTATAATATTAGGCATGGAGATATCAGACTTAATTTCTCCACTCCTAGAAATCTCAGACCAATTTACCAGTTATAAAATAAGTATTAGACAAGTGCAACAGAAGTATAAAACAAAAATAAAATTGTAAGCCCCCTAACCAACTAAATCAATCCCCCTTCTCAGCCAAGGGGTTACCAAAGAAACCAGGAAAATTAGTTTAGACCATGATAGGAAGGGGTTTTTGGACATATCTCAGTATACTCTCCTTCCTTTCGAATTCAGGTACAAGTGACCAATATTAACAATACAACAGAAATCTTAAGGTTGACAAAACAGATTCCTGGTAGCAATAAGAACCAAATCTCAACCTGACTCTAGTATAGCATCAAAGACTAGGCTCTGAAAGAAATTAAAATACTTTACCCAAAAACATATTTATCTGACATATTTTTAAATGGTTCTGCAAAACCATTTCCTGTGGGGGAAATTTACACTCTATAGAGAATCCCCTTCCCTTTTCAGATCTTTTTCAGATCCAGAAAAGATTAGCTGAGAATCTTCACCTTTTAGATCTGAATAGAAAACATTTGCCATCAATTGCCTCTAAGGGCAGCTACCTATGCTGCCTATAATAAAAACCTTCATCTCCACAGTCCCTTATCTTAAGCCAGACCCTCCTTTTTTTGATTTCAGGTTTTTAGATAACTTGTTCAACCAATTGCCAATCAGAAAGTTTTTGAATCCATCTACCACTGCTTCATGTTGCCATGCCTTTCCAGACCAAAGTATATCCTACATTGATTGATATGTTTCCCTAAAACATGTAAAATCAGCCTGTAACCCAACCATCTTGGGCACATGTTCTGAGGCATGAAAAGGCCTCATTTGTCTGTGGTGATACCTGAGACTCATTGTCTCATAGCCACAGAAAACTAGAATGTGGACACACAGAGGAAGGTTAAGAACACCCAGAGAAATGGATTGCTGATTCTGCACTGAAATGCAGGGTGTTCTATAGATGAGCTTGAGGAGCTGGTGTCTGATTTACATAGGGTGCAAAAGATTGGTTGGACCAGGTGTGCCATTTGCATAGGGTGTGAAAAACTGGCTGACCCCACCTTAGTATTTTATTATTCAGAGGGGTTCTCTGCCTGGCTGGTACCATGTTGCTCAATCCTTTATTATACATGTGGTCAGAAAAAAAGGGAAGATGGAGCCTCCATGTTAGACATGCCTGGCCCCCAGGTAACCTTTTTCTATTGGCACAGCTGCGTTTTTCTATTGTGCTAGTTACCAGTTTGCTTATCTATGTTTGCAGCTCCATTTTTCAGGCTGCTCTTTGTTAGAAAAAAATAATTTCTTAAGCTGATTTTTGTTAGAAGAGAAATTCTGCTGAGGACTGTTTCACCCTCAGTATCTGCCTAAATAATTTCTTTCTACCTCCTGTATCACTGTGGTTGTCTCATGGCTTATGGTCTCCACGTTTGGCATTGAATAAACCTTTTTAGATATTTTACAGAGTTAAGCTTTCTTCATCAACAGAAGTATAACACATACACATATAACTTAGTCTAGAAATGCCAAATAAAGTGTTAAGAAGCCATATATGAGTTAAACTTTTAAGTATCTATATTTCTTAGTGAAATGAAGTCAGGTGTTGAAATGAAGACAGGTGTTCTGGGACAAGATGGGAAGAGGATAAACACTCTATGAGAGAAAGGGCATGGATTGTTAAGACAAGTAATTTAGATGGACTGAATCATATGTTATAGGGAGGGAAAAGATAAGAAATTTTATAAGTGTATTAAAAAATCTCTAACATAGAGGCATTTTTGGTGGACACTGTTAATAAAAGACCCATTAGATCTGTGAGGCAAGAGGAGAACTTTATTTTCTAAAAGCATTCTGCAGACTGGAAAGAGGGACAGACCTTGATTGAACACCGTTAAGCCCAAAATCATCAGTCTCTATTAATTGATTGATTTTAGGTGGTCCGTCAGTTGGCACCAGGTTGCTTATTGGTGCTTGGTTGGGATATTACTGGCTTCAGTTGTTTTCAGGAACTGTACTTTGACTTGGTTGCCGAACAGGTTTTGCAACTCTTTCTAAGGACACAGGTAGCATGAATTCTTTTTCAACATGTCACCATCTCTTGGTTCTGATTTTACTTTTGAGTGATAGAAGATCTACTTTGTATGCTACCTGGGGCATAATTTGTCAATGCTGAGTAGACTTGCTTACTCCTGAATGAAGCAGAGGCATTAAATATATTTGTTTTTACAAATTTTAATGGTAATTATATTTGTATTATCTTCCACTCTAGAAATAGTATAAAAGATAGACTGTGTATACCTATGTAACAATCCTGCACAATCTGCACATGTACCCCTGAACTTAAAGTATTAAAAAAAAAAGATGGACTGGTATAAGGAGAGGTTAAGGAAAACTACTCAGAAGGCTGGAAGAACAATTAGAATGCCCTTATGCTAATAATACTAATGAGAAAGGATCTACAGCAACTTAATTTGAAATTGGAATTAAAAGATTAGTCAACTTCAAGAAATAGTGAGGTATGAAAACAAGAGAAATCATCATCAGTTACATGTGGTAATTAAGGAGAATTGAGGAGTAACACCTAACTATCAGACTTTGGGTAAAAGAATGAATGTATTGTTTCTATCTCCTTCTCCTGGTGCCATGTAGGTCTTAAACTTTTTAAATTTTAGATCCAATTAAAATGTGAAATATTAAGTGGAATGTCTTATAGGCAAACTGAAGGTCTGAAGTTCAGAATAGGTGTAGACTGAAAACAAAGAAATAACAGTCACCCATAGGTGGTTAAAAACAAGGGAATTCATTAATTATTCTGTTACAGGATAGAAAGGAAATAAAGAACAAAGAAAGAACCTCAGAAAGCAGCAAATTTAAGAAATAAGTGGAGAAAAAATTTCCAAAATAAGAGAACAGTAAGCACATAAAATGGCAAAAAGCACCCACTCTTGAAGGCAAAAATAAAAGTGTTTTAATAAGTAAAATTATGGCTGTGCATGGTGGCTCTTGCCTGTAATCCCAGCACTTTGGGAGACCAAGATGAGTGGATCACAAGGTTGGGAGTTCGTGACCAGCCCGACTGGCATGGTAAAACCTAGTCTCTACTAAAAATACAAAAATTAGCCAGGCATGGTGGTGCAAATCTGTAATCCCAGCTACTCAGTAGGCCGAGGCAGGAGAATGGCTTGAATCCAGGAGGCGGAGGTTGCAGTGAGCTGAGATCCTCCCGTAACTGCACTCCAGCCTGAGAGACAGAGTAAGATTCAGTCTAAAAAAATAAAAAATAAAATTATAATGAGAAGGATGGAAATGACAGTATAAATTCATGCAATGAGGTCAAGAAAATAGTGAGAAACTATTTAGTTTAATATTTAGAGGACTATTTGTCATTTTAGAAAAAATAATTTCTTTGGAGTTATATAGAACATTTTCTGTAGGAGACAATGAAATAAATGGAAATAATAGAAATAGAAATAGGTCCCCTCTGGGCTGTTTTTGCAGAGGAAATATGTGAAAGTAGTTCTAGGAGAACACAGAGTGTATAAGAAATTGGAAGTAGTATGAGTGTATGTAATGACATGTTGGCCTGGAAAGAGGCAGAAATTCAGCATTATGGCTTTTGATTTACTGTCAAATGATAGGCAGAGTAGTTTTAATGGGATGCTGGATTTTCAAATAATCTTTGCAAAAAATGATGAAGTATGCTAAGGTAGAGCCACATAATATTTGCCTAGTAGCCTTACAAACTAAGCTGAGAGGAAAAAAAGCATATATGTAGGGTATTGATATGTAATGTTTTCAAAATGACTTAGCATCCTAAATGTACAATCTGAAAAATCAAAAAGAAGCAGTAATTTAGCAGTGAAAACATTTGTGGGTTATTTTTAAAGGTCATATATGTGTGGTTTTATTTCTGGATTCTCAGATTTCAGTGGTGTATATGTTACCTTTTTTCAGTACTATACTGTCTCGGTACTGTTTACTTATAGGGAATTTTGATATTGGGAAATGAGAACCTAGTTCATTTTGTGCTGCCATAATAAAATATGACAGACTGGGAAATTTACAAACAACAAAAATTTATTTATTTCAGTTATGGGAAGTTCAAGACCAAGGTACCAGCAGCTTCATTTTCTGATGAGGGTCCTGTGTCTGCTTCCAAGATGACACCTTGAATACTGCATTCCCTGGAGGGGAGAAATGTATCCTCAAATGGCAGAAGGCAGAAGGTAAAAAGCAAAACAAAACATAAACAAAAACGTCCTCAGTTAAGCCCTTTTATAATGGCACCCAGTGCCATTCACAAGGGAGGAACTCCTATGGCCTAATTATCTCTTAATGGCCTCACGTCTTAGTACTGTCATGTTAGCAACAGCTCCATACTTCGGGGGACACACTGAAAACACAGAAGTCCAACTTTATTGTTTTCCTTTCCAATATTACTTTGGTGATTTTAGGCTCCATTAAATTCCTGTGTTCTTAATATTAGCTTTTCCATCTCTGCAAATGAAACCACTGGAACTTTGTAGGTGGCATTGAATCTGTAGATCACTTTGGAGACTGTTGCCATCTTGACAATGGTAAGACTTTCAGTTTATGAACATGGAATACTTTTTCATTCATTTATTTATGGTTCTTCCAGCAGTGTTTTGTAGTATTCAGTATATAAGCCTTTCTCCTTCGTGGTTAAATTTATTCATGAGTATTTTAATCTTTTGATGCCATTATAAGTGGAATTGTTAATTTCTTCTTGTGGTGATTCACTGTTAGTGTATAGAAATGCAACTAGTTTTTACATATTGATCTTACCACAATTATTCTCAATTTGTTATTAGTTATAACAATTTTGTTAAAAACATCATTATTTAGGATTTTCTCGATAGAAGACAATGTTATATGCTAATATAAATAGTTTTACTGTTTTCATTCCAATTAGGATGCCTTTACTATTTTTCTTACCTAATTACATTGGGTAGTACTTACAGTACAATGTTGAATAGAAATGATAAATGTAGAAATGCTTGTCTTATTCTTAGGCCAAAAGCTTTTAGTCTATCACTGTGAGTATAATATTAGTTGTAAGATTTCAGTAAATGCCCTTTGGCATGTCGATAAAATTCCTTGCTATTTCTTTGTTGTTGGTGTTTTTGTCATGAAAAGGTCTGGATTTTTGCCGAATACATTTTATGCATCCATTCAAATGATTATGTGGTGTTTTTCTCTTTATTTTATTACTGTATATTATATTGTTTGTCATGTTAAACTGACATTGCATTCTTTGGTTAAATCCCACTTGATGGCATATAATTCTTTCAGTATGCTGCCAGAATGGGTGTGTAGTATTTTGTTTAAGATTCTCTATTCATCAATGAGAACACATGAACACAGGGAGGGGAATATCACCCATACCGGTGGGGGTTAAGGGAGGGATAGAGGGGTGGAGGGATTAGAAAGGGATAACATTAGGAGAAATACCTAATGTAGATGACACGGGGATAGATGCAGCAAACCACCATGGCATATGTATACCTATGTAACAATCCTGCATGATCTGCACATACCCCCAAACTTAAAGTATAATAAAGAAAAAAAGAAAAAAAAGATTTTTCATTCATATTAATAAGTAATATTGTTTTCTAGTTTAATTTCTTAGTGACTTCTTTGGCTGATAAAAGGGTAGTAATGCTCTTGTAGAATAAGGAAGTGTTTTCTTTTTTATATTTATTGGAAGATATGGGGAAGAATTGGTATTAATTCTTTATATGTTTGTTAGAATTCATCAAAGTAGACACTGAGTCTTGCTGTTTTCTTTTTTGCCAGGCATTTAATTACTGATTCAATCTGTACATTTGTTGTAGGTTTGTTCACTTTCCCTAATGTTTTATTTCAGTCAGTTTCAGTATATTTTCTGTTTTTAGGAATTTGTTCATTTCATTGTATCACCTAATTTTGAGGTTATGATTGGTTTGTAGCATTCTGTTATAAAGCTTTCTATTTCTGTTAGGTCAGTAGTAATATTCTAACATTTACTTCTGGTTTTAATAATTGAGACACTTCTTATTTTCCAGTCAGTCTAAATAAAAGTTTATCTATTTGTTTTGATTTTTTTCAACAAGAAACTTTATCTTGAACTTTTATTTTTCTATTTTTAAAATTCTTTATTTTATTTTCCTCTAATCTTTATTATACTCTTCTTTCTGACAATTTAGGTTTAAGTTTATTTTTGTTATTTTTTTAAATTGTTTTAATTTCCTTGAGGGTAGAGTTAGGTTATTAATTTGAGACATTTCTTTTTCAATGTAAGTATTTAAAACTATAAATTTATTTCTGAGCATTGCTTTGGCTTTCACTGCACCTCATACATTGTGGTTTGTTGTATTTTTGTTTGTATTTGTTTCAAAGTATTTTTAAATTTCTCTTGTTTTATTTTTTTGTTTATTTGTTTGTTTCACTGGATAAGAATTCATTTAATTTACATATGTTTAAAATTCTACTTTTTTTGGTTGCTAATTTCTAGTTGCAGTATGGTATGGTCAGATAAAATATTTTGTATAATTTCAATTTTTCAAATCTAACTGAGATTTTTTTGCTCTAATATATAGTCAACTCAGATACTACTTCATGTACATTTGGGAAGAAGGAGTATTATGCTATTCCTGAGTAGAATGTACTGTATATATTTTAGGTTTAATTGGTTTATACTGTAGCCAATTTTTGTTTGATTTTTGTTTGGTTGTTCTATTCATCACTTAAAGTGATTAAGGAATTAAAGTTTTTAATTATTATTTTAATTATCTATTTCTGTCTTTGATTCTGTTAGTTTCTATGTCAGATGCTTAGGGCTCTGTTGTTAGGTGTATATATGTTTACAATCGTATTTCTTGATGAATTTAAAATTCATCAATACGTAATGTATTTATGCCTTTTGTAACAATGTTTAACTTAACATCTATGTCTATTTTGTCTAATATTATTATAGCCTCCAAAAATTTCTTTGGTTAAAATTTGTATAGAATGCTTTTTACTATCCCCTCACTTTCATCCTGTTTGTCTTTATATATAAATGTAGATATAAAGAAAAAAATATTTAAAAAGTTGTATTTTTTAATTCAGCCTGACAATTTTCACATTACTAGAGATTTAAATTTATTTACACTTATTTACTGATAAGGAAAAACCTGCTTCTGTCATTTCGATAATTGTTCTATGCTTTTATATCATTTTGGCCCTCATATTCTCCATTAATGCCTTCTTTTGAGTTTAATTAATTGTTTTTAGTATATCATTTTATTCATGTCATACTTCATTGTTCGTATGTTTCAGTTTTTTTTTACTGTTTACCCTAAGACTAAAATTAACAACTTAAAATTATAGTAATCTAAATTAAAGCCAATTTAATGTCTATAGTACAGAAAACTCTATTTATTCGGCTTCAGCCCTGTTCCTATCATTCCACCAAATACATTAACAGATGTATAATGTTCCCGTTAACAGATTTATAATCATTGTTTTATGCATTTGTCTTTTAAATCATATAGGGAAATGGAGAAGTTACAAACCAAAAGTTTATTAATACTGGTTTTTAAAGTATCTAATATAGTTACTTTGACTACTGTTCTTTATTTATTTTCATAGCTTTTAATCGCAATGTAATATCCTTTCATTTTATCCTGAAGAATTACTTTTAGAAGGGTTTAGGGATTTTTTATTTTTTTACATTTCTATTAGCAATAAATGTTCACCTCTTTTTTATCTGAGAATACTATAATTTCTCTTTCATTTTTCAAGGATGGTTTTTGTCAGATATATAATTCTTGATTGACAGCGTTGACTCATTAAAAATCTTAATCTCATGGAAGATTTTCGTACATGACAAGTCACTTTCCTATTGCTGTTTCTAATGTTCTGTCTTTGTCTTTTGACAATTTGATTATAATGTATCTCAAATTAAATCTGAATTTCTTTTGTTTGGAGCTTGTTGAACTTCTTAAAAATGTAGACTCATGTACTTTATCAAATTTCAGAAGGTTTTTAACTTAAATATTCTTTAATTACTTTTATCTCACTCTTCTGAGGTTGCCATTATTTATGTTTTTACTGCTGATGGCATTTCATAGGTCTCAGAGTCTTTTAAGTTTTTTTTTCCTTTTGGCTGTCCAGTCTGAATAATTTCATTTTATCTATTTTCAAGTTTGTGATTCTTTTTCTGCCTGCTTAACTCTACTGTAGCATATATCTAGTAAATTTTGGGGTCTATTATTATACTATTGAATTTTGAAACTTCCATCAATTCATTTTTATAATGTCAATCTCTATATGTTTATTCACTGTTGAAACATGATTTTTCACTTTCCCTGTACTTCTTCAACCATGGCTTCCTTTAGTTCTTTGATTATGTTTAAAAAATT
This sequence comes from Saguinus oedipus, assembly GCA_031835075.1. Taxonomy (NCBI): domain Eukaryota; kingdom Metazoa; phylum Chordata; class Mammalia; order Primates; family Cebidae; genus Saguinus; species Saguinus oedipus. The sequence continues at coordinate 85,063,756 of CM063176.1, read as the reverse complement.
AGTTTAAATTCTTTTCTCTGGTGAGTCTCTAGTAATGTTTGTGTTTCCCAGAAACCATTTCTGTTAGTTTCTTTTTCACTTCATCAATTGGTCATATATTTTTTTCTGTTATTTAAACAAGACATTTAGAATATTTAACTTCAGCAACTCTAAAAATTATTTTCTTCCCCTCCTTGAGGCTGGTTTTGGTGCTTTCTTTGTGTTGCAGTTGCTTATTTACGAAGTTACTCTTCCAAATTACTTTTAAAGGTCTGTATTATTTGTCATATGTACTCTCTGAAGTCTCTTTTCCTTTAACTTACGCCATCTAGTTGTTTGACAGATATCTTCTTAAATGCCACAGCCAAAGAAGAAAAATGAAAAAGAAGAGATATCATAATACTCTCCTGGTCTTTGCAGATTGGCTGTGTTAAGGCAGTCAGTTTACCCGTTCATTAACAATACTTTAGACTTCATTTTCTGATTGCACTGAGCCTAAAAATCAGCTGGAGGTAAAAGCTTAGGATTTTCTACACTTCTTTTTTTTCTGAAATATACATGTCCTGCATCTATACATGACTTTTTCTATCCCCCTTATACCTAGAAGCTTTCCTAAATGCTTATTCCCCAAAGTACCTTTCTCTCCAGCTTTTGCTCTAGGCTTTTCATGTGTTTGCTATTTTCCCAGCTTTACTCTGTGGTCCTAGGTGTCAGGAGCTTGTTAATGTGCCTTTCTACGTTTCCCAAGAGTGCCCTTCACTTAGGAATAGTGCCTCTTTGAGAGAATTCTGAAGTGAGCAAAATAAAGCCCTCTGCTTTGTATCAGTTCTTGAGGAAAATTTCAAACAAGTCAAGACACAAATAATTCCTTGAGAGAAATAACTGTTGTGCACCTCCAGAACCAGGAACCCACATCCCCAACCAGAAACGAGGGCTCCCATCTTCAAGACTGCTGCCATGTTGAAGAGGAGGTGAAGTAAGGCTAAGTTAAAATATCACAAAGCTATTTTTCCATGTTAAGGCCACCTTTTCATGACTTATTATTCACTTGGTTACTATAAACCTTTTGCCATTTTTCAGATTTCCAAAAAAGTTAATTCTGTCAAGTTGTTTTTATTATTTTGTGTTCTTCCCTGGAATACAAAACTCTTGAAAGAGGGCTCTTGGAGCATTCGAGTCTGCCATCTTTACCAGACAATTTTCTTCCTCCCTCCCTCCCTCCCTCCCTCCCTCCCTTCCTCCCTTCCTCCCTTTCTTCCTCCCTTCCTTCCTTCCTTCCTTCCTTCCTTCCTTCCTTCCTTCCTTCCTTCCTGCCTGCCTGCCTGCCTTCTTCCCTCCCTCCCTTCCCTTCCTTCCTTTGTTCCTTCCTTTTTTTCTCTCTCCCTTTCTCACATTTTCATTGTAATCATTTCATTATCAACTCAGATTAATTAATTCTTCTACTGTTAGGTTACAGACTTCTAAGTTATTTCTGTCAAGTTATGTGCCTATGCTTCTAATATCCAAATTGTTGATTTTCTTATTGATTCTACATTTGACATATGTTTTATATACACTTTCTCTGGCTCTTATTAACAGGAACATAGCAACAGCTACTTAACTGATCTTCTAATCTGTGATGTTCTCAACCTATCTCCTATACTCCCTACTACCTAATTTATTACATTGAATAGCAGCTGCATCTATGCTGCCCTATTCTGTATAGTGTTCAGGAGTTTCCATTGCCTACTAGTTAAATATAAACTATTAACATTGCAAAATTTTTTTCTATTATACTCCCAGGTTACACATGTTTTCTTAGCTATAACTATTTGCTGTGTTCACTATCTCTTAATAGTATTCTAATTTAGGTGACACATTGTAACAGAAATTAAGACAATTAGGTCGGTCATGGTGGACTCATTCCTGTAATCCCAGCACTTTGGGAGGCCAAGGCAGGTGGATCATGAGATCAGGAGTTTGAGATCAGCCTGGGCAACATGGTGAAATGCCATCTTTGATTTAGTTGGGCATGGTGATGCACACCTGTAATCCCAGCTACTGGGGAGGCTGAGGCAGGAAAATCACCTGATCCCAGGAGACGGAGGTTGTAATGAGCTGAGATCATGCCATTGCACTCTATGCTGTGTGACAGAGGGAGACTCTGTCTCAAAAAAAGAAAAAGAAATTAAAGCAATTATCACAAGGGGCTGAATGTAAAGGGAGGAAATTGCTAAAAGTCACAAGGGAATTATTGGGGTGATAAATTTTAGATCTGATTTGTGGCCATTACACTACTGTATAATTTTGTAAAAATTCATAAAACTGTATATTAAAAAGTAAATTTTTATAAATTGTAATGTCATAGTTTAATTTTATACATGTAAATTATACTTACTAAAACTTGCTTTAAAAATCAACCCTTCACACAAAAAGCATCTTCATAGGATGAAGGGCATATAGTGTGTTTTCCTTCAATGTGTGTACAATAAAAAACCTCATTACTTTTTATTGGTCTGCTCAGGTTTTGGATTTCTTCATGATTCAACCTTGATAGGTTGTGGGGATCTAGGAATGTATCCATTTCTTCTAGGTTTTTAAATTTTTTGGCAAATGGCTCAAATGGTAGCCTCTAATGATCCTTTCAATTTCTGTGGTGTCAGTTATAACATCTCCTTTTTCCACTCTAATTTTATTTATGTGGGTCTTCTCTCTTTTTCTCTAATTATTCTGGCTATAATTTGTTAATTTTGTTTACCTTTTCAAAAAGAAAACCTTTTTATTTCATTGATTTGTATTTTTTGTTTCAATTTCATTTATTTCTACTCTGATCTTATTATTCATTTTCTTCTACTAATTTTGAGTTTTGTTTGCTTTTCCTTTTTAAGTTCCTTAGGATGTGTAATTACTTTGTTTATCTGAAATGTTTTTTTAATCTTTTTTGATATAGGCACTTATTGCTATAAACATTTCTGTTAGTAATGCTTTTTCTGTATCCCATAGGTTTTTACTTACTATTTCAATGGAGTGGACTGACATTAAAAATACCCCCAGTTGTTTGCTATACACAGAAAAGATAAAGTGTCATATAACTGATTTCTATGATCAGACCTAGTTTTGTAGAAATAATTTCTGTAGGTCTCTAATTAAAAAATTATCTTGTTCACCTATATGAAAAATATTTTATTCATAATCCTTACTGTGTTCAGGGTCACAAAAATGTCACCTTCAAAGGAATAACTATAGACTTTCATAAAGTAACCATTTACAAAGTGGGTGGAATTGATTCAGGAACCAACAAAGAAAAGAAAAGAAAAGAAAAGAAAAGAAAAGAAAAGAAAAGAAAGAAAGAAAGAGATAAAGAAAGAGAAAGAAAGAAAAGAAAACAAAAAGAAGAAAAGAAAGAAAGAAAGAAAAGACAGGGGAAGGAAGGAAGGAGGGAAGGAGGGATGGAAAGAAGGAGGAAGGGAGGGAAGGAAGGGATAGAGAAGAAATAAAAAGAGAAAAAGAAAGGAAAGAAAGAAAAGAACAAAAGATAAGACAGATGGGATAGGAAGGGAAGGGAAAGGAGGAGGGAGGGAGGGAGGGAGCAGGGAAGGGAGGGACTTCTTCAAGTAGAAGAAAATGACCCAGAAACAAATGACTACAAATAAAGAGATGAACAGATATGGAAAATGTAGATTAAAGACACTTTTCCTCACTATTTATTTTAAAGTCTATTGAATGGTTAAATAAAAAATAATATTGACATATTATTATATGCATATATAGAAGCTAAGTGTATGATTATAATAGCATAACAAATTAGAATTTAATAATCAAAGTGCATTGATATAAGGGCTTTATATTACATGTGAGGTGATATGGTTTTATTTAATTATTATTTTTTGAGACAGAGTCTTGCTTTGTTGCCCAGGCTGGAGTGCAATAGCACAGTATCGCCTCACTGTAACCTCTGCCTCCCGAGTTAAAGTGATTCTCCCTGCCTCAGCCTCTTGAGTAGCTGGGATTACAGGCGCCCACCACCACACCCAACTAATTTTTGTATTTTTAATAGAGACAGGGTTTCACAATGTCGGCCAGGCTGGTCTTGAACTCCTGAATTCAGGTGATCTGCTCACCTTGGCTTCCCATAGTGCTAGGATTGCAGGTGTGAGCCAAGGCACCCAGCCAGATAAGGTACTATTTTAAAAATAAATTGTTATCAACTTTTAAAAGTTTATTTTAAACTTATTACTAAAAATAGATAAGATTTACAGCTAACTACCCAATAATACAGATAAAACAGAATCATAAATTAAACTTAATTATTACTTAATAGTGTGTATTGCATCTTTAAGGTAACTGATTTTGTTCTAAAGTATCAAATTTGGTATTTGTATAATCTAATGTATTTTTATATATTATGTTAGTATTCATCTTTAATAGTTTCATATTTTGATATTTGAACTCTATTTTCCAATTCCATAATACATCCTTGAGGATATTTATAATAGTCCCTTTAAAATCCCCATTGTATTAATTTTATATTTTCCATTATATTATTTTGCATTATATATACATCTGTGTCTATTGACTAATTTTTCTCTTGGTTATACAAGACATATTCCCTCCCTCCCCCCTCCCCCACATACTTCTTTTTGAAACAGGGTCTCATTCTGTCATCCAGGCTGGAGTGCAGTGGCGTGACCTCAGCTCACTGCCACCTTTGACTCCCAGACTCAAGCAATTTTCTCACTTCAGCCTCCCAAAAAGCTGGGATTACAGGGGAGTGCCACCACTCCGACTAATTTTTGTATTTTTTGGTAGAGACAAGCTTTCACCATGTTGGCCAGGCTGCTCTTGTTTTACTGACCTCAAGTGATCTGCAGACATTGGTCTCCCAAAGTGCTGTGATTAGAGGCATGAGCCACCACACTCGGCCATGTTCCCTTACATGGTCACATTTTTGTGAAATGAATGCTAGGAATTGTAAAGTTTATATTTTTGAAAGCTGGATTTGGTTTTCTTATGAGTGTCAGAATTTGCTTGGCAGATAAATTACTTGAAGATCAAATTAGTCCTTTCAAGTAGGGGTTTTAAGAGGTATAAGGCAGATTATAAATAACTCTAAGATTTAGTATTATAGAATGTCCTCAGTGTTTAAGGAGTCCTGGCTTAGGATGGATAAGCCTTAAATGTCTCCAACCCTGTGTGAAGTCTGGCTATTTTAGGCATATGGATCCTTCATTGTCTCTTTATTCACCATGTGAAGTTTCATCCTATGTATACATTGTAAACAGTTTACAATTTAAAAGCAGACACAAAAGAAATACTATGCAGGTTTCTGAAGTCTTTTCTTTACATAGCTCCCTCCTTTTCTGTACTTTGTCCCTTATATTCCAGACTCTTAAGACTTCTGCAATTCAAATCCTTCTCCATTTAAGTTACAAAGGCAGCTAAATTTTGCCTGGGCCTTCTACTCTGTGCTCTATTATTAAATGTGACTACTAGAAGAAATCTGGGGTAATAATGAGGTTCACATCATTTGCTTCATTTTTATATTTTACTAATAATCACAGTGTGTTGCTTCCTATTGCCTACTTTCCAAAAATGGTTTCCTTATATGTTTTGTACAGTTTTTTATGCAGGTTGTTTACGCATGGAAGGTAAGTCTGGTGATAGTTATATTATTATGGGTAGAAAAAGAAATCCATCCCACTAAGTTTTATTTAATATTTGCACAAATTACAGGTCTTTTCAAAACCTGAACTATTCCTTTTTTTATTTTTATTTATTTTTTATTGTTTTATTTTTTTCATGGCACAGGTATAAAAATAGGCATATAGATGAATGCAACAGAATAGAGAAACCAGAAATAAACCCAAATACTTAGAGTCAACAAAGCAAACAAAAAATATAAAGTGGGAAGGGACACCCTATTCAACAAATGGTGCTGGGATAATTGGCAAGCCACATGTAGGAGAATAAAATGGGATCCTCATCTCTCACCTTATACCAAAATCAACTCAATTTGGATCAGGGACTTAAATCTTGGACCTTAAACTATAAAAATTCTAGAAGATAACATTGGAAAGGGCCAAGTTTAATGTTTGAGCATCATGGTAAGGACCAAAGCCACCTGTGTAGAGCCAAAAGCAGAGGGCTAATGGGAGGGCAAGTCCCTAAGAATTAGCAGAAATTTGGCAGTGGACTTCTATGGGCAGTAAAACTGATGGTTCAGGAGAGACACTACCTAGGTCTCAGAAGGTGACAACTAGTCATAGACTGATAGACCCTTCCTGGAGAGAGAAACCTCCATTAGCCATGCCACCTCGGATCTGCCCCCGGACTGATAAAAGCACAAACATAGCACTTCAGAAAATCTGCCCACCCCTACTCCACATGATATAAGGCTCTAGAGCATGGAATTGCAACTCGTTGTCCTAGCAACTAATGATACACATGCACTCAACCACCTTATAATCATATGCAGGTTTGGAAGATTTCAGGTGATGTGGTAGGGAGTCTCTTTTCCTTTCATTTTCTATTTCTACTGTTTCTCTCATTTTTTTCAGCCAACCGATATTTCATTTGAACCTGTGAGTATGTGTGATGTCGTACTGATAAGAGGGTATATTTTGTGTATTTAAAGTGGAGAGTTCTATAAATGTTTATTAAGGTTACTTGTTCTGGATCTGAGTTCAAGTCCTGGATATCTTTGTTAATTTTCTGTCTCGTTGATCTGTCTAATATTAATGTTGAAGTCTCCCACTATTATTGTGTGGGAGTCTGAGTCTCTTAATAAGTCTTATGTATCTGGGTGTTCCTGTATTGGGTGCGTATATATTTAGGATCGTTAGCTCTTCTTGTTGCATTGATCCTTTTACCATTATGTAATGACCTTCTTTGCCTCTTTTGATCTTTGTTGCTTTAAAATCTATTTTATTAGAGGCAAGAATTGCAACTCTTGCTTTTTATTCATTTATTTATTTTTGCTCTCCATTTCGTTGATAAATCTTTCTCCATCCCTTTGAGTCTTTATGTATCCTTGCATGTGAGATGGGTCTGGATGCAACATACCAATGGGTTTTGGCTGTGTCTTTTGATTGGGGGATTTAGTCTATTTAAATTTAGGATTAATAATAATATATGTGAGTTTATTACTGCCATTTGATGTTAGCTGGCTGTTTTACTGATTAATTGATGTAAATTCTTCATTATCTTGATGCTCGTTACTTTTTGGTATATTTTTGGAAAGGCTAATGCTGGTTGTTCCCTTCTATGTGTAATGCTTCTTTCAGAAACTCTTGGAAATCAGGCCCAGTGGTGATGAAATCTCTCAGTACTTGCTTGTTCACAAAAGATTTTATTTTTCCTTCACTTGTGAAGCTTAGTTTGGCTGGATATGAAATTCTGGGTTGAAAGTTTTTTTCTTTGAGGATGTTGAATATTGGCCCCCACTCTTTTCTGGATTGTAGGGTTTCTGCTGAGAGATCTGCTGTGGGTTTGATAGGCTTCCCTTTATGGGTAACGTGACCTTTCTGTCTGGCTGCCCTTAGTATTTTCTCCTTCATTTCAACCCTGGTGAATCTAACGATTATGTGCCTTGGGGTTGCTCTTCTTGAGGAATATCTTTGTGGTGTTCTCTGTATTACCTGGAGTTGAATATTGTCCTGCCTTGCTAGGTTGGGAAAGTCTTCCTGAATAATATCCTGAAGAGTATTTTCCATCTTGGATTCATTCTCTTTGTTGCATTCAGGTATACCTATCAAACATAGATTAGGTCTTTTCACATAGTCCCATATTTCTTGGAGACTTTGCTCATTCCTTTTTACTCTTTTTTCTCTAATCTTGTCTTCTCATTTTATTTCATTAAGTTGGTCTTCGACCTCTGATATCCTTTCTGCTTGATCAATTTGGCTGTTATAACTTGTGCATACTTCGCAAAGTTCTCGTGTTGTGTTTTTCAACTCTTAATTCACTTATGTTCCTCTCTATATTGTCTATTCTTGTTAGCATTTCATCAAACCTTTTTTTCAAAGTTCTTAGTTTCTTTGCATTGGGTTAGAACAAGTTCTTTTAATTCCCAAAAGTTTCTTATCATCCACCTTGTGAAGCCTACTTCTGTTAATGGAACACACTCATTTTCTATCAGGCCTTGTTCAGTTGCTGCTGAGGAACTGTGATCCCCTGTAGAGGGAGAGACATTCTGATTTTGGGTATTCCCAGCCTTTTTAGGCAGGTTTCTTCCCTTCATTATAAATTTATCCATCTGTCATCTTTGTAATTACTGATTTTCTAATTAGGTTTCTGAGTGGATGTCCAATTTGTTGATTCCCAGCACTGGAATCTGAGCAACCCACTGCACCGGCTAAAACAGCAGCATTAATTAAGATTGATGGTGCTTTTCTGCCCAGGAATCTCCAGTCTGGCTTCCTTCTTGAGTCCATCCTTCAATCAGCTGAATAGGCAATTCTGCCTTCCCGGAGCTCCAAACGTCGGCCAAAAGGGGACCCAGTTCCGTTTACTCTGCACCAAGAACCACCGTACCGAGTCTCCGGCAAAACTGCCGCACCGGCCACAAGAGTCACTCTGGTGACCTGTGGGGCTCCTCCGCTGGGAATCTCCTGGTCTGTGAGCAACAAAAATTCATCTGAAAGTGTGATGTCCTCTCCTTCTCTGCACTTTAACTGGGAGCTACAATCCCGAGCTGCTAGTGATCAGCCATCTTGGATCTCTCTCTGCTCAAAATCTGAACTATTCATATGTATTTAAATATCATTCTCTTGTTTTTTCATAGTTTAGTTACAACCTCCTCAAGTAATATGAAGGAGTGATGAATCATTTGTAAATTTTTATTTTTCCAGAATAAGTTATTAAATATATCTTGCATTCCCAGAATAACTTCTGTTGTTAAGGCAGTATTGCCATATTTATATATTGTTGGATTTGATTTATTAACATTTTGTTTGAGATTATTGTATCTACGTTCATGAAAGAGATTTGGACACCTCTTTACTCTAGAGTTTCTGCACAGTTTTGATACCAATATGACTCAGACTTCATAAAATGGATTCACATATATTCTTTATTTTATTTATTCCTGTAAACATGCAAAATATGGAGGTTTTTCTATTCTTTAACTTTTAGGAATAATTGACGTAATTGTGACTTAGATTTTCTTTCTAGAAAACTGTTTATAATGGAGTCTTTTAAATACCTAAAGGGGTTCTGAGCATAGTGTCAGTGCTGTGCTTTTCCAGCCAATCTCCCTTCAGGACAAATGACTTACTTCCACAACTTCCTTTTGACACACAAGTGCTTTAGACTGTCAACACTCAGCCGTTAGACTTCTAATGATATTACCCTCAGCTAAAGACAACTGCCTCACACATACTTCATCCCCCCTTTCCAAGGGCAGCCTGCATCCAGTGCCTATTCCATGCTTAATCCTATTGCCTCAACTCAGGACAAGTGTGTAGCACCATCTCTGCTTCAGAATTCCCTTTGCTCTTGGCTCAGGATTTGTTACTACCTTGCAGTCTGATGTCTCCTCCTGGTGATTTTGTTTTCTTCCCTTACAGCACAGAGGTTGATTCTAGGGTAACTCTGAAAATAACTTTCTTTTTACTAATATATATTTGAATCTTCTTTATGAGAAAACCAAGTCCTATGGATCTTGTTAGTATCCCAAGGGGTCTGAGAAAGTAGATACTAAAAAGGAATTTTGGATGTGGATCACCTGCTGCTTAGTTGTGGTAAAGACTATTGTAGGCACTAGATGAATGATGGATAGCCTTTGGCATAAAATAATAATGCAACTGTTAAACTCTCAAGGTAGTGAAATGAGCTCTTGCATTAGTGAAAAAAATACACTAGACCTGTAGTATATTATGGGCTTTAGAAATACAAGGGAAATAGTAATTACAAGCTTAGTAGATTGGTATATGGCTGTTGCTGGGGGCAACTGATGTTCCAGAGAAAAAATGTAAAAGGCTGAGGTTGCTTAGTCATCTAGTAAAACCAAATATAAAAGCCAGAGCACCCTTGGTAGCATATGAAGTTTGTCTCATTTCCTGCAGCCAAAATGAAGAGAAAGCTGAGTCCACATACCAGATCTTAATCATAGAAATTGCAAACCTCTAGAGAAGTTTAAATTTTCAAACTAGCAAGGCTGCCTATGCCCAATACAAGGCCATGGCTGGGAAAAAGTAAGAACGTAATGCATGGTTTGAGAAAATATAAGATGAGGCATTGAATACCCTGAATCTCCATAATTCTCTGAATGCTTTGTATCTGCAGAAAAAAACTTTCCACATAGGTAGAAGACAGGAAAATCTCCATGACTTATGGAAATGCAGAAGCATGTCTCTTGCTAGAAAACATTCTTTAAAAATATGTCTCCTTCTCTACACCTAGACCATAGGCAAATAAAAGGGATAAATCATACTATAATCCAACCTATTGGACCTGCTAATGTGGGAAAGGGAACGTACCCTGAGGGAGCTGCAAGAGCAGCTCAGTTGGACAGTTCACATGGAATTCAATAATGAGAGCCCTGGATACTGGGGAGTTAGGAGACAATGGAGAGTTTATGGATTTGAGGCCTCTTTCCTCAAATTTAAAATTTAACACACTGGCAAGGCCCCTGTGAAATGGTACAAATATCTTGCTATAATTGCTCATAGAAACCTAGAGAAAATGATGGAAAACAGTAAGTAAAAAGAAACACCAGAACTGCTATGACGTACAGTAAAAAAAAGACATCACAGACTCAGGAATTTGTTATAGATGTGCTCTATGTGGCCGTAAACCTTGCCAATAACTATGCTCTATAGGTTATTGAGAATAGTCAATTTATGAAAGCAGTAAAGAATGTACTTGAGAAGAGCATCAGCTTCACTGACAAACTAAATGAGTCTTTTACGTATATGACAGATGCCTTTACAGGACTATTATAGGTTCAGTGACAGCAATGCAAATGTTAAGAGTCTACAAAACAGAGGTCAAGTGGCCATTACCTATCCAGAGAGGTTGGATAAAGTTAAAAAATAAGCATCAAAACCAAGGAGAGACCAGAGAGGTTTCATCCATAGCATTGTAGAGATTATTAATAAAACAATTCTGATAAACAACATTTTTTCCTCTGAACTTCACTTCATATGAATTATTTTAAAACATAGTTCGATTTGTTGATTTAATTATTACTTTTTTTATACAAATCATTTGGTTGTTCTCATAAAAGTTAAACAGCATCTCTGTTTTATGAAAGTATAATGTATAGATTTTATGTTATATTTTCTTGTGGCAAAATATACATGCCATATTATCTATTAGTCCATTATCACATTTCTATAAAGAACTACTGGAGACTGGGTAATTTAAAAAGAGAAGAGGTTTAATTGGTTCACAGTTCCACAGGCTTTACAGAAAGCATGGCTGGGTGGACCTCAGGAAAATTACAATGTTGAAGGTGAAGCGGAAGCAGATATGTATTACATGACTGGAGCAGGAGGAATAGAGAGAAGGAGAAAATGCTTATAAACAACCAGATTTCATGAGAACTCACTCACTATCATGAAAACAGCAGGGGAAAATTCACCCCATGATTTAATCATCTCCCACCAAGCCCCTTCTCCAACATTGAGGTTAACAGTTTGTCATGAGATTTGGGTGGAGACATACAGATAGACCATATTATTTGTCTTTTTCCCCTGCCCCCCAATCTCGTGTCTTCATATTTCAAAATACAATCACACCTTCCCAACAGTCCCCCAAAGTTTTAACTTATTCTGACATAAACTCAAAAGTCCAAGTTCAAAGTCCCATCTGAAACAAGGCAAGTTCCCTTTACCTATGAACCTGTAAAATAAAAAACAAATTATTTAATTCCAAGATAAAACGGGAGTACAAGCATTGGGTAATTCTCCTGTTCCAAAATGGAGAAATTGGCTAAAACAGAGGGAGGACAGAACCCTTGCAAGTTTGAAACCCAGCAGAGCAGTCATTAAATTTCAAAGCTCTTAAATAATCTTTGTCTCCATGTCTCACACCCAGGTCACACTGATGAAAGGGCTGAACTCCCAAAGCCTTGAGCAGCTCTGCTCCTGCAGCTCTACAGGTTACAACCCCATGGCTCCTTTCAGGGGCTGGTGTTGAACGCCTGTGGCTTTTCCAGGTCTCATTGCAAGCTGTCAGTGGAGCTATCATTCTGGGGTCTGGAGGATGGGCCCCCCTCCTCACAGGTCTACTAGGTGGTGCTTCAGCGGAGACTCTATTTGGGGACTCAAAACCCACTTTTCTACTCTGAACTATCTTAATAGCAATTTCCATGAGGGTTCTACCCCTGCTGCAGATTTCTGCCTGGACATTCAGATATTTGCACACACCCTCTGAGGTCTAGGTGGAAGCTCTCAAGTTTAAAATTTTACACTCTGCACACCCTGCAGGCTTAACACCATGTGGAAACTTTGGTGGCTTCTGGCCTACACCCTCTGAAGCAACAGCCTGAGGTATATCTTGGTTCCTTTCAGCCAAGACTGCAGCTAAAGTGGCTGGGATGCAGGGAGCATTTTCCTGACATTGTGCAAGGCAGCAGGGCCCTGGGCCTGGCCCATGAAACTATTCTTCCCTCCTAGGCCTCTGGGCCTGTGATGGGAGGTGCTGCTGTGAAGGTCTCTGAAATACCTTGGAGGGCTTTTCCCCATTGTCTTGGCTATTAATTTTTGGCTTCTCTTTGCTTATGTAAATTTCTGCAGCAGAATTAAGTTTCTCCCCTGAAAATGAGTTTTCCTTTTCGACCATATTGTCAGACTACAAATTTTCCAAAGTTTTATGCGCTGTTTCCCTTTTGAATCTAAGTTCCAGTTTTAGATTTTCTCTTTTCTTGTGTGTATAACTATAATTCTTAGAAGCAGCCAGACTACATCTTGAATTCTTTGCTGCTTAGAAATTTATTCTGACAGATACCCTAAATCGTCTCTTTTAAATTCAAAGTTCCACAGATCCCTAGAGCAGGGGCACAGCAAGAGTGACCCTTACCACCATTGCCAATAAGAAGTACCTTATCTCCATCTGAGCATACTTCAGTCTGAACTTTACTGTCCTTGTCATTATCACCATTTTGGTCACAGCATTGAACAAGTCTCTAGAAGGTTCCAAACTTTCACTTCTTTTTTCTGTCTTCCTCTGTGCCCTTCAAATTGTTCAGTGTCTGCCCATTATCCAGTTCTAAAGCTGATTCCCACTTTCAGGTATTTGTACAGAAATGCCCCACAAGTAGATGCCAATTTCCTATATTGTTTTATTCTTGCATTGCTATAAAGAACTACCTGAGACTGTGTAATGTGTAATGGAAACAGGTTTAGTTGGCTCAGGGTTCCAGAATCTGTACAGGAAATATGGCTGTGGAGGCCTCAGGACACTTATAGTGTAAGGAGAAGAGAAAGGAGGCACATCTTATAGGAAGAAGAAAAGAGAGAAGGAGGAAGTGCACACAGTTATAAGCAACCGGATCTCATGAGAACTCACTCACTGTCATGAGTGAGTTCTATGACAGTAAGGAAATAGTTTGGCCCCATGATCCGGGCATCTTCCACCAGGCCCCTCCTTCAATATTGGGGATTGCAATTTGATAAGAGATTTGGGTGGGGACACAAATACAAACCATAGCAATTAGTTTGAAGTTTATTTTATCTAATATAAGAATAGTGACCCATGCTCTTTTTTTGTTATTTGCATAATAGATCTTTTCTGTGTCTTTACTTTGAGCCTGTGGATGTCATTATATGTGAGGGGGGTCTCTTGAAGAGAGAAAATTGTTGAGTTTTGTTTTTTAATTCAACATGCTACCCTATGACTTTTAATTTGGGCATTGAAACTGTATTGATTCAAGATTAATATTGATATTTGTGGTCTGTGAGCTATGTACTTAAGTATATTTTTGTGAAAGCAGATATTGTGCTTCTCAATATTTAGAACTTCTTTACCAATCTCTCGTAAAGCTAATGCAGTGGTACAAATTTCCTTAGCAATTGCTTGTCAGGGAAAGATTTTACTTATTTTTGCTTATGAAGCTTAGTTTTGCAGGATGTTAAATTCCTGTTTGGAATTTCTTTTCTTTGAGAATGTTGTGGGCCGGGCACAGTGGCTCAAGCCTGTAATCCCAGCACTTTTGGAGGTCGAGGCAGGTGAATCATGAGGTCAAGAGATTGAGACCATCCTGGTCAACATGGTGAAACCCCGTCTCTACTAAAAATACAAAAAAATTAGCTGGGCACAGTGGTGCGTGCCTGTAATCCCAGCTACTCAGGAGGCTGAGGCAGGAGAATTGCCTGAACCCAGGAGGTGGAGGTTGCGGTGAGCCAAGATCGCGCCATTGCACTCCAGCCTGGGTAACGAGAGCGAAACTCCATCTCAAAAAAAAAATAAAAATAAAAATGTGTAAATAGGCCCCTAATCTCTTCTGACTTGTAAGCTTTCTGCTGAAAGTCTACTGATAGTCTAATAGAGTTCCCTTTATATATAATCTGATTCTTTTCTCTAGCTGCCTTTAAGATTTTTTTCTTCTACATTGACCTTGGAAAGTTTAATGACTATGTGTCTTCAGAATGGTTGTCTTTTATAGTATCACTCAGGAGTTCTCTGAATTTCTTCAATTTGCATGTCAACCTCTTTAGTGAGATTGGGAAGATTTTTGTGGAGTTTATCCTCAAATGTTTTCTAAATTGCTTCTACTGTTTCCTCTTTTCTCAGGAATTTCAATGAGTCACAGTTTTTGTCTCTATATGATTGTAATTATTTCAGAGACTTTATTTTTAGTTTATTTTTATTTTAGTCTGACCAGGTTGATTCAAAGGATCACTCTATATGCTATAAAATTCTTTGCTCAGCTTGTTCTAGTCTGTTCTCAAGGTTTTCAATTGTACTTTAAAATCCCCATAGTCATTTTTTTAATTATTGAATTTAGATATGTTTTCTTCTTTAAATGAGTATGTTGTCTTACAACACTAAGGTAAGTTTTCTGACTTCCTTGGATTTGGTTTCAACTTTCTTTTGAATTTTATTGAACTTCCTTGTCATCCAGATTCTAAATTCTTTGTCATTTCAGACATTTCAATCTGGTGAGAATCCATTGTTGGGTAGCTAGTGATACCATTTGAATGTAAGTAAACACTGACTTTTAAAATTCTGGAGTTCTTGTGCTGTTTCCTTCTCATCTAAGGGGGCTCGTTTTTGTTTATCTTTTTGAAGTTGCCATTGTTAGGATGGAACTTTCTGTTTTTATATTCTTTTTTCCCTTGAGGGTTTGATTGTAGATTATGTTATGTATAGTCAACTGGATTCATTCATGGGTGCTTTCTGAGGGCCAAGGCTCTGCATGGGATTTTTAGTTGTGACTAGTTTCCTGCATTGGGTTTCACAGCCATTACATGCTAAATAAATTCATTTTTGTTTGGTGCTGTAATTCAGGCTGTGATCCAGTAGATGATGCTTAAGAGTGAGAACCAGCAGATAGGCTCTTAGTCACATACCTCTTTCATATTTTAGCGAGTTGACAGAAGTGCTCTAGGAAGAGGCAGATGAGGTGGTGAGAAGTGACACCCTCACCATGTCCATTTCTGAGCCTTGAGGAAGACTCCTGCAATCACTGGTGCCACACCCACATTTCCTTAGCCCTTAAAGGGTATCCTGGCAGGCTGCACTTTTTCTTCCCTCAGGGGAAACCTGAGCCAATGGTTAGGTTATAAGGAGACCTGTAACTGGATGGGGACTCACTAGACCTCTGAGGTGAGCAAAGTCATAGTTGTGTGTGAAATATGTCTGCAGGTATTCTAGCGGTGGAGGAAGTGGGTCAAGGGTAGAAAATTCCTGGAAAGGGCAATAGTGCTACAGGTGTGAAGCTGGTGTGGTGGCACACCCTGGGATTATTTCACCTAGCAGGTGGCTATGCAGTCCACCCAGTTCAAACTCCCCAACCAGCTCTCCCTCTGAACAGGCCCCATCAACCCCAAGATAAGGGGCTGCCCCAGGACAAGGCTTAAGCAGCTAGTTGTGTCCCAAGCCTCCTGCACCCAGATTGTGGGCTGTTCTAAGTGTTCCAGGGTATGGGGCTCCTTTGGGCAGAACCTTTGGCTATCCAACAAACTAACATCTTCTGGACCAGTCTTGTGGCAGAGGGATGCCCAGCTCCTACACCAGTATACAACCCATGCCTCACTCTTTTCAGTGTTCTGGGAATTGGGGCTCCTTCCCTGCTCAAGCTTGGGCCACAGATCTTAAGTTGATACTGTTGGGTGGTGTGCTCAATTCCTAGGGATCTGATACTGGTCTGCAGGGTTTTCCTCTGCCCCCTCAAGATTGAGCACTACCTGTACTTGGGGTGCTAGATTGCTTCTGGTCCACTGGCCACATACTCAAGTGGGGCAGTGGAGGCTGTGCTGTTACCCTCTTGCGGGAGTGGCCAGGCAGGCAGCTTTGGGAGGGATCAGTGGACAGTGGGACATGCAGATCAGATGTGTCCTGGTCGCATAGGAAAAACAGCCCTGCTCTTACTGGTCTGAAATTTAGCAGGGGCTAGACCCACTCAGAGAAGGATGGAGAGCTTTCAGGGGTGCAAAACTGTGGTCACATTTTACTGCAGCTGCCCTGCATGCAAAACTTTCTGGGCACTGTACTGGCTTCTCTGCCTCTGCCTACTCTGCCAGTTCAACTGGTTCTGGGATTTCCTGTAGCTGGCATGTCAGAGCTTTGTGATAGTAGTGTGGTGTCTCAGAGTTCCTTCACACACACCTTCCTTTGGACCTATTTAGGACTAGAAGCCAGTCCTACCACTTGCCAACTCTATGCAAACTTCCCAGGTTTCTTTCTCTTCCACCTTGGTGCCTGTGTCACCTCTCTGTTGACTTCCAGTGTTGTTTCTCAAAAGAAGTATGATAGTTTACTCTATGTTTTGTTTCCTGTCAGTAGAATAGGTATTTTCTGACTCATCTAGTTGGCCATCTTGTCTCTTTTTCTAAGTATCTTCTAAAATTCCTTTTGATTTATTCTTTGACCCATTGGCTATTTATTACAGTGTTGTTCATGTGGGGTGTGGTGACTCATACCTGTAATCTCAGCAATTGGGAGGCCAAGGATGGACGATTTCTTGACTCCCAAAGTTCGAGATCAGCCTGGACAACATAGTGAGACCCTGTCTCTACAATGAATAAATGACTGAATAAATACCTGAGCCTGGTGGCATATGCCTGTAATCTCAGCTACTCAAGAGGCTGAGGTGGGAGGATCACTTGAGCCAAGGAGGTCTACATTGCAGTGAGCTGTAATTAGGCAACCACACTTCAGCCTTGATGATAGTGATATTCTTTCTCAAAAAAAAGGCTATTTTTTAATTTCTAAGTATTTGTAGATTTTCCAGTGTTCCTTCTGGTTTTGATTTTTAACTTCATTCCGTTGTGATTTGAGAAGATATTTTATATATATATTTAAAATCTACTAATGCTTGTTTTGTGGCCTAGCACATAGTATATTCTGGAGAATTTCAAAGGTGTATAGACAAAAAAATATTTTTTGCTGTTGTTGGGTTAAGTGCTCTGTATATTTGTTAGGTCTAGTTGCTTTATTGTATTGTTCACATTGTCTCTTTCCTTACTTATTTTTGTCTGATTGTTTTTATTCATTATAAAACATGTAGGAGCAACCTCATCAACTATTATATAGAAAATAGGCTCTCATTGTTAAATTCTGTTTTTTGCTCCATATATTTTGATTATCTGTTATGTCCATAAATGTGTATTATTACTATATCTTCTTGCTGTATTGAATGTATAAAATGTCCTTTCTCGTCTCTTGTAACTGTCTTTTAAGGTAAATCAGCACAATTCTGACACCAGCTTCTGAGAACAACAATGTTTAAAATGTATATAGAAACAACAAAATTTGAAAAACAACAATAAAAAATATACTAGGGTGGCATGTGCTACTATTGATGAAGCTAGTAAGAAGGAATTTTTTTTAAGTTATTTGTATAAATTTGAGGAAAGACAAACAGAAATTCCAGCAATTATTAAGTATAATAAAAAGCGTTAATAACTTTTTATTAATATCAAAAAAAATAAGCATGCAAATGGTAGGATGGGCAGAAGTATTTGTATTTGTATATAATAAATATAGTAAAACTATGATTTATTCTTTGTTTCAATAATTTCAATTAATTAATAAAAATAAACCAAATACAAATTTGTAAATGATACATAGGTTATTCACAAAAGTTGAAATGCAGCTGGCCAAATGAATCAAGTAACTTACATTCAATATCATTAGAATTTAGATGTTTACATCCAATATTTTAAAATATGCTAACACACAATGTGAAAAAATTTTTAAAAAATACTCTAGTAAGGTATAGAAATATGGAAACCCTGATTTGTTACTAGAAGTTTGTGAATGACTGTACCACTTTGAAAATTAATTTGCAGAGTTAGTAAAATAAAGCATATCACGTTTATCTCAACAATAATTTCAGGAATCTCTCTTACATAAATCACATCATTAACATATTAGGGCATAGTTCTCTTGAAATCAGTTAATCATAAAAAATACTCATTTTAAAATTAATATATATTTATCATAGCCATATTAACTTTAAAAGTTCATCTCTTTATGTGAGCACTTTATAAGGGAAAATTTATTTATGGGATAAAGATTCTGGGAAGAACAGAATAACACTCAGATAGTATGATTTTAAGGACTCTGAATCAGTTTCAGAGATTCTTAAACTAAAACTCCAAAGCGTTTCATTATGCTATTTATTTATTCATTTGAGATACAGACCTGCAAAACATGTACACTTTGAAAATGCAAGTATGTTAATAATGCTACTGAGTCCTGAAAGTCCTCAGAATAGATATTTCCATACTTAACAGTTATTTTGAAGATAGAAAAATGAAACTGAAAGCCTTAAATATAACTGAGTTAAAAATTTCAATGGAAATGATTTTGTCTGCTTGTCATATTGATGCAAGTTATATTTGTATTTTTCACATGATTTTATTACATTCAAATGTTTTCCTCCAATTTGAAAGAGTCGCTTTAATATTTTATATAATAATTCTATGATAAAAGTGTACAAAATGATTTTTTTATAGAAACTGATGTTTATTTTTCCATTAACCTTATTTTCATGTTGTTTAAGAGCCTGTGGAAGAACAGCTTAAGACAACTTAGTTGTTGTTCCTATCCATTTAGTGTCCTAAGCAATGGGAGCTGCTGACAAATCTTCCATGAAAGGCTAAGCAGTACAATCTTCAGTGGGAAACTGGTGAATAGGCATCTAGGTCACTTGTACACCTTTAGGCCAGTATGCAACCTCAGGCTATGTAGCAATGAATTCAGGGACTGGAGCAGTCCATTCACCCTAAATTTGCTCTTGTGTCACAGCATTTTGATCAGCAGCCTACTCTTCCTTTTCAGTCTTTTCAGGATCTTATTAGAAGTGGAGATCAGGCATACCCTCCCATCGAGTAGTCACAGGAAATGTTGCCACACATGCATAAAATTTTCCATGCCAGCATCCATGACATTAAACCTATTGAGTGAGTTCCCTTGTTATCACATGGGACTGTATTGTTCCAAGGAATACTGTCTTTGGGCTCTGGCAGTAGGAGAGGTAAAGGGGAACAAGCAAATGATCACTGTAAATCAAGCCCGGCATAATCTTTATGGCAAAGGCCTACTGTGTGGGGAAAAGGAACTCGCCAGAGGGCAATTGTGAAACTAATTCCACCTGGAGAAACTTGTCCTAGCACCATCGTCCTCTAGTCCCTCTTTCTCACCTATGAGAAAACAAAAATAAAAACGTAATTAAGAGCCATAGTAGTAAAAGGAGCAGAGTTTTAAAGAAACTGTTTGCAAATACGGCATGTAGGAAAGGAAATAGAAATATACCACTGCATAAACACTCATGAAAATCACAGCTTTGAGGCACAGGCCGAATAAAACACTGAGATTTAATTAGGAGTCCATAATAGTTTTCCCCACCTTCATTATTTTACTACCACACAGGGTTCAAGTGTAATGACAGTGAATTGTAGCAGAAAATACAGACATTCTGTAAGGTATAGATCATTACACATTGTGTATCTATATCAAAACATTGCATCAAACCTATAAATATATACAAGTTTCATGTGTCCATAACAGTTTAATATAAAAATTTAAGAAGAAAAAAACTTGTCTAAGTTCAACCCAAAGACAAAAACAAGGACACTAGGAGAATTTGAAGCCCCTGATACCTAAAAGTGCAAAAAATATTAAGCAGAGCTGAATTCTTAGCTTGATTAATATAAATCTTCACACTTAAGGCCTATTTAACTCATTTTCTACTGCTTGCCACAACATAAAAAGTATAAAACATTAAAGCATAACAACAACAAATAAAAGCACAGTCTGAAGACTCAAAACAATAATCACAATCAGATTCAAAATGGTACATAGATGTTGGAATAATCAGACAGGAAATAAAATAACTGTGATTAATATGTTAAAGGCTGTATGAAAACAGTAGAAAATATGCAAAAACAGGTGAATATTTTTAGCAGAGAGCTGGGCTCTCAAAGATTTTTTAACTGATATAAATGAAAAACAGCAATGAAGATTGTCTTTGATAAACATCACTTGATTCAATACAGTGAGGAACGAATCAATGGTGTATAAATAGATCAATAGAAATGTCTTAATTGGAAATGCAAATAGAAAGGAGAGTGAAGTAAAGAAAAAAACAAGAATAAAAACAGAACATCCAGGAATTATGAAAAAATATTAATAAGTATAACATACACATAATAGAAATACCAAAAATAAGAGAAATAAATAATAATGCACAAGAAATAATTGAAATTAATGCCCAAGACTTTTCAAAATTAGTGGCAAACACCAAGATACAGCAAATTCAGAGAACACTGAGCAGGATAAACTTCAAAAGAATCAGACAAAATATATCAGAAATGAAAGTGGGATCATCAGATGCCTTGAACACTAAATAATAAAGGAATACTATAAACAACTCTGCAATCACAAATTTAATTATTTTTTTGAAACCATAAACTGTTAATCAATCTGATTTGGTTTGGCTGTGTCCCCACCGAAATCTCATCTTGAGTTCCCAGATGTTGTGGGAGGTACCCAGTGGATAGTGATTAAATTGTCGGGGGGGCAGGACTTTCCTGTGCTGTTCTCATGACAGTGAATAAGTTTTATGAGATCTGATGGTTTTTAAAATGGGGGTTTCCCTGCACAGGCACTCTTCTCTTGTCTGCTGCCATGTGAGACATGTTTTTCACCTTCTACTATGAGGGTAAGGCCTCCTCAGCCAGATGGATTTGTAAGTCCACTAAACCTCTTTGTTTTGTATATTGCCCAGTCTTGGGTATATCTTTATTAGCAGCATAAAAATGGACTAATACAACTCATACAAAGAAATAGATAAAATGAATAGTCTCATATTTTTTAAGAAAATAAAATCAATACTATAAGACTTTCTAAAAAAGAAAGAACCAGTTTTAAATAGTTCAGTGATTAATTCTACAAACATATAAAGAATAAATAATTTCGATTTTTCACAATCTCTCCCAGAATGCAAAACTGAACAAACACACATCAACTTATTCAATGGAAGGCCAGCATCACAATACAGGTTGAACATCTCTAATTCAAAAATTCAGAATTCAAAATGCTCCATAACTGAAACATTTGAAGATTGGCATGATGCCCCAAGTAGAATATTTCATACTCTTCCTCATGTGATGTGTCATAGTCAAAGTGTAGGCACACAATACACAGTTTATGTAGCATCCTCAAGGGATTAAAGACCTTTCCAACCTCTTTCAGCTGAGATATATATTTTATGTGCACACCCAGGTTTCCCATACAAGCACACCAAGGAGGGTGATAAAATGGCATATGGATGGGCTGAATGTGCCAATGGCAGTTTCCCTACGATGCCCCACCTTAGACCGAGACTGATGTGCAATATTCACTGTGATTTTCTGCTTTATTTCTGCTCTGTTGTACAAAGATATTTTTTAAAATGTCAAACAAGCCTGAAGATAACTCGATGGTTAGGGGGACTAGAAAAAGAGAAAGCATTTGTATCGCACAGCATGTCATGCTACCAGAGAAACTGAACAGTGTATAACTGTGAAATATCTCATGGAAGAATACAGTGTTGGAGTGACCACGATAGATAATCTGAAGAAGCAGAAACATAAACTGTT
This sequence comes from Saguinus oedipus, assembly GCA_031835075.1. NCBI lineage: Eukaryota > Metazoa > Chordata > Mammalia > Primates > Cebidae > Saguinus > Saguinus oedipus. The sequence continues at coordinate 85,041,545 of CM063176.1, read as the reverse complement.
GAAATTTTACATTAAAAGTTATTAGCAGAGGTTAACAAAAATAGAAAAACTGCATAGGGTTAAAAATGAAGATCGTGATTATGTACTGAAAGAGTGGATTCATCAGTATCACAGGAAATATGGAAATATGTGCCACTTAATGATATATCACAAAACAAGTGGAGATCATCGCAATAAAGTATGAATTGATGGCAACTGTGAAGATTTAACAATTTGCAGATTTAAGAAAATGTGTGGAATTAAATTTTAAACATTTGTAGTGATAAAGTGTTGATCCTGAAGCAGCAGAAAAATTCACTGATAATTGCCAAAGTTATCACTTATAAAAACATGACACCAGAAAATGCCTACAATGCTAATTTAAAATTATTGTTTTGGTGTTTTTATCCCAGAAAAATATCAACTACAGCTTATTAGGTAGCTGGTACAAAAATTAAAGATACCAAAAAAGGAATACCTTTGTTGGGACATGCAGCAGGCATGTATAAGTGTAAACTTCCTGTTATAGGAAAACACTGATGTTCTCGTTGTTTGCAAAGAACGATTTTTTTTTTTACCAGTCTATTGCTATGCTAAGAAAAAGCCATGAATCACCAGCAACATCTTTTCTGATTGGTTTTATAAGCATTTTATACTAGCAGCTCATGCTCAGTGCAGGGAAGTTTAACTGTATGACAACTGCAAGAATTGGTTATTTCTTAAAAACTGTTCTGATCATTCTGCAGGTGAAATTCTCATCAAAAATAATGTTTATGTCATGTACTTTTCCCCAAATTGTGACTTCATTAATGCAGCCCAATAATCAGTGTATATTTAGATAAACATGTGAATATTTAGGAAATTATTTAGCCTATACAAGATCTATATTTGTAACACAACAACATTCTTATTTAAAAAAATCAAAGATCCAAATAAAGAATATGCTTTCTTTATAGATTTCAAGACTCAATGTTGTTAAGAACTCAATCTATTCAAACTCTATAAATCAACATAATCCAATCAAAATTTTTGTAAGCTATGTTTAGATGTGGACAAATTGATTCTAAAGTATATGGCAAGGCAGATAACCAAAACTGATGAATTTGTATATATACTCTCTAATATTAAGGGTTTTTTTTTATAGTTACAATAATTAAGAGTTCCTGGTGATTATCAATACCATTATGCATTTATCAATAGGATTAAACAGAATAGAAAGCTAAGAAATGGATCAGAATAATTATTTAACTGTTTTTGATAACAATGTAAAGACAATTTAATGGAGAAAATGATAGTATATTTAACAAATGATTCTGAAACAACTAGTTCTTCATTGTTGTATTCAGAATAATGCCTGCCCACTCAACCCTGTCAGGATATTCACACCTTAACCATTATTTTATATTTGTATAGTTTATATTAAATTGCAAAAAAATGAATTCAAAGATGAAATTAAGGTTATATACCTTATTATCCTGGATTTTGACGTAGTCTTAATGTAATTGCATGGACCTTCAAAAGAGAAAGAAGGAAGAATTTATAACACAGATGCCATAGAAAAAGAGGCTAGGGATGTTTAAAACATGAGAGAAACTCAATATATTGCTGCATATTTTAAAGAAGAAGGAAGGTGGTCACAAGCCAAGGAATGACAAAGCCTTTGGAAGCTGTGAAAAAGCTCTCAACAGACAACCGCAAGAAAAATGGGATCTCAGTTCTACAACTACAATGGAAAGAATTCTGCTGATAACATGACTAAAGAAACAAACTCTTTTCCAGAGCCTCCAAAAAGAAGAGTCCTACTGGCACCTTAATTTTACTTCAGTGAGATTCATCTTGAAATTCCAAGAGTTCTATGAGTTCTAATAATTATGCATTGTATTAAGCCTGTATATTTGTGGCAATTTGTTATGACAATAATAGAAAACAAATACATCTACAAACAAAAAGTAAATGCAAACACAAACTTTACACAAAAGTTAATGTAATAAGATAACAGATATAAATGGAAAATAGCTATAAAATTTGAAACAAAAATGTAGAGTAAAATTTATATGATCTAGGGTTTAGTAATGAGTTTCAGATATAACCAAAAGCATTATACATGAAATAAAATAATTTAGACTTTATTAGAATTAAAAAAACTTTTGCTCTGTGAATTCACTATTAATAATATTGAAATAGAAGTCACAAACTAAGAAAAAAATAATTATATAATGCATGTCTAATAAAGGACTTTTATCCATTTAAAGAAATAACTCTAAAAACTCAATGTTAAGAAATCAAACAACCCAATTAAAAATGGGCAAAAGACCTTTTTTTTTTTTTAACAGACACCTCACCCAGGAATATATACAAAGAGCAAATGTGTGTACAAAATAGTGCTCAATGAGATTTCTCATTAGTAAAATGAAAAATTTTAAAATAATACACCCATTAAAGTGGCAACACTATAAATACTGGAAATGCCCATTTTGTTAAGTATCTAAAAGAACAGAATTCTCAGTGTTTGCTGATGGGAATGCAAAATGTAAATTCAGAAACCTAGTTGGTTGTTTCTTACACAACTAAATATATTCTTACTGTATAATCAAACAATCTCAATCTTAGTTACTCACTAAACATTTAAAAATGCATGTTCACAAAAACCTTGTAAATTAATGTTTATAACAGTTTTATTTATAATCATCCAAGGCAGGAAGCAATAAGAATGTTCTTCAATGGGTGAAAAGATAAACATATTTCAGCATACAATGAAATACTATGCAAAACATGAAAGAAATGTAAATGTGTGTTGTTAAATAAAAGAAGCTAGCCTCAAAATACTGCAGACAGAATGATTTCATTTATATGACACTTTACAAAAGGCAAACATATAGCTACACTAAAGAAATCAGTGGTTACCAGGGATTTGTGGAAATAGAAAGGTTGAATATGTGAACAGAGAATTTTTTAGGGTCCTAAGTTTTTTCTTTTGGTACTATGTATTTGTCAAAAATCATAAATTTTACTACACAAAGAGTGAATGAACATTATACATCCAATAAAGAAACACGTAGGGGAATCAGCAAATTTCAGGAAGAAATTCAGAATATGGCAAAATAGTATGTTACAAATATATAAAGGGATTTACAAAAAATATTTCTGGCTCGAATAACTTTGGAAATGAGTGGAGGTGATAAGGCTAATTGAAAAATGCTTTATATAAGTAATAAATAAGTTATCACTGACAGTGTTTGGATTGTAGCCATTGCAATATGTCTATTATTTTTAAATTGCATTTTAAAAATTAAGTATATACATACCTTACCCTAGTTGATAACGTTGTTTATCACAATAGTGTGAGTAAACAATTATGATACCTCTATACATGCATACTGAAACTTAGCAATTAGTAACTAGGTGGTAGATGGTAAGAGAAGATTTTTCACTGTTGGATGGGGGATAAGAGTCATACAAGGAAAAAAGTTCTCATGATCCATGAAGTAATGAATTGGAGTTAGAGACTTCAGTAGGAACTTAATATTTAGCTTAACATAAATCCAGATGGATACATGTATAGTAAATGTATATATATATACATGGGTGTGTATACACACATATTTTCTTGCTAGCTGAAATTATGTAGACACATATGGCAGCACAGTAGTAAGGAGGTAATTTGTGCTTGTTCTTCATTCTAAATACACTTGTCCAATAAAATAATTCAGAGCTTTTTGAAAAATATTTGATTCTAGCACTGGGTCAGAAAATATATAAAATGAGGTTGGCAAATCTTGTGGTGCCGGAAAGTATGGTAACACTGGAATAAACTTAAGAAAAATCTCAAACAGGAAAAAAATGGATTCTGATCAAAGGGACAAAGGAATCCACTGAAATAGCTACAAAGGACCAAAACTGTAACAATTTGGGCTAAACAGTAAAGATGGAGGTACTGCGTTAAAATCCCAACATATGAAAGAAATATCTGTAATTCCTTACTGACTGTATTGGTCCATTCTTACACTGCTATATAAAAATATTTGAGACTGGGTAATTTAAGAAAAAAGGTTAAATTGGCTCATAGTTCTGCAAGCTGTACAGGAAGCATAGTGGCTTCTGCTTCTTGGGAATCCTCAAGAAGATTTCAATTATGACAAAAGGTAAATGGGGAGCATACACATCACAAGCCTGGAATAGGAGCAAGAGAGAGCAGGGCAGACTTTTAGACAACTAGATCTTGTGAAAACTCACAATTATGAGTATGAGAACAACACCAAGGAGATAATGCTAAGCCATTTATGGGGAATCCACCTCTATAATCCCACCATCCCCCACAAGGCCCTACTTCCAACATTGAAGACTAAGATTTGACATGAGATTTGGTGAAAACACTGATACAACAATATCATTTTGCTCCAGTCCTGCAATTCTAATGTCCTTCTTACATTGCCAGATTCCATCATTCCTTTTCTACAATTGCCAGTCTTATTTCATTTCAGCATTAACTCAAAATTTCAGTCTCATCAGTGACAAGGCTGGTCCCTTTTGCCTATGAGCCTGTAAAATTAAAAGCATATTATTTACTTCCAATATACAATGTGTGTATAAACATTGGGTAAATACTCCTCAAAGGGAGAAATCAGCCAAAAGAAAAAGGCTACATGCCCCCACAAGTCCAAAACCCAGCAGGGCAGTCCTTAAGTCTTAAATTTTCAAAACAATTTATTTTTGACACCATGTTCCATATCCAGGGCACACTGCTGTGAGGGATGGGGTCCCAAGGTCTTGGGCAGCATCACTTCTATGGTTTTGCAGAGTTCAGTTCCTGTAGTGTCTCTCACACACTGGTATTGAGTGCCTTTGGCATTTCCAGGCTGAGGGTGCAACCTGCCAGTGGATCTGTCATTCTGGGATCTGAAAGATGGTGGCCCTCTTCTCACAGCTACAATAGGCATTGCCCCAGTAGGGACTCTGGTGAAAGTTCCAACCCCACACCCCCCTTTGGACTACCCTAAAAGAGGTTATTCTTGAAGGCTTGGTCCCTATAGCAAGCTTCTAACTGGACATCCAGGCTTTTCCATACATCCTCAGAAGTCTAGGCAGAGGTTCCCAAGCCTCAACTCTTGTACTCTCTGGATCATCAGGCTTCACACTACATGGAAGCCATTAAGTATTTTGACTTGCACCCTCTGAAGCAGTGGCCTAAGCTGTACTTGGGGCCTTTTGGCCTACAGCTGAAGCTGGAGCAGGTGGGATGCACAGAGAAGCATCCATAGGCAGAGAAGTGTGCAGAGCCCTGACCCTAATCTATTAAACCATTCACTGCTCCTAGGCCTCTAGGGCTGTGATGGGAGGGGCTGTTGCAGATGTCTCTGAAATGCCTTTGAGGGCTTTTCCCCTTTGCCTTGGCTATTATGTCTCAGCTCCTTTTTACTTATTCAAATTTCTGCAGGCTGCTTACATTTCTCCCTTGAAAATGAGCTTTTTTATTCTATTACATGACCAGCCTGCGAATTTTTCAAACTTTTACCCTCTCCTTCCCCTTTAAACATAAGTCCCAACTTTTGGTCATTTCTCTGCTCAAGCATGTTAAAGTAGGCTGTTAGAAGCAGCCTGGTAAAAACTTTGACACTTTGCTGCTTTGAAGTGTCTTCCACCAGATACTCAAAATCATCTTTCTCAAGTTCAAAATTTCACAGATCCCTTGGGCAGAGGCACAATACAGCAAGTTCTTTACCACAACGTAACAAAAGTGACTTTTGTTCCAGTTCCCAATAAGTTATTCATCTCCACCTGAGACCTCATCAGCCCGGTCATCTATGTCCTTACCACTATCGGCATTTGGGTTACAACCATTTAACCAGTCTCCAAATTTTCATCTTTCTGTGTTTTTCTAAGCCCTTCAAACTCTTTTAATCTCTGGCTGCTACCTAGTTCCTTCCACATTTACAGATGTTGCTTCCACATTTACAGATATCTTTCTTGGAATGCCCCACATCTTGATATCAATTTTCTGTATTCGTTCATTTTCACACTGCTATAAATAAATACCTGAGACTGGGTAATTTATTAAGAAAACAGATTTGGCCAGGTGCAGTGTTTTATAGCTGTAGTCTCAGCACTTTGGGAAGCAGAGGCAGGTGGACACCAGGAGTTAGAGACCAGCCTGGTCAACATTGCAAAACCCCATCTCTACTAAAAATACAAAAAATAGCTTGGCCTGGTGTTGGGTGCTTGTAATCTCAGCTACTCAGGAGTCTGAGGTGGGGGAATTGCTTGAATCCACAAGGCAGCAGTTGCAGTGAGCCAAGATAACACCACTGCACTCTAGCCTGGGTGACAGAGTGAGACTCTGTTCCACCCCCCATGAAAAAGAGAAAAGAAAAAAAGAAAGAGAGATTTAATTGGCTTATTTCTATTTATTCAAGCTGTACAGAAAGTATAGTGGCTTCTGCTTCTGAAGAGGCCTAAGGAAAATTTCAAACATGGCAGATGGCAAAAGAGAAGCACATACATCACATGGCCCAAGTAGGAGCAAGATAGAGAGCAAGGGGAGTGCTAATGCACACTTTTAAACAACAAGATCTTGCAAGAACTCTGTTACTATCATAAGAAAAGCACCAAGGGGATGGTGCTAAACCATCCCCATGATCCAACCACCTCCCATCAAGTCCCACCGCCAACATTGGGAATCACATTTTGACGTAATATGTGATGGAGACAAAGATTCAAACCATATCACTGACATTAGTAATTGAATAAATAAACAAATGAGAGAGAATACATTTTCTATAGAGAAAAATTCCAAGTAATTTTTGTAGTTACCTTGCACTCAAGAACATGGAGTATAACTTTCCACTTTTTAAGTATGAGCTAACTACAGCAATTTATTTCCCAAAAGCACATTATGAAAAATTGATAAAAAGAGTTACTTTACAATGGAGATATGTAACACTACTTTAGCCTGCTGACTAAATTTAACACAAGTGTTAATCATGTAAGTAGTATGAACTCTTGATATGATGTGAAGAGAATGACATTTTATCTCCATGTGTTATTTTCCAAACCCATTAGCATAGTCTAATTATGTGAAATACAGTCATATGTGAAGGACTTAGGAGCTATTTGTGCCCTAATGCTGATTAGACAACCAATATATGTTACTTAACTTCAGCAATAAAATGTTTCCTATTGCAGTTGTATCAGATTTTAAACATGTTAACTATTCTTTAATCAGTAATATAATATAATAATACATCCTTTGTTTAGTCTTCTGGATCTATAAAATGCTGGAATAATAAATTGGCATTTTAGAAAAATTGATAATCTGGGGAACTATGAGTGAATAGTTTACAAAATATCCTATATGCTAACTTGCATTCTGAATTAATGATCAGAATTCTACTTAAGTTAAAATCAGAATCCACCTTACCATCTTTATTGTTATTTTAAACTTATTTGCCTGTATGTATTCTTCTCCTATTTATGTCCAAATGACTGCCTAGCCACTGATAGAGGTTACTAAAATTATTATACAAGTTTCTCTTTAATAATTAGCTTTGGAAAACAGGATATTTGCTGGCAAGAGTAGAAAAATAATAACCTACACTAAAATTATATCCAGGTTCCAAAATCAATTATGTGACATATAAGCCATTTTGTATAGATATTAAAAACATTAGTTATTATAATCCAAGTTAACATTAATAGAATAGTAAAATAGGAGTATTCATGGAAGGTAAGGGCTAGAGGTATTATCCAAAAAAAAATTGGCTATTTTCTGATATTATATCTCCCCCCATCTAGTATAAAACATTGTATGTATTAAACACTCAGTAAATATTACTTGAATATCTAACTATTCAGTGCATTATGCACTATATTTTTATTACATTTAAATATATTATTTTGTATTTAGTTCCATTGTCTTTACTAGTGTGTTCTTTAGGATTATTAGGAAGGTAATAAAAATGTCAGAAAAATGTCCCTAAGAAAACAGAATGGTTTAATAAATACTACCATTTATCTACTTTTAAAATTTAACAAAATATATTGTGATTTCCAATACATATCTATATCAAAAATGATAGCAAATGAAATATTTATTTAAAGGAATTTTTTCTTTTATTTTCTCAGAAATTTTAACTTTATAATTATTAACTTTATTCTTTTATTTATTCCATGTTATTAATAGTTGGTTCTATTATATTTTTATTGAAATTTACTTCCTCTAAAGAATTTATACTTGAAAAAAATTAATCACCTTTCCTAGATTTTTCCACCTGGTTTTTTTTTTTCCATTGTAGACTAGGCTTTCTTATCTCTAGTTAGCAGTGATTTACTATTTCTACATAATACATTTAATAAATAAATAGGTTTTGATGTAATTACACTTTTCTCTTTATATCTGGAATTTAAGATACATAAGAATAAGGTATGTTTGTGAAGAAAAGAAAATCTTGCAAACACTATTCTATATTAACCAAGATTCTTTAAAGGGTCTATGTTTTAGCTATATAAAATTATGTATCTTCATAATCCCATTATGCAAGTACATTTAGAGTTATCTTTAAACACAACCTTAGTTTCTAATTGAATTGATAAAGTGAAGATTTCAAAACAAAATAAGCCACAGTATTGTCTTTTGGCAGATATTAACCTATCTGGTCTAATTTCCAGTTGAAATAAACACATTGCTTAATAATGCATTGAAGTATAAATCATACATTGGGAAAGCCAATGCAAGCTTATTGGTTCATATTTTATTTATGTAACATCTCATAAATAGTATTTTTGTCATTACAGCTTTATAGATTAGACTCATATAATGGAAACTTAATTTCAAGAAAAACAGAATATACTTCTCATACAAATATAAATAGGTAAATTTGAAGTCTTAATGGAGTATGCAATATTAATAGAAAATTAAATATAATAAAGTCTAAAATTGAGTTCTATACCAATTTATCACATATAATGTTCTAGGATATATAGAACTTGATTTTGAAAAAATATTAGAGACAGAACACAAAATAATTTGAGTTTTGATGAGGTGGCCATTACTTACACATTTCATGTTAGTTTGGGCTAATTTTTATTATAATTAGCAACAGATTAGAATAGCATTTTTAATACAAATATACTTAGGGGATACTGTAGATTGTATTTTTAATACAAGTATACTTAGGAGATACTGTAGATTGTGGTCTAGACCACTGAAAGAAAGTAAATAGAGCAATAAAGGTAGTCACACATAGTATTTGCTTTCCCAGTGCATATTAAAGTTTTGTTAACACTATGCTATACTTTAAAGTGTGCAATAGTATTATTTTTTAATGTATATACCTTAAGATAGTTTATTGATAAGGTATACTTACAATATCTGACCTTTAGCAAAAGGGAATCTTTTTGTTGATGAAAGTCTTGACTTGATGTTAATGGCTGTTGACTGATCCAAATGGTGGCTGCTGACAGTTGGGATGGGTGTAGCAATTTTTTAAAATAAGACAACAATCAAGTTTGCTGCATGGATGAACTCTTCCTTTTGGGAAGGATTCATTTGAAGCATGTAATGCTGTTTTATAAGATTTTACCCACAATAAACTTCTTTCAAAATTGGATTCAATCCTTTCAAAACCTGTCATTGCTTTATCTACAAAGTTTATGTAATATCCTAAATCAATTGTCATTTCACCAATGTTCACAGCATGTTCACAATGAGTATATTCCACCTCAAGAAACCACTTTCTTTGTTCACCCATAAGAAGCGATTCCTCATGTCTTAATATTTTATCATGAGATTGCTGCAATTTATTCCAATCTTCAGGCTCCACTTCTAATTGTAGTTCTCTTGCTAGTTCCCAGAAATCTGCGGTTACATTCTTCCCTGAATTCTTAAACCCATCAAAGACATTCATGAAGATTGGAATCAACTTCCTTCAAACTCCTATGAATGTTGGTATTTTGAGCTCTTTCCTTGAATCGTGAGTTATTTAATGGTACTTAGAATAGTGAATTCTTTCCGGAAAGTTTTCAATTTAGTTTGTGAAGATCCATCACAGGAATCATTGTCTATGACAGTATAGCCTTATAAAATGTATTTCATAAATAAAAAGACTTAAAAGTTAAGATTATTCTTAGATCCATATGCTACAGATGGCTGTTGTGTTAAAAGGCATAAAAACAACATTAATCTCCTTGTACATTTCCATCAGAGCTTTTGGGTGACTAGGTGTGTGTCAATGTGCATTTATATTTTGAAACAAATTCTCTCCTGAGCAGTGGGTCACAACAGTGAGCTTAAAATATTTAGTTAACCATGCTGTAAACAAATGTGCTGTCATCCAGGCTTAGTTTTTTAATTTATAGAGCCCCAGAAGAGTTAATGTAACATGATTCTTAAGGAAACTAGGATTTTTGCAATGATAAATGAACATTGGCATCACCTTACAGTCACCAGCTATAGTAGTCTCTAACAGGAGAGTCAGTCTTTCCTTTTGAAGTTTTGAAGCCAGGAACTGACTTTCTCTAGCTATGAAAATCTTAGATGGCATTTTCTTGCAATAGAAGGTTGTTTCATGTACCTTGAAAATCTGTTATTTAGGGGAGACATCTTCATCAATTATCTTAGCTAGATTTTATGAATATCTCCCTACAGTTTCTAAAGTCACAACTTGTTGCTTCACCTTGCATTTTTTTTTTTATTATTACACTTTAAGTTCTGGGGTACATATGCAGATTGTGCAGGTTTGTCACATAGGTATTCAGGAGCTATGGTGGTTTGCTGCATCCATCCCCCATCATCTACATTAGGTGTTTCCCCTAATGTTATCCCTCTCCAATCCCCTCAACCCTGCTTTCCCTCCCCTAGCTTCCCCACCCTGCAACAGGTCCTGATGTATGATGTTCCCCTCCCTATGTCCATGTGTTCTCACTGTTCAACACCCACTTATGGGTGAGAACATGTGCTGTTTGGTTTTCTGCTCTTGTGTCAGTTTGCTGAGAATGAGTTTCCAGCTTCATCCATGTCCCTGCAGAGGACATGAACTCATCATTTTGTATGGCTGCATAGTATTTCATGGTGTACATGTGCTACATTTTCTTTATCCAGTCTGTCATTGATGGGCATTTGGGTTGGTTGCAAGTCTTAGCTATTCTGAATAGTACCACAATAAACATACATGTGTATGTGTCTTTTTAATTGAAAGTTTTATAATCTTTTCGGTATATATGCAATAATGGGATTTCTGGGTCAAATGGAATTTCTATTTCTAGATCTTTGAGGAATTGCCACACTGTCTTCCACAATGGTTGAACTAATTTACACTCCCACCATCAATGTAAAAGCATTCATACTTCTACACATTCTCTTCAGCATGTTGTCTCCTGATTTTTAAAAGATCGCCATTCTAACTGGCATGAGATGGTATCTCAATGTGGTTTTGATTTGCATTTCTGTAATGACCAGTGATGATGAGCTGCTTTTTCATGTGTTCGTTGGCTGTATAAATGTTTTATTTTGAGAAGTGCCTGTTCATATCCTTTTCCCACTTTTGGATGTGGTTCTTGTTTTTTTCTTATAAATTTGTTTAAGTTCTTTGTAGATTCTTGTTATTAGCCCTTTGTCAGATGGGTAGATTGGAAAAAAATTTTCCCATTCTGTTGGTTGCCAGTTCACTCTAATGATAGTTTCTTTTGCTTACAGAAGCTCTTAAGTTTAATTAGATCCCATTTGTCTATTTCAGCTTATGTTTTCATTGCTTTTGGTGTTTTAGTCATGAAGTCCTTGCCTATGCCTATGTCCTGAAAGGTATTGCCTACGTTTTGTTCTAGGGTTTTTATGGTGTTAGGTCTTACATTTAAGTTCTTAATCCATCTGGAGTTAGTTTTTATATAAGGTGTAAGGAGGGGATCCAGTTTCAGCTTTCTGCTTATGGCTAGCCAGTTTTCCCAATGCCATTTATTAAATAGGGTATCCTTTCCCCATTGCTTGTTTTTGTCAGGTTTGTCAAAGAGCAGATGATTGTAGATGTGTGATGCTACTTTTGAGGTCTCTGTTCTGTTTCATACATTTATATCTCTGTTTTGGTACTAGTCGCATGCTGTTTTGATTACTATAGCTTTGTAGTATAGTTTGAAGTCAGGTAGCCTGATGCCTTCAGCTTTGTTCTTTTTGCTTAGGATTGTCTTGGCTATGTGGGCTCTCTTTTGGTTCCAGATAAAGTTTAAGGTGGTTTTTCTGATTTTGTGAGGAAAGTCAATGGTAGCTTTATGGGGATAGCATTTAATCTACAAATTTTGGGCAGTACGGCCATTTGATGATACTGATTCCTCCTAACCATGATCATGGAATGTTTTCCCATCTGTTTGTGTCCTCTTTTATATCCTTGAGAAGTGGTCTGTAGTTCTCCTTGACGAGCTCCTGATACCAAAACCTGAGAGAGACACAAGTAAAAAATATTTCAGGCCAATATCCCTGATGAACATTGATGTGAAATCTTCTATTAAAAAAAAGCAAATCCAACAGCACATCAAAAAGCTTATCCATCACAATCAAATAAGCTTCATCCCTGGGATGCAAGGCAGGTTTAACATATGCAAATCTATAAATGTAATCCATTACATAAACAGAACCAAAGACAAAAACCACATGATTATCTCAATAGATGCAGAGAAGGCCTTTGACAAAATTCAACAGCTCTTAATGCTAATAACTCTCAATAAACTAGGTATCAATGGAGCTTATCTCAAAATAATAAAAGCTATTTATGACAAACCCACAGCCAATATCATACTGAATGGGCAAAAACTGGAAGCATTCCCTTTGAAAACTGGCACAGACAAGGATGCCCTCTCTCACCACTCCCATTCAACATAGTATTGGAAGTTCTGGCAAGGGCGATCAGTCAAGAAAAAGACATAAAGGGCATTCAATTAGGAAAAGAGGAAGTCAAATTTTCTTTATTTGCAGATGACATGATTGTATATTTAGAAGATCCCATCATGTCAGCCCAAAATCTCCTTAAGCTGATAAGCAATTTCAGCAAAGTCTCAGGATATGATATCCATGTGCAAAAATCACAAACATTTCTATTTACCAGTAACAGAGAGCCAAATCATGAGCCAACATCCATTCACAATTGTTACAAAGAGAATAAAATATCTAGGAATGCAACTAACAAGGGATGTGAAGGACCATTTTGCACTTTTATGTTAGGAAGATGGTTTCATTACTTAAATGTCACAAATCAACATCTGCCAGCTTCAAACTCTTATAGCAGCTTATTTCTCTCAGCCTTCATAGAAGTGAAGAGAGTTAGGAACTTGCTCTTTATTAGGCTTTGTCTTAAACAAATGTTTTTGTTCATTTGATACTGTATGCAGACCCCATAAGTATGCCCAAATAAGCAATATGGCTGTTTTGCTTTGATATCCATTCTTGCATTCACTGAAGTAGCACTTTAAATTTTCTTCAAGAATTCTTACTCAGCATTCACAACTCGGCTGTTTGGTGCAAAAGGTCTAGCTTTCAGCCTATCTGAGCTTTTAATATGCCTTCCTCACTAAGCATAATAATTTCCAACTTTTTATTTAAGGTGAGAGACATGGGATGGAACAAGAATAAAAGACTCCATAGGACACCCGCTCAACACACACACAAGGAAACCAATTTAACAACTATCTACACAGAAAAAAAAAAAAAAAACCTTCATAGAAAACAAAAAATCAGGTAAACACTCATAGTATCTGATTTTAACTTTGTATCACTGAAAGAGACACAGAAGTTACAGAAATAAGAGTCCTGAGTTGCAGATGACCCCTATTCTTCTACTACCCAAGGCAGCAGCAGTCTGGCGTGGACATCTCTGGGCACTGGAAGAGGAAGAATATAGCAATTGTGAGGCATTGAACTCAGTGCTGTCCTGTCAGAGCAGATAGGAAAACCAGCCAAAACTCAGCTGACACCAACCCATGGAGAAAGTGTTTAATCCAATTCTAGCCAAAAGGGAATCACCGATCCCAGTAGTCCAAACCAAAGTTCCAAGAAACCTCACCAGTGAGAGCTAAGGTGCTCCAGGTCTCGAAGTAAAACGGAAAAGTAGTCTTTGCTATGAAGACTACAACTTTTAGGTTAGTCTTAGTGCTAAACCATGTGAGAGGGAACAGGGGGCCACACAAGCTACTGAGACAGCAGCTGGGGCAGCTACGGAAATTGGCATCATACCTCGTATAACCCCAGGGTGCACAGTTCATGGCTTCAAAAGAGAACCCTTCTTTCCAATTAAGGAGAGGAGAGAGAAGAATGGGGAGGACTTTGTCTTGCATCTTGGATACCAGCTCAGCCACAGCAGGACAGGGCACCAATCAGAATTAGAAGGCTCCTGTTCCAAGTCCTAACTCTTGAAAGACATTTCTAGATACTCCCAAGGCCAGAGAAACACCCACTTCCTTGAAGGAAAAGACCTAGTCCTGGCAGCATTAATCACCTGCTAAGTGAAGAGCCCTTGGGCCTTGAATACCCAGCAGCATTACTCAGGCACTACATCAAGTCCCTTAAGGGAGCCTCTGAGACTTGTTAGCTTCAGGTGAGACTCAGCATATTACCAGCTGTTGTTTCTATAGGGCAAAATTCCTTCTGCTTGATATAGGTTTGTGCAAAAGTAATTGTGTTTTTTGCTATTGAAAGTAATAGAAATGACAATTACTTTTGCACCTAATAAAAGCAGGAGTTAGAGAAAGAGATAGGGGTGAAAGTTTATTCAAATGGGTAATGACAGAGAACTTCCCAAACCTTTAGAAAGACTTCAACTATCTTGCACGTTCTGCACATGTACCCCAAAACCTAAAATGTAATTAAAAAAAAGAAAGACTTCAATATCAATGTACAAGAATATTATCAAACACCAAGAGGATTTAACTGAAGAAGTCTACTTTAAGGTATTTTATAATCAAATTCCCAAAGTCAAGGAAAAGGGAGGAATCTTAAAAGCAGCAAGAAAAAAAATTATATATATATAATATACACACACACACACACACACACACACACACACACACACACAATAGAGTTCCAATACATCTGACAGCAGATTTTTTTTTTTTAAAACTGAGATAGAGACTCACTGTGTTGCCAGGCTGGAGTGCAGTGGTGCAATCTTGGCTCACTGCAACCTCTGCCTACTGGGTTCAACAGATTCTCATGCCTCAGCCTCCACAGTAGCTGGGATTATAAACACACACAACCACACTAAGCTAATTTTTATATTTTTAGTAGAGGAAGGGTTTCACCATGTAGGCCAGGATGGTCTCGATCTCCTGACCTCATGATCTGCCTGCCTCGGCCTCCCAAAGTGCTGAAATTACAGGTGTGAGCCACTGCGCCTGGCTGGCAGCAGGCTTTTCAGTGGAAACCATAGATGCCAAAAGAGAATGGCATAATATAGTTAAACTGCTGAAGGCAAAAAAAAAAAAAAAAAAAGAAAACTTTTCTTTTTAATTTTTTAAATTTTTATTGCATTATAGGTTTTGGGGTATCTTAGAATAGTTTATCTGGCAAAAATATTGTTCAAACCCGAAGAAGAAATATAGACAAACAAAAGTTGAGAGATTTCATTAATACCTGATCTGTCCTACATGAAATGTTAAAGGAATTACTTCAATCAGAAAGAAAAGCAATTCTGGCCGGGCGCGGTGGCTCAAGTCTGTAATCCCAGCACTTTGGGAGGCTGAGGCAGGTGGATCATGAGGTCAAGAGATCGAGACCATCCTGGTCAACATGGTGAAACCCCGTCTCTACTGAAAATACAAAAAATTAGCTGGGCATGGTGGCGCGTGCCTGTAATCCCAGCTACTCAGGAGGCTGAGGAAGGAGAATTGCTTGAACCCAGGAGGTGGAGGTTGCGGTGAGCCAAGATCCCGTCATTGCACTCCAGCCTGGGTAACAAGAGCGAAACTCGGTCTCAAAAAAAAAAAAAAAAGAAAGAAAAGAAAAGCAATTCTTTAATAAGCAATAAATGATCACCTGTCATACAAAATTTACTGCTAATAGTAAGTACACAGAAACACAGACTATTATGACACTGTAACTGTGTATCCTAAGTAGAAAGACAAAATGATGGATCTGGAAAAAAAAATCATTCCCCATAGACAGTACAAAATGTAAACATATAAACAAAAAAAGTGAGGTGAGAAAGTTAAGACATAGAGTTATATTAGTTTTCTTTTCTCTTGTTTGCTTATTGAAAAGGTGTTAAGGTGTTATCAGATTAAAATAATGGGTTATAAGGTAGTGTTGACAAGCCTCATGGTAACTTCAAGCCAAAAACCATACAATAAATTCACTTAACATAAAAGCAAGAAACTAAATCACTTCACCACAGAAAAGGGCCTTTACTAGAAGAAGACAGAAAAGAAGGAAAGAAGAAAGAAAAGATCAGAAAACAACACACAAAATAGCAGAAGTAAGTCCTTATCTATCAATAATAACATTAAATGAAACTGAACTCAACCCTCCAATCAAAAAACATAGAGAGCTGAATGAATGAATAAATAAGACCCATTGATCTGTTGCCTACAAGGAAAACATTTTACCTATGAAGACACACATTGATTGAAAATAAAGGGGTAGAAAAAGATATTCCATGTCAATGGGATATCATAAAAGATCAGATGTTGCTATACTTCTATAAGAAAAAATAGATTCCAAGACAAACACTGTAAGAAGAAACAAATAAGGTCATTATATAATAATGATAAAGGGGTCAATTCAGCAAGAGGATATAACAGTTGTAAATATATATACATCCAACACTGGAATATAAAGATATATAAAACACATATTATTTGCACTTAAGAGAGAGATAGGCCTAAATATAATAATAGCAGGAGCCAATGGCTTGATTGCTAAATACCACCAAACGTTTAAATGAGAAGACCAATTCTAAAGAAACTATTCCGAAAAATAGAGTAGGATGGAATACTTCCAAACTTGTGCTATGAGGCCAGCATTACCCTAATACCAAAACTAGACAAAGACACATTAAAAAAAGAAAACTACAGTACAATATCTCTGATGAATATTCATGCAAATATCCTCAACAAAATAGTAGCAAACTGAATTCAGCCAAATGCATTAGAAGGATCATATATTATGACCACGTGGGATTTTTCCCTGGGATGAAAGAATGGTTCAACATAAGCAAATCAATGAACATGATACATTATATCAACAGAATGAAGGTTAAAAATAATATGATTATTTCAATTGATCTGGGAAAGCATTTGGTATAATTCAACAATGCTTCATGACAAAAACCTGCAAGAAACTGGGTATGGAAGGAATATTCCTATATACCTCAACATAATAAAAGCCATATGTGACAGACCCACAGCTAGTATTATATTGAATGGGGAAAATCTGGAAGGCTTTTGTCTAAGATTGGAACACAGCAAGAATGCCCATTGTCACCACCATTATTTAGCTTAGTACTGGAAGTCCTAGCTAGAGCAATAAGATAAGAGAAAGGTATAAAGGGCATCCATACTGGCAAGAAAGAAGTCAAATCATTCATGCTTGCTGATGACATCATCTTATATTTGGAGAAAACTAAAAACAAGAAAATTATTAGAACTGATAAACTCAGCAAAGTTGCAGGGTACAAAATCAACATACAAAAGTCAATAGTGTTTCTATATGGCTACAGTGAGAATCTGAAAAAGAAATATGAAAATTTATTTCATTTATAATAGCCACACATAAAATTAAGTACCTAGAAATTAATTTAACCAACATAGTGAAAGAACTCTATAATCAAAGTATAAAACACTGATGAAAGCAATTCAAGAGGACACTAAAAAATGAAAAAAAAAATTCCATGTTTATGGACTGGAAGAATGAATATTGTTAAAATGTCTAATATTACCTAAGGCAAACTGTAGATTCAATGCAATCACTAACAAAATACCAATGACATTTTTCACAAAAACAAAAAAAAATTTTAAATGTATATGGAATCACAAAGGACTCAGAATAGCTAAACCTATGTGAATCAAATAGAAAAAAACAGAGGAATCACATTACTTGACTTCAAATTATACTACAGAGCTACAGTGATGAACGTAGCAGATACTAGCATAAAAATAGACACATAGACCAATGTAACAGGATAGAAAACTCAGAAACAATTCCACAAACCTACAGAGAACTCATTTTTGACAAAGGTGCCCAGAACATACATTGGGAAAAAGACAGTCTTTTCAATAAATTCTGCTTGGAAAGCTGGATATCCACATGCATAAGAAGGAAACTAGATCCCTATCTCTCACTATATACAAAAATCATATCAAAATGGATTAAAGACTTAAATCTAGGAACACTAACACAAACAACCGAAGCAAAAATGGACAAATGGGATTACATTAAGTTAAAAAGCTTCTGCACAGAAAATTATATAATCAACAAAGTGATAACCCACAGACTGGAAGAAAATACTTGCAAACTACCCATCTGACAAGGGATTAACAATCAGAATAAATAAAGAGGTCCAACAACTATATTGGAACAAAATCTGATAATCTGATTTTTAAAAATGGGCAAAAAATTTGAATAGATATTTTTCTAAACTAGATATACAAATGGCAAGTAGGCATATAAAAAAAGGATTCAACATCATTACTCATCAGAGAAATGCAAATCAAAACTGCAGTGTCATCTCACCCCAGTTAAAATTGCTTATGTCAAAAAGATAGGCAATAACAAATGCTGGCCAAGTTATGGAGAAAAGGAAACTCTCATCCACTGTTAGTGGGAACGTAAATTAGTAAAACCACTGTGGAGAACAGTTGAAAGCTTCCTCAAAAAACTAAAAATTAAGATATTATATGATCCAGCTATCTCACTGATAATTATATAGCCCAAAAAATGCACATCAGTGTATAAAAGAGATAAATAGACTCCTGTTTGCTGCAGCATGGTTTACAATAATATTTGGAAGCAACCTAAGTGCTCATCAACAGATGAATATATAAAGAAAATGTGGTACATATATGCAATGGAGTACCATTTGCCATAAAAAGAAAGAGACCCAATCATTTGCAACAACATAGATGTAACTGGAGATCATTATGTTAAGTGAAATAAAACAGGAACAGAAAGACAAAAGACAAATATTGTGTGTTCTCACTTATTTATGGAATCTAAAAATCAAATCAATTGAATTCATGGACATAGAGAGTCGAAGGACATTTACCAGAAGCTGATAAAGGTAGTGTGCGGCTGAGGGGTTTGGAGGTGGAGATGGTTAATGAATTCACAAAAAAATAGAAAAAGTGAACAAGATGCTAGAGAAGTCAAACTGAGTAGCCGCATGAATTCACCACATTTACTTCAAGAAGTAACAGGACCATTAGTCAGAAATCAGAAAATATCATTTAATAGATACATATTGTTTATGAGAAGAGACGTGAAAATACCCCACATAAAATTTTAGAAAATTATATAAAATAGAATACCACTGTGACTGATTACATTTTATCCAAGAAACTTTCATATTTCATCATGCAATAAAGGGGAATATAGAAGTAATAGCACATATGGTCATTTTAAAAGGCACTAAAAAAGAAGTTGATAAAAAATCAATATTTATTTAAAATTTTTAAAGTAGAATGTAGATATTTAACCACACAGTATACCTAATAATGAACAGAAAATACTAGTCCATGGTCTTCCCATTAGCGTTAGTCCCAGTTCATGAAGGTTCTGATGATCCTAGCTGATAAAGTGAAACACTAATTGGAAAAATTAAAGGTACATTATCTCTACTTCAAAATTGCATGACTGTCAGCATAGAGATACCAAGTGAATCAAAAATGAAGATGAGTGAATCTAAACATAAATTAATATTAATAAGTTTCTAGAGAGCAATAACTCATTTGAAATTAAAATTTAAGAGTATATTTTTCATAGTACTAAAATAGGAAATAAAATACCAAATAAAAATAAATATGCTTGTGTTTCAGATAAAAACTATAATATTTTTCCCAGTATCATAAAAAAATAAAAACAGAGAAACATACCATATCTCTGAAAGGAGAAACAGATTGAAATATACACAGACATAAACACATGCAAAGCTATGGGAATTTTGGCACAAGCAATATTTTTCTAAATTCTTAAAGAGTAAGTAAATATGATGGTTTAGATTAAGACTAGTCCTACGACTAGTTGTTTTTACTTTTGCTGTTGTAAATTAATCAGTAAGAGTAAAGATATAATGATAGATTAGATCAAGAGATTAGGCCACCACACACTAAAGCACATTTTATAACTCTAATAGAAAAATAAGCATGATGTGTAACAAAAAGACCAAGAAAAAAGGATGAAAACATTCGTTAACATATACTAGTGTTCATTTAAAAATATAATATATAATACCATTGGACAAAGAAAGGATTATTGAAATGGACATAAAGTGTAGTTGTTTGAAAATCTAATGTAGGTATGTTTTGTTGAAAGATAAATAGAAAAAATAATTTTATAAACAAATCTTATCACATAACAAATCTAATGAACATCTAAATGTAAATAAGCATGCGTATATATTTAATATTTAAATATAAAACCAAATTTTACAAACTCAGTTGGAGTGCAGATTGATAATAGTCATTCTTACTGTTAATTTACAGAAAACAATCAAAATTAACATATAATTTAAAAGTCATATATTTTCTTCACATAACTGGAAGAATAAATATTAATAAAACAATTATCTGAAATAAATTTCCATGAATTATAGCACTTTACCTTTGACAGTTTTACAGAGAGATGCACTTTTATGAAAGGAGAAGAGCATTTCAATAGATTCAAAAAAGTATCTTTCTCTACTAATAGAAATTAGAGTCCTTGGAGAAGTAACTGATCCCAAGGCTGGGAGATGGAAAATACATGAACTGATAAAATATCTGTTGACAGAAAGTATGGAAGTGCTCAAAAATGTTGGATGCATTTATAAGGAAATAAAAGTCAGCTTGAAGATATGCTTATGGAGATAAAGGAGCACTTGGAAACTAAATGAATATAGTCAGTAATGATGTATAGCATAGTAGATTTTTGAAAAAAAAATGTAACTGTACATCTATTCAATACCAAACTACAAGTATTTTGGTAAATATGAAGGAAAGTCGATATACATATACATATGTAAATGGATAATAGGTACATGATAGGTTGATAGACGGTGGTCAGAAGACAAAGTATTTATAATCAAAATTTTGCACTGTTTTGTAATCATAATACTTGATTTAGGCAAGGTTGTTGAAAGGATGAATGCTAAAATCATTTTGTCTTAGTTTACAGAGGAAAAGATTATTAACAATTTTAAATTTACTTAAAAATTTTTCCAAGTAGATTGTGTATTAATCGCAAATGTTTAACAAAATATTTTCTGTTAAGTCATTTGGGATTTATTGAAGCAAATCTCATTGCAAGTGATTGCAGTTAATATCACCAATAATAGGGTGAACTGACGTCCTGTGCTTCTTTGTGTGACACACTGAGAAATGCAATATTATCAGTCAGTTAGGTAATATTCTTTCTCAGATTGCATTATCTGAATTTCTTCATAAGAAACAATTAATTGGCCGAGCGCGGTGGCTCAAGCCTGTAATCCCAGCACTTTGGGAGGCCGAGGCGGGTGGATCACGAGGTCAAGATATCGAGACCATCCTGGTCGACATGGTGAAACCCCGTCTCTACTAAAGATACAAAAAATTAGCTGGGCATGGTGGAGCGTGCCTGTAATCCCAGCTACTCAGGAGGCTGAGGCAGGAGAATTGCCTGAACCCAGGAGGCAGAGGTTGCGGTGAGCCGAGATTGCACCATTGCACTCTAGCCTGGGTAACAAGAGCGAAACTCCGTCTCAAAAAAAAAAAAAAAAAAAAAAAAAAAGAAACAATTAATTAAACTATTAAACTCAAATTGAGGGAATTGGACTCAATGCTTAAAAAATACTAATGTATTGAAAGACGAAGAAAGAATGAAGAACAGCTCAAGATTAACTGAGAGTGAAAAGTTATTATACCTAAATGCATTTTTGAAGTGTTTGGGATTCTGAAGCAGGAAAATAAAGTGTTAGAAAGAGTATGATTAGGATGAATGATAAATTTGAATATTTACTATTTTAGATAAAAGTGTTGTATTGATGTTAAACTTGCTGAATTTTTAAATTTATATTGGTAATGAAAGGGAATGATTCTGTTATAAGAAAGACATGCTGCAATGGGTTAGCAATCATGACATCTGCAGCTTACTTGCCAATGATTTAGTGTACACACACACACACAGACACACACAATCACACAGAAACATAACACAGAAAGCAAATATGCTATGTAAATGTAAATATATCAAAGTACACATAGCATATATGTCATTGCATAATGATATAATGCATTAGATGTTTTAACATTAATATTTTACATATATATTATATGAGATATATGATATATATCTACTTGATATTATATATTCTATTTCTATATAAATATAGAAGCAAATATGACAACATAATAAAAACTGATTAATAGGTTAAAATCATACAATACTCTATCATAATATTTCAAATTTCCTGCCAATGTAAAATATTGTTTTCAAAATTAATTTTTAATAGGTCAGGAAAGAAAAGGAAGAGTTTGTATTGTAGGTGAAACTATGTGACAATTCAACTGTTGTATGAGTTTTGTATAAGTGTTTCATTCTTCTTTTTTTTTTTTTTTGAGACAGAGTCTCACTCTGTTGCCAGGCTGCAGTGCAATGGCGTGATCTTGGCTCACTGCAACCTCCGCCACCTGGGTTCGAGTGATTCTCCTGCCTCAGCCTCCTGAGTAGCTGGGACTATAGGGACATCCCACCATGCCCAGATGATTTTTGTGTTTTTCGTAGAGACAGGGTTTCACCATGTTGGCCAGGATGGTCTCAGTCTTGTGACCTTGTGATCTGCTGGCCTCGGCCTCCCAAAGTGCTGGGAATACAGGTGTGAGCCACCTTGCCTGACCTCATTCTTCTTTTATTATCTAATTTACAGCTCCTTTATATGCATAATCAAGTTTCTGGAAAATTAATACTTTATACAGTTTCAAATTTTTTATCTTCTGTTCACTCTTCAGTCTAGTCCTATCTGAATTTTTTCCAAAATATTCTGCTTAAAATGCTCTCACTAGTTTTTACAAGTAACTTCCTTTCACATCATCTAAATTTCTTTCCTTTTTGCTATGAAAATTTTAGATACATTTCACTCCATCAAATCATATGACTTATACTGGATAAAGTAAATATATTTTAAGAAAAAGCACATTTGGAAGGGCAATCTTTTTTATATTAAATGCACGTATTTGCCATACAATATGAGTGTCTACATGACACGTTTGTACATAAACCATAATGGCAACAAATTTTCAGCTTTGAAAAGAAATTCATAAACCTATTGATGTAAAACAACTACCAAATGAGCATACATTATCCTTTACACTTACAAAGCACATGATACATTTTCAAGCAAAATATAAGCCCATCTGTTTTATTTTACACGATAAATGCCCCAAACCAAAGTAAGGTAGCTTCAGAGTGTAGATTACAGTGCTCCTCAAGTCTGACAGACAGCATTATATTGGTCAGGAAAACCAGGGAAGTTACAGAAGAAACTTTCTTTTAACCATAAATTTGCTATAACAATTTAATGTATATGCCATAAAAATTTATTCTAAAAAATTAGAGACATCTGTATGTGTGTCAGTATTTAATTTAAATACTGTTGGACTATTCACTTATTTTGATTATATCTTGCATTAATTACATACCACCTTAACACAAATAACAAATAATTGATTGTATTTTTATTAGAAATTCTGCAAAGTTCTAATTTGGGTATTTAAAGTAGGAAATGAAAAATTCAACCATTTGACTATGAAACTTTGCCATAAAATATTTTATCTTATGTTCTGTTACAAATAAATAAGCCAAAAATACATAACAATTTCAGAATCACAAGAGTGTCAAACAACTACTCTCTTGATTTCAGAAACCATTCTATTATTTACTTGCTATTACCTCCCACTATGTATGTCCATTCTACAAGAATACATTACTTCATGTGGTGGGTGTAATGGAACAATTGATAAGTGTACTGTAATTTTTAAAGGATGATTTTCACTGTTATGTTATGAGTGGAAACAGCCTGATAAATTGTTTAAGAAAGTTGGAACAATAGACTGGTGTCAGCATGAGACATTGGTTGCATTGATTTAATCTACATTTCAGCTTTATGACACTAATCACCCAAAAGAGTAGTTTCCAACACCTAATGGACTGTTAATTATAATTCGTTTTAGACTCCAGATTGAAATCCTGACCAAAACATGACATCTCAAATTTTATTCCATTAGCAGCAAGAAACAATGAGAAATAGTGCACATTCTTTTTCTTATTCCTGCTATAACTAACTACCTAAAACTTAGTATTCCTTTTTTTTCTTTGCTGACTGTCCTCAGGTGGTTATCCTTAGCACCAAGAGACTTCTTGCCATGTTTGTAGCTTGATCTTTACATCTCAGAGCCAGCAATAATATAATGCATCAATCCTCCTTAGGATAATTAAGTGTAAAGCTTGTGTTACACTGTTACTCAAGATTACCTTTCACTTAAAAATTGCTGAAGGTATGATATTCTACACAGTTTACGCATAAAAATCAAACAAGGCACATCAATGAAAGTCATTTTATATTCATTAACATTTTCTTCTTGATAAAATAAATTTAACATATATATATATATATATATATATATATATATATATATATATATATATACATGACAAAATATATATCACTGAGTAGGATTTAGTTAGTTAATGAGTAATTTCTTTTAAAATAAAATTTTATATTCTTTTTCTTGCCAAGATGCAGTAACAGAAAACAAATTTACACTTCTATTGGGGGAAAATTGTAAAATAAAAGTGTATATAAAGCACCAGTATCCAAAACATTTAATATCAAAGAACAATGATTGCTGAGGCACAGCAAACAAACAGAGCGAGCACTATGATTGCTCCATTTTTTGGCCTCCAGTTTACCAGAGTCCAGAGTCCAGAAATATTCCTAAATTGAAAAGACATTGCTGAGAGTATGAAGAGGCAAAGGAGAAAAAACTTAATGGGAAGAATAATAGAAGAAGAATTTTTTTTTATACCTTAAGTACTGGAATACATGTGCAGAATGTGAAGGTTTGTTACATAGGGTATACACGTGTCATAGCAGTTTGCTGCATCAATCAACCTGTCATCTACATTAGGTATTTCTCCTAATGCTATCCCTCCCTAGCACCCTAACCCCAGACAAGCACCAGTGTGTGATGTTCCCCTCCCTGTGTCCATGTGTTCTCATTGTTCAGTTCCCACTTATGAGTGAGAACATGCAGTGTTTGGTTTTCTTTTCTTGTGTTAGTTTGTTGAGAATGATGGTTTCCACCTTTATCCATGTCCCTGCAAAGGACATGAACTCATCCTTTTTTATGGCTGCGTAGTATTCCATGGTGTATATGTGCCACATTTTCTTTATCCAGTCTATCATTCAAGGTCATTTGGGTTGTTTCCATGTCTTTGCTGTTGTGAGCAGTGCTGCAATCAACATACATGTGCATCTGTCTTTATAGTAGAATGATTTATACTCACTTGGGTATATACCCAGTAATGGGATTCTTGGGTCAAATGGTATTTCTGGTTCTAGATCCTTGAGGAATTGCCACACTGCCTTCCACAGTGGTTGAACTAATTTACACTCTCACCCACAGTGTAAAAGTGTTCTATTTCTCCACATCCTCTCCAGCATCTGTTGTTTCCTGACTTCTTAATGATCACCGTTTTAGCTGGCATGAGATGGTATCTCATTGTGGTTTTGATTTGAATTTCTCTAATTACAAGTGATGATTAGCTTTTTTTAAATATGTTCCTTGGTTGCATAAATGTCTTCTTTTGAGAAGTGTCTTTTCATATACTACACCCATTTTTTGATAGGATTTGGTTTTTCCTTGCAAATTTGTTTAACTTCTTTATAGATTCTGAATATTAGCCCTTTGTCAGATGGATAGACAGCAAAAATTTTCTTCCATTTTCTAGGTTTCTCTTTACTGTTATGACAGTCTTCCTTCCTGAAATGTTACACCAGTAAACAATAATAAACACAACTGAAAATAATAATAGCACAAATAAATGCACATTTTCTTTATCAATAAATTATATTTAATATTAAAATAGCCATTTAATAAATGGTATCTAAACCTATTATTAGAAGTTTTATACAAAGTTATCATGTTATTAAGTATTTAAAATTAATCATATTTTCTTAAATTGAGTGAAAGGCAAAACTAAATATAGAGTTCCATGAATTTTTTTTTAATGTAAGCTGATTTTTGTCCCTCATCACAATCAATTATAGAATCTTTCCATTGCCCTAGAATTTGTTATTATGAAGTTTCCAGAAGCATTTCTTCTGCTGCTCTTACATTTTAAAGCGTTTTTTTTTTCTTTTATTGCATAGGGTAATATTTACCTTGTCTTTAACTTAATCTATAGAATTATGGAGTAATTTGTCAGTTTTAGTCTATTGAGAAGCAGACTTTAAGATGAATTTAGATATAAAAGCGGTTTATTGGAAAACAACTATGAAGAATAAAGATGATAAGGACAGAGATTGGAGAGGAGGGATTTTACATTATGATACAGGTCTGACCCCTGAAAGGCAGAAGAGAGGAAGAAAGAATTAGGTAGCAGTTGACCTATGATGAAACAGAAGAGAACCTAAAGGATAGAAGAAATGGAGTTGGTTTGTCCAGCAAAATATTGAGGATAGAAAATATGAATGAGAGTTTGAAAATTCCAGAATAATGAAAGATACTTAACAATATATACAATTTTAATAAAGGATAATATAAGAGACCAGTGTATTAAAGTTGCCTAAAACTGATTATCACTAATACTGATAGGTCTGTGATGTGTTTCGTTGCAGAGGGAGATTTAGGTGGGGATAGAAAGGAAGACACGTACAATAGTAGTGTGATTTATCTTTATCAACAACTAGGAAGACAGCTGGTTAGAAATAGTAGCTCATATTGCAAGCAATTTAAACAATTCCCTAAATATAATAGCAAGAAGATGAGGTTTTTTGAAACTTAAATTCAGATCAAATATGTAGACAATTTATCATAATTATTTATGTCACCATCATCTTTTATGTTGACATATGCTGAAAATCTTTTCCCTAAAATGAGCACTCTTAATAAAAGACTTCAGAGTCAGCTAAAAATAAATAATACATGCATTGAGTATTATATAATATATTTCTTCAAAAATGGCTTTCAAATCATGGAGTAGTGAAGAGCGGAAATAGCTAATAATTTGGTTCCTTGGGTCGCAAATTTCCTCTGAAGCAAGCTTGTGTAAACACTTAACCTTTGAGCCTGACTTACCTCATTTGTAAAATGGAAATAATGACCTTGCCTTGAAAGCATGTTGAAAATTAAAGGCTTCATCATTATTATTGTTATTAATTTTAATATGTTGAATTAATGTAGCATGGCCACTTAAAGAGAAACTACAAATAAAATTATAGTAAATTTTTATTCTAATTAAATATGGCTAGCAAAATAATACAATTTAATATGTAAAATTATTCTTTCAAACTGACAAGAAGACATGTCCATTATAAAAGTCCATTGGTCTGAGTCTTACATATGCATAAAATATATTCATAATAGACATCTTTATACATGTATTACATAGACAGAAATGTGGTGAATTTCAATATAAAGTCAATTACAAATCCACACAGATGTGTAAGAAGATATATTAACTAAATGTAAGTCAGCTTGATAAATCAGACAAGATCAACTAAAGATATTCTTTAAAATATACCACTAGTAAGTTATTAGTTAGGTAGAATTACATTCACATACCTAGTTTTAAAAAGTATGACCTTTAGCAAAGAAACTCATCTCTAAGTTTCCCCACCAAAAGAAAAGAAAGGTGGGGGGTGAAATGGACATTTGTATTGTGGATTTATGAAAAGGGAATGGAATGAGATAACATTTGAAAGCTGCAAAGACTGATATGTAGTAGGCAGTCTATAGACTTTAGCTTTGCTTTATCTCATGGTAACTTAAGAAAAACTAAAGGTGGAAAGATTTAAAAGATTTTAATTGTCTTAACCAAAAATGTGATCTATATTATGTTATCATTCTGTAGTAAGAATCTACAAAACTTTAGGAATAATATATATATATTGCAGAAGGAATCTGTTTAGATCAGTATTTTTCAATGTCCTTTGACTTTACAAAGTCACCTAAAATAGTGGGGACCTAGACTTTTTAACCCATTTCTCTCTTGTGCCATTATTATTATTATTATTATTATTATTATATCATCTCTTCCTCATCCTACTTACCTACCACAACTACTTATTGTCATTGTGAAGCAGTCTGCCTTTTGGAATATTGCATTGCTCAGTTTTACTGCTTTGGAAGTAAACGCAGTTTACACAGAGGCCTCACTCCAAAAGTTGACTCTCTACTTTCTGCTTGATAAAATTCACAGACATCTCTTCAAGAAAAGTTTTTTTGTTATTGTTCACATAGCTTATTCTCTAAAAGAATTTTCAGTGTTGAGTAGGTCTTTTCTGTTTACAGTATTTGAGTTTCTGCTGTCTCATTAGTTTGAGACTACTTGTTAGTTGGCAAGTTGGAGCAATTTAGAAACTAAACCTATAATAATTTCTTATTTATAGAAAGGTGAAATCTAGAAACAAAGTCATTTCTTTCTAACTAGATTAAAAACTATGAAATCTAAGGAAAACATGTTTTATGATACTAGTGCCTTAAATCTGTTTGAATTTGACAGATAAATATTTTGAAATTTATTATATATTTAAATAATGCATTTTCTACTCACTAATTTTAATCTACATTAACTTGAAAAGATTTAAATTGGAAGGCCAACTTCAATTTATAGGTAACTAAGTGAATTTGACAACTTTGATTATGACATTTAACCTGCAAGTGGATAGCAGAATTGAGGACTAAAATGATCAATAGTTCACTATAGGCAAATTACAAATGTGTTCACAATGATTGTGTTAGAGTGCTATTCCTTATTTATTTTCTTAAACTGAAAATCATTTTAATTACTTCTGACTTCTATTACGTTCCACTGTACACATATAATAATAGTGCTTTGATTACATTTAGTTTCAACTATGGCATAAACAAATAATATGGCAAAATTTTATTTTAATTTTAAAAATTTTAAACTCTAGTTGTTTAAACATATATCCCAAAGAAATAAAACTTCATTACAAAGGGAAGATAGCAAAATGTGACACCTATTAAAATTTTGCCAACTACCCTAATGTCTAGCATTTAATAAGTATCTGTTGAACTGTTAAACAAAGTTTTTGAAAATGCATAGCTATGCCCCAAACAACAATTATTTGCTAAAAAATTATACAATTTATGGCTTATTTAAAAAAATGTTTCTGTTATGAAAATTAATGTGTAATATTTCCTACTGTCATTGATAGTCATGCCTGTAATTGTTTGCCTTAAATTGAAAAAGAATTTATTAGAACTTATTAAAAGCTCAGCTTTATTATATTTATAAGCCTCTATAAATATAGTTTCAGTTTAGATATTGTAGTATATTTTTATTTAGTTAAATTTATCCACAAGGATTTCCTTTTATAATATATAATGTCTAATACCTGAATTTCATTTTAAAGTTTCTTTTTCTACCATATGAGAATGTCCATATGTTATTTGACATTTGGATTTGGCAAATTTATACTTCAAGTTAACATATGTATTTTTTTTTAAATAGGGCCTTTTGTAGGTCAGCAAACTAAAACTTATGTTACATGTGTTCGTGTGTTTGTCTAGAGAGAAAACATATTTAAATTTAAAAAGTATTTTGTTATTTACTAATATTAAAAAATTCCAAAACTGAAAAACTTTGTATTATGAATATAATCTATTCGATTTTCCACTGATTAATGCTGAATATTTTCAAAGTATTTTTTTTGCATTTATTATGCTTTAAGTTATGTGTGAAAATTTTCATGAAATAAAATTTAATTATCTATTAAAAGACTTTTAACTTCATTATTACTTAACTCCTTAGGAAGATCTAAATAAGATTTTAATTTCATATTTATATGTAGACAGTTAAAATACAGTAATCATTTCAAATATTTCCATTTGAATAGTTTAAATTAAATTGCATTTAATTTTTAAAATCTTTGTAAACTCAATCAAACTGATAATAAAACATCTTAGGTAAATATAATAATCCTGTTTTTAATTTCATATGGATAGAAAAAAAGTATATAATCCAGAAGTGAAATGATGTAACTGGACCAAAAGTAAAAGGAAACTTGTCACAAAAAAATTTAACTGTTGAAGGAAATGATGGTAATTTCACTCTAACCAGATATTTAAAAGAATCTTCTTTAAAAGAAGAAGATTACTTTAAAAAAATTTCTGGTTCAGAATTATCTATGTACACAGTGGCAGTGATGCTGTATGCCTATTTAAATTAGTTGTAGTTTCCCTAGATCCTAGTTAGACTCTACAGATTTTTTTTTCCTTTTTTTTTTAATATTGCATTTTAGGTTTTGGGGTACATGTGCAGAACGTGCAAGATAGTTGCATAGGTACACACATGGCAGTGTGTTTTGCTGCCTTCCTCCCCTTCACCCACATTTGGCATTTCTCCCCAGGCTATCCCTCCCCAGCTTTCCCCCCCACTGTCCCTCCCCTATTCCCTCCAATAGACCCCAGTGCGTAGTACCCCTGGCAAATTGGATAAAAAACCAAAACCCATCAGTGTGCTGTATCCAGGAAACCCATCTCACATGCAAGGATACACAAAGGCTCAAAATAAAGGGATGGAGGAAGATTTACCAAGCAAATGGAGAGCAAAAACAAGCAGAAGTTGCAATTCTCATCTCTGATAAAATAGACTTTAAAGCAACAAAGATCAAAAGAGACAAAGAAGGTCATTACATAATGGTAAAAGGATCGATACAACAAGAAGAGCTAATGATCCTAAATATATATGGACCCAATACAGGAGCACCCAGATATATAAGACAAGTTCTTAATGACTTACAAAGAGACTTAGACTCCACACAATAATAGTGGGAGACTTTAACACACCACTGACAATATCAGACAGATCAACCAGACAGAAAATTAACAAGGATATCCAGGGCTTGAACTCAGACCTGGAACAAGCAAACCTGATAGATATTTACAGAACTCTCCACCCCAAATCCACAGAATATACATTCTTCTCAGCACCACACCACACTTACTCCAAAATTGACCACATAATTGGAAGTAAAGCACTCCTCAGCAAATGCAAAACAACTGAAATCATAACAGTCTCTCAGACCATAGTGCAATCAAATTAGAACTCAGAATTCAGAAACCGACTCTACAGTTTTACAATATACACTTTGCTATAAAACTTAACTTTGTTGTCATCAAAGTAACTTAATTGAAAATTTCCATAAGTAACTTACTAAATTTAAACTAATTGTTATGAATTCTAATAATTTATATAATGTTACTTTTCTTTGACAGTAAAATAAAACTGCCATCAGAATCTGAATTGCCCTTCTAAAACAGAGAGAGGCTTTGAACACTCTGAATTTTATGTCTTGGTCTGGTGTTTATCTACCACAATGAATAGCATAGGAACGCATTAAAACTGATATAATCTTTTGATATGTTAAATTTTTAAATTTAAATGATAAATTTATCCAACATGTATGGTACAGAAAATCAATACCAAAACTTAAAAAACCATAGGAGAGATTTTTATTTTCCTTCTCTTACTCAGTCAGCTCAAATATAGACATGTTTTTAATCTCTTGTTGAAATACACAAACCGAAATCCCTTAAACATATGCTATAACTTTGCTTTTTCACTTAATAATATTACACATTGTAGTATATACATTTTAAAATTTATTTGGCTTTATAAACTGATTTTTTAAAATTTGCATAATACTTGATTTTATTTTACTTATGACTGCTTCTCTGGAGAACCATGACTAATACAAAAACCTTAATAAAAATTATTTTAAGTCATTCATTGATATGGTGTACATCACAGATAATCATAAGGCTGATAGATTTACTTTAAGCATTGTACTTCTCCAGTGCACCCAGTGGCCTCATATGTGCATTGTGGCAGCACAGGTTCTACACTGTGCCTGCTACACAAAGATGTGCTACTAATATAATGACAATGCCTTCAAGAAAGAAAATATACCCTCCTGTTACTTCAAATCTGTCTTACAGAAAAAGTATGGAGAAATGCATT
Organism: Saguinus oedipus; assembly: GCA_031835075.1. Taxonomy (NCBI): domain Eukaryota; kingdom Metazoa; phylum Chordata; class Mammalia; order Primates; family Cebidae; genus Saguinus; species Saguinus oedipus. Next base: position 85,009,162 of record CM063176.1, on the reverse strand, counting down.
CCAGCACATTTTCAATTACAGCATAAAAATGACTGAGATGTTTATCAAAGCAGTTTTCAGCCCTAAAATAATGATTTCCTCAATAACATATTTTATACAACTGGAATTAACTAGTATAATTTTCAAGTACTTTTATTTCTTAGATTCAGTTACCACGATTGAGAAATAGAGTTAATAAAAAATATTGGGTTTATTTGGAAATGGGTCTAAGGTTATCTAATTCATAAATGATTCCAAAAATTGTTGTGCATTTCTTACCTTTTAGCTCAATGTTAAACTAAATTTGTTGCTAAATTAATATTTGTTGATGAACTATTTTATAAAAATCAATTACAAGATAATTATTTTACAGATGAGAATAGAATACTGGTTAATAATTCTATATTGGAATAAAAAGTTATATTTTATGAAGTGTGAATACAAGTATCTCTTATTGAAGTCCATTCTAAGTAAGGAATACATAATTCCTGAGCTGTCTAGAGAAAGTATAATGATGTTAGCTCATATCGATTGGAAAGAAATGGTAGCCCTTTTAGCAAATCAGCTTCTACAGCCATGATATATTTTTTAGAGAAACATATTCAAGTATCGGTCCTGCCACACTTGGCTTCCTTTTTTAGATAGACTGCATTATACTACACGAATTGGGATGTGCCCCATTGCCTCTGCTCTGAGACACTTGCATGGGGATATAGTAACAAAAGCAATGCTAACCTTCGGAAAGGGCATTCCCAAGGATTAATGTTGGCAACATTTGGCTGTATTGCACACTATAAACTCTATCCGTATAGTCATTAATCCATAAAAAATACTTTGACCTTTGGCCATTACTATTTAAGCTGTAAAAAGTAAAGAAAATAAACAAACAAAAATCAAAACACACCCTTTAGAGTTATGCCTTTCTCCAGGCAATGCAGTGGCAAAGTTGAAACTTCCTCTTGAATATAACAACATTCCGAAGAACACTACACTTGTGAACAATTAGGTTATTATTTATTGTGACAACATGATTGCATTAGATCAATGTCATTCATATTTATGCTTAAAGTAAATGAATATTTATTGATAATTTACCTTGTATTTCGGTTTCTCTTGCAAAATGTATTCTTAATTAGTATCATAAAACTCATTTCTTATATGTAATTAATGTTCAAATAGCTGACAATAGGTAAAATTCTGTTAGGTGTTCTACAGAACAATAGTTTCTACCAGTAAGTGGGAGTCAGCATCACCAGTGGAATATATTTATAGTATAGATTCATTGAGTCCTCCCAATAGATTACATTCAAATAGGTTAGAGGTGAATTTAATCTTCTGAAAAATATTCAGTACATTTACAGGGAATATTCATTCATAGATGGATTATGGGATTATGCTATTTTACAACTCTATTTAGAATTGAAATTTTGTTTATTTGTGATAGAATACATTTTATAATTCTTAAAGACAAGATCTAAAGAAAATATTATCTGTTCCTTTGAGCTTTAAAGAGCTTTACACTAAAATCTACAAGAACTTCAAATTTTATAGCATTATATAACTTATCCAAATTAATTCTATTTAATAGAGCAGTTGTGCCATATGGTATTAGAAGTATGATTAAATATGTGACATTAAAATGACATTTTCATAGTTGACTTCCTGAACAACTTATTAAAAATGTTATAATACCAATTTTTTAGAAATTATTCTAAACTAAAACATAAGATGAAATACTCACAAATCATCTTACAAAACATGAAATTAATGTCACTACAAAATACTGATAGTAAAATTAGAAAATATATGGGACAATCTGTATAAAAAGTGTGAAGACTATACTAAGTAAAATGTAAAAATTAAGCAATATAACAAATGACATCAAACTTTGATAACTTTGGATTTATCCCAGGAATGTGGTAGTAGAAAATTTATTAGCATAGTTTATCTCATAAAACTTAAAGTAAATAAAGCAAATAACAATATTTATGAATGCTAAAAGGGTATCTCATAATCTTTAGAAAGATTTCCTATTCAAAAAGATAACATAAAGTTTATAAACATTATTTTTAAAATAAAAAATTCAATTATAAAACTCATAGATTTTATTTTATTCTATTTTTTATTATACTTTAAGTTCTGGGGTTCATGTGCAGAACATGTAGCTTTGTTACATAGGTATACACGTGCTATGGTGGTTTGCTGCATCCATCACCCCATCATCTATATTAAGTATTTCTCCTAATGCTATCCCTCCCCAATCCCCACAGAGAGATACCCTGCTATCTCTCCCCTCACCCCAATCTCTTGACAGGCCCTGGTGTGTGATGTTCCCTTCCTGTGTCCATGTGTCCTCATTGTCGGACACCTATTTATGAGTGAGAACATGCAGTGTTTGGTTTTCTGTTCTTGTGTCAGTTTGCTGAGAATGATGGTTTCCAGCTTTATCCATGTCCCTGCAAAGGACATGAATTCATCCTTTTTTATGTCTGCATAGTATCCCTTGGTGTATATGTGCCACATTTTCTTTAAACACTCTATTATTGATGGGCATTTGGGTTGGTTCCAAGTCTTTACATTGTAAACAGTGCCACAGTAAACATAACGTGTGCATGTGTCCTTATAATAGAATGATTTATATATAATCCTTTGGGTATATACCCAGTAATGGGATTGCTGGGTTAAATGGAATTTCTAGTTCTCGATCCTTGAGGAATCACCACACTGTCTTCCACAGTGGTTGAACTAATTTACACTCGCAACAACAGTGTAAAACCATTCCTATTTCTCCACCTCCTCTCCAGCATCAGTTGTCTACTGATTTTTTAATAATCACCATTCTAACTGGTGGAGGTGGTATCTCAGTGTGGCTTTGATTTGCATTTCTCTAATGACCTGTGATGATGAGCATTTTTCATATGTTTTTTGGCTGCATAGATGTCTTCTTTTGAGAAGAATCTATCTGTTCATATGCTTCACCCACTTTTTGATTTTTTTTCTTGTTAATTTGTGTAAGTTCTTTGTAGATTCTGGATATTAGCCCTTCGTCAGATGGGTAGATTGAAAAAAAATTTTCCCATTCTGTTGGTTGCCAGTTAACTCTAATGATAGTTTCTTTTGCTGTGCAGAAGCTCTGAAGTTTATTAGATCCCATGTATCTATTTTGTTTTTTCTCGACATTGCTTTTTGTGTTTTAGCCATGAAGTCCTTGCCCATGCCTATGTTCTAAATGGTATTGCCTAGGTTTTCTTCTAGGATTTTTATGGTGTTAGGTCTTATATTTAAATCTTTAATCCATCTGGAGTTAATTTTTGTATAAGATGTAAGGAAGGGTTCCATTTTCAGCTTTCTGCATATGGCTAGCCAGTTTTCCCAACACCATTTATTGAATACGGAATCCTTTCCCCATTGCTTGTTTCTGTCAGGTTTGTCAAAGATCAGATGGTTGTAGATATATGGTGTTATTTCTCAGGCCTCTGTTCTGTTCCATTGGTCTATATCTCTGTTTTGGTACCAGTACCATGCTGTTTTGATTACTGTAGACTTGCAGTATAGTTTGAAGTCAGGTAGCATGATGCCTTCAGCTTTGTTTATTTGTTTGTTTCTTTGCTTTGGGTTGTGTTGGCTATGCATTCTCTTTTTTGGTTCCATATGAAGTTTAAGGTAGTTTTTTTTCAATTCTGTGAAGAAAGTCAGTTGTAGCGATGGGGATTGCATTGAATCTGTAAATTACTTTGGGCAGTATGGCCATTTTTATGATATTGATTCTTCCTAACCATGAGCATGGAATGTTTCTCCATCTGTTTTGTCTGCTCTTATTTCCTTGAGTAGTGGTTTGCAGTTCTCATTGGAGAGATCCTTCACATCCCTTGTTTGTTGTATTCCTAGGTATTTTATTCTCTTTGTAGCCATTGTGAATGGGCATTCACTCATGATTTGTCTCTCTGTCTGTTATTGGTGTATAGGAATGCTTGTCATTTTTACACATTGATTTTGTATCTTGAGACTTTGCTGAAGTTGCTTCAGGAAACTTCAAATTGTAAGGAGATTTGGGACTGGGACGATGGTGTCTTCTAAATATATAATCATGTCATCTGCAAATAGAGATAATTTGACTTCATTTTTTCTAATTGAATATCCTTTATATCTTTTTCTTGCCTTATTGCTCTAGCCAGAACTTCCGATACTATGTTAAATGGGAATGGTGAGAGAGGGCATCCTTGTCTTGTGCTAGTTTTCAAAGGGAAAAAAGTTTCAAAAACTTCTAGTTTTTGCCCATTCAGTGTAATTTTTGCTGTGGGTTTGTCATAAATAGCTGTTAATTATTTTGATGTATGTTCCATTGATACCTAGTTTATTGAGCTTTTTTAGCAGAAAGGCTGTTGAATTTTCTCAAAGGCCTTTTCTGCATCTATTGAGATAAACCTGTGTTTTTTATCATTGTTTCTGTTTATGTGATGGATTACATTTATAGATTTGCATATGTTGAATCAGCCTTGCATCCCAGGGATGAAGCTGACCTGATCATGATAGGTAAGCTTTGTGATCTGCTGTTAGATTTGGTTTGCCAGTATTTTATTGAGGATTTTTGCATCAATGTTCATCATGGATACTGGCCTGGAATTTTCTTTTTTAGTTGTGTCTCTGCCAGGTTTTGGTATCAGGATAATGTTGGTCTCATAAAATGTGTTAGGGGGGATTCCCTCTTTTTGTATTTTTTGGAATAGTTTCAGAAGGAATGGTACCAGCTCCTCTTTGTACCTCTGGTAGAATTTGGCTGTGAACCCCTCTGGTCCTGGACTTTTTTTTTGGTACACTATTAATTGCTCCCTCAACTTCAGACCTTCTTATTGGTTTATTCAAGGATTTGACTTCTTCCTGGTTTAGTCTTGGGAGGGTGTAAGTGTCTAGGAACTTCTTTGTTTCTTCTAGATTTACTGGTTTATTTGCATGGAGAGGTTTCTAGTAATGTTTGATGGTAGTTTGTATTTCTGTGGGATCAGTGGTGATTTTTCTCTTATCATTTTTTATTGCATCTATTTGATTTTTCTCTTTTGTTTTTTATTAGTCTGGCTAGCAGTCTATCTGTTTTGGTTAATTTTTTCAAAAAACCAGCTCCCAGATTTGTTAATTATTTTAATAAACTTTGATAAGAAAGAGTACTTCTTGCTACTAAAGCATTATTCAGACTGATAAAAGGTAAATTTTGTGCAACATAATAATCCACATATGAAGAATTAAGATTTTATTTTGTTCACAACATGGCCTTACATCTGCTGGAAAACTCTTAACATTCTAAAAATAACAAAACAGGAATTAACATGGCATTTAAAATACATTTATAAATATGTAAATTATATATTGAGATAAATCTGTAAAATTCTGTGACTACTGTTTTGCCATTGCAATAGATGCATAAAAATCAATTGGGAAAATAGCTCTTTTAATATACTGACAAAATTATGAAATGTCCAGGTATAACATGTAAACAAGTATAATACAACACTGGGGAATAGTTTTAAATGAAAATAAATTTTTTAAATGCAATATTATTTGCTAAAAATATTTACTTTTATAAACTGTGAATTCTCTGCTCATAGGTATTTAAAGAAAATTAATTGCAATCAAAGATAAAAGCCTTTTTTATATACCATTATGTAAAAATTTATTGGTATAATAAAGGCTTTAGAATAGTTGAGGAAATGATGAACAGTTTCAAAGAATGGAGAGATAATCTCTGAAATTTTATAAAAATTTTATTTGCTTACCAAAAGTGAGATTACTAAGCTATTTCATAAGTAGATTTGAGTATATATCAGTGGCTAACATATGACAGCAATAGTGCTTTTGTTTGATGAAGAACATGTGTTAGTATGTATTGATTGCAAATTTAGCTATCCTTAGGAAAATAGTAAAGATTGTTTCTGATTTTACCCTATTTTAAAATAATGTAATGCAAGTAATTTCTGATTTAAATGTAAAAGATTATTAAAAAATTTATTATATGTATGATCTTTATTCTTGGGTCATATTGGATATTAGATATATCTATTAGAATATCTAGTATTAGATCTTAGTTATATCCAATATAAGCCAGGAATGGAGCCCATATATCTAATATGGTGCAAATAATATTTTGCAAATAATTTCTGATTTAAACATAAAAGGCTATTAAAAATCTATTAGATGTGTGGTCTTCCATATATATAATACATATATCTAATATTAAATATTAAATAACTAATAGATATTAGATATGTCTTATAGAATATTTAATTTTAGATATTTGATATGTCTAATAGAATATCTAATATTAGATGTTCAACATATCTAATATGACCCAGGAATGAAGACCTAAGTTGAGAGATAGTTGAACTTTATTACAGAATAATCTTTGGTATGGCTGGAAATTGATTTATAAAATCAAAGTACCAATGATAGAATTAGACAAATATGTTTGCAATGCACATACTGATTAGCTTTTACAAATTTACAAATAAATAAATAAGTAAAATGTCCAAAGGTGTTTATAAGCATAAACATTATGCTTATAAAATATACAAAATAGTAAATAAAACTGACAGCATGAAAAGTTGGTTGAGTGCACTGGTAATTATGAAAAAGAAAGTTAGAGATAATATTTATGATTACATTTCAGTAAAAATAAATAAACTTTCTATGTAATGTCTGTGTGTATATCAAGGAAGATGTGGAACCACATACTGAGATTTTTAAATTATTGGCTTAGGGAGGTAGAAATTGAAGGAGTCAGCATTTCAGGTGAAATGATATTTTTGTTTTTTCATTTTCATTTGCTATCTTATTTTAGTGTACCTAACTTCAAGCTTCTACACCTCATATTGAACTTTGCAAATAAAAGATTTACAATAAATTTTGTGCTATTTAAATAAGATACTTCAAAGGAGATTTATTCATGGTGTCTCCTTTAGTTTGTCATATTTAGAAACTTCTTTCTGTTGAACAGGACATGTTTCTTTTAAATTTTAGATGTTTCTAATTCATATTCATATCAATACAGAGTTAATGAAGGGTAATATATTAATACAAATTTAATTATGGTAATTGAATGCCATTGTCTTTTCTTGTTGCTTTCTAAATAAAGTCACAAAAGTAAAAATGATTAATATTTATTTCTAATGTTCAGTCAGTTAATCCATGTGTCTTGCCAAGATTCAATGTAGATTGTGAGATTTAATTAGCCTAAAATTAGTAATACAAATTTGATATAGATGTTGTATGTACCGTAGTGGAAGGAACCATAAAATTATACTTTATAAATTTTAATACAATCAGGAATTTGTAAGTTTTATCTTAATTACATTAATGTGCTTAACATCAATCATAAAACACTTTTGTATTCATGTTACATTATACTTTGAATATTCATTTTTAGTGAGAAAAACTGAAAGAGATGTGGAGGTCACGGCTAAAATTTGGTAATAAAAATGATTGATAGATCTACGTATTTCAACTTTGAAGGTTATTTTTTTCAGATTGGTTATGCTGTTCTCCTAATATAATTATTGTACATTAAAAGGCATATTTTTTTCACGTAAGGAAGCCATACTTGTACAGAATTCTCACACATTTATAACTTACTATTAAATTCTAGAACCTCATTGAAACAAAGGTGTTTACAAGTCAAATAAGTTTTTTACATGTTCAATATTATTATTTCTCACATTTTTGCCACATATATGACTTATTGTTTAGAAATCAGAACAAGGCTAAATGTGTATATGTGTGTGTGTGTGTATGTTACGTTCCATAATTATACTAACTATATTATAGTTGATTCATTATATTCTTTATGATCCTGTCTTTCAAAATTCATCAATGTCATTTTTCACAGACACAGAATATAATAATCCCCAAATTTCTATGAAACCACAAATATAAGCTGGATAACCAAAGCAACACTGAGGAAGAAAATCATGAAGTATGATGGAGGAATCATGCTCCATAGACCATAAATAAATACAGAACAGAGAGCCCAGAAATAAATCTAAACATACACAATTGATGAATTTTTGACAAGCCAAAAGGACACAATATGGAAAGGATACTCTTGTCAATAAGTAGTACTGGAAGAACTGAATTTCTACATGCAAAAGAATAAAATTAGACCATTTTGTTACACCATGCACAAAAATTTACTTAGAAAGGATAGAAAACCTAAAGGTAAGATCTGAAAACATAAAACTCTTAGGAGAAAACACAGAGAAAGAAACACCTTGGTATTCGCCTTGGCAACTATTTTTTGGGTAACTAGTCAAAAGCCCAGTCTACAAAAGTAAAAATTAATCAATGGGACTGCATTAAACTAAAAAACATCAGCATAATAAAGGAAACAAGTAACAAATGAAAATACCTACAAAATGGAAAAAAAATTGCAAACTATTTGATAGGGAGTTAATATCAAATATTTATAAGGAACTTTTACAAATAGTAGCAGAAAAACAAGCAAACTAATTAAAAAATGGGCAAAGAACTTGAACAGACATATCTCCAAAGTAGACATAAAAATGGCCAACAAGTACGTGGAAAGTGCTCATTATTACAATCATAAGCAGAAGCAAGTTAAAGCCACTATGAGATAGCACCTCATACCTGTAAGGATAACTATTATAAAAAATACAAGAGAAAACAAATGTTGGCAAGAATAAAGAGGAATGAAGAGGAAAGAAAACCCTAGTACACTGTTATTCGATAGGTGGATTATTACAGTCATTATAGAAAATAGCATGGTGGTTCTTAAAGAACTTAGTAATAAAACTACCATATGACCCAACAATCCCTCTTCTGCATATATATCTGAAAAGATGAAATCACCACTGTGATTTCATTTAGTTTATTGTAACTAAAGATATCTGCACTCCCATGTGCATTGTAGCATTATTCACCATTACCAAATCATCAAAACTACTTAACTGTCTATTGATTGGTAAATGGATAATGAACAAGTAATGTACATATTATGCTTATAATATTTTATACACAAACATACACAATGAAATATTATTTAACTTTAGAAAAAGAAAGAAGATTCTGCACTTTTAGCAAGACAGATGGACCTGTAGGACATCAAGCTAAATGAAATAAGCCAGACACACATACAAAAAATTACCTGATCTCACTTCTGTGTGAAACTTCAAAAAAAAGAGCTCAAATACAAAGAAACAGACTATGAAAGGGAGGTTACCAGTAGGGGTGGTGAGAGGAGAGTTAGAGAAGAAATGAGAAAATATTGGTCAAAGGATAAAAAATTGCAGATATGTAGGATGAACTATTCTAGAAACCTAATGTATAAAATTAGGACAAAAGTTAACAAAATATATTATATTAGGGATTTTTGTTAATGAAGTAAATTTTAGATGCTGTTGTCACAAAAAAATTAACTATTTGAGATGATAGATGTGCTAATCTGCTTCACAATGATAACATTTTACTACCTATATGAATCTGATAGCATCATGTTGTAAACATGAAATATCTGTTTAATAACATTTATTTAAAATAATGTAAGTTGATTCAGAGAGGTTTTATTTCATTACAGCATTGTCCATGGTAAAAATTGATCAATTATAAATTTAAAAATTCCTAAAGAATTCTTGTGTAAAAATTTGAAAACTATGGAAGCATATTGAGCAGGAGGATATTTAGGTCAAGTTACAAGTTTCATAGTGAACCCTATCAAAGGCAAACAAATGTAATTCTGTTTTATACCTGTACTTATCATGCTTGTATGTGTAGTTTGAAACAAAAATTATTTCTGTGGATAGTGTAGCAAGTTGCAATTACCCAAATTTTATTGGGGATGTTTAAATCAATTAATAAATAATTATTTGCCATTAATGATATTTGTGAAATGGATGTTAAATATTATCCTTTAAAAAAGGTAAAATTTTATTGGTAATAGCCATATTCTGCATATTATGCAATAAAGTAGAGGTTTCTACTTAGTAATTATTTATAATGGATTCTATTTTGTGAAAAACATCACATCAATCAATATTTTATCAAGTTCAGCAACAGAATGGGAATTAAATAAGTAAAAAACTTGCCTACAAATGGCTTGAGCAATGAAGCTGCCTAATGGAAACACAAATGAACTACATACATATCTTTAATTTTTCTAGTAGCCACATATATTAGATAAAAATAATTAGGTAAAATTAGTTTCAAAAACGGATTTTGTTTAACACATTCTATCTAAAATATTTTGATTTTAGAATTTAATCAATATAAAAAGTATAAATAAGATATTTTACATTATTTTTATGCTATCTTTAAATTTGGTAGTTTACATTTACAATATATTTAAATTCAGATACTAAATTTTTATTAGAAGTAATATATCTGTATGTGAATTTCAGAAAATTTACATTTCAAAGAATACCCTTATATACCAAAGTTTTTGCAAATAACATAAAATATTATATTTTAAATTTAAGTTTAATTAAAATTGAGTAATTTTTTAAAAATCAGGTTTACATTACACTAGTCAGATTTCAGTGGCTAACAAGCCATGTGCCAGCAGTACATTCCATCTAAGACATTACAAATCTCTAGTGAGTAAATCTGATACACTAACGGTATTATGTTTTACTCCAAGGTGGATTGAAATGAAATGGAAAATTATTTGTGACATTATACATTCTGTCACTCTACAACATAATGGTATATGTATTTTACTTTTTTTAAAAATTAATTCCAATTAACTAGTTCATTATAAGATAAACTTAAAAGACTTAGGTTAAATATATATGAAAAAATTTGAACAGTATCTGTAATTAGAGATACGTAAAATAGGACCTTTTTTTAGGCAACTGTTTAAGACAATTTCTTTCAATTCCATCATTCTGTTTCCTCTTGAATTATTTACTTTGCAGACTTAATCTTGAAGGCCCTTACAAATACATTTGTCAAAACTTTAATAGACCTACGAAACAGCAGTTGATGAGACAAGGTATACAATGTACTTTTCTATGCAAGATATGGCTCATTAATAAACATGAACTGGAGTCTAGTTTTAGTCATCCATCAATATTTATTCATTTTATGCTAAATTTTTTATAATTTAGCATACTTGATAATTTCCCTAGAGATACTACATATCTCTAACATGTAGTAAATATTGTATAATGTAATATTAATTAATATATTAAATTGTATAAAATATACACACAATTTTTATTTTATAAACTTTTTGGAGCTATATATATTTTTATATATATAATGTATTTTTATGAGAGATATATGTTTTACATGAAAAATAACTTACAATTTAGAAATGAAAAGAAATGCATGGCTTATGATATGATGGAAGGACTATACAGTAAACTTTTTTTATTTGTTTTTTACATCAGAAACTGTTAAAGACATTATCTATAACATATATAAAAGACTCTTTCATAAGAACTATATATGATTTCACATTTAAAGCTATCAAAGATACTTTAAAAATATATACTTATATAAAATTCATCTTTTTGTTAATTGAAATTTACACTTAAATATTATCTCATATAATGCCACAATATTTTGGTTTTTAGCAATATCTATTATGTGCTCAGGCTTTTTTGAGTAGTAAAAGGCATTAGAGCAGAGATGTTGGCAGAGAAAATATAAAAGATATAAATATATAAAAGAACTCATTATAAAGGAAAAATTAACAGGAATTATATAACCTAAGGTAGAGCATTGCACTGAAAGCCTAAACTTGTTAGCCATTTCTGTGATAGTTCTGGCTCATGGTAATAACCTCAACCTGTGATCAATAGGTTGAAACTATATATTGGCTTGAGTTTCTGATACCCCCAAAAAAGAAAAATTCATGAAATTTAAGTTTATAAAATAAACATATCAATATTTACACACATATATACATTTCTATAGGACAACATCTGAAATTAAAGGACAATATATTTTAATAATTGCTGGATTACAAACAAATAGACTCTGAGTGTGTCACTATTGATAAGAGCAGGTAGAAAATTAAATAAAGGAGGATAAGTTTATACCCATATATTTTTCAGAACTAAACCTTGGATCAGTGATATGGTTTGGCTGTGTGCCCACCCAAATCTCATTTTGAATCCCCATTTGTTGTGGGAGGGACCTGCTGAGAGTGTGAGTAATGGGGGCAGGTCTTTCTGGTGATGTTCTCGTGATAGTGAATAAGGTTCAGGAGATCTGATAATTTTATAAGAGGAAGTTTCCCTGCTCAAGCTCCCTATCTTTCCTGCTGCCATCCATGTAAGCCATGACTTGCTCCTTCTTGCCTTCTGCCATACTTGTGAGGCCTCTGAAAACACGTGGAACTGTGTGTTAATTAAACCTCTTTCTTTTGTAAATTGCCAAGTCTTGAGGTATGTCTTTATCAACAGCATGAAAATGGACAAATACAGTAAATTGCTACTGAGAGTGGAACACTGCTCTAAAGATACTCAAAATTTTGGAAGCGACATTGGAACTGGGTAATAGGCAGAGGTTGGAACAGTTTGGAGGGTTCAGAAGAAGACAGGAAAATGTGGGAAAGTTTAGAACATTCTAGAGATTTGTTCAATGGCACTTAGTCCAAAATGCTGTGCATGGACAACAAAGTCCAGACTGAGCTCGTCTCAGATGGAGTTGAGGAACTTGTTGGGAACTGGGGCAAAGGTGACTTTTATTATGTTTTAGCAAAGAGACTGACAGCATTTTGGCCCTGCCCTGGAGTTTTGTGAAACTTTGAACCTTAGAGAGATGAATTAGGGTATCTGGCAGAAGATATTTCTAAGCAGCAAAGCATTCAAGATGTGACTTGGATTCTGTTAAAGGCATTCAGTTTTACAGTAAAAGCAGAGCATGAAACTTTGGAAAATTTGCAGCCTGACAATGTGATAGTAAAAAAATCTCATTTTCTAAGGCCAGCTATAAAAATTTGCATAAGTAACAAGGAACGAAATGTTAATCCACAAAACAATAGGGAAAATGTCTTCATGAAATGTCAGAGGTTTTTCATGGCAGTCCTTTCCATCACAGGCCCAGAGGCCTAGGAGAAAAAAATGGTTTCATGGGTCAGGCCAGGGTCCCCATTGTGTGCAACCTAGGAACTTGGTGCCCTTCATTCCAGTTGCTTTAGTCATGTCTGAAAGGGGCCAATGCAGAGCTTGGGCCATGGCTTCAGAGGATGCAACCTCCAAATCTTGGCATCTTTCACATTGTGTTGAGCCTGCAAGTGCTCAGAGGTCAAGAATTGCGGTTTGGGAACCTCCACCTAGATTTCAGAAGATATATGGAAATGACCGGATCCCAGGCAGAAGTTGGCTGCAGGGGCATATTACTCATGGAGAACCTCTGCTAGGGCAGTGCAGAAGAGAAATGTAAGGTCAGGTCCCCCACCCAGAGTTCCTACTGGGACCCAACCTAGTGGAGCTGTGAAAAGAGGCTCATCATCCTCCAGATTTCAGAATGGTATATTCATAGACATCTTGCATAGTGTGCCCAGAAAAGCCACAGACAGTGCCAGCCTGTGAAAGCAGCCAGGAAGGAGGCTGCAACCTGCAAAGCTATGGGAGTAGAGCTGCCCAAGACCATGGGAAACCACCTTTTCATCAGCATGACATGGATGTGAGGAATGGAGTCAAAGGAGATCATTTTGGAGCTTTAAGGTTTGACTTCCTCACTGTTTTTTTTAATTGCATGGACCCTGTAGTCCCTTTGTTTTGGGCAATTTCTTTCATTTGGAATGGCTGTATTTACTCACTGCTTATATCCCCATTATGTCTGGGAAGTAACTAATTTGTTTTTGATTTTACAGTATCATAGGCAGAAGGGACTTGCCTTGTCTTGGGTGATACTTTGGACTGTGGACTGTGGACTTTTGATTTAATGCTCAAATGAGTTGAGACTTGGGGTACTATTGGGAAGGCATGATTGGTTTTGCAGTGTGAGGACCTGAGGTTTGGGAGGAGACAGGGGTGGAATGATATGGTTTGGCTATGTCCTCACCCAAATCTCACCTTGAATCCCCAGGTGTTGTGGGGAGGGCCCCAGTGGGAGGTAATTGAATCATGGGGCCAGGTCTTTTTCTTCTGTTCTCTTGATAGTTAATAAGTCTCATGAGATCTGATGCTATTATTCAAGGGAGTTTTATTATAAACTCCCTCTCTTTGCCTGCTGCCATCCATGTAAGACAAGGCTTGCTCCTCCTTGCCTTCTGCCATGATGGGAAATTCTCCCCAACCATGTGCAGCTGTAACTCCATTAAACCTCTTTCTTTTGTAAATTGCCCAGTTTTAGGTATGCATTTATCAGCAATGTGAAAACGAACTAATACAGGCAGAATACTTTTATTGTAAACCAAAAAAATGAAACTGAATTAGTAAAAGGGATTAAGTATTTTATACATTTTTCAATGTAAAAAATATATATAACACCAAATATGCAATTCAGCCATTGAATCATTCTAACATGACATTGATAGATAAGGTAAAATGATAACTTCATTTTGCATAATCACAGAAGAAAGTGGCATCTTAAAAGACCATTGTAACTAAAGAATATATACACTGAGCACACAAAATCATCAGTGTTTATAAAGAAAAAAATCTTTCTGGTTACAAGACCATTGTAAAAGGATGTTAACAGTGTAAATATTACCTGGATGTAGTTTTCTTAGGAGATTGATTCAATTGAACAAGATTTCCATAATTTAATGCAACTTGTATGTTTTTTACAGGGATTCAGATTTACACCTTCTCAGACTGTGTTGCAAATAAATAAGTTTATACAGTTTATCAAAAATGCTGAACATGCCTTAAGAAAATGTTTATTTCTTTTTTCTGTATTTTCCCCACCTTACTGTCTTACTTTCAATGCATTCTAATCTAAATATAGTTTAAAAAATATTTATAACTGTTAGTCTGATTGCTTTGCTGTAAAATAGTACCTGACTAGATAATTTATAACTAAAGAAGTTTATTTGACTCACAATTCTGTAGGCTCTACATGATGCATGGTACCAGCATCTGATTTTTCCAGTAATGGAGAAAGGAAAGGATAGCCAATTTGATGAAGGAAGGGCTAGGCTGTTTTAAATAACTAGCTCTTTCATGACTTCACAGAGAAAGAGCTCACTCAATGCCATCAATAAGACACCAGGTCATTCATGAAGGATCTTCCCCCATTACCCAAACCCGTCCACCAACCTCCAGTTTCTACATTGGGAATGACATTTCAACATGCGATTTGGAGGAAACAAATATCCGAACAACATCCAGAATATATTTATGATAAAACAAAAATTAACATATTCTGAGAGATAGTAGTTTTTTTTATCTTCTTTACATATTAAAAAGTATTTTAATTTTAAAACATATAAAACACAAGGAAATCCAAACAACATCTTTGTAAATTTTATAAAATATTAGCTGATACTATTGATAAAAAGGCAACAGCAGTTAGATATTACACAGAAGTATGCTTTACCTGAAAAGAAGATAATTTTTAAAATGTACATAATTTTTAACTTATATTGTTCATATTTGGTAACATTTTCCTTAAATTTAACTATAAATACATGTTATCATCTGTAGAGTGTTTAATATATTAGTTACCAAGACTCAGTGTCAGTTCATTCACATTAATGCTCCTAAAACTTTCTATAAATAAATTTTAAAATAGATATATTTAATATTGGTAAGAATGTGTTTGATTCTAATTTTGATCTTACATTAGGTATTGTAATCTTTTTTTAATACAATAGGATACAGTATATGATAGTTAACTAAGATTGGCAAATATAGTGTGAATGAAGGAGGCTTTTAGTAGGACTGAGCAAAGAGAGTTGCCTGTTACAAGATTAGGCTAAAAGTTGTATAGATTAATTATTAATATAAATAATATGAATAGAATATAAATACTGTTTAATCTTTAGCCTCTGAACTTTAATAACTAATTATACTTCTCATTTAAATATTTTAAATATAAAATATCAATAGCTTCTCTAAAAATACAAATATAAAAAATATAAATATCATTATATTAAAAATAATTATTTAATCATATTACTGACTAGTTTATCCAAAATAATTTTTCATAAAATGATAATGATAATTAACATGACATAATATACATACCTATGTATAATTATGGCATTATATAACATAATTTGAATGTCACACTTTAACATAACAGGAACATATTATAGAAATATAAAATATAATTTAGTATAAATATGATTTGATTATATGCAATAATTATGTCAATTAAAATACACTGTGAATAAAATTAATTATAAAAATTTAGAATTTGTTATATTTAGTCCTAAATATAGTAAGGCTATATTGGACTTTAAATTTTTACAGTTATAAATGGAGCAAAACTGTAAATGTAAAACAATTTGACAGCTCTTATTTGCCAAAATTATGTTATAAATCTAATAACCTGACAGTACATAGAAGCCAAAATGTCTGATTTGCCATAGAAAATGAAGCACCTAAAAATCCTGATGTCTGTAGGACCCTTGGGGGTAGAAAATCATCAAAGGCAACTAGAAAATGTAATGTCAACATGATATAATACAGCCCACAGGGAATCTCAAGCAATCGGGGAAAAAAATGAGTAGGCAACAGCAGATGTTTTCCTGTAGGGACAATTAGAGAGCAATAATTAAAGACCAAGATAGGATCTAGAAAATAGTATAATAATTCTACCTGGAGGAGGAAATTAAAAGAAGGATGAAACCATTTACAGCAATTACTCCGCTATTTGGTAAAGGTGATATTTGTAATCAAAAACAGACACACAAACACACAAAAAAAACTGAACCAAACTAACAGATGCTCCAGCAATCCAGCAACAGAAGAGTTGCTGTTACAGAATATAGCCAGAATTAATTTCACCAATTATTTTAAGATGAAAGAGCTATGTACACAAAACACATTTTTATGGGGGTTATGATACTGATATATTTATCTTTACCTCATTAATCCTGCTTGGGATAGTCATGAAACAACAGAGTCTGATTTAGTTTCTAGACCAGCCTATACCACTATTCAGGATTGCTCCTGGAAATGCTTTCTCATAGTTCTTGAGAATCAGTCTTATTATTATTATTATTATAGAATAAAATATACAGTATGTGATCTGCAGTTGCTTTTTTGTATTCTAACTTTCTACAATATATCTGACTGTTAAATACATTTGTTGTCATTTTTCTTTTTGAAAAATAGTTTCTTTGTATTGATCATATGGTTTTTTATGACATAAAATCTTCTTGATTTACTTTTGTATAGCATAAGATTTAACAAAAGATGGAAATTTCACAAACAAGGTAAAAGAAAGGGGAAAATAGGAAGGGCAGAGAAATTGTGTTACTAAATCAAACATGATGTTCCTTTTTCCAAAGCAAAGTAAACTATATGTTAAATGTATTTGTGCTTCACGGTGAAGTTTTTAATTGGTGAAATCTGAATTATCTTTTAATCTTCTCTAGGGAAAGATAAAACACATATGCAACCACATACGATCTTATTACTGGCTTAGGAACTTGCTCAAACTCTACTTTTATAAACCAGATATTAGCTCTGTTTCACATACTTAATTCTGTTACAACAAATTCTGTGATTTACATATGGTGGGCTATACTATATGGCTTTACATTCCTATACATTTTCTTTAACTATTTTTTTTAGGCTGAATTATTCTAGAGGATCTTGAGTTTGACATATCAATAAAGATGTAGCTATATAGTTGAGATAACAGAGCTGTAGTATTTTCTATTTGGTATCCCATTTGATGATTGAGAACAATTAAACCCTAAAAGTCCTGGAGATCCATGAATTTCAGGGAACTGGCATGGGATTATGTAAGGTGCTGACAAAAACAAGAAGACAACTTTTCTGCTTTTATCAAAAAGGGCTTATTTCTGCCTGAAAGTTTGATGAGATAGTGCATTACTGATCAGAGTAATGGGTCTCATGCCTTTCTTGAACTCATCTTACTGCCTCACTGACAGATATACTGATCTCTGGGGCAGATATTTCAATAGTTACCAATGGCCTACATAGGACGTACCATAAATCCAAATTGTTTAACACACATAGTTTCTTCAATCAATTGCAAAATCCCTGAGAAGAAATTTTCTCATGTATTTATTCAGTGTTGTATTACAAGACCTAGAAAAGGGGATGGTACATTTTAATTAAAAAAAAAAAAAAAAAGAATTTAAGTTTTGGATATTTTGTGTTAGAGTGACAGAAGGCTGATCCTTTCTACAGTTTAGCCTCCCAGTGGCTTTGAATGAAAAACAGAGATTTTTAAATTTGGATATCTCTAAGTTGGTAGAAGTCATAATGGCTAAGATCTGAACATTGTACAAAAATGTTTACTGCAGATTGAGGGTCCTGAAACATTTAAATACAGGGAAAAATTATAAATTTTCCAAACGGCATAGTGACATAAAAAATTTCTAGAGTTCTTCATGTGTTGTTTTTAGTTTAGAATAAGCTATGTATTATATATGTGAAAGTACATAAAACCCTAGAAAAGAAGGTAAAATTTAGGTTAGTTGAGAAGTATGGAACAGAAGATTAAGATTAATTACAGAAATCAGAATCAGCAGGGAGACTTACACACTAAATAATTTTTAATTTTTTTTTTGGTCATTGAACATTAGATAGGGAAAATTAGAACCAAAATATTAGAATTTATTCTGCACGGCAAAACAAACAGTCACTAGAGTGAATCAACAACCATCAGAATGGGAAAAAATCTTTGCAGTTCATATCCTTTGCCCTCTTTTGAATAGGTCTGTTTGATTTTTTCTTGTAAATCTGTTTCTGTTCTTTGTAGATTCTGATTATTAGCCCTTTGTCAGATGGGTAGATTTTAAAACATTTTTCCTATTCTTTTTGTTGCCTGTTCACTCATATGATTGTTTCTTTTTCTGTACAGAAGCTCTGGAGTTTAATTAGTTCTCATTTGTCTATTTTTTCTTTTGCTGCCAATGTTTTTGGTGTTTTAGTCATGAAGTCCTTGCCTATGCCTATGTCCTGAATGGTTTTGCCTAGGTTTTCTTCCCAGGTTTTTATGGTGTTAGATCTTATGTTTAAATCTTTAATCCATCTGGAGTTAATTTTAGTGTAAGGTGTCAGGAAGGGGTCCAGTTTCTACTTTCTGCACATGGCTAGACAGTTTTCCCAACACCATTTATTAAACAGGGAATCCTTTCCCCATTGCTTGTTTTTGTCAGGTTTGTCAAAGATCAGATGGTTGTAGATATGTGGCATTGCCTCTGAGGCCTCTATTCTGTTCCATTGGTTTATATCTCTGTTTTGGTACCAGTACCATGCTGTTTTGATTTCTGTAGTTCTGTAATATAGTTTGAAGTCAGGGAGTGTGATGCTTCCAGCTTTATTTTTCTGCCTAGGATTTCCTTGGATATGCAGGCTCTCTTTTAGTTCTATATGAAGTTTATGGTGGATTTTTCCATTTCTGTGAAGTGGGTCATTGGTAGCTTGATGGGGATAGTGTTGAATCTATAAATTACTTTGGTTAGTGTGACCACTTTCACAATATTGATTCTTCCTAACCATGAACATGGAATATTTTTCCATCTATTTGTGGCCTCCCTTATTTCACTGAGCAGTGGTTTGTAGTTCTCCTTGAAGAGGTGCTTCACATTCTATGTTAGTTGTATTTCTAGGTATTTTATTCTCTTTGTAGCAATTGTGAATGGCAGTTCATTCTTGATTTGGCTCTCTTTAAGTCTGTTATTGGGAGGAATGCTTGTGATTTCTGCACATTGATTTTGATCCTGAGACCTTGCTGAAGTTGCTTATCAGTTTCAGGAGATTTTGGGCTGAGACAGTGGGGTCTTCTAAATATACAATCGTGTCATGTGCAAGTAGAGACAATTTGACTTCCTCATTTCCTAATTGAGTACCCTTTATTTCTTTTTCTTACCTGATTGCTCTGGTTAGAACTTCCAATACTATATTGAATAAAAATGGTGAGAGAGGGCATTCTTGACTAGTGCCAGATTTCAAAGGGAATACTTTCAGTTTTTCCCTATTCAATATGATATTGGCTGTCAGTTTGTCATAAATAGCTTTTATTATTTTGAGATACATTCCATCGATACCTAGTTTATTGAGAGTTTTTAGCATAAAGGGCTGTAGAATTTTGTGGAAGGCCTTCTCTGCATCTATTGAGATAATCATGTGGTTTTTGTCTTTGCTTCTGTTTCTGTGGTGGATTACATTTATAGACATGCATATGTTGAACCAGCCTTGCATCCCCAGGATGAAGCCTACTTGATCGTGATGGATAGGCTTTTTGATGTGCTGTTGCAATCGGTTTGTCAGTATTTTATTGAAGATTTTTGCATCTATGTTCATCATGGATATTGGCCTCAAGTTTTCTTTTTTTTGTGGAGTCTCTGCTGGGTTTTGGTATCAGGATGATGTTGGTCTCATAAAATGATTTGAGAAAGATTCTCTCTTTTTTTTTTTTTAATTTTTATTGCATTATAGGTTTTGGGGTACATGTGCAGAACGTGTAAGATAGTTGCATAGGTACACACATGGCAGTGTGTTTTGCTGCCTTCCTCCCCTTCACCCACACTTGGTATTCATCCCCAGGCTATCCCCCCCAGCCCCCCCGCTGTCCCTCCCCCATTTCCCCCAACAGTCCCCAGTGTACAGTAGACCGCCTCTCTGTGTCCATGTGTTCTCATTTTTCTCACCCGCCTATGAGTGAGTATATTAAGTATTTCTTTTTCTGTTCTTGTGTCAGTTTGCTGAGAATGATGTTCTCCAGATTCATCCATGTCCTTACAAAGGACACAAACCCATCATTTTTGATTGCTGCATAATATTCCATGGTGTATATGTGCCACATCTTTTTTTGGCTTGTTTGGAATAGTTTCAGAAGGAGTGGTACCAGCTTCTCTTTGTATGTCTGGTAGAATTCGGCTGTGAAGCCATCTGGACCTGGGCTTTTTTTGGTTGGTAGGTTATTAATTGCTGCCTCAACTTCAGCCCTCATTATTGTCTATTCCTCTTATAACTCAGTTACTTTTGAGGAATACTGGATGTTCCAACTATATTATTAAGATTGGCACTTCTGTCAGGATTCGATTTACCAGATACATAAAGTTTTATTTCTGGGTTTTCAACTTTGTTTCATTGATATATGTGTCTGTACTTTCACCAACACAGCATTGTCTTATTTTGGTTGTATAGAAAGTCTCAAAATAATGTAACATAAGTTTTGTATCTTTATTTCTCTCAAAATTGTTTTATTCATTCAGTTTATATGACCTAAACATTTTAAAAATCAGCTTATCTATGATAAAAATAAATCCTGCTGTGATTTTGATTAGAAATGGAATAAATATATTGATAAATTTGAAGAGAATGAACATCCTAAGTTTTTGGAGTCTTTGATAAACATAGTAGGCCTCTTCTATTATTTAGGTCAGCTCAAAATTTTTCACCAGCATTTAGTAACTTTTAGCCTACAAATACCCCACATGTTTAGTTGTATATACACATGACTGTTTAATTTTTGAAGCCAATTTAAATGCTTTACTTAGCAAATTTCTTTTTGCAATTATTGCTGGCAAATATAATTATGATTGCTTTCTTTGTGTTGCCTTTTTATCCTGTAGTTTTGCTAAATCAATAATTAGTTGGGGAATATTTACTGTGGCATCTCTGGAATTTTCTATGTACGTAATCATGCTATCTTTGAATAGAAAGTTTTACTTCTTCTTTTCTAATCTGTATAAAGCATAAATCTTTTACTTCTCTTATTATACTGGCTATTACTTCTGATATGATATTGCAAAGGAGTAGTCAGAGTTGACATCATTTTCTTGTTCACAATCTTAAGGGTAAATCATTTGTTCCTTTTTTTCCATTAAGAAAAGATTCTTTATCTTACCTTTCTGATAGAAATTATTTTTCTATTCCTAGTTCACTGAAAATATTTTTTTAAATTATGAATACATGTTGTATTTTATTAAATACATTCTTAGTATTTATTGGTAGGATCATGTGGTTTATTTATTTTGTGTGTTGTTAACATTGATTGAATTAATTAATTTTAAGATTGGATTGAGCTTAAATTCCTGAGAAGTTCTGCTGGGCATAGTATATTAAATATTGTATATTTTACTGGATTCAATTTATTTCTATTTTGTTTAGAATTTTTGAGTTTAGGAAAATTTTGGCCTATGTTTTTTTTCTGGTTAATTTTTTTTTCCTCCTTTACTTTGATGGCAATATTAACTTTATGATATAAGGTAAAGTATTCTTTTCTCTCCTGTATTTTCTGGAAAATAAATTGTTTATGATTGATATTATTGTCTGCTAATATATCTGTTAGAATTCACCAATGAAACTATTGCACCTGAAGTTTTCTTTTTCTAGAAGTTTTATATTTAAGAATATAATTTCTAGCATGATTTGAAAACTGAAGTTCTAAAAATATTCTGCATGAAAACCATATCTCACTGGAATTAATGTAAATTCTTCACTGTTTTGAAGATATAACACTCATTTAGTGTATAAAAAATAATTGATTTCATAGTCATACATTATAACTCTTAAAAGTCTCAGAAAATAGCTAAGTGAGGAGATTTGAATGCCAGCAAAGCCATTTTGCAACTCCAAGACATCAACATTAAACATTACATTCCACCTCTACCTGTAAAATTTTCACATAATTTTCTCATATTCTCTTAAATACATTTTCCTCTCTGTTTGTCTGTATTCAACAGAGGTAAAAATGCACTAGATTTGGGGAAGGGAACTTATTCCAAGTAATAACAGTAGTAAAAAGAGGAGAGTTTTACCCATTTAAAGGGCAAAAGTGGAACATAAGAAGAATATAAGACTGGTTTTTAAGAGTAACTCAGAATTTCAAAATACAAATTTGAATAGCAGCATTAGTGGTTAAAATGTCTAGTGTATTAATCAGGGTTCTCAGGAGGAACAGAACCAATAGGATACATGTATATACAAAGAGAATTTTATTAAGGAGTATGGATTGATATGGTTACAAGGTGAAGTTCCACAATAGGCCATCTACAAGTTGAAGAGCAAGGAAGCCAGTCCAAGTCTCAAAACCTCAAAAGTAGGGAAGCCAACAGTACAGCCTTAGTCTGTGGTTATAAGTGCAAGAGTCCCAAGGCTGAAAACCTTAGAATTTACCTGATATTCAAAGGCAGGAAGCATCCAGCATGGGAGGAAGGTTTAGGCCAGAAGACTAAACCAGTCTATTCCTTCCACATTCTTCTGTTCTTTTATCCTAGGTGGGCATGCAGCTGATTAGATGGTGCCCACAAGATTGAGAGTGGCTCTGGTTCTCCCAGTGCACTGAATCAAATGTTAATCTTCTTTGGCAACACCCTCATAGGCACACCCAGGAGCAATACATTGAGTCCTTCAAGCCAATCAAGTTGATGCTCAATATTAACCATCAGTCTACCAAGGAAAAACTGAAAGTCTGATAAATAAAATGAAAGTCTGGTATTTATGTTTTAAAATACTCTGATAGTCCCACCTTGTATTAAGCCCTATACCAGGTTTCCCTATTTTCAGGATATAACATTTAACTATTATTACTTTTAAAATTCTGTGCCACGGTGTGTATGTTCAACTTCAAAGCATTTTAAAATGTGACAGATGAACTGCATGCAAGTTGGCAATAGTTATGTTACTAAAAATTGTAACATTGTAACAAACAGTTGTTTGTTCTGTGAATGTAAGCTGCTTAGTAGTGTAACTCTTTACCAAGAGTCTTTTTAAACACATGGACACAGGGAGGGGAGCATCACACACTGGGGTCTGTTGCGGGGAGATAGGGAAGGGACAGCAGGTGATGGGGAGCTTGGGGAGGCATAACATGGGAGAAATGCCAGATATAGGTGACGGGGATAAAGGCAGCAAACCACCTTGCCATGTATGTACCTATGCAGCAATCGTACATGATCTGCACATGTACCTCAGAACCTAAAGGATAATAAAAAAAAATTAAAAGTTTTACAATACAAGCATAATTTTGCATATATCAATATATGTATATATAAAGAAAATTTATTTTTATGTATATATGTGCCTATAAAAAAGCCTGGAAGGAAGTATATGAAGGGTTCAATAAGTTATTTCTGGAAAAAAAATGCTGTCATTATTTACCCAAATATCAACAACTTGTGACGTAAAAATTTTAAATGGCTTTATGTGAAGTATGATATTGCAATTTTATAACCATTTTAAAAAGAGCAACAAAGTTATTTTTATGTACTAATTCTAATCAGAAAACTAAGCTAGTAAATGTTGATGGTTGAGAAATAGGAACACTTTTACACTGCTGGTGGGAGTGTAAATTAGTTCAACCATTGTGGAAGACAGTGTGGCGATTCCTCAAGGACCTAGAAATAGAAATTCCAATTGATTCAGCAATCCCATTACTGGGTATATATCCAAAGGACTATAAATCGTTCTACTATAAGGACACATGCACACAAATGTTCATTGCAGCACTGTTTACAATAGCAAAGACCTAGAACCAACCCAAATGCCCATCGATGATAGACTGGACTGGGAAAAATGTGGCACATATACACCATGGAATATTATGCAGCAATCAAAAATGATGAGTTTGTGTCCTTTGTAAGGACATGGATGAATCTGGAGAACATCATTCTCAGCAAACTGACACAAGAACAGAAAATGAAATACCACATATACTCACTCATAGGCGGGTGAGGAAAAATGAGAACACATGGACACAGGGAAGGGGGTACTACACACTGGGGTCTATTGGGGGAAATAGGGGAGGGACAGCAGGGGGGGGAGATGGGGAGAGATAACCTGGGGAGAAATGCCAAATGAGGGTGAAGGGGAGGAAGGCAGCAAAACACACTGTCATGTGTGTACCTATGCAACTATCTTGCACATTCTGCACATGTACCCTAAAACCTAAAATGCAATAAAAATAAAAAAAATAAATAAATTAAAAAAAAATGTTTGTTGGACAAGGTATAACATCAATGATATATAGATAATTATACAATGGAAGAGAAAGTAAATTGATATAATTTTTATTGACAAGATTTATAAATCAATGAAAACTTATGATTTTTATGTGATTCTGATCTATTCATAAGAAGAACTTGATTTATATTTTTAGAGAGCAAAACATTTTGCTTATTGGGGTTGAGGGTTAAAGTTAATTGTAGTCAAAACCAGTTGCAAGTTTCTAACTATTAGTGTTGATCTATAATTAGATTTATATGTATTACATCTTAGTTTCTTTTCTCACAGATAGGAACTACAAATTTTGGTGTCAGTCTCTGAAAACGTGATTTTAAGTTAGTATATCTATAGCCTGCAAACCATATAGAAATCTACTTTTAAAAATATTAACCTTTTAAGATGTCACTACATTTCAGATAAATTGCTTCCAATTAAAAGCTAAGGTTAACGAATTTTACAGAGGTTAACGAATTTTGAAATATGGAAATAGCCTTTCCATCAGTATCATGGGCAGAAAAACATTGCTAGAAATGAAATTTGAGCTTGAAAAACATTTTCTGCAAATTTGTCTAGGAATTAAAATTCCATTTCTGCTTTTAATTTTTTTAACATCACAGAAATGTGTAAAGATAGGAACTACAAATTATGACATAACTCATAATTAAAATGCCTTAATTATTATCAAATATTTTATATTTAATCAGTATTTTGCCTTGGAATTGTAGATTCAAGTAAGACACATTATCAAGTCTGCAGCAAAATATAATTTTCAAAGCCATTCAATAGTTGAGAACAGTGGTTGAGAGTGGTTCCTCTCATTCATAATCATTTAAATAACAAATCTGATTTCAAAGTCACAATAAAACTTTACTCTCACTAAGCCATTGAACTGCTGTGTGGTAAAACATGTAAGGCCATTCAGCTTGTATTTCTCACCAAAAATTAGAGAAATTATGATGGTTAATTCCCTGAGAGTGAATTGAGTTTACTATTGTCACTACTGGCTTAATAAAACATTCAGATATTTTCCACAAAGTACCTGCTGATAAAAGAGGTAATGAATAAACATGAAATTCAAATGGCTTATATATTTACAACCTTTAGAAATTTAACTAAGTCTTTTTGGCACAACACATACAAGTTTTAACACATCTCAGCAAATTCCATTTCAGGTTGTATCTAATTAGTGTTTTCTCAGCCCTCTTGAAAATATACTCCTCTAGAGTTGTTCCACACAGACTCTAGATAGAAGCTAGTTCTATAGTCACTTCAATCAAACTTGATGTTGAACCCTCAAATAAAAAAACACCAAGTTGTATCTGTAATATTTGATACAAGGAAAGCTACTTGAAATTTTGTTCATTTTATGTGTCTTGATTTTTACTTTGACCTGATTTTCTTTATTATTTATGTTGCTTACAATTTCTACAACCATTCAAACAAGTGTTCTCACCAAAAGCTTTTAAACTTCTAAAAAGTTTGTTTTCTCTGGAAACATGTCTTCAGTTGCTTCAGTTAAACATGATTTAATTGACTCTATTGATAAATGACTTTAATTGGCTTTAAGTTTTATTTTATGTTCAGGAGTACACGTATAGGTTTGTTACATAGATAAACTTGTGTCATGGGGCTTTGTTGTACAGATTATTTCACCACCCATATTAAGCCTAGTATCCATTTGTTATTTTTCCTGATCCTCTCCCTTCTCCCAATCTTCACCCTCAGATAGGCCCCAGGGACTGTTGTTTCCCTTTGTGTGTCAATATGTTCTCATCATTTATCTCCCACTTATAAGTAAAAACATGCAGTATTTGACTTTCTGTTCCTGTGTTAGTTTGCTAAGGAAAATGGCCTCCAGCTCCATCTATGTCCCTGCAAAGGATATTATCTTGTTCTTTTTTATGGGTGCATAGTATTCCATGGTGTATATGTACCACATTTCCTTTGTCCAGTCTATCATTGATGGACAGTTAGGTTTTTTTCCTGTCTTTGCTATTGTGAATAGTGTTTCATTGAACATACATGTGCATGTGTCTTTATAGTAGAATAATTTATATTCCTTTGGGTATATACCCAGTAATGGGATTGCTGGATTGAATGGTACTTCTGTCTTTAGGTCTCTGAGTAATCACCCTCTGTCCTTCACAATGGTTGAACTAATTTACACCCCCACCAACAGTGTATAAGCATTTCTTTTTCTCCATAACCTCTGTAATATCTGTTGTTTTTTGACTTTTTATGTAATAGCCATTCTGACTGGAATGAGATGGTATCTCATTGTGGTTTTGATTTGCATTTCTCTAATAATCTTTCATGTGTGCTTTTTTTCATGTGCTTGCTGGCCACACATATGTCTTCTTTTGAAAAATGTCTGTTCATGTTTTTTGCTTGCTTTTTATGTTTTTTTTTCTTATAAAATTATTTAAGTTCTTTATGGATGCTATATATTAAACCCTTGTCTGATGCATAGTGTGCAAAAATGTTCTCCCATTCTGTACCTTGTCTATGTATTCTGTTTACAGATTCTTTGGCTATGCAGAACTCAATAACAAATATGTCACAGAGCAAATGACTTTGGTTAAAGCTGTATTTTCTTTTCATTTAAAAAATTTGTGAAGAAATTATACTGTGATGAAATATTTTGTTTTATATTTTCTAGTATTCTCAGCCCAGGAGTGTAAATTAATTCAACTATTGTGAAAGACAGTGTGGAGATCCCTCAATGATCTGGAAATAGAAATCCCATTTGACCCAGCAATCCCATTACTGGGTACATATCCAAAGGATTGTAAATGATTCGGTTATAAAGATGCATGCACACATTTGTTTATTGTGGCACTGTTCACAATAGCGAAGACTTGGAACCAACTCAAACGCCCATCGGTGATAGAGTGGATAAAGAAAATGTAGCACATATACACCATGAAATACTATGCAGCCATAGAAAAGATGAGTTCATGTTCTTTGCAGGGACACGGATGAAACTGGAAACCATCATTCTCAGCAAACTGACACAAGAACAGAAAACCAAACACCACATGTTCTCACTCATAAGTGGATGTTGCACAATGAGATCCCATGGACACAGGGAGGGGAACATCACACACTGTGACCTGGGGAGTGGAGGGCATAATGGTTTGCTATGTGGATTATTCCATCACCTAGACAGTAATCACAGTATTCATTAGCTATTCTTTCTGATGCTCTCCCTCCCCCTGCCTCTACCGTGACAGGCTCTAATGTGTGTTGGTCTCCCCCATCTGTCCATGTGTTCTTATCATTCAGCTCCCATTTATAAGTGAAAGCATACAGTCTTTGGTTTTCTATTACTGCATTACTTTGCTGAGGAAGATGACTTCCAACTCCATCCATGTCCCTGCAGAGGACATGATCTCATTCCTTTTTATGGCTGCATAATACTTCATGGTATATATTTACACAGTTTTCTTTATCCATTCTATCACTGATGAGCATTCAGGTTGATTCCATGTCTTTATTATTACAAAAATGCCACAATGAACATACATGTACATGCATCTTTATAATAGAATGATTTATATTCTTTTATAAAGATGGGTTCATACCCCGTAAGGGGATTGCTGGGTCAAATGTTATTTTGGCCTCTAGGTCTTTGAAGAATCACCACCCAATCTTCTACAATGATTGAACTAATTTATATTACCACCAACAGTGTAAAACTGTTCCTTTGTCTCCACAATCCCACCAGCATCTACTGTTTTTTGACTTCTTAATAATGGCCATTCTAACTAATGTGACATGGTATCTCATGGTGGTTTTGATTTGCATTTCTTTGTCAGTGATGTTCGGCTTTTTTTCATATGTTTCTTGGCCACATGGATGTCTCCTTTTGAGAAGTGTCTGTTCATATCTTTTTCCCACTTTTTAGTGGGATTTTTTTTTTCATGTAAATTTTGTTTAGGTTCTTTGTAGATTCCAAATATTAGACCTTTGTCAGATAGACAGATTGCAAACATTTTCTTCCATTTTGTACATTGTCTGTTCACTCCAATGAGTGTCCTTTGCTGTGCTGCTCTTTAGTTTAATTAGATCCCACTTGCCAATTTTTGCTTTTGTTGCAATTGCTTTTGATGTTTTCATCATGAAATCCTTGCATATGCCCTGAATAATTTTGCCTAGATTTTCTCCTAGGTTTTTTTATAGTTTTGGATTTTAAATTCAAGTCTTTAATTCATCTTAGGGTGATTTTTTTATATGGTGTCAGGGATCCAGCTTCAATTTTCTGCATATGGCTAGCCAGTTCTCTCAGCACAATTTGTTACATAAAATATCCTTTCCCCCTTGCTTGTTTTGGTCAGGTTTGCTGAAGGTCAGATGTATGTGTGTGGTCTTATTTCTGACATTGCTATTCTATTTCATTGGTCTATGTGTCTGCCTTTGTACTAGTACCATGCTGTTTTGGTTACTGCAGCATTGTAGAATAGTTTAAAGTCAGGTAGTGTGATACCTCCAGCTTTGTTCTTTTTGCTTAAGATTGTCTAAGCTATTTGTGCTTTTTAATGGTTTAATATGAATTTTAAAATAATTTTTTCTAATTCTGTGAAGAATGTCAATAGTAGTTTAATGGGTGTAGCATTACATCAATACATTAATTTAGGCAGTATGGCCATTTCTAAGACATTGAATCTTGGTATCCATGTGCATGGAATATTTTTCTATTTGTTTGTGTACTCTCTAATTTCTTTGAGCAGTGGTTTGTAGTACTCCTTGAAGAAGTCCTTTTACTTCCCTTGTTAGCTGTATTACTAAATATTTTATTATTTTTGTAAAAATCGTGAATGGAATTTCATGTGTGATTTGGCTCTTTGCTTGCCCATTGTTGATACATAGAAATGCTAATAATTTTGCACATTGATTTTTGTATACTGAGAATTTGCCGAAGTTGCTTATCATCTTCAGAAGTTTGGGGCTGAGACATTGGAGTTTTCTAGATACAGTATTATGTCATCTGCAAAAATAATAATAATAATAATAATAATAATAATAATAATAATTTGATTTCCTCTATTCCTGCTTGAATATCCTTTATTTTTTTCTCTTCTCTAATTACTGTGGCCAGAACTTTCAATACTATATTGAATAGAAGTGGTGAGAGAGGACATTCTTGTCTTGTGCCAGTTTTCAAAAGGAATGCTTCCAGCTTTTTCTCATTCAGGATGATACTGGCTGTGGGTTGGTCAAATATGGCTCTAATTATTTTGCGGTATAGTCTTTCAATTCCTAGTTTATTGAAAATTTTTAACACGAAGGGATGTTGAATTACATTGAAGCCATTTTTCTACACCTCTTGAGATATTCATGTGATTTTTGTTTTAATTCTGTTTATTTGATGAATCATTTTTTTACTGATTTATGTATGTTTGGTGAACCAACCTTGCAGCCTGGGGATAAAGCCGACTTGATTGCTGTGAAAAAGCCTTTTTTTTTTTTTTTTTTGAAAAGCTGGATTCAGTTTGTCACTATTTTGTTGAGAATTTTTGCATTGATGTTCATCAAAGATATTGGCCTGAAGTTTTGTTTTTGTTGCTGTATCTCTGCCAGGTTTTATTATCAGGATAATGTCAGCATTATAGAATTAGTTAGTCCCTCTTTTTCTGTTTTTTGGGGTAGTTTCAATAGAAATGGTACCAAGTTTTATTTTTACCTTTGGTAGAATTCAGGTGTTAATCCCTCTGGTTATGGGCATTTATTGGTTAATAGGCTATGCTATTTATTACTGTCTCAATTTCAGAACTTATTATTGGTCTATTCAGAGATTCAATTTATTGTCAGTTCAGTCTTGGGAGGGTATATGTGTCAAA
Source organism: Saguinus oedipus (assembly GCA_031835075.1). Taxonomy (NCBI): domain Eukaryota; kingdom Metazoa; phylum Chordata; class Mammalia; order Primates; family Cebidae; genus Saguinus; species Saguinus oedipus. Next base: position 84,978,288 of record CM063176.1, on the reverse strand, counting down.
GAATTTGCCCATTTCTTCTAGATTTTCTAGTTTATGTGCATAGAGGTTTGTATAGTATTCTCTGACAGTTATTTGTATATCTGTGGTGTCAGTGATGATTCCCCCTTTTTTTAAAAAAATTTTTATTGCATTATAGGTTTGGGGGTACATGTGCAGAACGTGCAAGATAGTTGCATAGGTACACACATGGCAGTGTGTTTTGCTGCCTTCCTCCCCTTCACCCACACTTGGTATTCATCCCCAGGCTATCCCCCCAGCCCCCCCCCGCTGTCCCTCCCCCATTTCCCCCAACAGTCCCGTGTATAGTAGATTCCCCCTTTTTTTATCTGATTGTGTTTATTTTTATTCTTTGTTCTTTTCTTCTTTATTAATCTAGCTAGCAGTCTATCTATCTTTTTTTTTTTTTCTCAAAACACCAGTTCCTGGATTTGTTCATCTTTTCAAGGGCTTTTCATGTCTCTGTCTCCTTCAGTTTAGCTCTGATCTTGGCTTATAATCATTCTTCTCACTTTGTAGACCGAAAGTTGTTGTCTACCCATAACATACCTTTTCTTTTCATCCCCCTTCTCTTGTTATAATTGTTGGGGTGCAAAACCCTCATTCTAATGCAATTTTTGGAATATCTTAAACAGTAGCCAATGTCTTCATGCTTACTGACAGCTAGATGTGCTATCCATACCACATCTTTATGAATAAGCGATCTGAGAAATCTTAGTGTCATCAAATGAGATCTCAGGGAATTTCAATGATATTTTTAACTGCACTTACATGGGCAAATGACCTTATACAGAATTATCTGTGATATAGTCAGTGATCCATTCTCCCACAAGAAAAGAAATACATTACATTTGATTGATCATACTGTAGGTAACACTAAATTTATATTCAATAAATTTTGTAGGGTGATGGGTCAAATGTTTACTGATAAAAAGAGACCAAGAAAGATACAGATATGAAAACTAGCTAATATAAGGCCTTGGTTCAGACCTTTGGTCATAAATAAATCATTTTTATTTATTTTTTTTTAGATTTCTGCATGCTTCAACTAAATGCTACTTTCTTTGTAGCCAGGAGACCTAGTTCTGCTTATATAAGATAAATACCTCATGCACTACTCTAAATCTTTCCTGTACACAGAGACGCTACTTCTATAAACCACCAAGGCTAGAAATGCAAACTCTGATTGAGACTCAAAATGAGGTTACTTTTAAATGTTTGGATATTTTGGCTACTCTGCTTGGGGAATTATTAATTGAAGTTTTTATGTGAATAATTACAGAACATTCTTCTCATTGTGAGAATCATACAAATAGAAACAACTATAAGAAACTTATCACTTACTCTGACAGAATTTATTAATAGTACAACCTCTCTGCCCTAGGTAGAATACAGATGAGATTCACACACACACACACACACACACACACACACACACACACACACACACACACACACACATATTTTTTGAGTAGTGATGTACAGTCTTACAGTTCTTGGTCCCTTGTCGGCTAATCATTGTGGTATCATTGCTAATATTTACTGTACTTTGACCTTACTGTAGTTGAATCAATGAAACAGGCAAAATGGAACAAGCAATAAATCTATCACATAAATAAACAATTAAAAAAAACCACTTGGCTCCCTAAGGTTGATCCTCATGGCCTATGGATTTATTTTTGTGGCCTTTATTGAGGAATTGCTATTGGTTTTGAAGCATACTCCAAAGACTATTAATTATTCTTGTTTTTGACATAGCAATCATGATAGGGACCTGTTGCAGTCCATCAAAAGATTCAACTGTATCTGTCTGAGCAGCTTCTCTCCCATCAGATATTCACTATTATGGTATAGCAGCAAAAAAGACCAAAAACATCTAGTCATATAGCAGACTATGAATATGAGCAAACAATATCTTAGCAACAAATATTTCGATCTCCAGCCTTCCATAAATTGACCAGACTCTAACAAATGAGAAATTGACAAATAGTGGGGGCTTAGAACTGGATATACAAATAAACAATTGCCAGAACATATATGAAAATAAACCTCTGACCCACAAGCTCTGCAGTAAGTAATCCAGGACCAAACCACAATCTCTGTAGAAACCGTCTGAGAATAGTCATGACATGGTAAATAACTGTCAGTTTTCCTATTTTGCCACCACTTCCAACTCAAGGCTAAGAAGAAAAATTACAGCTGGGGCGGGGCGGTGGCTCACGCCTGTAATCCCAGCACTTTGGGAGGCCGAAGTGGGTGGATCACGAGGTCAAGAGATCGAGACCATCCTGGTCAACATGGTGAAACCCCATCTCTACTAAAAATGCAGAAAATTGTCTGGGCACGGTGGCTCGTGCCTGTAATCCCAGCTACTCAGGAGGCTGAGGCAGGAGAATTGCCTCAACCCAGGAGGCGGAGGTTGCAGTGAGCCGAGATCGTGCCATTTCACTCCAGCCTGGGTAACAAGAGCGAAACTCCGTCTCAAAAAAAACAAAAAACAAAAAAAAACAAAAAAAACAAAAACAAACTACATAGGATTTCTAAACCAATCATACAGGATGTCCTACTATTTCTAGTTAGCCTGCCTGTTTCCCCGTGCCAAAAACACTTAAACAAAGTATATCTAAAACCTTATTTTTTTCTATGAAGATTTTTCATATTCATGCCTTCATTTGAGTCTCTTCCAAACTCAAGTGATGGTAACTGACTCTCACTAAAAAGTATCCTCTCTTTGTTGCCATATTAATGATCTTCATTTATTTAGACAAAATATTTATGATTAGTTTTGCACAAAATTTCTTTCTTTACAGCTGGAATGCCAGCTATTTCTTTTGTTTTGATTTGACTTGTTTTTCTTATCACTGGCAAGAAACTCCGGTACTGTTTTGAATAGAAGTGGCAAAAGAGGGTATCCTTGCTGATACTGTTGGCAGGTTTTGAAGTGCGGCGTGCTCAGCTCTCTCCCCGGTGGGCTCCAGGCTCTTGGTCTCTCCCTCTCTCAAGAATGGGAGAGGGGACCACGGTGGGTGTGCTCCTAAATACCAGACCCAAAAAGTTTTTTCTAGAAAAGTTATTTATTTAGGTAGAGAAAGAGAACAAGGAGAAGAGAGAAACCTTCCACAAAGAGTCTGGGGAAGGGGACCCAAGTATGGAATCCAGGAGAGGAAAAGCAGCTTCCACGAGAGTAGACGGGAACCCCAGAGGGGAAATCTGCCTGGATGAGGGAGACAGGGACCTTTAACCTGGGAGGAATTCCCACCTTCTCCAAGCCCTTCCGCCCCTTCCCCTGACCGCCAATGAAAAGAGTTCCTTTAAACTTCCGCAGGAGTGATTGCTTTGTGACCTTTTCCCACACCCGTCGAAATTAAACAGAAATCTTAAATCTCCCAGATGGGGAGAGATCGGAGGGGGCATGGCGCTGGGAAGTTTTTGCCCTTAAAACTACGCCCCCTTGTGGACTCAGAAAGAGAACACATTCCTTTAATAAGGCTCCGGCTCCGATAACTGGAGGAACATCAGGATCCTTGGTCTAACGCCAATAGTATTAATAACACAGACACACGTGGAATGGTTGTAAGGATCAAAAATTTTAATAGACAAGAAAGAAGGTAGGAATAAGAGAACAACTCCCCTGTACAGAGACAGAAAGGAGGGATTTGAACAAAGAGAAAACCTGGTGTGGGGCAGAAAAGTGGCTACTTACATGAGGAGGCTGAAAGAGGTGGTGTCTGATTTGCATAGGGTTCAGAGGATTGGGATGACCAGGTATGTCATTTATGTGGTCCATGAAAAAACTGGCTCTCCCATCCAGCCTTTTAATATGCAAATGCAGTGCATCTGATGTTCTACACACGTGGGGATATGTTGCGGGGGTGCATGTTTCCAGGCACACGTGTGGTCAAGGGCAAGAAGAAGGTGGCAAGAATCACTGTGTTTGGGTGGACCGAGTTTCTAATGGCTGGCATTTGCATATCAAAGTTTGCTGGCCTGGTTCTAAGAGCAGGGGCTTTCTTGCTAGACAAAAAACATTTATGGAGCTGCTTTAAAAGAAACAAAAACTTCCGAAGGACACATTTTCCTCTCTATTTGCCTAAAAAGTAACTTGATAACTCCTATAACATTGCCTTTATCTCAATCTTATAGGAAATTTTTTTTTAATAATTTGGTTAGTTTTATGCTTTTCATGTATGATCTTTATTATATTCCCTTTATTCCCAGTTTGTTGAAAGTTTTTATCACAAAAGGATGTCAGAGTTTCTCAAATCCTTTTTCTGCATGAATTGAGATGATCATATTGTTTTTTTCTTTATTCTGTTATTGTGCTATATTACATTGAATGATTTTCGTATGTTGAAACAGCCTTGGTTTCCAGAATTAAATTTCAATTAGTCATGGTAGTATAATACTTTTTAGTGTGCTGTTGAATTTGATTTGCTAATATTTTGTTGAGGTTTTTTTCATCAGGTGGGTATATTTGTTTATGGTTTTCTTTTCCTGTGGTGTCTTTGTATATTTATATCAGAATAACGCTATTCTTAAAATAAGCTTGAAAATGTTACTTCCTCTTTATTTTTTAGAATATTTATTTTTTTATTTTGTATGACTGGAGTCTTATTATGTTGCCCAGGGTGGTCTTCCCAGCTTTTGTGTATCTAGGAAGTTTTAATATTACTGTAATTTCTCCTTCATTTTGGCTTGTTATAATATTCTTGTTTAGTGAGGTTTTTCTATTTTAGCACTTTGATCGTATCATCTGATAACCTTTGACCTATGATGCTTTTTCTTAGTAATCCAATGATAATCTTAGGAAAACTTTCTTGTAATAATTCCATGGGATTTTCTTTTGTCCTGTTTCTACAAATTTTTTTGTTTGGCTTTGACTTTGGCAATTTAGTTGTAATGTGTATGTTTTTGCCTTTCTGGGTTCTTTTCATTTGTAATGCTTTTATCTTTTTGAATTTGTATGTCCCTCTTCTTACTCAGATTTGGAAAGTTTTTTTTTTTTTTCTTAGACAAACAAACAAATCCCCCATATTGAAAATTTTAAATAGACAATGCCATATTTTTAAAAAAATGCTTTCTTAGAATCATAACTGAAAAATACCAAAATGTAATATGTACAATTTTATTTGGACAATAGCAGAATTAAAAAATGGGATGTTATATGCTCTCGAAATAATGTTCTTGAAATAGTTACTCATAGTGTTCTGTTTTGCTCTTATAATGATGAATGCCTTTCCATTGGGCTTACTAATGCTGCAACGAGGACTATTTGAAAATATAGCTAAAAAATGTTTTCTACATATAAAAACTTCATTTCTGAATGATTTTCTTTATTTGCTGAGTTTTATTTCTCACATCTAATTTAAATATATATATATATATATATATATATATATATATATATATGCTAAAAGTTAAATTCATCTAGTAAAATCAAAAGTATAGAAGAATAAACCTGAGGTACTTTTAATTTTTTTCAGCTTGATATGTATAGTTGAAAAGGATCTTAGCTAAAAAAAAAAAAAATTACAGCTTAACTTTCTAATTACTATTGTATTAACTCCAATATTCCTCCAAATCTTATTTCTCAGTGTCTACACTAGGAAATGAAGTAGACTTGCATCCCTAAGAAAATAATTTGAAACCAATAAGCTTTCACATTTGCTTCTTTGGTAAGAAGTTAATTCTAGCTAATTTTTAAAGTAACAATAGAGATATTACCAGAATTAGAAGAAATGCAGTTTTCGTGTCAGTATTTTATTGTAGACCTTGGTGAGATAGTTGCATCAATATCAGAGAATTTAATCAAAACTCTAGTTTTGAATAACTGAAATTTCAATCAGTAACCTTACTGAGTCTGTTAGACAGCAATACTAAAGAGAGAAAAAGTACAGTAATTTCTAGATTAAGAGAATAGCTTAAAAGCAATCAATTTTTAATGTATTATATTGTATTAATAAAATTAGCAATAAAAATAATCATTTGGGCTGAGTGTGGTGGCTCACACCTGTAATCCCAGCACTTTGGGAGGCTGAAGTGGCAGATCATGAGGTCAGGAGATTGAGACCATTCTGTCCAAGATGGTGAGACCCTGTCTCTTCTAAAATACAAAAGAATTAGCCAGGCATGGTGGGTCCCGCCTGTAGTCCCAGCTACTTGGGGTCTGTGGCAGAGGAATCACTTGGACCTGGAGGCAGAGATTGCAGTGAGCTGAGATCGTGCCACTGCACTCCAGCCTGGTGACAGAACTAGACTCTATCTCAAAAAAAAAAAAAAAAAAAAAAAAAATTACTTGATTACTATTTTTTTTTAATCTAAGAATTTCAGAGATTATACTCACTAATTAGCTAATGGAGATACTATGGTGTCCTCCATTCAAATAATCAATAAAATATGTAAACCATTAAGGGAAATGGTGAATGAAAAGAAAGAGTTGGCTGAATTTTTATTTGTATTTTTGATGCATTGGCACCTTAGGATATATATATTTTTATTATCCAAGTGCAAAATTTAAGTTATATAATATCCTTAAAAGTAAATGAAAACATTTCTTTATAGATAGATATTTTTAGCAAGCAAATATTACTTGCTCCAAATTAATTATAAAAATTAGGATGGTAACAACATCTATTAGGTAAATTAATGGTTTTCAGCTGAAATAAATGCTAATAAAATAATTGTTAACTGATTTTATATTTATGTTTGACATTTTCTGATTGCTATTTTTGCAAATGAATTGTTTTGCTATATTTTAAATTTTGCCACATTTATTTATGAAATTCATATGGGTTGTAGTTACATGACCTATATGGAATTAAATTTAAGGATATTCAATACTTTTATATAATTAGATATAGCTAGGTTATTGATTTTTCAAAGGAGTCACTTAAATCAATAAACTATTACAAGTATTTCATTTGCTAAGACTTTCAAAGGAAATGTTCACACAATTAAAATCTCAAACTATGGAATTTGCCCCATAACATTTATATTCGTATTAGGAAAATTAATGTCTACTCAAATACCTCTAAAAAGCTTTATTATTTTTGAGTCTATTCATTTAAAGAACAGTTTTGATAAAAATACTGGCAATTTTTCTTATAGCCATATAACTATTCCTAAAGACTAGTATTTGATTAATTATCCAAAATGGTATGTGTCACAAAATTATTTGTTGTTGAGAAACATTGTATTTTAAATATATATAAAAAAGTTTCAATTTAACAGACAGTAGTACAGAATGAAAAGATCTTAGACTTAGGGCTAGAAATTATGGTGCTTGTGTGAACATCATGATAATTCGAAGCATCCTTTGAATATGTAACTTTTTAATCATAATGCACAAAATAATAAGTTCTGCAAGTAAATGACAGCTATACAATGTAGGACACTTGTATAAATTTATTATTTTTGATCCAAAATATTCACTATTTTTAACCTATAGCAAGTCTTGTTATATCTACTATGACTTCACTACTTTGTAAAATAATAGCTATTTATATGTACCATAAAATTACCTTTGCAAAACCTGTGTTATATTTGCCTTTTTCATTTACTTTGATATTCCTTTGCTTTATCATGAATTTCATCAGTCACTATTACATGAAAATAAGCACACATATACTCATTTATTTTTTGTGTTTCAATTGCCATTTTTTTGTTAGTCACATATCAATTATAAGGGTCATTTGCATACAGAGATAACAAGCAATCATTATCTATGACTACTTTTCTTAGACATTACTCTTAATTGAATAACAATGGTAACTTTCACTTTTGGTCATGTTATAAGAAACTACCTACTAAGAGTTATTGTATAGAGTGGAACATAAGACACGAAAAATCTGTAATATTAATTCTGTAATTAACTGTTTGGCTTTTAACCCACCTCACTCTGTCAGAATATTGTTACATTTAATCCTTATGATCAAATATACAAATGTTAAAAAACTTTTGAAGATCTGTGGGCCATTTGTAATCAATGAAAATGTTTATTTGTAAATATATAATTCGCATACACATTGTATATGAGAGAGAGAGAGAGAGAAAAAAAAGACTCGGTAATAGAATGGTAGACACAACTACAATATAGAGAACAAACTGATGTTTATTATTTTCATTGAGTTATATTGTTTCTGCCTGGATTTAATTCTAAATATCATAATTTCTTAAACTACCAGGACGGGTTGTGTAAATAGTGTAGAGAAACGTCAGGTTAATGTTAGTCTGGGATAATCTGTGTGGTTCTTCGCTGTCTTTCTTATTGTGTAAGCAGGAAAAGTATAAATGACCAAGTAGCACAGTCTGTTGTGAAAATAGTTGTGACTGACTAATAATGGGTTTTCTCCTTGGACTGGATTGCTGGAGGAGCAATCAAGATTGATCAATAGGCCTGCTTTAATGATAGACTCTGTTACATTCTTATGAAAAAAAAAAAAAAAAAAAAAAAACCGATGTCCTGATAAAAGGTTGCCCTGGCATTACTGCAGTCTCAGAGAAACAGATCTGTAAGTTACTTTAACAGAAAATCCTCAATATATTATGTCTGACATAGAAGAGAAGTTTGGAAAGTCCCAAGAAGTATATTTAGGCTATTCCTAGCTTATTTTTGAATAAGGTATATATGTATTTTTCTCTTATAACAAAATTTTGGTCAAAAACGTAAGTATTCATTTATATACATGATGTGTGGTTTGAATTGTGACAATTTTTTGAGTTTGGAACATCCATACATAGAAAAATATCAGTAAAGAGAGTCTGTGGAACATGAAAAAATGGAGGAAAATGAGTCCAAGGCTTAAACCCTAGCAACATGGGTTGCTAGGGTTTAAAATAACATCTTTGTATTTTTCAGAAATGGCTCTTTATAGAAATGTGTCCCAAAGCAAATGTTTAAGGTAATATCATTTTGATTCCCATAATGTTTTAAAATATAGTAAATTTTGATCAGGAATTTTTCTTGTTATAAATACATTTTTCTTAAAATTGTGAAGATGCCCTCTAATGTTGAGAATGTTTATAACTTTTTTGAAAATTTATTTAAGGACATCCTGTGAATTAATTGTATTTTTATCTATTATTTTCTATTTTGACTTTAAAAAGTTATGTGGTATTACAGATATAAATAATGATTTCCTCTTGAGAGGTTAAAACAAAGACTGTATTGATTTTTTACTTTTTTCCTTTGGAGTTCTTGAAAATGTTTCATGATGCTACTGATTGTCTATTGGCTCTCAGCCACCAAACTATTAAAGAAACAATTATTATTGTATTTGAAATAGTTTTTCAAATAGTTTTCTAAGCAACCCGCTTTTTGTGCAATTTTCTTGTACTTAGGAAGAGAAGAAAAGTAATAATAAGATTGATTACAGATTATTTTATATGAAAACTCTGTTTACACGATCCAAATTTAAAGATAATTAGCCACTCAATATCCTTCTTATAAAGAAGGATGTGTATGTTTAGTTTCATGAATGAAACTTTGAGATTTACTAAACTGTTTTATTTATGATAAAATTTAACTAAGAGCCACTATTCTCGTGTATTCTGGGGATGGAGCAGTGGCTGCAGTTCACTGTCATCATAAAGCTTGTATTTATGCAGGAAGTCTAAAACAAGGCAAGCAAGGATTTATTTGATATTTAATTAAGGTAAATATTAAGTGTATGGGAAATGACAAATTTATTTGATACTAAATTAAAGTAAATATTAAGTGTATGGGAAATGTCAAGGGCAAAGTGAGAGCCAAGGGAAAAGGGTTCAATTTTACATAACGGTTTCAAGGAAGACCTCCCAAATTTCGACATTTGATATTTGAGCTGGCATCTGGGTGAACTGAAGTAATGGGCAGGAGGATATGTTGGGTAAGGAATTACCAGGGTAAAAGACACAGTAGATGGCAAGGGTAAGACACAAGTCAACTTGGGAAGAAATTGCAGTTAGATATTTAGTTTGGGACTAAATAATTGATAAGTTTAAGGTATGAAAGCATGGCTTGATGACCCAATGATTGATCAAATTGACAATTTTGTGTGTTTTATTTAATGGGTTACATGGTGGTAAGTATCTAAGAAATGTGAATTGTATATCCCTGTCCTTTTTGGGGTATGCTTAGCTTTCGTATGCTCAGTTCGTGAGATGAAGTCCTTGAACAGAGTATATTCTGTGCACATTCTTGACCAATGGAACTAAAGTTGCTGGCAGAAAAAAGACAACATCTGATAAATTCACAAGAAAAACAATCATTTAATTGCAAGCTGTAGTATAATCTTAACTTTTTCTGGCTCAAAGTAGAAAAATAGAAATAGTATTCCTCAGTTGAGAGTCTAATTTTATAAGCAAGTCATTATAGAAATTTGCATTGAGATGGTGGGTCAATATAGGAAAAGCCTCGTGGCTAAACTGAGACATATTAAATCAAAATTTCTGTGCTCAGATACATAAAGCCTAAATGTTCTCCTGACTCTTCAAAAACCAGCCATAAATTCCAACAAATCCTATAAGTGGCATATTCATAGAGATGCATTTTTTAGTCTGATTTTGTTATTTTGCCAAAATTCCCAATGAACTCTAAAATTACTTGTTTCCAAACATAGCTATGCAATATTATAATCTATTTATTTTTATTTATAATTATGTAACAATTCCTAGGGCTCATAACAGATCTACTGAATGATAACATCCAGATCTGGAGCCTGAAGAATATATGTTGTGAAGGTTTATTAGTTGTTTTGATGCCTGTAGCTTTTAAATTGAATTGCTAAAATACATGCAAGCATACAATGCATTCCTACACATGTATTCCATTAAATTCCAATTATAGGAAATGTACCATAATGTGCACTAGCAAATCTGCATGACACTCTGAAGAATATATATATATCATCTGTGTTTGTTAACAAAGGTAGTCTAGGCTTCACTAACATATAATCTCAAAACTATAGTAGTTTCAGCAATTGAAGTTAACTTCTATTATGGGACATTCCAGACAGGTGTTCAGATGAAAGCAATGTACCTCCTTTCCAGAGCTGTATGGGAATGCGAAACTGGGCTTCTAATCAAATCAACCACATTAAAAAACTTTTGAGATCACCTGCCGAACTTGATTCTTTTCATGGTATATGAACCAACAGTTCTTCCCAGAGATACTTATCTAAAGGAATCTTGTATGCAGAGCAGAAGATGGGCACACAATTTTTTTTTTTTTTTTTTTTAATTTTTATTGCATTATAGGTTTTGGGGTACATGTGCAGAACGTGCAAGATAATTGCATAGGTACACACATGGCAGTGTGTTTTGCTGCCTTCCTCCCCCTTACCCACACTTGGTATTCATCCCCAGGCTATCCCCCCCAGCCCCCCCCCCGCTGTCCCTCCCCCATTTCCCCCAACAGTCCCCAGTGTATAGTAGACCGCCTCTCTGTGTCCATGTGTTCTCATTTTTCTCACCCGCCTGTGAGTGAGTATATGCGGTATTTCTTTTTCTGTTCTTGTGTCAGTTTGCTGAGAATGATGTTCTCCAGATTCATCCATGTCCCTACAAAGGACACAAACTCATCATTTCTGATTGCTGCATAATATTCCATGGTGTATATGTGCCACATTTTCCCAGTCCAGTCTATCATCGATGGGCATTTGGGTTGGTTCCAGGTCTTTGCTATTGTAAACAGGGGCACACAATTTTTTATAGTGACAGTGGGCAAAACAGTAAAAACTGAAAACAATTAAGTGCCCATCAACAGAAGTAGATTAAAAACTTGTGTTATATTCACTTCTGAATAGTATGAGGTACTCAAAACTATGTTTATTTTGTTATATTTAATTCTGAATATTATAATGCACTCAAAACAACTTTTAAAAAACACAATAATGTGATTGAACTTTATCAATAGTAAATGAAAAACAAAGATTTATTTCATTAAGTACATTACATTAATTTATATGTATACCTTTACATGATATTAAAATAAGTGAAATCAAATATTAATTTAAAGCTGATATAAATTACATAAAATATATATTTTTAAAAAACAATAGAACTATGAAAATAAAATTAAGGATGCTTTTTTCTAGGGAAGGCAGAGGAATGGGTTAAATTAGGTTGGATAGTAATCAAATCACAGTATTTATTGTATTAAGCATTGCAATAGCTAATTAAATATCTAATTACATAATAAAAGTAGGCCATGACATTAGCAATGGGAGTGTGTCATGAAAAAAGGATTGTTGGGCTAGGTGTGGTGGCTCATGCCTGAAATCCAAGCACTTTGGAGGCCAAGGTGGGTGGATCACCTTAGGTTGGGAGTTCAAGAAAAAAGGATTGTAATAGGCAATTTCTGGCAATGAGTTTTCAAAAATATTACATAAGAAAATTTTCAGTGAGTAGAGTATAAGAAATAAACATATTTATGGATCAACAGAATAATAATTGTATGGACAATTATATATTATTACATTATATACTCTATGTAAGTATACAATATTTGTATGTATAATATTGTATATAATACATATAAAAGAAATATATATATATATATATATATATATATATATATATATATATATGTATTTAATCTATATAAAAATGTTTAATGTTGACAACTTCATGGAGCTACACTAGGTTGGCCAGTGTTGAGAAAGTCCTGTATAGATTAAAAGAAGTTGTTGAAATTGAAAGACTCTAATAACATTTTGTAGAGACTTCTTTCAATCTCTACAGGCTGCATAAAGGAATAGGCCATGGGCCTGACATACTTCTTTACCAAGTGACAAAGAGCTGCCAGTGTCTCTGCTGGGCTTATTGCCTCATGTGAGAATTTCTTTCCCTGTTTCAGACTCAGTGTGTACTTTGTTTTGCTTAAGCTTGTGCAAAATATCATATGCTACCTGGTCGATCCCACTGCTGTATCTGTCTGCAGCAGAAAGGGAATGGGATTTTGCCTGAAGTACAAGAGCTGTCATGTGTACTATTTCCCTGTGTTCACTGCAGGGCAAGACCCACTGGCCATGGAAACCAATGCCAACTATTAAATCTGATCTTGCTCTGTCTCTTAGTGAGTAGATCTGTTGATCTATTTTTCATCTGACTTAATCATGGACTTCTTGGCAATTTGATGCTGCAAAACCATGCATTGTGTTCATATCCTGGGACTGCTGTTTCCAGTGGTAGGCAGCAAGTGTTACTTGTTCAAGGGTTGGGATATGTTTATTTCAGTGGCATAAAGTAACTTACGTAAACTTCAGTTTTCCATTAAAAATAGGTTGGCATATCATGTCAGAAACTTCAAAGTAAAAAGGCATATCATGTTATTTAAAAACATGAAATTAACACCAACAAAAAGAGATAGATTTAAAAATGGGTTTACCTGGAGGATCAGAAATTATAGCGAGGAACAGTATAACAATTGCTGCTGTTTTACATTTTTATTTTATTTTTGAAAACAGGAACATGTATTACCTAAAAATAATAAAAATTAAATGAAATTAGAAGTAAATTACCTCACTAAACTATTTTTTCTAAAAGTTCCTAGGAATCAATTGATTTTTCTCTTGGTGCCATTTTAACCATATTTCATTAGCTGTGCATTGATGAGTAATGAATGAGGATTGCAAATGGCATGGAAAATGAATTGTTAAATCTCAAACAAAATTCTCATAGGGTTTTATTTTTGTTGAAATATTCCTTGCTTAGAAGTTTTTAAAAAAATCCAATATGTTCACAGGTGGTTTTTTCACCTACAGAATGGAAATAACTGTGGCAGTATATTTTGCAAGAGTTATAAGAGTATAAATTATTAGTGATAAACCTGGCACTCAATATTTTTATACATTTCGACTTCTCTTGACACTCTCCAGACTTTGAGTCTTGATTTTAGGAGCTTCAAATTTCACAGAAATGGCATCCAAGGAAAGGGAGTATAAAAGAGTTAAGATGTTTGTGTCAAAATCAGTGTAACCTCAAACCAAGAATATGGTCTTCACAGTGGCTGCTTCGCTTGTGATAGGATCCACTCCATTTTAAGTCAGCTCAAGCAGTTTATGCGGGAGCTCTCTGCAGTAGAAAATGCTTTCTCCTTTTACCAGCTGTGGCTACCCACTGACTTCTGCTTTATAAAAATGGTTTAAGTCTAAAAACACACAATTAGACGTTCATATACACATGGTATTATTATTTCACTGCATGGACTTTCCACAAAACTGCACACTAAATGGCATCTTTTCCTGTTTTAATAAATATAAACATATGGGGGTTGGTTAATTACTAAAAGTGGTAATTAATTAGCTGTATATATGGCTTTCTTTGTAGATTTCCATGTAACTCACAATTTTAAACCTGAACATTTATTAAACTTAACAGATTTCTAAATGCTGCTGATTTTTCCCCTCACTGTTCTTTCACAAAGAATAGGCTGTATACAACATGAAGATAAATCTGATTTATTTTTATAGGAACTCTGACTAGAATTCTAGAGTTGTTTTAGTTAACTTTATGCCAGGATTTCCATATAAAATCCTCTCTGATGTATCTGCTATTTGGTCATTACATTCATTTGGATAAAAATGGTTTAAATTAAATGTGCTTCATCATACAGCGAAGTTTCAGTGATTTTACTTGCTCACATTGAAGATTTTCATGAAGTAAAATCAGAGTATTTCTAAGCTACCATTAGAGGAAAAATAACTGCATTTAACAAGCAGGTATCTACTGTAATGGGCTCCAACTACTTCGAATAAAAATGAAATAAAAATGCCCTAAATATTCACTAAAATGAAATCTCGCTGTAATATGTATGCTTCCAAACCTTTTGAACTAATAGAACACCAGAAAAATTGAAATAGATTAAAGTAAATTTTAAAATATGCTTTTCAGTCTAGGGCATAGGCAGGGAGCAGTGACTCTGAGAAACACAAATGCTTGTTTATATGACTCTTATTCACACAAATCACTGGCGTTACTAAATAAAAAATGGCAGCTTTTTGAATTCCATTTACTCTTGTCTTCCCTAGTAGGGAAGATTTTACTGGTTAGGTGAACATCCTGAATATTTCTGCCATGGCAGAACTCATGCCAGCTTGTGCTCAGACCCTAGGGGACACTGCCCAGAGCCAAGCTCGCAGTCATGAAAAGCTTTGCCATGTGGTAAGCTTATTTTTTTCTCATCTGTTTTATGTAAAAATGATCCAAAAAACTAGACATGTATTATCTCCTTACACATGGCTGGCCACGATAACACTAATATTTGTTGAACCTCATTGATAGGGTCATTCCATCAAAATTAACACAGCTGGTTTGCACAGCTTCCAGTTTGATCCATATCCATCATAAAATCAAGTAAAACTGAAACATTTATATTTGCCACACTCTCACATGAAATGTTAAGCTACAAATATTTTAATGAAACCTGAGCTGTTTAATTAATCTTAATCATTTTAGTAAATTAATTCTTGATTTTAACATTCTAATAGCTTGATACCCTATTATTCAAATATTTCCCTCTGTCAATCTTCAAGTTATTGTCTTCTGCTCCACATAATAATAAATTCCAACCCTCCATTTGAGCATTCACTATAACCTGTCTTGCATTGTTTATTGTTTTCCTATCTCATTATCTAATGATGTATTATTGAACTTTGAAAGCAGTTATGTCTTTCTCTATAGCTAAATTTCTGTGTAACCCAGAGTAAGGAGTGAAAGGCTTAAGATCTTTTCTACTAATATATACAAACAATAAAAAGGATAAATTTGAAGCATTTTATTGTTATGGCTTAAGGGAAAATTTTAATGGATGAAAAGAAGGGAAAGTAATGCAGATAATTTGTTTTATTTACTTTGACACTTGTCTTCCTGTCTGTTATCTCATCTCAATTCAAGCTCTTCATTATAGGTCTTGTTCTAAAATACAAATTGTATTATCCATCTTCTTTGTTTAAAACTTTTCAATAGTTTGCCTTTGGTGCAGAATAAATTTGAACTTTTGAGTAGCTATGTTTTTACCTCATCAAGTGTTATCATTAAAGTAAATCCCAGTCAAAATTTTGTCATACATACAATATGTATTAGAAAAATATTCATTAGAAAGTAGAATAAACAGTCAGTAAACTTGTCCACTAAAGTTCTTTTTCATGCACTCTTGTTGCTTTGTGTGGAAAAGTTCAACCAGGATAAATAGGGCAGCATTCGATAAGCTGGGTCCTATCATCTTATAGCTGGGGTCAGGAAACAATTCCCCCAAACAAATAGCAAGACACAATGCTGATGATTAAGCTATGATTTACTAATAAAAAGTCATATCTGATATTTATCATACTAATAGTCAAACCTTCATTTATTGACAGAATATGGCTAGCTGAAGGGAGGACAGCAATGCCTGTTAAGTGTGTACTTTCTGAAATAATGCCAACTGACTGTACCTATGTTAAAGATTTTCTGTAAGGGCCACTTATTTCCTGAGATTTGAAACTAAATTCACTAAGATATGCATAATGTCATACTTTATATGCTGAGGTATGTAAAATTACAGATATCTTAAAAATGCTTTTGAGTTTTTTTATTTTTAAAATTTTATTCATAAAACTATTACATACTTTACATTACACACTCAAAACTAAGAAGGATATTACTTTAAAAACAAAAATCCTACTCTTTCACAGTTACCTAAGTTTTTTACTATTAGTGCATAGGCTTAAAAAACTGGATGTCAAAGACAAGGGAATAAACAGTGATGGAAATTGTCAAAAATAAGAGAATTGCATGAAACACAAGAATTTAGAAGGTTTGGAAGACAGAACATACAGAAGAAAATCATTAGCCATATTTTTAGGACAAAGGCTGAAAAGCAATGGGTATTTGGATTAATGGAAACAAAACGAAACCATATGATTTAATTTCAAGATCTGTTTTGTAAAAAATTAATGTGGACATGTTTTGGTACTATCAATATTTTAAAGGTATTCATGGTTGGCCATAACGTTAATCTTTATGATATCATATTATTTTGGAGAAATTTAAGTATTATGAATATGATCTCCTATCATAAAATGATTTCTTATTCATTGATAAAAATACTAGACAATAAATTATTTTAAGAAATTGTATAGTTTTAGTAATTCTTTTAAAAACTGATACATAGTTTTACAGATTTTGAGAGTACATGTGACATATACATGCCGTGTGTAATGAACAAATCAGGTTAAGATATCTACCACTTCAAAGATGTATTATTTCTTTGCATTGTTAACATTCCAAAATATCTTTTCTAGATATTTTGAAACATACAATAACATTTTGATAACTATGGCAGTCTTGCTGTGCTATTGAACACCAGAACTTATTTCTTCCATCCAACTGTATTTTTGTACACATTAACCAACATCTTTTCATTCTATCTCTTTCCCTACCCTACTTTGGAAGCCACTATTTTACTCACTACTACTCAATGAGATCAACTTTTTCAACTCATACATTTGAGTAAAAACATGTAATAGTCTTTCTGTGCCTAGCTTATTTCACTGAATGTTCCGCAGATTCATCCATGTTGCTGCAAATGACAGTATTTTAGTCTTTTCTGTGGGTGAACACTATTCCATCATATATTACTACAATGTTTTCATTGTCCATTAATTTGCTGTTGGACACTTAGGCTGATTTCATATCTTGGCTATTGTAAACAGTACTTGAAAAGATATAGAAGTGCAGATATCTGTTTGATAAACCCATTCTCCACCCCCCCCCCTTTAAAAATATAGCCAGGAGTGTAATTGCTGGATCACATAGTAGTTCTATTTATAGCTTTTTGAGAAACGTCTATACGTAGATAGTGGCTGTAATAATTTACATTCTTGCAAACAGTGTACCAGTGCTCCCCTTTCTCCACATCCTCATCAACATCTGTTATTTTCTGTCTTTTTGATAACAGAAAAAATTTGAGAAATTTTTTGAGAAATCTCTGTTTAGGTCTCTTGCCCATTTAAAAAAACAGATTACCATTATTATTGTTTTTGCTATTGTATTATTTGAGTTCCCTATTCTTAGAGAAAATGTTTGTAGATATAAATCATGAAATTGGGTGGTTCTTTATTTGTAATGGTTCAGTAAAGAGTCTTTCACAGGAATCTATTGCTGTGAGACATAAAAAGGTCAAAAATGTGGTCTTATATGTACGCATTAACCATCCTCATCTATATGTTGGTTTGTGGAACTTTTTATTCCCATTGGACATTTTGGGTAATTTTATGCAAGTGTACATTCCTATAAAATGAAAATGATCTATTAATATGATTTTGTAAAAAGCAGTTTCAAAGCAATTATGTTACCATGATCTTATTTAATCCCCAGCCTAACTTGCTAAAGTCAAAAGATATTAACAATTTAATTGAATCAACATAACTCTGAATACAGTAATACAATGAGAATTATGACTATTTATTAACTCAATTACCTTATATGAGGAGTAAGTAGGTTAACGCAGTGATTAAAACACACTAAAAGTATCACCACACAAAACCAATTTTCTCTTTAAATTTAAGCCTCTCTTACTCATATTTCTAAGACTGTATTTTGTCTGTTTTAAAAAGCCTACTGAGAAGCTCTCAAGCCCTTGTCCCTAGAGTAGTGAACCAATAAGGCTCAATATTCTCATCCCTTCTCTATTTTATCAAAGCCAAAAAGCAACACAAGAATCCCTGGAGAACAGCCCCAGTTATGAAATCTAGCCTAGTTGTACAGCTGAGAGGAAACCAATAGGGTCCTGTACAGAATTTTTCATACGGAATACATTTTCACCACCCACAAATAGCTTATTTTTTATTAGGCTATTTTTATGACTTTGTTTCTTGCTGCTTTAAACATCAATATGTTGAATTGAGCCATTGACACTGCTTTTGAGAATATTGCACGCTATGAGAACTGAAGCTCTGAGAATGTATTAACTTTCTAGCTTATTTAATAATCACTTTCTAATTTCTGAATTTTTGTTTCAATGTTTTGTTTTCAATACAGTTTTCAATTTTCAAAAATATCTGTCATAATTTTATGTTTAGATGATGAAATGACAATTTTAAATTTCAGCTATAAAATGACTAGAATTTATCATATATAGAATTGTATACCATTTACTACCATAAATGTATTGCTTAAATAGAAAAGCTCTTTTAGGTTAAATTTATGACTTTGAAGGCAGAGTATTTTAGTGAGATCCAGGTTCAGGTACCCCCTCCAAACATTATAAAAACAATTTTGGAAAAATTAAGTAAGTTGTCTGTGCTCCAGTGTCCTTATTTACCATGTTAAGCATTACTACTAGATTTACTGTGTTTCCCAATAGACTTATAATTCAATGTGATCTGAGTTTAATTACTCCCAAAACATAGACTCTGTGCAAATATGGTATTATCAGATGCATTTTCCAACCAATTTATATTCTACAAATAAATTTCTCTGTAAACAGCACAAGCACTATTATTGGTCACTTGACAAATACATCAATACTTGCTTCTCTTTAAGAAAAATGAATAAAATAAAGATATAACATTTTAAAATCCTAAAATCGTGTTTAAATGTTACTAATTTGTAGGCAGGAATAAAACTTGAATGGCTAATACATGGGACAGAATAATAAAAATTCCAGTAAAACTTTTCAAGGAAAAATAATCAAAATGATTATGTAATTAAAAGGCAGGGACCTAATAAATTCATGATCTTTAATTCTTTTTTTCCCCAAGAAAAGTAGCTAATACTTTCTCATTCAAAAGCTGATTGTTGCTCTATGTGTACTAGAAAGTGTTTAACTTGTTTTGACTTTGTGTGTGTGTGTATATCTTCTAAAATAAGAAGTACTTTTTAGTTTCTATATTGACTTATTGTTATGATTTATGATTTATAAGGAATCAGGTCTGCTCCAAGTAATTTTTAAGTTTCTGTTAAAAGGGAATGCACATATAAAAAAAGCACATATGCCAATAATTATAGTTTACTTTTGATTAAATATATGTTATACTTAACTACATCTGTAAATCAATTATCTGAGTGTCAAAAAAACTTGAAGGTTCTGAGAGACTACTCTCCTCTCAAGATAACAAGGTAGCCTGTCACTGTTTCATGGATGCTAGCAAAAGTCATGAGACTCTTGAAGCAAAAACAAAGGAACATTTTTTGCTCACAGCAATAGCAGTAAAATATGATCATTTCCCATGTTTCCTGAACTTTGATTCCCACATGGTCATGTGACAGTTTCTCAGTGACATTTACACATGAACCAGGTTGTGAACTAGACAAACCAATCTCCCATAAAAGGGGTTACAGACTAACCTACTCAAACTTTTTCCTGGAGAGAAGCATTATCTTTATTGCACTAGTCAGGAAACCAATATTTTCCCACCTCCTAATGGAACTATCTCTCTATCTTCCAAGGCCACTTCAGCATTAATATTTCAAAAAAGATGGTCTCTGAAAAGGCAGCTAGTACCTCTGCCCTCAAGGTATACAAAAAATGTAATAGATCTTTAGAGAATTGTCTTACAACAAGATGTTATATTTTAATAAATTTTTCCAACTGAACACACCCTTGTAACTGACAGTCAAGAAGAGAACATTAGCAGCATTCTTGAAGTTCCTCTAATTTCCACACACCCCTTTTCTGCCAAGTATAACTACTATTCTGAAACCTAACATAACTTACTCTTGCATATTTTTTTCCATTTACAATAAATGAATACACACACCCACACAATGTGTACTCTTATGCCTGGATTTGTACATTCAAATTACCCTCATAAGATTCATTCATGTTGCTGCATGTAATTATAATTGTTGATTTTCATTACTGTATAAATGTTATTGAGTGAATGTAATACCTCTTTCAATGTATATTTTACTAGTTTTTAACTTTTGACTATTAAGAACATGAAAGTAGTTTTATATCATATGGAGATAATTTGGCTGCTGAATATCTAAACACTACACAAGAAAAAATATAAATGAGGACAAAAAAATAGTGTATATGAACAGCAAAAACCATGATTTTACTTTTGAGAACAACCAATAAATGATATAATATTATCTGTTTCTTGAATTTAACAGATCTTCTGATAAAAATGATTATTTTGGCCTATACCTAAGAACTGCTAATTAAACATATCCCTAACTTATGCTGGGATATATTTTTTTCTTTAAACAAACATGTACAACTGTTAGGAGAGAGAATCTGTTTTGTCCACTCTGCGTGATAAGTCTATGGTAACTTATTTGTCACAACGTAACATTAACATCTGTACTACACTTATGATAAGGACATGTGATGACAATATATGCTTATTGATATCTTGTTTATCATCAAGACTACTAATTAAAGACTGCTAATTAAAAATCCCTAGATTTAAATCATATAAACAGAATCAAAACCTTCATGAGAACATCACGATGTATACTGCAGAAACTGATGTCTTAAATGTGGACTTTTCATGATTTATTAAAGCATAATTTTTGAATCTCTGATACTCACAATGGATTCCTCTAAAGTTTTGTTTTATTTTGTTTACAGAAGCAAATATCATTTGTATAGTAAAATATAGAATGTGGAATTTTCTATCAAAGCCTCCTGCTAGAAATACTAACAGAAATATATAGACATTTTAAAACAATGTCCGTAAATCTTCCACATATCTTAGACACTAGAATTATGCCAATAATCCAATTCAGTTAGGAAAAAATGGTTCAGTTACGTTTCTTTCAAAATATCTGAAGTGGTTCTTTAAAACAGGGTTTTCATTAAGCAGTAAAAATGATTAGCTTCAATGTTACTACCTTAAATGTCTAAACTAATACAGTCTACATTCCAGGTCTTGATAGAACCTCCCAATGAGTACCTCTACTAAGATAATTACCTTCATAGTTATAAGAATTGGTTAATCATAGAGTTTCTGTTACCATTGTCTGTGTACCCACTGGGGACACTTCTTGTTTTAGGCTTGTATATTGTTGGCCTGACTTGTGTTTATTCTTAATATCTACCTATTCTTTAATTTATGGCTTGCAGGCAGATCAATTTACACCACCATCTGTTCCACACCATTTTGATAATTTTACAATTATGTTTCTTACTTAACTGTTACATTTTTAGTAATGTCAGAATATATGTCAGTATTTCTCTGGGGAACTAGGTGAAAAAAGAAGCATTAAACACATTTTCTAGTATTGAATTAAGATCAACAGTTTATAAAAGAAATAATCTTTATCCTAAAACCATAATGTTGGAAAAAATAAAAATTTAATCCTTGTAAGAAAGGGTTTAGGAAATGAAAGCCAGTGGCTTCTAATCAATCTTCAACACATTCTGCTTTTTGTTAGTTATTGTAATAAGTGCTGGGAATATAGATGAATTTGCCATCATACATGACCCCAAAGCCTCACAGCTCAGAGGAATAGAAACTAACATTTGTGTAGTGCATAACAGCCTACTCACACTTTCATATAAGTAAACTCAGTTCTTACCAACAGCAAACTGTGAGGAATTGCTATAGTTTTCATTTCATTAATGAGGAAATGGATACTGAGAAATAAATGTCTTAAATGAATTTTCACCTGTAATAAATAAGAGACTTAATAATGACACAAACTTCCTTATCGAAAATTCTGTTGTTTTGCCTCTAAAACAAACAAATAAATAAATAATAACAAATGTATGAGTAGAAAGATAAAACACCCATGGTTTGATATGCCTTTTAAATAGCGGGGGTCTCTTGTTGTCCTCAGACAACTTGGTCTACACTGCCCTTTCTTATTATTATTGATATTGCATTTCTTTTTCTTTTTTTATTTCAATTTCTATATCTGGCAATGGGCTAGAAGGACTTTAGGAAATATTTAGGAGGCATCTCGAGTACAATCATGCCCAGGAGAGATTGTGAGTTTGGTTTTAGAACACTGCAATAAACTAGATGTTGAAAAAACTGAGTCATGCAAAACTTTTGTTTTCCCAGTACAAATAAAGTTATGTTTACAGTATTTGTAGTCTGTTAAGTGTATAATATTATATCTGAAAAACAATATACATAACTTAATTAAATGTTTTATTCTTTAAAAAACTAAAGATCATCTGAACCTTCAGTGAGTCATAATATTTTTGCTGATGGTCTTGTCTCAATATTGATGGCTAGTGACAGAGCAGGGTGGTGGTTGCTGAAGGTTGAGCTGGCTGTGGCAATTTCTTAAAATAAGAGAGCAAAAAGTGTGCTCTCTCTATTGAATCTTTCTTTCAGGAAACATTTTACTATAGCACGAGAGGCTGTTTGATAGCATTTTTACCCACAATACAACTTCTTTCAAAATTGGAGTCAATTCCCTAAAACCTGCTAATGCTTTATCAACTACGTTTATGTAATATTCTAAATTCTTTGTTGTCATTTGAACATTATTCCCAACATCTTTCCCAGAAGTAGATTCCATCTCAAGAAACTATTTTCTTTATTCATCCATAAGAAGCAGCTCTTCATCTGTTCAAGTTTTATCATGAGATTACAGCTAGTTACATCATATGGCTCCACTTCTGATTCTAGTTCTCTTACTATTTTTGCCACATATGCAGTTACTTCCTCCCCTGAAGTTGTGAACCCCTCAAAGTATTTCATAAGGGTTAGAATCAACTTCTTCCAAACTAGGGTTAATGTTGCTATTTTGACCTGCTCCCATGAATTGTGGATGTTATTAATTGCACATAGAATGCTAAATTCTTTCTAGAAGCCTTTCCGTTTACTTTTCCAAGATCTATGAGAGAAATTACTGATCTGGCTAAAGACTTAGAGAATGTATTTCATAAAGAATAAGACTTTCCCATTCTGATGGTTGCCAATTCACTCTAGTGACTGTTTCTTTTGCCGTGCAGAAGCTGTGGAGTTTGATTAGGTCCCATTTGTCTATTTTGGCTTTTGTTGCCAATGCTTTTGGTGTTTAGGTCATGAAGTCCTTGCCTACTCCTATGTCCTGAATGGTTTTGCCTAGATTTTCTTCTAGGGTTTTTATGGTGCCAGGTCTTATGTTTAAGTCTTTAATCCATCTGGAGTTAATTTTAGTGTAAGGTGTCAGGAATGGGTCCAGTTTCTGCTTTCTGCACATGGCTAGCCAGTTTTCCCACACCATTCATTAAACAGGGAATCCTTTCCCCATTGCTTGTTTTTGTCTGGTTTATCAAAGATTATATGGTTGTAGATATGTTGTGTTGCCTCCGATGCCTCTGTTCTGTTCCATTGGTCTATATCTCTGTTTTGGTACCAGTACCATGCTGTTTTGATTACTATAGCCTTGTAGTATAGTTTGAACTCTGGTAGTGTGATGCCTCCCACTGTGTTCTTTTTGCTTAGAATTGACTTGGCTATGCATGCTCTCTTTTGGTTCCATTTGAAGTTCATGGTTTTTTCTAGTTCTTTGAAGAAATTCAATGGTAGTTTGATGGGGATAGCATTGATTGTGTAAATTATTTTGGGCAGTATAGCCATTTTCACAATATTGATTCTTCCTAACCACAAACATGGAATGTTTCTCCATCTGTTTGTGTCCTCTCTTATTTTGTTGAGCAGTGGTTTGTAGTTTTCCTTAAAGAGGTCCCTTATGTTCCTTGTGAGTTGTATTTCTAGGTATTTTATTTTCTTTGTAGCAATTGTGAATGGCAGTTCGTTCTTGATTTGGTTCTCTTTAAGTCTGTTATTGGTGTATAGGAATGCTTGTGATTTTTGCACATTGATTTTATATCCTGAGACTTTACTGAAGTTGCTTATCAGTTTCAGGAGCTTGGCAACCATCAGAATGGGAAAAAATCTTTGCAGTTTACGCGTCTGACAAAGGGCTGATATCCAGAGTTTACAAAGAACTCAAACAGATTTACAGGGAAAAAGCAAACAAGCCCATTCAAAAATGGGCAAAGGATATGAACAGACACTTTACAAAAGAAGACATACATGAGGCCAACAAACACATGAAAAAATGCTCATCATCACTGGTCGTTAGAGAGATGCAAATCAAAACCACATTGAGATACCATCTCACGCCAGTTAGAATGGTGATCATTAAAAAATCTGGAGACAGCAGATGCTGGAGAGGATGTGGAGAAAGAGTAACACTCTTACACTGTTGGTGGGAGTGTACATTAGTTCAACCATTGTGGAAGACAGTGTGGCGATTCCTCAAGGACCTAGAAATAGAAATTCCATTTGACCCAGCAATCCCATTACTGGGTATATATCCAAAGGACTATAAATCATTCTACAATAAGGACACATGCACACGAATGTTCATTGCAGCACTGTTTACAATAGCAAAGACCTGGGACCAACACAAATGCCCATCGATGATAGACTGGACTGTGAAAATATGGCACATATACACCATGGAATATTATGCAGCAATCAAAAATGATGAGTTTGTGTCCTTTGTAAGGACACGGATGAATCTGGAGAACATCATTCTCAGCAAACTGACACAAGAACAGAAAAACAAATACCGCATATTCTCACTCATAGGTGGGTGAGAAAAATGAGAACACATGGACACAGGGAGGGGATCTACTACACACTGGGGTCTATTGGGGGGAATGGGGAAGGGACAGCGGGGGGGGGCTGTGGAGGGATAGCCTGGGGATAAATGCCAAGTGTGGGTGAAGGGGAGGAAGGCAGCAAAACACACTGCCATGTGTGTACCTATGCAACTATCTTGCATGTTCTGCACATGTATCGCAAAACCTATAATGCAATGAAAATTTTAAAAAAATTAAAAAAAAAAAAGAATAAGACTTAAATGTTGAAATTTTCATGGGCTGCAGAATTAGTGTTGTGTTAGCAGGCATGAAGAAAGCATTAATCTCCTCATACATCTCCATCAAAGCTTTTCTATGACTACAAGCACTGTCATTGAACATTGATATTTTGAAAGGGTTATGTTTTCTGAACAGTAGACCTCAATAATGGGTTAAAAATATTCAACGAACTATGCTTTATGCAAAGGTACTGTTATCCAGGCTTTGTTGATATATTTATAAAGCCCAGGCAGAGTAAATTACATATAATTTTGAAAGGCCTTAGGATTTTCAAAATGGTAAATTAGTGTTGACTTCAACTTTAAGTCATTGGCTACATTAGTCTTTAATGAGAGTTTCAGCCTGTTCTTTTAAGTTTTGAAGTCAGGCATTGACTTCTGTCTAGTTAATAAATTTCTAGATGGCATCCACTTCCAATAAGAGGCTATTGCTTCTTCATATTAAAAATCTGTTTGGTATAGTTATGTATAGCAATTATTTAGCTAGGTCTTCTAGATTACTTCCTGAAGCCTCTACATCAGCACTAGCTGCTTCATTCCACTTTTATGTTATGGAGATAGTTCATTTTCTTAAATTTCCTGAACCAACTTCTCCTAGCTTCCAGCTTTTCTTTTGCAGCTTCTTTACATCTTTAGCCTTCATAGAATTGAATAGAGGGGGGGCCTTACTCTGGATTAGGCTCTGGCTCAAGGGAATACTGTGGCTGGTCTGATCTATCTAGACCAGTAAAATGGGCGTCCTATAAGGCTGTTTTGCTTTCTTTTCATTTGTATTTTTACTGAAATAGCACTTTCAAGCACTCTTCCTTCATAGTAACTACTTCGCTAAGTGGCACAAGAGGCCTAGCTTTTGGTCTTTCAAGGCTTTTAATATGCCTTCCTCACTAATCTTACTCTTCTCTAAATTTTGATTTAAAGTGAGAGAGATGCAGCTCTGATTTTCACTTGAACACTTGGAAGCCATTGTAGCCTCATTAATTGTCCTAATTTCAGTATTGTTGTGTTTCATGGAATAGAAGGACCAAAGAAAAGGAGAGAAACCAGCCAATGGCCTGTCAACAGAGCAGTCAGAATACACACAACCTTTATTGATTAAGTTTGCTGTTTTATATGAGAGTGGTTTGTGGTGCTCCAGAAGAATTATAATCGAAGATCACTGATCAAAGATTACAGTAAAATAATAATGTAAAATATTTGAAATATTGCAAGAATTACAAAAATGTAACACCAAGACTCAAAGTGAGCACATGTGGTTGCAAAAATGGCACTGATAGAATGCTTCCTTGATGTAGCATTGCCACATATCTTCAATTTGTAAAAAAAAATACAGCATCTGTAATAAAGTACAATAAAATAAGGCGTGCTTGTGTGTCCATAAGTTAGGGAGAATGCTTGGTGTTTAGTCAGTTTGTTTTGTTGTACTTTAAAATGATGCACTATATTAAAGCATTCTAGGCACAACTGAGAATTAATTATTTTAGAAACCACAAGTGAGTTAAATTGTATGACATTGACTAAAGAGCACTTTAACTTTAAACTGCTTCTAAAAAGGCACATTATTATTAATGTCAAATTATTAGAATTGCTAGACTCAAAAGCAGAAAAGACTTAAATTCATGAATACTAAACCCTAGTCCAAAGATAACTCAGTATCTTCAATATTAATTAGAATTAGTTTTAGAATGGCAAATTGACAGACTTGTTTGGAGAAAATATCTTTGAATGAGCTTATCTAGTATGTAACTAACTCAAGATAACAAATTTAATTTGGAATGAGTGCCCCTGGAAAATATGATTTATATAAGAACTATTAAAATACAGATTTATTATTGAACATTAACAACTTTTTCCTTAGCACATATGCTTAATTTTCCTTGAGTTTAATTTAATGGAAATAAATGTTTGCCTTTAACAATTTCTAGTTTACATTTTATCTCAGGCACTTAATGGAACTGACTATCTATATTTATTTTCTATGAAGCAGATATAAATCTTCTTTATCTCACAAGTCTCAGAAAGGGTCATCTATTGTAAGACTCTTTTATATTTTAGTACATCATTTTATTTAACATTCTATTAACTTGCTCAGAGAACTTCAATAGTTGACTCAGAATCTATCTCATATTACTTCCCTAATATTTTGCATTTATTTCTGTGTTCCTACCTTGCCTTATTGTTTTCTAGAATGCAATTTGTTACACTTCATTGTAGTTAGTATTTTCTTTGTGATATTTTATGCCGTAGATCCTTGAATTCCTAAAAGGGAGAATTTGGTCATTATTAAAAAAAATTTTAAAGCTTCTTATACTTGTTATTTCTAAGACATGGGTCTAATATTCAAATCTCCCCTGTATTGGTTACCTATTTCTGAATAATAAGTTTCTCCAAACATAGCAACTAGAACACAAAATATTTTTTATCTCATATTTTCTTTGGATCAGTAATTTAAGATGTGTTTACCTGAATGGCTCTGCCTCTGGGTTTCTAATACAGTTGCAGTCAATATGTCAGTCTGGAACATAGTCTGCTGATGCTTTCCAGCTGGCTCACTAAGAATGCACTTGGCAGGAAGCCTCTCAGTTCCCACCTATGTCATCTGCCAAGAGGGTTAAACAAATGTCCTGAAGACATGGCAGCTAGCTTTCCCCTTATTGAGTGATAGACAGAGCAAGGAGGAATACAAAGTGACTTTTATTATGTAGTTTCAGAAACACCATATTAATGTCATTAGGAGTCAGTCACTAAGTCCAGCACAAACACTTACAAGGGTAGGATAGGGTGGATTTGGCTCTAACTTTGATGGGAGTATGAAAAATTTATGATGATATTTTGAACAGCCACACCCAATCTTCTGTTGTAAATACAATTATTTCTCCCAAGGGTCATTTCAAGGCTTTTTAGTTTCAAATTTGTGTCTGGTCTCTTTCCTAAATGTGCTTCATTAGGCAACATGTAAAGTTATGGATGCCTTTTATTAACAACTAAGTTTCATAGTGGATATAAAGTATTTCATTACACTAAGCCTCAGTTTATTTTTCTGTGATAAGCCACATCCATAGGTCATGCATCTATGTGTTCTGCATAAAACCAACTGAAGATTCAAAAAAATTCAAAAAGAGAAACAATATATCAAGAAAAATAATACAAATTTTAAAAAGAATACAGTAAATATTTAGCATTTACATTGTGTTAAGTATTATAAGAAACTAGAAAACTAGAGATTATTTAATGTATATAGGAGAATGTGCATAAGTTATATGTAAATATTCCAACATTTTATATAAGGTACATGAGCAGCCTGGATTTTGGTAATTGTTGGGAGGTTCTGGAATCAATCCTTTGTGGATACCGAGAGAAGTCTATTATTGTATTACAGGTATTTTGTACATAAAATGTTTAGCTTTGTAACTGCTGCATAGTAAGCAATTAATGAGCTTTAAAGTTGGCCCTTGTTGTTATTATGATCATAAGCATATGTAAAGAGCTTCCACCATATGTTTTTCTCTGCTAAGATCCTTCCTGAAGGATTAGTATGTTTCTACCTACAAACAAACACAAAAGGAAGGTCAAGTTGTGGACAGTCCCAGTCTCTTTCCTTAGTGGCTGAATAAAAGTACAAAAGAGAGCATCACGTGAAGGTGTTGCACTTTGGCCAATTTTGTGGTTTTCATTCTGTTCTTTATGCATATCCAAGATTTTTATTTTGATTAATAAGAGAGGAGATGTTGGAAGTCCCCATAATGATTAGTGAATGAATAAACATAGTTTTACTAATATAACAGAGACCTACCTTAATACTATATATTTTCATTGATTTCAATTAAATAAAATTTCACAAAGTATTTTATACCTCAACACACTATTTGATGGCTGAACACACACACACACACACACACACACAAAAAAAAAAAAAACAAATGTAATTTTGAGATTAAAAAATTACCTCATTGAATAATTGAGAAGTTATGCTATTTACTTCAGAAAAGTCTGCTTTAAACTAAATTCTCAGAATAATTACTTTCTTTTATTGTGTTTTGGCAGTTTAGAGTTGTTTCTAGGATAGAATAAGAGGATGGAGATAAGATCTACTGCTGTCATTTTCCTATCCAACTTTTACTAGAGATAAAATTAAAATACATGCTAAATTCTATTGTTCAAAGGAAAATTGTTCCCATTTATTACTTTTTTTTTTTTCTTGCCAATCAATGAGAGCTTGTAAGGTTGCTGAGGTTGGCCTTGAATTCTTGGCCTCGCCTTCGCAAGTGCCACGACATCTGGCCGGAGCCACTTTGCCCCCCGCCCCCATTTATGGCTTTTCCAGAAATATCCCAAACATAATTTTTAGAACTGCTCTTTTTTTTTTTTTTTTGAGACGGAGTTTCGCTTTTGTTACCCAGGCTGGAGTGCAATGGCGCCATCTCGGCTCACGGCAACCTCCGCCTCCTGGGTTCAGGCAATTCTCCTGCCTCAGCCTCCTGAGTAGCTGGGATTACAGGCACGCACCACCATGCCCAGCTCATTTTTTGTATCTTTAGTAGAGACGGGGTTTCACCATTTTGACCAGGATGGTCTCGATCTCTTGACCTCGTGATCCACCCGCCTCGGCCTCCCAAAGTGCTGGGATTACAGGCTTGAGCCACCGGGCCCGGCCAGAACTGCTTTTTAAAATCCTGTGTTATTAACTAATAAAATTATGTAATGTTCTCTAAAAAGAGTAGTTAACACTCATCCCTTGGAACCAAAGTTCTCCCTATTTCCCTTCTGTTTCTTTTGAACTGATTTGACATAGAACCTGGCATTTTCAACATTAGTGTCAAGCTTTTTATTCAGATGCTTTATTTAGATTATACTTAAAGACACAGTGAAATCACAGGAAAATAGTACCTCAAATTATGTATCCTTTTCCTGATAATTTTCTGTGCATATCAGTAAAATGTCACAGGCTTTTCCTATGAGTGACAGCCTAGACTTATGAATATTGACAAGTGTGAAAATCAAAATAACGAAAGAGCAAAGTTGCACAAAATTGACAAGACTATATTTTCTAGTTAATTACTGAAAAGAAGTTTTAATTTGTATTCACATTTTCAAGAAACACAAATCATGATATGGTTTTAATTCAGAATATAGATCTGGTATTTGTCTGCATTTTGTGCTATGTAAAATAAAAATGAGGAAGCAAAGAGGACTGGGTCAAAATGTCAAAGTATTTCACAATTAAATATGAATAATTTTTCTCACCTGATGATGGGAAATGATAGGGGAATTATTAGTATACCTTTTCCCATCTTTCCCCCATCTGACTTTCATTCCATACCCCAAGATACCATTCGAAGCAACAAAACTAGACATTCAAAATCTATGTTCTGAGGCACACAGGAAAGAGTCTTTGTGGGAGACATAGTCAAAAGTTCTAGGGACATTCTCTAAGATCCAACCTTAACACTTTGGTGCCTCTTCAGAATCATAAGTTGTAAAGGTTCTATTGCTAGAAATTTTTTCAGATAAAGTATGCTTTCTTCAATTTACTTTTTTCTGCTCTACGGGGATTTAGACTGAGCTTTGCTTTTAATAGTAGGATGGGAGGAACAGTAGAAGGGAAGGATGAAATAAGGATAAGGCTATTTATTAGTCATGAATACATTTCATTAACTGACTTCCTCTTTAAATGACTTGTCTGTTAAGACTACCTCTGACATAATCCTGCTGACAACTAGTAAGCAAAATAACCTGAAGGCTGTAAGTATTCTCTTGTTATATCACAGACATGTTAGGAATTTTCAATTACAAACTAACCTGGAGAATAATCCTGAGAAACTAGAATAGAGAAAAATATATATTCAAAGAAGACAAGAGTACGCCTATACCAAGGAAGATGGTTAGACTGTCCTAGATATTTGAAAGATTAATTTGGAAGTACTGAACCCAACTAGAGTAGTAAAAGAGTGAAATGAAATTCATTTCATGAGTCTGCTCAGATCTAATCCAATATAAATTTCTATTTATAATTTAACCTTATTAACAGTATGAATAAGCTCTGTGAAAATAATCACATCTGACACAGTAATATTTTTTAAAAATTAATGTTGATGCATATTTCAAAGACATGATATAGGAGAGTAGATTTATTAATAATATAAATGCAATTGTTTGGAGCTCATTAACATAGAAAGATTTAAGTATATTTTAACCTTTGTATCAAAGGCAAGTGAGAAACTTGCTACATTGCAAAAGAAGTTAGGTAGCTAGATAGTGGGGTGAATCTTTTGATATTTTAAGAAACTTTCCACAGAGATCAGAGAGTTGATAGATGTATTAGCACATAATGTTAATTATCTGGAAGTGATTGAAGATCGGCATCTGACAAACTTCAAAATATTATATCTGATAAGTAATGTAGAAATTTAATTACCTAAGCAATGTGCTGCACACAAATCTTGCTGTTTCTTGCTGAGTTTAACTGTAGACTTTTACAAGTTTGTTAGAATTTGAAATATATTAATAAATTCTAACTTGAGTTTTCCTTTTATTCATTTATTGTTTCAGAAAATAATTATTAATGATGGTTCTCATAAAGATGGCTTTTTTTTTCTTCTGACTTTCATTAAGAACAAAGAAAGCTGAAAAGATTGCATTTCTAACCCTAACAACATGAAAAACTATATAAAATTAGAATAACTTTTTTGAAAGCCACAATTAAGATTACACTATAATCAACTACTTTCAAAATGAAGCAGAGATAGATGCCACCAGGGAGAGGTGGGTTGCAAGCACTAGATTACACAGCATAGTTAAGATTTCAGCTGAAGTTTTAAAAGCATCTATTGAGATTGTTTGAACTACTGTAAGGATGTAGCATCTCTGGGAGTTGCAAAATTAAATCTAGTTTCCCCCTGCTCCTCTTGCTTGTAGGCTCTTCTCCACAGATTCAACTGTCTGCTTCTAAGAAGGATTGATGGCAGACAGGAAAAATGAAAAAATTCTCCTAAGATTACGATTGGGTAGAGGAGCAGTCCCCACTATGGGAAGGGGAAAAAAAACCTTACTCAGAATCTTATGACCTGAGGAAAAAGAGAGCTTAATCTTGATAAAATGCAATAAATACTAATGTCCTAAAGTATAGGTAAAGAACCATTGCAGCCTGGAGAAAAAAAAATAGTAAAAATAAAAAAATAACAATGCACAACATCTAAGGAAAAGGCAGGAAAATACACTGGGTGCAGACTATGGGAAATTTTCTAATTCTGGTAGAGGAAGGAGGAGGATCACTGAGAAAGTGGCACACCAAAAGCCTGAAAATTGAGGGTCTGCTTATATCAATAGAAGATACAAGGCATTCCCATACCCCCAACACACATGAGCAGATCTTGAATTTATTATTTTGCTATAACAAAATACCAGAGATTTGGTGGCTTAAACAATGAAAATTTGTTTTCTTATATTTCTGGAGGCTAAATGTCCAAGATCAAGGTGTTAGTAGGTTTCTCCTTGGTCCTCTCTCCTTGGCTTACAGGTAACTGCCTTCTCTCTGTGTCCTCATAGGGTCTTTCCTTTTTGTGCATACATCCTTGGTGTTTTTTTGTGTCTTAATTTTCTCTTCTTATAAATGCACCAGTTATATTGGATTGTGGCCCATTCTAACATCTTAATTTAAACGTATACTCCTCTTTAAAAGTTCTTTCGACAAATACCGTCACATTTTTGGTCCTGGTCGTTAGGACATCAACATATGAAGTAAGTCAGGGAACACAATTCAACCCATAAAATACTCGAAAGGTAGAGAAGTAAAACAGTAAAGCAATCTACCATTGAGGAGGGGGCAAAAGGTCAAAAAGAAATCTTCTATGAGACAGACAAATAGGAAAGTCAAAAGCTGAAATGGAAACAGGAATTGAAAAAATACCTCCAGCAACCCAGCCCATATTCAAAGTGAAAGTTAACACTGGAGAAGTTTTAAGTTAATAGTAAATGCAAATAAGGTAAACCATAGCTACAACCCCTAAATTCAATGTACTACTGGACTGAAATAACTCAACCTTTTCTCATAGACATTAAAGTCCTAGCAAAGAAGTAGATGCCAGTTTACCAGTGTAAATAATATTTACTTAATTTCCTACTAGAAACAATGTTACAAAATTAGATAAAGAGTATAAAGAGTATCAAAATATAAAATAACAGACACACATACACACACATACACACACACATTGCAAACATAAAACATAATCAAAAGTGACAGAATTGGAAATGACTCAGATGTTGCAAGTATCAGACAAAGAATGTAATGTCATTATGATTAATACAGTTAAGGGATTTATGAAGGAAAGTAGGCAACATGAATGCTCAGTTAAAGATTTCATTCAGTAGAAACATGGAAAGAATAAGAAAGTGTCAAATAGATATG
This sequence comes from Saguinus oedipus, assembly GCA_031835075.1. Lineage (NCBI taxonomy): Eukaryota > Metazoa > Chordata > Mammalia > Primates > Cebidae > Saguinus > Saguinus oedipus. The sequence goes on along the minus strand of CM063176.1, from coordinate 84,944,087 downwards.
CTATAAATAAAATAACAGAAAAGATACATGAAAAATGTTGCTATGATCTGAATGTTTGTATCCCTGCTATATTCATATGTAACACCTAAGTTACAACTCAAATGTATGCTTTATTTTAGAATCTAGATTTGTAGGACTTAAACTTTCATCTCATATCTGCCAAACATTTCTTCTCAAGGATTTATATATCTGATAGTCAAATCTAACTAATTTCTGTTTGCTTTTGAATTAACATTCTCTAGTGTGCCCTGTATGTGCTTCTTTTCCTCTACTTGAACATCTATCCACTTAGGATAAATCTTTTCCTTGATCTGTTTGCTACTACTACTAAGCATAAGTGCTGTGTAGATGGAGTTAAGTTTTTAATAATAGCTTTAACAGTGAGTGGATATATATCATCAATATAAACTACAATTCATAATGAAATGTTACAAGTTTTTTTCTTAAAAATGCCTTCACCTGCTGCTATAGTTTGGGTTTCTTTTCCCCAAAACTTATGTTGAAATTTGATCCACAATGTTAGTGTTTGAGTGAGAGGCATTTAGGTCATGGAGGAAGTTCCTTCATGAATAGATTAATGGCCTCCCTAAGTGTGGGTGAGTTCTTGCTCTATTATTTTCCTCAAGAGCTGATTGATAAAAATAGCTGATTGTTAAAAATCTTTTCTCCCTGGCTTCCTTTCTTGCCACAGGATTTCTCCTCACTGGTTCCCCTTCATGTTTCACCATGATTGGAAGTTGCATGCGGACCTCATCAGAAGCAGATGGTAGTGCCATGCTTCTTGGACAGCCTGTAGAACTGTTAGTGAGGTAAAGGATTTTTCCTTATAAACCGCCGAGCGTCAGGTATTCCTTTATGGAAATGTAAATGAACACTTGCATCTGCCATTTGGGTTTATAGATTCCTGACTAATCTACATGTTTCATATTTCTCTTTCTTCCTCCTTTCTCTCCTTCTTCCACATTTCTGCTTATTGTGATTTCCTTTTCTTTCTTTTTTTTTTAAAAAAGTTCTCTCTTGTCAGTATCACTTTATTTTTTTAACTTTTATTTATATAACAAACTTACTATGTAACAAACTTGCTCTGGTACCCCTGAGGTACCGGGACATTTTCTCCTTTTAGATTTTTGAGGTTTTATTTCATGTTTATAAAAAGAGCACAAAACTGTGTTACTTTCTGTTGGTCTTATCCTGCTCATCTCAGAGCACTCAATAGCTCCTTTCCTGCTCCCAGCAGAAAATAGAGAATCCCAAGGAAAACACCCTCTGACTTCATGGAGACATCTCAGACACTCTTTCTGGTACCCCTGAGGTACCAGAACAAGTTTGTTACCTAGGTAAACTTGTATCAGGGTTTGTTGTACAGATTATTTCATCATCTGAGTATTAAGCCTGGAACTCATTAGTTGTTTTGTTCTGATCCTCTCCTTCCCCCCAGCCTCCTCCCTCTGAAAGGCCCTGGTGTTTGTTGTTCCCCTCTATGTGTCCATGTGTTGTCGTCATTTAGTTCCCACTTATAAGTGAGAGCATGTCATATTTAGTTTTCTGTTTCTATATTAGTTTGCTAAGCATAATGTCCTTCATCTCCATCCATGTCCCTGCAAAGGACATGATCTTGTGCTTTTTTTATGGTTGTATAGTATTTCATGGTGTATATGAACCACATTTTCGCATGTTTTATTTTTTTTGAGGATTTATTTCATGTTTATAAAAAGAGCACAAAACTGTGTTACTTTCTGTTTTTTTTTTTTTTGTCATTTAAACACCCTAGTCAATAAACTCATGGCCCCTGCTCTTGAATTTTCTTCTGCATAGATAACTCTGACCTCTACAACCTTCACAACTCACTCTGTCATAGAACTGAGATTTTCATGTGAATGATATTTTCTTAGCAAGCTAGCCTAACCGTGATTTTAAATTATAGTTATATATTTTATTGCTTTATTTTACCCATACATATATTTATTATCTAATATATATGTATATATTATTTATTTTGTCTATTTTCTCTATTTCTCCTGTACTAAATGGTAAACTCTGAATGGATATTGAGTTTTGAATTTAGCTCAAGTGCTTTTTTATTTAAAACCATCTGAGGGCCAAATGTTGCTTCTACATCCACAAATTTAATATTTAAATTTAACAGATGTCTGTCATATATGGTTTCCCCCACATTACCTTTCTAAAACAAAATTTAGTATTGGAAAGTAATAAACATAAAAAATGGTTTAAAGTTTTCTGTGTCTTAGGTATCAGTCAGCACTGAGCATATGAAGAATAAGAATCTTTTTATCAAGGAGATTTGGTCCAGTGGAAGTGGTTATATTATGTGCTTGAAACTTGCTCAACTTGTCAATTGACAAGTTGAGAAACTTGCTCAACTTGTACTGTTGAGGGCCACTGGTGTATGTCGAAGCGGTAGGGCTTCCTATTAAGCTAAAATTAAGAAAGAATAAAAATTCCAGAAATGATTGGGAATACCATGTTTACAAACCACAAATGGGAGTGTAACTGGATCACCAAACTGTGGGATAGAAGATATAAAATGTATAACATGTGAAAGGTAGGAACTGTATTTAGCTCACTTAAAAATATGCCTCATACATTCAAAGTGCTTAAAACATAGTTGTTGAATTTATGAACTTTGGAACTAACTTGAATTAAGACTAATTTATAAAAATTCCCATGATATGATAAACAGAAGGGTCAGTTATATTCAAATTCCAAATATGGCATTTATTTAATAGTCTATTTTATAAATCCTTATCTGAATGTGTCACTCATATATACTCCTGAAACTAAGTACCAAATATTATTAGCTTAGTAGCTGTGTTTGTACTACTAGACTATGTTTAATCAGTGAGGCTTAGCTAATCAGTAAAGAGGACTGAAAAAATTTATATTAATTCTGAATTTTAAGGGCCAGGAAAAAAAATCACCTTCTTATTTGTGAGCTTATATTTTCTTCACGGATAGTAGTAAAACCCATGTAGGAGTAACAATAATAAAACAAAAACAAAGTTCAGTAACGTGATGATGTGAATATCTTAGTCAAAATACATTTAGAAAACATTACGACATCCTTTGCTGACCTACATTACTGAGGTTGGGTCCTGGTAAAATTGTAAAAACTTCAAAAGAAAACAGAATACATAGAGTTAAATGTTAATATATTCATATGATTTTATATAGTCTTTTAAATAAGCACTGGAATGTAAACTGCCTAATTCATTGTCTGTAATTTTTCAGTATCACATTATTTTGTCTTTGAAATTGGCTTAAATTCAAATAGTTTAGCCCTTAGAAAAAGCAAGCAGATGGCATTTATTGCTTTAAGAATGTATTTAATTTAGTTAATTATGACTTACAGGTTAGTTGTTTCTCAATAACTCATCTTCTCAATTCCCATTATATAATCATGCTAATGAGACTGAAATAATGGTTAATTTGGTTTTGATCCAGTGGAACATAAAAGCAAGATTTAAGTAAGTTTTTAATAACTTCTTCTAAAGGTGAATTGGATTGTTTTATCTAAGGAAACCTGCTTATTTCATGCAGTACCTATTTTTTTCAATAAATATTCTTAAACAAAATTAAAAATTAATTGACAATAGATGATTATTGAGGGCTCACAACCTAGTAGGCAATCACTATTCAAAGTGTTAGGGGATTCAGTGGCAAGACAAGACAAGATTTATCTTCTCATGGTAATGGATTCTCTTCTTCAGGAAAAAGATCAATGAGTCATTACATAGATAATTAAAAATAAGATTTACTAAGCCTTAAGTAATATATATAGTTATTATACTCCCAAAAAGTGAAGTACTTTAAGACTTTTGATTGCTATTGTAATTATGTGTGAAAAACTCTGGAATAGGAATTAGAGCAGCACAGGGAAGTAACCTCTGGTACTGCATAAATTGAAATAGATTTTAACAATATCCTATAATTTTCAATACTTTTTTTTCTGTTGTTGGTTTCCTTTAATGAAAAACTGGAGGAGAGTATGTTAAGTGAAAAAAGCCAAGAACAAAGTTAAACACCACATGTTCTCACTCATATGCTTAAGCTAAAAAAGTTGATCTCATAGAAATAGAAAGTGAAGCCCTTTACTACTGCTAGGCGAGTGCTACGTGAGGAGAGTGTCTCGGACGCTGTTTCTGGTTTTCATCATATAGACAGACCAGCCCTTCTGCAAAGATGGTCAACGTCCCTAAAACCCAAAGAACCTTCTGTAAGAAGTGTGGCAAGCATCAGCCTCACAAAGTGACACAGTGTAAGAAGGGCAAGGATTCTTTGTATGCTCAGGGAAAGAGGCGCTATGATCGGAAGCAGAGTGGCTATGGTGGGCAGACAAAGCCGATTTTCCGGAAGAAGGCTAAGACCACAAAGAAGATTGTGCTCCGGCTGGAATGTGTTGAGCCTAACTGCAGATCCAAGAGGATGCTGGCCATTAAGAGATGCAAGCATTTTGAACTGGGAGGAGATAAGAAGAGAAAGGGCCAAGAGATCCAGTTCTAAACTTTGGGATTTTTTTCTTTTAATATTGGAAAGAAAATGTTGAAGCCGTAGAAAAATTATCTGAAGGAAAATAAATACAGTGATATTCTTACACAAAAGAAAGAAAGAAAGAAAGAAAGAAAGAAAGAAAGAAAGAAAGAAAGAAAGAAAGAGAAAGAAAGAAATAGAAAGTGAAACAGAGGTTACTGGAGGCTGTGAAAGGTAGGGAGAAGAAGGGCTACGGAGAGATTTGTTAAAAGATATAAAATTACAGCCAGATATGAGGAATAAATTCTAGTGTTCTATAGCACTGTAGTCTGACTATAGCTAACAATATTATGTAGTTTCAAAGAGCTAGGAGGAGATTGAATATTCCCAACACAAACAAATGATAAATGTTTGCAATGATGAGTATGTTAATTATTCTGATCTAATCACTATGTATCAAAACATCACTGTGTACTCAATATGTACAATTATTATTAGTCAATTAAAAATAAAATAAAATTTAAAGAAAAGAAAATTATAAATTTCAATGATTTATGATGCTCATAAATCATATAATGTTATAAAATAATGTACATAAGTAAGGAAAATGTTAACAACAGATTTTATTGAATCCTATGATTTCTACCTGATATTATATTTATTTATTTATTTTTACAAAATATACGTTGAATACTTTCTGTGTCAGGTCTTACATCAGTTGCTTCAATTATGAATTTGAACAAGACAATCACTTTGCCTGTTAAGAAAAATAGAACATTATAAAAATTATATGTGTTCTGAGTGTACAAAGTAGAAAAAAGGAAGAGACTTACAGATGTGTCTAACATGGGGAGATTACTTACTCTACAAAACAAATTTCATTAAGTGAAGATGAGAATGAAGACTAGGGAAGGAGTAAATTAAGTACAGTGTAGGGAAAGAATAATGTGGTCAGAAGACTCTAAAGTAAAAAAGGAAAAGTTAGAGATAAATAAAAGAGAGAGAAAAAAAAAGGCCAGCATAGCTAGCACATAAATATGATGATGAATTAGATGATTTAAATGAAGAGTCCAGTTGTAGTGCTGTGCTGGATATTTTATTGCATTGTAAAAACAGGGAGACATGAATGTTTTTTAAACTCAGAAATTTCCTGACTCAATTTATATTTGATTAAAGAATTTTATAGCAGTATGAAGAAAACATATAAGAGAGACCATATTTGAAGGAAGAGTATTTGAGGTTGTAGCATGAATGTAGCTTTGGGTGCTGGCAGAAGTAATGAAAGATAGAAACAAAAAACAATGTTGGATTTAGTGAGATTGATTTTGAATATGCTATGAGAAAAGGAGGAATCAAGTATAGCTCACAGGCTTTTGACTCCTACAATCAAGTGGTGGTTTGCTTCACAGAAATTTGTAAAGATAGAACATGATTGAATTGTTGAAGCAAATTACTGCACTTTGGACATTCTAAGTAGCACATATCTGACACCGATTAAAATATTGCTCAAACAACTGGATGTACAGTTCAGCAGAGAGCTTTTTATAGGCGACAATAAAATGAGTCACTAGACTGGATAAGGAAGTCATAGACTGGTTGAGTTATCAAAATAAGAGCATGTAATAAACAGATCAGTATCTCAGGATAAAGATGTAAAAATCTTCATTGTATACACTGTTGGTGGGGGTGTAAATTAGCTCAGTCATTATGGAAGACAGTGTCTCAATTCCTCAAATACCTAAAGAGGAAAATAGAATTCAACCCAGCAATGCCATTACTGGGTATTTACCCAAAGAAACAGAAATCATTCTATTTTAACAACACATGCATGTGTGTGCTCATTGCAATTCACAATAGCAAAGACATGCAATCAACTTTATTGTCCATCAGTGATAGACTGGATAAAGAAAATGTGAAACATATATATCACAAAATACTATGCATCCATAAAGAAGAGTGAGATCATGTCCTTTGCAGGGACATGCAGGGAGCTAGAGGCCATTATCCTTCACAAACTAACAAAGAAACATAAAACCAAATACTGCATGCTTCACTTATAAGTGAGAGCTAAATGATGAAAACACATGGAGACAGAGAGGAATAACACACACTGGGGCCTTTTGGAGGGTGGAGGTTGTGAGGAGGGAAGATTAGGAAAAATAACTAATGAATCCTAGGCTTAATACCTGGTTGATGAAATAATTGATACAACAGATTCCCATGATACAAGTTTACCTATGTAACAAACCTGAGCTGGTTACTCTAAAGTTAAAAAATAAAAGTTAACAAAAAGGGAGAAGAAGAAAAATAGGACAGTGAATCACTGACCAGAAAGAAAATATAGAGGGTGTGGTATCCTGGCAGATTTATAGATGGACAGGTTAAATTACAAATTTTATTAAATAATATTGAGAAGTCTAATGGTTAAAAATAATGATTCTCATTGAGAAATATGGAGAGAACAACTTTTTATATGAGAGGTGTATCAAAATGGAGTAGTATAAAGATTATTCAAGTTGTGAAGATTAAAAAGTAGAGTGTAGGCTGGACAAGGTAGTTCATGCCTGTAACCCCAGCACTTTGGGAGGCAAAGGCGGTAGATCACCTGAAATCAGGAGTTGGAGACCAGCTTGGCCAACATGGTGAAAACCCATCTCTACTAAAAATGCAAAAATTAGTTGCGTGTGGTAGCAGGCACCTGTAATCCCAGCAACTCGGGAGGCTGAGGTAGGAGATTCACTTGAACATGAGAGGCAGAGGTTGCAGTGAGCCAAGATCTCGCCACTGCACTCCAGCCTGGGTGACAGAGCGAGACTCCACCTCAAATAATAATAATAGTAATAAAAATAAAGTATAAACAACACTTCAAAAATTAAGCTATGAAGGGGAGAAGAAAGAAAAAGCAAAAAGCAAAGTAAGGCATATACAGTAAAGTTGTAAAGTGTTAGACAGATAAATTGGGTTACATTCTGGATCATGCATTGATTTAAGTCTAACATTTAAATCAAGCTTCACTCAATATCATGTGAGTTACTTTAATTTATACGACCTTGAGTTTTATATGATATAAATGTTGACAAGAGTATTGTCTCTTTAAAAAACATTTTGAAAATTAATTAGATAGGAAAAATAATATTTATTGCTAGATGTATATTTAAATGTTGGAGTGAGAAAAAAACAAAATTCATAATATTATACAATGTTTATAATGTTCTTCTTCCTCTAATGAATACTATTTCACTGAAAGCACTTTTTTCCTTTCAAAAATAATTAACCAACATTACCATACATCAACACAAGTTGAATAAAGGTATTTATATTTTTAAACCAATATAGTCATTATTATAAATTGGAAGAGGCTTTATTCTTAATGGAAGATAAGGAATTCAGTGTAAGTACTGTAATTAACTTAGCTGCACTTAGGAAAGTAACTGAAAATATATGAAATGAGACGCTATTAAGCACAGACAGTGTGAAAGTCCTACAACATCTGTTAGTTAAGCCTTCAATATTGATTAGATTTTTATGGGACTAGATAAGTATTTCTTGCATAGCTAGTTTGAAGCTATTTGCTGTCATCGACACATTTCAGGTCAAGAATTGCAGCTGTGATGCAACTGATTTCTTCTGACTTCAGCAAAATAGCATGAAATAGCTCAAGACACACATTGACTGGCATTCAGTAGTGTATTCTAAGATAAAACCATCCCGTGTTGGATTTAAATTTATGTCCGAGATTCTAGATTGGCTTCCTCTGTACTATACAGTGAAGAATTCATAGGGATATAAAATCAGTGTGTTGATTAGTAAGCATTTTTAAAACAAAAATAATGTAAACCATAAAGACTAAAAGACAAACTGCTTATGCTTATCACTTAATTTTGAGAGCTGTTTTCTTTACGATAATAGTAGTATGGATAATTATTACACCATAACTCCTATAATATGCTATTTAAAACTGAATGGGACCTATTTTTTAGTCTTTGGAGAAATTCAGATAATAAAATTACATACAATATGATTAATGATTTTTTTTTTTTTTTTTTACTAATTCTGCCTTAAAAGAGCTTACAAAGTAGAGTCCATAAACAACAGTTATTTGTGGGGAAATGAAAAAGAGTGCTTTTGGGGTGTAAAGCATTCTAATTTAAATTCATTATCTGTGATAACAAATACTATTTAAAATACATTGTAAATACTTCAATTCCTAGAGTTCATAATTTTATTTTGTAGAATATTCAATTTACTAAGAAATGAGAAATGTCATTTGGACGATGCCATTCTGGATGAAATACTTGGGGCAGACAAACCAAAACTAAGTGATCATAATTAATTGCAGTTTTCACTCATTTAGAAGACAATTGATACATACCTACTGCTATGGTCTAAATATATTTCCCAAAGTCATTTGCTGGAAACTTAATCACCAACTCAACATTGTTGAGAAGTGGGGTCTATTATAAGATGGCTCTGCCCTCCTCATAACTGGATTAATGCTGGAACAAAAGGGCTTGCTGGAGTGGGTTCTCTCTCTTCTCTTCCACCATGTGAGGACACAGTGTTGATCCTCTCTGGAAGGTACATCAACAAGGACCCATCTGACAACAAGAGACAAGCCTGGTCTCCTAATCTTGGATTTCCAACCTTGAGTACTCTGAGAAATAAAAAATTATTTATTTATAAAATACCCAGTCTCAGGTATTGTGTTGTAGCAACATAAAAACAGGCTAAGACACAAACCTATTCATTTGCTTTCTGTAAATAAATTATTAACATCAAGACCAAGTTATACAGCTTGGATGTCATGACTTACTCTTACTTTACTGAGCTGATGATTAAATATTAGATGGCTGAAATATAGTACACACCCTCAAAAAGCATATATCAAATTTCTGGGGCTATTTTTACCAACCCATCTATACTTATAATATAAAAAAGTAGAGCCTATGAAGTATTTTTTTCATAATAGTCTTTGAGTTTTAAATGCAGTGTTCTATGACTTATACACATAGAGTAATGGTGAGATTGAGCAGGATGTTCACCCAAACTCTATAAACTGGGAACCAAGGAGGGTAATATCTTGCAGATTTCTCATACCATGGTTAGACTAAGCCACATAATATTTTTTAATACATATGATTCAGTAGGTTAATCTAATTGGAAGGTTTAATTTTTTAAGTTAATTTCTCATGTAAGCATAGGTTGTGAAATTGGGTTAAAAATGTCAGCAACAATGACAGGGCCTTAATTTCCTAAAATTTCCCCAAGATATAAAAGGGTATTTAATTTATTCTCCAGATATCTTAAGATCATCATGAGGATGTTTTATAAATAAAGCTTACTGATAGCTGTGGTATTAAAATTAAAATTGTAAATTTTAGGGTGTGTGTGTGTGAGTGTGTGTGTGTGTCTGTCTAGAATCTAATATGGCATCACATATATTTTTGTCAGGATTCAATTGTTAAAGTTTTGACTAACAGACACTTTCAAATGCAATCTGTTATTTACTTTTTTTACCCTTTCTAACTACTCTTTCTCTTCATATAGTAGCATGTCTATTTAATTAGCTTGTTTTGTTTAACATCAGTTATACTGTGATACAAAAGTACCCCTAAATAATCATAAAAATAAACCTAAATAATAGGTCAATTAATAGAAAAAGAGTTGATAATGTGTTTGCTAAGTTGCCTTGAGCCATGAATGTAATCATTTTCTGTCTAATTTTTCTGATAATAATCATCAGTGACAAATGTTTAACATAGAAACTAGAATTTTGAAGTAAAGAATAACAAAAAATACCTTACTCCTTTATTAAGCATCAAATAATATTAATATTTTTGTTTTCACTAGTGTAATGTACACAGTGCACATCCAAACAGACACACATACATGCACATGCCCAAACACATAACAAACACACAAATATACACTCACGTTTTTTCCCGGTAGTTCACGCAAATGATCAGAGAGGAAAACCATGAACTTCATACATCTTAAGATTCTCCAGAGAAACAGAAACAACAGGACAGATAGGTCGGTAGATACATACATTCATACATAATTGTATAGATACATACATTAACTGATACATACACACATAAATATATCTGTGTCTATCAATATAAAGATATTTATCTAACTGATGGATTTTAATGAATAGCCCATGGGGTCTGACAAATATGAAATCTGTAGGACAAGCTAATGGAATGGAGTCTAGCCAAGTTGACACGTAAAATCATCAGTAAATTACTGCTGTTGCTAAAATCTTTGCTTACTTTGTTGATGTTTGCATGTGTAAAGATTTTCTATGAATAAGGAATAGCAGCTACTCTGGGTGATTGTTGCCTATCTTCTTAGGTGTTCCCCAGAGATACCAAAAGAGAATTTGATGTATTTCAAAAGGCATATATTTTAAGTCAGTTCATGTCAAACGTAAATCACAAAATTTGATGAAATTTATTTAGTTCTATTCATGCATTTTTAACAAACATAGCTGACACTTTTATATCAATAAGTATTTCTTAATTATATGAATATTCTTATGTGGAATGAGAAGTGATGCCTTCTCCGTCAAAGGACACTTGAGCAAAATTCTTTCTCCAGTGTGACTAAGCATAGTTTATCAAACTAAAAAACTTTTACAAAATCATTAAATCACTCAATGACAAGGTAAGATGCAAGTGCAGCAGAAGACTGACCAGATTTTCTGATACTTTTCCCTTATAACTCTGGGAATACACACTAGATCTCTATGGACAATGTTCACACCTATTCGTGCTTCCTCTGATATATTCCCTAAACTTTTGTTTTATCTAATCAAAAAGAAAACCACATGACCTACAAGCACTAATAGAGTTTAACCCCAAATTAATTCCCCAGTTTATCTTGAAAAATGGTATTTCTGGCCAGGCGCAGTGGCTCACACCTGTAATCCCAGCACTTTGGGAGGCCAAGGGTGGGGCAGATCACAAGGTCGGGAGTTCAAGACCAGCCTGACCAACATGGTGAAATCTTGTCTCTACTAAAAATAGAAAAATTAGCTAGGCATGGTAATTCGTGCCTGTAATCCCAGCTACTCAGGAGGCTGAGGCAGGAGAATTGCTTGAAGCAGGAAGGTGGAGATTTCAGTGAGCCAAGATCATGCCACTGCTCTCCAGCCTGGGCAACAGAGCAAGACTGCATCTTAAAAAAAAAAAAAAGCACCGAAAAGTGGTATTTCTGATTTTCTTTATATCAGTCACATGGCCTTTTTTTCATATCAGTGTATCTGTTGTTCTTCTTCCAAATATAGTGATTTTATATAGGCTCCTACCTCTACCGGAGATCCTCTTACCTCCCTATTATTATATAATTATTTCCTACATTTTCAAAATTTAATGATTAACATTAACTTCTACAGAAATCCTAACTAGGCGAAACATCTATTACATTTTCTTATATGCCTCTTATTTGTAGGATTATTTACAATTGTAGTTTCAAATTAATTTGTGTTATTACTTGAATATTCCTTTCCTTCAAGTAGACTATAAGTTTCAGAAGGGAGATTTCTTACACCTTTTTACTTAAACTTCCATGTTGAATGTAGTGTCTTAAACAACCAAAACAATATTTGGAAACTGTTAGTATTCAGAGCTTATTTGTCAAATGACAAGGCAAATACAGTGTAAAAAATTCAAAGAAAAAGGCCTCCAGAATATAGTAACAAGTTATTTTTTTTCTAATATATCAAGAAAATGCTTAAACACTCAAATAAAAAGTAAAAATATTTAAAAATATTTATACTCCTGTGTTTGATATTTATAGTAGGTTATAAACTGTGTACATTGAATTTTACCATTTCAAGATGTATGTAAATAAATGTGTATCTGTCTCTGTATGTGTTTTGTATGTATGTGTGATATATGTATCCTTAAGATAATAGTTTTAATAATATGGCAAATTTTAAATTTTATATAATTAAAATTTCTGTCTCCAATATTCATGCTGAAATTGATATGTAAACTTAGGGTTAAATTTGTTTCCAGAATTGTACAATAGGACTCGAACTTAAGGCACTCAATTGAAAATTACAGCCAAGCTTCTGGTGTTTATAATGTTTAGATAAAACAAACTCCACATATAATTATAGCTTTAAAGGTAACTTCCTATTTGATTATATCATTTAATGCAGTGCTAAGATTATCTTCTCTTTTCTCTTTCTGATAGTATAATGTTCATCTTTCATATTATACAGTTGCTTTCCATTTGCCTTAGAATCATGCTTGGAAAAGCATAATTTTCTTTTTTCAAAATTCTCCATATAGAAACTGTAATTACCATTGCCTCACCCCTGACTTATCTTTTTATTTAACAAACATATTTTTCAAAATCTCTCAAAGAGAACCAAATTATCACTAGTCCTTTTTAAAGCTGATTTTCTTTCCAGACAGCTAGAAAGAAAGCTTTCTTTCTAGAAAGCTTTCATTTCTTTCCAGTTCTGACTCAAATATAACTAAACTTGCTTTCTACTGCTGCTGTGTCTAATTTCCAAAACTTGGCAGCTTACAATACCCATTTATTGCCAAGCAGTTGAAGTATGAGTGAAGATTGGCTCAACGTAAGTGGATTCTTATGTATCATCCTCTGCTGTATTTCTCATCTGAAACTCAGGGTCTTCTTTCAAACTCACTTTTGAAATCAGTGATCATTAAGTTTTTGGAAGTTGTAGGAATAAGGAGTCCAAAGCTTTAGTAGATGGCACCTCATTTTAAGTGAACTGCAGTGTGTTAAATATTTCTCATGCTTTAAATCTGCTTCTTCTTCAGCTCTCACTCTGCTTTTTAGTGATCATGTGATTACACTAGATTCACCAGAAGATCCAAGATAGCCTTCCTATTTTAAGCACAGCCAACTAGTAATCTTTTTTCCACCTATGACATCCCTTTTAGTATGTAAAATAACATTCATATGAGTAACACCAAGTGACAGAAATGATGGGAGTGAAGATTCTGCCTACTGCACTCCTAATTATATTTACTTCATTGGCTTATATAAATATCTATAAACCCCTTAAATAAGAAGAAAATTCCCTTGATTACCTCTTTAGGTCCCCATTTTGGTTCTTATAGTTGTCTGTTATCTATCTACAATTAATATACCAGAGGACTTAGCAATTCACAACTGTTAACAACTACATATCTAATGAAGGAGATAACAACTATTTCACATCTGAACACAGGCTAAATTATTTCACAGATCTAATCCTTGAGATTCTTCTACACCATCTCATCACCTCCAAAGAGATGTTATCCGATTTTCTAAAACTCCACAATTTTTGTCACCCAGGGATGCACTGAAGAATTCACACTGTTTTAAGGAATGAATGATGGGATTGTAAAAAAGGAGAAAATTTTTACTTAAAGAAAAATAGAGTAAATTTGCCAGTGTTGTCTATTATTCTGTGAACATCACTGAATTTGTGTAAGGTGTATGGCAAAAGGTATTAGGATAGAATGGAGGCCTATACTTTGTGCAAATCAAGTTTACTGTTTGGGTGAATTATTTTAAAAGGAAACCACCAAAGATGAAGTTAGTAAAGTCTCCAAAGGAAATAAAGAAGGCATCTCTTCATGTTATTTATGGTTGAGCTTCTAGGTGCTAATATTCTAGTTATTGTTTTCTTAAACTGAACTTATACTAATGCCCTGAGATCAATCATTCATTACATGAGTAGAAATAATGTTCTTATTGCCTACCAGTGACATAAATACTAACAAGAACTGAAATTGTAAACAGGATACATTTTAGAAATATCTTATAAATTACAGAGGTAGTTAAATTAAAATTTACTTTAAAAATCATGGAAATCTGTTGAATCTTTAGAAAAATAAAATTTAATATTTTTCTTATGCTTTCTTTAAAGACATCCACTGTTATTTTGTTTCTGCTTTTACTAAAACTTTAAAATGAAAAAAAAATTTCAAAATGAAAATAACTGAAGGCAATAAAAAATAGCTGAATATTTAAATATATTTTGTACATTGCCCTGAAATAGGTATGTTCAAATAAAAATATAAAATTTTAAGAGGTAATTATCCCTTGTTACACTTATTATAAAAAAGGTCAATGACATTCTTTCTGGGACAAAATGAAGCAATGTAGAAATTTAGATATTTCTATATGTGAATTATAAAATCAAACATTCTAATACTTTTATTTTTGACTCTGTAGCTTTCTCTACTTTCCATTCTAACTATTCTCAAATAATGAATCAATTAAATTCATATTCAAACATAGATAAAGTGAAAATTCCTTGACAAAATATCATTCAAGTCTGAGGAAAATTCCCAGTCTAAAACATAAACTTTTCATAAAATATGATATTAAAGAGAATAGTATATGTTCATTATTAAAGAGTCATATTCTTTCTCTTTTCTTCCATCAATCTTAATATATTTCTATAAACTGCCAACCTAATACCACATAACAAGGGTAAGTAGTAAGTAAAATTAAAATGGTTATTGACTAATTAATTATATTTATTTAATATAAATATTTCCTGAGACATGTTACAATATACTTGTACCTGACATATGTTATTGGAATAGCACATTAAATCTATTAAAATCTATTTCAGTCATCTAACTTGGGACTAGAAATATTTTGCTCAATTTCTTAAATTTTTAGATTATTTTCAACCAGATGTCTGACTGAATATCAGTTAACAAGCCAAAATAAATAGAATAATTTAGAAGTAAAATCCATTCTTTAACATTTTTTCAGGGCTGTCACTTTACACCAGCAGTTTTTTCTAATAAAACTTTCTTTTATGGTTTAAATGTTCCATACCTGTATTATCCAAAGAAGTAATCTTTAGCCTCATATCACTATGTAGTTCTTGAAATACAGTTAATATAGTTAAATGATGCAACTTATAATTTTGTTTTACTGTTAATTAAGATTTAAGTTGCACTGCACTTTAGCCTGGGTGACAGAGTGAGACTCCATCTAAAAAGAAATAAAACCAAGTTGCAATGTTTCATGTGTATCTACTCTACTCTGCTGGCAGCTGGACAGTGTAGCTGGAGTCCTCTTAGTAAAGTGGATTTTTTTCTTATTTTTGTTTGTCTTTAAATTTTACCATAACGTTTGGTAAATAAAGACATATTTTTTTAAATTGTATGCCTGCATGCAAGCATACAAAGCCTCTAGATCTATTTATAAATATAGACATAAATACAAATATACAGAAAATTTTAAGTTTTGTGAAAGCAATTCTTATATATACTTCACTTCATGGTCTGAATCCTAGTCTTCTATATTCCATATTATTCTACTTCTTTCTCCTCTAGCATCATATTAAGATTTCTTAGAGTTTGATATCTACTATTTCCTCTGCCAAGAATGTCTTTTAAGCCTATCACTACATGGGTTTTTTAATTTTCAGCATCAGGAGAGACTCAGCTTATATCCTGTTTCAGAGGTGACTTCTTTCAATACCATTGTTGAAGTATCACACACAAAAGCCACAGCACCCTAGCTCTTTATTTTCCTTACCCAGTTTTATTTGTATCATAAGGGAATTGAGTATATAAAATTGTCTCATTTGCCATTTTACATGTTTTTCATCTTTATTGCTAAGTAAGCAAGAATTATAAAAAGCTCTTTTATTATTCACTGTCAAATTTTTCTGGACTTTTATTTAAAAATATTTGCCATTATAAATGAGTACATAAGATAATTGAATTACATATTTAATGAAGTCTATGATTTACATTAGTAAATACCTTGATAGTTTGTTATAAAGACCAATGAGCCAAGAAGTTGGGCTAAAGGCTGATTATACCTTTTTATTTACATTAAGAGCTTAAGCTCTTATGTGACTAATGTAGACCTTATACAAAAAGAGGAGGTATAATAATTGGTAAAAGCAAAGGCTTTTGTTGGTTTCAGAATATTAAAAATGCCCAAAGTTCATTTTGTTACTCTCATCTTAAATATTCTTTAACATTACTGATAGTGTTAAAATGCATTAATTATATTGCAATGTACTACTTCTACACGTAATTTCCAAACATTGTCATTGCTTTATGTGTGTAGCAACATACATTTTCTTGAATCTATGTTATTTATTTTAAAGAAAAAAATTCAAAGAATATATGCAAGTGTTGGACTAGTGACAGTTTCAACATTACTAACATAACAGTGACAAATGCATGAAGTAGCTCTAGGCTATTGGCCAGATATACCATATATTTTATAAAAATTTATTTTCTTTTTACTTTTTCTTGCTAACCGTTACTTAGCTTTCTAGCCAATGATGTGTCTAATAAAAATAAGTAATCAAGAGAAGACTTCTTTGGAATTTTAATAAATTGTTCTCTATGGGAAAAATATTTAACATCAGTGTTTTCAATCAGAATATGAGATTTGGGATATCAGTATTATTTGGTTGGATAATGGAGAAAAAGAAGACTTTAAAACACATTTTAACTATTATAAACATGTCCCTAACCTCTGTAAACTCCCTGTTTTCTAAGCTTCAGTAAGCTCCTGAAGCAGAAATACTGTGGAAATAATAGTAATTTAAACAGATCATGATATATTAGTCCTTACACAACTCACATGAATCTGAATGGTTGTTAAAGCTGACAACCACTGCCAGAGCCTGTCAGAGTGTTTGTCTCTTTACAGAAAGGTAATTTCACTAAATCATATAAATATAATCATGCAGTTTTAATGGATGGTGAAACTAGCGTAAAATTTGAACTGTTACTATTATCCACTACCCTTTTTTGTTATAAAAAAATACCCCTTCTGGCAAACCATAGGCAGTATATAGTAAGGACACTTATTTAAAGGAGTCCTGATATATTTAAAATGCCTCTTCACTTTTTTAAATACAATGACTTGAGTATTCAAGAAGAATAAAAAAGTGAAGCAAAAGCTTCTTTGTAAATTCACTCACTAAAGTAACATTTGATCATTTTATATTTTCTTATGACATAAAAGAAAATTCATTAAAAAGCACCTTTTCATAAATTATTTTTAAAAAGAAAATAATACAACAATTTGTATTATGATGTAAATAACGCTGACTATAGTTAAAGTATTTGGAGCCTGGGGTTATAGTTCTGAACCAAGTTATTATGTGACTGTAGTTTAGGAACTTAAACTTTTCAAATCTCAGGTACTTTTATAAATAAGGTGTTACACAAAACAGTATCACATAATTAAAAAAAAAATCTCAGAGGATTTTAATTCCAGTAAGATGAAGGCATTTTTAGTAATACCATCAAAAAAAATTTTTTACAGAAAAAGAATTTTTAAGTTTTATGGTAACTGTTTTGGTCACTGAAATATGCATATACTTAGAGCTTGAAGTAGCCTAAGGGACAGAGTAATACAAATAACAGCAACTCACATTGATTTAGTATTTATTTTATTAAAGGCATTTTGCTAAAGATAGAGAGTAGTGTGTGTGTGTGTGTGTGTGTGTGTGTGTGTGTGTGTATGTGTATTGTGATATATGTGTGTATATATATATATATATATATAGTAACATGTATATATTGTAATATATATATTGCTTTTCTTTATATGATAATTATTATAACACAAAGAATTAATGCTTGAAGGGATGGATACTCCATTTCCCATGTGATTATTACACATTTCATGCCTATATCAAAATACTTCATGTACCCCATAAATATATATACCTACTATGCACTCATAAAAATTAAAAGTTAAAAATATAGAAAAAAGACATAGGAGCCTAATAAAATGGTAGAACAGTCTGGCATATGTAAATGCTTAAGGAATTCTAAGGAATAGAATTGAAACAGGAGATTGGTAGGGAAATTCTGGGTAGAGAAGGGCTGGTCCCTGGTTAGGGCTCCACAGACCTAGGTGAGGACAGACATTTCTGTTTTTGTGTCCACATGTTGCACTTCCCAAGACCACTCAGGGCTACCATGCTCACATCCTGTGCCTATAAAAACCCAAGATGCTAGAGGGCAGAGACACAAGTAGCTGGACATCTAGAGAAATACATTTGTGGAAGAACACACAAGTGTCTGGATGTCGAGAGAAACACACCAGCAGAGGCACTCAATGATAGGCACTGGCAGATGCTGGCAGGCCACTGACTGGTAGAATGACTTGGAGTTTGACCTGGGCAGTTGGAGGAGAGAATGCAGCTGCTGAGGGGCCTGAATCCGGGGAAAACTAAGTTCCCACTCACTATTCCTTCTGGCTCCCCATCCATCTGCTGAGAACTATTTCCACTCAATAAAACCTTGTGCTTATTCTCCAATCCCACATTTGATCCGATTCCTTCAGTTACCAAGGCAAGAACCAGGGATACAGAAAGTCCTCTGTCCACAGAGGATCTAAGTGAGCTGATAAATACAAGTGGCCTACAGACAGCTAAATTGAAGGAACACACTGTAACACACACCCATTGGGGATTCAACCATAGACATTCACCCCTAGACACTGCCCTGGGGTCAAAGCCCCAAAACCAGTCTGAGTGCTCCCCCTAGAAGTTTGAGCAGCAGGGTACCAAAGAAGGGAGTAACTCCCATTCTATGCCCTGAGGGGGTAAAGGAATTTTTTCTGTTTCATAATCAATAAGGCAAATTGCTTAAACAAAAAAGCTGTAATATGTCTTAGAGAAAAAATATGTGTGTTGGATGAGCTTTGTTCAAGCATGAGTTAGAGGTGCTATTCCTTGTGAGTTTAAAGTTAATGAATCTAGTATATCTAGAAAGAGGAAGAGGAAATTCACAGATTTCTATATGAGGCTGTTCTATAAAGTGCTAAAGTAACATCTGTAGTGAATTATGAAAAAGATAGGAAAGTGGCCAAATTTGGGTGCTCCTCAGAGAAAGACCAGTACTAAAATATGTCACAGACAGCATTAAGGAGTGGATTCAACGTCACTCCTGTTGGATGCCTCAATGTTCTGGCATTTGTCCTCTTATCCTCCAGTAATTTATGCTGGATTTCTCACTTCATGTTATCGAGTTTCCAAGAACATGTAACAGAGGCTGCTCGGCCTCTGAATTCTTAGGCTCCAGAACTCATACCATCTCTCTTCTGCCACATCTTATTAGTCAAAACAAGTTTCAAGATCTGCCCAGATTCAAAAATACAAATAACTATTTCTTGATAAAGAGACCCACAAGTGATATATTCCAATAATGTTTGGACATAAAAGGATGTATTTCCTGAGGGCCATTATGGTAATCATTAACTACACTGGGCCTCTTTCTCTACATGCTGTAAAAAGGACACAATCATTTCTCAATCCATCTGAAAACATGCTGCAAGCAACACAAACTGTGACTGTGTAGACTAATGTGAATCTTAGATCTCTATGAAATCAAGATAACCTAGATTCTTATCCTTAGTTTATAATATAAAGTGACATCTAACTTAATTAAATACTTCAGGCTATGAAACATACAAATTCTTTCATTATTAAATTATTAAATCTCTCATGTCTGTCTATACATATAATATGCATATATACATTATATATAGGGAAAAAATGTAAGCTAAAACTGACTCCAAATTAAAACACTGAAAAGTACTCTGATAAATAAAAAAATATATAAATTACTGATTAAAACTGACCACAAATACTTGATTAAAAGTAAAAGAAAGATATTCCTCAATGCAATCTGAGGTAAGTATATTCATAATACCAAAATAAGAAAAATACAATGAAAATAAAATATTAATATTCAGTTGTATACATAAATGTAGATGCAAAAAAATTGTGCACAAAATATTTCCATCGATTATAAATACAGTGGCATATAAAAGCATATTCTTTTAGAAATGATGTGGCTTTTTCTACAAAACCAAGCATTATTTTACATAGAAAAGTTTATAAATGCCGTTTACCACATTAACAAATAAAAGAGAAACACATTGATGGAGGAAAATTTTATTTAGTACAATTTACACCTATTTATATATTTTTTAAATAATTGTTCTTAGTAAACTAGCTATATTAAGGAATGTTGTTTCACAAAAACTGCAAAAATTATGGCAACAACTTAGAGATGGACTTTGTAACTTAAGGGAAAAAAATTAACTCAAAATGGTACATAAACCTAAATGCAAAATGTGAGAACACAAAACTTCTAGTAGCAAATTTAGTAGAAAACAAATCTAAGTGATAATGGTTTTTATAATTAGTTTTTAGCTAAAATAACCAAACACACAATACGTAAGACTAAAAATTATAGAAATTTAGTAATGTTAAAAATATTGTGCTTTTCAAAAGTCATTATTAAGTCAATATAAAGACAATTCACATGCTCAGAGAAAATAGCTGAAAAATGAATATTTGATAAAGGTCTTGTATCCAAATATACAAATAATTCTTAAAACTAAATAATGGGGGGAAAACAACTATAGACAATTAATATGAACTGACACCTTACCCAAATTAAAAAAATACACAGATGCAAATCAGGACTGATTATCAAATCAAGTGTCATTAAGCAATTCCAAATTAAAACATTGAGATATTGACAAATACTCTGAATAGCCCAAATAGAAAACCTGAATTGTCAGGGTTTTGCATTTTGGCTATTTTGGAGTAAGAATTTGTCAAAGTCTGCTGAGCATAAAGAACAAGAAAACTCACTTATTTTTGGTGAGAATGCAAAATGGCACTGCCTATTTAGAAGACAGTGTGACAGATTCCTTCATGACAAAAGTGTCCTTATTTTGTTATCTAGCTGCCACACTCCTAGGTATTTATCAAAATGATTTGAAAACATGTACACTAAAATAACTTCCACATAAATTATCATGTAACGTTTATTCTTTATGGCCATAAACTGGAAACAGATAAGATGTTCTTCAATAACTACACTGTGTTTAGAAATCTGTGTGATAGCTATACAATGAATTATTATTCAGCTCTAAAAAGTAATGCATTGTCAAGCTGCTCAAAGACATGATGAATGTTAAATGCATATTGCTAAGTGGACAAAAAGCCTGTCTAAAAATAAATATGTACTGTATGACTCCAATTCTTTAACAGTCTGGAAGAGACAAAACTTTAGGGACCAGAGAAATATCTATGCTCACTAAGATTTGGAGAGAAAAGGATTGAATAGATGAAACACCAGAATTTTTCTATAGAGACGTTAATTTATTATCATTATTTTTTTTAGTTTCAACTTTTATTTTATTTTTTTTATTTGCTTAGGATTTTATGGCTTCCAGCTCCAACCATGTTGCTGTAAAAGACATGATTTATCCTTTTGTTTATGATTGTGTAGTATTCTATTGGTGTGTATGTGCCACATTTTCTTTATTCAACCTACCATTGTTGGACACCTGCGTTGATTCCATATCTTTGTTATTTTGGCTATAGTGCAGCAATGAACATACAAATGAAGTATATGTGCAGAATTTTTACTCTGAACACCGAATGATGTAGATGTTTGGAGTGTAGATTTGACCACCCGGTAGTCAGCATAGCACCTGATAAGTATTTTTTTAACCCACCATACTCTCCCAACCTTTTAGTAGTTCACACTGTCCATTGTTCCCTTACTTGTGTCCATGTGTGCTCAATGTTAGCTCCTCTGTGTAAGTGAAAGCATGTGGTATGTGGTTTTCTGTTTCTGTTTTTATTTGCTTAGGATTTTATGGCTTCCAGCTCCAACCATGTTGCTGTAAAAGACGTGATTTATCCTTTTGTTTATGATTGTGTATTATTCTATTGGTGTGTATGTTCCACATTTTCTTTATTCAACCTACCATTGTTGGACACCTGTGTTGATTCCATATCTTTGTTATTTTGGCTATAGCACAGCAATGAACATACAAATGCATGTGATTTTTTTGGTAAAATAACTTACTTTCTTTTGGGTATATACTCAGTAACGTTATTGCTGAGTCAAATGGCAGGTGTGATTTAATTTAATTTTTTTTTAGAAATCTCCATACTGCTTTCCATAGTGGCTGGGCTAATTCACATTACTCTCAACAGTGTATTATAAAGCCAAACACTTACAATCATCTGATCTTCAACAAGGGTGACAAAAATAAGCAATGGAGAAGGACTCCCTATTCAACAAATGGTGCTGGGATAATTGGATAGCCATATACAGATAACCGAAGCTTGATACTTGCTTTTTACCATATACCAAAATTTATTCAAAATTAATGGAAGATTTAAATATAAATCCTCAAACTCTAAAAATCCTGGAAGACAACTAGAAAATACTCTTCTCAACATGAGCCTTGGCAAATAATTTTTGGCTAAATTCCCAAAAGCAATCACAAGGAAACCAAAACTAGACAAGTGGGACCTAATTAAACCAAGGAACTTCTGCACAGCGAAGGAAACTAACAACAAAGCAAACAGACAAGCTACGGAATAGGGAGAAGATATTTACAAACTATGCATCCAGTGAAGGCCTATTATTTAGAATCTATAGGAAACTTAAATAAATGAGCATGAAGCAAATATCCCTATTGAAAAATAGGCGAAGGATGTGAACGGACACTCATCAAAAGAAAACACATAAGTATACAAAAACATTAAAAACTGCTCAGCATCACTAATCATCAGAGAAATGCAAATCAAAATCACAATGAGATACCATCTCACACTACTCAGAATGGCCATTATAAAAAAGCCAAAAACAACCGAAGCTGCCAACACTGAAGAGAAAATTATTCTTTATGAAACTGTTATTGCGGATATATAACATTACACCATTGCCAAAGCTCATTGAAATGTACAGCGTGAAGAATGAACCATAATGTATATAAATGAAAAAATATTCTTTAGGCAGTTCCTAGGACGAGATCCAGAACGTGAAAAAAATAAACCAACTGTATTAGAAGTGTATTTAACAATCTCATTAAAGGGGGTAAAGGAAAATGTACTGACCTAAATAACAAAGCAAATAAATGAAATCTTTCAAACTATAGGCAAAAGAAATTGGACATAAGCACTGTAATCTATTTGATAACAACTTTTTGCACAGGAGTACATGTTAAACATTTTGACACTGCTCTATGTGTGTGTAGAAATTGGACAACTGAGTAAATGAATAGTAGAGAGTGAGAGCCAGTTTTATTACATTTGAACTGGGCATTCATACATAAGCATGGGGAGGAGACTATAAGGACCCATGGAATAATGGGTTAGAGTTGGAAAATCAGGTTGAACTCATGTATACAGTTACATGAAGAAACTTTCATAGATATATTACATACACATAGGTTTCAACATAAGTAACTCTTAAGGTGATCAAATAATTGGGCTGCATTAGAGCCCATTACTCCCCCAAATTTATTAAATTGTCCTAGTCTTTGCCGTCTGATCATTCATATATACGTATATATTCTCTTTAGTATGAGAAACTCCTCTCTGTCTTTTGTTTATTAGTGTATTGAAAGACAATGCTTGCTAGGATAGTATAAATAATCTAGACCTGAGAGGCACATATTGTTTTTACTTTACCATGTATTTGTTGCATGTCTTTATGTACGACATTTAAACTTCTAAAGATTTATTTTTAATGGGGTAATAATTACTATACTCATAATAATAATTTACCATCACCCAATCATTTATTGCTCATCCATTATAAAACAGACATTATCTGTGACTCTAAGATATATAAAGAATTAGGATATTGATCTCATTTTCGAGCTGTTTGCTGATGAAGATAGGTATGCGTATTTATTACTGTATTTCAGCAAATCTAAGTTTTTAAGTGATCATGACACAATAATTATACTTAATAGTAAGAAAAAAGATACTACCAATTAAAACTCTGACTTAATGCTCTCTTATCACATTAATTTTAACACGTATCCAGATTTTTATGGTATTCTAATGTGAAAAATATAAATTTAGAATTTTTGAAATATGATACTAGCACCAATAAGTGTTTTATCAAACCATAGCCATAGGACAAAGTGAGACTAGAAATAGATAAAGCTGACTTTGTTTGGGAGAGTGGAGGAGGGAATATTTAAGCTTTTTCTTAAAAAGTAAGTAATATTTAAGATGCATCATAAAAATAAGTAACGTTTAAGATGTGTCATAAGGAATATGTAGGGAGTTTTATGTCACCATGTTTAATTAAGAAAATAATCTTACTCTTTTGTGCCTGAATTCTTTTTTTTTTAACTTTTAATTTCAGAGGTACATGTGCAGGTTTCTTGTATAGGTTAACTTGTGTCATGGGGGATTGTTGTACAGATTATTTCATCACCCAGATGTTAAGTGTAGTACCCCTTTTTATTTTTCTGATCTTTTCCCTCCTTTCACCCTCTGATAGGCCCCAGATTGTGTTGTTCCCTTCCATGTGTTCATGTGTTCTCATAATTTAGCTCTCACTTATAAGTAAGAACATGTGATATTTGGTTTTCTGTTCATGTGTTAGTTTGCTAAGGATAATGGCCTGTAGCTTCATCCATGTCCCTCCAGAAGACATGATCTCTATAATCCTACAGTGACACAAAAGTAAAAAGCATTATTATAATTGTGATTTGCATTCATGCATTTGACATTACTGATACTCTGTCTGCCATTATTTTAATAGTTCTACTTTTATTGCTGCAGACTGTAGTTTTAATGAGATTATTTTATATCTTTCTTGTTGTTCTATGGACTATAGTTTTAAACCTCAGTGAGATAAATTTATATCTCTTGTCCCTGTTGTAACAATTTGTAAACTACCACCAGCTACTAGCTTTTGAAGTTGACATTTCAACTTTTGTTATGACATAACATTTGTTATGAGATTGAAGTATTTCTCTAGCTATTTCATATGGATATACCATAATTTAATTCTGATGCTTAAATTCCCTAGACAGTTTTCTACCATTCTGTTCCTATAATGTACTACTGACTTACTCAAGGAGGGTTATAACACATGTATTGTAAATGAATGATTCCCTCAATACAACCCCCATACCTTCTGTGCCTCAGTTGGGGATTTTCTGCCACAGTTTGATGTGGAACTCTGGCATATTAATTATACTGGTGAGATCAGTATCACATGTTATTTTCATTATCTTGAATTAGATCAAGAGAGACAGATAATTTCTTATGCTCATCTATATCTATTCATATGTATTATCTACTTATTTTTTAAGAAAAAAATACATTCAGAGAGCAAACTTAGCTAATACTTAAATTACTTCCCCAAAATATTTTATTAATGCACAGGAAAAAAGGAACAAGAATTGTTAATTGAGAACAACAAGTAATCTATAACAGACATGCCAACAGAAAAGACATACCATCTATTGATGAAAAAACCCATGTTATTCTTAGGCATTTGAAACCAGTTATAATGAACATAAAAATGTGATTTAAAATCCGTATATAAAGCAGATTTGAAGAGACATTTTAAAATCATGATACAATGTCAACAGTATGCAAAGTTATTTCATTGAAAATCTCCTTCAAAAACTTTAATAGGGATTTATTTCCAATTCTCACTGAGAAGATAATGACTAATTTTCATGTTAATGCTATGACCCTGATAGAGGGCAATTATCTATGAAAGCCAATCAAATATTCATTAGAGCTGAATAAATTTGTTATTTAACTTAACTGCCTTTTTTGAATTGTAAATGGCAAATTTAAAATGATCTTCTCAGGGTAGTTTACTGCATCAGCTGACCCATGTTTTAAACTGTTCCCTCTATATTCTAACATTTTATCTTAAACACCGTTATGCTTAACTTACTTTTAGATCAAATTTACATTCAGTGGTCATAATCAATATGATATATGAAAGCATAAAAATCCAGAATGCAACTATAGTAATAACAGTGAAGTAAAATTTGATACACTACTTGCTGGCTGGTTATGCACAAAGAAAGATGGTATTTAAGCTGTTGCTAATAAAATGAGCTGAAACACGTCCTCACGTAGGCTGATTCTGCCTTGTGATAAGCTGATAGAATGGAGAAATAAAGTGAACCTGCCTGTATGAGATGCTTGTAACTACATAATAATATATCCAAAGAGTCACAGGAAGAAGAAATTCTGTGTCATTTTTTTCCTCTGAGTTAATTTGCATGTCTGATTTATTTTCTAAAGAACATCAAATAGAGAATTTCTTCTTGAAGACAAACTATTTGAAATCTTGAAGCCAATTTTTCTGTGGAAAATTTAAAAGTGGCTGCTACAAAGTATAGATCTTAGATAAATTTGTTCAGTTTTCTTTTATATATATTTTTAAAAGGCTCCTTTGACATATATACCTGTGAACCCATAATCTATCTTAAAATGTAGAACATTGTTATTGCTTTGCATATATTCACAGTATCCTCCATTTGCTCATCTTCCTTTCCTCTAAGCCAGAAATAAACACCAACTGGAATTCTCTGTTTACCATTGCTTTTGAAAAATGGTTTTACTACACATATTTCTTTTTTTTTGACATTTGCTTTTTTTTTTAATTGCATTTTAGGTTTTGGGGTACATATGCAGAACATGCAAGATAGTTGTATAGGTACACACGTGGCAGTGTGATTTGCTGTCTTCCTCCCCTTCACCCACATCTGGCATTTCTCCCCATGCTATCCCTCCCCAACTCCTCCCCACCGCTCTCCCTCCCCTATTCCTCCCAATAGACCCCAGTGTGTAGTGCTCCCCTCCCTGTGTCCATATGCTCTCATTGTTCATCACCAACCTATGAGTGAGAATATGCGGTATTTCATTTTCTGTTCTTGTGTCAGTTTGCTGAGAATGATGTTCTCCGGATTCATCCATGTCTCTACAAAGGACACAAACTCATCATTTTTGATGGCTGCATAATATTCCATGGTGTATATGTGCCACATTTTTCCAGTCCAGTCTGTCATCGATGGGCATGTGGGTTGGTTCCAGGTCTTTGGTATTGTAAACAGTGCTGCAATGAACATTCGTGTGCATGTGTCCTTATAGTAGAACAATTTATAGTCCTTTGGATATATACCCAGTAAGGGGATCGCTGGGTCAAATGGAATTTTTATTTCTAGGTCCTTAAGGAATCGCCACACTGTCTTCCACAATGGTTGAACTAATTTACACTCCCACCAGCAGTGTAAAAGTGTTCCTATTTCTCCACATCCTCTCCAGCATCTGCTGTCTCCAGATTTTTTAATGATTGCCATTCTAACTGGCGTGAGATGGTATCTCAAGGTAGTTTTGATTTGCATTTCTCTGATGACCAGTGATGATGAGCATTTTTTCATGTTTGTTGGCCTCATGTATGTCTTCTTTTGTAAAGTGTCTGTTCATATCCTTTGCCCATTTTTGAATGGGCTTGTTTTTTTCTTGTAGATCTGTTTGAGTTCTTTGTAAATTCTGGATATTAGCCCTTTGTCAGATGGGTAAACTGCAAAGATTTTTTTCCCATTCTGTTGGTTGCCGATTCACTCTAGTTACTGTTTCTTTTGCCATGAAAAAGCTGTGGAGTTTGATTAGGTCCCATTTGTCTATTTTGGCTTTTGTTGCCAATGCTTTTGGTGTTTTGTTCATGAAGTCCTTGCCTACTCCTATGTCCTGAATGGTTTTGCCTAGATTTTCTTCTAGGGTTTTTATGGTGCCAGGTCTTATGTTTAAGTCTTTAATCCATCTGGAGTTAATTTTAGTGTAAGGTGTCAGGAAGAGGTCCAGTTTCTGCTTTCTGCACATGGCTAGCCAGTTTTCCCAACACCATTTATTAAACAGGGAATCCTTTCTTCATTGCTTGTTTTTGTCAGGTTTATGAAAGATTGTATGGTTGTAGATATGTTGCGTTGCCTCCGATGCCTCTGTTCTGTTCCATTGGTCTATATCTCTGTTTTGGTACCAGTACCATGCTGCTTTGATTACTGTAGCCTTGTAGTATAGTTTCAAGTCTGGTAGTGTGATGCCTCCTGCTGTGTTCTTTTTTGCTTAGAATTGACTTGGCTATGCAGGCTCTCTTTTGGTTCCATATGAAGTTCAAGGTGGTTTTTCCCAGTTCTGTGAAGAAAGTCAATGGTAGCTTGATGGGGATAGCGTTGAGTCTGTAAATTACTTTGGGCAATATGGCCATTTTCATATGTAGACTTGGACTACCGCACAATAATAGTGGGAGACTTTGACACCACATTCTTAATATTCAACAGATCAACGAGATAGAAAATTAACAGGGACATTTATGATTTGAACTCAGACCCGGAACAAGTAAACTCAGTGAATATTTATAGAATTCTTCACCCCAGGTCCACAGAACATACATTTTTTTTAGTATCACATTCCACCTATTTTGAAAGTGACCACATAAATGGAAGCAAGTCACTCTTCAGCATTTGCATAGCATTTCGCAGATTTAAATGAAATATTGATTGGCTGTTTGTTTGTTATTTTCTTTCCTTATTCCTTTCTGTCTCCACTGTTAAGCACAATTATCCGCATAAAAGAGGTTTTTAATACCTACTTTTAGATTGCATTCCAGCCTGGGCGATAGAGCAAGTCTCCTGTTCTCTCTCCCCCTTTTCTCTTTCTCTTTCTTTCTTTCTTTCATGAAAAAAAAAAGGAATTTGTAGGCTGTTAAAATCAACTTTAGAATTAAGTAAAGGAGTTTGGGAATGGACAAAAGATATACAGAATATTTGACAAATAAATCTCAGAGAACATCAGTTTCCTATATTGCCCCTACTTCTATGCTGCTTATTCTAAAAAAAAAAAAAAATGGTTTTAGTACATATATTTCTAAATAACAAGCTGTTGATGTTGATGTGTATTTGTTTATCAACTTTGGACAAAGGGTATCACAGTATATGGTATTTTAAAATTTGCATATTTTGTAGAAAATAATATTTCTAAGATTAATATATATTGAACGTACTTCTTCATATACATGAGTGTTCTTTAACATATTTCAATTTTTTAACATAATGGATACACAATATTAAATATTTTTGTTATTGGCATATTTTACTATTTCAAATAAAATCATATTGGTGTACAACCAATATCCAGAACTCTTTTCATTTTGACAGACTGCAACTTTATACCCAATAAACAATACCCTCTATTTCCTCTTTCTAACCCCTAGCATCTACCATTCTTTTTTAGCTTTTTATGAATATCACTACTCTAGGTACCTCATATAAGTGGAATCATGTAGTATTTGTTTTTGGGGGGACAGGCTTATTTCATTTAGGATAATATCCTCCTCAAGATTCAACCATATTGTGTCATGAGTCAGAATTTTCTTTATTTTTAAGGCGAAATAATATTCCATTGTGTGTATATACCACATTTCATCCATTTGTCCACTGATAGACACTTAGCTTGCTTCCACTTTTAGCATGAATATCAATAATGCTTCTATGAACGTGAACATACAAATTTTTCCTCAAGACCATGCTTACAATTCTTTTGTGTACATACCTAGAAGTATAATTGAGGAATCATATGGTAGTTCTATATTTAAATTTTTTAGGGTTCTCCATACTTTATTTTGTAACAGCTGCACCACTTTAAAATCCCACCAAGAGTATCAAAGAGTTCTAATTTTTCTATGTCCTTTTCAATACTTATTATTTTCTGTTTTGTTTTGTTTTGCTTGGATATTAGTCATCATAATAGGTAGAAAGTATGTCATTATGATTTTGTTTTTCATTTTCTTAGTGATTAATAATGTTTAGCATGTTTTAATATGCTTGTGGCCTTGATATATCTTCTTTGGAGAAATGTGTATTCAATTACTTTACTTATTTTTAGAATTGTATTGTTTTCATGTTATTGAGTCATAGCCTTTTATGTATTATAGATATTAATTTTTTATCAGATATATGATTTGTTAATATTTTATTCTGTTTACAGGTTGCCTTTTTATTAACTTGATCTTGTTAAATGTACTTTAAAAAAATTTTAAATGGTTACAAAATAAATTGATTTTATATTTTAGCAGTCAGGGTATTTGCAAATATTGACAATGCTGTTTTCACATTTAAGATGTTGTATATTTGCATTTTATTTTTGTCTAAAGTGGTACCTAGATCCTCTGGAATAATAATAGTTAGAAACATGGATAGTGATAAACTTTAAGTTCTACTGATCATAAAGAAATATTTCAAATATTTTTCTTAAATGAATTTTTTTTAGAATAGATGCAGGTTTATTGAAAAAGTATAAACTTGTTTTAGAGAACTCTCATATACTCTACATTTATTTACTTTACTAATAACAACTTAAATTACTATGTCTATTTATTTGAATTAAGAAACAAATGCTAATACAGTATTATTAACTAAAGTCCTTACTTTATTCATATTAACTTAGTTTTTCTCATTTATCCTTTCTTACTGATTCAGAAATCCAACCTGTATAGCACGTTATGTTTAGTTATCATTTTTTTTTTAGGATTCTTTTATCTATGCTTGTTCTTAGATTTTCCTTGATAATCCTTAGGCTTACCTTGATGGTTTTGAGGAATTCTGGGTAGGCATTTTGTATGGGAATTTTTTATTTGAATTTTTTCCAATATCTTCCTCATAATTGGGAAAGGGTTATTGGTTTTTAGTCAAAGTCCACAGAAGTAAGGTGTCATTTCATCACCACAAATCCAAAGTCCATACCATAGACTAGACTTATCACTGTTGACATTGACCTTGGTTACCTGGCTGTTGAAGTTTCCAGTGTAGTGACTTTCCACCTCCCTTTTCATTTCATGCTTGTGGAAACAAACCTCTAAGAAAAATCCACACTTAAGTTCTGACAGGTTATGATCTATACCCTTTAGGATAAATTATGTACATATATATCTTGGAACTTATACATGAAAGATTTGTCTCTTTTCACCCACTTATTTACTTAGTCAATCTATTAAACATAGATTATATATAATCATATATATATTATAGACAATCCATTATATATCTATATAGATTATATAGATATATATAAAGAGACATTATGTAGATAATTTATGTATATAGATATTTATATTTGTATATCAGTATGAACTCATGGTTTTTATTACTGTTTGAATTAGAATTTAATACCACCTCATTTATTTTATTCCTCAAATTCTTACAGTGTTGGTCATCAGGAGCTTTTTTGTTAGGCTCTTTTATCCCACTGATATATCACCATTAGTTTGTGTGTCTGCATGTATGTGTTTTGAGCACGGTATTATCCTGTGCCACTCCAAGTTATGCTCCAGCCTCATCTCAGAATTTTTCTTCCACAGTCAGAGACTCAGCCATTTTTCCAGGGAGTTTTCTCTGTTGGAGAACTGTATTAGAAACCACAAACTCGATGCAATGTATAATCATTACCACTGGGTTTCACTGTTTCTAGCAATGAAATGAAAGGAGGACATTATTAATTGTTATATGAAGACAACATTTATAAACAAGATCTGACTCAAACACATGTATATGCATGTGTGTATATGTGTGTGTGTGCATGTGTGTGTGTTTACGTATGTATATATCTCTATCCTCACTAGGATACTTAAGTGTGTTAGATAAATAACAGAAAAAAAAGTGTTGTTTTGTTTTTTGTTTTTGTTTTTGTTTTTTGAGACAGAATTTCGCTCTTGTTACCCAGGCTGGAGTGCAATGGCGGAACTCAGCTCACTGCTACCTCCGCCTCCTGGGTTCAGGCAATTCTCCTGCCTCACCCTCCTGAGTCACTGGGATTACAGGCATGCACCACCATGCCCAGCTAATTTTTTGTATTTTTAGTAGAGACAGGGTTTCACCATGTTGACCAGGCTGGTCTCGATCTCTTGACCTTGTAATCCACCCGCCTCGGCCTCCCAAAGTGATGGGGTTACAGGCTTCAGCCACCGCACCTGGCCAGAAAAAAGTTTTTATATGTATGTTTTTCTCCATTTCTATATTGATTACTTTATTAAGGATCTTATAAGGATTAGACATTTTAAAACAACTTTATTGAGGTATAATAAACGACACCAGTTTAAAGAATACAAATGAAGTTCCTTTATAGATGTATTGACTTGTGAAATTATTACCCCAATAAAGATACAAAACATTCTTATTACTTCCATTTACATTATATTTCTTCCTTCACTGATATGGTTTAACTCTGTGTCTCCACCCAAATCTCACTTTGAATTGTCATAATCCCCAGGTGTTTTGGGAGGGAATTGGTGGGAGGTAATTGAGTCATGGGGCAGGCTTTTCCTGTGCTGTTTTCATGATAGTAAGTAAGTCTCATGAGAGCTGATGGTTTTTTAAAGGGGAGTTCCTCTACATTTGCCCTCTTGCCTGTCACCATGTAAGATGTGCCTTTACTCTTTCTTGGCCTTCTGCCATGATTATAAGGCCTCTCTAGCTATGTGGAACTGTGAGTCCATTGAACCTCTTTCCTTTATAAATTACCCCGTCTCAGATATGTCTTTGTTAGCAGCATGAGGACAAACTAAGACAGTAAATTAGTACTTGTTGACTGGGGTGCTGCTATAAAGATACCTGAAAATGTGGAAACAACTTTGGAACTGTGTGACAAGAAGAGCTTGGAATAGTTTGGAGGGCTCAGAAGACAGAGATGTGGGAAAATTTGGAACTTCCCATAGCCATGGAGATGCAGAAAAAACCTTTGATAAATTCAATATCCTTTCATGTTAAGAACTTTCAATAAACTAGGTATTGATGAATCAGATCTAAAAATAAGAACTGTTTATGACAAACCTACAGCCAATATTATATTGAATGGGCAAAGGCTGAAAGCATTCCCTTTGAAAACTTGTACAAGAAAAGGACACTCTCTCACCATTCCTATTCAACATAGTATTAGAAGTACTGGTCAGGGCAATTAAGCAAGAGAAAGAAAAAAAGTGTATTTGAATGAGAAGAGAGGAAGTCAAATTGTCTCTGTTTGCAGATGACATGATTTTACATTTAGAAAACCCCATCTCAGCTCCAAAACATCTTGAACTGATAAGTAACTTCAGCAAAGTCTAAAGATACAAAATCAATGTGCAAAAATCACAAGCATTTCTTTTTCCTTTAAATTTATATATATATATAAATAAATTTACATATATATTTGTTTATTATACTTTATATTCTGGGGTACATGTGCATATTTTCAGGGTTGTTACATAGGTATACACATGCCATGGTGGTTTGCTGCCTCCATCTTCCTGTCACCTACATTAGGTATTTCTCCCAAGGTTATCCCTCCCCACTCTCCCCACCCTGCTAACCACCCCTAGTCCCCCCAACCCCTAACAGACCCCAGTGTGTGATGTTCCCTTCCCTGTGTCCTTGTGTTCTCATTGATCAACATCCACCTATGAGTGAGAACATGCTGTGTTTGGTTTTCTGTTCTTGTGTCAGTTTGCTGAGAATGATGGTTTATAGTTTCTTCCATGTCCCTGCAGGACACAAACTCATTCTTTTTTATGGCTGTGTAATGTTTCATGGTGTATATGTGCCACATTTTCTTTGTCCAATCTATCATTGATGGGCATTTTGGTTGGTTCCAGGTTTTTGCTATTGTAAACAGTGTCCAGATTAACATATGTGTGCATGTGTCTTTACAATAGAACGATTTATAGTCCTTTGGGTATATACGCAGTAATGGTATTGCTGGGTCGAATGGTATTTCTATTTCTAGATCCTTGAGGAATCACCACGTTGCCTTCTACTATGGTTGAACTAATTCACACTCCCACCAACAGTGTAAAAGTGTTCCTATTCCTCCACATCCTCTCCAGCATCTGTTGTCTCCAGATTTTTTAATGATCGCCATTCTAACTGGCACGAGATGGTATCTCAATGTGGTTTTGATTTGCATTTCTCTAATGACCAGTAATGATTACCATTTTTTCATATGTTTGTTGGCCACATAAATGTCTTCTTTTGAAAAGTGTCTGTTCATATCCTTCACCCACTTTCTGATGGGGTTGTTTGTTTTTTTTCTTGTAAATTTGTTTTATTTCTTTGTAGATTCTGGTTATTAGCCCTTTGTCAAAAGGGTAGCTTACAAAAATTTTTTTTCCATTCCGTAGGCTGCTGGTTCACTCTATGATTGCTTCTTTTGCTGTGCCGAAGCTCTTTAATTAGATCTCATTTGTCCATTTTGGCTTTAGTTTCCACTGCTTTTGGTATTTTAGTCTTGAACTCCTTGCCTATGCCTATGTCCTGAATGGTATTGCCTAGGTTTTCTTCTAGGGTTTTTCATGGTGTTAGGTCTTGTGTTTAAATATTTAATGCAGCTGGAGTTAATTTTTGTATAAGGTACAAGGAAGGGGTCCAGTTTCAGCTTTCTGCACATGCCTAGCCAGTTTTCTCAACAAGCATTTCATTACACCTACAATAGACCAGCAGAGACCCAAATCATAAGTTAACTCCCATTCACAATTGCTAATAATGTTGATCTTGTATAAGTAGCGAGTAAATACTGATTACTTGAGGTAGAAAAAGTGGGAAGAGATGGGGAGAGGTTAGTAAATGGGTACAAAGGTATACTTAAATAGGAGAAATAAATTCTGGTATTGTATTTTACAATAGGGTGACTGTTAACAACAGTAATGCATTGTATACTTCAAAATAGGTAGAAGAGAGAATATTCAATCTCATCAGCACAAAGAAATGACAAATATTTGAGGTGATGGATATGGTTATTACACTCATTTGATTGTTTTGCAATGTACATATATATTAAGAGCTCTCACTGAATCCACACAAAAATGTACAATTTTTATGTATCAATTAACAGCAAAATAAAACTTACAAAAGACTGCTGAATCATATGGTAAATGAAATTAGAAACCATGACTCCAAAGTGGCTGTATCATTTTACATTCTCACCAGGAGTGTTTGAGAGTTCCAGCTTTTCTATTTCCTCAACACATGGTATTGTCAAGCTGAAACATACACAGTCTAGTGAGCACATGTTGCCAATTCATAGAGGTTTTATTTTCCTTTCTCTGATAAATAATGATGCAAAACATTATTTCATGTGTTTTTTTTGCCAATTGTACATATATGTTTTACATATCAATATCTATATATTTTATGGGGAGAAGGTATTTTGTGAGATAAAGTATAGATACTTTTTATCATGTCTGTTTAGAAACAATTGTTGTATTGGTTTGATAGCTTTTGTTTACAAATTAGCTTCTATATTTATAAGTTATAGTGATTTATTTATTTGTATTGATAACTTTTTTTCATGTGAATCTTCTGCAAATACATAGCTGTCTTTTTAGTGGAAGTGTTTCTTGTGGCTCAGTGCAAATTGGCACCCACTATTGCCACACTTTAAGAACACATGAGTATGATAACTATTTTCCTCTCTCTTCTTGTTTCATTTCCCTAGATTTTTCTTAAATACTCTCAGAATTATACAATCTCCCCATGAGAAATATTAAAAATAAAAGTATTGTAACCATTTCACTATGGTCATCTCAATATCTTCACATTTCTTCACTATGATCTTGGAATTATTCTTTATCTTCTCCCTATGTGTTTGTATTTTCTCACACATATATCTGGGTGACTGTTTTCTCTAGTCATGTTAATGTCATTAGAACACAGAGGTTCAGCCTATGCCCTGCTGCTTACTGCACAGAAAGCCAATCATGAAGACAATGATTGTTGCCAGGGTAGAAGGCTTTATTCAGGTGCTGCAGCCAAAGATATGGGAGATCAGTCTCAAATCTATATCCTCAATCAACTAAAATCAGCAATTTATATAGCAGAGAAGAAATGTAATCATGTGTGGGAAAACAGAAATTAGAGAGGGGTGAGAAAGAGGAGTTGGTCAACAAGAAGTAGGTAGTTGGGTAGGCAATCATGACTAGTGAGGGATCTGGTCTATTACTGAACAGATGTAGTGATTCTGGCAAGTTTCAGTTCCTTGATACTATCTGGGAAGATTGATAGTTGATTTTCTGTAAAGGAACTCAGATAAAAGAAATGTAACTTTTTCGAGTTTTAAGTGTGGGACACTTAATTACTTTTTTATTTTTATTTTTGAGACAAGAGTCTCACTCTGCCCCAGGCTGGAGTGCAGTGGTACAATCTCAGATGACTGCAACCTCTGCCTCCCAGGTTCAAGTGATTCTCCTGCCTCAGCTGCCCAAGTAACTGGGACTACAGGGACATACTACCAAGCCCAGCTAATGTTTGTAATTTTAGTAGAGATGGGTTTCACCATGTTGGCCAGCATGGTGTCACTCTCTTGACCTCATAATCTGCCTGCCTTTGCCTCCCCAAATACTGGGATTATAGGTATGAGCCACCTCACCCAACCAGGATGTTCACTTTCTATGTTTATTCCAAAGAAATATAAACATCTATTCTATGAGACAATTGAAATATAAACATCTATTCTATGAGACAATTGGGCTGGTTACATTAACATAATCCCACATGCTTTCCATTTTCTATAAATGTCTCACAATTTATTTCTGCTAATAATTCTTTTATTCTAACACTATTTCACATTTATTTTTATATTAATTATATATTGTCTATAATAAGTTTTGGGGGGATCCGTAAAAATGTGTTTGGTATCCTCTATATATTTTAATCTATTACACATAAACTATTTTATATACCAAATAAATATGGGAAACTTGACAATAAACAATTTTTTTTCCTAAGGGGAGAGTGATGAGAGATAGCAAATTCCATATTTGTGACTAGAAAACCATTTTGGGTAGGAAATAGTTAAGACTTGAATCTGACCCATGGCTTTGGAAAAGAGATTTTTTGCCATTCAAGGCAAATGACTTTCAAACACTTGTGTAGAGAGCCAGAGTAGCCCATCCTCTTTGAGGGAAGTAGCATCAAGCCTGCTGTGAACTTCGGGTAAACTCCAGAGACGCAAAACCATAATAAGGGAATGTGTATGTCTCAGAGAAGAGCAGAGAGGCCTAGAAAATGATAATCAGCTCTCACTGACCTTGATGCACGATAATTGTTAGCTAAAGTATGTTAACTGAAGTATGAGACTTATAACCACAGGTGTAAGTAACTTCACCCTCCCTCTGCTATGTGCATTGTGAACATATAAAATACATATTAAATATATATTATAACCACAGGTGTAAGTAACTTCACCCTCGCTCTGCTATGTGCATTGTGAACATATAAAATACATATTAAATATATATTATAACCACAGGTGTAAGTAACTTCACCCTCGCTCTGCTATGTGCATTGTGAACATATAAAATAAAGTACTCTGAGGCAGGTTGGACTGAAGAGACTGACATCATCGACTTTTCGGACGGCATGGCCCAGCTCTCTATGTTTGTCTGTGTATCTTTCTTTATCCCTGTTCATTTCCTCTGAGGTCTTTGAACCGTTGTGCAGCACAGGACGCAGTGTGTGCCAGACAATTGTAGATTAAAATTTGAGCATGGATAATAAAGAATAGTCAAGCATAAGTTTAGTTTAGCAGACTGAAACACTGTTTTATTTTTATTTAAATAATAAAGAAAAAATTAGAAGTATTACATTAGTTTTATACCATTTATATTAGAGAATTTCATTATAAAAACTTCTTTTTTAAGTGAAATATAATTAATATCATAATTGGTATGGTTCAATAGGAATTTTTCGGGGTAGAAAAGAAGAAAAAGATAGATGAAATGAAAAACAGGAAAGAAGAGATAATAAATCAAGCTACACATTGGGACCTTCACTGAGAGGGTTATTTTTTGGAGTCTAATCAAAGAATATAAAAGGAAATGTACTACAGGCATGGGGAATTTATAAAGTATATTGCACTTGTTTTCAATATTTTCATGATTTTACAAAGTGCTTTTTAAAATGCATTTAAAAAACATAAAAAAATGAAAAAACATCTAAGTACAATTTTCTTTTAATAATGCCATGTCACACTTCATGGAAACTAGTGCTTCACAAGTGATTAGAGACCTAATGCAAATATACTAAAGAAGAGTTACTTAATAACACATGGCCCATTTTAGCTGATTACCTAATTATATTTAGGAGAGGCAGATGTTTCTTGATGACTTTCTCTCAAACAGAATACATTATTTTTGTTTCATGTTTCTCAATCTTTTTTTACTACTGAGCAATTTGATATGCTTTGTATTTAAGGTGGTAGTTTCAAAATATGTAATATTTTCACAATAAATATTTTAATATTAGAATTAAATTGAATAACCTATGATATGAAAAATTTTACTAAGTATTAAAATAATAAAACAAATTAAATGATTATGGCTCTTAACATGGTTGACAGAGAGAAAGAGAGACATACATATAATTAAACAAATCCTCTTAAAAAATACACTTACATGAGATATCAAGCCTTTAAGGTAAAATATTTCAGATTCTTGTTGATATTTATTATTTAAAACTATCTAAGTCTTAGTTTAAAATGTTTTAAATGTAAAAAAGTTTATTTTTATATTTTTATCTTTTGGAACATTGAATAACTGAACAATGAAATTATTAATATTTAAATACTGCTTTCTCATGGTATTTTAAGACTTTTTGATGTGTAGCATCACTTTTCAGGAGAACTTGTATTATATTCTACCTTAAAAGTCTTGGTAGACTGCTCTATTAATGATTAAATGTTCCTTTAGCATAGAATCAGCCTGATGAGTTTTTTGGAATACAAGATTATCCCAATTACTGTTGAGTTTGTTTTAAGGTTTCACCTCTATACACCATGGTTTACAATGTTCATGCTTCTAATCACATAAGTCTCATTTGTCTTATCCAGCTCCCCATGTTCTGTTTTTATTAATATCTCTCATCTGCTATCATCGCTTATTAAAAATTCATCCTGTGTATGGAGTGAAATATGAAACATGAGGTACAGGTATTACTTTCCAAAGTAAAGTGGTAATTACTTTTAAATAAGTGATGCTTCCTAATAAAGCATAAAGTTTAATCACTTAGGATAAAGTAAAACTCTAGTATTTACAATTTTAAAAAATGCTCTGCTACATATAATGGCTCTACTTTGTAATTATACTGGTGAAAAACAAAAATAAAATTATTTAGACAGTCTGGCTAATGGTTCTTAAAGTCATAATCATAAGATTTCAAGGTGTTATCCGAACAATGTTTTCTGTTAACTGAGTCAACAGAAAAAATGAATATATATTTATTTCTTGATACAAAGAGTAGATACGTATTTATTGTAATATAGATGCAATTTTGTCAATATAACAGATTCGTGCAGTCATGTTTAAATATTTCTTAATTCCGTTTCTTAAATGGATTTTGGTATAAAATATTTCTTAACATTGGAAACTAATCATAATAAGCAAAATAAGTATATGTGATATCTTTATTTTCTCTAACTTTTTTTTTGTGTTTTACTCCTTCCTCTATGTAAACCTGTCTAGTTTTCTTCAATATATGAATATGATGTACTTTCTAATAATAGTTCAAAACATTTTACTTTCACTTATTTGAAGAAGAAAAAATATATCTTTCATGGTATATTATTACAGATATCAGAGGTACCATTACAAAAGGTACCATTGATGAGGGTTTTATGCTAAGTTGAAACTCTTAAGAACTACATTCTAATTAGCATATACTATGATTAAACTATTATTTAAATATTTACCATTACTCTAAAAGCTGTCTGTTACTACTTCCTCTTATAGATAGTCCAAAGCAATACGTTTATTTTACTAATTGATACAGGTAGGATGATGATAACATTGAATTATGCATGATATTAGAATAATATTACAAAGTGATTACAGTTTTACTTCTGGGCAGCTAGAAAGTATCAAAAGTATCAAATTATATATTGACATTAGCATAAGTAGGTGTATAACTTTAAAATATTTGATATTTTAGAAGAACAAATTTTAAAACATATATTTGAATGAGTTTTGACAATTGTATATACCCACATAATACTATCCAAAACAATATGTAAAATGTACCTATTGTCCCAGAAAATTCTTTAGTGCCATTTTTAACCGTTTTCCAGTCTCATCAGTGACCATTGTTAATTTCTATTACTGTGGTTAGTTTTACTTTTTCTTGAACTTCACATAAATGAAATGATAAAATGATTTTAGTATAGTGTTTTCATAAATTTAAGATGAAATAACTTAACATGGCATTTATCCCCAGACTTCTCAAAATGATTTATACATTCAATGCAATGACAATAAATCTTAGCAAGCATTTTAGAAACAAAAACTCACAGCTGATTTTATAATTTTATTTGAAAAGTTTTAAATCTTGCTTAGTGAAAATAATACTGAAAAAGAAGAGCAAGGTTGAAGGTCTTACTATTTCTTGTTTTAAGACCTCAATAATTAATAATGTGCTATTGCCAAAAACTAAAACATATTAGTCAATGAAAAATAATGGAATTTCCTAAAATATAGCCACAAATACATTATTAAAATAATTTCTAGCAAAGTTACAATTAAATTAAACGGATAATAAATTAAATATAATTATAATATATGCACTTTATATAGTTAAATAAAATGATTATAATTATCTTATAAATAAAGATAATTATAAGATACCCATTTTAACAAAGGGTGCTGAAATAACCATATATATGCAGGCAAAAATTTAAAATAAAACTCAACTCTTACCACACAATAAAGTAATTCAAAATATGTAACAGATTTTAATTTCAAAAACCTTAACTTATTAAAATTTTGAAATAAAACATAAAATCTTTGTGACATAAGATTAGCCAATGATTTCTTACATAAACATAAAAAGACTATTAAAAATATTAATTACATGGACTTTATCAAATTAAAACTTTTGTACTTTGAAAGAAATAATGAACTATATTAGATATCAGCAACTGACAGGGAAAAATAGCAATATAGCTGATATAAGAATTTTATCCAGAATTCAAAAAAAACTCATAATTCAATAAGACAATTAACTTTATTTTAGAAAGGCAAATTATTTGAATCGACACTAACCAAGAGAAGATATATGAATAGCTAATACACACATGAAAAGGCACTATACCAGTCATCTGGTAAATGACTAAAACCAAAATGAGATACTAACACACAGACACTAGTATAGCAAACATTAAAAGAACGGACATCAATGTTGGCAAGGATGTGAGGCAAATGGAATACTATATATTTCCTTGGGAAGTAAATTTGTACAATTTTTGTGAAAAATGGTTTGGCATTTCAGAAAATGTTAAACATATACTTACTATATAAACTTGAGATTTCACTCCTAGGTATTTGCTCAAGAAAAATGAAACGTGTCCACATAGAAAATTAAGTGGATGTTAATTCAACATCATTCATTATAGACAATGAAATGAAAACAAACAGATGGAGAAACATTCCATGTTCGTGGTTAGGAAGAATCAATATCGTGAAAATGGCTATACTGCCCAAAGTAATTTACACAATCAATGCTATCCCCATCAAACTACCATTGAATTTCTTCACAGAACTGGAAAAAACCACCATGAATTTTATATGGAAAAAAAGAGAGCCCACATAGCCAAGTCAATTCTAAGCAAAAAGAACACAGCGGGAGGCATCACACTACCAGACTTCAAACTATACTACAAGGCTACAGTAATGAAAGCAGCATGGTACTGGTACCAAAACAGAGATATAGACCAATGGAACAGAACAGAAGCATCGGAGGCAACACAACATATCTACAACCATATAATCTTTGATAAACCAGACAAAAACAAGCAATGGGGAAAGGATTCCCTATTTAATAAATGGTGTTGGGAAAACTGGCTAGCCATGTGCAGAAAGCAGAAACTGAACCTCTTCCTGACACCTTACACTAAAATTAACTCCAGATGGATTAAAGACTTAAACATAAGACCTGACACCATAAAAACCCTAGAAGAAAATCTAGGCAAAACCATTCAGGACATAGAGTAGGCAAGGATTTCATGACCAAAACACCAAAAGCATTGGCAACAAAAGCCAAAATAGACAAATGGGACCTAATCAAACTCCACAGCTTCTGCACAGCAAAAGAAACAGTCACTAGAGTGAATCGGCAAACATCAGAATGGGAAAAAATCTTTGCAGTTTACGCATCTGACAAAGGGCTGATATCCAGAATTTACAAAGAACTCAAACAGATTTACAGGAAGAAAACAAACAAGCCCATTCAAAAATGGGCAAAGGATATGAACAGACACTTTACAAAAGAAGTCATATATGAGGCCAACAAACTTAAAAAAATATGCTCATCATCACTGGTCATTAGAGAGATGCAAATCAAAACCACATTGAGATACCATCTCACGCAAGTTAGAATGGCGATCATTAAAAAATCTGGAGACAGCAGATGCTGGAGAGGATGTGGTGAAAGAGTAACACTCTTACACTGTTGGTGGGAGTGTAAATTAGTTCAACCATTGTGGAAGACAGTGTGGCGATTCCTTAAGGACCTAGAAATAGAAATTCCATTTGACCCAGCAATCCCATTACTGGGTATATAT
Organism: Saguinus oedipus; assembly: GCA_031835075.1. Classification (NCBI taxonomy): domain Eukaryota; kingdom Metazoa; phylum Chordata; class Mammalia; order Primates; family Cebidae; genus Saguinus; species Saguinus oedipus. The sequence continues at coordinate 84,901,180 of CM063176.1, read as the reverse complement.
CCAAAGGACTATAAATCATTCAACTATAAGGACACATGCACACGAATGTTCATTGCAGCACTGTTTACAATAGCAAAGACCTGGAACCAACCCAAATGCCCAACGATGATAGACTGGACTGGGAAAATGTGGCACATATACACCATGGAATATTATGCAGCAATTAAAAATGATGAGTTTGTGTTCTTTGTAAGGACATGGATGAATCTGGAGAACATCATTCTCAGCAAACTGACACAAGAAAAGAAAAAGAAATACCACATATTCTCACTCATAGGCGGGTGAGAAAAATGAGAACACATGGACACAGGGAGGGGGTCTACTACACACTCGGTCTATTGGGGGGAATGGGGGAGGGACAGCGGGGGGCGGCTGTGGAGGGATAGCCTGGGGATGAATGCCAAGTGTGGGTGAAGGGGAGGAAGGCAGCAAAACACACTGCCATGTGTGTACCTATGCAACTATCTTGCATGTTCTGCACATGTACCCCAAATCCTATAATGCAATAAAAATTTTAAAAAAAGAAAAAAAAAAGAAAAACATAAAAAAAAGAAAGAAATGAAAACAACCCAAATTATTTAACAGCTGTTGAGTTGATACACAAATTATAGTGACCATGGTAGGAGGCAGGTGAATTTTTAGGCAAGAAGGGCTGGGTGCCCAGTAAAACTCGACCTTCAAGCCAAGAATAGTCCAAGGCCTGAAAACTGAGCTGCCAGTTCTGGATAGAATCCATGGACCAGAGTGAGGACTCCCACCCATATTTGGCATACTTCCTCCCGATTTTTACCTTTCACCTATTTTACATATACTTATCTTTCTGTGATCATGGGCTGTCTTCATTTCCATAGCATAAAATGTCACCCCAACCCCAGTTGATTGCATGCCAAATTGTCACTTCTGCTTCCAAGTGGTTCTTTACACTATTATGTCTCTTTCTGAATGGTGCTTTTTCCAAAATGACTCACAGGCTAGACAGGGCACTCCTCTTCCTTCCCAGTCTGCAAAACCACAGAATTTAAACCTGTAGCTAGCAGCCCTCTTTTGGGTCCCCTCTCTGCTGAGAGTTTTTTCTGTCACCTAATAAATTCTGTTCTGTCTTACTCAGTCTCCAGTGTCCACATGCCTTATTCTTTTTGGATGTGTGCCATTACAAAATGGGATTAAACTATACCTTTAAAATAAGTAAGTTTTATTGTTTTTGGGGATTTGTATTATTTATTGTTAATTTGATTTATTATATTTTTAATTTGCAAAGGCTTTTTGTTATGGTTAAAATTCTTTCTCCAACCCTTTGTTTTGAATCTTTGTGTATCTTTGGATATAAAATCGGTCTGGATGTAGTATAGCGTTAGCTTTTGGCTGTATCTTTTGATTGGGGATTTAGTTGATTTAAATTTAGGGTTACTGCCATTTGATATTAACTGGCTATTTTATCCATTTGTTGATGTAAATTCTTCTTTATGTTGATGCTCTTTACTTTTTGGTATATTTTTAGAAAGGCTAATACTGGTTGTTCCTTTCTGTGTGTAATGCTTCTTTCAGAAGTTTTTGTAAAGCAGGCCTGGTGGTAATAAAATCTCTGAGTACTTGCTTGTTCATAAAAGATTTTATTTTTCCTTCAATTGTGAAGCTTAGTTTGGCAGGATATGAAATTCTGGGCTGAAAGTTCTGTTCTTTAAGGATGTTGAATATCGGCCCCTACTCTCTTCTGGCTTGTAGGGTTTCTGCTGAGATATCTGCTGTAAGTCTAATAAGCTTCCCTTTGTGGGTAACCTGACCTTTCTCTCTGGCTGCCCTTAGCATTTTCTCCTTCATTTCAACCCTGGTGAATCTAATGATTATGTGCCTTGGGGTTGCTCTTCCTGAGGAATATCTTTGTGGTGTTCTCTGTATTACCTGGGGTTGAATAGTGTCCTGCTTTGCTAGATTGGGAAAATTCTCCTGGATAATATCCTGAAGAGTATTTTCCAGCTTGGATTCATTCTCTCCATCACATTCAGGTACACCTATCAAACGTAGATTAGGTGTTTTCACATAGTCCAATATTTCTTGGAGATTTTGCTCATTCCTTTTTATCCTTTTTTCTCTATTCTTGTCTTCTTGTTTTATTTCATTAAGTTGGTCTTTGACCTCTGATATTCTTTCTTCTGCTTGATCAATTCGGTTATTCAAACTTGTGCATATTTCACTAAGTTCTCATGTTGTATTTTTCAACTCCGTTAGTTCATTTATATTCCTCTCTATATTGTCCATTCTTGTTAGCATTTCATCAAACATTTTTTCAAAGTTCTTAGTTTCTTTACATTGGGTGAGAACAAGTTCTTTCAACTCCCAAAATTTCTTATCATCCACCTTCTGAAGCCTACTTTAGATAATGGAACACAGTCCTTTTCCATCAGGGCTTGTTCCATTGCTGATGAGGAATTGCAATCCCCTGTAGAGGGAGAGAGGCTCTGATTTTGAGTATTCTTGGCCTTTTTAGGCTGGTTTCTTCCCTTTATTATGAATTTATCCATCTGTTGTCTCTACAATTACCTCCTTTCTAATTAGGTTTCTGAGTGGATATAATTTATTGATTCCCAGTGTTGGAATCCGAACAACCCATTGTGCCAGCCAAAATAGCAGCGATAAGACTGATGGTGCTCTTCTGCCTGGGAATCTCTGGTCTGGCTTCCTTCTTGAGTTTGTAACAAGCAGCTCTGCCTTCCCAGAGCTCCAAACACTGGTCAGTAGGGGAACCAGTCCCGTTTACTCTGCACGAAGAGCTGCTGCTGCGAGGCGCCAGCAAAACCTCTGTGCCAGCCACAAGAGTCACGCTGGCGACCCGTGGGGCTCTTCCACTGGAAATCTTCTGGTCCGTGAGCAACGAAAATTCATCTGAAAGTGTGGCATCCTCTCGTTTTCTGGGCTTTCACTGGGAGCTACAATCCCAAACTGTTAGCGATCAGGCATCTTGGATCAGTTTGCCAACCAAATGGAGAGCAAAAATAAATAAATAAACAAAAAGCAGGAGTTGCAATTCTCGCATTTGATAAAACAGATTTCAAAGCAACAAAGATACAGTGGTAAAAGGATCAATGCAATAATAAGAGCTAACGATCCTAACACCGAGATACATAAGACCCATAAACAGATTTAGACTCAATGAGACAGAAAATTAATAAGGATATCCAGGACTTGAACTCAGATCCGGAAGAAGTAAACTTAATAAGTATTTATAAAGCTCTCCACTTTAAATACACAAAATATACATTCTCCACTTTAAATACACAAAATATTGATCGGCCATTATTAATACCTATTTTTAGTATAAAGCAATATTCCTGTTCTCTCTCTCTCTTTTTTTTCCTCTTTCTTCCTCTCCTTCTCTCCTTTTTTTCTAAAAAAAAAAAAAATTCTTATATCAGCTATATTCTATTCAAATGGTTGTCAGATATATTTAAATTATAATTAAGTAAAGCAAAGCAAACGTGAGTATGGTAAAAAATCTGGGATTGAGACCACTAAGTAATTAATGTTCATTCACAGTTCACACCGATGTGTAGGTGTGTGTTTAGGTGTGTGTATCTGGGTTGGGAGAGTATGTAGGTAGAGATGAAGGGGTTTTACATGGTAGAGAGATTATTTCATTTTAATTTATTTACCTTGGCATTTTTACTTTTCTTTAAAGACAGTCACCTTAGTGCTGACTACTGGTCATCTTGTGGCTGTATAATAGCATGATTCATGTACCTAATTATGCCTGTAAATACAAAATTATATGTATGATGTATTTTCCTACATATAAACTGATAGTATCTCCTCACAGTGTTGTAAATGTGAAGATTCATGAACACCTAATCAAATAAAATATATACAATATAATATCTTATAATCCAAGTTCTATAGATTTTTAACATACTTACATGATATAAAAATTAATATTAATTGTGTAAGCCCTAAAAATGGTAAGATAAATCACCCAAAAGTGAAATACAAGTAAACTGTTTGCCAGTGAATGACCATATCTATTCATTATAGGAACAAACACAATATTTATTTTCTGAAAACTGATTCTAATTTTTTAAATTATAATGTTTACAGTCTTTCCTGATTTTTTCAAGTTGGCCTATTTACTAGCTAAGGCAGCAGTCCCCAATTTTTTTTGGCACCAGGGATTGGTTTCATGGAAGACAGTTATTTTCCACGGACTGGGGTGGGGTGGGGATGGTTTTGGGACGATTCAAGCAGATGTTTATTGTGCATTTTGTTTCCATTATTATTATTACATGGCAATACATAATGAAATAATTATATAACTCCCTATAATATAGAATTAGTGGGAGTCCTGAGCTTATTTTCCTGCAACTTAGATAGTCCCACCTGGCGGTGATGGGAGACAGTAACTGATCATCAGGCATCAGATTGCGGTAAGGAGCATGCAACCTAGATCCCTTCCATGTCTTGTTCACAATAGGGTTCGTGCTCCTATGAGAATCAAATGCCTCAGTTTATTTGACAGGAGGTAGATCTCAGGTGGTAAAGCGAATGATGGGAAGTGGCTGTAAATACAGATGAAGCTTCTCTGGCTTGCTGGCCTCTTACCTCCTGCTGTGTGTCCAGGTTTCTAACAGGTATAGCCTACGGGCTGGGAACCCCTAAGCTAAGTTATGTTGGATAAAATAAAATTCTAGAATATATCACTATATATTTAAAGATGTTAGGGATAATTTATAGAAAAATAAAATGTAAGCTTGTCATAACTATATAACAAGGAAGGCATCTGAAAGTTAAAAATGTCTTCAGACAAAACGTATTTGCTTTATTGCATTGAGAAGTGGTCCAGACATAATTTCAGTTTGCTAAGTAAGTTTTTCAAAATCTTCTGAATACAGTGAATCAAAAGATCACCTAAAATTTTCTATCCTTAGATTAACTCATATTGAACAAATAACAATAATTTTTCACTCCTCAAGTTCATACTCCTACAAGGAAAAGTAGATGTTTGTGTGTGTATGTGTGTGTCTTTGTTTGTATGATGTTTTTATAGAAATTTAAGGATTAAATATAGATAATTCTCTTCAGAAATAATCATTTTAATAAGAAGTTTAGTTTACGTCTATGTTTAAATTGATATGCTTTTATAACTGTGATTTGGGGCAATTTTTCAGTATATTGTAAATTCTACTAATTAAGCATGGAGAAAGGATTAATAAAGATATCAGTTACATCTCTTTTGGTCATGGACTTTACCTACTGGAAATCCGTCACTTGCCATGACTAGTGTCTTTTCAAAGGCAAATAATTTCAAAGTGATTAAAATTATCTAGCATGATTGTTCCCACATATGAAAGCCAGATTAACACAATTTTTGATCAAAATAAGGCATCCCAAGTAGTTTTTGTGTGCTCAATTTTGTTCCCCAAAATAATTAATAGAGCTGTGAGCACCTAAGAAAGCAGAATTTCTTAAAAAGAGACTACATCCTTTCTGTTCCTAAGCAATAGAAATAGAAATAGCCTATATTCTCTCCACATTGTTTTGACATATACTCTGTGAGCAACCTTTCTTCTCCAGCCTCCTCTTTCCCTTATACCTTCTCTAGAGAACCATGTCAGTACTTAAGCAAAACTGCTAAACAAAGGATTATTTTGCATCACAGGCTTTACAAAAATTGTCAATAATTTAGTCTGAACACTTATCAGCTCATTGACAACCATCTTGAAATGCAAAATTTTCCTCCAAGTTTCTCAAAGAATATTTACCAGTAATTCACCCTTCTCAAAATAGGTTAATGAAAGAAGGATAAGAGAAAAGACAAGGGTAAGGGTAACACAAAAATAATGGCCACCTTGTTGATGGTCAATGATTGCTCATTAAAGGAGTAATCACACAGAGAAATTACACAGATTAATTTTAAACAAAGGCTATTGAGATTTTGAATGTAGAAGTTTTTATATGTATAGAAAGTATCCCTTTTCATTTTAAGCAATTTTCTAAAATAGTTCTGCCTTCTTTAATATCAGAGAAAAATACCTGTCATTAAAATATAACACTAGTAGTGCATAGTCATAAAGTACAACTTTGAAAAATGAAATTACCTGAGGAATAGACACTTTCATATATATCAAGGCAATTTACAAGATGCAAATTAAAGCTTTAAAAGGAAACCAATTAAAAGGCTAAAGAATTAAATGTCATTATTTTCTTATTAATTATAAGTGCTATTTTAATACACTTTCTATGAGAAAAATAAAAAGCACAATCTAAACTGAAAATTCTAGATTATCTTTTAACAGAGTATGAGTCTTGGAATTCTTAGTTTAAATTATATTTTATGATATGAAATTACACAACAGAACTTAATAGTTCAATGAATATTTTAAAAACAATTTATTTTTGATTCTGGAAATGGAATATTATTTTTCTATGACATTTTCTCAGTAAAATGCATTTTTAGTTGCACGAACTGCTTTTAATTTATTATAAATATTTTTTTATTTCCCTAATTGAACAGAATCAAAATAAAATGTAAACACTACTTAGTAACAATAGTTTAACAGTTGGAATAAATACACATTGATTATTATCTTTGTGTTTTCTTAAGTCTAAAAAAAAAATCAAACCACCTTTCTCTCATGCCAGGATATTCTCACATAACTTGAAATGTTATGTGTATTAGGTGTGTTATCATCAATGGGAATAATAGCAGTTTATTATAAAACTGAATAATACAATATTTTTATTTGTAATGGCTCCACATGTATAGATCATAACTTATCTAAACAATAATTTGTATTTTTTTGTGTGTGTTTATAATATTATAACCCACTGATGTGAAATCCCTCTTTTCAGCATGATTTTGTCGCTGTGTATTTGATGAGAGTGTCAAGAGTACACAATAAAAAAATGTGGTCTTCAATAAATAGTGTTGGCAAAACAGAATATGTACATGCAAAGGAATGGAATTAAACTCATATCTTACAACATATACAAAAATAAACTTGAAATTGTTTAAAGATTTAATGTAAGACCTTAAACTGTAACAATCTGTGAGGAAATCATAGGAAAAACCTCCTTGACCTTGAGCTTGGCAATTATGTCTTGGTTATAACACCAAGAGCATAAGCAGTGAAAGAAAAAATAAACAAGTGGAATTGCATCAAACTAAAAAGGTTCTACACAGCAAAGAAAACAATAAAATGAAAAGGCAACCTATGTAATGTGAGAAAATATTGGCAAACGATATATCTGTTAAGGGGTTAATATCCAAAATATATGAAGATCACAAAGACTCAGTAGCAACACAACATATAACTCAAATGAAGGATCTCAATGTAAATTTTTCCAAAAATATACAAGTGGCTGTCAGGTGTATGCAAAGGTGCTCAACATAACTAATCATTAAGAAAATACAAAATGAAATCAAAGTGAGGTATGACACGTTAGGATAGCTGTTGTCATCAAGACATGAGATAAAAAACTATTGGTAAGGTGGTGGAGAAAATAGAAGGCTTGTACACTTTTGGTGGGAATGTTCATTGTGAAAACATTTTAAAGAAAACTATATGAAGATTGCTAAAAAGTGTAGCTAGAACTACCATATATTCCAGCAATATTACTTCTGGATATAAATCTAAAGAAAATAAAATATAAATTTTAAATAAGTATCTACTCCCCCATTTCTACTGCAACATTATTAGTAATATCCAAAAGGCATAAACAATCTAACCCTTTATTGATAGATGAGTGGATAAAGACTATGTGGTATATTCATACACTGAATATTTTTTGGCTTTAAAAATGAATGAAATCCTATTAGTTGCAACAATATTATGAAAGATATTATGTTAGCTGAAATAAGTCAGACACTGAAAGAAAAGTATTGCATGATCTCATTTATATGTAGAATTTTTAAAAAGTCCAACTCATAGAAGCAGAGAGTAAGACAGCCGTTGACAAGGAATGGGGGATAGAGGAAATAGGAAATGTTGAAAGGGTACAAATTTTCACTTCTAAGATGAATAAGTTTTGGAGGTCTAATGTACAGCATAGTGACTATAGTTAATAATACTGTATTATATACCCAAAATTTGTTAAGACAGTAGGTCTTTAAGTGTCTTCACTATACTCATGTGCACACACACAAGGGAATGACAAATAAGTGTGGTAATGACTATATTAATTTGATTGTGCCGATAATTTCATAATGTGTATGTCTATCAGCTAATCACATACATCTTGAATATATGCAATTTGTATTTGTCAATTATGTCTTAGTAAAGCTGAAAACAAGGACAAAAACAAAAATGAAACAAAAGGAATAAGCAATACATTCTTTTAAAGCAGTAAAAAAACCACTTATTTTATGTGCTAACATTATGATACTCTACTATTTCAGAATTAAATAATTTCTATAACCTCAAACATGTTGTTCTTAATTCTCAAATAGAAGTTACATTTAGAAAATTCACCCAGTGTTTAATTTCTTTAAGTTAAAATCATGTAAAGCTGTAAAGAAAAAACTACACATTCATGCAAAAATATTAACTAATGTTTATATGTGTGTGTGTTCATGTATGCATATATATATATATGCATGTATAAAAAACAGACTTGCTTTTTGAGACAGAGTCTTGTTCTGTCTCTCTCATCAAGAATATATTTTCTTTAGTTCTTTACATGCATTTTTGTTTAATTCTTTGAAAATATTTTCCATTAATTCCTTTAAAATATTTATAATAGCTGATCTTACATTTTCTGTCTGTAAGAGCTAACTCCTTGGCTGTCTCAGGGTTGGTTTCCTTTTTGTTTGTTTCTTTGTTTGAGAGGGAGCCATGATCTGTTGCCCAGGCTGGAGTGCAATGATGCCATCTCACCTCACTTCGACCTCCACCTCCCAGGTTCAAGTGATTCTCCTGCCTCTTCCTCCCAGGTAGCTGGGATTACAGGTATCCAACACCATGCACGCTTAATTTTTTTTTTTTTTTTTTTTTTGGTATTTTTAGTAGATATGGGGTTTTGCCATGTTGGCCATGTTGGCCAGGCTGGTCTCGAACTCCTGACCTCAGGTGATCTGCCTACGTCTACCTTCCAGAGTGCTGGGATTACAGTCATAAGCCACCACACCTGGCCCAGGCTAAAATATAAACTAAGCGTTTTCAATATTCTGCTAAAAAAGTAGTAATGTGATATTGAGGGTAGCTATTAATTACTTTTCTCTTTCTTTTCATTTTAAAAAAGAAAAGACTTGGAAAATTCTAATGATTCATGTATAAAATTATTATGCAATATATGTTAACAGTGACATAAAATATCAGAAATACACACTTACAGATAAATAAATAGAATTTTGTTTTACAGGGGGACATAGAAGGTAATGGTAGGGTTATGCCCTCACTGCAACTATGGAAGGTAAAAAGAAAGTTGTCAGGAGTGAGAAAGACTTCAGACCATGCTACTGGTGTGGAAGGGCAAAAGGACAGGAGAATGTGTAGGAAGAACCTCAGATTGTGGTGTTGATCTTAAGGAAGTCTCAGTGACAACTGAGTAGTCCAGGAGCAAAGACTGACTCAGCAGAATCTAGTGTGCTCAATCCTCATGGGAGGGCTGCCTGTATAGACCATGGCCTTTGCTCATATGCCCTGGCGATTCCTCAAAATGCTGCAGCTGGATGCTCTAGTCTAGTACTAGTCATGGCAGATTGTCTCCTGAAGTAATATCTAGTAATATCTAAGCAGTGGATCTCTATATCTGATGAAGTCAATAATTTATAAACCAAACTATATACTTATCATATGACTTATCATTGCCATTTCTTGTTATTTACTGAAGACTAAGATATTATATCTACAAAAAGTCTTATGGGAGAATGGCAAACCAAAAATAATTAAAATGCCTGTTATCAGGAGGAGAGGAGAATAGATATAAACATAGTGTTATATTCATAGAATGGAATACATTCAAAACAAGTAAACAAATAGATAATAGATATATCAAATAAATAGCTAGAAATGTAAACATTCATAAGAAAACAAACTACTAATACTTAAAACATGAATGGATGACTCTCAAGTACATTGTATTGAGTACAAGAAGTTAAGTACAAGAGTAATTTATGTTAAATTAATTCAAATAGTGGCTCCTTCGCCATGAAAGCTGATGGATAGAGAAGAAACAAAGGATTTTTGATTGACCAGTGTGTCACAAGGGATATAAATATCTTATAATTGATAGGGATTGCCTGAGAATAATCAAGAAATATGTGTAAAAATAGTAAATAAAGGTGAGAACTTACCTTATTAGATATTATGACATAATAATTATACTGATATCAATTATATATGTGTATATATATACATACATGAACATATGTATACACATCTGCACATAAATATACCAGTATGCTTCATGTATTTATGTAAAGGAACCATTGAATTAAAATAACAAAGCAGAAGAAAAACCAAACATATGAAGATATATCATTGCATGGCATAAAAATATGAACTCCAAACCCAAATAATGTCACTTTGAAACCTAACTCTATTATTTCTCAACTGCAAAAATTAGACCACATACTTATACTCCCCAAGGTCAGATTTTTCATTTATATAATGGGAATATCATAATTGTTGACTTTTATGAATTGAACATTCTGTTCTCTTGATCTATGTGTCTGTATATACCTATGTGTCTGTATATATCTATGTGTCTGTATATATATATATTGGTATATATACCAATACCACACAATTTCGTTTACTCTAATTTTTTTTCCTTAGAATTGCTTTGTCTATTCGGGCTCTTACTGGAGCTGTATTAACTTAAGGATTGTTTTTCTAAGTCTATAAAAAATGATGTTGGTAATTTAATACAAATTGTGTTGAATCTGTAGATTGTTTTGGTCATTAAAGTCATTTTCATAATATTGATTATTTCAATCCATGAGAATGGGGATGTTTCTGCTTTTATTTGTGTCATCTGTGATTTTTTTCACCAGTGTCTTGTAGTTCTCCTTGTAGAGATTTTCAACTTCTTGGTTAAATGTATTTCAAGGTTTATTTTTTTTTAATTTTTTGTAGCCATTGTAAATGAGAATGAGTTCTTAATGGGGTTCTCAGCTTGAACATTATTGGTGTATAGAAATGCTACATTTTTGTACATTTATTGTGTATTGTAAAACTTTACAAAAGTGATTAATCAAATCTAGAAAATTTTTGGAGGACTCTTTAGGGTTTTCTAGTTATAAGATTATGTCATCAGCAAAGAGAGGTAATATAACTCCCTCTTTTCCAATTTGGATGCTTTATATATTTTTTTCTCTTGCCTGATTATTCTGACTACGACTTACAGTACTATGTTGAATAGATGTAGTAAAAGTGAACATCTTTGTCTTGTTCCAGTTGTTAGGTGGAATGCTTTCAACGTTCTCTTGTTCAGTATGATGTTGGCTGTGAGTTTGTTATATATATCTTTTATTATTTTGAGGTATTCCTTTGATACCTAGTTTGTTTAGGGCTTTTATCATGTAGAATTTTATTTAATGCTGTTTTTTGAACTGAAACGTGAGGTTGTTAATTGGAAATTTTTCTATATGATGTAGGCATTTAACATTGTAAGCTTTCCTTTTAGCACTGTCTTTTCTGTATCCCAGAGGATTTGATATGTTTTGTCTCTATTTTTACTTGTTTCCATTTTTTTAATTTATAGCATGATTTCATTGTTTACTGAAACATCATTCAGGAGCATGTTGTTTAATTTCTATCTACTTTTGTAATTTTGAGAATTGCTCTTGATATTTATTTCTAGTTTTATTCACTGTGGTTCAAGTATATACTTTATCTGATTTTGATTTTTTAAAATTTATTGAGACTTGGTTTATGGCCAAGTAAATGGTTTATTGTGGAGAATGGTCAATGCACAGGTGAGAAAAATGTGTGTTCTGCAGTTGTTGGATAGAATGTTCTGTAAACGTTTATTAGCCCATTTTCTCTAGCGTCCAGTTTAAGTTCAGAATTTGTTAATTTTCTTCTGCAATAATCTGCTTAGTGATATCAGTATGGTGTTGAAGTCCCCTAGTATTATTGGATTTATTCTTTCTCTTTTCTTAGTTTTAGTAGTATTTGCTTAATGAATCTGGGTGCTCCAGTGTTCAGTAGACACAGAATTATTATATCTTCCTGTTAAATTGAACACTTTATCATTATATTATGACGTTTTTTGTCTGTTTTGTAGTGTTGGCAGTTTAAAGTCTGTTTTATATAATGTAAATATAACTGTTCCTACTCATTTTTGGTATATTTTTGGATGGAATATCTTTTTCCACCACATTCTTTGAGACTGAGAATATTCTCACAAGTTAGGTTTCCTGAAGACAGTATATGGCAAAGCCTGTTTTTTTTTTATCCACTTCATCATCATTGTATATTTTTTATGTGGAACATTTATTTACATTCAAGAGGTTAATATTTATATGTGAGGGGCTTGTTACTATCAAATGTTAACTGTCATTGTAGATGCTTTGTAGTATCAATTGAGGAATTGCTTTAAATCTATGACCTGTGAATTTTCATGGGCTTTTAGGAGATATATATTTTCCTTTCATTTCCAGGTTTAGAATGTGTTTGACCATTTCTTGTAGGTCCAATCCAGTGGTGACACATTATCTTAGCATTTGCTTGTCAGGGGAAGTCTTTATTTCCTCTTACATGTGTGAATCTTAGTTTGGCAGGATACAACACTCTTGGCTGGAAGGTGTATTTTTTTTTTAAGCAGACTGAAAATAGGCCCTAATATCTTCTAGCTTGCAAGGTTTCTGCTGAGAAGTCTACAGTTAGACTGGTGGGATTTGCTTTAGAGGTAATTACACTCCTCTCCTGTAGCTTTCAATAAATATTTTTGCATTTACTTTGGATAGTCTGATGACTATATGTTTTTATAAGATTTTTCTTGCACAGAATCTTTCATGTGTTCTCTGAGCTTCTTTCATCTTGATGTCTAATTCTCTAGCTAGACCAGAGAAGTTTTACTAAATTATACAGTCAAATATGTTTTCCAAGCTTTTCAATTTTCCTTTCCCTCAGGAATGTCTATAACTCATAAATCTGTTTGCTTTGCATAAGACCATATTTTCAAAGGCTTTGTTTATATTTTTAATTATTTTTTCTGGCAACTTTCATCCAAAGGACCAGTCTTCAAGCTCTGAAATTTTTCTTCTGTTTGGTCTACTCCATTGTTAAAGCTTTTAATTATAATTAGTAATTTCTTCAATAATCTTTTCCAGCAGTTCTACTTTTATAATACAGATCTTCTTAGTAAATTTTTCATTAATATTCTGAATTGTTTCTCTGATTTCACTGTGTGGGTTTTCAACTTTCTTGGGATTTGCTGAGCTTCCAGGCAATCTATATTTTCAATTCTTTATCTGTAATATCAGAATTCTCATTTTGGTTAGCATCCATTGCTGGAGAAGTAGTGTGATATTTAGGGGGTGTTTTTCTTTTTGTGTTACCAAGGTTTTTTACATAGATTTTGTTTTCTATCTGGAGAAGCTATGATTTCTTATTTTTGAACTTGGTTTCATTTTGATGGGACTTTTTTATTTCCCCACGTTGAGGGGTATGACTGCAATTATGTTGTTTGGCTTCAATTCTAGCTGCTTTCAGGGTGACAAAGTTCTGTATGATTTCCTTGTTTATACATAGCTTTTGCATAGTGACTTTCCATATGCTGATTGTAATAGCAATGTTTAGGGAATATGAGTAGACTATCCTCTTTGGGGCTGGAAGTGCAGAGGTTTGGGAAGCTTATCTCATTACGTAGCACCAAGGTCCTCTGTCAACAGATTTTTCATTCTACAGTCCAGTAGTTGGCACTTACGAGTAAGAGCTGGCTCACTCTTAGATACCCCAAAGACTGTGGGAAGCACAGGTCCAATGGGAATGGCAAGGAGAGCTCATGGTGAGATGCACAAATGTATCTGATGGAAGAGGGCAGTCCACTGGCTACACACTGGGAAGGCAGGAAGGCAATCTAGTTTCCTGTCATAACCCTGTTCCAGGCCTCCTGCCCTTCAGTTCAGATAGACAGTTTCTATCTCTATGTTGCAATGAAACTGATGTTTGCACTTTCCTTAGCCCAAAACAGACAGCTCTGCAGCTGAACCACACTTTGCTACAAAAAAATCCTTCTGCTCTGTGTTGGAAGGGGCTGGGGGAAAATTTTTCAGTGATGCTACAGCCACTTTCAATAGCCTTGGAAAAGCTGTCCACAGGTGCACTCAAGCAACCCCCTGAAGCAACTTCAAGCAGAAAGATCAAAGTTGTGTCTGTTCCAGTGGATAAGGGGGCAGAATACTCCCTCTCCGTCTCCATTCCCAGTCGTTGGTGCCACCCGTCTCTTGGGGTAGGACCTTGTTTCTCCCCTTTAGAGCCTGGTACCATACTCACATCTCCAGTGGGTGGGGGCACAGTCACCTTCTGCTCAGAAGCAGGGACTCTCAGGCAGGGGAGAGTACACAACGTCTTCTTTGCCCAAAGGGTGATTTGGCACACTGCATTTCCCATTCCTCTAGGGGTAGCCCAATTTGAAGGCAAGACCTCCAGAAATCCTGCAGCTCTTCAGGGTCTTGACAGTCTCCTGTAGTTGCCACAGTCTCAGTGGGTTCTACCTGGTTATTTACAGGAAATCTATTGATGTAGAGACATAAAGGCCGAGATTCTCTGGGCAAAACAGTAGCCCACAATGGCTTCACAACCAATAAATTGCCTACCTCCTCAGCTTGGGTTTCAGGTGAGAGTGAGTGAAACTTTGAGAACTGGCCTCCTGATGCTCTGCTCTCAAGGACTTCTCAAGTGGCCACCAACAGCAGTGCCTGGGCTTGGGGGTGCGGAGAAGCTCACCAACATTTTGACAGTCAGCAATATGCTGCAGGTGGAAAAGGAGTAAAGAAACACCCAACCTACCCTTTCCATGGGATTACAAGCTCCTCAGGGGTCGTTATCTTCCAAACTCTTGCTGCCTTTTTTTTCTGTACCCCAGCTTCATCCCATGGGTTCTCTGACAGATTCTGAAACTCTTCCTTTAGTATTCTACTCAGGCCATGATCATTTACCTGTAACTTTGGTTTTTATTTCTGAGAAGAACCAGTTGGTAGTGTCTGTTGTTAGCCATCTGGGAAACAAAAACAAAAACAAAACCCATAGGTCTTATTTAAGAAAATATTTTCCTTCTATTAATTCAATGAAATTGTCACATAAGTTAAATCTCATGGAAAAAAAAATCTTTATTTTCTAAACATTTACCCTATATTTGATTAACCTATGATATTGTGATATAGTAACAAACTTATTGCATAAAATGTATTTAAACCTAAATGTAATTATCTTACTTGGCAGTAATTTGCTTTAGTTGGCTTATTATCTCCTCATATTACATTTTACTGCCTTTAGCATGGGGCTTTTTAAGCCAAATTTATTAAATGCTACCAGTCAACCATAACAATAGATGAAAAATATTTACCAGCCCACTAAATGTTTTACCAGCCCTTCTGCTTTTGTGACATCCCAAATGTAGTAAAATTAATGCAATTAGCATTCTTTATGAGTCATTCAGCAGTTCCTTTTCTTCAAATCCATAACAAGTGGCTTTTTTTCCTAAATTCTAGTCATTAATGGTGAATTGTACTTGATTTGACACATTGAGTACAATAGAATGTCTGGACAATCACAAAATAAAATATTTCTTATATAACAAATATTGAAATACATTAACGCATATTTTAAACCTGAATATTTAAGTACAATACTTGAGAGAGAATATAGCCAGGACAATAAATTATTGAACAAATGATTTTCCTTTGATTACTATACCTACTTTCCAAAAACTTATTTTATTTATGGGTGTGTGTGTGAAGAAATTCAGAGGTTTTAGTTTCAATCACTGTGGTCAGTACTTCATTTTCTATTATTCACAGAAAAATTGTTTTTCTGGGAATTGGCAACAGGATGGAACTAATAATAAAATATGACTCATGCAAATCCCTTATGATCATCTTACATTCTTACTCTTGTGCTACTGTTTCCCTGGCAATCTGTTACTGGTTTAAAGAGCAATGGCCTATAACTCTAGAAATATAGATTATTTTCTCACCTCTGACACTCATTCATGTTGGGGCCTTAGGTTTGTCATTTAACCTTTCTGGACTACAGTGTTACAAGGTCAGACAGTTAAGTAATTTCTAAGGCTTATCTATCTGGATTATTAAAAATTTTCATAATTCTTGGCCTGATTGTCACAAGGGGAAAGGACATAGCTAGTGGCAATTGCATCCTCAAAGTTATTTTGTTTAACATGTATATTATTTTTAAATTTCTCAGAATGAAATAATAATTATTATTGATGTAAATTTATCTTTAAAATGTGAGCATCATCTATCCTGGGCAATCAGCAAAGGTGTGAAAGAAATAGAAGACATTATCTAGCCTTGAAAAATATACAAAAACTGAAAAATACATAAAGACATTAATACATCATACATATAAACAAAGCTAGTCATAGTTCATATAAGAGAATTTTTATAAAAATTACACAGTTCAAAGGGTACAAAAATGGAATAAATTAAAAATTAAGAGAAACTGGAATTTACAGCTCAGTGAACACAGAGTTACACAAGGAAATAAGGGATTTATAGCATTCACCAAAAATTCAGAGACAGCTTACTATAGAGATCAAGGGAAAGATTATTTTATAATTGAGAAATAATCAAAAATGTCAGATTCTTCCAGGAGGTCAAGTGCTCATTCGATTTGTCAACGAAAACTATATGGTGACCTTGCAGAAGGCAGGTTAAGAATACCTCTAGTCAGCTGGGTGCAGTGGCCTATGCCTGCAATCCCAGGATTTTAGGAGGCTGAGTCAGGTGGATCATTTGAGGTCAGTAGTTTGAGACCAGCTTGGACAACATGGTGAGACTCCGTATTCACTAAAAATTCAAAAATTAGCCAAACATAATGGTGGGTACCTGTAATCCCAGCTATTTGGGAGGCTTTGGTAGGAGAATTGCATGAACCCCAGAGGAGGAGGTCTCAGTGAGCCAAGATCTTACCATCTCACTACAGCCTGGTGTCAAAGTGACACTTCATATCAAAAAAACAAAAACGAAAAAAAAAAAAAGAAGAAAAGAAAAAAGGAAGAGAGAAAGTAGAAAGAAAAGGGGAAGGAAGGAAATAAGGAAGGGAGGAAGGAAGGAAGGAAGAAAGGCAGGAAGGAAGGAAGGCAGGAAGGAAGGCAGGAAGGCAGATGGGAGGGAAGGAAGGAAGGAAGGCAGGAAGGCAGAAAGGCAGGAAGGAAAGCTTAATTGCATATAATAGTCCTTTTAACATTTTATTTCAAAAAAATTACCAATGTACAGAAAGTTGCAAAGGTAGAGTACAATCTCTTAGCTGCTAGGCAGAAAGAAAGTTTTCTGAGGGACAATTTGGTTAGTATAGGTCAACACAGACATCAAATGGGAACTGTAATAACCTTTTCCTATTTGTATTTTTTTTTCCTGCTTGGCATTTGTTCTTTGTGTACCCATCATTTACCAATGTGGCTTTCACTGGTAGGTTCAATGAATGTTGAATGAGTGGTATCTCTAAAGGTACTATCCATTCTAAATTTTTAGTGTCTTCTATTTTGTGAACTCATGAAGTTTGATTTCATTTCTTGAGAAATTTAAGGTATCATATGCTGTGAATGAAATGATTCAGGAAAAAAGTGATTAAGGCCACATTTTCTACTTTTTAAATTTCTTTATTGTTTTTAGAGGTGGTAGATTTATGAGGAAATTCACACATGCTGAACTCATGTAATTCTTATCTACACTGCATATGCTTATTCACAAAATCAAACCAAATATTTCCTGAGCCTTTGCTAAATTTACTTTGTGCTCGGAGTTGATTTGCTCTACATTTTCCTTTTAGTATAGAATTGTTGTTGTATGGTCTACCCGTATATCTCTGTTATAGACCATAACATAGTACACTGCATCTGTTCACATGCCTTACTTCCCTAGGCAATGAATGCTCCAAAGGGAAAATGGTGTATACTTTCATTACTTACATTTGTCCACTCAATGCCTTAGGAAATGCTTGTATATTTCCTTAAAATATATGTGCATTATGTGCATATTTTCTTAAGAAGTATGTACACACACACACACACACACACACACACACAAACTATATCCACACAGATGTATATATATATAAAGAACCAAGTACTCCTGCTGATCACCACAGATTTATAGAAGTCAAATTGTCTGCTAATTTGTAGTGACTATAATATAACATATCCTCATAAACCTTATTTAATATTTGAAGATCAGGGTTCTGTTAAATTAAAGGTAAAAATAGTTATATCATTCTTTTTCCTTTCTTTCTTTGTTTTCATTTTCAAATTTGTGTTTTTAAATCAGTTTGAGTAACTCTTCACAGGAATGAAATTTCCTAGAGTGACCTTGTCATAAGATCAGTGGGAAAGATAGCTGAACATATTATTAAATACTCACTTTAACTGTAACTAAAATTTGTGGTAAAGGTAATTAATTTTCCTTCATTAGTCTCTACTGTACAGTATCGAAAAGAATAGAAGTGAATTGCAAATGAAAGATTGCAATAGTCTTCTCCAAACCTGTATAGAAAAATATCTTGTATTTTATATTTTTAAAGCTTTTTAATGAAAAATACATTTCACTGAAAAATTTAAATTTGTGAAAGTGTCATGCATGCTTATTATAGAAAGCTTAAAAATTATAGGAAAGGAGATGATTGAAAATTTCAAATCTAGGTACACCATTTATAGAAAATTACTAACATTTTGACATACTTATTTTTTATTTATTTAAAGACATTTAATAGGACATCTTTAATGTTAAAAATTAAAACATATTTTAAGATTATTGAACATTTTATTTCAAAAAAATTACCAATGTACAGAAAGTTGCAAAGGTAGAGTGCAAAGAAGTCCTGTGTACTCTTCACCCAATTTTTCCCAGTGATTACCACGTTGATATGTATAGTACAATATTAAAAAGACTGACATGGGTCCAATGAGTGTGTATAGTTTTATGTCATTTTATCTATGTCATTTTATCCCACTGTACACAAAGTACAGAACTATTTCACAGCAGCAGTTTCTCTCTTTCTACTCCTTTAGAATCACATCCACATTCTCTACCCCACACACATGCTTGCTTTTCGTAAACCCCAACAATCATTATCTGTCTTGTATCTGTATAATCTTGTTATTTCAATAATGTTTTATAAATGTTATTATACAATGGAATGTGACATAAATGTGACAAAATATATAACCTTTTGAGAGTAGCATTTTTAAAAAATAATTATTTAATTTTTAATTTTTTAAGTTCTGGGGTACATTTGCAGAATGTGCAGGTTTTTTACATAGGCAAACGTGTGCATGGTGGTTTACTGCACCTATCAACCCATCACTTAGGTGTTAAGCCCAGCATGCACTAGCTCTTTCCCTAATGCTCTTCTTACCACGTCCTTCCCTGACAGGCCTCTGTAAGTGTTGTTCCCCACCCAATTTCCATGTATTCTCATTGTAAAACTGAAACAATTTAATATTTTAGGATATTGGCTTTTTAAATTATCTTTTCACTTTTTTCTTTACGTCTCTTGGGTCCATGAAAATGAAGCAATCAAAATTATTGAGTAATGAGTGGCTCCTTTTTCTTTATTTATAATCTTCTTTAATAAATCAATAAGTAACTTTGAATTTAATATACAATTTAAATAAGGGCTTGTAAAATAAATTGCAACTATCTGTATAAATTTTCCATGTTCCACCTCTGCTTATAATATAAACATCTTCCTGAATCTTACTGTTACCTATTTGTTGTTTATCTTTTTACATATTTTTAATTCATCAACATGTATTCCTGAAAGCATTATTGTTTTATATGGTTATTATTAATGTCAGAGAATTTTATTTAACTTTCATCGTATAAGTTAAATTCACAAAATCCCTTAATCTGTTTATTAATTTTAACCTCATATGGCTACGTATGTTCTTTAAGATAATTTAAATTGCTCTATTAATCAGGTTTATCATACAAAATTAAAATAATTTTCTTATCTCCAAAGTAACAGATACAGGTAGTAAACCTATCAAAGAATAAAGAAATCCATGAAGTAGAAAATACAAATCCATCCAGTTTCAGGATCAAACAGATAGCCTTTGTTAGAAGTTTAATATAAATTTTAACAGACGTAAATATTATGCCCAATTTTGAAGGCATTACTTCCAGTTGGTATATGTAGAGTATCTTCAATTTTTATAGCTGTAGCATAATATGTAAAACAATGTCTTATTAAGGATCATGTACAGAAAATCCCATTTATGTACTTTTAACAAATGTCTTTGTATGTATCGTTATTACATGTCTCTGTACATGTTTCTAAAAGAGACATTTAGTATTTAGAAGTGAATGAAAGAATACTGAAATTTTTGAGTTATAAAGATAATGCCACACATCAAGGGGTTTTCTCAACTGTCACACATTGTTTGAGAGTACCTATTTAACCCCACTTGATAATACTGGTTTTTATTAATTTTCTTGACACTGTGTTAGGTAAAGTCAATAACCAATGTACCATATATAGAAAACAATTCAGAATCATCTGTATCTGCTTAACTTTAAATATAATGCCTTGTGATTACATGTTCAAAGATGCATGGAAAAACAAAATTGAATAGATTTTACTCTTTGGGAAAGAGATGGTTTAATTTTAGCATGGGAATGTATCCAGAATAGAAGGGTTAATGGCTCAATTACTGCAACTTGAATGAACAACTGAACAAGTTTTTTTTTCTTTTTGTGAGCTTGAGGGTAAATTAAGACAACATTTAACTCCGTTTCTTATTAGCTGTGCATAAATTCTCCCAAGAGCCTAATTAACTGTCACAATAAGTGTCTCATCCATTTACAAAGGAGAACATTTTCTTTCCCCTTACATTCTGTCATGTAATAAACGACTTCAGTACTGAATATAGACTTGTTTTTTAAGTAGTGATATGACGTATGCTGAAGGTTACAACATTTTCTGAAATTAAATGGACATTTTTTTTGTGATACTGGGGTTATTGGCCTAATATTGAATAACAGAACACTTGTGAAGCAATGTATCCTCTTCTTGTTCATTTATTTTCAGAGTCTGTGACCACTGTTCTCTGAATTAGATGTAGATCTATTTTGATGTTTGAAATGTATCTGTTAACCTTTAAATAGTTAATTGTCAAGGTGTAATAAAAATGACTGAGGGAGTAAATAAAGCATTAGAGTGAGAGAGGGGAGAGAAAAGAAAAAGAAAGTCGTTTAATATTAGTAAAAGCAAATCATATATTCTTGTGAAAATACAGTCAGGATTTATATCAAATACCTAAAATTCACTGTCAAGCTCTGAGTCATTTACATTTTGGGCATCTTTAGGCTTAAGGAGTGGGTCAGCAGTTGTATACAGTGGAGTGCTTGAACTTGAGGCTGGAACATTGCACACACAAATCTTTACTCAGGAATGCTTGTGCACACAAAAGCAAGACCCTTCCCATGGCAGAAAAGGCAGAGGCAGAGGGGACAAAGAGTCTGGGGTGGATCATACAGCCTCATTCATGTTCAGGCTTTGATTTTCTAAAAGACAATCTACTTTGAACCCAAATTTTGGGGATAATGTAAACAAATTATTTTGTTAGTTGTGTTTTTAACTTTTAAACATTTACATAGGAAGTATGTGTACTTCCAACTGTACCCTTGGCCTCAAGCCCTATAAATGTTAGGAGATATTTTTTTTTCTCAAAATAATTGTGAAAATTCAGGCTGTCAAATTAAGTACAAAGAAAAACAGTATTAGAGTTTAGATCCAAACTTTATTAATAGATTAGGCTGTATATTACAAAAAATGAGACTCACAAAAAAATTCTCATCCCATTTTCTTTCAGTAATCAAAGTTTGAAAGACTTTTATACTTTGTGCATCCTCATTTTTTTCTCATCCTCATCTCCAGCTTTCTCAATCTATTTTTAATGCTGCATCAAAATGGCTTTTTGGAGATTCTACATTCTAATGTATTAATTGCTAGTTAATCCTTTTTTCTGTCTCTACTTCAATTTTTGCCTCTATAGTTTCTGTCCACATATAATTTTTTTAAATTGTACTTTAATTTCTGGGGTACATATGCAGATCTTGCAGGACAATTGCTAGTATAGGTACACACTTGCCATGGTGGTTTGCTGTCTCCATCCCCCCGAAGACCTACATGTATGTCTCTGTGTTAGCCCTACCTAACCTCCGCTCCCCCCACTTTTCCTCCCCTAGCCTCCCAACCTCCAATATAACCCAGTGTGTGATGTTCCTCTCCCTGTGCCCATGTGTTCTCATTGTTCAACACCCACCTATGAGTGAGAACATGCAGTGTTTTGTTTTCTGTTCTTGTGTCAGTTTGCTGAGAAAGATGGTTTCCAGATTGATCCATGTCCCTACAAAGGACATGAACTCATAGATTTTTATGTCTGCATAGTATTTCATGGAGTATATTTGCCACATTTTCTTTGTCCAATCTATCATTGATGGGCATTTGCGATGGTTCCAGGTCTTCACTATTGTAAACAGTGCCTCAGTAAACATATTGTCTTTATAACAGAACAATTTATAATCCTTTGGGTATATAACTAGTAATGGGATGGCTGGGTCAAATAAAATTTCTATTTCTAGATCCTTGAGGAATTGCCACACAGTCTTCCACAGTGGTTGAACTAAGTCACACTCCCACCAACATTGTAAAAGTGTTGCTATTCCTCCACATTCTCTCCAGCATCTGTTGTTTCTAGATTTTTTAATGATCACCATTCTAACTGGCATGAGATGGTATCACAATGTGGTTTTGATTTGCATTTCTCTAATGACCAGTGATGATGATCTTTTTTTTTATATGTTTGTTGGCCTGATATATGTGTTCTTTTGAAAAGTGTCTGTTTATATCCTTTGCCCATTTTGAATGGGTTTATTTCTTTTTTTCTTGTAAATCTCCTTTAGTTATTTGTAGATTCTGGATATTAGCCCTTTGTCAGATGGGAAGATTGCAAAAATTTTTTCCCATTCTGTTGGTTGCTTGTTTACTGTAATGACTGTTTCTTTTGCTGTGCAGAAGCTCTGGAATTTAATTATATTTCATTTGTCTATTTTGGATTTTGTTGCCATTGCTTTTGGTGTTTTAGTCATGAAATCCCTGCCTATGCCTATGTCCTGAATGGTATTGCCTAGGTTTTCTTCTCAGGTTTTTATGGTGTGAGGTCCTATGTTTAAATCTTCAATCTATCTGGAGTTAATTTTAGTGTAAAGTATAAGTAAGGGGTCCAGTTTCAGCTTTCTGCACATAGCCAGCCAGTTTTCCCAAAACCATTCATTAAACAGGGAATCTCTTCCCCATTGTGTGTTTTTGTCAGGTTTATCAAAGATCACATGTTTGTAGATGTGTGGTGTTGCTTTTGAGGCCTCTGTTCTGTTCCATTGGTCTATATCTCTGTTTTGGTACCAGTACCATGCTGTTTTGATTACTATAGCCATGTAGTATATTTTGAAGTCAGGTAGTGGGACTAAATATATGTGCACCCAATACAGGAGCACCCAGATACACAAGGCAAGTTCTTAATGACCTCCAAAGAGACTTATACTCCAGCACAATAATAGTGGGTGACGTTAACACTCCTCTTTCAATATTAGACAAATCAACGAGACAGAAAATCAACAAGGATATCCAGGACTTGAATGTAGATCTGGACCAAGCAGACCTAATAAACATATACAGAACTCTCCACCTGAAATCCAAAGAATATAAATTATTCTCAGCACCACTATTTACTTACTCTAAAATTGACCACCTAATAGGAAGTAAATCACTCCTCAGCAAATGCAAAAGAACGGAAATTATAACAAACCATCTCTCAGACCACAGTGCAATCAAATTAGAACTCAGAATTAAGAAATTCACTCAAATCTGCACAACTACATTGAAATTGAATAACCTGCTCCTGAATGGCTAGTGAATAAATAATGAAATAAAGAAAGAAATATGGATGTTCTTTGAAACCAATGAGAATGGAAAGACAATGTACCGGAATCTCTGGGACACATTTATAGCAGTATCTAGAGGGAAACTTATAGCAATAAATGCCCACATGAGAAGGGAAGAAAGTTCTAAAGTTTACACCCTATCATCAAAATTGAAAGAACTAGAGGAGCAAGATCAAACAAACTAAAAAACTAACAGAAGACAAGAAATAATTAAGCAGAACTGAAGGATACACACACACACACACACACACACACACACACACGCCCTTCCAGGAGCTGGTTTTTTGAAAAGATCAACAGAATAGAAAGACCACTTGCCAGACTAATAAAAAAGAAAGGAGAGAAGATTCAAATAGATGTAATAAAAAACACTAAATAGGATATCACCACCAATTCCACAGAAATATCCGAAGTCATCTGCCAAGTTTTAAGTTCCACAAATTTCGAGGACAGGGGCAAAATGTTGCTGGTCCCTTTGCTAAAACATAACAAGAATCATCATTTCTCCAGTGTCCAAAAAAATTCTCATTTCCATCTGAGAACACCTCAACCTCAACTTTATTGTCCATATTGCTACAGGCATTTTGAGTAAAGTCTTTCAACATATCTCTAGAAAGTTCCAAACTTTTCCACATTTCTCTGTCTTTTTTACAGCCCTCCAAACTGTTCCAACATCTGCTTGTTACCCAGTTCCAAAGTCACTTCCACATTTTGTAGTATCTTTTCAGTAGCACCCTACTCCTGGTACCAATTAACTGTATTAGTTCTTTTCCACACTGCTAATAAAGACTTGCCTGAGACTGGGAAATTTACAAAAGAAAGAGATTTATTGGACTTATAGTTCTACATAGCTACAGAGATCTCACAATCATGGCAGGAGCAAGGAGGAGCAAGTCACATCTTACCTGGATGATAGCAGGAAATAAAAGAGAACTTGTGCAGGGAAATTCTCCCTTATAATACCAACAGATCTCATGAGACTTATTCTCTATCATGAGTACGGCAAAGGAAAGATCTGTCCCCATGGTTAAATTACCTCCCACCGAGTCCCTCCCACAATATGTAGGGATTCAAGATGAGATTTGGGTGGGGAAACTCCCAAACCATATCATATAAAAATACTGAGTAAGTAAAAGGTTCTACTACTCATATTATCTATCATTTTAACTTTAGCTATCCTAATAGATATAGAACAGCATTGTTATGTGGTGATTATTTGTGGTTCCTTATTTACAGTTATTTTTATGTTTTTGTTTGTCACATGCATTTTTTTAAGTAGAATGCTTGTTCAAGCAAATCCTTGTTTGCCATACTAATCTTATTTTCCATATTAATTTATAATATTTTTTCATCTATATGTGTTTTTAAATTTCATGCTTATAAATTATATATGCATGTATGTGTATGTATACGTATATTTTGAGCCTAGAAGTCTTGCCCATTCTCAGTTAGACTTTGATATTAGGAGGTATAAGTTTTAATGCTGTAGTATAAGCCTAACAATATAGTAATATTTTATTATATCAATGATACTATAATACTAATAACTCATTATAAGACTATAATGTCTTATAATGCATTGCAGTAGTTAGTGTACTTTATATTAGTGGCTGGTGCTGTACGGCATCAAAATCAAATTTATATATAATGAACATATATCCATCTAAAGAGCTAAAATCTCCTATTATTTCTAGTAACTTGCTAAGATTATTTTTATCTCAGAGCAAAATACAATAGAAATAAATAAGAAATAAAATGTTGGGACAAATAAAAAACAAATGTCAAAATGGTAGATACATGCTCAACCATAACAAGATTAACATTAAATGTAAATAGCCCAAACGACACAATTAAAAGGCAGGTTTTCTTCAGATTCAGTAAATAAGCAAGAGGCAACTATATGCTACTTACAAAAATTTAAATATAAAGAATATGTTGATATCAAATAAAAAGATGAAGGAATTTAACTTGTTAACATTAATCAAAAACTAAAGTAGGCATGTAAATATAACTAATTTCAAAGTAAAGAATTTGGTACCTATACACCATGGAATATTATGCAGCAATCAAAAATGATGAGTTTTTGTCCTTTGTAAGGACATGGATGAATCTGGAGAACATCATTCTCAGCAAACTGACACAAGAACAGAAAAAGAAATACTGCATATTCTCACTCATAGGCGGGTGAGAAAAATGAGAACACATGGACACAGGGAGGGGGTTTACTACACACTGGGGTCTATTGGGGGGAATGGGGGAGGGACAGCGGGAAGGGCTGGGGAGGGATAACCTGGGGATAAATGCCAAGTGTGGGTGAAGGGGAGGAAGGCAGCAAAACACACTGCCACGTGTGTAACTATGCAACTATCTTGCATGTTCTGTACATGTACCCCAAAACCTATAATGCAGTAAAAATTTAAAAAATTAAAAAAAGAAATAGAGTCATTTGTTAATTATAATATGATATGCACCAAATAACAGAGAGTATCTATCTGTCATCTATCTATTTCTCTATCTATCCATCCATCTATGAAGCAAAGCTGATAGAACTATAGAATTACACACAGAAATAGACTTACCTACAATTATAATTTAAAATCACACTTCAGTGCTACTGATTATTACTAGAATAAAAAAGAACAGAAAATCAGGACATTAGAGCACTGTGTGTATCATTTTTATATCATCCATTTTTTTCCTCTTTATAGTCACATTTTCTTCTAGTACCTTAAATATGTTTAGCCTATTGACAATAATTGCTTAAACTTCCTTTGCAGATTCATCATTTCATTCATATGTTTTTCTATTGACAGAATTCCTCTAGGCTGTAAGCCATATTTCCAAATGTTTTAATGATTTATTAAACTCTGTGAATCTTGTATTTTTGGTTCTGAGATTTTATTTTAAGTGTTTTTAATAGTGCTGAATTTTGTTTGTACATGCTGTTAAGTTACTTTGAGTCCACAGGATTCTTTCCAGGCTTGCTTATAAACTTTGTTTAGTGCAAATATATATATGTATATGTATATATGTATATATATATATATATATATATATATATATATATATATATATATATTTATATATCTAAATTTTCCCTAGATATATTTATTTTCCCAATATATATATCCCTAAATTTTATATATCTAAATTTTATATATCTAAAATATATATATCCCTATCTTTTATATAGCTAAATTTTCCATATATATATATATGGAAAATTTAGCTGTCTCACTAAAAAGATCTCTCCCTAATTGTCTTACCTTATGCACTGTGCATTACAATGTCTTTTCTAATTAGCTTGTAGCAAGGTAAGCTTAGTTTTCAAAGATCTCTGTAGTACAATGTTATAGTAACTCTTTCCTGTGTCTTAGTACTTTATCCTTATTTCCAGATCATTACAAATTCTTATTTAATTATGTTTTGTTATTTTGTCTGCCAAAGCCTTTAAAATAAATTTAGTCTTTATTTAAAGGAGATGATGAAGATAAATTTTTCATATATTTTTCATAAGTGTTATATCTGAATCATTTCTGCTGGAGGTATTTTAAAATAATAATATGACAGGTTTATATCCACAAGTTTGATGAACTAGATTAAATAGAATACTTATTTCTTGAAAGACACAAATTACTAAAATGCACAACACAAGGAGAAATAATCTGAATGGAACCACTTATATAAATTAAATCAATCATTTATACCTCTCAAAACAGAAAACACCAGACCCAAGTACATTTATTAACGAATTCTACCTAAAATTTAAGAATAAAATTATTACATTTTGATACAGTGTTATTCATAATATAGAAACAGACTCATTCTATCAGGGTAACATCACTTGCATACTAAAACCAGAAAAAAATTGCTAGAAAGAAAAATTGGAGATTCGTTTATCTCATTAGCATACTTGTAAACCCCACAAAAAGTAGCAAATAAAATCAAATAATGTAATAAAAATTGTATAACATGAACTAGTAGGATTTATGCCAGATATGCAAGACTGCTTCATTATCTATAAAGTAATTAATATAACCATCACAGTAATAATCAAAATCTGCAAAATTAGACAGTGATATCAATAAATGTAGAGAAATATTTAACAAAATGTCACTTTCATATTTTAAAAAGAGAAGATAAAGCTTTTAGCAATTTAAGAATACATAGAAATATCTGCAATTTTATTTTTAAAAATCTCCCAAGGCCTGCAGCTGTCACCTTAATGGCAGAAAAGCAGCAGTTTTCCTCCTAAGACCAGGAATAAAGCAAATATATCTATTCTCAATCAATACTATTCAGTATCATACTGAAAATCCTAGATAAGACAATCAGGTAAGAAAATTAAATAAAAGGTATATGGATTGGGAAAGAAGATATAAAGTTTTCTTTGCTAACAGATGACATTTTTGGCTGTGGAGAAGATCTCAAAGACTTATCATCAACAAAACATCTTGAACGTAATAAAAATTACAGCAAGGTCGATAATTAGGTTTAATTAAAATTAAAGTGTGTTTTGCAAAAGACACTGTTAAGAGGATGAAAACAGTCTACAGAATAGGAGAAAATCTGATGTTTATCCAAAATATATAAAAACTCTTAAACACTTAAAAATTAAAATGAAACAGCTCAATTTAAAAGAAAAAAATAAAATAAGTAAAATATATAAAGTGACACCTCGCTAAGAGTGAAACACAAATGGCATATAAGCATAAGAAAGGATGCTGAACTTTATACCTCTTTAGAGAATTCTAAACTAAACTAGCAATAGTATACTATTATATGCCTATTAGAATGGCTAAGGCCACAACACTGACAGTATTAATGTATCGAGAACCAGCTGGGCCAGGAGACCCCCTTCCACCCAAGCAGTGCTGAAGGTATTTGAGACATAGATAACCCAGGTAGCACAACAGAGAGGATCTATCCTGGGGACCAACAGCCTGAGAGCCTGTGGGGCTGACAGCTCTTCAGGCTGAGGATCCCAAGCAGATTATCATCCATATATTTATTTGCTCTTTGACAGGTGATTTTTATTAATACACAGGTGCTCTACATTTACTCATAACTCAAGAATATACCAACTAGGCAGCTGTTACCCAGCTACCACAAATGACAAACTAAAAGGTATCCTCCACAAAGGAGCTACAGGGGCAGGGTAAACGTATTGTTTCTTAACATCTTCCCATTTTTTTCAACAAAGCTAGGTAAGCAAGTTCAGCTCTATCTTGGTGAACCATTTCTTGCAGTGTTCTGGATCCGTAATTGCAAACTACACAAAGAGAAACAAAATGGATTAGTAACATAATCACAATAGCAGTCCTAGATCCTCCAGGTGTTTTTATCCAAATATTAGGGCTATCAATCTATCACCAGCTTTCTCAAGCACCTCAGAACCCGATTAACTACCTACTCTTACATTTCTTTCATAAGGAGTTGGGACACAGAAATCTTTTGGGAAATACAGTGGAAGTTGTTCTTCTGTAACTACTTCTTGTTGAAAAAAGGTGGCGAGTGACCTCTGTGTCCCTCCTCCTTGCTTGCTGTCTAAAGGTCTTTCCAAGTGCTGTTTTATTCTCTCCCAATTATGTTCAGTCCCATTGTATTTTTTTTTTAATTTTTATTGCATTATAGGATTTGGGGTACATGTGCAGAACATGCAAGATAGTTGCATAGGTACACACATGGCAGTGTGTTTTGCTTCCTTCCTCCCCTTCACCCACACTTGGCATCCATCCCCAGGTTATCCCTCCCCAGCCCTTCCCGCTGTCCCTCCCCCATTCCACCCAATAGACCCCAGTGTGTAGTAGACCCCCTCCCTGTATCCATGTGTTCTCATTTTTCTCACCCACCTATGAGTGAGTATATGCGGTATTTCTTTTTCTGTTCTTGTGTCAGTTTGCTGAGAATGATGTTCTCCAGATTCATCCATGTCCTTACAAAGGACACAAACTCATAATTTTTGATTGCTGCATAATATTCCATGGTGTATATGTGTCACATTTTCCCAGTCCAGTCTATCATCGATGGGCATTTGGGTTGGTTCCACTTCTTTGCTATTGTAAACAGTGCTGCAATGAACATTCGTGTGCATGTGTCCTTATAATAGAACGATTTATAGTCCTTTGGACATATACCCAGTAATGGGATTGCTGGGTCAAATGGAATTTCTATTTCTAGGTCCTTGAGGAATCGCCACACTGTCTTCCACAGTGGTTGAACTAATTTACACTCCCACCAACAGTGTAAGAGTGTTCCTATTTCTCCACATCCTCTCCAGCATCTGCTGTCTCCAGATTTTTTAATGATCGCCATTCTAACTGGCGTGAGATGGTATCTCAATGTGGTTTTGATTTGCATCTCTCTAATGACCAGTGATGATGAGCATTTTTTTAATGTGTTTGTTGGCCTCATGTATGTCTTCTTTTGTAAAGTGTCTGTTCATATCCTTTGCCCATTTTTGAATGGGCTTGTTTGTTTTTTTTTTTCCTGTAAATCTGTTTGAGTTCTTTGTAAATTCTGGATATCAGCCCTTTGTCAGATGCGTAAACTGCAAAGATTTTTTCCCATTCTGATGGTTGCTGATTCACTCTAGTGACTGTTTCTTTTGCCGTGCAGAAGCTGTGGAGTTTGATTAGGTCCCATTTGTCTATTTTGGCTTTTGTTTCCAATGCTTTTGGTGTTTTGGTCATGAAGTCCTTGCCTACTCCTATGTCCTGAACGGTTTTGCCTAGATTTTCTTCTAGGGTTTTTATGTTGTCAGGTCTTATGTTTAAGTCTTTAATCCATCTGGAGTTAATTTTAGTGTAAGGTGTCAGGAAGGGGTCCAGTTTCTTCTTTCTGCACATGGCTAGCCAGTTTTCCCAACACCATTTATTAAATAGGGAATCCTTTCCCCATTGCTTATTTTTGTCTGGTTTATCAAAGATTATATGGTTGTAGATATGTTGTGTTGCCTCCGATGCTTCTGTTCTGTTCCATTGGTCTATATCTCTGTTTTGGTACCAGTACCATGCTGCTTTGATTACTGTAGCCTTGTAATATAGTTTGAAGTCTGGTAGTGTGATGCCTCCCTCTGTGTTCTTTTTGCTTAGAATTGACTTGGCTATGCGGGCTCTCTTTTTGGTTCCATATGAAATTCCTGGTGTTTTTTTTCCAGTTCTGTGAAGAAATTCAATGGTAGTTTGATGGGGATAGCATTGATTGTGTAAATTACTTTGGGCAGTATAGCAATTTTCACGATATTGATTCTTCCTAACCATGAACATGGAATGTTTCTCCATCTGTTTGTGTCCTCTCTTATTTCATTGGGCAGTGGTTTGTAGTTTTTCTTAAAGAGGTCCCTTACGTTCCTTGTGAGTTGTATTCCTAGGTATTTTATTTTCTTTCTAGCAATTGTGAATGGTAGTTCGTTCTTGATTTGGTTCTCTTTAAGTCTGTTATTGGTGTATAGGAATGCTTGTGATTTTTGCACATTGATTTTATATTCTGAGATTTTGCTGAAGTTGCTTATCAGTTGCAGGAGCTTTTGGGCTGAGGTGATGGGGTCTTCTAGGCATACTATCATGTCGTCTGCAAATAGAGACAATTTGGCTTCCACCTTTCCTATTTGAATACCCTTTATTTTTTTTTCTTGCCTGATTGCTCTGGCTAGAACTTCCAGTACTATGTTGAATAGGAGTGGTGAGAGAGGGCATCCTTGTCTAGTGCCGGATTTCAAAGGGAATGCTTCCAGTTTTTGCCCATTAAGTATGATATTGGCTGTTGGTTTGTTGTAAATAGTTTTTATTACTTTGAGATATGTTCCATCAATACCAAGTTTATTGAGGGTTTTTAGCATAAAGGGCTGTTGAATTTTGTCAAATGCCTTCTCTGCGTCAATTGAGATAATCATGTGGTTTTTGTTTTTGCTTCTGTTTATGTGGTGAATTACATTTACAGACTTGCGTATGTTGAACCAGCCTTGCATCCCTGGGATGAATCCTACTTGATCATGATTGATAAGTTTTTTAATGTGCTGTTGCAATAGGTTTGCCAGTATTTTATTGAAGATTTTTGCATCTATGTTCATCATGGATATTGGCCTGAAGTTTTCTTTTCTTGTTGAGTCTCTGCCAGGTTTTGGTATCAGGATGATGTTGGTCTCATAAAATGATTTGGGAAGGGTTCCCTCTTTTTGGATTATTTGGAATAGTTTCAGAAGGAATGGTACCAGATCCTCTTTGTGTGTCTGGTAGAATTCGGCTGTGAACCCATCTGGACCTGGGCTTTTTCTGTGTGGTAGGCTCTTAATTGCTGCCTCAACTTCAGACCTTGTTATTGGTCTATTCATAGTTTCGGCTTCCTCCTGGTTTAGGCTTGGGAGGACACAGGCGTCCAGGAATTTATCCATTTCTTCCTGGTTTACTAGTTTATGTGCATAGATTTGTTTGTAGTATTCTCTGATGATGGTTTGAATTTCTGTAGAATCTGTGGTGACTTCCCCATTATCGTTTTTTATTGCATCTATTTGGTTGTTCTCTCTTTTCTTTTTTATCAGTCCGGCTAGTGGTCTGTCTATTTTGTTGATATTTTCGAAAAACCAGCTCTTGGATTTATTGATTTTTTGAAGGGTTTTTTGTGTCTCTATTTCCTTCAGTTCTGCTCTGATCCCTTAGTTATTTCTTGTCTTTGGCTAGGTTTTGAGCTTTTTTGATCTTGCTCCTCTAGCTCTTTCAATTTTGATGATAGGGTGTCAATTTTGGATCTCTCCACTCTTCTCATGTGGGCACTTATTGCTATATATTTCCCTCTTCAGACTGCTTTAAATGTGTCCCAGAGATTCTGGTACATTGTGTCTTCATTCTCGTTGGTTTCAAACAACTTTTTTATTTCTGTCTTCATTTCATTGTTTATCCAATCAACATTCAAGAGCCAATTGTTCAGTTTCCATGAAACTGTGTGGTTCTGAGTTATGTTTTGAATTCTGAGTTCCAACTTGATTGCACTATGGTCTGAGAGACTGTTTGTTATGATTTCAGTCGTTTTGCATTTGCTGAGGAGTGTTTTACTTCCAATTATATGGTCAATTTTGGAGTAGGTGTGATGTGCTGAGAAGAATGTATATTCTGTGGATTTGGGGTGGAGAGTTCTGTAAATGTCTATCAGGTTTGCTTATTCCAGGTCTGAGTTCAAGTCCTGGATATCCTTGTTAATTTTCTGTCTGGTTGATCTGTCTGCTATTGACAGTGGAATGTTAAAGTCTCCCACTATTATTGTGTGGGAGTCTAAGTCTCTTTGTAAGTCATTAAGAACCTGCCTTATATATCTGGGTGCTCCTGCATTGGGTCCATATATATTTAGAATCGTTAGCTCTTCTTGTTGTATGGATCCTTTTACCATTATGTAATGACCTTCTTTGTCCCTTTTGATCTTTGTTGCTTTAAAGTCTATTTTATCAGAGACGAGAATTTCAACTCCTGCTTTTTTTTGCTCTCCATTTGCTTGGTAAGTCTTCCTCTATCCCTTTATTTTGAGCCTTTGTGTATCCTTGCGTGTGAGGTGGGTTTCCTGGATACAGCACACCGATGGGTTTTGGTTTTTTATCCAATTTGCCAGTCTGTGTCTTTTGATTGGTGCATTTAGCCCATTTACATTTAGGGTTAATATTGTTATGTGTGAATTTGATACTGCCATTTTGATGCTAGCTGGCTGTTTTTCCCATTGGTTCATGTAGATTCTTCATTTTGTTGATGCTCTTTAGCATTTGGTATGCTTTTAGGATGGCTGGTACTGGTTGTTCCTTTCTTAGGATGGCTGGTACTGGTTGTTCCTTTCTATGTGTAGTGCCTCTTTCAGGATCTCTTGTAAAGCAGGCCTAGTGGTGACAAAATCTCTGAGTACTTGCTTGTTCGTGAAGGATTTTATTTTTCCTTCACTTATGAAGCTCAGTTTGGCTGGATATGAAATCCTGGGTTGAAAGTTCTTTTCTTTAAGGATGTTGAATATTGGCCCCCACTCTCTTCTGGCTTGTAGAGTCTCTGCCGAGAGATCTGCTGTGAGTCTGATGGGCTTCCCTTTGTGGGTGACCCGACCTCTCTCTCTGGCTGCCCTTAGTATTTTCTCCTTCATTTCAACCCTGGTGAATCTGACGATTATGTGCCTTGGGGTTGCTCTTCTTGCAGAGTATTTTTGTGGTGTTCTCTGTATTTCCTGGAGTTGAGTATTGACCTGTCTTGCTAGGTTGGGGAAATTTTCCTGAATAATATCCTGAAGAGTATTTTCCAGCTTGGATTCATTCTCTTCATCACATTCTGGTACACCTATCAAACGTAGGTTGGGTCTCTTCACATAGTCCCACATTACTTGGAGATTTTTTTCATTCCTTTTTGGGCTTTTTTCTTTAATCTTGGTTTCTCATTTTATTTCATTGAGTTGATCTTCAACTTCTGATATTCTTTCTTCTGCTTGGTCAATTCAGCTGTTGAAACTTGTGCATGCTTTGCGAAGTTCTCGTGTTGTGTTTTTCAGCTCCTTTAATTCGTTCATATTCCTCTCTAAGTTGTCCATTCTTGTTATCAATTCCTTGAATCTTTTTTCAAACCTTTTTTTCAATTTTCTTAGTTTCTTTGCACTGATTTAGAACATGTTCTTTTAGCTCACTGAAGTTTCTCATTATCCAGTTTCTGAAGTCTAAATCCATCATTTCGTCACACTCATTCTCCGTCCAGCTTTGTTCCCTTGCTGTTGAGGAGTTTTGGTCCTTTTTAGGAGGTGAGGTATTTTGGTTTCGGGTGTTTTCCTCCTTTTTGCGCTGGATTCTTCACATCTTTATGGATTTATCCACCTGTCGTCTTAGTAGTTGCTGATTTTTCAATTGGGTCTCTGTGTGGATGCCCAGATTGTTGTTGATGAAGTATTTCTCTTACTTATTTTTTCTTCTTAGAGTGTAGCCCCTCTGCTCTACGACTGCTGAGGTCCACTCGAGGCCCTGCTTTTCTGAGGTACACCTGTAGCAGCCTCTGCGCCTTCACCAAGGGCTGCAATCCCGAGTCGCCTCTACGACGCCATCTTGGAACCCCTCCTCCATTGTATTTTTTAGAGTTAAAGGAGTCAATTTGTAACTCTCTAATCAGCACAAGATAGGAGGGGTTTAACACAGCTCTGAATCTAAAGAGCTTTTATTTCTTATAAACTCATAATGAGTAAGAATTAGGGCCTGATTCTCTATTATATTTTCCTTTGCAGATTTTTATTGGTTTTACGTCAATAAGTGTTTTTCAGAGTTCTTTTTATTCAGCTCTTAACATTGGCCATACTATTTTTGGTCATGGTTTTATTAATCCCCCATCTCTCCAGATAATAGAATTGTTGATCTCAATATGTATAAATACCAAATAATTATAGTTCCTTATCCACCATCTTAATTCCATGTTACTACTGACAGGTGCAATAAAATGCTAAGCATCTTCTTAGGAGACCAATAATTCCACAGGAATTGTTGCACAGCACCTCAGCCTCTATCACAACATAGATTTCCTGGATTAATGTTCTTAACTTAGAGGACCATTCTTTACTTTATTTGCATTGAGGTTTTGATGGCCAAAACATTGTTGCTTTATTTCCTAAATTATTACAGAAAATACTAAGGCCATAGATTATTAAAGGAAGGAAAGAATATATGCCCAATATGTGAATTTTTTTTTTATTTCTATCGCAACTCCGGAAATACTTACTTTAATTATGATAACCATCATCATGATTACCATAATATGTTGTCCTATTTTCTTTAGGTTTTTCTCCACTATTTATAAAACCTTCTTTAATTTGACCCCAAGTTGGTGGTGATGTTCGGTGTTCCCTTTGCGGGAACAGCATTTCAACTCAATGTTAGTCTTACCATTTCTGTGACTGAGGGGTCCTCTGCAAGTCTTTTTGGTATCTGGCTTATAGCATGGCTTTAAATGTCTGGATGGTACCAACACCGGTTGTTGATTTGGACTGGCAGAAATACAACTGAATCTTCTCTCTCAGGTTATTACATTACCTATTTCCAAATCCTTTGTGAGTGGATCTCACCACCAGATTAATTGCCTTACAGTTTCTTACCTGGATTGTTTATTCAGATGTTGTTCAGCAACTAAATTTTCTAAAGCCTCCAATTTTTCTTTTGTTAGTGGCTGTTGTTTTATCCATAAAGGTTTGTTTGCCATCCATTCAAGGCAATAGTCTCTGGAGGCTTTGAAATGGTCACCATCAAAAATAATATCATATGTCCTGACAAGATTCTTGTCCTTCAGTTTTCAAAAATTCCCCTGGGTCCTGCAAATTCTTCTCCAGTTCTATCCCAGGTACATAGCTTTTTTCCTGTATCGTTTCGTGGCCTTGGAGGCTATATAATTGTGTAGGTATTAAAACTTGAGCTCCCCTTTGCTGCAACAAATGTCCTCCTCACAAATTAACAGGGATTTGCATCACAATAGGTTGAATCTTTCTAAGCTATCCATCAGGCCCTTCACAGGTTAAAATGCTACTTTGATACACTTCAGAGGCCTGCCCTACTCTAAGCACATTGAACTTAGCATTTTCCACAGGACAAGTGACCAATTTTAGAAAGAAATAATCGAAACATCTGCTCCAGTATCTACCAATCCTTTAAATTTCTTTCCTTAAGTCGTAGTCTCAAATGTAGGATGTTTACCAGTAATTTGATTTACACAATATGCTGCTCTGTCTTGTTTGTTGGTACCTCCAAGTCCTCTAGTTCTTTTAGTTTTACTTTTTTCTATTTTTTCATATGCTATAACTAAAAGCTGTGCTATGCGTTCCCCAGGCTCAGCATTCCAAGGAACGAAATAAGACACTACAATTTGAATTTCCTTTATATTCCACATCAATCACTCCTGAATGAATTGTAACTCCTTGAGTAGTAAGACTAGGTTTTCCTAGAAGTAAGCCCACAGTTACAGGGGGTAAAGGGCCACAAACTTCTGTAGATATTTTTTTGCGGTGGCTCTCCTGGTAGAATGCTTACCCTTTGAGAACTGCATAGATCTGCTGTGCTTCCAGCTGTGGTAGGGAACAAACATTGTATAGGCATGAGGAAATAGCTCATACTAAATAGGCCTTGGTTGGGATTGGGGACCCAGGCTGGTCCCTCAACCTGTTTGCTGAAATCAGATTTCCTTCTTTGAAAAACCTTCAATGACATTGATTTGTCCAATGCCTTCCTTTTCTACATCTGAGACATATTCTGGGCTCAGTAACCTTTTGCTTTAAAGAAGGTAATTGCCTTGTTTTTTGTAAAAATTTTGGATTAAAGTATCCAAGTCTATTGGAATCAGCTGGTAAGAAGTAGCTACGTTCTTTAATAATCCTAGCATAAATGGAGCCACAGGCCCATACTGGCTAATGGCTTTTTTAAACTCCTTCAGCAATTTGAAATGAAGGGGTTCAAAAGCAACCTATACTTGCCCCTGCTGATCTTGAGGGTGAACAACAACTGGAAACTGACATACCTCCGAATCTCTCTCTTTTCTTGCTTGTTGAATTCTGTCTTGGATGGAACCACCTAGTGTAATTCTAGGAATACACATGCCTCAACCTATTACCATAGTTCTAGGAGTACGAATGCCAACAGAAGCAGAGGTAGAAGTATCGGGAGGATCCGGCCATCTCTTAACAAGATACTGAGGTGGGGCTGCTGGGCATACCTTCTCCTCATCTGACTTTTCATCCTTTTGCTCTATAGATTCTTTACATACTTTATCACACTCCTTCTCCTCTCCTGAATCCTTTTCCTCATCATCTGTCTGAAACAGTTCCAAGGACAAACACACCAAAGCCCAAACAGACCACACCAAACAATCCCTGTATTTGCTTGATTTTTGACCTATGTTACCCTAATGTGACTGAGCTCCCCAAGCTCACCCTTGGGAGATTTCTTTTCTACAGTTCTCAGGCTAATTTCAAGCTTCCCCAGCTCACCCTGAGAGATTTTCCAAAGTTCTCAGTCTACTTCTGGGTTCCCTCCTAACTCACCTAAAGGATTTTTTTCCAAAAGTTTCCTGGCTACATCTGAGTTCCCCAACTTTCCCAGGGGATTTTTACCAGTAGTACTCAGGATATCTTCAGCTTAGCCTCTCTTCCCTCCATTGCTCAGACAACTCTTCAACCTGGGTTTGGTCCCCACATTTGGGCACCACTTGCCAAGAACCAGCTTATCCAGGAGAGCCCCACCACGCAGCACTGAAGGTATTGAGAGGCAGGCACCCAGATATAACAACAGAGCAGCTCTATCCAGGGGAACCAACAGCCTGTGAGCTGAGAGGCTGACAGCTTTCCAGGCTGAAGGCCCCAAGCAAATTCTTGTCCATGTATTTATTACATATTACCATTTGTTTGGTACTTTATTGATATTTCTTCTTATTATTGCAATAGTCATATTCCCATTTGTGTTCCCAATTCTAGACCTAGAGGACAGAAAATCACAGACTACAGGCAGGACTGAGTCTGTCTGTCTCAGTTTATAGCTAGTTTAATGAGAAATACCTGTATTGTGTATTACAACTACATATTTTATAACTTTAATACATATTTAACTATTGTTATTGTTGAGAGTGGAAAGTTAAATTTAAAAATGTTACCCCAGTGCACTTTTAGTATTAGTACTTATTAATATTTTATTTCACAAATATTTTCAAACTTTTCTTTTGAGAAATCTGAACACGATGCAGGGTGAACTCACCAACATCAATGCCTAACAAATAAGTAGAGTAAAATTACTTAGAATGGCTATGATGTACTTATCTCAGAGTTGTCTCTAAATTATAAAAGGCATTCTACTTTACCAGTGCTGTCCTAAAACTAGTCAAGTAAATACACCACTCAATTAGAGTTTCTCTATATTTATATTTAAATGCTAGTTCTGTATAAATCTTCTTTTAAATTATTATCACTCTTAACAAAATTTCCAAAACTTTGACCCAAAATAACACCATTTTAAAGGAAGTAAAAATGAGTAGCTACATTTTCAAGTGAGACTATATCTATACTAGAGACAATTGTAATCCCATGCTTTTCTTAAATATCTTATGGGATAAATACTTCAAAATAATACATACTATTTATTTTGTTTGGCAATTTAAACAATTAATTTTGAGAATTGGTAAAGTAAAAGAAAAAATGAATTTATACCATGAATAACTTTAAAATGGCATTATTGGTTACTTGGTAAAGCTACATTTTACACCTAGGTGAATTAGTTTTCAGAAAAGTGGAAGAGATGATATGATCATAAGCCAGGAGCAAGAAAAAATGTTCTAAGAAATTTACTAGTCACTAGACAAGGATGCCCTCTCTCACCACTCCTATTCAACATAGTTCAAAAGTTCAAGCCAGAGCAATCAGGCAAGAAAAAGCAATAAAAGGTATTTGATTAGGAAAAGAGAAAGTCAAATTGTCTCTATTTGCAGATGATATGATTGTATATTTAGAAGATCCATTGTCCTAGCCCCAAATCTTTTCAAGATGATAAGAAAATTCAGCAGAGTCTCAGGATACAAAATCAATGTGAAAAAAATCACAAACATTCCTATACATCAATACAAGACAAACAGAGCCAACTCATGAGTGAACTCCCATTCACAATTGCTAAAAAGAGAATAAAATGCCTAGGAATACAATTAAGAAGGGATGTAATTCTCCTCTTCTTCAAGGAGAACTACAAACCACTGCTCAAGGAAATAAGAGAGGACACACACAGATGGAAAAACATTCCATGCTCATGGTTAGAAAGAATCAATGAAAATGGCCATACAGCTTAGTGTAATTTATAGATTCAATGCTATTCCCAACAAGCTACTATTGACTTTCTTCACAGAACTGAAAAAAATCACCTCAAACTTCATATGAAACTATAAAACAGCCTGCAGAGCCAAGACAATTCTAAGCAAAAAAAAAAAAAAAATGCTGGACGCATCAGACTACCTGACTTCAAACTCTACTACAAGACTACAGTGATCAAAACAGCCTGGTACTGGTACCAAAACAGATATAGACCAATGGAACAGAACAGAGGCCTTTGAAATAATGCCACATATCTACAACCATCTGATCTTTGACAAACATGACAAAAACAATGGGGAAAAGATTCCCTGCTTAATAAATGGTGTTGGGAAAACTGGCTAACCATGTCCAGCTGAAACTGAACCCCTTCCTTACACCTTATACGGAAATTAACTCCAGATGGATTAAAGATTTACACATAAGACCTAACATCATAAAAACCTTAGAAGAAAATCTAGGCAATACTTTCAGAACATAGCAATAGGCAGGAACTTCATGACTGAAACACCAAAAGCAATGGCAACAAAAGCCAAAATAGACAAGTGGGATCTAATTAAACTTAAGAGCTTCTGCACAGCAAAACAATCATTAGAGTGTGCCAGCATCCAACAGAAAGGGGAAAATTTTTTGCGATCTACTCATCTGACAAAGGGCTAATATCCAGAATCTACAAATAACTTAAACAAATTTACAAGAAATAACAAAACAACCCCATCAAAAAGTGGTCAAAGGATATGAACAGACACTTTTCAACAGAACACATTTATGCAGCCAGCAAATATATGAGAAAATGCTCATCATCACTGGTCATTAGAGAAATGCAAATCAAAGCCACATTGAGATACCACCTCATGTTAGTTGGAATGGTGATCACTAAAAATGTCAGAAGACAACAGATGCCGGAGAAAGTGTGGAGAAATAGGAATGCTTTTACATTGTTGGTGGGATTGTAAATTAATCCAACCATTGTGAAAAATAGTGTGCCAATTCCTCAAGGATCTAGAAATAGAAATGCCATTTGACCCAGCAATCCCATTACTGAGTATATACCCAAAGGATAATAAATCATTCTATTACGAAGACACATGCACACATATGTTCATTGCAGCACTGTTCACGATAGCAAAGACCTGGAACCAGCCCAAATGCCCATTAATGATAGACTTGTTAAGGAAAACATGGCACATATACACCATGAAATGCTATCCAGCCATAAAAAAAGATGAGTTCATGTCCTTTCCAGGGACATGGATGAAACTGGAAACCATCATTCTCAGCAAACTGACACAAGAACAGAAAATCATACACCACATGTTCTTGCTCATAAGTGGGTGTTGAACAAGGAGAACACATGGACACAGAGAAGGGAACATCACACACTGGGGCCAGAGGCTTGGGGAGCTAGGAGAGGAATAGCATTAGGTAAAATACCTAATGTAGATGATGGGTCAATGGATGCAGCAAACCACCATCATCGCACATGTATACCTATGTAACCTGCAGGATCTGCACATATACCCCAGAACTTAAAGTAAAATAAATAAATAAATAAATAAATAACTTACTATTGCTATATTGTTTTCAAAATATTTTATTCTATTTATTTATTTATTTTATTTTTATTTTTTTTTAATTTTTATTGCATTATAGGTTTGGGGGTACATGTGCAGAACGTGCAAGATAGTTGCATAGGTACACATATGGCAGTGTGCTTTGCTGCCTTCCTCCCCTTCACCCACACTTGGTAGTCATCCCCAGGTCATCCCCCCCAGCTCCCCCCTGCTGTCCCTCCCCCATTCCCCCCAACAGTCCCCAGTGTATAGTAGACCGCCTCTCTGTGTCCATGTGTTCTCATTTTTCTCACCCACCTATGAGTGAGTATATGCGGTATTTCTTTTTCTGTTCTTGTGTCAGTTTGCTGAGAATGATGGTTTATAGTTTCTTCCATGTCCCTGCAGGACACAAACTCATCATTTTTGATTGCTGCATAATATTCCATGGTGTATATGTGCCACATTTTCCCAGTCCAGTCTATCATCGTTGGGCATTTGGGTTGGTTCCAGGTCCTTGCTATTGTAAACAGTGCTGCAATGAACATTCATGTGCATGTGTCCTTATAGTAGAACGATTTATAGTCCTTTGGATAGATAACCCAGTAATGGGATTGCTGGGTCAAATGGAATTTCTATTTCTAGGTCCCTGAGGAATCGCCACACTGTCTTCCACAATGGTTGAACTAATTTACACTCCCACCAACAGTGTAAGACTGTTCCTATTTCTCCACATCCTCTCCAGCATCTGCTGTCTCCAGATTTTTTAATGATCACCATTCTAACTGGTGTGAGATGGTATCTCAATGTGGTTTTGATTTGCATCTCTCTAATGACCAATGATGATGAGCACTTTTTCATATGTTTGTTGGCCTCATGTATGTCTTCTTTTGTAAAGTTTCTGTTCATATCCTTTGCCCATTTTTGAATGGGCTTGTTTGTTTTTTTCCTGTAAATCTGTTTGAGTTCTTTGTAAATTCTGGATATCAGCCCTTTGTCAGATGTGTAAACTGCAAAGATTTTTTCCTATTCTGATGGTTGCCGATTCACTCTAGTGACTGTCTCTTTTGCCATGCAGAAGCTGTGGAGTTTGATTAGGTCCCATTTGTCTATTTTGGCTTTTGTTGCCAATGCTTTTGGTGTTTTGGTCATGAAGTCCTTTCCTACTCCTATGTCCTGAATGGTTTTGCCCAGATTTTCTTCTAGGGTTTTTATGGTGTCAGGTCTTACGTTTAAGTCTTTAATCCATCTGGAGTTAATTTTAGTGTAAGGTGTCAGGAAGGGGTCCAGTTTC
Organism: Saguinus oedipus; assembly: GCA_031835075.1. Taxonomy (NCBI): domain Eukaryota; kingdom Metazoa; phylum Chordata; class Mammalia; order Primates; family Cebidae; genus Saguinus; species Saguinus oedipus. The sequence goes on along the minus strand of CM063176.1, from coordinate 84,858,396 downwards.
TGCTTTCTGCACATGGCTAGCCAGTTTTCCCAACACCATTTATTAAATAGGGAATCCTTTCCCCATTGCCTGTTTTTGTCTGGTTTATCAAAGATAATGTGGTTGTAGATATTTTGTGTTGCCTCCGATGCTTCTGTTCTGTTCCATTGGTCTATATCTCTGTTTTGGTACCAGTACCATGCTGTTTTGATTACTGTAGCCTTGTAGTATAGTTTGAAGTCTGGTAGCGTGATGCCTCCCACTGTGTTCTTTTTGCTTAGAATTGACTTGGCTATGCGGGCTCTTTTTTGGTTCCATATGAAATTCATGGTGGTTGTTTCCAGTTCTGTGAAGAAATTCAATGGTAGTTTGATGGGGATAGCATTGATTGTGTAAATTACTTTGGGCAATATAGCCATTTTCACGATATTGATTCTTCCTAACCACGAGCATGGAATGTTTCGCCATCTGTTTGTGTCCTCTCTTATTTCGTTGAGCAGTTGTTTGTAGTTTTCCTTAAAGAGGTCCCTTACATTCCTAGTGAGTTGTATTCCTAGGTATTTTATTTTCTTTGTAGCAATTATGAATGGCAGTTCGTTCTTGATTTGGTTCTCTTTAAGTCTGTTATTGGTGTATAGGAATGCTTGTGATTTTTGAACATTGATTTTATATCCTGAGACTTTGCTGAAGTTGCTTATCAGTTTCAGGAGCTTTTGGGCTGAGGTGATGGGTCTTCTAGGCATATTATCATGTCGTCTGCAAATAGAGACAATTTGGCTTCCACCTTTCCTATTTGAATACCCTTTATTTCTTTTTCTTGCCTGATTGCTCTGGCTAGAACTTCCAGTACTATGTTGAATAGAAGTGGTGAGAGAGGGCATCCTTGTATAGTGCCGGATTTCAAAGGGAATGCTTCCAGTTTTTGCACCATCATCGCACATGTATACCTATGTAACCTGCAGGATCTGCACATATACCCCAGAACTTAAAGTAAAATAAATAAATAAATAAATAAATAACTTACTATTGCTATATTGTTTTCAAAATATTTTTTAAAAATGAGATATCTTGGCCATATGGCTCAAAGCCTAGTCTTCTCTGTGCATGTCGACAATGTTTGTCTGTATATCACTTGTGCTAATACTAAGGTGATATATTTTCTATTAGCAGATTTTAAATCAATTTGATTCTCTTTCTTTTGGACTTGCTCTAAGAAATAATATCTGCCAAGCCATTGATTTGATGTTCTTGACATATTTGTTCTAATTAACATTAAATGGAAAATGATTTCTCAAATAAATGATTCACCAATATGACACAAAATAATTTTGTATATCATCATTTTTACATATGTTAGTGTTTGACAAGCATTAAAATGTTCAATATTTTCACACCATATTACTATTTTTTTTAAAAAAAACTATTTTTTGTACATTTTTGAGAGATCAATGGCAAAATAAAACTCCTAAATTCACGTCATAGAAAATTGCATATTGCAGTTCTTCCTTCAAATGGTAGTGTATTCAAAATTTAACCGTTAAAAAATGGATGGAGGTTAGCTGTTAAAGCCAGGATTAATGAAGAGAATATTACAAAATGAAAGCTATATCAGTATAAAGCCCAGCCTCATGTTGAGTAGGCTTCATGACATATCTGAGAAAACTATAAACATGTTTCAATGCCCTACCTATTGTCCACTCAAAAGTATCTCAGCATATGATTTGATATAATTCTGCTTTATCTCTTATGTTTTGTTCAATTTTTAAACATAAGGTGACTACTGTAAATATTGTTGAACCCTTGTATTAATTCCTGATTAAACACTCATGCATTTTCAAATGAATATTGCACTTGAAGCTGCATATTCTTATTTATGTAAAATTATAAAATTAAAGAATAAGGTTTTTGTTCAGAAAAACAACTCTTATTAGCTACTTTTCATAGTATTTATTTAGGGAAAAATTTTAGGAGTAAATAACTTTATTGGTAAAATATTTTGAGATCTTAACATTAAAAATAAGCCTACTGTTTTTCACATGAAATTCTCTTTCAAATTAAAGAATTAAAAGGGACTTTCTCCCAGCTATAATTTTTTCATTTTTTCTTAAATTGTTTAATTTCAACAAGTTTTGATTATTTTTATCACTAATAATATTTAAATTTGCCAAATGCTCATTGTATGCTGTGCAAGCCCTGATATATTAGGCTACTTGAACTTCATGACTAGCCATGATGCAAATATAATGAACGCAATTTCACGGATATGAGAATTTTAGTGTTTAGAAATATTTTAGTAATAAAGCCAGCATCTGAACTCAAATCTAACTATATATTTTGGTGGAATACAGTTAGAAATATTGAGTGAATCTGTTATTAGACTCAGAAAAAAAATTAAAAAGCAGATTATATTAAAACATTCTTTTTATTACAATATAAGGAATTCAAAAACATCTGAATAAGATGTTTACAAAATGCTGGATATGTAGAACAATAGATAAACTTGAATGTACCCATAGCCCACCAAACCATTGACCTCAAAACCTTGGTTTGTCCACTAGTTATAAAAGTGAATCACATTTTTGTTTTTTACCTGGTTACAGAAATACTCTTTCTTATATAACTATTACTACTCTCATCTCCATCAGGAGAGGGATCCCTAGCATACATGTTTTTATAGCTAACAACAGAAGTTCTCCCTTTATTCGAATTGAATCAAATTTTTCTTCCATGAATTTACTTTTCTATCACAAATATGCTTAGAATTTGTACTAACTATTCCACACTGAGAGTATATATTTTTTTATTATAAGGCATAGGAAATTTATTAATGTCTTAAAAATTATGATTACATATATATAAGAGGTATCTTAGGTCAATTGCTTAAAGGTAATGTGATGGTTAATACTGAGTGTCACCTTGATTGGACTGAGGATGTAAAATATTGTGTCCTGGTGTGCTTGTGAGGGTGTTACCAGAGGGGATTAACATTTGAGTCAATGAGCTGGAAGAGGCAGACCCTCTCTCAATCTGGGTGGGCACCATCTAATCAGCTGCCAGTGTGGCTAGAATAAAGCAGGCAGGAGAAGATAGAGGAGCAGACTTGCTGAGTCTTTCGGTTTTCATCTTTCTCCCATGGTAGGTGCTTCCTGCCCTGGAACATCAGACTTCAAGTTTTTCAGCTTTTGGACTCTTGGACTTACACCAGTGGCTTGCCAGGGGCTCTTAGGCCTTTTGGCGGGCTGATCCACCATGGGCTTCCTTGGTCCTCAACCTGCAGACAGCCTATCGTGGGACTTTGCCTTGTGATCATGTGAGTCAATCCCCTTCATAAATCCCCCCTCTATATACACATATCCTATTATTTCTGTCTCTCTAGAGAACCTTGACTAATAGAGGTAAACAGAAACATATGGGTAAAAGACATCTAATGATTTGGAATATTGTAAATTAAACTGAAAAAAAGAAGAATCAAATCCTAAAAGTATCAGTTGCCAGACATTGAGCATTTCTTGCCAGCACTTGAAAAGTCTAATTTGGGGATATTTACAGGCTGTGCTGTATTTCTTGCCAGCAGGAGGTATTTTGTTAAAACAATAGGCCATATTGTGAATAGCACATCCTCATTAGGACCAGAGACTAATGGAAATTTCTTGCCTATTTTATAGGTAATTACTGAAAAATTTTGGACAAATTTATTTTTGAATATTTGGACAAACACACTAGATCTGGAACCAACATATATTTTTCTGGCCAAAATATAGTTGAAATTCAGTATCAGTTTAATCTCCACTTACGTCTTCACATTAAATATCAAATTAAAATGCAGTGAATTTTCAAATTGAGATATTCAGAACCATAAAATTCTGGAATAGATGCAGTGTTATCATTTAATAATAAAAATAAGTCAGACATAGTGCTAAGCTTCTTATCCATATTTCTCATCACACAATATATGCAATAATTTCAGAAGTGAGACACTGCAAAGAAGTTCAGAATCCAATAATATATTAATTTCAATAATATATGCTTTTAATATCTGAAATAATTAGTCTAATTTTGTTTCGTGACATAAATATTCTTATATTTTTAGTTTTTAGTACCCATATTCTTGAATTACACAAATATTAAAAGATCAATATTGTATACATAAGAAAATAGATACTTAGGGTGATTAAGAAATCGTCAAAGGCTACATAAAAGACGGGATCTTTTACTCCAAATATGGGTACAGTACTGGTAGCTAAAAAGATATTTTTATTACACTTTTGCACTTATTTGGATAACTCTTATCTTTGTTTGAACTATTTTTCTGCCCAAAACTAACAAAAATGATTTCTCATTTTCAAGAACATGCTAGAAACAAAACATTTTATATTTATAATTACCATATGCAGAATAAAGGGTTGATGCCAATTACTTGCTAAAATAATAAATTTTAAATCTACCTTAGATACCAATTCTCTGCAATCTAAAGAGAGAATATCATCCTTAATAATAATAATGGTATTAATGTGGCCAGGTGTGGTGGCTCATGCCTGTCATCCCAGCACTTTGAGAGGCTGAGGTGATCAGAACACCTGAGGTCAGAAGTTGCAGACCAGCCTGGCCAACATGGTGAAACCCTGTCTCTACTAAACATGTAAAATTAGCCACATGTGGTGGTGCCTGACTGAAATCCCAGCTACTCCAGAGGCTGAGGCAGAAGAATCGCCTGAACCAAGGAGACACTAAGCTGAGATGGTGCCATTGCACTCCAGCCTGGGTGACAAGAGCAAAACTGTCTCAAAAACAAAACAAAACAAAACATACTGTTATACTGAAGTATTCTGGAAACATAGGAATAGTTTGTATTTCCTTCTTAGAAGGTGAGGGCAAACTTGTTAGGCATGCTGGCTATACAAGTTGGAGGAGTTAGGTTCAATTGAACAGTGTGTTAAGTGACAAAAGGAATATTGTCAGAGAGATGAATGTGCACTGGAATTAAAGAGAAATTTCCAAGTCAGTAGCATTGGTATAGCTTAAGGGATGAGGAGCAAAGGTGAAAAATAATTTAAACAAAAAAAAGTTCAGAGAACAAAATTCACTGGAATGAAATTAATAATATCAGGATATGGTTACCTTTTTTACTAAATATTGAAAGTATGTTATACTTGTGGATCAATTATTTTTAATTCCTCTTAGAATAGACTACACACTCCTTCCTCAGTCCAGCAAGACTTTGTGCAACCTGGTCTCTGCTACATGTCTAAACATTTACTACTATTGCCTTCTTAGTTCACCATATTTCATGCCTACTGGCTTTATTCCTATAATATAATAGGCTCTATTCCTGTTTTCAATAAGCCTTCTTAGGAACCTGTACCCAAAATGTTCATGTTATTAGTTTCTTGTTGTTATCAAGAATTTTGCTCAAACTCCACCTCCTTTTAAAAGTAGCTTCTTGACTCTCTTATTGCAGTCCTCGAGCTGCCCGGTTCCAAAGATACACTGGTATATATTATAAATGGCACCTACCAAGTAGATTAGCAATAATCTTTTTATTTTATTTACTTGCTTATTGTTTGTTTTTCTCCCACAGAATGTAGCTCCATGAAGGTAGTCAGGGGAGTTTCTTGCTGTAGTAACAGCTCTATTTCAACACATTAAATGTCCCTGGAACATTGTAGTCAATTGTATTTTGTAAATTTATTTATATTAACTTTAATTAAATACTTCTGAAAACACAAGCAATCCCCAGATATCAGTAAATTACATATTTCTTACTTGTGCTGTGTGTCAACTGCCAATGTGCAACACACGTCTTTAGGCCTTAGGATGAAGAACCACTCAAACTGGGCCATGCCAATTTTAAGGCAGAGGTAAGAAAAAGGCAAAAAAAATTATATACAGCAAAGTATGTAATTTCTGTTCACATCACGTTTTCTTAAGAAAGTCACTTGATCAAGGTTGACTTCAGTGGGATATAGTAAGTCCTATTGCAATGGTCAGAAATGTGCTATCCTTGTAGCATGTTGTAGGTGCAGGTTGATTAGTGTAGACTACACTAGAATAGACTATATACACCTTTCTATGCCTAAAGGGAAGGAAAGGGGATAACCATGAACAATAATGCAATCCATTATAGTATTCAAATTGATACAGTCTAAGTGTAAGCAAAAAGCCATAGAACACATTATTTTCTAAGTGAAGCTAAGCGAACATTAGGGAACACTGGTTTAGTGTTAATCATGCTTAGGAGTGTGTGATCTAACTAACATTGAAACTTCCTTCTAAATGCACGTATTTTACAAAACTGAGTTGTCATTTATTGTGAGAACACTGTTATTTTGTATATACTTAAGAATAAAAAAAGCCAATTAAATATCCACAATGTTTAGAAGCATTTAGCTGAGATATTAAAATGAGACTAGCATATGAGAATTAAAATTTAAAAGATGCTATTTAATTTTTAGATGATAATTATTTAAACTTAAGGTACTTTTCCACAAGATAAATAAGTGTTTATCTTTGACCTAATGAAGAGAAGATTAGCTAAGAAAATTAGTAGAACACATAAATTTATGGAAGCATATTTAATCTACGTAAGTCAACATCTTTCATATATAATCACCTATTAATTTTGATTAATAAATATATTGTACTATTTCTAAGATAATATATACTTGTCAATTGGACAGCTGTTGATACTTATGTTTAAGAATAATACTGGTAAGCCAATTAGCAATGTTGGTTTTTATCACGGTTGTCACCAGTAAGCAATAATTCTTTGGAAATAAAGCGTGATTCCTCTGTTTCAGTTTTGTATTCTACACAATATTAGGATTGAGTTAGAGAATGGATTTGCAAGCTGTGCTACATGGAGATTTAAAATTTGCTTGGTGGTTTTCTTTTCTTTTTTTTATTTCTTTATTATTTTTATTATTTTTTATATGAAACCTATTATGTATCTCTTTTTTTTAATTTTTATTGCATTTTATGTTTTGGGGTACATGAGCAGAACGTGCAAGATAGTTGCATAGGTACACACATGGCAGTGTGTTTTGCTGCCTTCCTCCCCTTCACCCACACTTGGCATTTCTCCCCAGGCTATCCCTCCCCAGCTCCGCCCCCCCCGCTGTCCCTCCCCCATTCCCCCCAATAGACCCCTGTGCGTAGTAGACCCCCTCCCTGTGTCCATGTGTTCTCATTTTTCTCACCCGCCTATGAGTGAGAATATGCGGTATTTCCTTTTCTGTTCTTGTGTCAGCTTGGTGGTTTTCAAGGAAGATCAAGAGATGAGAATATGGTGAAAGGGAGGGTGGAAAATTTTTTATCTTTTCTCCAAATGAAGAAATTGTGTTTTAGTCCATTCTATATAATGAAGAACAAAAGTATTTCTTCATAAAAAAATAGAAAAACGAAAACAACTTGCTAATTAAACTTTGGAGATCATGTGATTTCTGTAAAAAATATTTATATATATTAAAATGAGAACTCACATATTTGAATTTCATGACTACTTTGTCAGTTTTACAGACTGCAGCAGACTGGTAGGTTAACATCTGTTACAAAAAGTTTTATACACTGAAATTTGCTTCACAGAATCATCTTTAAAAAATATTTAAAAATACATTCTGGTTACTTTGACCTATATTGTGCTAGGAAAATTAATTCTAACTGATCTGAAGTTGTCCTGAACCATTTCACTGAAATAAGGTATACACCTGTGTAATACCATGCACTAGTCAAGTCATGAACTTACCAATTAATAGTATTGCCTTGTAAATATTGTTCTGAGACATGTTTAAGCTTGTCGGCATACTTTATTGGTAACATGGAGATTGATGATTTGCATCTCATCTTCATGAGACCCATGAGAGGAATCTGCAATTGGAGTGGATTACGTAGTAAAATTAGGCCAATATAAGAACCCTGAGTCTATCGTCCATTTTTGACTCCCTGATGCCATGGTGTTTCATACACAAAATAATAATTCCTTTACCCCCACCCTAAAAAAGCAAATTGTGGTGCCCATGCAGAGGGGGAATACAGAGTGCATCCAGCTTCTTTAAACTGACTCTGTAAGGCAGCCTTGAATGCTATAGTTATTCTTTCTTTATTGCTGCTGCTAGATAGTTTATCTTCCTTTAATCCATTTTTATTTTTAAGAATAACTATTTTAGTCCTGTGAGTCATTTTCTGTAGCAATGACACCTTTTCTGCCACCATTAATGTGCATGTCACATGCACACAGATACACTGACACACAAACCTGCAGTTTCTATTACCTAATATATTTACCATACCTTTCACCTGCTACTTATCATTTGACAACATACTAAATGACAACAGCAATATTAATGTACCACTAAGGGAATATAGCTAGGATCCTGAGACACAGAAGAAAACATTGATAATATCAAAATAGAGATTGCTTATGTTCTTGAAACACAAAGAAGTGTGTCGGATGTTGCAGGAATCAAGCAAGAGTTTTGGGGCTAGACAAACCAGTGTTTGACATTCACTCTCCATTTATTATCTTAGTAATCCTAATCAAGTTGCTTAAACCCTTTAAGGCTTACATATAAAAGGATAAAAATAATGCCCACCCTTTTCCTACCTTGCTATGGAAGTATAACAAATAAATTATATCTATCTATCTGTATGTATCTAAATACATATCTAAACAATAACATTTTCTGGTTGGTGATCCATAATATCCCCTCTGACACCAAATACCAGTTTCAGTATTAAATAATTCAAACTACTTTGACATTTTTGGAAGTGCCATTTTGCTAAATGTAAAATTCTTAATAAATGAATAGTATAATTTGAGAGATTGTTCTTTTAGAATGTATAGATGGTTTGGAAACTTGGTATACTTAATTCAAAATAAGAAAAAATTAAAGGAGAGACAAATAAATAGACAAGCAAGAAATTTGGAATTGAAGAAATTTATGCCTATTATACCATATTTGAACATTATTTAAATACTTAATCTCTACTTTTTCAGATAAACTTTAAATTTTAAAAACATATATGATCACATGTGTAGACACAAAATTAAGTGTTACCGCTTTATAGATTTGATTCAGAAAACATAAAACAGATTTGATTTGTCCAATAAAGCTATGTTAAATATGCATTTAATTCCTGTTCATTAATTTGTTATTAGTAAACCAGTGATACGGAAGTAATTGTATTAAGGATAGTGGGGGTATGCAAATGTAAATAATTGGAGACACAGCCTCCAGTTGGGTGCATAACGAAGTAGGGCAATATTCGTGAGCATCAGTAATTAAAAACCTAATTAATAGTGCTTTGTACCGAATAATAAAGGTGACAAACAAAGTGGAGGTAAAAAGGTTTCAGGTGTTTAAAAGTAAAAGACATTACTTTAGTCCAGGATATCCTAGAAAGTATTACTAGGGAAATGACATTTGAGAACTAAAAATGTAGGACAACTTGAACCTGTGCAGACGTCGGGAGATGGTATTGCATTTGTAATCAACAATGCAAGGAAAGTATAGACATGGGGGAAAATGGAGATTGGTGTTCTTCTTTTTTTTTTGAGACGGAGTTTCACTCTTGCTACCCAGGCTGGAGTGCAATGGCGCGATCTCGGCTCACCGCAACCTCCGCCTCCTGGGTTCAGGCAATTCTCCTGCCTCAGCTTCCTAAGTAGCTGGGATTACAGGCACACGCCACCATGCCCAGCTAATTTTTTTTTTTTTTATTTTTTGTAGAGACGGGGTTTCACCATGTTGACCAGGATGGTCTCCATCTCTTGACCTCGTGATCCACCGGCCTCGACCTCCCAAAGTGGTGTTCTTCTTTTGTCTTTCACATTCTTTTTGCTGTTTAAAGACCATTTCTTCTCTACTCTCCTTTTCAGGTTATGTCTTCTTATCCCAACATTTCCCTTACCTCTTTCAAGTGATCCATAGCTAATTCATAATATACGTATAGAGTTTATATTCCCAGATTGAGTAGGAGACATTAAGCAAAATAAGCAATTACATTGGCTATTTTAACATGTAAGTAAATTAAAATCAGGTAATGTATTCAAGAGTGCATCATAAGGGTGATGTACATAACCAGAGTAATAAAAAAGGCATTTCTTAGGATGTAAAATTTGATTCAAGAGCAGGTATGGAAAGAAAGTAAAACTTAAGGCTTCTGCAGAGCAAAAGAAACTATCACTAGACTGAACTGGCAACCAACAGGATGGGAAAATATTTTGCAAAGGGCCAATATCCAGAATCTGCAAAGAACTTAAATGAATTTATAAGAAAAAAAAACATAATCCCATCAAAAAGTGGACAAAGGATATTGACAGACACTTTTCAAAAGAAGACATTTATGCAGCCCACAAACATATGAAATAAAAAGCTCACCATCACAGGTCATCAGGGAAATACAAACCAAAACCACATTGAGATACTATTGCACGCCAGTTAGAATGGCGATCCTTAAAAAATCTGGAGACAAATGCTGGAGAGGATGTGGAGAAATAGGAATGCTTTTACACTGTTGGTGAGAGTGTAAATTAGTTCAACCACTGTGGAAGACAGTGTGGTGATTCCTCAAGGACCTAGAAATAGAAATTCCATTTCTCCCAGCTATCCCATTACTGGGCATATACCCAAAGGATTATAAAACATTCAATTATAAAGACACATGCACACGTATGTTTATTGTGGCACTGTTGACAGTAGCAAAGACTTGGAACCAACCCAAATGCCCATCAATGATACATTGTAAAAGGAAAATGTGTCACATATACACCATGGAATACTAGGCAGCCATAAAAAAGGATGAGTTCATGTCCTATGCAGGAACATGGATGAAACCGTAAACCACCATTCTCAGCAACTGACACAAGAACAGAAAATCAAACACCACATGTTCTCACTCGTAAGTGAGTGTTGAGCAATGAGAACACATGGACACAGGGAGGGGACATCACACACCAGGGCCCATCACATGATGGAGGGCTGTGGGAAGGATAGGAGGGGGTTGGGGGATAGGGGAGGGATAAGATTAGAAGAAATACCTAATGTATGATGGGGAGATGGATGCAGCAAGCCACCATGGCACATGTATACCTATGTAGCAAGCCTGAAGGATCTGCACTTGTACTCCAGAACTTGAAGTATATATTAAAATATATATATATATATATACACACACACACACACACACACACACACACACACACACACACATATATATATACACACACACATATATATATACACATATATATCACCCCTGAAAAAAAATAAAAACAGAAAGAATGGCCATATAGTACTGGTGAAGTAAAAGTAAAATCACGTAAAATCAAGTTGAAGAAACAGCAGGATCATTTGAATTAAGAAAGGGGAGTTTGAATTTATTCTAAGAAATGAGGGATATTTTGAGGGATTATAGACAAGAATGATAGTCTAAATTAGATTATTAAAGGCCCCTCTTCCTGCTGTGGATTGTAAATGAGCAAAAATGGAATCAGGGAAGCCTGTTAGAAGCTGTTACCTGAACTTATGCAAGAAACAATAGAATCTTAACTGAGAAAGTTTTTTAAGAATGGCTAGAGTTGGTCACCTTTGAAATACATTTTTAAACTAAAACAAATAATCATTATCAAATAGATGAAGAGGTAAAAACTAGAAGTAATCAAGGAAGACTGAGGTTTTTGGTTTCTAGATATATCTTATCTCATAATCGAAACTGAAAATCTAGAGGGAAAAAAGACTTACTGAACCCTTCAAGAATTATGTTTTGTAAGAAGCTTATTAGACATTTTTGTGGAACTTTAGGGAGAAAAATACACACACTTGGATTGCCAGGTAAAGGGTGGTTAAGAAATTTAATCAGCCTTTCAGAGCTTATTATGGCCTTCCGGTGATGGTAAAGAAAGGATCTTGTGAAGTATTCAATTGATTAATAAGAGGAGCTAGATTTGTCACACTAATGATCTTTGGTAATTTAACAGTAGGGATTTTTAAGGAGAGGGGACATTTGTTCTGTCAAGATAAGTTAATTAAAATATAAATCATGAGAATGTGCAGACACTGAGTACACATAGATTTGGGGGCAGATTTTCCTGTGAACTCTAAGGAGGACAATTGAGATAGTATGAGGAGAGATATGGTGGGTTCATATTTCCTTTAAAGATGAGCATAATAGAACTGTATTGATAGGTATGGTAAATAAAAGGGAGAAAAGCTCAGAAGTAAAGTCCTGAGAATATTAAAAATGTACACCGAGTAATCAGGGTCACCACTTTCAGTTTATCAAGAGGGAAGACCTTGATGATCAAAGCATAAGGCTAGCATGATTTGGTAGATATGAAATGAGTGCAGTTCTTATCTTATAGCTTTCACTTTCAGGACAAAAATTGAAAAGTTTGTCATTTTATTAGGGCGAGGCAGTCAAGAAAGTAGTTATTGAAAGTCTGAGGTGAATGAAAAAAATATATTAAATAGTTATTTGGGGCAGTTGAAAGTGCTAAAGAGTTTCCAGATAGTGAATGTATTCATTTGTATTCTTTGGTCATGAATTCAGTGTGACATCAGTGAGCTCCTTTTTAATTTCAAATTTACCAGTAGGTTTAAATGCTGGGGCAGTATCTAGATGTGTCTGGGAGATGACCAGTCTCACATAAACTCTTCCATTTTCAAAAACTGACTTGACTCAAGAGGACAAATCTAGGATCTAGCATTTGGATGAGATATCATATATTTAAATGAATAATTAAATAAATATGATACAGTTTGTTTATTAAATGATACTATCATAATTGCAACAAATAGGGAGAGAAAAGTGATGGTATTAATATGACATAAAAATTAACTCTCATGAAAATAAGAAACCAAGAATATCTATGCAATGAAAGAATTGGTTTGAATCTTTCACCCTGATTCAAACTTATCTTTAAACAGAAACAGGGCAAATTATATTGGAAAAAATGACTAGAAATTATATTGGTAAAAATTACATTGAAAAAATTGTTTTTTGTGTGCTTTCACATTTGAAATTAACAACATAGAAAATAAATGAAGTAGAAACATTTTAAAGATAAAGATAAAATTTTTATCAAATTTATCAATGTAAATGGGTAAAATTAGGTTCTCCTGAGAGTATATTTTATTCAGTTTTGTTTTTGTGATCCAGTCTTATGATAGTTTTCATTGATGAAATGAAAATCATGATCTGTAATTTTGACATTGTTTTATTTTCTGTTAAGATATGGTCATCTGTGGGTCTTTCTATTTAAAGTATTAGAACCTTTAATGGTCATATTAAAGACTTAATTTACTGTGAAAAATTTAGGTAAGATGATATTTTTGTTTTAATGAAGTAACGTATAGTAAAGTATGGATGGCCCTTTAAAGTAACAATTTAAGTTTTATGTGAGCAGTGAAGGCAGGTTGCATATCTCAAGTAGCAGTAGAAGAAATAGTAATTGAATATTTAACAATATAAAAGATGATTAAAGCCAGAAACTTTTGGGTGCATGAAGATGTATTACGAACTGCCCCAAAGTAAGAAGCACCCTCAAAATTATAATCTAATTGGTTAGGAAATTGATCTGTGGTGAACAGCTGACCTGTTTTTTTCCTGTGCAATTGCTTTTCAATTTAGTTTCAGGAGGGGAGCATCTTCATTGAACACTAAATTTGAACTCAGTAACTGATGTTCAGTATGGAAACTTTGACCTCTGAGTATGCTTTTCCTTACCTAGATTAATAAATATCACACATAACAGGTTTCTGTGATTTACAATAAAGGTAAAGTAATTATCAAAATATCTGATATGTGTTAGATATTCTGTAAATTTTACAGTTTTCCCCTTTCTTTTTGATTAATTGTAAATGTTTTACTTTATTTTCAATGGTTTTATTAAACTCAAACATTGAATTTGAGAATATTTTATAAATCCGTAAACTCAGATTTTCTGAGAAAGTATGAATTTTCTCAGAGCAGCAATTGCATTTGATTATCTATGACCAATTTACAACAAAATATTTCAAGATAAAAATGAAAAACTGGGAAAAAGATACGTATTTAAAATTTCAAGTAATTTTGAGGTACTCAGATTTTACTTGACTTTAAGCTGCTACTTGCATTAAGACAGGTGTCAATAAATATAGGTTGAATTTCAATCTAAAAATCCATAAAGAAATTCTATGTGTTCCATAATTCTCATGACATTGACACTATAGAATTTAAAATAATAAATTCTTGTAGACACAATAAAGCCATAGTATTTAAATTAATATTACTCTAGATATTTAAAAATAGTTTAATAAAATAGGAAAGAAAACCCAGAAAATACAGAAGTTTAAAATTTAGTTAATAACAAGCAGTATTATTCAATAAAGAATCAATAAATTCTCAAATAGGTAATTAGTTGTGATTTATTAAAAATGCAATAATCTCAATACTTATCCACATCTTACAGCCAGAAAATTGCAAATGTGTTTGAGGTTTAAATGTAATACATATAACTAAAAATAATTTACAGAAAATTAAACTTAGAATAATATGTACTTGGCAAATGACTTTGTTAGATTGTCCTAAATGGAAGGAAGAGACAAAAAAATTGTATCTTTAACAAAATATACATTTTTAACCAGGAAAAATATTGAAAAGAGATACTAAAGTCACTTGTCTATATTATTGTTTTTCAGAGAAACCTTAAAATCACAAAGGAAAAACACATGAGCATATGCATGAAAACAGGTGACCAGGATTTTATTTGGTAGCTAATTAAGGAAAACATAAATATAGCCAATTAATATATTATTAATGAATTCTAAAGAATATATTCATTAATATATTATTAATGAAGACATTAATAATATATTAATGAATATATTCTTTAGAATTCTTGTGGAAACAATAAAAATTTTTAGACAAAATAAAAAGTATTTAGAATTCATTAAAATGAAAATTAAAAGTTTTTGTTGTTGTTTTGTCTATTCAGCAGAAAGTGATAAAATCCAATATTGATAAGGATGTGGAACAATGAATACTATCAGACAATGGTAGAGAAAGATTAAAATGTTCAGCAGTATGATTCTACTTTGTCAAATTTATATTAAAGTATTTATCCTATGACCTAAATATTTAGCTTCTAGCAACTTAAGTGGAATAATTAATAATCAAGTAAAAATTTATAGTGGGTATTTTTATATGATTAAAAAATAGAAAAAATCTAGTTTCATAGCAAAGTATTTAAACTACTTTAATGCATAAGGTAGAATAAAGTATAACTATTAAAATAATTTTGTTACTGGCTCTTGACATATTTTTTAAAAGGCAATTTAGATTTTAATGTATTATGAACAAAATGGTTGCAGCATTATGTTATGGTAGCAGCAGTCCCAGTGTTAGTACAGAGAATCAGCAGGGATTCATTTTAGAGCATGACAAATAACCTTTGAATAAATCTGCTGCCCTTAAACTGAGGCACGAAGAAAACATTATCATGTTTTGTAAAAATTGTGAAAAAAGTATTTCTATGCAATAAAGTAATCAAAAACTCTTTCTGCAATGGAGAAATTACTCTAATTAGCCAAATCATAAACAAACAAAATGAAAATATGCTTATTAATTTCCAAATATCCTATAAGTTGTGGTTTATAATATTTTAAACACTTCTAAGTTTTTGTCCTGAAACATGAACAGAATACATACTTTAAAATTGGAAATAGTCATTTTTCCAGTCACTCAGAATTACAAATTTTATAGAATTACACCATCCAAATAGAATTTTAGTGTAATTTAGAATTGAAAAATCACAGTTTCTGCTAAGACAGTGCTTAGGAGGCAAGGATAAATGTGGGGCGATTTTAAAAAATGTATAATGAACAAAATGTGTCAGTCTAAACTAGAAAATTCATAATATATTTGATTGTCATTTTACATGGGATTTGCTTCTCTTCTCATTCCTCACAATAAAGAGAGTCTGCCACTTTACAATCATTATCAAATTTCAGCAGCAAGTACTTTTGGGTTTGTGGTGTTTTATAGGTCAAATATCACTTCCATGCAGTAGATATTTATAGCATTCCACTTTCCTGGAGAAACGCTGACATTACAATGCTATGTTTAACTTGTGAGCTCAGGTAACAGATTGGGTTGATAACAGTTCCAATTTTTACATTTCACCTTTCTTCCTTTTTGGTCTGTTTTGCGAATCATTTTTTCTACCTATTTGCACAAATGTCATGCCGGTAAATCCAGGGAAATGTCTGTTCCTTCTTTTCTCACCCTAGAGCATGTACTTTACCTTGACAGACAAAAAATGAAAATAAATTGCATCAGATTATTCCTCTAACAAAGCAAGCTGATAAATATGTATAGTGTTATTGTTTGTGAGGGTTTTCTTCCTTCTAATGTCCCAGAAAAAATAATATATTCAATGCTCACACAAGTTCAGAAGCACTGAACACTGACTGTAATATGCAGAATTGCTAGCACAAATCTTTCACTTATGAATGGAGTCCACTCAACCCTAAAGGAAATATGTTACTAGCTCAATGTTAAATAAGGATCATGTGAGATTTTGTAAGCAACTTAAATGAAGTATAAGTTACATGAAATTCAATTCACCATTCTTATTCAAGTTTATATTTAAAGAGGTTTTTGAATTTATATATTAATTTAACACTACTACAATTACATAGATAACCCAAAAAGCTATGAAACCATACCACAGTTATACTGGTTTAGAACATTAAAAATAACACATGCACACACTGCACACACATACACACACCACACACACATACATACTTTGGTAGCACCATGCAACTACTACGCATTTAATACTTTGAGAAAATTTTATTTAGTACTGAACAAATATTGGTCCAATTTTTATACCCAATATTTAATTATCCAAAAAAAATCTCATAAAATAGACTCTATTATTAATGAAAACTAGTGTTTTGTTAAGGGGATGTTAGTTTTTATTTTATTTTTAAAGGAAAATATATTTTAGAACTCATAATTAATGATAAAATTTAACTTTTACATTAATAACAGCCAAAAATTAACCAGGCATGGTGGCTGACACTTGTAATCCAAACACTTTGAGAGGCAGAGGTGGGTGGATCACTTGAGATTGGGAATTTGAGACCAGCCTGGCCAACATGGTGAAACCCCATCTCTACTAAAATTTCAAAATTAGCTATATAAGGTGAGAGATGCCTATAGTCCCAGCTACTTGGGAGGCTGAGACAGGAGAATTGCTTGAACTGGGAGTCTGGAGGCTGCAGTGAGCGGAGATCACACCACTGCACTCCTGCCTGAGCAAGACAGAGCGAGACTCCAACTCAAAAATAAAAAACAAAATAACAGCCAAAAATTGTATGTGGCTTTTGATAACAGGGATTTGAAAAAGTATGGTCTTAAAAAATAAGAGCTTCTAATTTCATCACATAAGAAGAAACATAGAGTTGTCATGTTTCTTCTTTTGTTTTCTTCTTCTGTTTCCTCTTCTTCTATATAGAATCTGTATAGAAGAATACAGACTCTCTTCTCAGTCCTCCTTATTGTGTGCTGATTTTTGCACAGTCCCAAGATGGCTCCAGTTATAACACTAATATTTTGGGGAATGAGAAAATAAGAAAGAAAAAGGCAATGAAGAAAACGTATGCACAAGCTGTCAGCTAACATTGACTCCTAACTTTTCTGCCTTAAACTTTTATGAATGTTCCTCCAAATAATTTTAATTTATATCTGTTAGACTGAACTAAGTCATATAGAAGGCACTATAAAGGACAATAAAGAATAGCTTTTCAGCTAGGCACTTTATTGTTAAGATTCATTTGGGGTGGCTGGCAAAATATTAGCAGAAGATAAGGGAAAGTTATAGATTATTCCTAAACCTTTTGTAAGTTCAAAAGGTTTTATTGGGATAGGCTAAAGATAGCCAGTCCATTATGTTAGGGAAACGATGGAGGAATAAATACTTTTCCAGTTTAAACCTGTTTACCTCACATCTCTTTGTGTCTACTTTAACTGTTTATTCATGTAAACTTTGTACTGGATGGTCCTCTCAAGGGGAGATCAAAGGTGAATTACCCATTAACAGTGTTTACTCTGGGCCCAAAAACGAAAACTTTTATTGTTTATTAAACCACTCTTAAGCATGTTAATTATCCACAAGCATGTTGACTTAGAAACTCTGTTATGAAATCTTTTACTGAATAAATGTGTGGATGGGCAGGGGGTCTTGGTTGATCTTCTGCATTTCGCCCTCTGAAAGCAGTCAACCATCACCCTAGCCTACATGAATCACTGAACCAGGTGTGAGAGTGCATTTATCCATCCATCCTTGAATCACGGTCTGCTGGCCAGACCTCTATAGGTGGTAATCGACATCTCACTTTATTGTATCCAATACAATTATGATCTGTTATGGGTGGGCCACTGGTAATTTTGACCCACCCCATACATTGAAAGAGTATAAACTCATGTTATACTACCTGTATTCTGACAAGTATGTTTTGTTAGTTTTTACTGAAGAACCACCACAAATTCCCTGTTATGACTCTGTGTACCTACATTTGGAATTATCTTTACTCCTAGCTCCTATGTATCTACATCCCATATAACATGAATTTTCTTCTTTATATGTCATCTCCTCCCACATATGCTTACACTTTTGAACCTATAAGAGGCCATGTGTGAAATGTTTATTTTTATAAACATGTAAGCCTTAACATGTTTTGAACAGAACTAATGTTCTCTCATCTATTAAAGCAATTAATTATTCAATTATATTACCACATAACATTTGATTATCACTATATATTAGGATGACACAATGTCAAAGTCTCATTGCCCATATTAGCCTAAGAATGCAGGACCATTTAATATGTTTCACTTAATACAGTAAAGTGAACTTGTTCCAGCTATGAATGCATAATGACTTACTGATCACGAAGGTCTAAGTTAAAAGAAAACACAACGTGTTTGAAGCTAGTAAAAGCACTATTTATGGAAGAGAGAAAAAAATTTTTTAAACCTAGATTATTTTATACAGATGAAATTCTATTTTATGGCCTTATTTTACTTTTTGAAATCTTCATGAAATGCAAATTAGAAGTTCAACAAAATATCTCTACACACATAGAGGAAAAGCTAAAATGTAAAAGAACAACAATGCCAATTATTGCTGAGTATGTGGAACATTCAGAACATTTGTTCATTGCTGGTTGGAGTCTAAAATTTTACTACAGCTTTGCTTTGGAAAACACTTTGACTTTTATAAAGTTTTAATATGCACTTGCCATAAATAAAATGAAAATATGTTTACATAACAATTTATGTACACATGTTGATAGCAACATTCATCAAAATGTAACAAATCTTGAAACTTCTATGAACTGATGCAGACAAACAAATAATGGTGAATTTGGAATACTAGGGATATACACAAAAATAAAAATTAATCTCAACAACATCCTTCCAATTGACTGAACTAGTCATATTAAATTATATATGTTATGATTCCACGTATATGCAACTTAAGACAAAAATACAGTAACAGAAAGCAGGCCAGTTTCATAATGTTACTGGAGCTAGGGAGATAGCATCAACCACAGAAGGCACAAGATAATATTTTGGGGTGGTGAAAACAGTCTATATCTATATTGGGTGCTGGTTACACAACTGGACTTATTTTTGTAAACTCATGGAAATGTGTATTTACAATTAGTAAATTTTATTATATAGAGAGTAAACCTTATTAGCAATTTAAAAATGTTTTAAATTTCTCTTTCCTCTTTCTTTCTCCTTATGCTTCCTGAGTAAATCAGTCCAAACCCACTAGGTGAGGATAAATAAGGTAGAGTCTTATGCTATTATAGTGGAGAAAGTGGAAATACCTTGGCTCAGAAAAAGGTGATGAGTGCTTCCATACCAGAGGGTGATGGCTTAGCATAACAAAAACATGGTGTTACATCAAAGATAAATTGGATCTTCTGCTCTATACAAGTTCAAGCATGGTAACTAGAATTAACATGGGGGCAATCACCTGATAAAGAACATATTATCACTTCTCATATATTCCTGCCAAAGATGACTGAAAATAATCTAAACAAAAAAAAAATCAAAGAAACACAGATTGGAGGACATTATGCAAAATAATTGGCCAAAACTGTCTAGATCTTGACAATCAAGACAGAAGAGCGAAATGATAGACACTTATAACAACAAATTCAATGCATGATGTGAATAAAATTAGATCAGATCATTTATCCAAAAAGTACATTTTTAGAAAATTGGTGAAACTTGAATACTTACAGAAATAGAGTCTGAGGAGTAGATATACAGTAGTAACAAAATTTTAAAAGGCTGGGTGCAGTGACTCACATGTGTAATCCCAGGACTTGGAAGGCTGAGGAAGGAAGATCTCTTAAGTCCAGGAGTTCAGGACCATACCCTGGAAATGTAGTGAGACACTTTTTTCTACAAATCCTTTTTAAAAAAAAATTAGTGTGGTGTCATGTGCCTATAGTCCTAGCTGCTTGAGTGGCTGAGGCTGGAGGATAACTTGAGCCGAGGAGGTGAAGTCTACAAAGAGCCTGGATGGTACCACTGTACTTCAGCCTACACAATAGAGTGAGACCCTGTCTCAAAACATAAAAATAGGTAACATTAAAAAAATACAGTTTCAAAATTGTGTATATTTTTGTTGCAGCTACATAACTTTTTGTTGTGGAAATTATGTACAAAATATTGAGGTATATTAGGAATTTCATTTCAAATGGTTCAGAAATTTTTTGAAAATTTTTTAACTGTACTTTTTGTAAGTTTGAGATAATTTCCAAATAAAATTGAATAATATACTACAGAATTCCAATTATTAACAGCATAATAATGTCACATTATTCTGAAACAAATTAGTTGAATATGATTGATAGCTAGAAAGTCCCTAATTTTAATATTTTAATTTATTAAAAAGAAACAGATGTTAGAATTTAAAAATATACAAATTATATTTAATATATTAATATTAAAAATAATCACATAATATACTGTAAGTCAATAGTTTGATCTTTGAGACATGTCATCTATAGTATTTTAAAGATGGAAGTCTCAAAGGTGGTTTTTAATTATTTCTCAATAAATTTTTATACCTTTACTTTTTCTTCATTTTATACAGTTTTATTTATACATTATAATTCACCCTTTTAGTGTACAATTTTTTGATTTTACATATTTTTTTATGTTCCCACCACCAAAATTGAAGAGACTACTTCAATGACAACACTAAAATTAATATATCTTTTCACTAGTAAATCACAAACATTTTAAACATTAAAATATACATATTCATGAGTTTATGAGTTTAAATATGTGTTCACCACACAGCATTCAATATACGTAGGCAATAGCCTTAGCCCTAATTTTTTTTATTCTTTGTATCCATTCCTTTCCTTCTTGGTATTATGTAAGAATTTTTGTTTTGGCAAAAGGATGCTAGGATCACTGATCACAATCGATATGGCTTTTTCAACATTTCTGAAATAGTTCATTTAATTAAATGAACATTAAATAAATTTTTTAATAGCACGTTTTCTGACTGCTCCTTTGTCTTTTATTTTAGAAACAAGTTATCAATCAATCTTGAAGATTACTATTTTTTTAATATTCTAACTTTCCTGTTCCTCATAATATGTATATACATAACTTTAATATTCTATTAGAATTTATATATTAAAATAATATATATATTTGTGGTCAAATAGAATGTTTGTAAAATGTGGTACATAGTCTTAGTGGCATCTTTCGCGTATTCATTTCCTCCCTATAAAAAGGAAAGGAAATATAAATTATAATTTCAAGGCTAAAAAATAGTTACATATTTACATATTAAAAACTATTCTATTTCAAGAAAATATTTAATTCCACAATAATGTTCTTGTTATCAGATGAAGTTCCTTAATCTATTGCTATTTGTTTCTCTTTTAATGACAAGTATAGAAATAAAGGGCAGGGCATATACATAAATCCCTTGCCTTTACCTATTCACATCAACATAATAGAGTAATCAAGTGAAGAAAGAACCTTTGGAAGCAGTCAGTCTTGAAACAATTCACTTCAGATATTTGAAAAAAGAAAAATGTTAAAGTTCCAGATTAATAAAATCTTACCTGGCAATTAATAAGGTGTTTCAAAGTTCCACAGATTCCTAGAACTTTTTTCTAAATTGGGTAGTATTTTATTATCCAGAAGCACTGACAGTATTATAATCTTTTATGTAGCCTAGGGATCATAGTCAAATTGCCCTTTTCCAATTGCCCTGCAATTATTCTTTGTGTCGCTGGAATAAAAAATGGTGTGCTCATGGAGCACTGTCATCTGACAGGTGTCCTTTATCATTGAGTATTTAATCAAAGGCTTGTAAAGATTCAAGACTACTTTAAATCTTTCCTAGTGGGTATTAATTATCTTAAAAACAGATGACTAAATTATTTGTTAGGATATACCCAAAGTCACAAATTTTTCACCATCACCTTAAAAATCAGACTTGTGTTTGGTGTTTATAAGATTCTCTTGCTTTTTTTCTCCCTCTCTCCCTCTTCTGACCTTATTCATTTTCAAATAACTTATTTATTGAGTACTCAAAAATACTATAACTTTTGTCCTTTTTTTTTCCTTCAGGCAGTTCTTGTAGTGTAGGGAAACAAAGATAAAACAACACATTTCTTTTGTCCTGTCATTCGTTGTGTATTTTGCCACAAGCTTTTATACTGAAGTGTGTGCCTATTGAAGAATTGTTAAGTTTATATATACTATATATGAAAAGCTATTGTCTTTTGGATTTTTTTCATGAAAAATAATTACAGAATTTTCTATTTCCTTTAAGAAGGTAAATTTTACTGAGAAAAGTTGTAAATATTTTTAAGAATATTAAAAATATATATGATCACATTGGAAGTGATAATACTTGAAAATACATGATGAATCAAAATGCAGTACTGAACTTTATTCTACAAATATTTTCTGTTGTGTTCTGGCAAAAATATGAGAACCCATGCTTATACCAAAGATTGTGGATTTCATATTCAAGAACTCGATTATGTTTTATACAAACTAATCTCCTTGGTAATCTGAATTGCAAACCTCCTCACTTTATATCTAGTTGTACATGAAGAGTTGTAGGAGTTGTCAGGGGCTAGGTAATATTCAGTTTTACTGCAGGTACTTTCATCTTTAAAAATAATGCTGTTTAAGGCTGGGCGCAGTGGCTCATGCCTATAATCCCAGCACTTTGGGAGGCCAAGATGGGTGGATCATGAGGTTAAGAGATGGAGACCATCCTGGTCAACAAGGTGAAACCCCCTCTCTACTAAAAATACAAAAATCAGCTGGGCATGGTGGTGCGTGCCTGTAGTCCCAGCTACTTGGAATGCTGAGGCAGGAGAATTGCTTGAACACAGAAGGCAGAGGTTGTGGTGAGCTGAGATCGTGCCATTGCACTCCAGTCCGGGTAACTACAGTGAAACTCCAACTCAAAAAAGAAAATGCTGTTTAAATATTTATACAGCACATACATAAGCAGAAATCAAAAATGACATGCTGCATTTGATTGATGCCCACTAAATAAGAATTATTTACGACTTCAACTCAATAAGCATTGCCAGTTGAAATTTGCTATTGTTCACAGGAGAAAAGTTTAGATCTTCACCCTTGTTTCATTCTTGACACATTAGAACAATTACGATTAAATATATGATGTACGGGTGGATCACGAGGTCAAGTGATCGAGACCATCCTGGTCAATATGGTGAAACCCCGTCTCTACTAAAAAATAAAAAAAAAAATTAGCTGAGCATTGTGGTGCATGCCTGTAATCCCAGCTACTCAGGAGGCTGAGGCAGGAGAATTGCCTGAACCCAGGAGGCGGAGGTTACAGTGAGCCGAGATCACGCCATTGCACTCCAGCCTGGGTAACAAGAGCGAAACTCCGTCTCAAAAAAAAAAAAAAATATATATATATATATATATATATATATATATATATGATGTATTCAGCAAAAATTTTCTTGTGATTAAATATCCCATGTATAAAATAGCTAGATCTTTAGCAAAAGTTTTCTAAAATGTCAAAAGAATGAATGCATAGTTAATAATTTATTTACTTTAATTTTTGAAGACTTCTTATATAGAGGAATGAACAGAGTAATACATCTTTTTTTTTTTTTGCTGTCATCATGACAAATTTAGATGAAAATAATAGATAAGATACCATAACTGAAATTCTATGTATATTTTGGTAATTATGAAATACTTTAGGATAATATATAAAATAAAGTATAACCATCTGCTTATATCTAAAGAAACTGCAAAAATGCTTTTATTGAGATTTGTGAAAATCTTTGCTAAAAATGACCTAAATTGACTCAAAATTACCCAACATTTCAATTTTTTCTATAAAAACTAATACCTTCTCTGTATTTAATTATCTAGAGAGGAAGTGGCTGTTTGTTATATTATAGGCTCAGCAAATTGCAATTACTTTGATGTTTACATTTGTTATAAGATGTTATTCTTAGAATGAAAACAGTTTTATAGTGATCAATTTTGCCTCATCAATTTAGATGTCATATTTTCCTGGAAGACTTTTATCATCTGCAAAGATTGCATTACATTTACATCCATTAGAGGATTCTTAAGTTTTAGATCATACAAAATGACTGACAGAAATGTGTTGATCTAGAAGAGATACTAATAAAATTGTACAGAAGGCTGGAGAAACAGACTTAAGACTGAATCTAGAGAAGAAAATGGTTCAAAATTTGGAAAAATAGGAAAAGAAATATTATACTTCTCTAGCCAGAGTCAAAACTTATTAACATATATGCTTTATTGATCTTAAGATATCCCATGATGTCAAGTAGAAAGGAAGAATGAGAAATAACTGCTGTCATGTGGAGTTGCAAGTTATGGTAAACATTGCTGGTGAAGCAGGGCATGAGTATATAGGGGAGAAGCAATCAGAATAATCAATCAGTGTTTCCTGTAGCTACTACCATAAATATATGTGTGTGGCTATCTCTGTTGCTAACAATGAGTCATATTTGAAAATAATAATAATAATATTGTAAAGAGTATATTTTGCATAAATCTTTTGAGTAGCTCGTAAGAAAAAAGATTACAAAGCAAAATAGTTTTTAATATTGGTAGATCTGACTCATGATTCTGTGGAATGTGGCCAGTTTGCTATACAATTAGATATTGACTTTTAAAATTTCTACCTACCAATGTTCACTCCATTTTGCAACATTTGAATGATCGCTATAGTGTACAGTTTTTGTGAGTAATAAAACGGGAAGTATAAAGAGTGAATATTTATTCAGAAATAATTCAACACATAATTCAACTAAAACCTTAATTAGCAAAGACATAATCAATCTTATCAGCACAAACAAAATATTCATCATTAAATTACAGAAATAACCTGTTCTGAAACAACATATATTCAAATATTCAGATGGAATATATGGAATATGCTTTCCAATACACTCTACCATTCCACCAAGGTCACAGCAAACTGAAAGACATTTATCAATCCTTGCAATATTTGCATTGACATCAAGATGAGGTTTCTCTGTTAGGGTAATTAATGTGTTAAGGCTCTGTGTGTTTTAACCTTATTTTTTTTCTTTTTTTTTTCAGTAATGATAACTTTCAGTATTAAAGACTTTGACAATATCTTTCAATTTGTAAATGATCTTGTTTTGGCATTTATTAGCATTATATTTTCATTTATATTTTCTTTTAATGTTTGTATGAAGTAGAGATTATTTTACTTATTATTGAAATGCATAATCATCTTGTATCATTTTAGTTGATAGTAATACTAAGCCAAGACTGTCAATGATGTAATATGTATTTATAAATACACTATTTATGTACATATTTATTTTACATATGCACTATATTAATTGTTAAATGTTCAATATATTATTAAATACAAATTTAATATAAATATATATTTATATATTTGGAGAAAATTTCTGAAACTTTTGTTTTTCAAGACAGAGTCTCACTCTGTTGCATAGGCTGGAGTGCTGTGGCAAGTTCTCCAGTCACTGCAACCTCCTTCTCCCAGGTTCAAGTGATTCTCCTGCCTCAGCCTCCCGAGTAACTGGGATTACAGGCATGTATCACCACATTTGACTAATTTTTAATTTTTTTAAAATTTTTCACAGAGACAGAGTATCACCATATTGGCCAGGCTGGTCTGGAAATTCCTACCTCGGGTGGCCTGCCCACTTCGGCCTCCTAAACTGCTAGGATTTCAGCATGAGCCACCATGCCCGGCCGATTTCTTTTAGCATAGTTATTACAAAAATATAATTTACCATTTATTATTTTGACCATTTATGATTATTACAACATAGAAAAATGTGTTGTGAAACATGAAGAATATCTCATAATTTCAGAAAGTTTAATTACTTGTTTCTAAATTCTAAAAATTAATCCCTTCTGGAAACTCTTATGAATACTTCGATGATTACCCAGGAACGTCAGATCTTGCAGATCTAGATTTCTCTTTCCCTATATTTTGCTTTCATAGAAAGTGACCTAGTTTATGATAAATGATTTTTAAGATCTGATTTAATTACCTTCTTTTTCAGTAAACAGTATGTCATGAGGCCAGGAACAAGTATTTTTTGTTTATGGCAATACCTTCAAACCCAAGCACAATATGTTGAACAACACAAACATTCAGTAGGCAAAAGCTGAATAAATGTTTAATGAATCAGATGGCTACATGAATGAAGAGATTCAAGAATATGAGGTTCTTCTCTATTAGTTGCATGAAATATCCATAATTTCTCCATAAATTTCTTTCATATTTCATAATTTGTTTTAATTGTAGATCTGATATCATATTGTACAAAATCTTCATTTTTTGCCTTACAAATATCTTATTAATGAAAGAAAAAAATCGGAATGTAGAAGAGAAATATAATTGTCACTTGTGAATACTGACAATATAATATTAAAAAATCACATTTATTAGATTTAACTATAAACAGGTATTTAGATGAGTACTTTATATTCTTTATCTCATGAAACATCAACATTTTTTACACATTAGCAAACTGAAGACCACAAGATTACTGATTTTGCATTAGATTCTCTTTGTTATAAATGGCAGAGTTGAGATTTTAGCTCATGTCCATTTTGTTCTAAAGGCATCTTTCTACTACACCATACAAAACAATAATAAAAATAATTTTTTTCAGGGAATTATAAAAATTATACACATGTGACTAGATTTAATTTGCTTTAAAATAGCTTAATTTATAATTTTTACTTTTTTAGAAGAGACGTGAGTACACATGAGAGAGAGAGTTGTGCACTATGCTGAAGACAATGGAATTAGTTGAAAAGACTTAGTAAAGACTTAGTAAAAGCTACAAATTAATCTGAGACATGAATGCCCCCCAAAGCATCAACATCAATTACTTCTGCTTAAAATAATTCTAAAAATTATGCTACTAAATTTGAAAACCTTGATGTTAAAAGTAAGCACTTTGGCTATATGTAATAAACTAATAATAGGTCAATCAAATGTTTATACTGAAGCAAAAATAATTGATTATAAAATACCAAATTTAATAGACACTATATTGATATTAAATACAGTAACAAATAGAATGATTCATCTTCTCCTGATTCTAAAATATGTGATAGAGTTTCAAAGATTATTGTATGATTTAATTCTGTGCTTTTGGTAATTCCTTTAACCCCAGACCCTCTTTGAAAAATCTCTTTAATATTTTTTAATGTAGTATTACATATAATTTACTATTTTCATTTGTAACAATTATAAGCCCAAAGTGTCAAGTCACTGAACCTAGATTTTTGCCATCATTTAGTCTATATGCAATGAAGTGTGTGCGTGCGCGTGTGCACACGCGCTTGCATATGTATTAATCATGTGGATGAAAAATTGGGGAAGTGAGAGATATTGAAATGTTTTAAATGTCTTGGATGTCTTTTCACTGTCATAAATTCTACCAAGAAAGATAGTTCTCTCTCTTGCTTTTTTGAGGGGAATTGACACCACAAAATTAAAGTTATTTGATGTAGTTGTGTGACCTCATTCAAGTTCTCTCTATAATTTATTTCAATTTAAAATTCTGGAAAGTTAAACCGTGAATAAAAGGATTTCAGAAATATAAATACTTTCGTGAAGTATGAGATCAATACACATAAACATATATGTATTTATGGTTCAACAATAGAGTGGCTTGTTTCATATCTAATAAAATTTTATAGAATATAAGAGAGACACATATATTGCAATTTTTAGAGCACCATCTTAAAATATCACACAGAAAGCCTATGAATGTGTGAAAGTACTCATTTATTTCTAGTGTATTTGTAACCTATACAAATTAAAACAACAGAAAAAAATATTTTTTTAATTCCTATAGCTTTAACAGACTACCATAATTCCTAGACTGAATTCAAATTAGTCCATTGCTGAAATTTCAATTGGAATAAAAGAGGCATTGGTTTCTCTTAAATACAGGTATTACTGATATTTATATACTTTGAGAATAAAATCAGGAAATACACATAATTACTATTACTGTTTCAAGTGAAACTCAAACTATAATAAACAAATCTAAAGCTAAAATTTGATATTTGTTTATAAAGTGTATATAAAATGTATACATAATTACCCCAATATATACGTTAGCATATTACTTGTGGAATCATAAATAACTAAAATTTGCCCTCTATTGTTAATTGAATCAACAAATTATTTTGATCAACATCAAAGAAGATATTTATTTTTAAATGCAGCAATTATAATTATTGCATTTTAAACTGCAACAATTCAATAGCTATTTGATTGCATTAATTAATCTATATACACAATTTTTTGCTCTACCTGAAGTAATTTTGCACTGTTAGAAATGTGTGCTTATGTGATTCATTCATTTAATAAAATCTGATTGACAAAATTGTTCTTAGAAATCATTGGCTAACAATCTACAGTTTTTTTATAGAAGGCAAATCATTTGTAAATTCTTTTGCACGTGCAACTTCATCAGAGAACATGAGCCAGAGGAAAATAGAAAAAAGAATTTTTTTGCACATTACAAAATACAGATTGGTGGAAATGCTTTTTAAAACTTAAATTATAAATTTTCCCATATTTCAATATACAAGCATTTGATATACTTAGTTATGCTTATATAATTAAATTCAGTTCTAAAGAGATTGTGAAGGCTTCGGAAGTCCAAAATTTAATGATGTTCCACAAACTGGAGACTCAAAAAAGTTACATTTAGGTTCAAAAGCAGCCTGCTCTAGAACCAGGAAATGCTGATGTTGCAGGTAAAGTCTGACGTCAGTCTCCTACAACAGCAGGAAAATATGGATATTACAGATGAAATCTGAAGGCAGTATGAGCAAAAATTTCCTCCCTCTTGGGAGAGGCTGGCTTTTTATTCTAGTCAAGACTTCAATTTATTGGATTAAGTCTATCCATATTATGTAATATGTTTTACTCAAAGTCCACTGATAAAAATGATAATGTCATTAAATAAGTCCTCACAGAAGATTAAGTCCAATCCCAGATTGGATTAAGCCTATCCATATCATGAAATCTGTTTTACTCAAAGTCGGCTGATACAAATGATAATCTCATTAAATAAGTTCTCACAGAAATAAGCAAAACCTTTGACCAAGTATTTGGACATTGCCATCCAGACAAGTTTATATGTAAATTTAATGATGGAAATTATAAAACATTGTAAACAGGGCACCCATACGCATCTCCTTAAATCATACTTAGCAGCCCAATTTCTCTTTGGTAATCATAATCAGTCATTTCAGCCAAGATAATAACTCCCTTCTTTGTTTATTCAGAAATTTACAAAGCTAAAATTGGCCAAAAGGCAGTCTTAACTTTCAGTTAAATTGAATTATTGTCTCCTGGGGGAAGCATTTCTCCCTTTGGGACCAAGATTTCTAGGCCATCAGAATATGATGCCATGGGAACAGGAAGCAAATATTTGCTAGAGGTCATTAAAGGTGATGGTGAGTGATGCCACTTCCATTTTCATCCCTTGATTCTTGGACATTTGAATTCCAGCATCTGTTTAGATGATGGATTAAACCCACAAATAGCACCAGTGATATCTTTATCAAATTATTTTCCAGCCAATTCTTGCTATTCTCTCCAGCCCATGTTTTCTTGTTTTGTTTTCACAAGGATAGACTGAGAGCTTTCCGTATCTTCAAATTCTGGTAACTTTTCACTTAACAATTGTTACAATTTATCTCACTCATTTCACATTTTACTATAAGCAGTAAGGAGAAACCAGGCAAAATTTCTTATGTTTTTCATACTACATAAATTCACATTGTTACACTATCTAACACGTATCCCTGGTAATTTGAATGAAGATTCTATAAATGATAAAATATGAGAAATTGGCAATATTAGAAATGTCACAATTTTATGAACATTGTCGTGAATTCTTTAAAAACTGAAGTACCTTTAGAAACTAATGATAATGCTTTCCATTTAATGGTTAAGTTACAATAATCACACAACTTAGTAGTTATTAAATACAATTGGGTAAGATAGGTGTTTTACATATTATGAATGAATATGTTTATAAAAAGTACCTTTAGTTATTGGGAAGCAAAATGATTTTCCATGCTAAACTAGTTATTTTATTTTCTCTTCTTGAAATAATATAAAAACTAACACTTAAAGTAAACCTCTTCTATTTTTCATAAGTGCCTGGTGATAAGATATGCTAATTTGTTCAACTCGTATGTATATTGGGTAAAACTAAATTATGGCCATCTGTAAATATTACCCTTGAAGCCATTTAGCAACATGAGCTGTGAGATATTCCATTGTAGTTACCAACAAATAATGCTTTTAGACTTTTTTGAAAAATCCAAAAACATAATTAGAGAAGGATAAAACAAAGCTGATGCTCTACTTTTCATGGTAGAATATTGTTATATACTGTGATTGGAAAATAAATCTTGGGTGTCCCAAAATCACTAAGCTAAAGGGAAGAAATCAAACTGAGAACTACTTAGGGCAAAGTTGCCTCTCATGCTATTCAAAGTCACCCCTCTGCTCACTATATGAATGCCTCTTTTGGAAAGGATATTTAGAAACTTGAAAGAATGCAACCATTTGTCTCTTATCCACCTACGAACAGTAAGCCCTCTCCCTGCTTCGAATTGTCCTGCGTTTCCAGACTGAACCAATGTTTATCTTATATGTGTTGATTGATGTCTCATTCCTCTCTAAAATCTGTAAAACCGAACTGTGCTCTGACTACCTTGGGCACATGTCATCAGGACTTCCTGAGGCTGAGTTATGGGCTTGCATCCACAACCTTGGCAAAATAAATTTTCTAAATTAACTGAGACCTGTCTCAGATAGTCGAGGATCACAATAAGAAAGTATACAGTGGAATTCTAAGTTCTCACCACTCCTGGTATTGGGAAGTGCTTAATGTATTTAATAAATTTGATGACCCAGATTAAGTAAAGGTATTTTTACATTAATAGAAGAGAGAATAAGTGAACAATGTCAAATGAGATTCATTTTAACGTCTAGCTCAGAACAGTACTTTCTAATTTTATATAAAATATGCATTGCTATGAGAAGAAATCAGTACAAATTTAGTAGCTTAAAAATAAAAATAAAAAAAAACTTACTATTTTGCAGTTCTGTATACCACAAGTCTGATATAGATCTCACTGGGCAAATGTCACGTGTGAACAGTGCCGCATTCCTTTCTGGAAGCTCTAGGTAAACATCTGTTTCCTGCTCCCTAAAGTTAGTGTCAGAATTTAGTTCCTTGTGGTTATAGTGTTTCAATTCTCATTGTCAGCTGAGAGCTATTATCAGCCTCTGGAAGTTGCCCACATTCCTAGCCTCAAAGTCCCCTTTCTTCATCTTCAAAGCCATAAAAGATAAATCAATCCTCCTCATATCATATCTCTCTCACTCCTCTGTCTCCCTTTGTTCTTAAGAACACATGTGATTAGATTGTTCTCATCCTCCAAATGCAGAATAATCTTCCTGTTTTAAGATTGGCAAATTAGAAATTAATTCCATCTGCAACCTTAATTCCCCTTGGGCATGTAATTTTAACATATCCAAAAGTTCTGCAAATTAAAAAAAAAAAAATGGCATCTTTGCATCAACATTTTTCTGCTTACCACAGAGTGTAAAGAGGTAAGGTTTTCAAATTTTTGTTGAGAAGCTATTTTATTAAAGCGATGGACAATAACTGGGGACACAAATAATGCTGCTTCAGCATAGACATTAGAGCTCTTGTGATGAATGTGAGCAACAGAAACTAAAAACAGTTATCCTAAAATAGATTCTCAGCAGAGAAGTTTGGGCATAGGGGTTAGAGAAGAAAAAGAAAAACAAAACATTATTATAGCTATCATTGTTATGTTTCTTCATGAAAAATTATTTAGAGATGCCTAGAACTAAAGATAAATTATCCTGTTAGTATTTAGTATTCTATTATATACATCACTCTCTAGTATATAAGGCTGTCTAAAGCAGCTGGTAGTTCATTGTTATGTAATTTGGGAAAAGAGAGCATAAACATTGTGTTATTAGCCTAATAAAAAGCTTTTTATGATTTTCCTGAGGTGGCCTGGAGAAATAATTTTCAAAAAATTAATAATAAGACAATGCTAAATCTGCAAATTTTGCTTTTAAATATGCAAATTGATAATTACTGCTTCATTAAGACAATTAAAGGGTCTCACTATAACATCAATGAGAAGCATAGCAAGAACATTTGCAAAAGTGAGAGTTCTAAGCAATGTCATGTTAAATTGTGCACATCCCCAAAATGCAGATTAACAACTCAATAACACAGAGGACATACATAAAACATAATTAATGGCTTCCTACTAGCTTATTGATATGAGTTGAGGTGTAAAAAAGGTGGACATGTTGTAAATACTGATGCTTCCTCCTCTGTAACAAGCAATAACAAACATACTCAATTTAGAACTTCAGACATTATGAGTCTTTACAATAAACTATTTCTTGTGCAAATTCAAAACCTCTGGTCATTGTCTCTGTCTGATCTTTAAATATGAAATATCAAAATCGATCTTTTATTTGCCTACATGTATCTATTTCATAAAATGTCCTGCTACAATTCATATATTTTTATCATGTAGTTGTAGTAAGGGAACATACTGTGTATCTAACGAAAACCTGACATTTGAAAGTTATGTATAGACACTTTGAAGCATCACTGTGAAGTGATATCAGCACAGTGACAGAGGAAAAACCACTAAAAATTCTTTCCTCCATAAATCAATGATAATACTGGGCAGAATTGTCAGAATCAGCTTTTTTTTTTCAGAAATCTGAAATTTACCAAAACTTGCAGCAATTTAGGGAGCATTTATTCAAGAAAAATCACTGAGTCTCAGTAAAAAACAGCAAGATTTGGCTGGGCACAGTGGTTCATGCCTGTAATTCCAGCACTCTGGGAGGCGGAGGCAGGCAGATCATCTGAGGTCAAGAGTTCCAGACCACTCTTGCCAACATGGTGAAACCCCGTCTCTACTAAAAATACAAAAGTTAGCCAGGCATTGTGGCAGGTGCCTATCATCTCAGCTACTCAGTTGACTAAGGCAGGAAAATCGCTTGAACCCGGGAGGCAGAGGTTGCCCTGAGCCGAGATTATACGATTGCACTCCAGTCTGGGCAACAAGAGTGAAAGTCCATCTCAAAACAGCAAGATTTGTTTTTTGTTTGTTCGTTTTTTTGAGATGGAGTTTCACTCATGTTGTCCAGTATAATCAGTAACATTATTTTCCAGATTTGTTGCCTAGTATAATCAGTAATTTAACCGACTCTATTGTTATCTTTATGAAGTTCCACAGTAGATTTGAAGATGGACAATCCCATGTTCAAGGTAAAAATGACCAACCTGTTAGTCACCTGAGGAGGCAGATGGGGTTGAACATGTTTCAATGCCTCATTCCTAGTTAATTATCATTATTTGCACTTTCAAGTTGTTTCCTGGAGGACCTACTATGATTAATTTATGTGACCTTATTCCAAGCTTACCGAGTATAAGTACTTCTTTCCATGGAGCTATTGCACATAAAAATTGAAGGCCTGGAACCAACCCAAATGCCCATCGATGATAGACTGGACTGGGAAAATGTGGCACATATACACCATGGAATATTGTGCAGCAATCAAAAATGGTGAGTTTTTGTCCTTTGTAAGGACATGGATGAATCTGGAGAACATCATTCTCAGCAAACTGACACAAGAACAGAAAACGTAATACCACATACTCTCACTCATAGGCAGGTGAGAAAAATGAGAACACATGGACACAGGGATGGGGGTACTATACACTGGGGTCTATTGGGGGGAATAGGGGAGGGACAGTGGGGGGGAGCTGGGGAGGGATAGCCTGGGGAGAAATGCCAAATGTGGGTGAAGGGGAGGAAGGCAGCAAAACACACTGCCATGTGTGTACCTATGCAACTATCTTGCACGTTCTACACATGTACCCCAAAACCTAAAATGCAATAAAAATTAAAAAAAAATAGATAATAGTTATTATGACATAAAAAAAAATTGAAGGCAATGCTTCACTTTGTGGCTTCCTCAGGCAGTAGATAACAGAGCAAATAACAGGTAAAATAAAAGCTTAAAAGGAAAAGGCAGATAATTAGATGACTGCAAGGGATTGGGAATGCTCTGAAATATTTCTGTTTGTACTCATAGGACCATGTGCGTACTGTGGTTGGGCACATGATAAAGAAGGACCTAAGAAGGATTCAAGCTTCCATCTTTAAATCACCTAGAGGCTCTAATTAATCAAAAATTAAAGGCTAAGTTAGAGTTATAAAATATCTGATGAAATGGTGAAGGCTTACCCTAATAATCACCAAGAGTTCCTCAGCAAAGCTTGAGAAATTTTTTGGTAATTTATTGGTAATATGCATTTAAGAAAATGTCAGTGGAAATATTAGCTGATCATTAAGATAACCAGTTAGAGGCCTCTGTGTCCACAAATGAAGCATACTGACATTACTGAATTATATTAAAAGATCAACAAAAACAATACCCAATTTTGGGGAGGGAGAAGAATATAAGTTTTAAAGTTATTATTTTATATTATTTAAAATGAACAATTTTTGACCAAAAAGTTAAGAAATATGCAAATAAACAAGAAACTATGACTCATGTATGTGGGCTGAGAAAGCAATTCATTGAAACTGTCTCTGAAGAAATACAGACATCATGTTTACTGAAGACAGATTTTAAATTAGCTTATTATAATATGGTAAAATGATTAAAGAAAACATGCCGAGAGAATTAAAGGATGAAAATGGTGTTCAAACAAATAAAGAATATCAATAGAGATAGAGGTAACCAACTCAAAATTCTGGAGTTATAGAATATAATTACTGAAATAAAAAATTTTATAAAGGTGATCAATAACATATTAGTCTTTGACCAGGTAAAAGATAATTAATTGACTGGTAGATAGGTTAACTGAAATGATCTTCTCTGAACAATAGAAAAAAAAATAAGAAAGATTGAGCAGAGGCTCAGAGACCTATGGAACAACCTAAAGGACATTAACAACTCATAATAAATATTTCAGAAAGAGAAGAGAGCACATTTAAAAATAATGGTTGAAAATGTCCCAAATTTGATGAAAATATCATATATCTCATAAAATTTCATCACTCTATGAGGAACTCAAAACTCAATAATTGCCTAATCTGACGCATATAGTCTGGCTGAGTGAAAGATGACAGAAGCACATAGACATAGGTGTTTTTCCTGTGAGAGCATGGCTAAGGGATCCCACGACTTACAAACCCAGAAGAAGTCTGGCCCTGCAGCCTCAATATGCTGGAGGCACTCGCATTTATTTTAGAACAGATTTAATGACAAAGATCTTCTGCCAACACCATTTGTGGGTAATCAACAATGCCAAACCTCCCAGTAGAGAGCAGTTATGCACATGGATGATCAAAGGTTGGTTTCTAGGGAAATAGGTAAACAGACTATATATATAACTTCTCTACATTTCTTTGTTAATGGCTCTTTGATATTAGCTCAAGGTAAGAGGATTAGGCTGCCTTCAGCCATAACCCTGTACCAAAGCTTTTGCAAAATCTTCTGGCCTTCCAAGAATGTTTGCATCTTTCCTATAATTTTTCCCACTACCCTTGCCAATCTCCTATTTTTTTTTTTTTCTCATCAGGTTTTGTTGATTGAATGGTACAGATGTGGGTAGCAAAAGGTTTATCAGGAATTACATTTATAAGTTGTGTTCAGGCTTTGCATTCTAGAATTAGTAAGTAACATAAGACAAACATAAATATAATCAGTAACATTTTTTTCAATCAAGAAGTGACCTGTAATGTTACTTGGCGCTTTAATCCACTGTGTGCCATTAATGACGGACCCCACTGGGGCTATGCCAAGCAGTGGCATCATTAGGGGCTGGGAAGGGTGTGTCTGCCTAAGCAACAGGCAGAAAAAAGGCAGAGTTAGAAGATGAGCTCAGTAGAGTGCAGCAGGTACAGGTTGCAGCCAGAGTGAGAGAATTAAAAAGGAACACATTATCTGGAGTGAATGGTGTTTGTGTTTGGAGCCATATTTGCTCTCCTCTACATTCCCATTTTATCTGTTCTTTGTTAATAGTTCAAGGTAAGCAGGTTAGGCTGCCTTTAGCCATAACCCTGTACAGAAGCTTTTGCAAAACCTTCCAGCCATCCAATAAGGTTTGCATGTTTCCTATAATTTTTTTCCCACTACCCTAACTAATATCCTACAAATAATTAAATGACAATCTATTTTTTAAAAAGTAGATGAAGAATTTAAATAGACTTCTCCAAAGAAAATATGCAAATGGCCTATAAGCACATAGAAAGATTCTTAGCGTCATTAATATCCGTGATATGCCAATCAAAACTACAATAAGATACACTTCATTTGCACTAAAATGCCTATGATTAAAAGACAGAATAACAAGTATTGGTGAGGATGTGTAGAAATTGGAATGCTCATAATCAGTTGATGGGAATGTAAAATTGTACTGTCACCTTTTTCAGGTACAGCTGAAGAAAAAACAGACAGTTCTTCAATAAGTTAAACAGAATTAGAGCATGACCAAATAATTCCGCTACTAAGTGTATATCCCAGAAAATTTAAAACATATTCACAAAAAAAACATACGCATGACTTAATGGTAGTATTGTATAATAGATAGAAAATGTAAACTACCAAATGTTCATCATCTGATGAAGAGGTAAGCAAAATGCAATACAAGCACAAATTGAAATAATATTCAGACTTGACAAAAATGGAGTGGTAATATATGTTGCATATGACTTAACCTTAAAAAAATTGTGCTGCCTGAAAGAATCCAAATGCATAGGCCAAGTATTGTGTAATTCCATTTATATGTAAAATCAAACACCGCTTTTTAATAAAGACAGTACATTAGTGGTTTCTAGGGAGAAACACAAAGTGGAAGAGGGAGTGACTGCTAATGAGCATATACTTTTTGGGGGGTATAATGAAAATCTATGATTAGTGTTGCCATAGCCATGTTGTACAGCTTTGTGAATATGTTAAAACAAACTGAATTGTATACTCTAAAAGAGTGAGTTTTACTGTACTTGAATTATATTTCAGTTAAAAACACCACAGTATAGTCTTAATTAATATTCTAAAATAGTTTTGTTTAAAAAGCAATTGAGCAACTAAACTGAAACTTTAAAATGTAGTTAAGAAAATAAATTATAGTTCTCTAGATCTAATTATACATTTAGACTGGAGAAGTAGATGAACTTCACTTTGTTTAAAAAATTCCTTCATGATGACTAAAATTATGACTCTAATTTACTTTGTTTTCTTATGTAAAGATCAACAGAAGCTCATAATAGGAGGGGGGATTCACATTAATCTATTTTCTATAAATTATAGGCTTAATATTTTGGAGGCAGTCTATTAATGGCTTAGTTTAGTACTTCAGTGGCTAGTTAATTGAAGACTTCATACTGAGAAGAGATTTGGGGTTTTGGTAATAATGCCCTTTCCATTTATATATATGCAAAGGTTTCTTAGTTAATAAATATTATGATATAATCCTGCATACTTACATAGAAATTTTATGTTATAATTTATTTTACAAGCTTACTTAGTATTTGAGAAAATAATATATATGTGTTATGACTAAAGCATTAATATGCAAAGTGTGTTCTTAGACACCGAAAGCAAGGGCAACAAAAGCCAAAATTGACAAAAGGGACCTAATTAAACTCAAGAGTTTCTACACAGCAAAAACTATCATCAGAGTGAACAACCTACAGAATGGTAGAAAAATTTTGCAATCTATCCATCTGACAAAGGGCTAATATCCAGGATCTACAAAGAACTTTAACAAATTTACAAAAGGAAAACCACCCCATCAAAAAGTTGGTGAAGGATATGAACAGATACTTCTCAAAAGAAGACATTTCTGTGGCCAACAAACATGTTAAAAGAAAAGCTCTTCATGACTGATCATTAGAGAAATTCAAATCAAAACCCCAATGAGAATACTCTCACACCAATTAGAATGGTGATCATTAAGAAGTCAGGAAACAACATATGCTGGAGAGAATTTGGAGAAGTAAGAATGCTTTTACACTGATGGTGTGAGTGTATTTAGTTCAACCATTGTAGAAGACAGTGTAGTGATTCCTCAAGGATCTAGAAATAGAAATACCATTGGACCCAGCAATCCCATTACTGGGTATATACCTAAAAGATGATAAATCATTCTACTATAAAGACATGTGCACACATATGTTTATTGCAGCACCTGTTCACAATAGCAGAGACTTGGAACCAAACCAAATGCCCAACAGTGACAGATGGAACAAAAAGAAATGTGGCAAATGTACACCATGGAATACTATGCAGCTGTAAAAACAGATGAGTTCATGTCCTTTCCAGGGACATGGATGAAGCTGAGAAACATCATTCTCAGCAAACTGACACAAGAACAGAAAACCTAACACTGCATGTTCTCACTCGTAAGTGGAAGTTGAACAATGAGAACACGAGTACACAGGGAAGGGAACATGATACACTGGGATCTGTTGGAGACTGGGGGGCTACGGGAGGGATAGCATTAGGAGAAATACCTAATGTAGATGATGGGTTGATGGGTGCAGCAAACCATCATAGCGCATGTATACGTATGTAATAAACCTGCACGTTCTGCACATGTACCCCAGAACTAAAAGTATAATTATATATATATATATATATATATATATATATATATGTATTTCTAGAAAAGATATGTTTCTAGAAGAGATATATTGTTAACTAAAATCATTTGTATGAATTAGTAAGATGAGAGCATGTATTATATATTACATTTAGATAGAGGCATCTTATCAATAGAAATATAAAGTAATATTTTACTTTTTTTATATATCTGACATATTCACATCAATATTTTATTTTATGTCATACTGACAATTTATGATAGAATTTGAAATATAATTTTCAGGAGATTGTAAATAAATTTCCTTTTTAAAGATACCTGTGAATTTAAATTATATTTTAGCATTCCATGAGGAAGCTGCTAATAAGCACTAATACTTAACTATGGAGTTTCTATATTTAAAGATGAAAGTAATATAAGTCTAACTAGTCAGCATGATATTTAGTTCAGATCACTGGTATGAGTTTCAGAGAAATGATGGTTTCCAAAGAAACACCTAGAAAAATATTGCAGAATGAATTATGTCCCCTTAACATTTATATGTTGAAGTCCTACCTTCCAAGACTGCGGCATGTTGTTACCATATTATAAAGCTATAACTTTTAATTAGTAATAAAATTATAAAGAGACTTTTAGAATAGACCCTCAGCCAATATGACTAATGTCCTGATAAGAAGATTTATTAAGCAACAGAAAAGCTCTCAGCAAGAGACGGGACTCGAAAGAGGGTTGCCAGACATGAGGCTTAGTCCAGAGTTTTTGTCCACTTGAAGAGGAGAAGTATGCTAACTGGTATGCGGACCCTCTTGTAAAAAGTACCACTCAGAAGGAGGTACGATAGTGTAAAGAACCAATTAGAGGCAGGTGATCCTTAGGGATGCTAAATTTCATAGGCCTCAATGTGGCCACTAGAGCCTCTGTCCTTTTCTTGTGCTTCTTCTTCTGGGCCTTCTCCTCGTTCCCATTTTAAAAGACTGAAGTGACCACATTATTAAGGAGGTTCTTGTAGATGCCCTCTGGTCCCATGACCTGTTTTTGTAACTTCCTTCTGATATCAGAAGGCTGCCTGAGTAATAAACTTGTCTTAAATTTAGCTGTCCCTTGCCAAATCAGGAGATGGAGAGATGTGTCACTAAAGCTCCACTTATCTTCTCTAAAAAGACTGACAGATTTTCATCTAGTTTCTGATTTATCATGGAAAGCTTAAAGTAATCAAGAGGTTTGACTCTGGTCCTCCATAAGCCCTCTAGTGTGCACATCTAAAAATGGTTTCTCTTCCACTTATGAAAAACAGTATCATTTCTATGGGATTACAGGAGTTCCAATTAAGGTTTTCAAAAGAGCGCTGTTCATTTTTCTATTTTGTGGTTTCTGGTTCTTTCTTGACTTCTTTGTTTTCAACTCGTGCTAGGAGATATATTGTAGGTCTCCAAATCCCTCTGCTGCTGGCAGGGCTGCCTGTCTCTCAGCAGCAGTTAGTGTTTAATTTAGGAGCAATATAACATCTCTCCATGTAACCTCAAATCCTTGGATTAGATTTTGGAAAGCCTCTATGTATTGATTGGGGTCATAAGAGAACATGCCTAGGTCCTGTTTTATTTTTCTAAAGTGCTGCAATAAAAAAGGAACTTCAACCATAGTGTACCATGCCCATCAGGCATTTCCTGTAGGCATAACAATGAAGTCAGGGTTTTTTTGGGTGGTAGCTTTGGGAAAACTGATAATATGGCTAGTGGGACTCCAGGATGGGGGATGTCAAGAAGGGCTGTGGGATCCAGGAGTTGCAGTTGAGGGTTCCCGAGGGGTTTGTTTTTCTGATTTTGTGGAATTATCCTCTGTGGGCTTGCCCAATGTAACTGTTTAGAGTGCAGAATCAATCTTAGAATGTTGACAAACATCCAGGTTTCCTCACAAGGCAAAGAAAGCTTGTACATAGGGGACCTCAGACCATTTCCTTTTCCATCTGCAGAAAAGATCTAGTTATCAGAGGGTATTATAATTAATGCTTCCCTCAGGAGGCCAGGCTTCCTTATCCTACAGTTAGTAAGATGGTCATGCCCAAGTGCTGAGAATATGCGGTGCTTTCTGAGAGTCAAAGGAATTTTAGTGTTTCTCATGCACTTGAGAGGAGTGCAGGTGAAAGATGGTTTGTTACCTATCTAGAAAGAGAGGGGGAAAAAAGGCATCCCTTAGTCTCCCTCCCCTTTTGGAGCAACCTAGTATCGAGAGAGAAAGAGAGAAGCATCCCTTTGTCCTCTTTCCCTCCCTGTGTCCTCTGGGTTCCAGTGACCATTATAGGTGATGTTCATGAATGCAAGCATGACCTTTACCCATGGATTCAGAGGAGTTAATTGGCAGTAGTCTTGCTCACCTGATCAATACCCTAGATTTACACTGGTGGTTTCTCATTGGTTTCTTAAATTGCTTTGAACCATAAACTCCCAAGTTTCCCTACATGGGGCTTGCATGAGACTATGCAACAGTCATATCTGGGCAAGACACTTTATTGGAGGGAGTATCTTAACCTTATTCTTAATTCCTCTAATGACAGCCCAAGTAAAGTTATCAGTTTTTAGATAATGAGATAGATTAACCTCTAGACCTCAAATCCCATTTTTATTCAAGTGCCAATAGAGCTGGATACACAACAAATGCCTCACAGAAAAATAAGAATTGAATTGCTGTTCTTACTGTAATGGGGAAAGCACTGAGACGAAAAGCTGTCTCTCAAGCGTGGCTTCCTCCTGAGGGTTGAAGGTGGAATTCTGGTGTTTGCAGGTGGGGCATGGAGGCTGGAAGCTAATAGAGGAACATATGAAGGAGAGAAATTGTGGAACTAGAGGCCTTGGACAAAGGGCCAATAGCCCCCCCCCCCCCAGGGAAAGAAACACCATCTCTCGAAGTACCTTGGTAAAGATAGAAGTGTTATGTTGTAACTTTGTCTCCAAATATTTCCCAGGCAGAGGTTGAAAAGAGAGATATGGGGCTGAATAGTCTCTCCTAACAGTCTGTGTCCAAATAAGGGAAAATGAATTTGTCTCATAGGGAAACTATTTAAATTCACTGGGTGATGCTGAGCTCTTATATAGAGCAAAAATAAAATCAACCTACCAATTATAGAGTATCTCAACTTTGGCTTGTGTTTCAGAAGTTCTAGGTTGGTTGATCACATACTTCATCCTGAAGAAGTCAAAACCCCTAATTGTTTTGCTCTCAATAAGCCATAGTTGTTACAATTAGAGCTTTGCCACTATTGCTGGGCTTGTAAGAATAAAGTGATACCCCAATGAGTCCTATAAGTTCCATGCATTTATTTTTCTACACCCATAATGTAGCAGCACACCTAGCGTCTTGTGGTAATTAGATTCCAGCAAGAAAATTAACTGCCTGCTATTCCACAAAAGGAGTCCAAACTTATAATATGGTGACAATAGCTGCAATGTCTGCCTGTGTCCCCCTAGTGGAAGCATTTTCATCAGCTCTCACCACTAGCAGCAGAATCCCAGACATCTGATTCAGTAAAGCTTAAGGATTTTGGGTTTTAAAACAAAAATTTCCCAGTTGGTTCATTAAATAATTGGTTGTTATGTTACCATTAGAAACACCATATATACTGTCTTTTGATTCCATGTTAATAGAGTATTAGATACTGGAGAAGGGTAAATAGTGGTTCTTCAAAGATATCACTCCAACCCATCAGGGAGATTTAGCTAAGCCAGTGCCATATTTAAGTATGTAATAGTACATTCTATTGCTTTCATAAGACTATTGCTTCTGGATGGTGATGACTAGATTAAAAAACTTGATCCCTTCTATTGAGTTCATGGTTATATCTCCTTTTGCAAAACAAGTCTCTTGGTCAGCAGCAATGTTTTTAGAGCTCTCATGGTGGTAAGGCAGGCATTCCTTGAAATGAATTATTGCACCAGCACTAAAGTAGCCAAGAAGAACTGACTGACATCCCTGGGAAAAGTTATCTTGTCTATATACATAAGAATATCTTTTGTGGTGATGCACTGTAATGGACATAAATAAAAAACACAAAGATTTATCACTTTATGTCTACACATAGAGTTTTATCCACAGACTGTTTTCCAAAAACATTATTGCCTTTAGTCTTCTGAATTTGCTGCTTCAGACCCTTAACTAACCAGCCATGCCATTCCCACAATAACAGCCTGTGAACATCCTTGCCTCGGGCCATTTCACCCTCCATAAAAAGTGATTGAACAAGTTTTCTGCTCACAGTTCTGCCACTAGGTGAATTTATTTCAGCAACATCTTTCTGAGCCACCTGTGAGTTGGTTTTTAGCATAGCAGGTCATCTTCAATTTTCACTTAAAATATCATAATGGCACAACCTTTCTGTTAACTGACCTCTTTTTCTTCCTCTGGCAGTTAGTTAAGAGAA
The DNA here is from genome assembly GCA_031835075.1 of Saguinus oedipus. NCBI lineage: Eukaryota > Metazoa > Chordata > Mammalia > Primates > Cebidae > Saguinus > Saguinus oedipus. Next base: position 84,814,683 of record CM063176.1, on the reverse strand, counting down.
GACTACCCTTCTTCTACTGTAGGCCCTATGTGCAATTGAAGAAAAAGCCATTGGTGAAATACAGGAAATAATTGTAAAAAAAGTGTACATGTTTGGGCCTCATCTCAAAGGTACAAGTTTAGGGATTTCCATGAATATCTCTGACATGCCCTGGAGACATATTCCCACATGTTGTGAGAGGGACCCAGTGGGAGATAATTTGAATCGTGGAAGCTGTTGCACTTCGGTGAAGCTATGCCTCAGTGATTCTGATAATATTAAGCTAGTTAGAAAGCATTTCATTCACAAATTAAGTTGATGTCACATGTTCAGCATTCAGATTTTGTTACGGCTCAATAACATAACAGAAGCCGCTTTTTTGATTTTCAAATAAACAGTACTATGGTACAGTAGGTTTATTTCTGCTTTTGGATTTTAAGCATTCTTCCACTGGAGTTGACTTTAGGCTCTACCCATTGTTCTTTTTCACTACATATTTCTTCAGCACCATTGGACCTGTTTTGTGATGTGAATGATGTGGCAAGACACAGGCCTCGTTATCCTTGCTCTAGATTTCACTAGAAATCTTGCATTCCTCTAAGTCAGATGATAAATTAATCAGAGGAATATTTCTATCTGTGATATATATATATATATATATATATATATATATATATATATATATATATATGTTTTGTTTTGTTTTTCCTAAATTCGAAAAGTCTCAACAAGGGTTATGCCACTTAGATTGTGAAAGGGAGTGCAGCAATGTGTCCTTTCACTTAAAGCAGATATTCTGGCAGGACTCAGGTCATTGGGTTCATAATAATTTCATTGATGTGGCTGGTCTGTCAGTCTACAAATCTGCATAGAGTTTATTCTCAACCATTTGGTTTTTGTGTGTTGTTCTAGGACATACAGAGTAGTTACTGCTTCCTGCTTATTGGATTCTTTTATGTAATGGCATAATGTCATTAATATAATGTATCAGCTTATATTTTCTGAAATATTTGAGACTAGAAATTTTCCAGAAGACCATATTTTTACAAAAGAGAAATGTTAACAATTCTTAATAAGGCAATTAATGTATGCTGTTGTGTATCACATTGTAAAAATAATTGGTTTATGGCCTGCATCGTGGTTCACTTTTGTAATCCCAGCATTTTGATGACAAGGCAGGTGGATCACTTGAGCCCAGACCAGTCTCAAACTGGACCAGAAGGCAGTAAGGGGACCATGGGCCCTGTTCACAAAACGATTTTTTTTCCTCCTGACCTCTGGGTCTATGATAGGAGAGGTTGGCACAAAGGTCTCTGACATATCTTGAAGATATTTTCCATTTTCATTGGCATTAACATTCACCTCCTTGTTACTTATGCAAATATCTCCAGCCACCTTAAACTTCTTCTCAGAAACTGTTTATTTTTTATTGGATTTTCAGTCTGCAAATTTTCTGAACTTTTATGCTCTGCTTTCCTTTTAAAACTGAATGCTTTTAATAGAACCCAAGTCACATTTTGAATGCTTTGCTCCTTAGAAATTTCTTCTGCTAGATACCTTAAATCAGCTCTTTAAAGATCAAAAATTCACAAATCTCTGGGGCAGATGCAAAATGCCACCACTCTCTTTGCTAAAACATAACAAGAGTCACCTTTACTCTAGTTCCCAAAAAGTTTCTCATTTCCATCTGAGAATACCTCAGTCTGGATTTCATTGTCCACAGCATTATCAGCATTTTTGTCAGAACCATTCAGTAAGTCTCTAGAAAGTTACAAACTTTCCCTCTTCTGAGCCCTCAAACTTTTCCAGCCTCTGCCGTATTACCCAATTCCAAAGTGGCTTCCCACATTTCAGATATCATTCCAGCAACTCCCTACTCCTGGTATCAATTTACTGTATTAGTCTGGTCTCATGCTGCTGATAAAAACAGACCCAAGACTGGGAAGGAAAAAATTGTTAATTGAACTTACAGTTCCACATGGCTAGGGAGGTCTCAGAATCTTTGCAGGAGGTAAAAGGCACTTCTTAACCGGTGGCAACAAGAGAAAATGAGGAAGATGCAAAAGTGGAAACCCCTGATTAAACTGTCAGATCTCATGAGATGTATTCACTACCAGGAGGACAGTATGGGGGAAACTGCTCCCATGATTCAGATTGTCTCCCACTGGGTCCCTCTCACAACATGTGGGAAAATGTCTCCAGGGCATGTCAGAGACATTCATGGAAATCCCTCCCATTACAGGCCCTGAGGTCTAAGAGGAAAATATGATTTCATGAGCTGAGTCCAGGGTCCCATTTCTTAGTAGTCTTGGGATTTGGTGCTTTGCTTCTCAGCTGCTTCAGTGATAGCTGAAAAGGATCAAGGTACAGCTTAGGCCATGGCTTTAGAGAGAGAAAGCCCCAGGTCTTGGCAGCTTCCCTGTGATGTTAACCCTGCAGGTTCAGAGAAGTCAAGAATTGAGATTTGGAAACCTCTTCCTGGATTTCAGAGGATGTATGGAAGTGCCTGAATATCCAGGCAGAAGTCTACTGCAGGGGTGAAACACTCACGAAGAATTTTTGCTACAGCAGCATAGAAGGGAAATGTGGGGTCAGAGCCCCCACCCAGAGTCCCCAATAGGGCATTGCCTAGTTGAGCTGTGAGAAAAGGGTCTTTCTTCTTCAGACCCCAGAATGGTAGATGCACCCACAGCTTGCACTCTGTGCCCAGAAAAGCTACAGACACTCAATTCAAGCTGTAAAAACAGCTTGTGGGTGGGGTGTGGGTGGAGACTTTCACTGCAAAGCCACAGGGTTAGAGCTGCCCAACGCCATGGGAGTCCACCTCTTCCATCAGCATGACCTGGAGGTCAGACATGGTGTAAGTAGAGATGACATTGGAACTTTCAGGTTTAATGACTGCCTTATTAGATTCTGGACTTGAATGAGGCCTGTAGCCCCTTTGTTTTGGCCAATTTCTCTGAATTGGAAAGGGTATATTTATCCAATGCCTATATCCCCTTTGTGTCTAGGAAGTAACTGACTAGCTTTTGATTTTACAGGCTCACAGGCAGAAGGGACTGGCCTTGTCTCACATGAGACTTTGGACTTTGACTTTTAGGTATATACTGGGATGACGTAAGACTTTGGGGAACTGTTGGGAAAGCATGATGATGTTTTAAAATGTGAAATGTGAGGACATGAGATTTGGAAGGGGCAAGTGGTAGAATGATATGATTTGAGTATGCCTCCACTAAAATCTCATTTTAAATTGTAGTTTTCGTTATCCCTATGTGTCATTTGAAGGACCTAGTGGGAGGCAATTGAATCATCGGGGCAGTTTTCCTCATGCTTTTCCCATGATAGACAGTGACTTCTCACAAGATCTGATTATTTTACAGGGGCTTTTCCCCATCTTTGCTATCCTTCTTTCTCCTGCTGCCATGTGAAGAAAGACATGTTTGCTTTCCCTTCCACGATGATTGTAAGTTTCCTTAGGTCTCCTCAGTCATGCAAAACTGTAAGTCAATTAAACCTATTTTCTTATAAATTACCCTGTTTTGGGGCAAGCGCAGTGGCTCACACCTATAATCCCAGCACTTTGGGAGGCTGAGGCAGGTGGATCACAAGGTCAAGAGATCGAGACCATCCTGGTCAATAAGGTGAAACTCCGTCTCTACTAAAAATAAAAAAATTAGCTGGGCATGGTGGTGCGTGCTTGTAATCCCAGCTACTTGGGAGGCTGAGGCAGGAGAATTGCTTGAACCCAGAAGGCGGAAGTTTCGGTGAGCCGGGATCATGCCATTGCACTCCAGTCTGGGTAACAACAGCGAAACTACATCTCAAAAAAGAAAAAAAAGTTCTGTTTTTATTAGCAGCATGAGAATGGTCTAATACAGAATCATCAATGAATATATTTAGGCACTGAGCAAATCTATACTTCATATGGTGTTAAAGTCCATTCTAAAAGTTGCTCCCTTGGCCTTCATGTGAACAATGTTAGAACTTTAATTTTTTTTTTTTTTAAATTTTTATTGCATTATAGGTTTTGGGGTACATGTGCAGAACGTGCAAGATAGTTGCATAGGTACACATATGGCAGTGTGTTTTGCTGCCTTCCTCCCCTTCACCCACACTTGGCATTCATCCCCAGGCTATCCCTCCCCAGCCCCCCCCGCTGTCCCTCCCCCATTCCCCCCAATAGACCCCAGTGTGTAGTAGACCGCCTCTCTGTGTCCATGTGTTCTCATTTTTCTCACCCACCTATGAGTGAGTATATGCAGTATTTCTTTTTCTGTTCTTGTGTCAGTTTGCTGAGAATGATGTTCTCCAGATTCATCCATGTCCTTACAAAGGACACAAACTCATCATTTTTGATTGCTGCATAATATTCCATGGTGTATATGTGCCACATTTTCCCAGTCCAGTCTATCATCGTTGGGCATTTGGGTTGGTTCCAGTTCTTTGCTATTGTAAACAGTGCTGCAATGAACATTCGTGTGCATGTGTCCTTATAGTAGAACGATTTATAGTCCTTTGGATATGTACCCAGTAATGGGATTGCTGGGTCAAATGGAATTTCTATTTCTAGGTCCCCGAGGAATCGCCACACTGTCTTCCACAATGGTTGAACTAATTTATACTCCCACCAACACTGTAAGAGTGTTCCTATTTCTCCACATCCTCTCCAGCATCTGCTGTCTCCGGATTTTTTAATGATCGCCATTCTAACTGGCGTGAGATGATATCTCAATGTGGTTTTGATTTGCATCTCTCTAATGACCAGTGATGATGAGCATTTTTTCATATGTTTGTTGGCCTCATGTATATCTTCTTTTGTAAAGTGTCTGTTCATATCCTTTGCCCATTTTTGAATGGGCTTGTTTGTTTTTTTCTTGTAAATCTGTTTGAGTTCTTTGTAAATTCTGGATATCAGCCCTTTGTCAGATGTGTTGTTTTTTTCTTGTAAATCTGTTTGAGTTCTTTGTAAATTCTGGATATCAGCCCTTTGTCAGATGTGTAAACTGCAAAGATTTTTTCCCATTCTGATGGTAGAACTTTAATTTTTAATGTTTATAGTTTGATTATTTGTAAAACACTGATAATTTTTGCTATAGAGAATAGAGCAAAATACCAATATAAGTTTAAAGTTTATATACTTTATATGTGCTAGTGTTTTGATATAACTTTAATTCACTGGGACTTCTAATATTTCTTTATAACATGTAATTATATGATTTCACAATTTGTCTACCTTTAAAGACACCTTTAATAAGTATATGGCCTTGATGATGAAATGCAAAATTTTATACAAATAATGACATTTTAATTTTCGGTTATAACGTTGATTCTATTGGTTTTACAGAGAACAAAATGTTTATTATTTATGCTCTAGTGACACATGTTGCAGTCACATTTTCTCCAAAGTTTATCTTGAAAAGTTGTCTAATAGTGTGTAAATTGCAGAGAACTTAAATCATGAAAATAATTATTTAAAAAACTAGGTAAGTTATTTAAAATTGCAAATAGATACCTAGATAAATATATCAGGTGCATGTAAATAAATATGTGTTTATGAATACATACATATAAGTCCTACATTCAAAAAATATAATCAATATACATGCACACACACTTTATCAACTTATTTTTTTTCACATACAGGAAAGGTCACAAGGAGAAAGTTCAGATTTAGATTTCTTGTTGATGTTAAGGAGAAATAGGCAGACGAAAACAACTATCAAAACAGTTATATGAGAAAAAATATTTCAACAACAAAATAAAGTAAAATAGTAATTTAGAGAAAGTAATATATTCTCAGATAATGTAAAGATAATAATAAATTTCTACTGAAGATTTAGGGACATTTTCAATCAAACCTAAGTTTAGACTAATTTTCTTTCATTGAAAATTTACAAAATATAAACATGTCATAGTTTTTTCCAAAAAATATTTATTTTACCTGCTTTTGTAACTCGTTCACTTGAAACAAACATTTATATATTTAAATTTTTATTTTTTATGTGTTTATGTTGATTTATATATGTAGAAATATATTTAGAAATATTATATACTTAGTTTATATCACTCATAATTACCAAAACTTTTTCATTTCTCTTAATTTGCCTCATTTTCAGCTTTTTAAAATCTCTTATTTTCAAAAGAAAAAAAAACATTTACTTTTCTATTGGTTCTTCATAGATTTGCCATAACTTAGACAAATATCTGAAATAATGTTGCTAAAAGATGTCCCTGTAATTTTAAAAATTTATTTATGAAGCTTTTTAAAAATAAGTTAATGGAACACTTTTTTAATTTCGAAATTGAAAACCAAAATAATATGTGTGTTATATTTCTGTGAATTACATTTCCACTAACTATTGATATTAATAATAAAAAAAAAATAATTTTACACTGAACAGGTGTCTGATATGTTCTGCAGAAAAATACTAGAGCCTTCCTTTCCAAAGTATAAAAAAAAGAATAACAAATGCTTTAATTTAGAGACAGTTATCACTTTACCAACACAGACAAACATTTGACAGAAATTAGTTTAAATATTAAAAACCTTATTCTAAATCAAATAACCTATCATCTCTCTTATAATTTATCACACTGTAATCAATTTGTAAATTTGAAGAAGATAGTACTTTCACTAAACGGAAGGTGAAATATAGCTATGATTATAAGTAAAAATAAAGTTTATTTCAATGTTACATCTCTTTCTAAGAAGCTATATAGCCTAGTGTTGACAATAAAAGGCATTATAATGTTTTCAATATTTTTCAAAGCAACAGCACCTATAAGAAATAATGTTTAACATTAGAAAAACTTAGTGATTAAAAGTAAAAAATAGGTTGTCTTTACCCTCTAGTTCTTTGTAAATATGATTTTTGCCTTGTAGGGGCATTTAAAATAGAGGTACTTATTACTACACTTTTTTTTTCATCACTTTTTAAAAAAATCAAAGAAAAAAACCTAAGTCTGCCTTTAAAGACAGCAAAATGTCCAGTCTTTTAAAAGCTGGATTCCAAGAAATTCTTGTGCCTACTTGATGCCCAAAATCCTTTTGACAGAAAGTACGTTCTTTTTTTTTTTTTTTTTTTTTTTTGGTATTATTCCTGTTTTATTTTGCTTTTTGAAACTTTTACATTCTTTTTTCTTTTAATTTTTATTGCATTTTAGGTTTTGGGGTACATGTTCAGAACGTGCAAGATAGTCGCATAGGTACACACATGGCAGTGTGTTTCGCTGCCTTCCTCCCCTTCACCCACATTTGGCATTTCTCCCCAGGCTATTCCTCCCCAGCTCCCCCCACCGCTGTCCCTCCCCTATTCCCCCCAATAGACCCCAGTGTGTAGTACCCCCTCCCTGTGTCCATGTGTTCTCATTTTTCTCACCCTCCTATGAGTGAGAATATGTGGTATTTCCTTTTCTGTTCTTGTGTCAGTTTGCTGAGAATGGTGTTCTCCAGATTCATCCATGTTCTTACAAAGGACAAAAACTCATCATTTTTGATTGCTGCATAATATTCCATGGTGTATATGTGCCACATTTTCCCAGTCCAGTCTATCATTGATGGGCATTTGGGTTGGTTCCAGGTCTTTGCTATTGTATACAGTGCTGCAATGAACATTCGTGTGCATATGTCCTTATAGTAGAAGGATTTATAGTCCTTTGGAAAAAGTACATTCTTTTATTTAAAAATTAAGGATAAATGATTCAGATCAAAATATCTTCTTGATACAACATTCAGAGTATTATGTTTTCATCATGTAAAATGTACTAGAAACAGGAGGATAAGAGAGCACAGACATTAGCTATCTTTAGTGATGCTAGAAAAAAAAGTATTATCCTAGATTATAGGTAAAGAGGACAGATTCAAACTTTTTTGCCTGTGATAGGTATTTTCAAATTGTGCCCAAATGAACAAATAATAAATGTTTTTGTCATTCAAAGATGTGTGTAATTTCATGAGAGATTGTTTTGTAATGTTTGCTTTTTACTTTTTACAGTACATATATAAATAGCATGACTAACATTGCAAATTATTCATTCCAGAAGTTATCATTTCAGTATAGTATATTTTTTGCAGTGTAAATGTAAGGATAATGCATAACTTTACAAAAGAAATATGTCTTTAAATGGAAATGATTATATTATGCCTAGCATTACTATATGTATAGGTACTATATTTTACAGACTTTGAGAGATTTTATTAAGTTCCTGAGCAGCAAAATCCCTGAACTGTATACAGGAGGTAACAATGAAGATAAATGTCTAGAAGACATTTCTAATTTAAACTGAGAAAAGTACACCATTCTATTGTCAAGAAATTAAAGACATAAATGGCTGGTACGGAGAAAGGTTAGGTTATATGGCAGAGTCGTAGCTACTTTGTGACATTTCTACTACAGGCAACAGTGATACCAACATCCTTTTATTTTCTATCTAGCTCACCTCTGCATCTCCAGAGATCAATTTTCAAGCTTTACTTTTTACCTACAAAAAGATAGGAAAGATTTTTCCTGGACACACAACCCAATTTCTTGTTTCTATACAAAAATATCTTAACTATAATACCTACATCATATGACATTTTATGATTATAGACCTGGGGAAAGGATTTTCTCAGTTATGTTATTTTTTAATAATAATAAACATTCTTTGAACTTTTTAAATCTTTTATATACCAATTGACTACCAAATTATTTTTTATGTTAATAATCAACCAATTAACCCAGAACATTAACAGTGAATGTATCAAGCACAATGCTAACCCATTGTAAAAATAGTATCCTCATGCCTTGAGCTATATGAAATTTATTAAATATCTCCAACAAGAAATCATTATAGAATCTAGATTTAAGTAAATGACATACACTTCAAGTAAATAAATACTTAATAAACAATTGTGTAGAAAAAAATTATATACTGTGCTGAATTAAAAAGTAACAAAAATTTTTTCCCATGTGATTTCAGAATTAATAATATAACAAAGAAAAAGGACATGTTCAAAGATTTATAAAGAAGAAAAAATATAGGAAGTTTGGGAAATACAAGTTGTTTAATGGACTGATATTTATAACCATAGGCAAACATATCAGTGGTATTTCATGACAAAAAATAAATACATGTTTACTATATCACGGTCAGAATATGTGAAGATATCACATATCTATAATATAGGAAGAGTCACTTGAGATAAGTTTCTGCATGAGATCCTTTGTGTATTAAACAATAGTATATTAATTTTCATATTGCTAAAATTTATGACAATGCCAGGCCCAAATTACACATTGTGTAGCATTTTTAATATAGTACTGAATTTAGTCCTAACAAGCTCCAGTGTTATAACTTAAGGAAGAGGTTAATAGTAACCCATTATGGCCTTTAAAACAGAAATACCAGGCATAGTTTAGATCAGGGGTCCCCAAACCTGTACCAGTTCATGGCCAGTTGGGAACCAGGCTGCCACGCAGCAGTAGGTGAGCAGTGAGTGAATCAGGAAAGCTTCATGTATATTAATTTATGAGCCGCTCCCTAGTGTTTATATTACCACCTGAGCTCCATCTCCTGTCAGATTAGCAGAAACATTAGATTCTTATAGGAGCACACTCTGTTGTGAGCTACACATGTGAGAGATCTAGGTTGTGTGCTCCTTATGAAAATATAATGCCTTGTAATTTGCATTGTCTCCCATCAACCCCAGATGGTACTGTCTAGTTGCAGGAAAACAAGCTGAGGGCTCCCAATGATTCTACATTATGGTGAGTTGTATAATTACTTCATTGTAATGGTAATAGAAGTAAAGCATACAATAAATGTAATGCACCTAGGTATGTATATCAGAAGGAAGGCAGTTAGCATGGAACTGAAAAAGCAATTGAAGTTAGCAAAACTATAATATTGATTTGGCATTTTACTATTACTATGACATAGTACAGGTCTCCGCTTTTTAGAATGAGTAAGTTTTCACAGGATTAGCCACAACGGGAGGGAAGAGAGGCAGGAAAAGAGGGAGTAAGAGTAAAAGAAAAAGAAAGTCTCCACATGTATGTAATAATATTTATTTATATAATTTAGTATACAACATTAAGTAGACAAAATGTGTTCAAATTATGTTTATTGGAATTAAGAAAAATTTCAACAAGTTAGACTATTTTTTATATTTGACATTTTGATGTAAGGGCTAAGTTTATGTGTGTGTGTGCATGTGTGCATGTATACAAATTCTGAATGCTAAAGTTAGAAAGAAAGCAGACCTTGTTTGCACTTACCCAGTATTGTATTCTTGGAAAAAACTCAGTATATATTCAAAAAATGCAAAAATGAGTTATCTTTTATTGTAAAAACGCAATCTTATCTTAAAATTAGACATTTAAAAACATCCAACCTCAGGATTCTCTGTGGGTCATTTGAAATTTAAGGAGAACATAAAAGTCTTAATGATGTTGCACCAACAAGTGACCTTTAAACCTTTAGCATTAAAAGCCTATGCCTATAACATCTCCACAATGATTATGACAACTGAAAATGCCTCCATGCATTTACACAATGCTCCTTTGTGGGAAGCACTGCTCCATTAACAAACATGCCCTAGATTCTGAGTTTATTTTTAAAAAATGAATACTGTATTATTTTCTATAAGTAATTGAATATGAACATCATTCTGTATAAAGCAGTATAAAAAACAGTAACTTGTATATATTTTTGAATATGACAATATGCTTAATCATATAAATTTATATTAATACAGTTTTAGTTTTGAAAACCGAAGCATGTTGCTAGCTGAGTCCGTTATATTTCAAATATGCTAGCCTGAAAAATCACACAAAGTGTGAGGGGAAACAAAAATCTGGAGACAACAAATGCTGGAGAAGATGTGGAGAAATAAGATCACTTTTACACTGTTGGTGGGAGTGTAAATTAGTTCAACCATTGTGGAAGACAGTGTGGCAATAATAGCAAAGACCTGGAACCAATTCAAATGCCCATCAGTGATAGACTGGACAAAGAAAATGTGGCATGTACAGTATATACCATAGAATACTAAGCAACCATAAAAATGATGAGTTTGTGTCCTTTATAGGGACATGGATGAACCTGGGACCGATCATTCTCAGCAAACTGACACAAGAACAGAAAATCAAACACTGCATGTTCTCACTCATAGGCTGGTGTTGAACAATGAGAACACTTGGACACAAAGAGGGGAGCATCACACACTGGGGTCCGTTGTGGGGGTCTATGGGAGGAATACTGGGAAGGAGGGTTGGGGAGGGATAACGTGGGGAGAAATGTCAGGTATAGATGATGGGGGGATGGTGGCAACAAACCACCTTGCTATGAATGTACCTATGTAACAATCTTGCATGATGTACACATGTACCCTAAAATCTAAAGTACAATAAAAAAATACAAAAATTAAAAAATGGAAGAAAGAAAAACTGGTTCTTGAGCTATGAAATTCTTTTCTCAGTTTGATTTAGTTTGCTGTTAATACTTCTGATTGTTTTATGAAATTCTTGTAATGAACTTTTTAGCTCTAGAATTTCAGTTTGGTTCTTTTATAAATGACTCTTTCACCTTTGAGATCTTTGATCATTTTACTGGATTCCTTGGATTGAATTTCAGTTTTCTCCTGAATTTTGAGGAGCTTGCTTGCCATCCAGATTCTGAATTCTGTCTATCATTTCACACTAGTTAAGAACCATTGCCAGAGTCCTTTCACTGATAATTTCTCATCTGTGAGGGTTTGTATTCCTTTAACTATGGTGTAAGTTGAGAATAGTCACTTGGTTTCATTTATGGATGCTTGCAGAAGGCCAGGAGTCTATACAGGATCTGTACGTGTGGTTGAATATTCTTGTATTTGGTTTCACAGTTTTATGTATTAGCAGGACAGTTTTTGGTGGTGTAGTTCTGGCTGCAATCTAGCAGACAGCACTTAAAAGTAACACACAGTAGCTAGGCTAATACACAGCCATGTGGCTCTTTTCTACTCCCTCTTGGTTTCAGGCATGGTCTGAGATGGAGTGAGGTGAGAGATGGGCACTTGATCAGATTTGCTCTCAGGCCTTGGAGGAGCATTGTTTGATCCATGCCACTGTTCCCACATTTCTTTTATTAGATATTCCTCACTGCAGGGGCTCTGTTAGAAGGAAGCTAAGACAGGGAGATATGCCACATTCTTTCTGGCCTGGCCCCGTGAAGGGAGGCATACCCCAGAAACCTGGCCCAGAAACCTAAAAATTTTGCTTCTCTCAGTGCTCTTAGCTAGAGGCTCCTCCCTGCCTTGAGTGCTGGCCACAGATCTTGGATTAGTACTCTTGAGCTAGGCACCACGTTCCTGGAGCACTAGGATGTCCTATGGCTCACAGTCATGTTCCAGATGCTTTGAGGATCCTAGGTACTCCCCGTCACCAAAAAAGTACTCAGGTGGAACAACATACTCAGGCTGGGCTGTGGAGGTTGTACTGTCCACCTTCTTCTGCTAGGTGGCTAGGCACCGGCCCTGAAATGGGATGGCAGACCGAAGGGCTTATAGAGAAGACATGCCACAGTCCAGCAAGGAAGCCAGCCCCATTGTCTCCTAGTTCAAAAGTTAGCTTGAGTCAGCACCTCCCAGAGGGAAATGGGACACCCTAGGGGGTGGGAATCTATGGTCACTCTCCACTAGAGCTGGAGAGTGAACAGAAGTTCTTTCACTCTATGCTATCTGAAAGTCTGTCTCTGCCTGCTCTCTGGGTAGATGCCTCTGCCATCTCATAATTACACAGGGGACAGAGTCCTAAGATCCCAGAGATCTATAGTGAGAATGAGCTGTCTCACAGTTCACTCTATCACCCTTTTCCCAGGAGCCATTCACAGCTGAAAAATAGCCCTCCTGTTTGGGTACCCTTTGTGGGGTTTCCAGTGTCCTTTTTAAACATCACTTCGGCATTGCTTCTCCATATATTCTCATCGTTTTCTTTCTGAATATACTCCAAAATTATGGTGGTTTACTAAATAATTTGAACTCTGTCAGTGGGAGCAGCACTCACTGGCTGCACATAGCCATCTTATCTCTCTTCACAATTTAAAAAGCTTAAGCTGTTTTCACATGTTCAGACTGCATAAGACAGGTGCTGTCAGTGCCAGAAGGAGGGGAGGAGGTGGAAGAGGCCACATTGTGGAGCTGCTGCTGCTTCTGCTCCTTCCAGGAGTTCTGATCTTCTCTCCTATGCCACTCCTCCTGTCTCCAAATGTGAGACTTCTTGGAAAAAAGTTCATCTGTGCCTCAAGAATTTCAGACCCTCTAAAATATTATTAAGTAGATGATCCAAGGACTAAATTTTGAAAAAGAGTAGACCCAATAATCTTTTATTTTATTTCTGTATTGAAAAGTATGATTCTCAGATTTTTGCTTTATAGTTTCGAAAGAAATGATAAATTGTGCAAGAAGATGCTTTTAAAATCTTGCATTCTGTTGCCACAGTGACTCCTATTTGCCTTTGGCTTTGACCCAAATACTTTTTGTAAGAATAAGGAACTACTGCACTTCCCCTATGTCTGTCCAGCCATTTTCTTTTGATGCTGTATGGTGGAGGTAGGAAGCACAAGTGACTGTCTAATGTCCTTTGATGGAAAAGGACTGTACTTTAGTTTCTGTACTCAATGATGACACTGAAGCTGCCTTATGTATACTTGAACCAGATTTAAAAGATGAAATCCTAGAACTTGAGCCTATGCTTAATGCTGTAATAAATACAATTTTGGTGATCAATGGAAGGGAGACATGTATATCTTGAACATGGCAGGACTGTGAATAGTTTGCAGGCAGACAGCAGACAATGGTGTTTTAATATTCATGGCAATGTTTTGGGCATTTCTTAAAAATTAGAGTGCAATTCCACACTTATTAAATATGAGTCAGCTTAGTGACTCACTTTTAACAAAAATAATGCAATGGAAGTTAGGCATCTGAGGTTAGGTTAGAAAAAACAAGAGGTAGGCCGGGTGCAGTGGCTCACACCTATAATCCCAGCACTTTGGGAGGCCGAGTCGGGTGGATCATGAGGTCAAGCGATTGAGACCATTCTGGTCAACATGGTGAAACCCCATCTCTACTAAAAATACAAAAAATTAGATGGGCATGGTGGTGCACGCCTATAGTCCCAGCTACTTGGGAGGCTGAGGCAGGAGAATTGCTTGTACCCAGGTGGCGGAGGTTGCAGGTGAGCCAAGATCGTGCCATTGTACTCCAGCCTGGGTAACAAGAGCAAAACTCAGTCTCAAAAAAAACAAAAACAAAAAACATAAACCAAGAGGTTTCTCTTAGATCTCTTTCAAATAGAACTCATATCTTTGGAGCCCAGAGTCTCCATGCAAGATACTTCGCTGTTCTAAAGCCACCATGTTGGTGAGATCATATGGAGAGAAAAATAAAGACATGCCAAGGGAGTATTACCTATTTCAACTACCGGCTATTCAAGTCTTCCCAGTCCAGGTACTAAGCACATGAGTGAAGAAGCATTTGAAATGATCCACTGACCGCATGTACTCTACCAATGCAACATGAGGTATCCCCGCCAGGCCTGTCAGCCTAACTGTTCCTGAACTCCTGACCCATAGAAACTGTAAAAGACAGCAAATTATTATTATTGTTTTAAATCACTAAGTTTTAGATGATTTGTTATTCAGCAATAGAAAACTAATACTGTAATTAAATAGTGAAATACTAGTATTTATACAACTAATGTTGGAAGAATTGAGTATCCTGGTGCAAAATCAAACTAAAAAATAAACACCAGTTTTAAAAAATTATATTAATATTATTACTATAACTTGGCTAATTTATTTAACTAAACATGATTTCCCAGTAAAAATAATAAAATAACAGTTCCCTTGAACTATATATACTAAATTATATACATAACTCCCAATCAGACATTCTTATACTATCTTTCAAGTGCAAACTATAATAAACGTGGAAGTGGATTGATAGGTATAAATCTTTTTAATTACTACTCTATCCTAAATGTTATTTGTGCAGATACATCTAAATGCCTGTCTCTATAACTGTATCACATTTTGTTAAAGCAAATACCACTTTTAAAATTTAATAAAATTATTAGTAGAAAATATTACTGAAGTATTTTGGCATTTTCACTAAAAGTACACTTCAACAGTGTGAAAGGGGACTCAAGTATGTTGTAAAATAGTATGTTGAAAAATTATTATTTATAAATTACATTACCAAAAAAAGTAACCTTAAATTTGATTTGGCAAGAATAAATAAAAACATCATCTCAGTAGACTTTTCAAAGTGTGATTTTTTTTTTGGAAATTCATGAAATAGTGTGGTATCTTAATCTCTGAAACAGTGGAGAAGAACAGATGCTATAATCCTATTCCCTATATCTGCTCACAGATCATCTCCAACTCATCTATTTGGTTAACAGTATAGTCTAATTTGTTATTGCAAAAGCAAAAACAATGCAAATTAGTTGGATTTTTGTGAGTTTCAGCTAAAAATATGGCATCCTTTGTTCAGCTGCCCATGTATATATATAGAATGGATCTAAATAATAAAGAATTTTTAAAAAACAAATATTATTGTAATTTATCAATTTTGTTGAAATGTATTGGAAGGCAGATACAGTAAATATGATCCAATTTATCTATTTTGTTGAGAGATATGGTAGGGAGATACAGTACATGTGATTCTTTAAACATTTATCTTAAATATTTGTCTAATGTTTATAAATGTCAGTGTGCATGAACACATTGTGAATGACATTTACTTTTATTTAAAGAAAGATACAAGATAAAGAATAACTGACTATTATTTTTTGCTATTAACTTGACAGATTTACCCCCAAGTTTTTCACCAATTTGTGGATCTAGAAGATCCAAAGTTCACTAGTCTGACACTGTTTGAAACTATAAAAGGTAACGTGATGTATCAGGGTAATCAGAAAACACACAGGAGTTATCAGGGTGAACAAAACATCTGGACCAATGAACCAATAGGTCTTTCCTGACTGAATTATCAAGACTAATGCTCCAAATCTCCACTGCGGTGATATATATGGCAGGTGAATGCAAACACCTATGTTAATTAACCATAGCACTATCTTCTCAGATAGTTCTGGAGTCAGCCTTAACTATAATACCAAAAACAAACAACAGGCAAAATTATTTTAGGTGTGACACATCTGTGAGGACCACATCCTTCTTGTTGTACAATTTGCACTCAGTCATTCAAGGTATAGAACTAACATAGGTTAATTTTTCTATAGTAAGCATGTACAAAGTCACTTTGATGAGACACAATTTTCTAATTGTCAAAATATTACATTTACTCCTGCAGGAAGCTAATTTAGAGAATTGATTAGTATTAGTTTAACATTTGGAGGATGACTTTTGTTTTAACACTGTTTAAATTTTTTTAAATTATCATTGATTTGGTGAATTCACCACACAGAAGTGTTCTAACTATAGGTTTTGCTAGTGATTCTGTGTCTTCCAACTTTATACTTAACGCTGCCATTTTCCCACTTTATAAAAATACTTTTTATTTAATCTTTTAATTTATGCACATTTATTATTGATTACATGTGGAAAAAAACAATACATGCATAAAATCAATTAGAAGTACAGCATAATAAATGATAGTACTTTGTTTATAGGATAATTAATTTAGCAACCCTGAGTTTCAGAATAATTTTAAATAAAAGAAAATTTAGTCAAAATCATGTTTTATATTGAAATAAATATATGTCTTATTTATTATTAACATTTTGACTACGTTTTATTTTATCTTTTTTTTGGTATTATGCTTTAAGTTCTGGGGTACATGTGCAGAACATGCAGGTTTGTTACATAGGTATACATGTGCCATTTTGGTTTGCTGCATCCATCCCCCCATCACCTACATTAGGTATTTCTCCTAGTGCTATCCCTCTCCTATCCCCTACCCCCTGCTAACCCTCCCATAGCTCCCCACCCACCGAAGGGCCCTGGTGTGTGATGTTCTCCTACCTGTGTCCATGTGTTCTCATTGTTCAACACCTACTTATGACTGAGAACATGCAGTGTTTGGTTTTCAGTTCTTGTTTCAGTTTGCTGAGAATGATGGTTTCCAGTTTTATCCATGTTCTTGCAAAGGACACGAACTCATCCTTTTTGATGGCTGCATAGTATTCCAATGGTGCATATGTGGCACATTTTCTTGATCCTGTCTAGCATTGATGGGCATTTGGGTTGATTCAAAGTCTTTGCTATTGTGAACAGTGCCCCAATAAACATAAGTGTGCATGTGTCTTTATTATAAAATAATTTATAATACTTTGGGTATATACCCAGTAATGGGATTGCTGGGACAAATCATATTTCTGTTTCTAGGTCCTTGAGGCATCACCACACTGTCTTCCACAATGGCTGAACTAATTTACACTCCCACAAACATTGTAAAAGTGTTCCTATTTCTCCACATCCTCTCCAGGATCTGTTGACTCCAGATTTTTTAATGATCCCCATTCTAACTGGCATGAGATGGTATCTCAATGTGGTTTTGATTTGCATTTCTCTAATGATGGGTATGATGAGCATTTTATCATATGATTGTTGGCTGCAATATGTCTTCTTTTGAGATGTGTCTGTTGATATCCTTCATTCACTTTTTGATGGGATTGTTTTTTTCTTGTAAATTTGTTTAAGTTCTTTGTAGATTCTGGATTTTAGCCCTTGGTCAGAAGGGTAGATTAAAAAATATTTTTTCCTATTCTGTTGGTTACTGGTCCACTCCAATAATAGTTTTGTTGTTGTTGTTGTTGTTTTGCTGTGCAGAAGCGCTTAAGTTTAATTAGATCCCATTTGTCTATTTTGGCTTTTGTTGCCATTGCTTTTGGTGTTTTTCTTTTAAAATGAAAGACCTGCCAATGTTTAGCTGATAATCAGCAATACTAAGCTGGAAAAACAAAAGAGAGGAGAGATGGCTAAAGGTACCATGGTGAAAGCAAAACATATTTACAACATACTTCAGCTAAAAAGGAGGTGACATAATTACAATTACACTGTTTAAAAAACTAAGTGGATAAATTCATGTTGCAAAACAATAGCCACTCCTGTGGTACTAGCAGTAGGGAACAGAGTATTGTTCCCTAAAATAGTGTATAGTTACGGTATTAAACAGAGAAGCTAACATTTGCAGAACACCTGAGATGTTTAAAGCACATGATTTGTTTTCAAAAGAATCCTGCAATGTAGAAATCACATTCCCGTTTTACAGATCCAGTACCTGTGAAAACTACACTGGATCTAAAAGTGGTTAGCAACATACTTTGTATTTCAATCACCACTAATTGTGCAGAGCCCAAATGTTCATACACACTACCCCAGGAAGCCTCTCCACCTGTGTGTTTTCTCCATCACTGTTTGCCTACAGATTATGAAGCATTTGCCATATAAATTCTGTACAGTATGGAAAAAAATTCTGCAGCCCAATTAAAATGCAAACTATTAAACAAATTATCTTTAAACAAAATCGTAAAGTGATACTGTTCTACATGTTTTAAATCCTAAGTCGAACACAAGTTTCCTATATTTTCATCATATTTTATCAGCTTACCAAAATGTTGACTTATTTGATTACCAGCCTAACAATTTTTAAATTTACTGTTGTACCATGACAGAGGGTAGAATTCAATTAAATAGTTATTTGTAATGCTTTGAAAAAAATATGAAAAAAATAATCTAATGATTCGCATTTCTTTGGCTTAAAATATGGTGTCTGTTACACTTTTTTTTGTTGTTGTTGACTTCAATGTAGTTTTTTACAACTAAATCAAAGGAAGAATGTTGATTAAGAAATATCAAAATAAATTGTAAGCTTAAGAGGCTGTATAGATGGTTAATTATCTATATATTTGACTTTTTAAATTACAAAAGTCTCTAAGTAAAATGATGCCTGTGATACTTTAAAGAAAATATAAAATTGTGAACTCAAATGATATTTTAAAAATTATTGTTTTTAACATATCTGTAATACATAAAAATGACTGAAATTGAAATGGATATTTTAAAAAATATTGGTAAAATAAAATGCAATATAATTCAAGGTCCTATTTTTAAGAAAAATCTATGTATTCCATCAAAGGCATTGATTAATTTCCTCATGAGAACCAGTATAATTGTGAGATAAAACCACCAAAAAAAAAAAAAATGACATTGATCCCTTTGAAAACTTTTGATAGCATGGCCCAACACAGGTTCTCTGGTTTGTGCAGAGTCTCTGAAATTCTGTCAGAGTAAGCAAGATTTTCCCTAACTTTGCATTAACAAAGGAAAAAGAAAATTGGAGCCAACATAGCTTGTCAAGAATGGGCTAGGCTTTATTATCAGCAGCACCTTAAAAGAAAGGCTCTAGATGAAGTTAATGCACCACTTCTCACAAATTGAAACTGCTTAAAATGCATAATTATAACATTTAACTGGGAAGCAGCCTAATACATTGGAAAAGCAAAATCTTCATAAAAAAAGAATGAGCACCTTTTTCTACATGGTAGGCATTGGTGACATTCAGAAATAGATGAGGAATAATTTTACCCATAAATACAAGAACCCCAGAAAATACAGTGATGTTTATGAGAAAATAATGATCATGAGATATGTAGGTATTCATATTTGACCCATTGACTCTTCAGTGTAAAAATTCAGATTTCACTTTATCACAATCTAACACTGAATTTAATTATTTAATGTAACTAGTAAGTTTAAGCTGTGTCTTTGGATGCTCTTCCCCAGCTTGCATAGAGCAATATTGATGTAAACATGAATCACTAAAGAAGACAGATACTGGAAAATCCCCAAGTAAGAGGGGCAATTACTCTAATCTTGCAGAGTATTCTGAATATTGTCAGACATCACTGATGAGAAGAGAAACAGGTCATAAGGCACCTCGACATTGCTTAAAACTTTCTGCAAACATATCATTGTGGAGGGAAGTTACCAAGGACACTTGGGGTGGTTATAAGCAATGTGTCGTAGGGTAGAGTTGCCTTAAGAGATATTAAAGTGACGTAAGACATATTGGAACAATTTAATTCTAGTTCTGTCTTTTTCACTGACTGTGCGTGAAGTTTACCAAGTTATTTTTATTTTCTGGGCCTCAATTCTTTTTTCCCCTATTATTATAGATCCAGGGGGTATATGTGCAGGTTTTTTACATTTATATTACTGCATAATGGTGAGGTGTAGGTTTCTACTCTATCCATCACCAGAATAGTAAACATTATACCCAATAGATAATTTTTGACCCACACCCATCTCAATCCCTTTTGGAGTCTCCGGAGTCAACCCCACCCATTCCCAGCTACAGGAATGAAAGTTATCTCCATATATTGCCAAATGTCCCCTGTTAAGAACAACTGGTCTAGCGTTTTAAAAATATTCTTTACTGTCAAAATCCATTTTTAAAAAGTTCAGGAATAGTATTAAATATCTAAGCATTTGAACTATTTAAAAAACACGTATAAATATTTGATGAATTTTCAATGACTTAAACATTTCAATCATGAGTATTTAAAATATTTAAACTACGAGATAAATCAGCAAATTTGTTCCTGAGTAGTGAACATAATACCCAATAGGTAATTTTTCAACCATGACCCTCCCAACATCCACACTTTCTAGCAGAGCCCATCATTTCCCTCTGTATGTACATGTGTACCCATCATTTAGCTTGCAGGTATAAGTGAGAAAATGTGGAATTTGATTTTCTGTTTCTGAATTTTTTTACTGATAATGGCTCCAGCTACATCCATGCTCCTGTAAAACACACTATTTTATTCTTTTTTATGGCTGCATAGTTTTCATATGCATATAATATTTTCTTTATCCATTTGTCCAGTAACAGAAAGTTAGGTTGATTCCCTGGAATTTCTGTTGTTAATAGTGCTTCAATAAACATGTAAGTGCAGGTGTCTTTTGGTAGAATGATTTCTTTTCCATTGCATAGCCACCCAGTAGTGGGATTGCTGGATGGAATAATGTTCTATTTTTAGTTATTTGAGAAATTTCCAATTTTTTTCCCATAGAGCTTATATTAATTTATATTCCCACCAAGAATGTGTTTTCCTTTCTCTGAAATCTGGCAAATATCTATTGCTCTTTGACATTTTAATAACCATTCTGACTGGTGTGATATTGTATTTTATTGTGGTTTTTATTTGCATCTTTTTGATGATGAGGGATGTTGAGCATTTTCTCATATGTTTCTTGGCCGCTTGGATATCTTCTTTTGAGAAATGTTAGTTCATGTCCTTTGCTCACTTTTTAATGGACTTATTTAGTTATTTTTTTCTAGTTTCAGTTCCTTGTAGATTCTGAATATTAGTCTTTTTGTCAGATTACATAGGTTGCAAATATTTTCTCCATTCTGTATGTTCTCTCTTTACTCTGTTAATTATTCTTTTTCTGTGCATAAAATTTTTAATTTAATTAAGTCTCATTTGTCTTTTTGTTTTTCTTGCATTTGCTTCTGAATTCTTAAGTCTTAGTCATAAGGTCTCATAAAGGTCTAGTCAATTATTTTCCTAGGCCAATATCCAGAGTAGTTTTTCTGGGATTTTGTTCTAGGAATTTTATAGTTTTGGATATTACATTTAAGTATTTAATTCATCTTCAGTTAATTTTTATATATTGTTAGAGATAGGGGTCCAGTTTTATTCTTCTATTCAACCTCATCAAAGGTCAGTTGGTTGTAGTCATGTGAATTTATTTCTGGGTTTTCTGTTCTGTTTCATTGATCTATGCGTCTCTTTTTCTACTAGTACAAAGTTGTTTTGGTTACAATAGTATAATTTGAAGTCAGCTAAATGTGATGCCTCCAGCTGTGTGTGTGTGTGTGTGTGTGTGTGTTTGTGTGTAGAATTGCTTTTGCTTTCAGGATCCATTTTGGTTCGATTTTCTTTCTAATTTTGTGAAAACTGAGTATTTTGGGTTTCTTTTATGAAATCTAAGATTAAATAATTAAACAGTCTCTCAAATTTGTTGTCATTTTGGAAGTCCTGTTATTTTAAAATTCTCAGTTTTCTGGAACAGAAATCTGATTCTTTAAATATAATGGCTAGATAGAACATCTTTGTCTAATCTGTAGACTTAAGTACTGTATTTAAATACTGTTTTCAATTCTCAAGACATTTTCCTCAGTATGTCTTTCAGATGATTCTTAAACTACATTTTTAAAATAACTGAACCTACACCCACACCCCCACACTCACACACACGTATTTGCACAGTCAAAAATTTTTTTGCTGCATAATTTTAAAACAGCTAATAACATAAATAAATATACCTAAGTTTTTTAAAACTCAACATATTGAAATGAAAATAGATTTAAAACTGGTTTTTTAGGGTTCAGTAAGATGCTGTTTCTAAAACGTCTATTTAAAATATATCCAGCCCAGGGACATTTTAAGTAAAAGAAAGGCCAACATTTTCATTCCAGATGAAATATTTGTCTAAATTAGTTAAATGTTATTCATCCATAAATTTTTAATATACTAGTAAATATAGTAATGAATTTAATCTTTTTTTCTGGAATCTAATAACTACAAATTCTACTTAAAAAACTGTACTCAATTTATCTATAAACATCTGTATTATCCTATTGGTCAATAAAATTTAGTTATTACATAAATTTTATTATTACAGAAATGGAAGTACATGATATATATATTGAATACTTGCAGTATTTTTAAAACAAGATTAATTTTCTCTGAAAATAAAATTATTAATTACTATGCAAATGACTCCTACTAACATGTACAATGTAAATGAAGAAAATTATAGTACATACTTGTAAACAACCTAATACTATACCAGTTACATCTGTTTTGCGGAAAAATGTTTTTTGATATTATGACATAGATGTTCAGTGTAGGTTGGCTGTGAGTGGGTGTGTAATATATGCATATATACATGAACACACATATATATACATACACACGATGGTAATACAAACAATTTAAAACTTTCTATTTGTAAATTCATAGATGTTTAAGGGTTCTAATACATAAAGATCATAGTCAAACACATTCTTAATAATTTTAAAAAGTAATATATGCCAGTTATAGCATGCCAGGATTTCCTTGTCAGATTGTTATAATATCAAATAGATATACAGAATTGCTGTTTCTATAGTAACAACATAGACTTAAGGAACCGAATATGGGATAATTTTTTTTCTAATGTTCATACCAATCTACTCAATTCCACATATACTTTAAAAGTGTTTTATTTTTGATGTATATCATTGGTTACATACTTTTATAAACAATAAAAAATAAGACATGACTATTTTTCTCTATTATATTTAAGTTAGACACATTCTAAAACCTTTGAATAGGCTAACACTATGGTTTTCTGTTGATATTGTATCCTTATTTATGGTCTGTACTAATTTTTATAGCTCACTGTGGTAAAGACATATGATTGGCACATGTGGAGATAGAAATTTATATTATTGTAATATTTTATGTTTTGATTAATCTTTATCATGGATATAACTATATACCTCAATTTCTGATGCAAATATGTATATATGCATTTGCAACTGATAATATTTATATATTATATATACATACATATTAATGTATATATGTGTGTATATATACATATTTCAGGTTTTTCAAAATTAATTTAATTGACATTTGGGGCCAGATAGTTCCTTGATGTGGGAGTTGTTTCTATACATTATATGATCCCTGGCCCTACTCACTAAATATCCAGTAAATGCCAGTATTAATCGTCCCACCCATCCCCAGTAGCAACAATCAAAACTGTCTCCACATATTGCCAAATGTCCCCTGAGGGACAAATTGACACCTGTTAGTACAACTGGTTTAATATTCTAAAAATATTTTTTACTGTCCACATACAAATTAAAGATGTTCTGGAATAGTATTAAATACCTATGTATTTGAAATATTTTAAAAATATGTATAACTATTTGATGAATCTTTTTATCGAGTCTTCTAAACAATCCAGTCTTGGTTGTTTAAAATATTTAAAATATAGATTGGCAAATTCATCTCCTAATGAAAAAGCCATTCTATAATATGTAGTAAAAAATTACACACTGTATATGTTAAAACTATAAATGGTCTCGTGATTTTATACTATTTGAAAGCTAATGAATTAGCCTGTCACAGTTTTATGGATGCTGGTATGTCACATGAAATTACTGAGTCAAAGAAGAACAGTTTATTGCTCAAAAAAGAACAGTAGCCAGAGTATCAGCTTTGTTTGTATCATTTTCCCGGGCCCCAGTTTCCACAGTTACAAACTGAGCCAGATGATAACATATGGGATATATTTTATTATAGGAGGAGAGCTCTGAGTTAAAAGAATTGTAATCTCTTGCAGTTGAGAATTAGTGTAACTGCCCTTCATTCCAGAGGGAAACAGTATCTCTAGCTTTAGGACTGTTCACTATAAAAATATTCTGGAACAAAACATCTAGAAGGAAAGGCAGTTAGTGTTTTGCTCACAGGGTCTACAGATATGCCAGAAAGAATACTCTCTTAATAGGTACTGTACACTAATGGATTATATTATATGTAAACTCAGGTTTAATTACTGCTAAATAAATATTGAAATAACTTAAATATATTGGTTTTGTTATCAGACCAGAATTTGGGGCATATATATATATATATATATATATATATATATATATATCCCAAATTTTAAAACAAATGCAATTCATATCCTTTGCCCACTTTTTGATGGAGTTTTTTTTTTTTCTTGTAAATTTGTTTCCATTCTTTGTAGATTCTGGATCTTGGCCCTTTGTCAGATGGGTAGATTGCAAACATTTTTTCCCATTTTCTTGGTTGCTGGTTGACTCTAATGATAGTTTCTTTTGCTGTGCAGAAGCTCTTAAGTTTAGTTAGATCCCAATTGTCTATTTTGGCTTTTATTGCCATTGCTATTTTCAAAACAAGGCATTTACGCAGCCAACAAGCATATAAAAAAATGTTCATCATCACTGGTCATTAGAGAAATGCAAATCAAAACTACATTGAGATACCATCTCACAACAGTTGGAATGGTGATCATTAAAAAATCAGCAGACAACAGATGCTGGAGAGGATGTGGAGAAATAGGAACACTTTTACACTGTTGGTGGGAGTGTAAATTAGTTCAACCATTCTGGAAGACAGTGTGGCAATTCCTCAAGGATCTAGAAATAGAAATTCCATTTGACCCAGCAATCTCATGACTAGGTATATACCCAAAGAACTATAAATCATTCTATTATAAAGACACGTTCACACGTATGTTCATTGCAGTACTTTACAATGGCAAAGACCTGCAACCAACCCAAATGCCCATCAATGATAGACTGGACAAGGAAAACATGGCACATATACACCATGGAATACTGTGCAACCATAAAAAAACAATGAGCTTTTGTCCTTTGTAAGGATATGGGTGAATCTGGAAACCATCATTCTCAGAAAACTGACCCAAGAACAGAAAATCAAACCACCACATGTTCTCACTCATAGGCAGGTGTTGAACAATGAAAACATGAGGACACAGGGAGGGGAGCATCACACACTGGGATTTGATGGGGGTCTAGGGGAGAGACAGTGGGAGAGAGGGTGGGGTTGGATAATGTGGTGAGAAATGTCAGGTATAGGTGATGGGGGGATGGAGGCAGCAAACCACCTTGCCATGAATGTACCTATGCAACAATCTTGCATGATCCGCACATGTACCCCAGAATCTAAAGCACAATAAAACAAAAACCAAAACAAATAAAAAGGAACTTGGAATTTTGAAAACTAAATTTTAAAACACTTCAACAAGAAGAGCATGCTACTGATGGGTTGACCACAGTAAGAATTAATATAAAATGGAATTCATTTTATGACAGAATAGCCCAACATCTACATAAAATTTTTCATCTGTCAATGCAAATAAATTTCTAATATACGGTGTTAGTTTGGAAAATATTGCAGATGATTGACTGAAGATAAAATATTTTCTTGAAGACTGGTCACCAAGTGTGGACATTATCTTAAATATTATAACCACAAATAATATTTTGTATATAGAATCCACACTAGAATAAAATGTGTTCAATACATCAGTACAAATAATAGAAATAGGTTTTTATTTTCATTGTTTATATCTGCTTTATTGTTCCTGTTGTTGTATTTTTGCCTTTCAGCTCCAAATTCCCTGTGTTCTGTTAAAATGGTATTTGACTCTGTAAATGTTATTTTTCTGTGTCAGCCTGCATAAAGCTTTGTCAGAAGAAGGGTTGGAGAAGCATAACAGGTGGAAGGAGTTTATCTTCGCTGTTCATGTCACCTCATACAAAGCAACAGACTCCTCTTAGGGGTACTTGCAGCCTCTTAGTGCCTGTTGTTACAGGGGTCAGAGGCCAGCAGCACTAAGAAGCCAGCACTCTCTGCCCTCCCCACAGGCAATTTGATAGCAGATTCTCTTAAGATCCCTTAATGCTTGCAGGTTCTCCAACTCCCGGCTCCTACAGTCCACAGCTGTTATCACTCAGCTGCCAGCTGCTTCCTCAGCACCTGACCCTGCCATCAGGAAGTTAAGCAGCATCCCTCTGACTCCTGTGTCACGATTCTCCAGTGTTCTGCTCCTGCAGTGTACAACAACTACCAGCACCCAATAGCAAACAGCTTTCCTTGGCACTTTAGAGGGAAGATTTTTAAGGCCTCTGACAACACAGGTGTAAGGTAACAAATATTTCTCTGCCATTTAGTGAGGCGTGACTTTGCCTTTTCCAGAAAGATCTGAATGTTGGCTTGGAGGAAGCAGAGGTTTGCCTTGGGCATTCTGTCTCAATCTTACGGTTAGTGACTGTTCTTTCTATATTTAGAGTTATCTTTACTTCTTACTAGCCAATTCTTCATATGCTAATTCTCTAATGTTAATAATTATTCATGTTTACTTCTGGTTCAAATTACAGTGTGGATTGTCTCTCCTGATTAGACAATAATTGATATAAATATGACTGCAAGAAATGCAAAATTTGGAGTCTACAATTTCATGTATTAATTTATACTTTAAGTTTAAATTTGACTGTATCTCCTAATATTCTAGCTTTATTATCATTGTGTCTCATCATCACCATATTTTATTCTACTTATTTAACATGATCCTTATACTATTTTAATAAATATATCAAGTCAGTTACATACTACTTGGATCAAGTAAGCCAAACTCTAGAAAAAAAATGTGAAATAACATTATTTTTCTATTTTGATAGATGTATTAACTATTACTAAACAGGTTAAGAATTTGAATAACCGTCAAAATGACTGACTAGATGTAGCCAGGAGAAACATTTCTCACCTAGAGACCATCACTCCAGAATGACTGGTGTTATGGCACACTGTGAGCAGGTCTTTGGAGGGAAGAAATTAAGAGTGAAAGCAGGGAGGATGTAAACACTGGCCTGAAGGGGGAGGAAACTAGGAACCTTGCATGAGCACCAGGACTCATACCTGATCCCCAATGACTCCTGAGGAAAGTATGAGTTGAATAGATGAGGAGTGAAATACTCTCACCACAAACCTCTAGGATCCTGGCAGCAGGAGACCTCACAACCCCAAGGACAATTGAGCCAACTGGGATAGTTGGTTAGAGAGGTGATAGGGACAGGAATCCAGCCTGTGCAGAACCCAGTGGAGCCTGGTACAGTAATGTGTACAGTGGAACACTGCCAGTGATGCCCACACCCCAAGGTTTACCATGATCCTAGGAGGCTTTAGCATTAGGAGACTGTTGGACCTTTACAGAGCAGGGCAGTCCTTCCCATGAAATGTGGCCAGTCTGATCTGAGCACTGCCCTGACCACTGACCTCTTCTGAGGCCCAAGACTAGCTGTTCCCAATTGCAGTGCAGTCTCGATTGCCCAACTCAGGTGCTTCCCAGGAGTCTTCATCATAGAACCTCTACCAGCAGAATATGCGTGACTTTTGGAGAGCTCCAGCAGACCTACCTGACTGACACACATCAACCCATCTGCACCTTCCACCACCACAGCTTCACCTCGCCACTTTGCTGACATGCACTTACCCACAGCCATCCCCTCACTACTTTCCTGGTGCAGATACGCAGGTAGATATTGTCTCCTTTCCCCAGCCACAGTGTGTTTATGCACACACTAAACCATGCCACTGCTGCTAGTATGAGCACACCCTGCCACCCCACCTTGTTAATGCACAAGCAACCATCCATACTGTCTTTGTCAGCATGAATGTGCAATCTGATGCCAGCAACCCTGCCACACCTGTGCCACTGCCATTACCAGTATGAATGCACACAAGAGCATCTGAGGCCCCTCTCCTACCAGCACCCAAACCTGCCATAACCATGCATGGGCATGAGAAAGAACACTGCAGCCCCCTTCCCAACAGTAACTTACCCCAGCCAACATGTCTTCACACTAATATACTGCCACAGCTGCTGAAAAGCACAGCAAACATGGATCTCACTGCTTTGGCCCCAATGAAGCACTTTGGCCAGCATCACCAACTGGACTGTTCTTGACAGCAGACCAGGAATACCTCAGTCCCTCCAGTATATCAGGTCTCTAACCTGGAGGGAGTCAGAAGACAAAGCTTGGGACATTGTACCAGCCACTGCTGCACCCTCCCAAGAGAGCCAGAGCATACAGCCAAAGTGTTGAGCTGAAACTTGTCTCTTAAATCATTCAGAAATAGAGCCAGTTGACTGAACTCACTTTGTACCACAATCAAGATACCAAGGGCATCATAGAAGATAAAAGCAAAACACTTTATCCAAAGGACAGCAACTTCAAAGACTGAAGGAATGTTAGCCAAACAGATGAAAAATAATCAGTATAAGACATTTGGCATCTCAAAAGCCATAACATCCTCCTTTCTCCAAATGGCTGCACTAGTTCCCTAGCAATGGTTTGTAACCAGGCTGTAATGGCTGAAATGACAGAAATAAAATTCAGCATATGGGTAGGGATGACGATTATTGAGATTCAGGAGAAAGTAAAAAACCAATCCAAAAAATTTACATTTAAGGAATATAATAAAATAATACTGAAGCTAAAAGATAAAATGGGCATTTTAAAAAAGACCAGAACTGCTCTGATAGAGTTTAAAAACTCACTTCAAGAAGTCCACAATACTATTGCAAATATTAACAGTAGAATAGACCAAGCTGAAGAAAGACTCTCAGAGTTTGAAGACCATTCTCTGGAATACCTCAGTCAGACAAAATAAAGACAAAAGAATAAAGATGCATGAACAAAATCTCTGCTAAATATGGGATTATGTGAAGAGCTAAATTCTGTGACTCATTGGCATCCTTGAAAGAAAGGGAGCAAAAACAAACAATTTGTAATACATATCTGAAATGACAGTTAGTGAAAATTACACCAACCTCACTAGAGAGGACAACACTCAAAATTCAGGAAATGCAGAGAACCCCTGTGAGATGCTTTTTGACATGACTATTTCCAAGACACATAGTAATCTGTTTTTCCAAGGTCAAAATAAAAAAAGACAAAAATGCTAAAGACAGCTAGAGAAGGGACAGGTTACCTACCAAGGAAACCCCATATGGCTAAATGTGGTTCTTTCAGCAGAAACCCTACAATCTAGAAGATGTCGGGGGTCTGCATCCTGCATTCTTTAAGAAAATAATCCTGCAACCAAGAATTTCATATCCAGCCAAACTAAGCACAATAAGTGAGGGAGAAAGAAGTAAGATCCTTTACAGATAAACAATTCTAATGGAAATTGTCCCAGGTGCTGTGGGTCACGCCTGTAATCCCAACCCTTTGAGAGGCTGAGATCGGCAGATGACCTGAGGTTAGGAGTTCGAGACTAGGCTGGCCAACATGGTAAAACCTCATATCTACTAAAAATACAAAAAGTAGCTAGGCATGGTGTCAGGAGACTATTTTCTCAGCTACTGGGGAGGTTGAGGCAGGAGACTCATTAGAACCTGAGAGGTGAAGTTTGTAGTGAGTTGGGAATGTGCCATTGCACTCCAGCTTCAGTGACTGAGCGAGATGCCATCTAAAAATAAATTAAAAAACAAAAATTGTTGCCAGCAGCCTGTCTTTCAAGAGATTCTTAATGGTGTGCTAAATATGAAAAGGAAAAACCATTGCTGGGCACCACAAAAACACACTTAAGTATACAGATTATTAACACTACAAAGCAACTGTACAATCAAGTCTGCATAATAACCAGCTAACTACACAATGGCAGGAAAAAATCTGCACATATCAAAACCTCAAATGCAAATAGGCTGTCTCCAATTAAAAGATACAGAGTGGCAAGCGGGATAAAGAAGCAAGAAGCAACTGTATCCTGTCAAGAGCCCCATCTTATATGCAATGACACCTATAGACTCAAAGTAAAGAGATGGAGAAAAATCTAC
This sequence comes from Saguinus oedipus, assembly GCA_031835075.1. Taxonomy (NCBI): domain Eukaryota; kingdom Metazoa; phylum Chordata; class Mammalia; order Primates; family Cebidae; genus Saguinus; species Saguinus oedipus. The sequence continues at coordinate 84,784,263 of CM063176.1, read as the reverse complement.
CAGGCAAACAGAAAGCAGAAAAAAGCAGGGGTTGCTCTTCTAATTTCAGACAAAACATACTTTAACCCAACAAAAATTTAGAGAAGAGGAAGGGAATTACATAATGGTAAAGGGTTCTATTAAATAAGAAACCCAACTTGCCCAAATGTACATGCACCAACACAGGATCACCCAGATTAATAAAATAAGTTCTTAGAGACCCATTAAGAAACTTAGATGACCACAAATTAATATTATAAGTCTTAAAAAACCCACTGAAAGTATTAGGCAAATTACTGAGGTAGAAAACTAACAAAAACATCAGGACCTGTTTTTACACTTGACGGAATAGACCTAGCACATATCTACAGAACTCTACACCCCAACAAAACAGAATATATTCTCATCTTCACTTGGCATATACTCTAAAATCAACCACACAATCAGCCATAAAACAACTCTAACCAAATTAACAAAAACTGAAATTATACCAGCCACATTCTCAGAACACAGAGTAATGGAACATAGAAATCAGCACTAAGGAAATCACTCAAAATTGGACAATTACATGGAAATTAAACGACCTCTCCTGAATGACCTTTGTTTAAACAATGAAATTAAGGCAGACATTAAGAAACTAATGTGTCAAAAATACAAAATATACAAAAAATACAATGTACAGGAAACTGTGGGACACAAAGCAGTGTTAAGAGGAAAATTTATAGTGCTAAATGTCCACATCAAAATGTTAGGAAAAGCACAAATTAAACTTAACAACATATCTAGAAGAATTGGAAAAACAAAAGAAAATCAACTCACAAGCTATCAGAAGACAAGAAATAACCAAAATCAGAACTGAAATGAAGTAAATTGAGATGCAAAATACTACACAAAAGATCAACAAGACTTGATAGATCACTGGCCAAGGGTGGGGGGGAAGGTCCAAATAAACACAATCAGAAGTGACAAAGTAAGCCGGTTGCCATGGCTCACACCTGTAATCCCAGCACTTTGAGAGGCCAAGGGAGGCAGATAAACTGAGGTCAGGAGTTTGAGACCAGACTGGCGAACATGGTGAAATCCCATCTCTACTAACAATATAAAAATTGAGAGAACCAGATGGATTCAAAGCTGAATTTTACCACGTGTATAAAGAAGTACTGAAACCATTCCTACTGAAACTATTCCCAAAAAATATATAAAGGATGAACTCCTCCTAACTCATTCTATGAGGTTGGCATATTCTGATACCAATTTTACCAGCAGTGACCCAAAAACAACAAAAAACCTGAAGCCAATATTCTTGATGAACATAAATATAAAAATCTGCAAAAATATTAGCAGGCCACATTCAGTAGCACATCAAAAAGTGAATCCAGTATGATAAAGTTTGTTTTATCTCTGGGATGCAAGTTTGCTTCAAAATACACATATCAATAAATGTGATTCATCACATAAACAGAACTAAAAACAAAAATCACGTAATTATCTCAATAGATGTAGAAAATACTTATGATAAAATTCACCATCTCTTCATGATAAACACCTTCAATAAACTAGGCACTGAAGAAATATACCTCAAAATTATAAGAGCCATCTATGACAAATTCACAGCAAACATGACACTAAATAGGCAAAAGCTGGAAGTATTCCCCTTGAGAACCAGAACAAGATAAGAATATCCACTCTTACCACTCCAATTCAATATAGTGCTGGAAGTCCAGGCCACAGCAATTCAGGCAAGAGAAAGAAAAAGCATCCAAAAAGAAAGAGAGGAAGTCAAACTGTCTCTGTTAGCAGACAATTTCATTATATACTTAGAAAACCCTGTAGTCTCTGCCCAAAGGCTCCTGGATTTTATAAACAACTTCAGCAAAGTTTCAGTATACAAAATCAATGTACAAAACCCAGGAGTATTTATACGCACCAACAGTATCCAAGCTGAGAGCCAAATCAAGAATGAAATTTCATTCACAATACCCACGAAATAAATAAAAAGGAATACAGCTAACCAGGGAGGTGAAAGATCTCTATAACTAGAATTACAAAACACTGCTGAAAATAATCAGAGATGACATGAACAAACAGAAAAAACATTTCATACTCATAAATAAGAAGAAGCAATATTGTTTAAATGCCCACATTTTCCAAAGCAATTTACAGACTCAGTGCTATTCCTATCAAAATACCAATGACATTCTTCATATAATTAGATTTTAAAATTCATATGAAAACAAAAGTTGCTCAAATAGCCAAAACAATTGTAAGTAAACAGGGCAAAGCTGTAAGCATCATGTTACTCAAATTTAAACTATACTGCAAGGCTAGAGTAACCAAAACAGCATGGTACTTGTGCAAAATCAGACACAGACCAATGGAACAGAATAGAGAGCCCAGAAATAAAGCAGCACACCTGTAATCATCTTCAACAAAGTTTACAAAAACCACCAATGGAGAATGGACTCCCTCTTCAATAAATGGTAATGCGATAACTGGTTAACCATATGCAGAAGACTGAAACTCGACCCCTTCCTTACCAAGTACTTCATGTTGTCACTTACAAGTTGGAGTTAAACATTGAGTACACATGGACCCAAATAAGGAAACAGACACTGGGACCTACTTGATGGTGGAGAGTGGGAGGAGAGTGAGCATTGATGAACTACCTATCAAGCACTGTTCTTATCAGTCAGGTGAAATAATCTGTACAACAACCCCTGTAATATGCAATTTACCTATATAACAAAGTTGCATATATACCTCTGAACCTAAAATAAAAGTTGAAAAAAAACAGGTTAAGTATCTTGCCCATGGGTATATAGCTTAACTAAATAGCATCCTGAGATTCACAGAGTCTAGATCCAGAATCTGAGTTAACAATACATAAAACAGATTTAAGGTTTTACTGAATTCAAAATATGCCTACATCTCTGTACGTAAAAACATACCTGTATTACATGTGCTAATAATGCAGGTAAATGTAATCTAATCATCTCTACAGTAAATCTGCCTTGGATCATTTATACACTAGCTGAGAAGGACAGTTAATCTTTAGAACAGTGCTCCATTTAACTTTCAGTGACCATTGAGTTATTTATAGGTTCAGAACATATCTGAACATGTATATATTTAGGCAGATACATTAAGCAAATAGGCTAGGGCAATAAACTATCATTTATCATTCAATACAATTGGATTTGCAACCAGAATTATTTACTTCACTTTTTTCTTGAAAATATGTGTTTATCTTCATTATAGTTAAAATAACTCAGAAAAATGCAATATATTCAAATTTCAAAAATAATACTCAGCCCACTGAATGGCAAATATTAATGTTCCAGATTTTTTCCTTTCTGACACCACTTATCGTATCTAATTTTTATATAACTACATATATGTTAGCTGTTTCACCTTATGGAATGTAAGCTACTGTGGCTAAGAGTTATGTTCTTCTCATTCATCTTTAAAGATTAACATAAAGCCTGTTTGTCTTCAATAACTTTTAAATAAATAAAATGCATGATGGAAAATAAAATAATTATTTCATTTTTTTCTAATATCTTTAAATAAATAAATACACATATCTATAGATGATAGATAGATAGATAGATAGATAGATAGATAGATAGATAGATAGATAGATAGATAGATAGATATTGCTTATTTAGGGGAAGTCTATTTTTACATGTCTTAATCATTTAGACTTTGTTTCTTTTCCCTGTATATCAACACCATTTTCTTAAAGTGAGTTTTATAATTTTGCTATTAAGTTACTGCCCATATTTTAATAGGCTCTGAACACAATGCTTTCTCAGTAAGAGCTGTTGACATATTCTTTAATCTACAGTTTCTAACTCTAAATGAGGGAGTGTAATGAAGTAACTCAATGCATTGCATTTGCTAGATGTCAGTGCTTGAAATTATGTGTTTCTTCTAATGATGCTATGTTGAGTAAATGGAATGTAAAGTGCCATTCTGAGCCTGTAAATGTGGCATGTTGCATAATCAAAAGGACAAAGTAGCAGTTGTTCAGAGATATGTTGGTGGAGCCTTACAGCAGAATTGTAACAAAGAATACTGAGGGCTTGCTAGCAGATATTTTAAGCCCTGTTCTCATCTCTTTCATTTGTTTCTTCTCCAGTTCTATGTTTTAATTAAAAAAGTAAATTGAAACAGCCTGAATCTTTTACCACCAATATTCTCAAGAGATGTTACACAGCCAATTGGGTTAAGAATCAGGCATCTAAAACGTAATTTTCAGCCAACTAGTCAATGACTAGCACTCTGGCCCTGGATAAATCTCATAATCCCTTTGTAATGGTTTCCATACTGGCAAAGTGTAAAGGCAAGTTTGTCAGCTCATAGTTCCACTCACTAGAAATAAAGCTTCTCTAAAATAACACTATTGACTAAGGGCTATTGGATTCACTCCAAATCCAATACTGCAAAGGAAAACAGTTGACAAGTCTTGATGATCTACTTCAAATCATTATGTAAGGAATTTATTAATATTTAAGTGCCAATAGAAACAGTTAAAGAATAATAAACATGCAATACCTAACTAGCAGTCAACTTATATGTATTTATGGTAAATAAACTAACCATTTTGGCACACTATCAAATTGACATTTTTCATTGTAATTTACTGATTTCTATGTAGGCAATTTGTTATATTTATGATTGCAAGTAATGATGTAGCTTTGAACATCAGGTTGTATTTTGATTTAAACAGCTGTGACCCTCATTAGATTGACTTGTCAACAATTTTTTCTTAAATGAACTCAAGGATAGAAAACAAAACTAACATTAAAAAAAAACACACACTATTAAACTAAAGGAAAAAAAAGTTACAACAAATTATTCTCTCAAATGTATTGTCCTGGTGAAGCTGCTCATGTAATGCTCAGATAGTCAGAACTTATATTTTCAAAATAATCTATACATATAAATTCATGTTTAATATATTAATGTAATAAATTCTAATGTGTAAATATACACTATTATTCCTGAATGGATTCTCTTTTCTTATGGGATGCATGTTGTAGATCTCTGAAGAACTGATATTAAAGCAAAGCTGGTTTTATTTATATTCCTTTATCTCCTTTTTAAATACTTATGATAATTTTTATATATTGAATCATTTCTGCTTTCTTAGCTAACATTATTTTTACCTGTTTGTTTTAATGAGGAATAAACATGTATCTCAACCAGAACACCTAAATATGTTTAACAATCTATAATTTCTATAGGACCAGAAAAAAAAAAGATGTAAGGGATCATAGGTAATAAAAAGAAGAAAGAAAGAAAAAAACAGAAACTGAAAGAAAGAAGGAAAGAAAGTAAGCAAGTACTGGGGTATTGGGGGCAAGAAAATAAGTGAGAGAGAGAAATGTAGGGCAATAAAGGAGGCCATAATCTCTGTTATGAATTCAAAATTAGTGTCACTTGAAAATTCTAAAATTCATATATTGAATTTGAATCCCCAACGTGATGATATTTGAAGGTGAGATCTTTAGTAGTTAACTAAATGTAGATAAGGTCATCATGAGGGCTCCGGATGGGTTTGCTATATTTATAAGAAAATACAGAGACAAGAGCTTTCTCTCTCCTGCGATCTGAGGACTCAGTGAGAAAATGGCTGTCTGCAAGCCAGAAGAGAAACCTCACAAAGAAAGAAATTATCCAGCACCCTATCTTGGACTTCCCATTCTTTAGAATTATGAGAAATAAATGTCTGTAGTTTAAGCCATAACATCTATGGCATTTTGTTTTAGCCATTCAAGCTAAGATGATCCCTATCAAAAGAGATTTGAATTCACACTTTTAAATACTCTGAGTTGTTTAAGTCATTGTCTAATCCAGACAGGGTCTCCAATCTAGACAGTCTCCATGAGAAATGAAATACATGTAAATAGGCAAATGGATAACAGAAAGATGAAAAATTGATTCTTCAGTTGTAAGTCACAGGTTTCAGCAGATTGTAAATCAGCGTAAATTTTATCTTTATAGGTTTGACAACATAGACTCTAGGCTCTCACCACACAAACAATTCAACTACTGCATATGCTAATTCTGATATGACATCATTTGGAGGAGGGTTCACATTCATCAAGGGCTAACTTGGGCTCATACTTCAAATTCTATTAGATGCCACACTACAAAACAAACTTTCTTTGAAGTCTCAAATTCAGATAAAGCATCCCACTTTCATGATTACCTAAAACATTGTACTTCTATGTGATATTATTTATTATAAAATGTTGTCAAAGTCTATTTACTTGTTTTTATCTCCCATTTAATGGTAAGCTAAGTATTAATGCTACCAAGAATGTTAGTAATAATATGTTTTATAATATGTAAAGCTTATTATATGTCAAGCATAGTTCTTTATATAAATTATAGTGCTAAATACTTTACATTAATTTAATCCTTACAGTGTCCTTGGAAGTTAGGTGATATTATCCTTTTTTGCATAATTAGATTTAGGGAAGCAAATACAAATTGAAAATTTTTCACGGGACAACTATTAAGTAATGAAACCAGAATTCACACACAGGAAAACGTACCAATTTGATCTTAACAATTGTAATATTTTGTACCATTATTTAGCTCCAAGTTATAGCACCAGTGTCTCACACATAATTTACACTCAACATATACTGCTAAAAATTAATTGTTATACTGTTTACAAGTGTAAAACAATACTGAAAATGAAACTCATATTTTCAGATATTTTAATTTTATTTTCAAAATCTTTATATTGACTCCAGTTGTTATATTATCATTTGTCCTCATTCATTAACAATATATTATCTTCTTCCTGAATACATGGTTTCATTCTATTTACTTTGAGAATTATCTAAACTAGTGGCAAAGAAACGAATATCAAAATAGCATCTTGTATAAAGCAGTATTCTGTACAATTGTGCCCATAATAACCTCCCTCTGAAGGAAAAGTAAAATCACAATATATTTCGAGTCCATTCATCATCCACTAATATATTAATCAATTTAAAATATTGAAATTCTTCTATAAACTAGGCACTGTGTTAGAATTTGGAGGTATAATGGTGTGTTAGAAAAGCATAGTCTTTTTCCTTGTGAATCTTAGTAGATTAGTGGCACAAATAAGCATAAGTAATATTAGAAAATATGCATGTTATTTCCAACCCTGGTAAACTCTGAAGGAAAAATACATGGAACAAATGGAACATAGAGCAGGAAACCCACCATTTACTGTGAGACCAGGGAAGACTCTGATTCAGGAAGAAAAGTTAACATCAAAATCTTAAAAAAGAACTTGAGTTAAAGCCTGGAAACACATCATCTAGAGTCTTAGAGGTTGTTGGTTTTCATTCCAAGAAAACCAGAAGTGAAATAATGAGTTTTTAGTCTGAAGATGACATGATGAAATTTGTATTTTGAAAGAATATTCTTTCTCCATTGTAGAAAAATGATAATGTTGGACCGTTTAGCATGAAAGTAAAGCTATTAAGCACCAATTTCTACTTCCAGGAGAAAGATGTATTAGTCCGTTTTCACACTGCTGATAAAGACATACCAAGACTGGGAAATTTACAAAGGAAAATGATTTAATGGGTAACTCACAGTTCCATGTGACTTGGGAAGTCTTAGGTTCATGGCAAAAGGTAACGAGGAGCAAGTCACATCTTACATGGATGGTGGCAGGCAAAGAAAGAGCTTGTGCAGGCAAACTCCCATTTTTAAAGTCATCAAATGTTGTGATACTTATTCACTACCACCAGAACAACTCAGGAGTGGCCCACTTCCATGATTCAATTTTCTACCACTGGGTCCCTCTCACAACACTAAGAATTATGGGAGCTACAACATGAGATTTGGGTGAGGCCACAGAGCCAAACTATATCAAGAGGTTATGTAAATGCTAACTTTATTGAACTTTTACTAACATTCTATAGGCATATCAAATTACAAATCGACTTAATCTTCAAATCACTTTCATTATTAATTTCACTTTTATAGCTGAGAAAACTGAAGGAAGAGGTTATATAACTTGCCTGAGATCAATTTAGGCACTATGCAATGGTGTCCCTTTCAAAACGTCTTTGGTCAGTGTCTTGGGAGTAAACATAGAAAGTAGGAATTGACTCAAGAGTAATTTAGGAGGTAAAATACATCAGATTTAGAGTAATTTGGGGAGGCTCTGGAGGAGGATAGTGTGGGAGAAGTGTAAAGATGACTGCTAGGTTTTTTACTGATGCACTGCATATGAATGTTCCCATTCACCAAAATGGGAAAGAAGGCCCAATCTTCCCAAGAAAATAAAAATTTCACTTTTGGACATACTGTCTTTGGATGACTTTGAGATATTTTAGGTGGCATACCATGTGAGAATTGAGTACAAGTTTTTGTGAGTAAGAGGTGACATCTGTTAAAAAAAAAAAAGGCCCTTAAAAAAAAAAAAAAAAACGGCCCTGAGTAATTGGGGTACTGAGAACCATCTGCAGTTGCTGTAAATGACAGACAATGACAGTGGTGTGATTCAGTTGGAAACAAGCATATCCAGAGAAGTGGAATTATGCCTACGTCTTTAGAAGCTTCAAGATTTGAAAGTAAGGCTGTGTGCTCTAAAAGAAATGCATAAAGGGAGACTATAGTTATAGGAAAAACTCAAGTAATTATGGATAGAGTATGTTTCTATACGGATGTGCTAAACTGTGTAGAATGATGATATAAAGTCAAATTATGTAAGACATAAAATATATCTTTAAATTTCAAGTAATAAAAATATTTTGACTCTACCAAGAAGCCTTTTAGTATAGTGACAGAGACAAAGGCAAGGTAAGTTGAGAAGCTGGTGTCAGGTGAGAAAATTGAAACAGAGAATATGGGGAACATTTAGGCTCTTAATGGAATGGTCAGCATAACAGTAAGAGGGGGAACAGAGTTGAAGGCACATGCTTGATATTTTTTAGCATAAGAAAGATGTGCTGCTTTTAAATTTTAAATATGAAAACTCAGGATGCCAAGGCAAGATTGAAGACAGAGAGAGGTTGGGGAGTCAATATTGTTCAAATTATTGGAGGGCTTGAGAAGATATGATTACGTTGTTTAATGGGGAAGGACACTTCCTTGATCATAATGGCATTAAATGGTAATTATGCCTATGTTTAAAATATAGAGTGAACCAAAAAAAATTACTTTGGTCATCACAATTACATTAGCAAAGTATATATTGTTTAAATATAAACAATATATACAGTCTTGTAAAATGAGTATATGAGAATGAATACTTGGGAGAGCTCTACCTTTGAAAAGTTATCTTCTCGATGGTATTGAAGACTAACTTATTTCCGGACTAGATCTTTGAGGAGTTGCCATTCCAACTTCCACAATGGTTGAACTAATTTATATACCAACCAACAGTGTAAAAGTGTTCCTATTTCTCCATGGCCTCTATAGCATCTATTGTTTCTTGACTTTTTAATAATCACCACTCTGACTGGCAGGGATGGTTTTGTGGTTTTGATTTGCATTTCTCTAATGATCAGTGATGTTGAACTAGTTTTCATATGATTGTTGGCCACGTAAATGTCTTCTTTTGAGAAGTGTCTGTTTATATCCTTTACTCACTTTTTGATGGGTTGGTATTCTCTTGTAAGTTTGTTTAAGTTCCTTGGAATTTCTGGATATTAGCCCTTTGTCAGATGGGTAGATTGCAAAAATTTTCTTCCATTCTATAGGTTGCCTGTTCACTCTGATGGTAGTTTCTTTTGCTCTGTAGAAACTCCTTAATTAAATCACATTTGTCAATTTTGGCTTTTGTTCCCATTGCTTTTGTTGTTTTAGTCATGAAGTCTTTGCCCATGCCTATGCCCTGAATGCTATTGAGTAGGTTTTCTTCTAGAAATTTGCATAAGTAACAAGGAGCTGAGTGTTCCCAAGATGATGGGGAAAATGTGTCCAGGCTCTGTCAGAAGTCTTCACAGCAGCCCCTCCCATTACAGGCTTGGAGGCCTAGGAGCAAAAAATGGTATCATGGGCTGGGCCCAGGGTCCCTGTACTGTGTGCAGCCTAGGAACTTGGTGCCCTGCATCCCATTCACTCCAGACATGGCTGAAAGGGACCAGTGTAGAGCTTGAGCCATAGCTTCACAGGATGCACGCCTCAAGCTTTGGCAGCTTCCACGTTGTGTTGAGCCTGAGAGTGCACAGAAGTAAAAAATTGAGGTTTGGGAACCTCTGCCTAGATTTCAGAGGATGTTTGGAAATGCATGGATGCCTAGGCAGAAGTTTGCTGCTGTAGTGAGGCTCTCATGAAGAATCTTTGCTAGAGAGTGTTGAAGGAAAATGTGGGGTTGAAGCCCCCACAGAGTTCCTACTGGGGCACTGCCTAGTGGAGCTGTGAGAAGAGGGCCACCATTCTCCACATCCCAGAATATGATAGATTCACCAACAGCTTCCACTGTGCACCTGAAAAAGCCACAGACACTCTGTACAAGCTCATGAAATCAGCCAGGAAAACTATACCCTTATAAAGGGGTATATAAAAGAATATAAAGAATGAGACAACCATGCAGTCACAGGGGTGTAGCTGCCCAAGATAATGAGAACCCACCTCATGCATCAATCAGCATGACCCAGATGTGAGGCTGGGAGTAAAAGAAAATGTTTTTTGATCTTTAAGATTTGCCTGCCCTGCTGGATTTCAGACTTGGTTGGAACATGTAATCCCTTTGTTTCGACCAATTTCTCCCATTTGAAATGGCTGTATTTACCCAATGCCTGTACCTCCTTTGTATCTAGGAAGTAACTAATTTGATTTGACTTTACACACTTATGGGTGGAAGGGACTTGCCTTGTCTTGTATGAGACTTTGGATTGTGTACTTTCGAGTTAATGCCGAAATAATACTTTGGGGAACTGTTGGGATGGTATGATTGGTTTTAAAATGTGAGGACATGAGATATGGAAGGGGCTAGGTGTGGAATGATGTGGTTTGGCTATGTCCCCACCCAAATCTCATCTTGAATTTTCTTGAATTTCCGTGTGTTGTGTGAGGGTCTCAGTAGGAGATATTTGAATCATATGAACAGGTATTACCTGTGTTGTTCTCATGATATTGAATGTGTTTAATGAGATCTGATTATTTTAAAAATGGGAGTTTCCTTGCACAAGCTCTCTTCTCTTGTCTGCTGCCATGTGAGACAGGCTTTTCACCTGCTGCCATGATTGTGAGTCCTCCACAGCCACATGGAACTGTAAGTCCATTAAACCTCTTTCTTTTGTAAATTGCCCAATCTCCAGTATGTCTTCATGAACAGCTTGAAAATGAACTAATACAATACCCAAAGGAATATAAACCATTCTACTCTAAAGAGACATGCACACGTATGTTTATTGCAGTAATATTTATAATAGTAAAGTCCTGTAACCAACCCAAATGCTCATAAATGATAGACTGCATGAAGAAAATGTGGTATATATACACTATGGAATATTATGCAGCCATATAAAGGAATGAGACCATATCGTTTGCATGGACATGGAAGAAGCTGGAAGGCATCATCATCAGCAAACTAACACTAGAACACAAAACCAAACACTACATGTTCTCCCCTAAGTGGGAATTGAACAATGAGAAATATGGACACAGGAAGGGGAACAACACACATCAGGGCCTGTTGGAGGTAGGGGCACAGGGGAAGGAACTGAGGGGGTGGTTCAATAAGTGCAGCAAACCACTATGGCACACATATACCTATGTAACAAACCTGCACATTCTGCACATGTATCCTGGAACATAAAGTAGAATTTTTAAAAAAGGAAGACTAGCTTAGAGAGATGTGTGAGGAGACCAGTACTTGATGGACAAGCACATGAAATTATGGAGTGAATTCATACAGTTGAACCTTTACAGAATATATCTAGCCTGCTCAAATGACATTTTAAGAGAAAATTCAAATCACATTGATTTCCACCATAAAGAGTAAGCAAAATACCTGGAAATCAAAGCTCTGAAGTAGCCACCAAATAAAATAGCATCCACTTTCATCTAGGGACTGTATATATAGACCTTGAAAATATTTTGCACTGGAGCCTTGGCAAGAAGAATGGGTTGTGTGCTTACTTTCATGCCTGCTATTGAAAATGCTTTTGCTTGTTTGTTTGCTTATGATTTGCATATTTATTTACTTATTGGTCTATAACACCCATATGAACTAGCTTCTCTTTAATTAAGGGCCTTGTAATGAGTAGTCTGCTTGGTTGATCTATGAAGATAGGCTGAGAAGAATTTGCATAAATGAGTCTCTTAATTCATATTGCTTAAAAATCCATTCAGCAATATTGTAGCTTAGTAAGAATGGTACAAAATTTGTTCAACAGATTTCCTAAGCTAAAATGAGAAGCCATGTGTTTTTTACAATATAAAAACAGACAGATACTCGGTGTATTACATATGCATCTGAAATAAAACTGAAGCACAAAATTTCTTATATGATAAGCAAATAAATAATGGAAAGACTAAAAACTATAGTTACCTGAAATTTTATAAATATTGGAGTCTGATGGCATTGCAACTGATAATAGAATATGTTTTAAAGGTCATATAAAATTTAACTATATTATTTTGATTAAAAAATATACATTGGACATTTTTCAATAGATTGTTATGAAGCAGAAAATGTCTTTAAATATGGATTACAAAATAATACTTACTGAAAAAAAATGCTTGCAGAAAATACATGTACAATGCATGCTTTACTATTTGCAATTTTTTTCTATTTCTTTAGAAATGACCAAGAGATTCAGGCTGCCTACAAAATGATTTCAGCATTGAAGTCTTATATTTTTAGTTTATTTTTCCATTGAATACATGTGGCAAGTAATGCTAGTTTAATGAGATTTTTGAAGCTTTTCTAAATATTTCCACAAAGATTTATTAGAAACACACTTTCTATTCCAAATTATAATTCATCTAGTATTTAATAACATGATTTCTAGTATTTGAGGAAATAACTATCAAAGTAAAATCAACAAACACAGATTTGATGTAGAAAATTCACGTTGCAAATAATGGGATTTTAAGAGAGTATGAGGTATCCCAATACCTGTGGGTCATATGGGACTTTGTGTTTCATAAACATGATTCAGTATTTCTTTTATTTCAACTTTTGTATTAGATATGAAGGATACATGCCCAGGTTTGTTACATGGGTATACTGCACCCTGGTGGTGAGCATAGTAGTCAATAGATAGAGTTTTCTGAAACACCCCCTACTCTGTCTTTCCCTAACCTAATAGTCTGCAGTGTTCATATTTCCTGTGTTTATGTTCATGTGTGCTCAATGTTTAGTTCCCACTTAAAAATGAGACCAAACAACATTTAGTTTTTTATGTTTAAGTTAATTTGCTTAGGATATGGCCTCCAGCTCCATCTATGTTGCTGCAAAGAATATGATACCATTCTTTGGCTGAGTAGTACTCCATGGTGTATATGGGCCACATTACCTTTGTCTGACCCACTATTGATAAGCACTTAGGTTGATTTCATATCTTTGCTATTGCGAACAGCAGCACAATGAACATATGAGTGCAGATATCCTTCTGGCATAATGATCTATTTTTTTTTTATTACCACACTTTTCAAAAGACTCAGTATATTTTAAACAGCAGTGCCTGAATCCAATAAGTCGGTCTCATGGAAATTTATCTTCCACACATTAGCAGGTAAGTTTATTAATAATAAATGCCATGAAAATAAGGTAAAAGTATGTAGCTTAGAAAAGGGAAGAATTATGAATACTTATTGACTGTAAAACTTCTCATGAATGTTTTGATAAATAATCCAATGTGCATTTTTATTAATGGAAAATAATTAAGACATGCTAATATCCATTGCTAACGGAAAAGAGAAGGCACACTCAATAATGTAAGTATTAAACTGTACTTATGATTTCTCTTGGCATCAAAAAATTAATAGATTCATCCACTATTTTAAAGTGATATCTAAATTTCCTTCACAATATGGAGCAATGTGAGATCCTTGAATGTTTTCAGAATATTTCTATCATTTGTATTTAGGAAATCAGATAAAAAAAATTGGAGGAGAAAGAAAGTTAAATACGTATTATTATGTAATCTAGACAATGAGTAGATTTGGGGTTTTTTGAAGGATTTTTTTCAATATATCCATCTGACAAAGGTCTGACATCCAGAGGCTACAAGGAACTTAAACAAATTTATAAGGAAAGAAAAAAAACTAACCCTGTTAAAAAGTGGGCAAAGAACATGAACAGACACTTCTCAAAAGAAGATATACATTCAGCCAATGAACATATGGAGAAAAAAAAACTAAACCACTGATAATTAGAGAAATGAAAATAAAAACCACAGTGAGATATAATCCAACACCAGGCAGTATGATGATTATATATATATATATATATATATATATATATATATATATATATATTTGTGTAGGAAAAGGAACACTTACATTTTTAGTTGGAGTGTAAATTAGTTAAACCATTGTGAAAGACAGTGCGGTGATTTGTCAGAGATCTTGAGGCAGATATCATATGATCCAGAAGCCTCCTTACTGGGTATATACTTAAAATATATATAAATCATTATATTTTAAAAATGTGCACGTGTATGTTCACTACAGTCCTATTCACAATAGCAAAGACATAGAATCAACTCAAATGTCCATCAATAATAGACTTGATAAAGAAAATGTGCTGTATATACACCATGAAATATTACGCAGCCATGAAATAGAAACCAAACAATTGTTCTTACTTATAAGTGGAAGTGGAATGAGGAGAACACATGGACACATGGTGGGGAACAACACACATTGGGGACCATGGGGTGGGGAGAGGGGGAGGGGAATAATCAGGAAAAATAATTAACAGATGCTGAGCTCAATACCCTGTTGATGTGATAATCTGTGCAAAAACCACTGTGGCACATGTTTACTTACATAACAAACCTGCACATTCTGCACGTATACCTCTGAAATAAAAATAGAAGATTTAAAAAGGAAAATAAATGTTTTGACATAAATGCTAAATGCATACAACTGACATAATTTATTAAAATGTTGAGTATAATGTTAGAAGTTACATTATGCAAAATTTATTCAAATTGGATGTGAGCACTGTCACAATGACTGACTGAAAACTGGCACAATGTTTAATGATAAATGGCACTGTGTCAGTGTGTCAAATTTATGTGAAGGCCTCCATTTGAGAGCTCACAGAATCTACAATATTTAAGATATATTGAAAATTTTCACATGATACAGAAGAGAATAAACAAAAAAAAATCACAAAGAAGTTAACTGCTAACTTTGTGTTTTTTAGTATATGATATTAAAATAAACTTCATAAATCATTTTAATATATTGAAGCTTATATCATTTTATTTATTAGTTTTCTCTATCTGTGTCTTCTCAGACACACATCAACAAAACTCTTTACCAATTTAAACTTTCAATAAAATGAACAAAGAGAATGTTACAATAAATTAAACCTCACAACTTATATTTTTACACGTAAATAATGACATTGATTTAAAATATTATGCTTTGTATTTTTTTATTAATTTTGTATTTGTGGGCAGGAGAAGAAACATATTAAAACAAATACATTATTATAAACCTATAGTTATGTTTATAAAATTTACTATGTTGAATATTTATAAATTAGTTATATCTAAAATCTATGACTATTAGCAAATGAGCAATCTAAAAGCAAAAAGCTCAAGTCCATTAGCAAAAAATTGTTAAGAAATAAAAGCATGCACTCTTTGCTATTATTTTTCTTTAAAAATATTACTGGAAATAAGTCTCTTCCCTTTCTTTCCTTTCTTTTTTCCCTCCCTCCCTCCCTCCCTCCCTCTTTATTTCTTTCTCTCTCTCTCTCTCTTTCTTTCTTTCTTTTCTTTTTTTCTTTTTGAGTCAGAGTCTCATTCTGTTGTCCAGGCTGGAATGCAATACCACTATCTTGGCTCCTGCAACCTCCACCTCCTAGGTTTAAGCGATTCTTCTGCCTCAGCCTTCCAAATAGCTGGGATTAGAGACGGGGTTTCACCATTTTGGCCAGTCTGCCCTCAAAGTCCTGACCTCATGATTCACCTGCCTTGGCTGTCTAATGTGCTGGGATTACAGGCATGAACCATTGAGCCTCGTGCAAGGCTCTTGCAGTTTATTTTTAAAAAAATTTTTATTGCATTTTAGGTTTTGGGGTACATGTGCAGAACGTGCAAGATAGTTGCATAGGTACACACATGGCAGTGTGTTTTGCTGCCTTCCTCCACTTAACCCACATTTGGCATTTATCCCCAGGCTATCCCTCCCCAGCTCCCCTCCTGCTGTCCCTCCCCTATTCCCCCCAATAGACCCCAGTGTGTAGTACCCCCCTCCCTGTGTCCATGTGTTCTCATTTTTCTCACCCGCCTATGAGGAGAATACATGGTATTTCCTTTTCTGTTCTTGTGTCAGTTTGCTGAGAATGATGTTCTCCAGATTCATCCATGTCCTTACAAAGGACACAAACTCATCATTTTTGATTGCTGCATAATATTCCATGGTGTATATGTGCCACATTTTCCCAGTCCAGCCTATCATCGATGGGCATTTGGGTTGGTTCCAGTTCTTTGCTATTGTAAACAGTGCTGCAATGAACATTCATATGCATGTGTCCTTATAGTAGAACAATTTATAGTCCTTTGGATATATACCCAGTAATGGGATTGCTGGGTCAAATGGAATTTCCATTTCTAGGTCCTTGAGGAATCACCACACTGTCTTCCACAATGGTTGAACTAATTTACACTCCCACCAACAGTGTAAGAGTGTTCCTATTTCTACACATCCTCTCCAGCATCTGTTGTCTCCAGATTTTTTAATGTTCGCCATTCTAACCGGCATGAGATGGTATCTCAATGTGGTTTTGATTTACATCTCTCTAATGACCAGTGATGATGAGCATTTTTTCATGTGTTTGTTGGCCTCATGTATGTCTTCTTTTGTAAAGTGTCTGTTCATGTCTTTTGCCCATTTTTGAATGGGCTTGTTTGGTTTTTTTTCCTGTAAATCTGTTTGAGTTCTTTGTAAATTCTGGATATCAGCCCTTTGTCAGTTGGGTAAACTGCATAGATTTTTTTCCCAATCTGTTGGCTGCCGATTCACTCTAGTGACTGTTTCCTCTGCTGAGCAAAAGCTGTGGAGTTTAATTAGGTCCGATTTGTCTATTTTGGCTTTTGTTGCCAATGCTTTTGGTGTTTTGGTCATTAAGTCCTTGCCTACCCCTATGTCCTGAATGGTTTTGCCTAGATTTTCTTCTAGGGTTTTTATGGTACCAGGTCTTATGTTGAAGTCTTTAATCCATCTGGAGCTAATGTTAGTGTAAGGTGTCAGGAAGGGGTCCAGTTTCTGCTTTCTGCACATGGTTAACCAGTTTTCCCAACACCATTAATTAAACAGGGAATTCTTCCCCCGTTGCTTGTTTTTGTCAGGTTTATCAAAGATTATATGGTTGTAGATATGTTGTATTGCCTTCGATGCCTCTGTTCTGTTCCATTGGTCTATGTCTCTGTTTTGGTACCAGTACCATGCTGTTTTGATTACTGTAGCCTTGTAGTATAGTTGGAAGTCTGGTAATGTAATGCCTCCTGCTGTGTTCTTTTTGCTTAGAATTGACTTGGCTATGCGGGCTCTCTTTTGGTTCCATATGAAGTTCATGGTGGTTTTTTCCAGTTCTGTGAAGAAATTCAATGGTAGTTTGATGGGGATAGCATTGATTGTGTAAATTACTTTGGGCAGTATAGCCATTTTCACGATATTGATTCTTCCTAACCACGAACATGGAATGTTTCTCCATCTGTTTGTGTCCTCTCTTATTTCGTTGAGCAGTGCTTTGTAGTTTTCCTTAAAGAGGTCCCTTACATTCCTTGTGAGTTGTTTTCCTAGGTATTTTATTCTCTTTGTAGCAATTGTGAATGGCAGTTCGTTCTTGATTTGGTTCTCTTTAAATCTGTTATTGGTGTATAGGAATGCTTGTGATTTTTGCACATTGATTTGATATCCTGAGACTTTGGTGAAGTTGCTTATCAGTTTCAGGAATTTTTGGGCTGAGGTGATGGGGTCTTCTAGGTATACTATCATGTCATCTGCCAATAGAGACAATTTGGCTTCCTTCTTTTCTATTGGAATACCCTTTATTTTTTTTTTTCTTGCCTGATTGCTCTGGCTAGAACTTCCAGTACTATGTTGAATAGGAGTGGTGAGAGAGGGCATCCTTGTCTCGTGCCAGATTTCAAAGGGAATGCTTCCAGTTTTTGCCCATTAAGTATGATATTGGCTTTTGGTTTGTCATAAATAGCTTTTATTACTTTGAGATATTTTCCATCAATACCGAGTTTATTGAGAGTTTTTAGCATAAAGGGCTGTTGAATTTTGTCAAATACCTTCTCTGCATCAATTGAGATAATCATGTGTTTTTTGTTTTTGGTTCTGTTTATGTGGTGAATTACATTTATAGACTTGCGTATGTTGAACCAGCCTTGCATGCCCAGGATGAATCTTACTTGATCATGATGGATAAGTTTTTTTGTTTTTGTTTTTGTTTTTGTTTTTTAAAGGAAAGAAGGAGAGGAAAAGAGAGAAAGAAAAAGAGGGAGAGATAACAGGAATATTGCTTTATTCTATGAATGGATACTAATAATGGCTGATCAATATTTTGTGTATTTAAAGTGGAGAATATATATTTTGTGTATTTAAAGTGGAGAGCTCTATAAGTACTTATTACATTTACTTGTACCAGGTCTGAGTTCAAGTTCTGGATATCCTTATTAATTTTCTTTCTCGTTGAGTTTAAATTTCTTTATGGGTCTTATGTATCTGGGTGTTAGGATACATTGATCCTTTTACCACTCTATCTTTGTTGCTTTGAAATCTGTTTTATCAAATACATGAATTGCAACTCCTGCTTTTTGTTTATTTATTTATTTTTGCTCTCCATTTGGTTGGTAAATCTTTCTCCAACCCTTTGTTTTGAGTCTTTGTGTATCTTTGGATATAAAATGGGTCTGTATGTAGTATACCATTAGGTTTTGGCTGTATCTTTTGGTTGAGGGATTTAGTCAATTTAAATTTAGGATTACTGCCATTTGAGGTTAACTGGCTATTTTATCCATTCGTTGATGTAAATTCTTCTTATGTTGATGCTCTTTACTTTTTGGTATATTTTTAGAAAGGCTATTACTGGTTGTTCCTTTCTGTGTGTAATGCTTCTTTCAGAAGCTTATGTAAAGCAGGCCTGGTGGTAATAAAATCTCTGAGTACTTGCCTGTTCATAAAAGATTTTATTTTCCCTTCAATTGTGAAGCTTAGTTTGGTAGGATATGAAATTCTGGACTGAAAGTTCTGTTCTTTAAGGATGTTAAATATCGGCCCCCACTCTCCTGTGGCTTGTAGGGTTTCTGCTGAGAGATTTGCTGTAAGTCTGATAGGCTTCCCTTTGTGGTTAACCTGACCTTTCTCTCTGGCTGCCCTTAGTATTTTCTCCTTCGTTTCAACCCTGGTGAATCTAACAATTATGTGCCTTGGGGTTGCTCTTCTTGAGGAATGTCTTCGTGGTGTTCTCTGTATTACCTGGGGTTGAATAGTGTTCTGCTTTGCTAGATTGGGAAAATTCTCCTGGATAATATCCTGAAGAGTATTTTCCAGCTTGGATTCATTCTCTCCATCACATTCAGGTACACCTATCAAACGAAGATTAGGTCTTTTCACATAGTCCCATATTTCTTGGAGACTTTGCTCACTCCTTTTTATCCTTTTTTCTCTATTCTTGTCTTCTCGTTTTATTTCATTAAGTTGGTCTTTGACCTCTGATGTCCTTTCTTCTGCTTGATCAATTCAGCTATTCAAACTTGTGCATATTTCACTAAGTTCTCATGTTGTATTTTTCAACTCCGTTAGTTCATTTATATTCCTCTCTATATTGTCAAATTCTTTTTAACATTTTATCAAACCTTTTTTCAAAGTTTTTAGTTTCTTTACATTGGATTAGAACAAGTTGTTTCAACTCCCAAAAATTTCTTATCATCCACCTTCTGAAGCCTACATCAGATAATGGAACACAGTCCTTTTCCATCAGGGCTTGTTCCATTGCTGATGAGGAATTGCAATCCCCTGTAGAGGGAGAGGGGTTCTTATTTTCAGTATCCTCTGCCTTTTTAGGCTGTTTTTTTTTTCTTTATTGTGGATTTATCCATTTGCTGTCTTTACAATTACCGCCTTTCTAGTTAGGTTTGTGAGTGGACGTCCAATTTATTGATTCCCAGTGCTGGAATCCGAGCAACCCACTGCGCCAGCCAAAACAGCAGCAATAAGATTGATGGTGCTCTTCTGTCTGGGAATCTCCGGTCTCGCTTTTTTTCTTGAGTCCGCAACAAGTGGCTCTGCCTTCCCGGAGCTCCAAACACTAGTCAGTAGGGGAACCAGTCTCGTTTACTGTGCACGAAGAGCTGCCATGCCAAGGTGACAGCAAAACCGCTGTGCTGGCCACAAGAGTCGCACTGGGGACTTGCGGGGCTCCTCCACTGGAAATCTTCTGGTCCATGAGCAATGAAAATTTGTCTGAAAGTGTGGCATCCTCACGTTTTCTGAGCTTTCATTAGGAGCTACAATTCCGAGCTGTTAGCAATCAGCCATCTTTGATGATGTGTAAAAACACATTAAAGTTTTTTAATGTGCTGTTGCAATCGGTTTGCCAGTATTTTATTGAAGATTTTTGCATCTATGTTCATCATGGATATTGGCCTGAAGTTTTCTTTTCTTGTTGAGTCTCTGCCAGGTTTTGGTATCAGGATGATGTTGGTCTCATAAAATGATTTGGGAAGGGTTCCCTCTTTTTGGATTATTTGGAATAGTTTCAGAAGGAATGGTACCAGCTCCTCTTTGTGTGTCTGGTAGAATTCGGCTGTGAACACATCTGGACCAGGGCTTTTTTTCTGTGGTAGGCTCTTAATTGCTCCCTCGACTTTAGACCTTGTTATTGGTCTATTCATAGTTTTGGCTTCCCCGTGGTTTAGGCTTGGGAGGACACAGATGTCCAGGAATTTATCCATTTCTTTATGGTTTACTAGTTTATGCGCATAGAGTTGTTTGTAGCATTCTCCGATGATGATTTGAATTTCTGTGGAATCTGTGGTGATTTCCCCTTTATCGTTTTTTATTGCATCTCTTTGGTTGTTCTCTCTCTTCTTTTTTATCAGTCTGGCTAGTGGTCTGTCTATTTTGTTGATCTTTTCAAAAAACCAGCTCTTGGATTTATTAATTTTTTGAAGGGTTTTTCATGTCTCTATCTCCTTCAGTTCCGCTCTGATCTTAGTTATTATTTCTTGTCTTTGGCTAGGTTTTGAGTTTTTTTGATCTTGCTCCTCTAGCTCTTTCAATTTTAATGATAGGGTATCAATTTTGGATCTCTCCACTGTTCTCATGTGGGCACTTATTGCTATATATTTTCCTCTACAGACTGCTTTAAATGTGTCCTAGAGATTGTGGTATGTTGTGTCTTCATTCTTGTTGGTTTCAAAGAACTTCTTTATTTCTGCCTTCATTTCATTGTTTATCCAATCAACACTCAAGACCCAGTTGTTCAGTTTCCATGAAACTGTGCGGTTCTGAGTTAGTTTCTTAATTCTAAGTTCTAACTTGATTGCACTATGGTCTGAGAGACTGTTTGTTATGATTTCAGTTGTTTTGCATTTGCTGAGGAGTGCTTTACTTCCAATTATGTGGTCAATTTTGGAGTAGGTGTGCTGTGGTGCTGAGAAGAATGTATATTCTGTGGATTTGGGATGGAGAGTTCTGTAAATGTCTATCAGGCCTGCTTGTTCCAGGTCTGAGTTCAAGTCCTGGATATCCTTGTTAATTTTCTGTCTGGTTTATCTGTCTGATATTGACAGTGGAATGTTAAAGTCTTTCACTGTTATTGTGTGGGAGTCTAAGTCTCTTTGTAAGTCATTAAGAACTTGCCTTATATATCTGGGTGCTCCTGTATTGGGTCCATATATTTTTAGGATCATTAGCTCTTCTTGTTGTATTGATCCTTTTACCATTATGTAATGACCTTCTTTGTCTCTTTTGATCTTTGTTGCTTTAAAATCTATTTTATCAGAGATGAGAATTGCAACTCCTGCTTCTTTTTGCTCTCCATTTGCTTGGTAAATCTTCCTCCATTCCTTTATTTTGTGCCTTTGTGAATCTTTGCATGTGAGATGGGTTTCCTGGATACAGCACATCAATGGGTTTTGTTTTTTTATCCAATTTGCCAGTCTGTGTCTTTTGATTGGTGCATTTAGCCCATTTACATTTAGGTTTAATATTGTTTTATGTGAGTTTGATACTGCCATTTTGATGCTGGCTGGCTTTTTTTTAATGGTGCAATGGTGCCATCTTGGCTCACTGCAACTTCCACCTCCTGGGTTCAGGCAATTCTCCTGCCTCAGCCTCCTGAGTAGCTGGGATTACAGGCACGTGCCACCATGCCCAGCTAATTTTTTGTATTTTTAGTGGAGACAGGGTTTCACCATGTTGACCAGGATGGTCTCGATCTCTTGACCTCATGATTTACCCGCCTCAGCCTCTGAAAGTGCTGGGATTACAGGCTTGAGCCACTGTGCCCGGCCAATTAAAGGCTTTTATGTACATGATGTAGTTTGGCTGTGTCCTCATCCAAATCTTATCTCATATTGTAATCTGAATTGTAATCCCCACATGTTGGGAGAGGGACCTGGTGAGAAGTGATTGGATAATGAGAGCAAATTCCCCCATGCTGTCCTCATGATAGTGAGTGAGTTCTCATGAGATCTGGTGGTTTTACAAGGGACTTTTCCTTCTTTATGCACTCTCTGTCTCTCACCTGCCACCATGTAAGAAGTGCCAGCTTCCCCTTCTGCTATAGTTGTAAATTTCCCATGGCTTCCTCAGGTATGTGGAATTGTCAGTTAATTAAAGCTCTCTTCTTTACAAATTACTCAGTCTTGGGCGGTTCTTTATAGCATTGTGAGAACAGACTAATACAGAAACACAACACTGCACTTTATTAATTATATATAAATATATATTCATTAAGGTTGGTAGTTTTTTTGTTTAATTTTGATTCTTAACATTTTCTGCTTGACATATATGTAGCTATTTGTTAATATTTTCATGAATTAACTCCACTAATAATTAATGCAATAACCATAATTGATTTACTGTTATATATTTATTTCCTTTTTCTTTATAAGTTTAGGTGTATTCCCTTTGTTCCTATTGTTGGTTTAATATATTGTAACAGCAAGAAAAAAACTGGATAGGACTGTAATCTTTCTCTTGAACAGGGACAACTGAGGCATAAGAAATGATTCAACAAATCACTTGTAAACATATTAATAACCAGACCTTTTCTAAAAATATACTCATGCATGTATCTTGCCTATAAATCATGAGCAGGATATACCTGGTCTCTCTAGGCTGCTTATTGTAAACACAACAAAACAAAACAAAACTTTGACTCATAAAGTAGGGGGTTATGATAGTTGGAAGGATAATGAAGGAAAATAATATAAACTTTATAAGCAATGGAATATAAAATAAATATGCTCCATTCTCAAATGATACCCTTTATAAGTGATGGTTCCACATAAATTAGTTTTAATGAACCTTGCATGTCAAATCCTATTTCAGATGAATTCTGATTTTGGATCAGGGTCTCTGGGAATCAGATTTGACAGTTGGAGCTTTTGTGTTACTATGTATTTTTATTAATATCTTTGATAAAATGTATTTTCCCATTATACTTTATAATATAATAAAGCATATGCTTTTCAACTATTATAGAAACATTTCAAAAATGAATCTTCCTCTCTAGTTGGATGCTTCCTTAAAAAGCTACTTTAATGTTTTTACTTTCTCTTTTCTCCCATTTTATTTTATTTGTTATTTGTTATTTTATTTTGAGTTCTAGGGTACATATGCAGAATGTGCTGGTTTGTTACACAGGTATACATGTGCCATGGTGATTTTCTGTATCCATCTCCCACTATCTACATTAGATATTTCTCCTAATGTAATCCCTCCCTAATCTCCCCACCCCCTGCTATACCTATCCTAGCCTCTCCACCCCCCTACCCGCTACAGGACCCAGTGTGTGATGGTCCCCTCCCTGTGTCCATGTGTTCTTATTGTTCAACACCCACCTGTGAAAACATGCAGTGTTTGATTTTCTGTTATTGTGTCAGTTTGCTGAGAATGATGGTTTCCATCTTCATCCATGTTGCTGAAAAGGACATGAACTTATCCTTTTTTATGAATACATAGCATTCCATGGCATATATGTGCCACGTTTTTTTAATCCACTCTATTATTGGTGGGCATTTGGGTTGGTTTCAAGTCCTTGCTATTGTAAACAGTGCCACAATAAAGCTACGTGTGCATGCATCATTATAATAGTATGATTTATAATCCTTTGAGCATATACCCAGTAATGGGATTGCTGGGTCAAATGGTGTTTCTATTTCTAGATACTTGAGGAATTGCCACACTGTTTTTCCCAATGGTAGAATTAATGTATACTCCCACCAACAGTGTAAAAGCATTCCTATTTCTCCACAACCTCTCTAGCATCTGTTGTCTCCTGACTTTTTAATGATCATCATTCTAACTGACATCAGGTGGTATCTCAATGTCATTTTGATTTGCATTTCTCTAATGACCAGTGATGGTGAGCATTTTTTCATATGTTTGTTGGCTGCATAAATGTCTTCTTTTAACTTCTGTTCATATCTTTTGCCTACTTTTTGGTGGGGTTGTTAAAATTCTTTGTAGATTTTAGGTATTAGCCCATTGTCAGATGGGTAGATTGTAAAAGATTTTTTCCCATTCTGTTGGTTGCCAGTTCAATCTAATGATAGTTTCTTTTGCTGTGTAAAATATTTTAAGTTTAATTAGATTCTGTTTGTCTATTTTGGCTTTTGTTGCCATTGATTTTGATGTTTTAGTCATGAAGTCTTTGCCTATGTCTATATCCTGAATACTATTGCCTAGGTTTTCTTCTTGCGTTTTTATGGTGTTAGGTCTTATGTTTAAGTATTTAATCTATCTGGAGTTAATTTTTGTATAAAGTATAAGGAAGGGATCCAGTTTCAACTTTGTGCTTCTGGCTAGACTGTTTTCCCAACATCATTTATTAAATAGGGAATCCTTTTGCCATTGCTTATTTTTGTAAGGTTTGTTAAAGATCAGATGGTTGTAGATGTGTGGCATTACTTCTGAGTGATTTTTAAAGTAAGTGTAAGCTTTTAAAAATATGTTTTTAATCTCCTCTATGAAAAGCATTTTGCAGTCCAACTTTGGTTCTCAAAAATATTTAATTGAAGTATTTAAAATAGATGGAGATATAAAACTATAATGCAAATGCTGACACAGCCTTAACTATAATGTTACAAATTTGGCACTACAATGAGATAAATAAGTAATGAATTAGTTATATGTAGTTATGGGCAAAAATATGTTTTTAATGTCAAAAGATTATAAAATTATGATATTTACTCATATTTAAATGACATGACAATTTGACTTACTTATTTTAGCTCTATCTCCATAACCCATTTATTTATTTGACAGACTAAAAGATTATCACTTGTGTGTAATCACCTGTTAATTCTGACTTACTATTAATTATGTATTCTTGTAATTTGTTCTTCTTAAACTGTGTAAGCAATAGTTACATATCTTTAGACAATATAGTTGGAAAGCAAATGTTTTTGCTTTTATATGTAGTACATAGTATAAAATATTAAATCATTCAAAAATCTAAAATACACATAAAATATTTTAAAACTACTATCAGTTAGAAAATTGGTACCTTCTCCATTTTTGTATGGATAATGACATCATTTTATTCTTATTATCTTTATAAATATATGTTGCAGGTCCTTGGTATTATATTTTATGTGACAAACTGCTTAAAGCATCATTTGTTTTTACAGAATAAATACTGCTATTTCTTGTTATAGACATAAAATTATAAGATGCTATTTTCTTTGAATTTTCCCATACATATTTTATAGTGAGAATATTAGGTTTCTAATCATAAACATATGAGGCTTCCACTTTCATTTTTTGTTGGTTACACATAAAAAGTCAAATATCTTAAGGGGAAAATACATTATTAATAAAAGACAGAATATTAAGTACATAAATCAGTATTCAGCAGACTTATGCTATATATATTCTAAATGCATTTATGAAAATACAGTATTGATTTTAATAAAATATAGGCAATGAAAATGGTTTATTAGTTTATATTTTGCAAAACATACATTTGGTTCAAGTGTAGCATTTAGAAACTAAAGCACTGTCTGTTAAATATCTGTAATGACACAACATAATTCTAATGATTTAATGCCAGAGACTTCAATGTAGACAATAGTTCTATAGTTTTTAGCAGTTTAAAGGACACATATGTGTTGGTTAAGTATCAGGCACACATTGTAGGAAAATGTTACCTTACCCCAAAGCAAGAGAAAAACAGTTAAAGCCACTGGAGAGCTGAGCCAGAAAGTGGATTACTTCATTGAATTTGACAAATCAAACTATTCTAAAGACTAGATACATACTCTCTTTTATTTTTTCAGATTAGTAGACTGACTCATACAGAGAGTTAGTAATTTTCTCAGGTAACACTGCTCAAAATTTATATAATTAAAGTTTGAATCTGTTGTGTAGAACACAACACATTTTAAAATGTTAGCTGAACATTATCTCCCAAAGTTAATATGTTGGGAGCTTAATTCCCAATGCAACACTGTTGAGCAGTGGAACCTAAGTGATTAATGTTATATAGGAAGTTGTTTAGTTATTGCAAGAGTGAGTCTATTATAATAACCAGTGTGTTCTTCTTTTGCCTCTGGCTTTTGTGCTTCATTTCATCTTCCACCATGAGATGACGCAGCAAGAAAGCCCTCATTAGACGCTCACATCATGCTTTAGGATTTTCCAGCTTTCAGAACAATGACCCATATAAACTTCCATTGTTTATAAATTACCCAGTCCGTGGTAGTCTGTTATAGCACCAGAAAATGGAATAAGACACAAATTTAATAGCTATCTAATTTTTTCAAATTTTCATATGTACAGAATGTATTTGTATTTAACATATACATAATATTTTAATTTATGAGGTATTTAAAAATACCTCAATTATAAATATTTTAATATTTAAATATACTTGTAAGCATTTTTATTTTAAATTGTCAACTGAACATTTTAATGAGGAATATTTTAATATTTATCATTGACTTTTTTATTTGTAAATCTAAAAATGTATTTTGAACATTTATAATTTTATTTTTTTATTTTTTCATATAAATTGTTATAATAAGTAAATATTTCTCATTTCTACTACAGGTTGTTTTCTTAAATTGCAGCTCTGGAATTGTGTTAAATTTTAAAATAAAACAAATATTCAAACATATTCAATTTTAGAATGCTCAAATTATGTTTACCTTACACACACAAACAGACACACACAATTTTAAAAAATATTTCAATAGTTTTTTGGGAACAGATGGTGTTTAGTTACATGGATAAGTTCTTTACTGATGATTTCTGAAATTTTTGTGCATCCATCACCCGACCAGTGTATACCTGATATGTAGTTTTGTAGTGTTTTATCTATCATCCCCTACCACACTTCCCCCCCACCGACAAGTCCCCAAGTCCCCAGAGACCATTGTATCATTCATATGCATTTGCATCCTCATAGCTTAGCTCTCACTTACAAATAAGAACACGATGCTTGGTTTTTGATTCTTGAGTTACTCCACTTAGAATAATGGTCTCCAACTCAGTCCAATGCCATTATTTCATTGCTTTTTATGACTGAGCAGCGTTCCATGGGGTGTGTGTGTGTGTGTGTGTGTGTGTGTGTGTGTGTATCACATTTTCTTTATCCACTTGTTGATTAATAGGCATTTGGGATGGTTCTGTATTTTGCAATTGTGAATTGTGCTGCTACAAACATGCATATGCAAGTGTCTTTTTTATATAATGACTTCTTATCCTCTGGATAGATATCCAGTAGTGGGATTGATGGATCAAATGGTAGATCTACTTTTAATTCTTTAAGAAATCTCCATACTGTTTTTCATAGTGGTTGTACTGGTTTACATTCCCACCAGCAGTGTAAAAGTGTTCCTTTTCACTGCATCTGCACCAACATATATTATTTTTTGATTTTAAAAATTATGGTCATTCTTGCATTAATATGGTGATATCACATTGTGGTTTTGATGTGCATTTCTCTGATAATTAGTGATGTTGAGCATGTTTTTATATGTTTGTTGGCCATTTGTATATCTTCTTTTGAGAATATTCTGTTCATGTACTTAGCCCAATTTTTGATGGAATGATTTTTTTTTTCTTGCTGATTTGAGTTCCTTTTTGATTTGGGATATTAGTCCTTTGTTGGATGCATAGTTTGCAAAAACTTTCTCCCACTCTGTGTGTTGTTTGTTTACTCTGCTGATTATTTCCTTTGCTGTACAGAAGCTTTTTAGTTGAAGCCCGATCTATTTATCTTTGTTTTTATTGCTATTGCTTTGGGGCTCTTGGTTGTGAGCTCTGCCTAAGCCAGTGTTTAGAAGAGTTTTTCCATTGTTACCTTCTTCATCTTTTTTATAATTATTTTTTGGAGACAGAGTTTTACTCTCTTTGCCCAGGCTGGAGTACATTGGTGTAATCTTGGCCTACCACAGCCTCTGCCTTCCAGGTTCAAGTGATTCTCCTGCCTCAGCTTCCCGAGTATTTGGGATTAGAAGCATGCACCACCATGCCTGGCTAATTTTGTATTTTTAGTAGAGACAGTGATTCTCCATGTTGGTCAGGCTGGTCTCAAACTCCTGACCTCAGGTGATCTGCACACCTCGGCCTCCTCAAGTGCTGGGATTACATGCATGAGCCACCATGCCCAGCTTCCACTCTTATCCTCTATAATTATGGTTTCAGGTCTTGGATTTAAGGCTTTGATACATCTTGAGTTGATATTTGTATAAGGTAGGAGATGTTGATCCAGTTTCATTCCTGTACTTGTGGCTTTCCAATTAACACAACAACATTTGTTAAATAGGATGTATTTTTCCCACTTTGTGTTTTTGGTTGCTTTGTTGAAGATAGTTGGGTGTAAGTATTTGGCTTTATTTCTGGGTTCTCTGTTCTTTTCAATTTGTCTATATGTCTAGTTTTATACCAGTACCATGGTATTGGTGACTATCGCCTTGTAGTATAGCTTGAAGTTGGGTAATGTGATGCCTTCAGATTTATTCTTTTTGCTTAGTCTTGCTTTGTCTATGCAGGCTCTTTTTTTGGTTCCATATGGATTTTAGGATTGCTTTTTCTAGTTCTGTGAAGAATAATGATGGTATTTTGAAAGAAATTTTATTGAATTTATGATTTCTTTTGGAATTATGGTCATTTTCAGGTCTGTTTTATTGGACAAATTTGAGTTACAACCTTTGGTTTTAGTGGCTCTAGAAATATAATCTTAGGATGAGATTCTGAACTTGGTAATTAACCAACTGGTGAAATAATGAAAGGAATCTAATTGCTTGCACCGTTTTTGGAGCAGTGTTTCTGTTTTCCATAAATATAGTCCATTAATTTTTCATCTTCCAAGAATTTTTTTCAAGAGGTTTGATTTACTGATTTAAAAATATTCTAAATTATATTTAACAGTATCTTAAAAAGAGTACTTTTCTAATTTCTGACATTTCAAGGTATTTTCAAACCATTATTCAAATATTATGATTATATAATGCTAATATTTATACACAATTCAAATATTATAATTGTATAATGCTAATACTTATAAATACCCATTTGAAGTTAGTTTTGAAATTTAAACATCTAACTTATTATGTCATGTTGAACATTAGGAGAGCTTATTCAATTTGTCCACCTATGTGCAATGATGTATTTTAGCTTGGTATTTGTTTTCCACCTAATAAAATATTATTGGGTTAAATTTTAATTTTCAATTTTATCTCAAAGCCATTATCTTATATGAGTGATTTGATGTTACATGTTATCTCCGTTAATAATTTTCTGTGGTTGTTGTATTTCAAATACTTAGTTAATATTACTGGAAATTTCACTGCAAGTGTAGTAATTTAAGTTCATTTCTGTGTGAGCACAAACCTGTAGTAATTGGATTTTAGTAAGCACACATATATAAGATTCTCATTTCAAATACAATTTTTATAATGTCCATCGAACACTGTGCTGTGAAGATCTGTAATTAATCAGAAGTACCATGTGGACAAGTTAACAATAGAGTCATGGAAGTCTATAAAAATACAGCCTTAGTTTCTTGATTAATGTCTTATATATTAAATTACTTGGGTTTTGATTAATTTAAAAGTGTTATGAAGATCTTCCCAAACTCCTTATTAAATCTAATCATGACTGATTTAGATAGATTGAGAAAGTAAACATAATTAAAATCAGTGTACCACCAGGAATATCAATTCTAAAATATTTGGAACAGTTAGGTTATATTTTACTATGATTAGTCAACTTATCTACTACTTTTCTTATTGCATAATTAGGAAATATACCTTTGATAATATTTTTAAATGTCTTATTTTAATTTTAGAAATTCTACATACTCTACATTAATATAAGCTTCTGATATTTTTGGTCATGAAAATTTAAAAGAACAAATTCCACTCAAAATACTTTCAATATAAATAGATATAAAACATTAAATGAAGAACACGCATTATTTGATAAACCGTACAATAATAATAATTACATTTTATTTAAACTTTTTTCTTTTTATTTTAATCACTCAGTTTACCTAACACTTTATTTTTATCCTGAAGTTTATTTCTAAAATATAGCAAGAATCAGAATACAATTGAGAATTTGATGAAGATGGATATTTGTAATGAAAAATGACCTAGGGCAACAGCCTTCTTCAAATCTAAGGACAGAGCGTATTTTAAGAGATAAATTTATATGTTCTACAACTGTTGTAGTATTTTATTTCATTATAATTTGTTTCTAAATTTAGAAAAATGAATATTATTACACACTATTAAGATGTTAGATATATATGTAGAATAAAGACTTTATAGGCTAGAAGCCCTTAATTAAAATATAGGTCTCCAGGGTTCTGAAGAAAAGTATCATCTGCAACAGGTAATTTTACACACTATTTATAAAATAGCTCCTGTCATCTAATGGAAACTTCGTTGACAGATGCATAGTGTTACAAGTGACAGAAAGAGAACCCTCCAAGCTACTAGTTCCTAGCTGAATCTGGAATAACAAGAAAAAGTTAAACTCTCTAAACTGTAAGAGCAACCACCAAGCCACACACACATCTAGTGGTAAATGGTAGATAATTTGCTGGCTAATTTTACTTCAGGATCTCAATAATACATTTGAACCGGCAGAAAAAAAGAATAAATGAACTCAAAAATGGATTGATAGATATTGTGTGATGTGAAGAACATAGAGAAAAATAAATTTAAAATTTTCTAAATACAGTTATAAAGGGTGATAAAAACACTCTAAACCAAATAAGTACATCTATGAAACACCAACACTTAGCATTACATTTAATGATAGAAGGCTGAATCCTTTACTGGTAAGATCAGCAACAAGAAAATTATGTTTATTCTTGCCACTTCTATTTATCACTGGGCTGGAGGTTCTACTCAGAACAGGTAGGCACAAAAGAGACAGAGAAGACATCTAGATTGGAAAGGAAGCAGTATAACTATCTCTATTTGAGATAACATAATCTCACATATAGAAAATCTTAAGAAATCAAGAAAAATATTAGAACAAATAAGTAAATGCAGTAAGGCTGCAAGATATAGTATAAATATTCAAAAACAATCTATTTCTATACACTAGCAATGAATATTTAAAAATTGGAATTAAGGGAACAATTTGATATATAGTAATCTAAAAAAAGAAGAGAATACCTATAATTTTTTTAAACAGAAAACTTGTACAATAATAACAAAACGTTTTAAAAATAAATTTTAAAAGATTCAAATAAATTGCAAGTCATCCCATCTTTGTGGATAAAAAAAAATTAACCTTATTATTGCAGTAATCACCAAACTATCTATAGATAGTCACAGGAACTGCTCTTTTTTTGTTTTACTGTGACAAAATCAGATAACATAAGATCTACCCTACTAACAAATTTTGTGTACAGTTTAGTGTTAACAGCAAACACAATGCTGTAAAGTAGAACTCTAGAACAAATTTATCTTACATTACCGTAACTTTACAACTATTGAACAGCAAATCCCTGTTCCTCACTTTCCTTATCCCCTAGAAATTCTATTTTCAATTTCTGAGTTTGATTATTTTAAATGCCACGTATGTGGAATCATACAGTATATTTCCTTCTTTGATTGTCTTATCTTACTTGCCATAATGTCCTGAAGGATCATCCAAGTGTTGTCTCCTGTGGCAAAACTTACTTTTTAAAAAAAACTGAGTCATATTTTGTTGTATATATATTCCACATTTTCTTTATTCATTCATATATTGTTTCCACATCTTAGCTTTTGTGAATAATTCTACAATGACTATAAAACTGCATCTATCACTTTGAGATAGTGATTTTAATTCTTTTGAGTTAATGCCCAGAAGTAGGATTGCTGGATAATAGAGTAGTTGTTTTTCTTTCTTTTTTTGTGTGTGAAACTTTCATATTCTTTTTCATAACTGCTGGTCATTTTACATTTCTACCAGCAGTGTATAGGTTTCACTTTCTCCACATACTTACTGATCTTGTTATTATTTTTATTTGTTAATGGCCAACATAGTCAATGTGAGGCTGTATATCATTGTGGTTTTATCTCATTGTGGTTTTATTTTGCATTTCCATGATGATTAGCA
The DNA here is from genome assembly GCA_031835075.1 of Saguinus oedipus. Taxonomy (NCBI): domain Eukaryota; kingdom Metazoa; phylum Chordata; class Mammalia; order Primates; family Cebidae; genus Saguinus; species Saguinus oedipus. The sequence continues at coordinate 84,751,317 of CM063176.1, read as the reverse complement.
TAATTTCAAATACCTATTCATCATTTGTAGGTACTTTTTTGGATACATGTCCATGTACCATCACTTTGATGAAATAAGTTATGCTAATATCATAATTTAGGGTCATATTACGTTTTTGTATAACTGAGGCCCTAGGCCATGTGGCATCAGTTTGATCGGACAGTTTGTGCTAATGTAATTTTTAGTGAAATACCTATTTTTTTTTCTCTATGAGATGGATTCTGAGTAGCTGTCTATTATACAGGTGCTGCTTAACTGTGTATTTGACCCTCAACTAAAAACCATGAATATTAGACATTGGAAGAGCTTTCCTGGTTGGCAAAAATTCACCAATATTGTCACATATGGCTGGGAGAAATAAATAAGTACATGTTATTCCACTGGAAAGAGGACATCTGCCAGCTTGTGCCTCGTTTCTCTTGAAGTCTGTTCTGTGTACTTTTCCCCTTTGCTGATTTAAATCTCTATTCTTTCACTGTAATAAATGGTCATCCTGAGTATACCAGTTTTTCTGAATTCTGTGGGTCCTTCTAGTGAATTATTGATCTTGAAGCTGGTCCAGTGGACAACAAATTTACAGCTCATTCCTGATAGCCTCTATTGATAGCAAAACAGTGTCAAGATTCTCATATTAACAAATCAGAGTTAAATAAATGTATTTCATCATTTTTGGGACTTTGAAGAATATAATAACAAAGCAAGATTTCTCATGAATCTTATATCCAAGCAAAATGCTAAAAAGCAAAGCAATTTTTCTTTAGATTTTTGCTGGAAAATCTTGTTTTTATTTTTAGTGTTTTTCTTGGAATGATTTTTATTCATGCATGTATTCAAATAGATATTGTCTACCACATTTCAGAATATGTGTTAGATTTTTGGTGTTTTTAATTTTGTTTTTTTTTGTTTTTGAGAAGAGTAAAAACCTGTCACGCAGACTGGAGTGCAGTGGTGTGATCTCGGCTCACTGCAGCCTCCATCTTTCAGGTTCCAGTAATTCTCGTGCCTCAGTCTTCTGAGTAGCTGGGACTATAGCCACATGCCACCGTTGTTAGCTCTTTTTTGTAATTTTAGTATCACGGGTTTTTACCATGCTAGCCAGGCTGATCTCAAACTCCTAACCTCAAGTGATCTGCCCACCTTGGCCTCCCAAAGTCCTGGGATTATAGGTGTGAGCCAATGCAGTTAGCCATGTTAGCTTTTAGAAATAAAAATGTAAAAATATATAAACCAGGTATTATTAGCCCTAGTACTGTCATCCTTTTTTTTTTACAGATAAGAAAACTATTGAGAAATTTTACCTGGAGAGTATCAGCCTGATCAATGCTAAGGTCAGGTTACAAAGATAAAAGTTTACCAATATTTCTTATTTTTCCCTGTTTAAAAATTTTTAAATTTCTTGGGTACATAGGTATATATGTTTATGGGATACATGACATATTTTGGTACAAGTACCAAATGTATATTCAGGCAACTGATATCCTATTACCACACTGAATCTCTGGAAGAAAGGTGAAGAATATCACAGAGGAAGAAAGAGAGGTAAAGAATAGCATCACAATCAACTGTGAGGTCAGAGGTCTAGATGTTATAATCAAATTAGCTCAGAATTTTATAATTTCTATTCATATAATTAAAATAGAGCAGTCTCAATTAATAAGATACATACAGAATAATATTTCCTTCTGTTAGACTAATTATAACTGCTATTTAAGGATTTTTTAAATATATAACTCCAGATAATTATTTAAGACATTGCCAAATTCAGAGCATAACTGAAATTTGGCGTTCTTAAATGGTATAACAATAGCTTTATGATTTGCTTCTTACTTTTATATTCACAGGATGAAATTAAGGTCCTTTTAATTATGTACTTCCTAGAAATAATGGTTTTCTGACTACGAGTCTTCTGGATAAAGTACGGTTTTTTTTTCTGTTCTCACTGGCAGTACTCATCCTGAAGAATTATATGACACAATTGAACCAGGCACATTGTAGAATGTGACAAAATATTCTTGTATTTTAACCAATCTGTCTGTATAATTCTTTGAATCCTTTTCATTTTTCCATTATTAGAGATAAGTGCTTTTGTAACTGTGTTCTCAGAAAAGGTAATGAACACCTGTGTCTGATCTGAATTATGAATAGTCTGATAATTTCCTCATGAAAAAATATAAAAAGCACAGTGGAATCCTGTTACAATAATCAGCCTGAACAGTTTAGATGAATCATTGCTTTTGAATGATCACTAAATGCCAATATTCCCCCAAATGGTAATTTTTACTAATTCAGACATTTCTGAAAATGAAAATTGTTAACTTGCAAGAATAATGTCTTATATTTTAGAATCTATACTCTCTAAAAAAAAGTTGTTAACTCTAATTAGGAGACTCAGCACCTGTAACAACCAAGTATCTATCAAAATCTGTAACATTTTTTATCATGTTCTAAAAATATTTCAGCGTTATTTATATTTTTAGAGTCAAAGTAGCTAGGTAGTCATCATTCCTTGTGTAAGGCAACCATATTTGAGAGGAGAATCCAGAGTCCAGCAATTTAGAATCATGCAGTCACTAGCAATATACTGATTTTAAAATATGTGCTAGTCATTGCAAGGTTATTAACTACTCTAGCATGGAAAAAACATGAGCAGTCTTGTTTTCAAGAAACAAGTTAGGAAAAAATAGAGATATTGTTCTAAAATAATTATTACAGACTAATAAACGTAAAGTTTCTTCAGTTAAATTAGTCATCCTCTCAGATGGGAGAATTAAGAAGAGGGATGGAGAGACAGTATAACTTCTACAGAATTTGCTCACTGGGGGAACAGGGTGGATTTTTTTTCTTCTTTATAATGCAATCAGGAACTACTGAAGAAGAACAATAAGTATTATCCCAATAATGAGATGGAAAAATAGATGATTAAGATTACAAAGTTAGTAAGCAGAAAAGCTAGAAACAAATTGTCCTTTCATCAAATTAAAAGTGTTCTATATCCTATCATGATGGAAAAAAACTGTAATTTGATTGCTGAAAAATAAATAAAACGCTAAAGGAATGTAGAACAGGTCAAAACAATATATAGCTCAGTACAGAGACATTATGAATGTTAAGGACACTAATGTAGTTTGGGAGGAGATTTCAAACCTCAGTATACACAAGTAGGGCTCAAACCTTAGGAATGCAGTAACTACAAGTTGAATTTAATGAGTCTGATGTTAGTTGTGCCAAAAGATTAAAGATAAATATAGTAATGCAAACTACTAGAATAAGTGTTTTAATGTAGCAAGAGTAAGACCATAAACATATACTATCCTTGTTGAATAAATGGAAATGTTATGCTGCAATGTGTTTAAAAAGTTATACATGGGATGGCATAGGTGTGGCAACATAGCAATATTCAATTGAACATTTTCATCATTATAAATATCTGGAAAGATATTTATAGAAGAAAAGAAGAAAAAAAATTTGTTTCCTCCTTTCTTCTGTAAATGGATATAACATAGAGTAAAATTTGCTTATTTAGCTATATAGACATGTATTCAGAGACGTATGTTTTCATTTTTCTTTTGAAAAGTATAGGAATTGTATTATGTATTGTTCTTCAGAGAAAAATAACCAATAGCAGATGTAGATATGTGTATATTCATATATGTTTATATGTATACATACATGTGAATACATACACATACATATACACACACACACAGAGAAATGCATTATGGGGATTGGTTCTAATAATTAGGAAAGCCTAGTTGTTTCATTATCTGCAAGTTGGAGAACCAGGAAAGCCAGTGGCTAATGGTGTAATTCAGCCTAAGCTGAAAGAGAGGGAGAGAGGATTGTGTAAGATCTGGAGTCCAAATGCCTAAAATTCAGGATCTGTGATTTTCAAGGGCAGGAGAAGATAGATTTCCTGACTCAAGAAGTAAGAGAGAGAAATCACCTTTAATCTGTTTTTTTTGTTGTTGTTGTTCAATCAACAAACATTATCACCTCCAGAGGGACTTCCTAGGAAAAACTCAGTGAGATTTCAGTATTCCTGTTGGACACTCACTTCTCTTTGCCTCACATTTCTCACTTTTCTGAATGTGTGTATATTGTGTTTATTGGCTCCTATTTCAGCATCTTACATGTTTGTGTAGGGCAAATCACATTCGCATTGAGTTCATAGACCACCAGACAAAAAGAAGCAACATGTGAAATCTTCTATAAATCACCAGATCCTGAATTTTAATCCTGCTTATCATTAAATGTCTTTGGATAGCCTAGTATTATTTTCCACACAAAGGGATATAAAGAGCAGACTGTTGTTAATTGCCCTGTTGATTTTATCATATCATGCTTCCCTTTGTTTACACCCAATGCCATGTGATTGGGCAGTTCTTTCTAGTAAAAGGTTGAGTCTATTTTCTCATCTGTGGAATTTGGGTGTGACCATTTGATTTGTTTGGGAGAATCAATTAAGCAGAAGTGATGTGTCTATTCCAATACCAGGGCTTAAGATACCTTGTGAGTTATTATTTGCTCTCCTGAGATTTTGTCATTGCCTGAGAAGGACATTTATGAACTAGCCTGCTGGACTCAGAAACAAGATCAAACATGAACAAGAAGGAGGTACAGAGCTGAATCATGCTAAGGCTAGATGTGACCAAATTCCCCATTCTATCCAACCACAGATGCTTAAGTGATTCAGCCTGCATATTAGAGCCATACCGTGGAACACAGCTAGATCAGCTAAATCATTTTGTATGTCACCCAGTTTGGGATTATTGTTATATGGCAAGTGCTAACTGGGACAAGCAATTGGTATCCCAATAAATTTAAATCCAACTGGATAATTAAATATATTCAGTGATATTAAATATTCTCCTTAAAATTTAAAATTAAAATCTCATAAAATATGCTATTTATCCCCATTGATTTAGCAAAACATTTAAAAAGCTATAATACCATAAAAGTTATATTGATTGGTATTAGGTGTCTAAGTACGTGTTGTTGATATGTAAGCAATCAACTTCTAGTACTTTTTTTCTTCACTGTAAAATAACTTCCTCTGTGAAATACAGAGGTGTTTGTTGCAAGTTTTAGACTATCCCTTTCTCTTGAAAAGTTTGTAAAAGTATGTAAAGTTTACCAACATGTAGTATTTGTATAATTGGGAAGAAAAGGCTTTTACTTAAGATGGGGGAAAATAAAAAATGAAATAAGACTGAAGAATCTACTCCAGATGGATTAAAGACTTAAACATAAGACCTGGCACCATAAAAACCCTAGAAGACAATCTAGGCAAAACCATTCAGGACATAGGAGTAGGCAAGGACTTCATGACCTAAACACCAAAAGCATTGGCAACAAAAGCCAAAATAGACAAATGGGACCTAATCAAACTCCACAGCTTCTGCACGGCAAAAGAAACAGTCACTAGAGTGAATCAGCAACCATCAGAATGGGAAAAAATCTTTGCAGTTTACTCATCTGACAAAGGGCTGATATCCAGAATTTACAAAGAACTCAAACAGATTTACAGGAAAAAAACAAACAAGCCCATTGAGCAAAGGATATGAACAGACACTTTACAAAAGAAGACATACATGAGGCCAACAAACACATGAAAAAATGCTCATCATCACTGGTCATTAGAGAGATGCAAATCAAAACCACATTGAGATACCATCTCACGCCAGTTAGAATGGCGATCATTAAAAAATCTGGAGACAGCAGATGCTGGAGAGGATGTGTAGAAATAGGAACACTCTTACACTGTTGGTGAGAGTGTAAATTAGTTCAACCATTGTGGAAGACAGTGTGGTGATTCCTCAAGGACCTAGAAATAGAAATTTCATTTGACCCAGCAATCCCATTACTAGGTATATATCCAAAGGACTATAAATCGTTCTACTATAAGGACACATGCACATGAATGTTCATTGCAGCACTGTTTACAATAGCAAAGACCTGGAACCAACCCAAATGTCCATCGATGATAGACTGGACTGGGAAAATGTGGCACATATATACCATGGAATATTATGCAGCAATCAAAAATGATGAGTTTGTGTCCTTTGTAAAGACATGGATGAATCTGGAGAACATCATGCTCAGCAAACTGACACAAGAACAGAAAAAGAAATACCTCATATTCTCACTCATAGGCGGGTGAGAAAAATGAGAACACATGGACACAGGGAGGGGGTCTACTACACACTGGGGTCTATTGGGGGAAATGGGGGAGGGACAGTGAGGGGGGCTGGGGAGGGATACCCTGGGGATAAATGCCAAGTGTGGGTGAAGGGGAGGAAGGCAGCAAAACACACTGCCATGTGTGTACCTATGCAACTATCTTGCACGTTCTTCACATGTACCCCAAAACCTATAATGCAATAAAAATTTAAAAAATTTAAAAAAAAGAAAAATAAAAGAATACCCAATAATACCCATTCATAGAATAAAGCAATATTTCTATTCTCTCTCCCTCTTTTTCTTCCTCTTTCTTTCTCTCCTTCTCTCCTTAAAAAAAAAAAAAAAATTCAGAGCTCTCTTCTCTTTCCCCTGCCTGGCTACTCCACCCCTCTGATTTCTGCCCCTCCTCTGCCCCTTTTCTATTTCTTTGTTTTTTGTCTTTGTCTCTCATATGTCTGCCTTTTCTGCCTGTCTCTTTCTGGGTTTCTTGCCTCTTTCTTCACCCCGGGTCGAACTCCCTCTTTTCTATTTCTTGTGTGTCTTTTCCACTTATGTCTAAAAATAAAAAATAAAAATAAAAATAAAAGAATAAATGAAGAACAACTCTGTCATGGTTAATTTTATAGGTCTTCTTGACTTGGCACAATATGCCAAATTAAACATTACTTCTGTGTCCATTTTTTTCATGAGATTTTAGCATTCATTTGAATTGATGGAATCAGTAAAACAGATTGTCTTCTCCAATGTGGGTGGGCACGATCCAATCTGTTGAGGGCCTGAATAGAGCAAAAGGAGAAATTAGCACCTTTTTCTCCCTGCCTTCCTGATTGAGCTGGGACAGCTCATTGTTTCTTTAGCCCACAGACTGGGATTTACATCATTGTCTATGCTGTTTATTGAGCCTTTTGACATGCACTGAATTTCAGCATCAGTTCATGTCAAAATGTTCAATAAACAGCGTCATGGGTATCCAGCTTATAAGTGGCAAACCATGGGATTTCTCGGCTGTGTGTGTGTGTGTGTGTGTGTGTGTGTGTGTGTGTGTGTGTGTGTGTATGTTTTGCATATCTCCTGTTGTTTCTCTGGAAAACCCTGACTGATAAAAACTCATATCCATATTAGTTGATTACAACTTAGAATAAAGGAAAAACTTGTTTCTCTGCCAAAATGGGAAGTCTCACATTTTCCGGAGTCTAAATTAGAAATACTGTGGAATCATATTTACTTTATCAATGACTTAGAAGTTTTTAGATAAAATATACTGGACTAGTATTTATATCATGTGCTCTAAAGATATGGAAATATTTCAGCTGAAATCCCAACTTTCCAAAACAGTAAGACAGAGTTATACCACACAAAGATTTTAACTTAAGGACGAAAGAATGACTCTTCCCAGTCATTCTGGGAACTGTCTCCTCTCTGGTGTTACAGTGACTTGAAGCTTTTGGATTATATATTAAGTCTTGAACTAAGAAATTGAAGCTTATTAAATTGCCCAAGGGAGGTAATGTGTTGTCTTAGTCAATACAACCTATTATAACAAATTACCATAGATGAGGTGACTTATGAAAAAGAGAAATTTCTTTTCTCACAATTCTGGAGGCTGGAAGTATGAAATCAGTGTCAACAAGATTGAGGTCTGTTCAAGGCCCTCTTTGGTTTTGCAGATTGCTGACTTGCCATTGTATCTTCATGTGGTGAAGGATTAAATAACTGTCTGGGGACACTTACAAGGCTGTTAATCTCCACATGACTTCAACTAATAATAATTATCTCCCAAAGCCCCACCTTCTAACATTACCACATTGGAGACTGGAGTTTTAATATTTCAATTTGTTGGGGGACACATTCAGCCCATACATTTTTCCTTTGGCTCCTCAAAATTTATGTCCCTCTCACGAATTAACATGTTTTCCACCCCAACAGATCCCATAATCTTAATTCAATAACAGCACCAACTCTAAAGTCTAAAGTCCAAAGCCTCATCTAAATATTATCTAAATCAGATCTGGGTGAGAATCAAGGTATAATTTCTCCTAAAACTAAAGTTCTCCTTATTGGTGAACCTATGAAATCAAATGAATTAATGGTGTTTTCAAAATCCAAAGGTGGGACAAGCATAGGTAGGATAGCTATTTCTATTCCAAAAGCAATGAATAAGAAAGAAGGAAAAGATAATAGATCACAAGGAAGTCTAAACTACACTTCTAGGAGATCTTCAGGTTTCAGAATAATTCTCTTTGGAGGATAAATGGTAGTGTCATTAAGAGTGAAATTCCATTTGACCCAGCAATCCCATTACTGGGTATATACCCAAAGGATTTAAATCATTCTGTTATGAAGACACATGCACATGTATGTTCATTGCTGCATTGTTGACATTAGCAAAGATCTGGAACCAACCCAAGTGCCCATCAATGATAGACTGGACAAAGAAAATGTGGCACATATACACCATGGAATACTATGTAGCCATAAAAAATGAGGAGTTCATGTCCTTTGTAGGGACATGGATGAACCTGGAAACCATCATTCTCAGCAAACTGACAGAAGGACAGAAAACAAAACGCTGTATGTTCTCTCTCATAGGCAGGTGTTGAACAATGAGAACACGTGGGCATAGGGAGGAGAACATCACATGCTGGGGTATGTTGGGGGGTGGGGGCTAGGGGAGGGACAGCAGGGGGTAGGGAGGCTGGGGAGGGAAAACACTGAGAGAAATGCCTGATGTAGGCAACGAGGGGACAGAGATTGCGAACCACCATGGCATGTGTGCACCTATGCAACAACCCTGTGGGATGTGCACATGTACCCCAGAGCTTAAAGTACAATTAAAAAAAAAAAGAGTGAATGAAATGTAGATTTGGAAATAACATCAATACAATTTTTGTACTCTATATTTGTGAAGGAATGGGAATAATAAAGGTAAATTGCATCATAGCCTTATTAATAAAATATTTTTTACTTTATAGGCCCCCTGAAAATATCTTGTGGATCTCTAAGTATTTAACATCAAAATATTGAGAACTGCTGTTTTTAACCATTAATTGTAATTCAAATGGCATCTGATTAGTGGATGTTCACCTTTTCCTAAAAGTTAAAATATAATTTTGTCTTTTTGGCATCGCTTATAAATTTTCCAAAATTGAACATTAAAAAATAATAAATTCTTCCACTCCTCAGATTGCTGAGATTCCACTTCTCAGAGCTGAGATTGTGCCACTGCACTCCAGCCTGGGTGACAGAGCAAGACATCAACTTGGAGAAAAAAAAAAGGCTTCCACTTCTCAAATTTATTAAGTAAAACGGTCTATCCAATGTCAGAAATAGACATTTGAATCTTAAGCATAGAGTACTGCTTGTGATACTTTGTTATACCTTTTTTCTATTGAACTTTACTCATATAACATGCTAATGTAATTTTTCCATATTCATAGGATTTTAAAACTTAAAATGTTTAATATGTATAAAAATTATAGAAACACTATGTAATGGGCTGAAAATTGAACTATCATTTTAAATTAGGTGATCTACTTTTTTCATTTTAGAGATCAGAGCAATCTACTGAAACAATGTCAAGAGTGACGCTCTCAGGAAAATAAAAATATATTAAGTTACTTCATTGTCATTTTTAGATAATTTATATTGCTTTATATAAAATAAAAATATGCATACTATATCACATGTAAATGTTTAGATATATATAGACATAAATATAAACACAGATACTGATAAAGATGCATATATAGATATGTAATATATACTCACCATGTTTCTGGGCTATACTTCAGAAACTGAAATCCTTTATTACAACTGAATATTGATGAAGCTGCTGAATGAATAGTCCAACTTAAATTACATTTAACATCTATGCTTCCATTGTATCTATGAGAATTTTGTGTTTTCAAAAGATAAGACTAACAGTTTTAAAATTAAAATTAAAATAATAATAAAATATCTTGTATTTACCATCCTCCACACACACATCTGTCACCCATTAACTAAAAATAAAAAACAATTAATCTAGAACTTCGCTACTGGTATTTATTTAATGTTATTTAAAAATATACTTCACTTCTCAGTTCAGTGATTTATTAATTAAATAAATTTTATTCATGCTCACTTTTTATCATGCACAGCAATAGATGATGAACATCCAATGTGAAATACAAACTTGTCCAAATTACAGCTTTTGTGGAACTTTCGGTGTGGGGTTTCTTATGTAACTTTACAAAGAACTAGAAGGTTAAGGTATCTTTAATTTTTAAATAGCCATCTAGTTATTTTTCATAATTATTAAAATAATTTTATATCTATTATGTGTTATGATAGAAGCAATAGGGCCAGATGATAAAATTTAAAAGGCCAAATAATTTGAGGAAGGATTTTTTTTCTTACTTTTTAGTTATATATTATAAAATCTCAATGTTATTACACATTCCCCTACTCTAACCCAGATATCTTCACAACTCTGAATTTGAGGGCACCAGGTAATTTCAAATCAATTTAACCTTTGACATCAAAACTGAGCCCACAGAAAGACTGTCTCCTTTTTCTAAAGGTGAAAAGTGTTCAATAAAACACGTCATGCACAAAGTGACAACTATGTTGAAGCACGGCTAACCTGACTTCAAACAATCCTAATTTCTCACGTGTCCTGTGTTGGCTGAGTTTTTCTCTCCGACTTCTAAATGAAAAACATCTAGGACAATTGCCTGTGCACTCAGCCTTGTGCTTTGTTTTTATGCCTGTGCTTTGTTTTCTGGCAGCCAAGAAAAAAAAAAATGGAGATTTATAATTTTGAAAGTGTGCTTAAAATTGTGGATCCAGAGCATTCAGTAATTTCTAAACAGTTTAGCTTACAGCATGATGGGACATTAAAAGTTTGAAATAGCCTTTTTTTTTTTTTTTAATTTTATTGCATTATAGGTTTTGGGGTACATGTGCAGAACGTGCAAGATAGTTGCATAGGTACACACATGGCAGTGTGTTTTGCTGCCTTCCTCCCCTTCACCCACACTTGGTATTCATCCCCAGGCTATCCCCCCCAGCCCCCCCCCGCTGTCACTCCCCCATTTCCCCCAACAGTCCCCAGTGTATAGTAGACCGCCTCTCTGTGTCCATGTGTTCTCATTTTTCTCACCCACCTATGAGTGAGTATATGCAGTATTTCTTTTTCTGTTCTTGTGTCAGTTTGCTGAGAATGATGTTCTCCAGATTCATCCGTGTCCTTACAAAGGACACAAACTCATCGTTTTTGATTGCTGCATAATATTCCATGGTGTATATGTGCCACATTTTCCCAGTCCAGTCTATCATCGATGGGCATTTGGGTTGGTTCCAGGTCTTTGCTATTGTAAACAGTGCTGCAATGAACATTCGTGTGCATGTGTCCTTATAGTAGAACGATTTATAGTCTTTTGGATAGATACCCAGTAATGGGATTGCTGGATCAAATGGAATTTCTATTTCTAGGTCCCTGAGGAATCGCCACACTGTCTTCCACAATGGTTGAACTAATTTTCACTCCCACCAACAGTGTAAGAGTGTTCCTATTTCTCCACATCCTCTCCAGCATCTGCTGTCTCCAGATTTTTTAATGATCGCCATTCTAACTGGTGTGAGATGATATCTCAATGTGGTTTTGATTTGCATCTCTCTAATGACCAATGATGATGAGCACTTTTTCATGTTTGTTGGCCTCATGTATGTCTTCTTTTGTAAAGTTTCTGTTCATATCCTTTGCCCATTTTTGAATGGGCTTGTTTGTTTTTTTTTTCTGTAAATCTGTTTGAGTTCTTTGTAAATTCTGGATATCAGCCCTTTGTCAGATGTGTAAACTGCAAAGATTTTTTCCCATTCTGATGGTTGCCGATTCACTCTAGTGACTGTTTCTTTTGCCGTGCAGAAGCTGTGGAGTTTGATTAGGTCCCATTTGTCTATTTTGGCTTTTGTTGCCAATGCTTTTGGTGTTTTGTTCATGAAGTCCTTGCCTACTCCTATGTCCTGAATGGTTTTGCCTAGATATTCTTCTAGGGTTTTTATGGTGTCAGGTCTTACATTTAAGTCTTTAATCCATCTGGAGTTAATTTTAGTGTAAGGTGTCAGAAAGGGGTCCAGTTTCTGCTTTCTGCACATGGCTAGCCAGTTTTCCCAACACCATTTATTAAATAGGGAATCCTTTCCCCATTGCCTGTTTTTGTCTGGTTTATCAAAGATAATATGGTTGTAGATATGTTGTGTTGCCTCCGATGCTTCTGTTCTGTTCCATTGGTCTATATCTCTGTTTTGGTACCAGTACCATGCTGTTTTGATTACTGTAGCCTTGTGAAATAGCCTTTTATTACATATCAGTTAGAGCCCAGGTGCAAAACATTCTCAAGGGTAATTCTGGTCTCTCCTAAGAAAGAGAGATCTGAAGCATTGTCCTCCCCACCATCCCCACATATATATACAGAAACAAGCAAGGTATATTTTACTTAAAACAAAACTAATTGATATATCCATATAATATGAGAGTAAATGATTTTACAGTAACAGTGTTTAGGGATAAAAAGGTTACAAGAAAATGATAAAATTACAATTCAACTGTATGGTATATGTAGTTTAAATGTATTGTACTTAAAACATAGCTTGGATATATAAAATTACAAAGTAGTAGAATTGCAGAGGTAATTGCAGAAATCTAGCACTATAGTGGGAGATTTAAAATACTTCTAAGCAGGTCATGATGGCTCATGCCAGTATTCCCAGTACTTCAGGAAGCTGAGCTAGGAGTAGTGTTTGAAGCCAGAAGTTCAAGACTAGCCTGGGCACAAGGTGAAACCATTTCTACAAAACAAACAAACAAACAAACAAAAAATAGCCAGGCATGGTGGTGTGCACCTGTAGTCCTATCTGCTTGGAAGGCTGAGACAAGAAGATAGCTTGAGCCCAGGAGTTCAAGATAACAGTGAGCTATGATTCCAACAGTGCGCTCCAGCCTGGGCAATAGGTGAGATTCTTATCTCTAAGATAAATAAAAAGACTTCTCAATAATTGACAAATAATAATTAGCAAAACAGTGTTGCACAAAATTTACAAATTTGATGTCATCATCATGTAAGTAATCCTGCTTTTCAATTATTATAAGTTCACATTATTTGCAAACATGGAACATAGGTAGACATGTATTTGTTTTAATATAAATCTTAGTGAATCTCATAGGCAATTTTACGTACTATAGTCTTTGACTACAGTGCAATTTATGTGGAAGTTAATTTCTAAATATTGAAACGTAAATCAAAATATATTTGCAAATTAAAATAAATGCAACTCGTTGAATCATGTAACAACAAATCACATTAAAATATTTGAAATCAAAGATACTTTAAACATTACATATCAAAATCTGTTCTATGTCATGAGAGTGTCAATCATAAATAGTGAGCTTTACAAAATGTAATTAGTGCATTTAGTAAACACAAAATTTGAAGATGGACACCCAAAAACCACTTACTCCAAAGGAATAGGATCAGTGCTTCAAAGTAAGGAAATTAAAGTTTCCCTTATATAGGTAGAAATAGAGAAGTGTAACAGGGTCATATGCTTTTCCAGAGAAAGCCAGTACATATGTTACAGTGATTTGACTGAGATTCCAAAGAAGATTGGATGTTTTGACATTTATTGAAGAGGGTAATAATCTCAAAAAGGTCTCATCTCTGGAGTTACTTGATCTTTTCATATAATTTACAAGAAAAGTGGAAGTTGCAGCTGTGTGCTGTATGATTCAAGCCACACAGCTATATTCCTCTCAAGGCTCAAAAGAATGTAAAGTTCCAACAGGTTTAAGCTTGAATTATTTAATTCTGTAGAAGTGAAATTTCCCAGAATGTTTATAACAATAAATGGTATTTTATTTTATTTTTAATGAAAGATATTTAAATATTCTTAATCTGACAGGCAACATTTTTAACAACAACAAAAAAATGTTAGATAAGTGACCGAAATTAAACTCAAGGTAAGTTGAATTAACACTTTAGAAATGTAAGCCAGGCACTGTGGCTCACGCCTCTAATCCCAGCACTCTGGGAGGCCAAGGCGGGCAGATCACGAGATGAAGAGATCGAGACCATCCTGGCCAACATGGTGACACTCTGTCTCCACTAAAAATACAAAAATTAGCTGAGTGTGGTAGCATGTGCCTGTAGTCCCAGCTACTGGGGAGGCTGAAGCAGGAGAATTGCTTGAACCCGGAAGGCGGAGGTTGCAGTGAGCCAAGATCGCGCCACTGCACTCCAGCCTGGCACCTGGTGACAGAGTGAGACTCTGTCTCAAAAAAAGGAAAGAAAATGTAAAGCAGCAATCAATGAAACAGGAAACTAGGAAGCAGAAGAGATAATGAATGACACTAAATATTTTTTATTTGAAAATCATCAAAATAGTCTTCCTCTATGGCTTAATAATTGCATTATCATTATAAAACCAGAAGACAAATGAATAAAAAAGCTTTGATTAATTAAGAGTCAAAGGAACTCCCATATCACTTCAATCATGTTAATATATATGATCGGGAAAGCATTTTATTTAAAATCAATAAGATGATAAGGTGATTTTTGCTAGTGAGTTTGTTTAACATTGCTCTAAAGATCTTAGCCAGTATTTTGTGGATTATATATTTATCTAGGTAGAAATACAAAAATATTTTCAAATTTCTAAATTAATCTATGTGCTTAATATGTCTTAATAAATAGAGTTAATTGCATTTCTACCCAAGGTAATAATTAGCCTATAAGTAATTAGATTTCACAGTTTAAAGAATAGCTTATTTACCTTCAAATAATTAGGTTACATGGTTTTATTCTTTCTTCATATTAGAAAAAAATCTATATGGTATATAAAATAAATGACAAAAAGTTAACAACTGTATATGAAATTATAACATTTTACTGTAAGGCCTTAAAAAGTTCTGATCAAATTAATAAATATTCTGTGTTCACTGATAAGAATAATATATATCATATAAAATCTAAAATTTTCTTAAATTGTGTTATAGATTTAAAGAAATTCTACTTTGATCTCATTGGTATTCTTTTATGTTATAAAATTTAACGTACTATTTCAAAAATATAAGTTATGAAGTAGAGGAAAATAAATAATCAATACTCTGTACTTATTACTTTAGGCAATCATAAGGAATCAGTATATTTTGTACCAAACATAAAAGTAAAAAATTAAAATAATTAAGAATTGCAGCAGTATTAAACAATTTAAAATAAAATGAAACAGAGACCTCAGTCAGTTTCACTGTTATATTGAACTTTGATATGAGTTAAAGTTAGAATGTCAGATCATAGGGCAAAGGAGAAACCCTTTAGTAAATTTAGCTAGTTAAATGAGTCAGCCATACCAAAAAATACAATTTTTCAACAAATATAAAACCAATTATAGGTTTGTTGAAGTCTTACATATAAGTTCTTAAAACAGCAAAAGTTCTTACTTTTGTAAGGAAAATACAGGTGCATATTTTCCTGACATTGTGATAGATAAGGATTTCTTTAAACACTATAAAGAAAGTAAAACACTGAAATATGATGGTACTGATTTTAAGAACTTTAATCAAAAGAGATTTAAAAAATGAAAAGACTGTGATTGTTAATACTGAGTGTCAGCTTGATTGGCTTGACTGATGCAAGGTATTGTTCCTGGGTGAGTCTGTGAGGGTGTTGTCAAAGGAGATTAACATTTGAGTCAGTGCACTGGGAGAGGCAGATCTACCCTCATTCTGAGTGGGGACAATCTAGTTAGCTGCCCCCATGGCTAGGATAAAAGCAGGCAGAGGAACTTGGAAAGACTAGACTGATTGAGTCTTCTGACTTCCATCTTTCTCCCAGGCTGGATGCCTCCTGTCCTCAAACATTGGAGTCCAAGTTCTTCAGCTTTTGGATTCTTGGACTTAAACCAGTAGTTTGCCAGGGGCTCTTGGGCCTTTAGCCATGGACTGAAGGCTGCACTCTCAGATGCACTACTTTTGATGTTTTCAGACTTGGACTGGCTTCCTTGCTTCTCAGCTTGGAGAAAGGCTATTGTGGGACTTCGCCTTGTTAGTCAATACTCCTGAATAAACTCCCTTTCATATATACATGTATCCTATTAGTTCTGTCCCTCCAGAGAATTCTGACTAATACAGACCTACAAACTGATATAAATTTAAATGTGAACAATACAAAAAATTTACTTATTGATTTATAAACAATCTCTTAAAATTAACAAAAGTGTAAGGGCAAACACAAATTAAATATAAGAGGCTTAATTCACTCTGTTAAAAATGAAGAGAAAGGCCTTCCTTTCTTAGAGAATTTGCTTTGTATATTTTGTAATTGTAACTTTTTTCTCTATCTATTTGAAATGTAAGAAAATACCAAGGATCTGAATACCATCTCTTTGAAATGTAATGATCAAGGAAAGTGACCCTGTTTACCTGTCTCTGTAGGAGGGTAGGAGCCTACTATAGACTAAATGTTTTTATTCTGCCCAATTCAAATATTGAAGCCTAATTATCAATGCAATTGTACTTAAGGGTTGTACTTTTGGGACCTAATTAGGTCATGAGGGTGGAGCCCTCAAAAATGGAATTAATGACCTTATAAGAAGAAAGATACTGGATTCCCCCCCCCTCGTGTGTGTGTGTGTGTGTGTGTGTGTGTGTGTGTGTGGATGTGGATGTGTCTGTCTGTCCATCTTTCTGTTGACCATGCGAGGAAACAGAAAATGCCCTCTTTGAAGGGGGAAAAGTGACCTCACAAGATCTGCCAGGGCTTCAATTCAGACTTCCCAGCCTCTAGAGCTGTTAAAAAATAAGTATTTGTTGTTTAAGTCATCCAGTCTATGGTATTCTGTTACAGCAACCTGAACTTAGAAGGAGACTAATGTCTCACCTAATTTAGCCCCAAGCTGCAAAAACTATCTTCTGTAGTAAAGAAGCTTGTTTTTACTTTGGGTAAAACCAAT
Organism: Saguinus oedipus; assembly: GCA_031835075.1. NCBI lineage: Eukaryota > Metazoa > Chordata > Mammalia > Primates > Cebidae > Saguinus > Saguinus oedipus. Next base: position 84,734,148 of record CM063176.1, on the reverse strand, counting down.
TAGTTAGCACAGATGGTCACCTCAATTTTCATGTGAATTTAGGATGAACTCTGTCTAACACATGGTGTGGCTGGGTCCTCTGACTTGAGGACTAGTTATTACTTATTTTAGAATATGAATAGAATCAGTTTTATCTGCTTGGCTACACAAAATTATGAGTTTTTTTTCTGTCTTTGCAATCTCATTGGTGAATTGTCTGTGATGCCTTTCACATTTTGGCTTAATACATATTAATTAATACATTTTTCTTCTTTCTCTTCTACCTTTGTGGAGAGGTTGTCTGGGTTAGAAAGAAAGTGTTTATAATTATATTCCTTCATCAATTCTGGTGATGTGGACTGGCTGTGTGGCAGCTCCTGAATTGAGCTGACCATCTGAATGTCTGGCTTTCCTAGCATCAGGTAAGAGACCCCAAATTTTAAAATGTCTCTCTCTTTTAGGTCTCAGCTTTTTTTGAAATCTAGTTAGATGGACCACCCTTTCCAAATTGAATACTTTAATACTGAGTAAGCATGGGCAATGCAGGCTCTAAAATCCCTTCAGGATCACCATATGGTTGAAAAATATGGAAAGTCGGGAACATTTCCTGCAGGCATTTCTCTTTGAGAGCTGAAATCTTATTGTCATATTTGGAATGAATATATAAAAATCCAGTTTCGTAATGGTTTAAAGATTTTTTTGACTTGAATAAATTAATGCTTTTACTTATTGGAGAGTTCTTATCCCAAGCAAATTAATTACTGATGTTTATGAGATAAATATTACTTTAAAATTAATCTGAGTAAGTAGTGAAAAGACTGAGAAAAATAGAAGAGCAAATGCAATACTTAGAGGCACTATCCCTTTCACAAAACCCTCCCTCTCCTTTCTCTGCTGCTCCTCTTTCCTCTGCATCCTCTGCATTTCTTTATCTCTACTTGCCTCAGTCTGACTCCAGGGACGGTGGAGGTAATACTATTTTAGATGGTAGTTCCCTTCACTTAGGAATTTTCCTGTAAAGAAGGAAAAGCGTACAACTTCTTTACCTAGAAAAGAATCACCTTCTTTGTTGGAGGTAACAAATTTGTGTGTCTTTTGGCCTAGCCCTACGTCTACTGTCTATCTTAGCCCAGATTCCACATCTTAGATTTCATGGAGGTAGGGAACACATACATGATTGAGATACATGATCAAGGACAAAAAGAGAACTTGGATTAAAGACTGTGTCCCATATAAAGGCAACAAGTCACATGGGAATAGGCAATAAAACAAGGTGTGAATGTGATGAAGGTAAACACAGAAGAACAGAACAAAATATATAATACACATTTTTTCTCATCTCAACCTGAGGAAAACCAGCCCTTTATTAGGAAGGAAACCATCACCAGCAAAACAGATGCTACTGAGAAGCAAATGTGAACCCCAAGGTTATAATGGTGTCTTCCTCATCAGCTGATATTACTCATTTAGGGACTTATATTTATTGTACCCCAAAAGTCTACAGTGTCCTGAAGCATGCAAACAGTTTAAAGCCCCCTTGACCCTGACCCTTGCTACAAAATGTCCACTGGATACTGTGTGAAAATCTGCAACTAGCAGCCTTTGTTCTTCCTTTCTTTTTCTTTCTTCCTTTTTTTTTTTTTTTTTTTTTTGAGATGGAGTTTTCCTCTATTGCCCAGGCTGGTGTACAGTAGCACAATCTGAGCTCACTGTAACTTCTGCCTCCTGGGTTCAAGTGATTCTCCTGCCTCAGTCTCCCAAGTAGCTCGGTCTACAGGTGTGGGCTACTACCCCGGCTAGGTTTCTTTTTGTAGTTTTAGTAGAGAGGGGGTTTCACCATATTGGTTAGGCTGGTCTCCTACTCATGACCTCAGCCTCCCAAACTGCTGGGATTACAGGTGTGAGCCACCGCACCTGGCCAGGCTTTGTTCTTTCAATGATGCAAGCATCCAAGGGCTCAGAAGATTACTTCATCAAAGGATAAGTTGGCTAAAAGAAGGCAACTAGCTCATGTCCCATCCCTCAAAACTAAGGAATATCTGAGGGTAGTAGAAACCCATGCATTTTGGTTGGTAATGAAAGTACTTGAAGCCTTTCAATTAAAGTGATCAGAGAGGAGCTACTGTCCTGTAGTATTCAGAATACAGGTGAGTCCTCCATTGATTTCTATTTGCACTTTACTGAGGCTTTCTCAAAATTTGACCTGGACCGTGAGACAGATCTGAATCACTCTAGCCTTGGTGTTTTGTGGCTGCTGTTTTGAGGACTCTCCAATTCCAAAGTAAGGAAAAGATTTACTCAAATCTTAGCAGCAGCTACTCTGTTTTGGGACAATGTAGAGAACAACAAAGAATTTGCTTACTTTTTGACTCTTACCATCTATCTCCCATAGCTCTGTGATCTGTGAGCAAAGAATATTTTCCACCATATATTTCACAGTATCTACCACACTTAAAACAGTCTCTGTATGATAAAAAGCATCAACAAATATTTAGTGAATTAATAAATACCCAAAGAGAGAATCAATTCTTATATGATGTAATAATAGCAATATTAAACATTTCAAAATATATTGGATACTTTTAAAAATCTCTCAAGAAAGAGAAATTCCTTTCAACACTCTAGCTGATAAATAACAATGAAAATAAGTAAATAGGTTTTTTCCTTGTTGAAATCAAAACAGAAAATTTGGAGTAAAATCAACAAATATATGTAAGATAAAAATTGGCGAGTTAATAATAAAACTAAGTAATATATGTAAGAAAACTATTTAACTAAAACATTCATAAACAACTCCATTATTTTAATCAAGATATTTTTTAAAACTCAATAAACAAAAAGCAGAGATGGCTATAATATCATAAGTGCTGAGGACAATTTCAAAAAAAAACAGAAAAAAGTATGCATAACTTTATACTAATCTTTGAAATGAACAATGAAATTTATATTTTCCAAAAATATGTTGTCTAAAAATTTTTACAAGGATTGTTTCTTTGATTAAAAAAATAACTATGGAAAAATCACCATGATGAGGTAACAGAAAATGATACTATGAAATCTCTGTACAGACATGGGATTGAATCAGGGTGCTTCTACTTACTATCTATGTGAATTTAATATAGTTGAGCTCAATATGAAATATTGGAATAATAATATCTACTTCAGCATTGTTGAGAGTTGATGAAATAATGTGTGAATACATTATATTTTGGCACATAACAGACATGTATTTAATGACAGATCTTATTAAGGTCATTATTATTATCATAATTTGCCAATGAATCACTTGTAATAAGATGGTAAGACTCAACATTCAGTAGGTGAGCTGTGATAATTTTTCAAGGAATATAGATATCACAGCTGTAAACAATTAAGTTCTCTTTTATTGTGGAAATAAAATGGTAATAAATCAAGTCTAATATCTAGCTAAAATTAAAATGCATGACAATGTTATTCTTTTTTAATTTTAAAGTGTAAGTGGGGCAGGATAATGTGTTGAAATATTAATTTGTGTTTTATTCTCCCTATACTTACTTTCCACCTTTCATATAGGTAATGAGAATGTTGGTTTCTTTGCCTCAGGAGAGATTGGTAGTTGTTAGATTAAATACTTGTAGCATATGTACAACTTTTCTGATTTCTAAACATTTATATTTCTGTAGTTATTTAGGAAATATAGAAGACAAATAGGTACATGACATCAAGTTTTCAAAATAGGGCAAAGAGACTCCTAAGAGTCCAAATCGTTGGCAATGCAAAAAAATACTCCCTTGAGACATAGAAGGAAGGGAGTGAATAAACAGGGCAATGTCTGAGTTTTTCCCTTAAGGAACAGGGGCTTGAGTTACATGACTCGTATTCTCAGTAAAAATTTCCAGGCCCAAGTTTGGGTCATAAGCAGTAAAATAAAAAACTTCAAGAGTTCTTATAATCTGAGACAATTAGAATACAGACAATTATGATGAGCTGGAGAATGAATAAAGGTACTTGGTACTGCTTCTTAGCATTGCTTAAGACTCCTTGATTCTTGTGCAATCATTGGGAGTGAAAGAACCTCAGTAGTGACTGAGATCAATATTCTTAACATGGTATCAGCATGCTGGTTCTGAGCCATATTAAATATTATTTTAAATATATATATATATATATTTATATATATTTGTTGATGTTATATCTCTTAAGGCTGAATTTAAGAAAATAAAGTTCATATTCAAATAATTAAATATTTTTAATGTAATAATCTATTACCTAAAGATGCCAAAGCACAAAAATAATGTCAAATGTTGCAGGACGCAAATTTGACAATATTTAAAATTTCTTCTTGATGCTACTGACATTTCATTTATCTTGTTGGAAAAATAAATCATAGCACTTCATTTCAATCCCCTTGTTTTTTGCAGACAAGAAAATGAGAAGCCCAGCAGTTCAAGAGTCATTGATACTGCATGAGACATAAATTATACCAAGTTAGGGTAGAGACCACCTGGGGTAGTCATGATAAATTTTCCTGGGCCAGGATCAGGGATTCTATGGACTTTGGCCTTTGATGCCATTCCCTCCTCTTTCTCAACATGTACAAAAATGCTTATACTTTAAAATGCCTAATTGAATGAAACATAATGATGGGAAAGGAAGAAAGAAAATAAGTGAAATATAAAATACTCAAACTAACCTGAAATATATTGTACAGCAGAGATGTCATACTGAAGGGCTGGTTGATTAGTATAGACATTTTGAGTTCAGTGATCCAGCACCCCTGAGGAGTATAGTGAGAGAGCTACCAATTCCAAATCAGACACTTTCCTCTACTTGGCATCACAATGAGTAGAAGCCATTGCCAATGATCCAATTTCAATACATTCAATTTTTGTTGTTCTGCCTCTATAATTTTCATAATGTGTGGCTTTCCTTGGTCTTCCCAGTATTTTTTACTGGGAAGATATATTTTTACTTATATATCATTTATTTTGGTACTCCATTAGGGAGAAACCACTGAAGTAGCAGCTTTTACTTAGTTTGAACATTGAGAAAACCCAAGGGTTCCCAATACGACTGCTTCTTAAAGCTGTTGATTTGCAGTATAATAAATGATCCAAGTAGTTTGCTCTCCATCTGTCCCATGGCTTGCTCTTGCTCCTCCAATTAGATGTTGTTAGTTAGCTGTTGCTAGTGTCTAACTTCCTCTGCAGTTTTCTCAGTAAGTCGAATTGTGTGTGAATGTATTGTATCCAATCAGTCTAGCCCCTCTGTATTTAATTAAAAACAACAACAACAACATTTTCTGATCTGTGTAATGTACTTATCCCTATTCTCTTATTTTTTATTTATTTATTTTTATTTTTATTTTTATTGCATTATAGATTTTGGGGTACATGTGCAGAACGTGCAAGATAGTTGCATAGGTATACACATAGCAGTGTGTTTTGCTGCCTTCCTCCCCTTCACCCACACTTGGCATTCATCCCCAGGCTACCCCGCCCCAGCCCGCTGTCCCTCCCCCATTCCCCTGAATAGACCCCAGTGTATAGTAGACCGCCTCTCTGTGTCCATGTGTTCTCATTTTTCTCACCCACCTATGAGTGAGTATATGTGGTATTTCTTTTTCTGTTCTTGTGTCAGTTTGCTGAGAATGATGTTCTCCAGATTCATCCATGTCCCTACAAAGGACGCAAATTCATCATTTTTGATTGCTGCATAATATTTCATGGTGTATATGTGCCACATTTCCCAGTCCAGTCTATCATCGTTGGGCATTTGGGTTGGTTCCAGTTCTTTGCTATTGTAAACAGTGCTGCAGTGAACATTCGTGTGCATGTGTCCTTATAGTAGAACGATTTATAGTTCTTTGGATATATACCCAGTAATGGGATTGCTGGGTCAAATGGAATTTCTATTTCTAGGTCCCTGAGGAATCGCCACACTGTCTTCCACAATGGTTGAACTAATTTACACTCCCACCAACAGTGTAGGAGTGTTCCTATTTCTCCACATCCTCTCCAGCATCTGCTGTCTCCAGATGTTTTAATGATCGCCATTCTAACTGGTGTGAGATGATATCTCAATGCGGTTTTGATTTGCATCTCTCTAATGACCAGTGATGATGAGCACTTTTTCATATGTTTGTTGGCCTCATGTATGTCTTCTTTTGTAAAGTGTCTGTTCATATCCTTGACCCATTTTTGAATGGGCTCGTTTGGTTTTTTCCTGTAAATCTGTTTGAGTTCTTTGTAAATTCTTGATATCAGCCCTTTGTCAGATGGGTAAACTGCAAAGATTTTTTCCCATTCTGATGGTTGCCGATTCACTCTAGTGACTGTTTCTTTTGCCGTGCAGAAGCTGTGGAGTTTGATTAGGTCCCATTTGTCTATTTTGGCTTTTGTTGCCAATGCTTTTCGTGTTTTAATCATGAAGTCCTTGCCTACTCCTATGTCCTGAATGGTTTTGCCTAGATTTTCTTCTAGGGTTTTTATGGTGTCAGGTCTTACATTTAAGTCTTTAATCCATCTGGAGTTAATTTTAATGTAAGGTGTCAGGAAGGGGTCCAGTTTCTGCTTTCTGCACATGGCTAGCCAGTTTTCCCAACACCATTTATTAAATAGGGAATCCTTTTCCCATTGCTTGTTTTTGTCTGGTTTATCAAAGATAATATGGTTGTAGATATGTTGTGTTGCCTCCGATGCTTCTGTTCTGTTCCATTGGTCTATATCTCTGTTTTGGTACCAGTACCATGCTGTTTTGATTACTGTAGCCTTGTAGTATAGTTTGAAGTCTGGTAGTGTGATGCCTCCTGCTGTGTTCTTTTTGCTTAGAATTGACTTGGCTATGCGGGCTCTTTTTTGGTTCCATATGAAATTCATGGTGTTTTTTTCCAGTTCTGTGAAGAAATTCAATGGTAGTTTGATGGGGATAGCATTGATTGTGTAAATTACTTTGGGCAGTATAGCCATTTTCACGATATTGATTCTTCCTAACCACGAACATGGAATGTTTCTCCATCTGTTTGTGTCCGCTCTTATTTCGTTGAGCAGTGGTTTGTAGTTTTCCTTAAAGAGGTCCCTTACATTCCTTGTGAGTTGTATTCCTAGGTATTTTATTTTCTTTGTAGCAGTTGTGAATGGCAGTTCGTTCTTGATTTGTTATTGGTGTATAGGAATGCTTGTGATTTTTGAACATTGATTTTATATCCTGAGACTTTGCTGAAGTTGCTTATCAGTTGCAGGAGCTTTTGGGCTGAGGTGATGGGGTCTTCTAGGTATACTATCATGTTGTCTGCAAATAGAGACAATTTGGCTTTCTCCTTTCCTATTTGAATACCCTTTATTTCTTTTTCTTGCCTGATTGCTCTGGCTAGAACTTCCAGTACTATGTTGAATAGGAGTGGTGAGAGAGGGCATCCTTGTCTAGTGCCAGATTTCAAAGGGAATGCTTCCAGTTTTTGCCCATTAAGTATGATATTGGCTGTTGGTTTGTCATAAATAGCTTTTATTACTTTGAGATATGTTCCATCAATACCGAGTTTATTGAGGGTTTTTAGCATAAAGGGCTGTTGAATTCTGTCAAATGCCTTCTCTGCATCAATTGAGATAATCATGTGGTTTTTGTTTTAGCTTCTGTTTATGTGGTGAATTACATTTATAGACTTGCATATGTTGAACCAGCCTTGCATCCCCGGGATGAATCCTACTTGATCATAATGGATAAGTTTTTTAATGTGCTGTTGCAATCAGTTTGCCAGTATTTTATTGAAGATTTTTGCATCTATGTTCATCATGGATATTGGCCTAAAGTTTTCTTTTCTTGTTGAATCTCTGTCAGGTTTTGGTATCAGGATGATGTTGTTGGTCTCATAAAATAATTTGGGAAGGGTTCCCTCTTTTTGGGTTCTTTGGAATAGTTTCAGAAGGAATGGTACCAGCTTCTCTTTGTGTGTCTGGTAGAATTCAGCTGTGAACCCATCTGGACCTGGGCTTTTTTTGTGTGGTAGGCTCTTAATTGCTGCCTCAACTTCAGACCTTATTATTGGTCTATTCATAGTTTCGGCTTCCTCCTGGTTTAGGCTTGGGAGGACACAGGTGTCCAGAAATTTATCCATTTCTTCCTGATTTACTACTTTATGTGCATAGAGTTGTTTGTAGTATTCTCTGATGATGGTTTGAATTTCTGTGGAATCTGTGGTGATTTCCCCATTATCGTTTTTTATTGCCTCTATTTGGTTGTTCTCTCTTTTCTTTTTTATCAGTCTGGCTAGTGGTCTGTCTATTTTGTTGATCTTTTCAAAAACCAGCTCTTAGATTTATTGATTTTTTGAAGGGTTTTTCTTCTCTCTATCTCCTTCAGTTCTGCTCTGATCTTAGTTATTTCTTGTCTTCGGCTAGGTTTTGAGCTTTTTTTATCTTGCTCCTCTAGCTCTTTCAATTTTGACGATAGGGTGTCAGTTTTGGATCTCTCCACTCTTCTCATGTGGGCACTTATTGCTATATATTTTCCTCTACAGACTGCTTTAAATGTGTCCCAGAGATTCTGGTACGTTGTGTCTTCCTTTTTGTTGGTTTCAAAGAACTTCTTTATTTCTGCCTTCATTTCATTGTTTATCCAATCAACATTCAAGAGCCAGTTGTTCAGTTTCCATGAAGCTGTGTGGTTCTGTTATTTTCTGAATTCTGAGTTCCAACATGATTGCACTATGGTCTGAGAGACTGTTTGTTATGATTTCAGTTGTTTTGCATTTGCTGAGGAGTGCTTTACTTCCAAATATGTGGTCAATTTTGGAGTAGGTGTGATGTGGTGCTGAGAAGAATGTATATTCTGTGGATTTGGGGTGGAGAGTTTTGTAAATGTCTATCAGGTTTGCTTGTTCCAAGTCTGACTTCAAGTCCTGGATATCCTTGTTAATTTTCTGTCTGGTTTATCTGTCTGCTATTGACAGTGGAGTATTAAAGTCTCCCACTATTATTATGTGGGAGTCTAAGTCTCTTTGTAAGTCATTAAGAACTTTCCTTATATATCTGGGTGCTCCTACATTGGGTCTGTATATATTTAGAATCGTTAGCTCTTCTTGTTGTATCAATCCTTTTACCATTATGTAATGACCTTCTTTGTCCCTTTGATCTTTGTTGCTTTAAAGTCTATTTTATCAGAGACGAGAATTGCAACTCCTGCTTTTTTTTTTTTTTTGCTCTCCATTTGCTTGGTAAATCTTCCTCCATCCTTTTATTTCGAGCCTTTGTGTATCTTTGTGTGTGAGGTGGGTTTCCTGGATACAGTACACCGATGGGTTTTGGTTTTTTATCCAATTTGCCAGTCTGTGTCTTTTGATTGGTGCCTTTAGCCCATTTACATTTAGGGTTAATATTGTTATGTGTGAATTTGATACTGCCATTTTGATGCTAGCTGGCTGTTTTGCCCATTGGTTCATGTAGATTCTTCATTTTGTTGATGGTCTTTAGCATTTGGTATGCTTTTAGGATGGCTGGTACTGGTTGTTTCTTTCTATGTGTAGTGCCTCTTTCAGGAGCTCTTGTAAAGCAGGCCCAGTGATGACAAAATCTCTGAGTACTTGCTTGTTCATGAAGGATTTTATTTTCCTTCACTTATGAAGCTCAGTTTGGCTGGATATGAAATTCTGGGTTGAAAGTTCTTTTCTTTAAGGATGTTGAATATTGGCCCCCACTCTCTTCTGACTTGTAGAATCTCTGCCGAGAGATCTGCTGTGAGTCTGATGGGCTTCCCTTTGTGGATGACCCGACCTTTCTCTCTGGCTGCCCTTAGTATTTTCTCCTTCATTTCAGCCCTGGTGAATCTGATGATTATGTGCCTTTGGGTTGCTCTTCTTGCGGAGTATCTTTGTGGTGTTCTCTGTATTTCCTGGAGTTGAGTATTGACCTGTCTTGCTAGGTTGGGGAAATTTTCCTGGATAATATCCTGAAGAGTGTTTTCCAGCTTGGATTCATTCTCTTCATTACATTCTGGTACACCTATCAAACGTAGGTTGGGTCTCTTCACATAGTCCCACTTTTCTTGGAGATTTTGTTCATTCCTTTTTGTGCTTTTTTCTTTAATCTTGGTTTCACGTTTTCTTTCATTGAGTTGATCTTCAACTTCTGATATTCTTTCTTCTGCTTGGTCAGTTTGGCTGTTGAAACTTGTTCTTGCTTCACGAAGTTCTCATGTTGTGTTTTTCAGCTCCTTCAATTCATTCATATTTCTCTCTAAGTTGTCCATTCTTGTTATCAATTCCTCGAATCTTTTTTCAAATCTTTTTTCAAGTTTCTTAGTTTCTTTGCACTGATTTAGAACATGTTCTTTTAGCTCAATGAAGTTTCTCATTATCCACTTTCTGAAGTCTGATTCCGTCATTTTGTCACACTCATTCTCCGTCCAGCTTAGTTCCCTTGCTGGTGAGGAGTTTTGGTCCTTTGTAGGAGGTGAAGTGTTTTGGTTTTGGGTGTTTTCCTCCTTTTTGCATTGGTTTCTTCCCATGTTTATGGATTTATCTGCCTGTCATCTTAGTAGTTGCTGATTTTTCAATTGGGTCTCTGTGTGGATGCTGAGATTGTTGATGATGAAGTATTTTCGTTACTTAGTTTTCCTTCTAATGGTCTAGCCCCTCTGCTGTATGAGTGCTGAGGTCCACTCCAGGCCCTGCTTATCTGGAGTATACCTGTAGCAGCTGCGGAACAGTGAGGGATGATACCAGTTTCTTCTTCTGCTGTCTTTGTTCCAGAATGATGCCTGCCAAATGTCAGTCTGATTAGTCCTTTTTTGGGGTTACTCTTTGGACACACAGGGGTCAGGGAGCTGCTTAAGGAGATGGTCTGTGCTTTATAGGAGCTCCAGTGCTGAGCTGTGAGCTCCGTTTTTCATTCAGGGTTGTTGGGAGGTTGTTTATGTCTGTTGCAATAGAACTCATAAAACACCACACTTTTTTTCCCCCCTTAGATGCTCTGTCTCAGGGAGTTGGGGCTTTCTTTATGAGTATCTGTTGCACTGTCCTGCCCCACTAGGTGGCAGTCTATTTACTATTTGCCTGCCGGGGCTCTGACCTGCTAGCACGGGCCCACCCTGTTGCTGCTGGGCTCCCTTCTGCTGTGGAGCGCTCCCCCCTCCTGGCAGAGTCTCTCTGTTATGGCAGGTTGCCTCGGCAATGGCAGGCTGCGTCAGCCCTGGGCAGTACTTCAGTAGGGGCGGATTGTGTCAATAATGGCGGATTCCCCTCCCTCACCGGGCTGCACCGTCCTAGATGCTGGCAGCAAAACTCTCAGCCCCAAGCGCCTCCAGTCACCACCTTGCTTGTCCCCGTGAGGGTGGGACCCGCTGAGCCCAATCACCCAGCTCCTTGCCTCAGAGTTCGTCCTCTCTCTCTCTCTCTCTCTCCCTCTCCACAAGCTGAAATGTCGACTCTCTCACTGGCGCCCCAGTAGCCTGCCGATAGGTCACTGGGATCCGTGTGATCTCCCTTGCCGCTGCCCACTGCACTGGCTCAGATCATGCTTCCCAGGAAACTCCTGGTCTGGCTCACTGTCCAAGTCCCGTTCAATCAGATGGACATGCCAATCTGCCCTTCCAAATTTCAGATTGCCGGTTTAACAGGGCACCCATACCAGTGAGTTCCGTGCCAGGTCTCGCTGCGGCACCGGCCGAAGTGGCTGCATGAGCCGGCTGCATTAACTGGCTTTACTAGCATCCCGTGTCTCTCCCACACCTGAGACTTTCAACGCTCTGTGGGCAAAAATGGTCCATCCGAGAATGCGGCTAGGACTCACCCTCTGCGCCTTCACTGAGAGCTGCAATCCTGAGTCACTTCTACGACGCCATCTTGCCTGCTCTCTATTATGTTTTATGGACAGGCAGAGTATTTATAATTTTTTTAGTAATTTCAAAGCACATGTGGGTGCCATGGCTGGGGCAGCAGAGGAACAAATGAGTAATCTTTGCACAAAAGTATGTGTTATATTTATTCTTATCAACACACATAATTGTATAAAGTAATATTTTAGCCAGATGATCTCTGATCACCTTATTCAAGAATATAGCATTCTTTAGCTCTGTCATATGAGCTCCAGAACAGTTTATTGATAGTTTTATTTCTACCTGTATTTTCCAGTTTGCATTAATACTTTACATACATTTAATGAATGTTGAGTTGTTGAATGAATGCATGAATTAATCAATATAAAGTCTAGAAATGTAAGAGCTGTAAAATGATAAATTGTATGCAAACATTTTAATGAAAGAAAACTATTAAATTTGATGACAGCATAAGAGTTACTTAAGTAATGAAGAAAATGAAAATACAGAAGCAAGGAACAAAGATTTCAGATAACTTTGAGGCATGGTTAATTTTGTCAGTGTAAATGACTTTAATATGTTAAGTAGTTACACTTATATATCATTTAATTTATGTAAAATGAGGTGAAAATATACACGCATGATGTTCATTATCTACAGTTTGCAACTCTGTTTCTGAAAGCTCATGCTGGAAAAGATTAATTCTGAAGTCTATTAACAACTGCATTTCAAGAATGAGTGGCTATTGTACTGCAGGTACAAACCTGAGTCAGCATCTTTCAGTTCACTATTTTTTTCTCCTGTCTGTGTTTTTCTTCTCTCCGTAGAACAGCCAAGGGATACATACACTTCACATTAGCTGAAAAGGAGTAATGGATTTCTTAGGATCTGAACTCAGCAACAAATAAGTCTGCAATTATAGCAAAAAGAAAAAGGAGGAAGAATAAAAGCTTGCCCCAGTCTGTCTTAGAAGCATGTTCATTTTTTTCATAAAAAGAGACAGATGAAATAAAACCTCTATATGCAGTCTCTTGAGGGAGAAATACAAGTCTTGTAGATACAATAAGCCAATAAGAAAGCTAGGGGAAGAAGTTAGAATTATAAGAATTATATTGAAGACCTGAGTATTGACTAGTTGTTTATGTTGGACCACATTTTAATTTCACAGAATTGATTTTTAAAAAGAGAAAGTTATTACCGAATTACATTTTATCTACTTTAAATTTTGCTCTTATGTATGCTATTTTTATCTACAGGATATTTGAGGCAGTGATAAACAAAATTAAATAAAAGATACAAACACTGATACATATATCAGTTTTGTAATTAGAATGGTTGACTTATAAAACATGTTGCATATATTATTCCCAGTAGATATGGTTTTATGAAAACTTAATCAATGGAGGTATTTTCAGTAAGCAGTAATAGTTGTTAATTACTGTATAACATTCAGTAGTGTTTTTATAGGAAAAGAAAGTATCCTAAACTAGAAATCAACCTTTGATGGGAGGTTGTTGAAACCATGTCATTTTCTAAATTTTACTACTATGTCAAGTTCCTGAGTTGTTCTATAAAAAAAAGTTTGTCACTCTGAATTGTGTCAACTTTCAAGGAAATTCAATCTGAGGAGGTGTCATATCTATAGCTTAGAAGCCAAATCTGGACTGCTGCCAGTTTTTGTAAATAACATTTACTGCAAAATAACATACCCATTCACTTAGGCTTTTTATATGGCTTTTTTTTTTTTAACTGTATAACAAAGATAGTGAGTAATTGGGACAGACACTTTAATGACCTACAGAGTTTAAGTGCAGGCATACATCATTTTATTCCTTTTGCTTTTATTGTACTTTGGAGATACTGCAGTTTTTGCAAATTGAATGTTTGTGGGAACCCTGCATTAAGCAAACCTATGGGCACAATTTTTCCAGTAGCATGTGTTTACTTCACCTTTCTGTGTCACATTTTGATCACTGTCACAATATTTTAAACTTTTAAAAATTATATCTGCTATGGTGATGTATGATCAGTGATCTTTGATGTTACTATTACAATTGTTTTGTGGTGCCACAAAACATGCCCATATAAAACAGTGAACTTAATGAATAAATGTGTGTTATCTGACTGCCCTACAAACCAGGTTTCCCTCCCTATTTTGGGAATGCAATAATACTGTAATTGAGACCATTAAAAAGCCTGCAATGGCCTCTAAGTAAAATGAAGAGTTGCATGCCTCTCTGATTAAATCAAAAGCTAAAGCATAAACAAAAAATCATCTTGAAAATAGAGATAGGTTAAAAAGTAGGCTTCTTATGCCAAATAATTAGCCAAGTAAGGAATGTAAAAAGAAAGTTTTTGAAGGAAATTAAAAGTGCTACTCCAGTGAACACATGAATGATAAGAAACTGAAACTGCTTTACTGCTGATACATAGAAAGTTTCAGTAGTCTGGTCTCATAAAATGAGTTAGGGAGGATTCCCTCTTTTTGTATTATTTGGAATAGTATCAGAGGGAATGGTACTAGCTCATCTTTGTTCCTCTGATAGAATTTGGCTATGACACATCTGGTCCTGGACTTTTTTTGGTTGGTAGGATATTAATTCCTGCCTCAATTTCAGACATTGTTATTGGTCTATTCAGGGATTCAGCTTCTTCCTGGATTAGTCTTGGGAGGGTGTGTGTGTCCAGGAATTTATCCATTTCTTCTAGATTTACTGGTTTATTTGCACAGTAATGTTTGTAGTAATCTCTGATGGAAGTTTGTGTTTCTGTGGGATCAGTGGTTATATACCCTTTATTGTTTTTTAATGAATCTATTCAATTCTTTCCTTTATTTTGTATTAGTCTAGCTAGAGGTCTATCTATTCTGTTGATCTTTTCAAACAACCAACTCCTGGATTTATTGATATTTTTGAAGGGTTTTTTGTGTCTCTCTCATTCAGTTCTGCTCTAATCTAACTTATTTTTTGTCTCCTGCTAGCTTTTTAATTCATTTGATCTTGCTCCTCTAGTTGTTTTAATCGTGATGTTAGGATGTCAATTTTAGATCTTTTCTCACTTTTCTGGTGGGCATTTAGTGCTATAAATTTCCCTCTAGACACTGATTTAAATGTGTCCCAGAGATTCTGGTACATTGTATCTTCATTCTCATTTGCTTTGAAGAACATCTTTATTTCTGCCTTCATTTCATTATTTATTCAGTAGTCATTCAGGAGCAGTTGTTCAGTTTCTATGTGTAGTTTTGAGTGAGATTCTTAATCCTGAGTTCTAATTTGAAAGCACTATGGTCTGAGAGACTGTTTGTTATAATTTACATTCTTCTGAATTTTCTGAGGACTGTTTTACTTCCAATTATATGGTCAATTTTAGAATAAGTGTGATGTGGTGCTGAGAAGAATGTATGCCAAAACCTGGCAGAGAAACAACTAAAAACGAAAATTTCAGGCCAGTATCCATGATGAACATTGATGCGAAAATCCTCAATAAAATACTGGCAAACCGAATCCAACAGCACATTAAAAAGCTTATGCATCACGATCAAGTCAGCTTCATTCCTGGGATGCAAGGCTGGCTCAACATACACAAATCTATAAACATAATCCAACACATAAATAGAACCAAAGACAGAAACCACATGATTATCTCAATAAAAAGGCCTTCAAAAATTCAACAGCCTTTTATGATTAAAAACTCTCAATAAACTAGGTATTGATGGAACATATCTCAAAAAAAAAATAAGAGCTATTTATGACAAACCCACAGCCAATATCATACTTAATGGGCAAAAACTTTGAAAACCAGCACTAGAAAAGGATGCCTTCTCTCACCACTGCTATTCAACATAGCATTGGAAGTTCTGGCCAGGGCAATTAGGCAAGAAAAATAAATAAACTGTATTCAATGAGGAAAAGAGGAAGTCCAATTGTCTTAATTTGCAGATGACATGATTTTATATTAAGAAGATCCCATCACCTCAGCCCAAAATCTTCTTAAGCTGATAAGCAACTTCAGCAGTCTCAGAATACAAAATCAATGTGCAAAAATCACAAGCATTCCTATATACTGACAACAGACAGAGAGCCAAATCATGAGTAGCTCCCATTCACAATTGCTACAAAGAGAACTACAAACTATTGCTCAAGGAAATAAGAGAGGACACAAGCAGATGGAAAAACATTCAGTGCTCATGGTTAGGAATAATCAATATCATGAAAATGGCCATACTAACCTAAGTAATTTATAGATTCAATGCTATTCCTAACAAGCTATCTTTGATTTTTCATCTCAGAATTGGAAAAAACAGTCATAAATTTCATATAGAACCAAAAAAGAGGCTGCATAGCGAAGACGATCCTAAGTAAAAGAAAAAAACAAAGCTAGAGGATCACACTCTTTGACTTCAAACTATACTACAAGGCTGCGGTAATCAAAACAGCATGGTACTGGTAGGAAAACAGATATATAGACCAATGGAACAGAACACAGACCTTATAAATAACATCATACATCTACAACCATCTGATTTTTGACAAACGTGACAAAAACAAGCAATGGTAAAAGGATTCCAATTTAATAAATGGTGTTGGGAAAACTGGCAAGCCAGATGCAGGAAGCTGAAACTGAATCTCTTTCCTTATACGTTATACAAATATTAACTTAACATGCATTAAAGATTTAAATGTAAGACCTAACACCATAAAAACTCTAAAAGAAAACCTAGGCAATACCACTCAATGCATAGGCATGGGCAAGGACTTCATGACTAAAACATCAAAAGCAATGTCAACAAGAGTCAAAATAGACAAATGGATCCAGTTCAACTTAAGAGTTTCTGCACAGTAGAAGAAACTATCATTAGAGTTAAGTAGCAACCAACAGAATGGGAAAAAATTTTGTAATCTACCCATCTGACAAATAGCTAATGTCTAGAATCCACAAAAAAACTTAAACAAATTTACAAGAAAAAAACAACCCCATCAAAAAGTGGGTGAAGGATTTAAACAGACACTTCTAAAAAGAATATATTTATGAAGCCAACAAACACGAAAAAAAGCTCATCATCACTAGTCATTAGAAAAATGCAAATATAAAACCACATTGAGATACCATCTCACACCAGTTAGAATGGCGATGATTAATAAATCAGGAAACAACATGACGGAGAGGATGTAGAGAAACAGGAATGCTTTTATACTGTTGGTGGGAGTATAAATTAGTTCAACCATTATGGAAGACAGTGTGGTGATTCCTCAAGGATCTAGAAATAGTAATATGATTTGACCCAGCAATCCCATTACTGGGTATATACCCAAAGGATTATAAATCATTCTATTAAAAAGACATGTGCACATGTATGTTTACTGCTTCACCTGTTTGCAATAGCAAAGACTTAGAACCAACCCAAATGCCCATCAGTGATAGAGTGGATAAAGAAAATGTGGCACATACACACAATGGAATATTATGCAGCCATAAAAAAGGATGAGTTCATGTCCTTTTCAGGGACATGGAAAAAGCTGGAAACCATCATTCTCAGCAAACTGACACAAGAACAGAAAACCAAACACCACATATTCTCACTCACGAGTGGGTATTAAACAAAGAGAACACATGGACACAGGGAAGGGAACATCACACACTGGGGCCTATTGTGGGTTAGGGGGCTACAGGATGAATAGCTCAGAGTAGGGGGATTGGGGAAGAACAATATTAGGAGAAATGCTTAATGTAGATCATGGGGTGATGGATGCAGCAAACCACCTTGGCACATGTATACTTATTTAATAAACATGCATGTTCTGCACATGTATCCCAGAACTTAAAGTATAATAAATAAAGTAATAAATAAATAAATAAAATGCAAAAAAGAGAAAATTTTAATAGCCTGAATAGAAAATGAAACCAACCATAACATTCTCTTAAATCAAAGCCCAATTCAGATTAAAGCCCTTAGTCTCTTAACAGATGAGAGAGGTTAGGAAGCTGTAAAAAAAAGTCTATGGCTAGCAGAGGTTATGATGTTTAAGTAAGGAGGTTGTCTCTGTAACATAAAAGTGCAAGGTTAAGCAGCAGGTACTGATGTAGAAGCTGCAGTAAGTTATCCAGAAGCTCTAGCTAAGATCATTTTTAAAGGTGGCTGTACTACTTAACAGATTTTCCATGTACATGAGACAGCCTTCTGTTGGAAGAAAATGCCATTTAGGACTTTAAAAGCTAGATGAGATAAGTTAATGCCAGGATTCAAAAGTTCAAAGGACAGGTGGACTCTCTTATCAGGGGCTAATGCAGCTGGTGACTTTACATTGAAGCCAATGTTCATTTATGTTTCCAAAAACCACAGGGCCCTTAAGGGTCAGGCTGAACCTACTCTGCCTGTGCTCTGTAAATGAAACAACAACGCTTGGATAATAGTGTATCTGTTTATAGCATGGATTACTGAGTATTGTAATCCCACTATTAAGACCCAGGGATCAAAGAAAAAAATATTTTCAAAATATTATGGCTCATTGACAATATATCTTTTCACCTAAGAGTTCTAATGAAGATGAACAAGGAGATTAATGTTTTCATGCCTACTAACCAAACATCCACGCTAAAGCCCACAGATCAAGGAGTAATTTCTATTTTCAAGTCTTATTATGTAAAAAAAAAAAAACATTTTATGACTATAGGCACCACAGATAATAATTCTTCTGACGGATCTGGGGAAAATAAATTGGAAAGCTTTGGAAAAGATTCACTGTTTTAGATGTCACAGAAAAACATTCATGAGCTGGGTGCAGTGGCTCACACTTAGCATCACAATATTTTGGGAGGTTTAGATAGGAAGATTGCTTGAGGCCAGGGTTTTGAGACTAGGCTTGACAACATAGTGAGACCGCATTTGCACAAGAATTTAAACTTTAACTTGGCATAGTAATGTGTGCCTGTAGTCCAGGCAACTTGGGAGGCTAAGGCAGGATGATTTTCTGAACCCAGGAGATTGAAGCCACAGTAAGCCATGAAACCCTGTTTCAAAACAAAAAGCATTTGTGATATTCTGGGAGATCAAAGTGTGGACATTAACAGGATTTTTTAAAAAGTTATTCCAATTCTCCTGGATAACTCTGAGGTGCTAGAGACTTCAGTGGAAAATGTCAATACAGATGTAATAGAAACAGAATTAGAATCAGAAGTGGAGACAGAAGATGTGACTGAATTGCTGCAATCTCATGATAAAATTTATTGGATGAGGAATTGCTTCTTATGGATGAGCAAAGAGAGTTTTTTGAGATGGAATCTACTACTTCTAGTGAATATGCTGTGAACATTGTTATAATACCAAAAATTTTAGAATTATTACCTCAACTTAGTTGATAAAGCAGTGGCAGGATTTGAAATAAATGACTCCAATTTTGGAAGAAGTTCTACCTTAGAAAAAAAAATGCTATAAAATAGCATTTCATGGTTAAAATAAAAAAAATTCAGTAAAAAAGAGTCAATTGATGTACAAAATTTTATTGTTGTTTTATTTTGAGACATTGCCACAGCCAACCCAGCCCTCAGGAACCACCATCCTGATCAATCAGCAGCCATCAACATGAAGTCCAGACCCTCTCCTGGGTAAAAGATTATGACTCATTGAAGCCTTTAAAAATTGCTAGCATTTATTTAAACAATAAAGTGTTTTTAATTAAGCTTTGTATGTTATTTTTTAGACATGATGCTATTTCACACTTTATAGGCTACAGTATAGTTATAATTTTATATATTTTGTGAAACAAAAAAGAATTGTGTGATTAGCTTTACTGTGATCTTTCCTTTATCACCTTGGTCTAGACCAGAGCCTGCAAAATCTCTGAGCTATGCCTGTAATTATTAACTGGCTCTTCTCAAAAAAAAAAAAAAATAGTTTATATGCCCTCAAAGTAAGCAATGTCTAATAATTCTGTAGTAAATTTATTGTACTCAGGTCGAAATCATACAAATAAGATAATGCATGAGAAATTTCATGGAGTCTCATTTTAATACAATTAAGATGTGGTACGTTTTTTCTTTCTCTCATCTAAGACTAATAACTAATCATTTCCAAGAGTAATGATGTTTACCTGTGCCTTTAAGAATTCCAAGGTACTATTTTATTGCAACTTTGGTAAAATTTCCTTTTTATTCTTGTTCTTTTTTTGTTTGTGTCATTTTAAAATATGTGAAGGCCTAAGTTATAATAAAACTTTCAACATCACTGAGAAAGCCCTCAGAAAGCATTATTTAAACTTAGTTATTTGCACTCTGAAGAGTTATTTCTCCAAATGTTTAAATGTTGGCCTTCATAGGTAATTAGACTAGAGTTTGTTGCAATGTTTGATATGTAGCATTAAAAAAAAAATAACATATCCTTAGCAAAAAGGTCGGTTTTGAAACTTACTGATATCATCCTTTTGAAGCAAACTGGCATACATGTATTTATTCTACAAAATTTAAACTCACATTTCTTACAATATGGAACAGTTTGGCTGAAGACATTTTAAAAAATGAGGTTTCTTTCTCCTGTATGATATGAATTAATTGGAAATTAATTTAATGTTACAAATGTTTATAGCTGCAATAGAAAACCCTGCAAATTCTGGCATAAAATATGATAGCACTTATTGTTTATTTAAGAGGTAGAGAGACATGCAATCCAGAACTATAAAACAGCTCAAATACGTCATCAGGGACTCAAGCTGTTTTCAACTTTCTGCTCTTCTCATCTCAGTGTGTTGCCTTTAGTCTTTATACCACTTGAAATGTCTACCACAGCTCAAGATATGATCTATTATTAGTAGTATCCTAAACATAAAGAAGCAGAGGATAATGGTTCTATTGTTGTTTCTGTATTTTATTTTAAAGTAAAAATCTCCCAGAAGGTTTTGAGCATTCTTTCTTTTCCTTTTCTTGTTTTTTAATTTTAGATTTTAGGGTACAAGTACATGTGTTACATGGTTATATTGGCCAATGGTGGGGATTGGGCTTCTGGGGAACTCATCACACTAATATTGAACATTGTGTCCAAAAAATAATTGTTCAACCCTCCCCCCTCCTCTTACCCTCCCTTTTGGAGTCTGCATTATCAATTACCCCCATCTTTATGTCCATGTGTAACCATTAGTTAGCTCCATCTTATAAATAAGAACCCATAGCATTTGATTTTTTGTTTCTGAGTTAGTTTATTTAGAAAACTGGCCTTTAGCTCCATCCATGTTGCTGCAAAGACTTGATTTTATCTGTTTTTATGGTTGCATAATATCCTATTTTGTATATATACCACACTTTCTATATTTAGTCAAACATTGATGGACACATAGATTGGTTTTACTAGATGTAAAAACATGGCATCCTCTACTTTACAGAGGCTGGTCAAAGATACATCTGGTAAAAGGGAATATAACTAATGTGACTAACTTTAACTAATAATGGTTATATTTGGGATTTGGCTAATTTGTTGACCTAAACACATTTGTGTTATATTCATAAGAAAGAAGATGGGAAGCAGGAGCAGAGGTGTAGATAGGTATAGGCTAGTGGGTATACTGTGTCTGTAACACAAATAGAATAAAAATACATATCATTTGTACTTGCTTTGGAGCTTTATACTGAATATTATAATCTTTAGTGATATCTAGGATTACAAACTCAGGCAGACATTTGTAGCAATTGAGCATTCTCAGATATTACATTTTAAATAATTCATACAACTCTCTTTCAAGATCCGTAAGGGACTATCAAATTAATATATAGAGTACACATTATTTCTCAGTTCTGATTTTAAAAAGCAAATAAATTCTTAAACTAATACTTTTTAAAATACTTTGGCTAACTGGAAAAAGCTGACTGCATCCAAAAAATAAGCATTAATTATGACTTTCTATATTAAATATGAATTTTGAAGTCAGGTGAGATAAGGTAAGTTCTGGGGTTTTTTAGAGTCTTTTTCTGTTGCTAAATAAATTTAGTCAGCAATACTGACTGTGCTAGCAGATAAAGTAATGAATATTTCATACAAATATAATGTTGACATTTTATCATATTTCAAATAGTATCACACTTTGGCTTAAAGCCCAGAGGTTTCTTAAGATTTTAGTCAATAGAATCAGTTCAAAATTGTGATGAAGGGTGGAGGGTAAAAATGTAATCAAAATGCTTTGATATTATAAACTTTGTAAATCAGCTGATAAATATATTATCTATGCTTATTTGTAGTACTATGATGAATTTTAAATTCCTTAATCATGACTATTAATAAGAAGACAACAACTGCTAAGGAAAAAATTGTTTAAACCCAATTGAAATGAAGTACTGAGGAAAATAATGAGCAAACTCTTGGGCAAGTTATTTATCTTAGTGTCTCACTGATGATCACAGAAAGGCCTCAATAAACAGTTAACTTTTCAGATAATTGGTCTCTTTTCCTTGGAATAATAGGACACCATCAGAGTTAATATTACAGGATTTATTTTCTATTTGGATTAATATTTCTCTAATAACACGGAGTCCCACTTGGGACTAAAAGTATATGTTTAACACACAGCAGATAAAGCTCAGAAACAAATTATAGCAGTAGAACAGAGCACAGCTAAATGGGTTAATAGTGATAAAACTCATAAGTTTTTTTAACCTTGCACTGTACAGATTAGCCCTGAAGATTCTACAAATGACCAAGTTATGTGATGTAATAGAAGCGTTTTCTTTTGTATTTCCTGCACCTAAATCTTCTATAAGAGTGCTCAATAAAAACAGTGTGATATAAATAAATCTTAGAATGTTGCCACAAAATACAAAACATCCAAGGACATAAAAGAAAGCATAAATGTTTAGCAGTCAGCTAACTACTCACGAGGGGAATCAGAACTACAAATAGAATACTCATTCCCAGTCCATCTATGTCACATTTCTCACTCTTTGCCTCTTTTCTATTTATTCTAAAAAACAAGACCATCTTAATCTGAATTTATATATAAACAAGGAATCTGTTAACATTTCTTCATGATCACACCCTCAAAAAACTGGGAATAAAAAATATACCTCAAGATAATAAAAGCCACTATATAACAGGCCCACAGCTAATCCATACTGAATTGGGAAGAACATAAAGCTTTCCCTTTAAGATCAAAAACACAAGAAGGATGCCCACAGTCATCACTGTTATATAATACAATACTGAAAGACCTAGCTAGAGCAATCAGATAAGAGAAAGAAGTAAAGAACATCCAAATTGAACAGGAAGAAGTCAAATTATCCTTGTTTGCTGATTATATAATCTTATATTTGGAAAATCGTAAAGACTCCACAAGAAAACTATTATGACTAATGAATGAATTCAGTTGTTTCAGAATACAAAATCAATATGCAAAAATCAGTAGCATATCTATATGCCAACAATGAACAATGTGAAAAAAATTAATAATCTTATTTACAATAATAGCCACAGATAAAGTTAAATACCCAGACATTAAGTTAACCAAAGAAGTAAAAACTTTCATAATGAAAACTATACAACTCTGATGAAGAAAACTGAAAAGGACACCAAGAAATGGAAAATATTCCATGTTCATGGATTGAAAGAATTGATATTTTTAAGTTGTCCATACAACCTGAAGCAATCTACAGATTCCATGCAATACCTATAAAAATACCAATAACATTCTTCACAGAAACAGAAAAAAAATCTCAAAATTTATACACAACCACAAAAAACACAGAATAGTAAAAGCTATGCTAACCAAAAAGAACAGAAATGGAGGAAATCATATCACCTGACTTCCAATTATACTAAAAGGCTATAATAAACAAAAGAGGAAGGTACTGGCATAAAAACAGATACATAGACCAATGGAACAGAATAGAGAACCCAGAAACAAATCTACACATCTATAGTAAACTCATATTTGACAAAGGTGCCAAGTACACTGGAGAAAATAGTCTCTTCATAGATGATGCTGAGAAAACAAGATATCCACATGCAAAATAGTCTAGACCCCTATCTGTTGCCATATACAAAAATAAAATCAAAATGAATTAAAGTATTAAATGTAAAACCTCAAACTATGAAACTCCCACAAGAATATATTAAGTAAAACTTCCAGGACCAGTCTTTACAAGGACTTTTTGAGTAACAACCTACAAGCACAGACAACCAAAGCCAAGGTGGACAAACAGGGTCATGTCAAGTTCAAAAGCTTCTGCACAGCAAAGAATACAATCAACAGAATAAAGAGACAGCCCAAAGAATAGGATAAAACATTTACAAACTGCCTCTCTGACAAGAGATTAATAACCGGATTGTATAAGGAGCTCAAACAAATATATAGGAAAAAAAATCAAACAATCTAATCAAAAATGGGCAAAATATTTGCATAGACATTTCTCAAAAGAAGACATACAAATAGCAAACAGGCATATAAAAGGTGCACAACATAACTGATCATAATAGAAATGCAAATCAAAACTACAATGGGATATTATCTCACCACAGTTAAAATGGTTATATCCTAAAGATAGGCAATAACAAATTCTGGCAAGGATATGGAGAAA
Source organism: Saguinus oedipus (assembly GCA_031835075.1). Lineage (NCBI taxonomy): Eukaryota > Metazoa > Chordata > Mammalia > Primates > Cebidae > Saguinus > Saguinus oedipus. The sequence goes on along the minus strand of CM063176.1, from coordinate 84,709,833 downwards.
AAAGAAACTTTGTATACATTTGATGGGAATGCAATTGGTACAACCACTATGGAGAACAGTTTGGAGGTTCCTCAAAGAACTACAAATACAAGTACTATGCGATCCCACTCTCTCATTGCTGGGTATGCACCTCAAAGAAAGGATATCACTATAACAAAGAGACATCTGCACTCCTATATTTGTTGCAGCACTGTTTACAACATAGCCAAGGTTTGGAAGCAACCTAAATGCTATCAACATATAAATGCATAAAGAAACGTGGTAAATATACACAGTGGTGTACTACTCAGCCATAAAAAAGAATGATATCTAGTAATTTGCAACATCGATAGAACTAGAGATCATTATGTTAAATAAAGTCTGGGGCAGAAAGACAAACATCATATGGTCAACAACAGCTTAAGTGTATATTTTAATATAACTTAAAGAATATAATTGGATTATTTGTAATTAAAAGGATAAATGCTTAAAGAATATAATTGGATTCTCTGTAATTGAAAGGATAAATACTTAAGGAGTGGATACCTGATTCTTCATTATGTATATTCCATTTTTTCAAGATGCATGACTCATTCTTTATCTTCATTATTTCATGCCACATGCCTGTATCAAAATATCTCATGTACCTCAAAAATATATACACTTACTATGCACCAATAGAAATAAACAAAAAAAGACAGAATAACATGGTTCAAAAATGAAATAATAAGCAAAATAAAATATTTTTTAGTGAATTAAAATAAAAATGCAACATTGTGAAATGGAAATGCTTCAGGAAAGCAGTGCTTAGAAGAAATTTAAGATAAGATGTATAAGAAAAGGAACATCTCAAATCAACAACTTAATCTTTTAGTTAAGGAATTAGAAAAAGAACAAACTTAAAAACAATTACAAAAGAATTCTACATCCAGTAAAATTGTATTTTAAAAATGAGAAACAAATCCACATATTCCAAATTAGTAAAGAATGAGATCATTTTTTTGGCAATAGACCTATTTTAAAAGATATACTAGAGGCTGCTTCAAGCTGAAAGGGTGTTGTTACCTGTGGATGGTATTCCAGTTAACAGTGGAAAATCCACACGGGTTTTCAGCAACCATAATTCTTGCTTCCTCAGAAGAAAGAATTTGACTGAGGGGTATAAGGCAGAAAAGAGATCGAGGTAGGTTTCACGGAAAGAGAGGAAGTTTATTATTTATTTATTTATTTATTTATTTATTTATTTATTTATTTATTTATTTTTGAGACGGAGTTTCGCTTTTGTTACCGAGGCTGGAGTGCAATGGCGCGATCTCGGCTCACCGCAGCTTCCGCCTCCTGGGTTCAGGCAATTCTCCTGCCTCAGCCTCCTGAGTAGCTGGGATTACAGGCACGCGCCACCATGCCCAGCTAATTTTTTGTATCTTTAGTAGAGACGGGGTTACACCATTTTGACCAGGATGGTCTCGATCTCTTGACCTCGTGATCCACCTGCCTCGGCCTCCCAAAGTGCTGGGATTACAGGCTTGAGCCACCGTGCCCAGCCCGAAGTTTATTTTTAAAAAAGCTTCAGAGGAGGAAAGAAAGGAAAGTGCACTTGGAAGAGATCCAAGTGGGCAACTTGAAGAACTAGTGTCCCATTTAACTGTTATCCAAGGACTTTATAGGGAGGCCCACGTCCAGTGTCTTGTGCATGCCTTTCCCATGATTCTTCCCTTTCGATTGACTGCCCACAAGTGTAATGCCCTCCTTATCCTTGGGAAGTGAGCATGCAGAGTGTGTTTAGGAAGTTTTATACATGACCATCTGAGGCTTTCTTTCGTTTTCTGGTTGCATGCCCCAGGAAAGTCATACTCCACCATTTTTTTCCCTTAATGCACAAGCTGGGATTCACTCACCTGAGATTTTATCGGAAGCCCCTTTTTTGCTTCTTCCTGGAACCTGCATTCAATTAATGCTTTAATGTTAGCAGTTGTGGATCATTAGGAGATTGTCTCTCCCTAGTGCCAGCTGCCAATTTATCACTTTTAGAGAACAATGTCATAATTGTCAAACTATCACCAACATTCCTAGTGGGTTGGGAAAAGTACTTCCTGCCCTGCTCCTGCCTGTCCAACTACCTGCAACAATGTGATACCAGATGTTAACATGAGTCTGCTACAGAATATCAGAAAAGGTAATAATGTAGGTGATTTTAAAAGACAATGTAAATTGTTTTCTTTTAAAACAAAGGGCAATTAAAAATAAGTTATACAATATATTGTTGTATTCGTAACATATACATTTTTATATAACATGATACATATACATGTATATGTATGTTATTAATAAGAGCAGAAAGATGAGAAAGAAAATGGAGATATGCCGGGCGCGGTGGCTCAAGCCTGTAATCCCAGCACTTTGGGAGGCCGAGGCGGGTGGATCACGAGGTCAAGAGATCGAGACCATCTTGGTCCACATGGTGAAACCCATCTCTACTAAAAATAGAAAAAATTAGCTGGCCATGGTGGCGCGTGCCTGTAATCCCAGCTACTCAGGAGGCTGAGGCAGGAGAATTGCCTGAACCCATGAAGCAGAGGTTGTGGTAAGCCGAGATGGCGCCATTGCACTCCAGCCTGGGTAACAAGAGTGAAACTCCATCTCAAAAAAAAAAAAAAAGAGAAGAAAAAGAAAATGGAGATATATGGAAACAAGAATATTGCAACAAATATGCAAATCGAACACAAGATTTTCTTTTCTATGGATTTGTGGCAATAAAAACCTTCATAGAAACATAACAACAATAAATGCAGCATATTTGTTAAATATTGTGGCCCACATCAAAATGACAAACTTACTTTGCAATATAGAATTGATTAGATGTAATTTTCTTATCATAAAATAAATGTGAATATTATGTAGCATTACACAAATGCTTGTAAATTATAAAGTGTGAAAAATAACCTGCAAATTAAAATATACCTGAAAAATACAATAAAAACATAGCCGTAACTCATTTTGCTCAAATCATGGGATTTCAGTGTGTTCATATGTGGTGGGGCATGTCTGAATTAGAATCCTAGTCCTGAGATTGATTAGACTGATATTATTGCTCATGTAACAAAGTCTCCCTCTCTTTCCTCATCTATAAAATATAGGTAGTAATAGTCTCAACACATTAAAATGTTGTAATAATAAGTTAACATTATTTGAAAAGAACCTTCCAAGTATGCCTTTCAGCTTTACTGATTTATTTCAATTGCAATAACAAATAATGCAAAGCCGGTTTCTTTCTTCTATTAATGGCATCACTTCCCCTTAGATTCCAAGCTTCAAAGCTGGGATCGGTTTTTGATTCAGACTACTTCCTCATTCGATTTATCTTTCACTAGATTAATTTTTATTTGGCAACCTATGCAATGTAATTTCCATTTTCATTGCTGAAACTGTATAGGACATTATAGTATTATACTATAATTAGCAATTAATCGACAGTTATTATTTACTAATTACTTTATACAGATGTTAATAATACATTAATTAACTTTCTAATTATTTCAAAGACCATTTTTTTTCTTTTCCAGTTCTGGTTTGGCAAATTGGCACACACATTTTCTGGCTACACAATAATGTGCTAAGGAATATTTAAGCACTTCTTCATGAACATACGAATTTATATTCTTATGGTACAACAAGATATGTGTGGAGTAAAATATATATAAACATTAGCTTCAACAAAAAAGCACAAGATGCAAAAGGATTTTTTTCACAGAATTTTTCCACAGAATGGTCTCACTGGCAAGAGAGAATCCTATCACCTGTTACTTTCATTAAAACAACTTCAGCAACAGTTAGGCAGCATGGTACCTCTTTTACTTTAATTTATCCTAAAACAATTCTGAAGTTAATCTTTTCAATTGCTATTTTAATCATATTACTAACTCGCTAAATAACGATCGAAGGCTTCCTATGCTACTGAATAGCATATTTATTCATTAAGTAGACATTAGAGTACATTGCTGCATCTTCCATTTATGTAGTAACTTACTTTTCTTAAACAGATAATCAACATTTTATGTAATAAATTTATCCATTCCAATTTATTGTTATCATCAGGATGTTTAAAGCTTATGTTTGTAATGCAGTTTTGTTTGAGGCAAACAAATCTTTATCTTACCTCAATTTTATAAAATGACTTTCAACTATTTTCTTTTAAAAAAATTACTTTTCGTATATCCATACTTCCATATAGATTCCAGAAGCCACATACATATAGAGAAAGTTTTTTTTTTTTTACTACAAACAGCTTGATGAGCATTTGGTTAGAAGTTGTGAGTTCAAAATTCTGGTTCATAATTTATTTTTAATAGACTTTATTTTTTAGTGCAGTTTTAGGTTCAGAGCAAATTTGAATGAGAGTTACAGAGATTTCCCACCTAGTATAGCCTCCCCTATTACCAACGTTTCCTACCAAAGTGATACATTTGTTACAATTAATGAACCTGCATTTAAACATCATTATTACCTAGAGTCCATGGTTTACACTAGAGATCTTTCTTGGTGATATACACTTAATGGGTTTGAAAAAAATACATTGGGATGAATTCACTGTTATAGTATCATATAGTTTCACTGCTCTAATAATCCTCTGTGCTCCACCTGCTTATCCCTCTCTCCCCCTTCATCCAATTTTGTATATGTTTTTAAAAATATTAACAACTTAATATTTAATTCAAATTAAAATTCAACATATATTCAAATGTCACTTTATGGAAGATTTTCTGATTAATACATTAGATTTTTTGTTCTTTTATATCATTTAAAACTTTTATTCAATAATTACAGTTATTTAGCAACTTTTTGTGAAACATATTCTATGTGATTGTTAATGGTATAAAAATAAAAATAGACTCAGTTCCTCAGGTAACTAGACTACTTTACTCCAAAAAGATGGCTTCATACTATGTAAATGGAGCAGATAGTCTACTGGTCATGTCTGTATATCATATCCACAACTTAAACACTTTCTTGTTAAGATTTTTCTTGTCAGATAAATATACCTAAATTATTCTTCAAATGCAGATCTGTTACTCATAGTAAACACAAATAGCACCCATGCAGAAATAATAAACCCATTCTTATTTCCTTGTAGTAACTCTTACTTCATATATATATTGCACTTTTATATACTTATCAGTACACATCCTCTGTTGTATATCATGTAAAATACCTGGGTTTCAGCGAACTGAATGATTTTTGATTCAGATTACTTTCTCTGTCTTCTAGTAAAACAGTTGTCACGTCTTTGCTTTTGCAAAAGAAATGCAAAGGCCTTTTTCTTTAAAGTAACTAACTTTTGGGGTTATGTATATTCAATAAAGAATTCTTAGCTTAGACCACATCTCTTTTTATTGGTACCACTGACAAGCTCTAACTTTAAACAATTGTATTGATAAGTCCGATGTTAAAGCCCCAGTGAAAGCTGCTATAAACAACACATGCATTGCACAGAATACTTAGATATCATTTTTTGAGAAATTGTAACATATTTAATAAAAGAAAAAGAGAAACTAGACATTTTATAAAATATAACAGAGAATATCAATATTTTTAGAATGACTACCAAATTTTAAACTTTAAATAGTATCCTGAGTCATTACAATTCCTGGAACCAAAAAAAATGTGAAAAACATGAATGTCAATGATTTCAGGTCAAAAAGTAATTCAAATATGTAAAATTCCAAATTTGTAGATATTTTAGGATTTTGTTAAATACAATTTTTTGGATCTTATTTCAATTATACGTATTTGTATAAATGATGTATGACTATAAGTAAGTCTAAATAAGTAAAAATGAACTTGTACAATCTCTATAAAATAAAAATCCTAACTAGTAAGAAAGCATTGTGCACTAGTTTAATTATCACTGTGTTAACTTTACTTTTGGTACATGATATGTCATATTTTACAATCTCTGGCATAGACAAAGCAAAGAAGATGATAAATAGATTATAGATAGATTGATAGGTAGATAGATACATAGATATATACATACATACAGGCACACATACATAAATACATACATACATACATGCATATAAACAGGTGTCCCAAACCTCTGGACCATGAAAAGTTAGCTGTCTGTGGTCTGTTAGGAACCTGGCCTCAAAGCAAGGAGTGAGTGGTGGGTGAGCAAGTGAAACTTCATATTTTACCTTTTACAACTCATATGTATCAACTTTTTTACCTGAGCTTTTGGCGTCATGTCTAAGTAATTCTGGCCAAAAGTAAGAGCTTATTTTTTTCTAACAATTGTATTCTTTTCACTCTTACCGTTAGCTGTGTGTCAAGCATCCTTCTTACATTTCTGTGATTGTTTCTCTGTGACTGTCTCCAGGATTAATTATGGTTAAGTTTATTAGCCTTTCATAGCAACACTAACTGATTAATCCTTTCCACTAAGTCCTTTGTTCTAAGTGAAGTAATTTATTTCATGACACAGAAATAATTGGACCTTAACTCTAAGAAATTTTTATAGATTTAGTGATTATTATAACTAATGGGTGTGACCATAGTATACTTGATTTGGTCGATGGTATAACACTGAGCTTAATTGGTATTTATAGCTGAAAGCACTTCTGAAATTTGACTTTGACTTTTTGGGGATTAGAAGCAATGGCATTTTCAAACCTACAAGTTGCCAAAATCATGGGCTATTTTTAGTCTTCATTTATTTTTGCTTTCAAACTAGCCAATTATTTCCTGAACACATTTATTTCTTGTATACCCTTGTATTATTTTGCCAATTATAACCACAGAAATCACATCATAGTATGAGATTTCTATTCCCAAATCTTTCTCCTAGAGCTACAATATATTACATACCTGATGTGCTTTCCAAGCTCCCAAAGACAAATATTTGTCAAATAATTTGCCAGTATGTAAATAGTCTTATTATATTTCCTGTCGTAACAATTTCTATATAGAACACCCTTCTCGCACACTCTTTATTTTTTTATGATAATAAAATTTGTGTATTAAACAAAATATATCAAATTATATTGCAGTAACAACAAAGAGAAAAATCTTAGTAGTTTATAATAAACAAAGTCTGCCTTACATAAAATACACTCATTGAAGTTGAACTGGGTGGTCTAACCTACATACTCCCCTCCAGAGGTCAGGCTGACACAACGAATCATCTGAAATACCCCTAATCCTGCTTTGAGCCGGCTATTGGCTACCACAAATGGATAATGAGTAAATAATAGACATAGAGATTATAATGTTTCTACTTTTATATAGAGAGTGATGGTAAAAATGAGTCCTCCATCCTTCTAAAAGAAGGTAAAAAGTAGAAGAGAAAAGGAACAAAATAGGCAGCATATTTAGAAAGTGCTCAAATAAATGATAAACATGACCTGATAAAAGGGTAACTTTGGTAAATTTAAATAGAATAAATGTTTTAGATAAGAATAAAATATTTTTGGATTGTATAACTTAACCTAATAATAAGACCTAAATACAAATGACCTATATGAACTACAATACTTTCTTTTAAAAGTAAAATGGATAAAAAATATACCATGGAATTATTAGCTAGAAGAAAGTGGAGGTTACTTAAAGGAAAACACATTATTAGAGACAAAGAGATCACCTTCTGTAAATTATAGGTCTAATTTAACATGAGACAAATTAGACTTTATGTTTCCATAAAATAATATAACCAAATAAGGAGCTAGTAAAACCTAATAAGAAGATAATGACATAAGAAAATTGCATACTAATATTATCCCGGAATATAAAATCAAAGTTACCCAAATCAAAAAGGAAGAAGCTATATTGTCCTTTTTTGCACATCATATGCACTTATATTTGGAAAAACCTAAAGATTCCACCAAAAAATTGTTAGAACTGCTAAACAAATTCAGCACAGTGGCAGGATACAGAATCAACATACAAAAATGAGTAGCATTCCTATATGCCAACAGTGAATCACTTGAAAAAACAAATTAAGAAAGTAATCCCATTTACAATAGTGACAAAATACAATATTTGGGAATGAACCAAAAATTAAAAGATATCTACAATTAAAACTATAAAACATTGATGAGAACATCAAAAAATTGAGAGATATTTTATGTTTATGTACTAGAAGAATCAATATTGTTAAAATGTTTGTATTAGTTTGTTTTCATGCTGCTGATTAAAACATACCAGAGACTACGCAATTTACAGAAGAAAGAGATTAATTGAATTTACAGTTACACATGATTGGGGTTCCCTCAAAATCATGGTGGGAATTGAAAGTCATGTTGCACATGGTTGCAGACAAGAGAAGAGAGCTTGTGCATGGAAACTCCCTTTTTGTAAAAGTGTCAGATGTTATGAGACTTACTCACTTTCATGAGAAGAGCACAGGAAAGACCTGCTCCCATGATTCAATTGTATCTCACTGGGTCCTTCCCACATGATATTTGGATGGGGACACAGCCAAACAACATCATTCTGCACCTGGCGTCTCCCACATGTCCTTGAATTTTGAAACCAATCATGCTTGCAGAGAACAGTATTTTATATCCTAATATTAGTGCTGAAGATGAATGTCCTAATGCTTCACTTAAAAGAAACAATGACAGAATGGATTAGAAAAAATCACAAAACAAATACCTGCTGTCTTCAGAAGACTCACATAACATGGAAGTATTCATTATAACCTCAAGTTGAAGTGAAAAAAAGGATATTCCACATAAATGGAACAAAAAGCAAGCAGAAGTGGCTATTCTTATACCATAAAAAACAGACTTCAAAGCAACAGTAAGAAAAAAAAAGACAAAGAAGGTCATTACATAATGATAAAAGGATGAATTCAGCAAGAAAATATTACAATCATAAATTTATATTTACCTCACACTGGAACTTGTATATTCACAAAAATTTACTACTACATCAACAATATGAGGTAGACAGAAACATAATAATAGTAGGAGACTTCAGTACACTGCTAACAGCACTGAACAGTCTATCAAAACTGAAAGCCAACAAATAAAAAAATGGACTTAAATGATTGCTGAGTTTTGAGGTGCAGACCCAGGCTTGCCTGACAGATAAATAAGGTACACTGACACAGATATTTTCCCTGTCAGTCCAGCTCAGGGTCTGGGCCACTCACTAATACCAAGAAGGATTTGGAAAAGAGCAGCTGTGGCCTTCGCCAGCCAACAAAGTTCACATTTATTTAGTACACATTAAATGATAAAGGTCTTGAGTAAACACCACTAGAGGGTAATTGACATTGCTGACCTCCTGAGTAGACAGAAATCATGCACACCTTGATAATCAGATTGGTCTTAAGATCACATGATTAAACAAGCTATTTAGATATACTCTTCTAAATTTCTATGTATCTATGCCCTAAGCTTTTAAGAGAATTCAGCTGCCTTCAGCCAAACCTTGTACTGAAGCTATGCAAACTTGCTGGACTTCCAAGAGTTTGTGACTATTTCCTATAATTATCTTTATAATTTTTCCTCTAAATTTTTCTCATCCCCTGTTGTTTTGTCATATGACCAGAGTTAATTTTCAGGTTCCTTCTCATCTGACAAGGCAATTTCTTGAAACTATTCTTGAATTTATGTTCAATTTGACTGTTCTCTCTCTCTCTCTCTCTCTCTCTCTCTCTCTCTCTCTCTCTCTCTCTCTCTCTCTCTTTCTGTCTCTCTCAATTCTCTGTAAGGATATTTCTGGTTTTTGCATCTGGCTTTATTGATGGAAGAGTACAGATTTGTGTGCAACAACAGGTCTGTCATTCAAGGCAGCCATTGCTCTTATCCAGTTTTGCATTCTAGCAAATAACATAAGACAACATGAGTTTAATTAGAAATATTATTTTCCAATAAAGGAGTGACATGTAGTGTTACTTGGCAACTCAGTCCAATTTGTGCTGTTACTTAGTCCAAAGTATGTTAATTCCTCCTAGTCAAGCAGTTGCATCATTAGAGGCTGGGAAGGAAGTGTCCACCTAAGTAACAGGCAGAAAAAAGGCACATTAGAAGACAGGCTCCATAGACTGTAGCAGATACAGGTTGCAGGCAGAGTGAGAGAGTTAAAAGGGAGCAAATTATCTGGAATGAATGGTGTCTGTGTATGGAGCAGGTTTCCCTCCAGCTCCTGTGTTGTCTTCTTCAGCATTACCCAGCTAATGTTTGGGGCATATGTCGTCTGAGAAAGCCTCATCATCCAGGGTTGTGGGTCTATTAGGGTTAGTTTCTGCATGTCTGGTACCAGATTGGGTCCTAACCACACCACAGTAATGTTTGATGCATCGTGCTGGAATCCAAAGAGGACCTGAGGGGGTGTGAACACAAGCATATCCTCTTCCCTATGTTAGCAATGTTAGCAAATTATTTGGACCACACCATTCATTACTGTTTATATCCTTCCATAAAACTGTAGGTCTTACATCTTGAGAGGTTTTAGCAAAGTGCTTTTCTACAGCTAATTAAAATTTATCATCTAAATTTCAGAAATTAAGGGTACATAAAGCTTGTGCTAGAAGTGTTCCAGGGTCCTTACTCATACTCCCCCTTTTTTGTTTTTTGAGCATATTTTTAAGGGTGGACTGAGCACATTCTACTATGGCCTGTCCTTGGGCGTTATATGGGAGTCCTGTGGAAGGAATGGGATGCACATGTGCCAAAATAGTTGAAATTGTGAGCTCCCATAGGCTGGATTATCAGTTTTAATTTTTGTGGGCTGCACTGTAAACACAAACGTTAAAAGAAGATGTTTAATGACATATTAAGTGGATTATCCAGGAAGAGCAAGTGCACTTATTAGATGAGTGTTGGTATCAATTGATACGTGTACATATCTAAGTTTTCCAAATTCAGGGATGTGTGTAACATCTGTTTGCCATAACTGATTAGGTTCTGGTACTCTGGGGTGCATTCTGGTAAGTGAAGTAACTCAGTAGTGGAAAACCAAAGACCATTTCTTCTCCTCCATCTTAAACTCTTTGTAGGCCAGGCATGGTGGGTCATTCCTGTAATCCCAGCACTTTGGGAGGCCAAGGCGGACAGATCACAAGGTTCCAAACCAGCTTGACTAATGTAGTGAAATCTCATTTCTATTTTTTTTATAAGATTTAAGAAGTTAGCTGGGTATGGTGGCATGTGCCTATAATCCCAGCTACTCAGGAGGCTGAGGCAGGAGAATCTTTTGAATCCAGGAGGCAAAGGTTGTAGTGAGCCAAGATCACATCACTGTACTCTAGCCTGTGTGACAGAACAAGACTCCATCTCAAAACAAAAAACAAAAAAGAAAAACTATTTGTAACTCACAATTTAATAAACTATAGTTCTGTAAACTAAAATGCAGTGTTATAAAATTATATCTGATTCCCACTGACCCCCAAGTACTTAGAAATGTACTGTCTTCTAAACTTTCATTGTAAAACATGTGTTTGCAAATGTTCAGTAAGCATTAACTCACATATACCCTAGGATGTAATATTACAAATCAATTGTCTAACCAAAGTCTTGCCTTATGTTGCTCATTTAATCAGGTAAAACACATCACTTTTAGGGAATAAAAGTTTGCCATATGTTACAGCCAAAGCCTGCAAAGTCTTTTCTGGAAAACTGGCTATGTGGCTTACGGCTTATAGTCTTTGCAAGTAGTAAGGCAAGTAATGTCTTGGTAGGGTAAGAACCTTGAATTAAGTTTTTAATTAAGAACCTTAAATTCCTTGAAAAGCAAGGAATTCACCCAAAAGTATAGGTTTTAAAGGTAGAACCTAGTAGAGCAGCTTAAGATTAATTTCCAAGCAAATCTTAGAAGCTTTTTAAAGTCCAAAACAGCATTTCTTATGAAACATTTTAGACAGTAGTTGAATTTATAGTTTTGGTATTATTCTATACTATGAGACTTGACTTGCTAAAGCAAACCTAAGAAAGTATATATGACTAATTAACATTCTTATTGCATTCATAAAAGCAATACCAACAATGTAATTGTGGCAGTTTTTTAAAATTTTAGTTTTTGTATCAGGAAGAGTATTTTTGTGTTATCATTATGATCATAGATGAGGAAGATGTGAGGAAAAATAGTTAGACTTTAAAATGGGTAAAAACTATTACTGCAACCCACTGGAGAATCATTTGAAGTAATCTCTGAAGCTCTTTTGCAATTCTGCACATTGTGAAAAAAGGAAAATGCGTGCGGTTCTTTTCCATAAATGTGAAAATAAATTTTGCACAATGGCATACAGCTGATTGTTGTAGTGTGAATATTGACAAGTTTCCCTCTATTTGTAAATTTATTTAAGTATTCTTTTTGCTTGTCTTCAACATCATTAATGAGTTAATAATGTTGAAGACAAGCAAAAAGAATCTGTCATTTGTGTTTTGCAAAGAAGGGAGAAATTAAATTTTTTCTTTGACGTGTTAAACATCAAGATATATTAATAATGTCAACAGTCTTTTAAGAAAATAAGAATGCGACCTATCTCAGAAACTTATTATCTGTGAAGGCATAAAAAAATGTGCTCAGATTTTCAAGGAATAAGAAAATCTATTTAAAATGAAGACTTAAATTAGTTTACCTTAATATAATATCACTTGTACAGCAGAGAAATTATTTAAAATACAATGAAAGCTAAATAATTCTTTGTATAATTCTAAATTTAAAAGGTAATTATTTCAAAATCTAAGATACTAGATAAAATGAGAATGTAATGATATAATCTATCGTATTATAACTTGTTAACAAATATTAGAAGGATAATCCAAATATATAATGATTATAGAGGATTAAAAAACACTATAAATTTTGACAATAAAAATAGGTAATATATTAATAGTCTTAAAATGCATTAACCTGGTCAGATATTTGTATAATACAATAATATTGCATAATATAAGATAAATAAAATGTAGTTCAATTACTAACAACAGAGTGTATTTTACACAATGTCTAAGAATAGCCTAGTATAAAAAAAATGTGTTAGATGATAAAAGTGGAATTTGCAATTTGCAGTCAATGAGCAAAAGATTAATTTTCAACAAAATATTTTTAGAGCACTAATAATTTTGGAATAAATGAATAAATATAGACTCTATTTTGCACTATTCTGAAGAGCAGCCTTAATATTGCTGTGTTTGGCTTCTTTTTTTTTTTTTTTTTTTTTTTTACAGAGTCTTTCTCTGTTGCCCAGGCTGGAGTGCAGTGGAGTGATCTTGGCTCACTGCAACCTCTGCTTCCTAGGTTCAAGCAGTTCTCTTGCCTCAGCCTCCCAAGTATCTGGGATTACAAGCCCCCACCATCACTCCCAGCTAATTTTTGTATTTTTAGTAGAGACAAAGTTTCACCATATTGGCCAGGCTGGTCTCCAACTACTGACCTCAGGTGATCTGCCCACCTTGGCCTCCCAAAGTGCTGGGATTACAGGTGTGAGCTACAACACCCAGCTGTATTTGACATTCTGGTGATGCCTACTCTAGTAGGCAATCTTGTGATGGATATCTGTCACTATATTATTCCAAAATAAATTTTAGATGTGTTAAACCTTTAAAATTAAGGTGCAAAACCACAGAAGATTTGGAAAACTATGAAAAAAATACATAACTAATTTTGTGGTAGGAAAGTAATTGAAAAACATGTTAGTACTAAAACTGAAAAGAAAAATGGAAAAAATTTAAACAAGATTTTAGCAAATGAAAATAACAAACAAACAAAAAAAACCTTCTGCGAGTTTGAAGGGAGATGAATGATAACAATTTCAAACATACGAGAAAAGTTGTAATATTTTATATGCAAATGTATCTCTAAATAATCTTTATTAAAATTAAAATCCTCTGTGTGCATATTGTTTATTTGCTGTCCCAATACTATAAGTTGCATATTGAAGATATTCAATATGTTTGTTTAATTTCACATTAAATAAGTAAAAAAGATATACATCCAAAATAGAGCAATAGAAGAAGTATGTTAACCTTAAATTTGCAAAGAATAATTCCAAATTTCCAATAAGCAAATAATATATCTTAAGTATTACTTCTGCCCTAAGAAATGGAGACCAATAGATATCTTTCTCTCATTTATCTAGTTTTTGAAATTGAAATGAACCTGTTGCTTAGATTTCATGGAAATAGTTATAGTGTGCAGTAGTAAGAACAGAATAAGTTAGTGCATACTTCCTGGAAATGTAAAGTTACAGTAGGCATCGAATTTAAGAAAAGGTCACAACAAGAAGTTCAATAATTACATTGCCAATAATTTATATTTAAAACATAATATGTTTGTAAATTTATGTATATGAATATATTCTAAACAGAGCAACCAAAATTATAAGTCATAGAAATGTCTAAAATATAGGGCTACTAAAATTAATTATAGCATATCCACACAATGGAGTTGCATTTATTTATTAAAATTACAGTTCAGATGTACATATAGAAATGAAATAGAATAGAAGTAGAATCCCAAAGGGGGGGGAGGGAGAGAGAGAGAGAGAGAGTGTGTGTGTGTGTGTGTGTGTGTGTGTGTGCTTGTACATAGGTAGTAGTAAAATAAAAATATATTTGTATCACACATTTTTCTAGCATTCCAAGAAGATCTTAAAAAACTAAACAATCTTTGCACAAAAATGTGAAAAGAGAAATATAAGCTTATGGATTGATTTTGATTTTAAAGGAGTACATGGCACACACCTTTCCAACAGACCCCTTCCCCCGCTTTGTTCCACCAAAAGGTATTCTCATGGGTTATGTATTTGTTCTCTTGAACTAGATGTAGGTTATGACAATTGAATCATAATTGACTTGAACCCTGAGTTCATTTTCTTATCTATTTTGCAGTGCCTATTTGTATGTTTGGTTATAAAATAAATTGTGTCCCTAAGTATCTAACCATAAATTTCCTATTACTTTCCTATTACTATTTCCTAGTAACCACCTCTTCCTATTACTTCTTCCTGTAGGCAGGAAGAAGCAAGGCTGCCCTGTCTCACTATTTCTTCAACAAGGTTATTTAAGTACAACCATATATTCCAATAATGTGTATTGAATTTTATTGAGTGCTTTAAATCAATTATATTAAGTTCATCACAAGTTTTTCTACTATAACCTTTTAGAGTGGTGAATTACCTATATCATCACAAGATTTTTCTCCTGTCATCTTTTAGAATATTTTGTTATGTAAATGGATATTTTAATATTAAGATATTTGTAAATTTGTGAAAATAAGTCTTTCTCCACTATTATTTTCTATTTTTACATTTTAAAAACTGCTAAATTGTTTGTTAATATTTAATTTGGGATACCTAAAAATGAGAATGGCTGATATTTTTTTCTTGCACTGATTTTGTTTAGATTTACATCATTTAATATACCCTTCATCAGCAAATTGCATAGGATTTTCTCATTTTCTTGTTAGATTTTATGCTATGACCCAGTCAGAACAGAGAAGAGACCCCAATTACTTTCTTGCTAAGAATGACAATTTTTTTTTTGCTAATCAAGAACTCTTACGACATGATCTAAAAAACGTATATAAAGTAACTTTAGAGTCAGTCTATATTTTAAACCAAACTGTGACCAATATTTGAACTAATTATAGTCTGTGTGTCTTTTTATTCCTCTCCTCTCCAAGGGCAGATGACTTACCAATAACTCTCCTTTCCCTATATTTTAATTAATTTATGTATTTTTGTATATACAAGCTCACTTTTTAAAAAGTGTATGTTAACATTTGCCTTAATACTTTCTATAATTGCTTAACCTTTAAAAGGTTACTATCACTAGTAAAGACTGAAATTTTTTATTTTTTCATATTTAATTATTCTATCTACTAACAGACAATGTATTTAAAAAATGTACTACATATTTAAGAAGAGTAAATGGGTGCAGTCATATCCTTATATTACATATTGTTAAAATCACAAAATGTAATCTCCTAAATATTTAAATGTGCATTCTGTTAAGGATTCAAAAAATATAAAATTTTCTATATAATGATCATTATACAAAAGCACAATACATTGGTACACCCATCACATAGACTGATTGTATATGTTCTTGCTTGCCTAAAGGGAAACATGAAACACTGGATTGTCAAAAAGCCAAAAGATACTTATATTTTACAGTTCCTATGTGATTTTTATATTTTTGTAGCAATATGTACAGTTGGAAAAACAACTCTAAAATTTTTATGGAATCAATAAAAATATTATGGCATATGAAAATATTTGATTTACTTACAAAATGTTCTGACTGAATTCTATGCACAAGTGAACTTGACATACACTTATTTAAAAAGAAAAGGCTGAAAAATTGTAATAAAAAGAACGCCTTACTATTTATTTCCTTCTCATTGTGTTTCCATAACTATTACCTGTAAGAATTCATAATCTTCTACCCATCCAAGATCTATCTTAGACAATCTTAATTGTTGCAATAGGGTAAGCAGGGGGCTGATTGCTAGATTGACAGGTAAGCTTACTTGCATAGAGCAGGGTTACCACAAGCAAGACACTGTTCAGACCACAGTAATTAAGCCTACTCCCTTGTAAATGGAAACAGGCAATAAAAGGAAATGATTTATTGCTTGTTTGACTTCACAACATATTAACTATTGAATGTCATGGGTTTTCTACATATTCTTTTAATCAGCTACGGAGGCTTCATTCTTCATTTTTAGAAAGCCATTTTTTTCATTTTCTTATTATCATCATTAAAACTCATCTTTCATATGTTTTAAAGAGTGTAAAACTTAACCAACATAACAGCTAACAGGTTAGTCTACCACAGTTTCTTGGATATGACAGAAGACCCAAGGACTTTGCAAATGCCAACAGAAATAAACCCAAGTGGTACCCAGTGATGCAGTAAACTGTATTAAAAGAGAGGAACTGAGAGTCTACCAAATCCCAATCTTTATCCAGAACACTAAGAAGGGCCGTTAGTTTTTCCAAAGAGAGACACTATCTCTGCCTTCCAAGGCTGCTGGCAAACTTGCCCCTTGCTCTGGAGGAAGACACTATCTCTATCTTCCAAAGCTGTTTTCTATATAAATATCCTTAAAAAGATAGTCGAAAAAAGTTGATATTCAGTGCCTTTGGCTTACCAGACGTGAAGAAATCAAAAGATAATGGATAATTGCCTCCTAACAATTTATTATTTTTGATAATTTGTGTTTTTTCTCACATATTTTGAAATGTTTGTTAAAATCTCTCACTTAATTTGGGCATTTGCATATTTTATTGTTATATTCTGGGTATTTGCATGCTTTATGTTGGGAATTTGCATAGTATTGCGATATTCTGACAATGTTTTATGACCGTAATCTAGACATACAATTACAGTTTTAACGTGGATAAAACAGTTTTTCTCATACCTGTGCTACTAGCTTATTTGTAACCACCTTTCTCCCAGGAAGGTTAAAAAAAAGAGTAATTAAAATTTTTAAAAATATATATAGTATTTGCAAGGCTGTCCAATCTTTTGGCTTCCTGTGCCACATTGGAAGAAAAATTATCTTGGGCCACACATAAGATACACTAACACTGATAGCTAATGAGAAAAAAATAAATCACAAAAAATCCTCACAGTGCTTTAAGAAACAAATTTGTGTTGGGCCGCATTCAAAGCCATCCTGGTCCACATGCAGCCCCTGGGCCACAGATAGGACAAACTTATAGTATATGGTTCTAGAAGCTATTATGCTTTACATATTTTATGGGTTATGAAATGAAAGCATATTGTAAATAATTTTGTATGTATTACATATAAATAGAAACTAACACTCAGAAAGACAACCATAATATATATGTTATCCCATAGCAATATTTGAGTTTTAATTTATTCTCAAACTGTTAATCTCAAACTTTTCTTTGTAAGAAAATTTCTTCAGGAAATAAATCATTTTTATCTTGTTCATAGCAAATCTTGGTTTTGATGATTATTTTTCTATCTGTGAAATATCAACATTTCTTTATGTTGGATCGTGACTACAACAATAGGTTTTTACAGCTTTTTTATAACAAGTTTTGGAGTAAGAAAATATTTGTCATTCTAACATTAAGAGCCTTGAAATAAATTATCAAACAACTCTAAGCCTCAGTTTCCTCAGATACTAATTTGGAATACATGCCATGAGGATACCTAAGGTTCTTGTATACATGTTTGAATGACATATAGTTTAATATGTGAGACATACTATACATTCAGTCAACAGTAGTTTACTACAATATATAAATCTCTATACCTAAAAAAAAAAGAGTCCAATATCTCCATTTAAAAAGCATTGACAAAATTTGGTTAAATAAAAACTTTATTTTCCAGAACACAAATTCACTTCGAGAGAGTTTGTTTGAAGCTATTAATATGATTTAAAACTGAATGACATCTTTCAGTTTTGTACCTGGGTTTCTAATACACCTGTGCATATCACACTAAGTATAATGGCTAACACATATTTTGCCTTCCTGTAGTAGGGGTATGGGGGCAAATGCATCTGAAATACATGTCATGCAAAAACTATCGGTATTTATGAGTTTAATGATCCCTCCAAAATGAGAACATATTCATTATTTTAATCTGTGTGTGCATTTTTATTAATTTATTTAAGAAATTGCTATGTAGACTTGCCCCACCTCAGCCATTAAACAGAAAAATAATAAAAATTAATTAATGTAGTCATTATGTTCTTATTCATAATGTACATTATACATGTCCAGTTGTAAAAATGCAATAAAATATTTCTTTTCAGGTAATTATTATAAGTGTGTCTATTCTTTTCAGTTGCTTTCTCAGGCATGCCAGCAACAATGTGTTTTAAAGTCTGCAAACACACAGAAATAAGTATTAGGGCTCTGCAAGGCAAGTTATTTGTCTGCACTTTATGCTAAACAGTTGATCATTCATTAGGGTACATCTGAAGCAATATCTGAAAATTTCACATAATTTTCAGTTAAATACATTTGTTTCCAAATTTTAACAAGTATAATATTAGACATTATAATTTTGGAACATATAAGTGAATGTTTTTCAAACAATTTCAATCAAATATAACTTTTCTTGCATTTTTTCTCTAGTGCCAGTTGAAAATGCATATGCTCTACCATCTCCATTAAATTCTCTTATTGATTAGAACATGAGATTGATATTGAAGCCAACCATTTTATCATCATAATAATTTGTGTTTGCATGGATCTTTTTATGTTTAAAACATGTTGCAGTTCTCAAAAATTTTCACATTATACGTTAGAGCAGGGTTTTAGTAATTTTAATAATCAGTAATTTAATTCTTGGGAAAGTAGACTGACAATGACAATATCAAAATAGAAGTGAGATAGAAGCAATAGGTAATTAAAATGGATCTTTCCTTAGTTCAGAAAGAAATACCCCTATATCTAGATTTATATGACTGCCACAGATTAAAAATGAACATCAGAAGCATTTTCAGAAATTATTTTTACGTAATTTAATTGCTTTCTACATTTATTCTGAAAAAATCATTAAATTAAGATGGTTATCCCAATATGATACTGCTGTAATTTAATTTTATTATTTATTTAGTTAACTTAAAAATGTTACTCGTCTGTAGACTACTTGTGTTAAGTCACATGAAAATTGTAATTTTATTTCTGTTTGTCAAAATATTTGAATTAGATAAAATATAATCAACAGAAGTTTTGCTAAACAGGTTTAAAATTTCCAGTTCATATATAATAGGAATGTAAACATATTTGATTTACTCTAATCAACTGGAGAATCTTAAATACAAAACATCTATAGATTATAAAATTTTTCAAGGAAGTAAAGAATTTCTTCATTTTGTATAGCATGTAGTACATAATATTGTGTCTGCTAATAGAGGCTCACAGACACATACTAACTAAACCTTGATGGATATGATTGGCACAATTCAAAATCAGTTTAATCATCATAGCATAAATAATATCAGAAATTAGATCTAAGCTTTTCTGGGCTGATATGATATCCCTAGGAAAGCAACATTCATAATTGCTTATTTTTTATTTTGTTTTTAACTTTTAAGTTCAGGGGTTATTGTGCAAGATGTGCAGGTGTGTTAAATAGGTAAATGTGCATCATGGGGGTTTGCAGCACATATTATTTTATCATCCTGATATTTAGACTAGTATCCATTCACTAAATAACTATTCCTGTTATTGTTAAATTGTTTGAGAAGTTGGTTAGCATGCCTGGCTAGAAAATATTTTTAATGGTAGTAGAATTCTGGTCTCAGGAAAAATATTTAGAATGTTTTGACATTATAATGATTTAACCTTTAGCGGCAATCTGAGGAAATATAATAAATGGAAGGGCTACCTATCAAAGTGTCTTAATGCACTGCGGGTAACCAGGACCTTTCATGATGTGACCTGTGAGGGTGTATTGTGTGTAATAATAGGGTAGAGGGGCAGATCTTTTGACCATGAGTTTATATGAAACTTTTGAAAGACTAGGGAAATATTACACCTCATTTGAATTGATCAGCACCTTCATATGTGGCCATTCAGACAATTGGTTTATTTTATTCCTATCTAATTATCAAGAAAATCTATCGGAAATGTGTTAGTCCTCTTCTCACAAAAGTTTACATAGTAAACTTTAAGTATTATATTTCCAGGGATCTGGCAAGTATCATTAGCATATCACAAATGAGGGAAATAAGGTTTGGAGATGTAATGTGACATATCCAAATCACTTAATTTCTGTAGTTTGTTGTTATTTCTACAGAGGCCTGTGGTCTGATACTTCTACATTTGAAGAAGTGAAAGTGGTGAATAAGGGGTAGTGAAAGGATAAGATGACAAAACAGTTTGACTAATTTCCCTCAATCCTTTGAGATAAATAATGAACTATTTTTCTTTATTTCTTTAACACCATCTCTATCCCACTTTAATTCCTCAACCATACCATACCACCTGGGTAATGGGTTCTCTTAATAATATCACAGTAGATATCTTTGAATTTCCACTTCATTTTGATTATTACATTATCCTGACAGTTTTGGTTTTCAAGATTTATGCAATGCATTATAAAGCATAAGTTCCATATTAGAGTCAAAGCTGCTAGTATAAATTGAATGAGTGTCTCATGTGTCTGAGAGAATAAGGGGCATTCAGGGACAAGTGTAGCTGTTTTAAACTCATCTCTCTTTTCTAATCCCTTGTTTTCTTGGTGAAAGGCTGGAAAGAAAGATAAGTAATTAAATGGTATTAGTATTTGAGTGTGTATCATTTGGCCATCACCTCTTTTGCCAGTTATAATAAAAATTATGGAAAGACAGAAGTTAGTAAGTTTCTTCCCGTCCCACTCGCTTTATGCTCAGCAAAACTGATCTAACTCATTGCACTTGATCTTTCTGTAGATAAATACAGACCAAAGGCGACCTTGCTGACTCAAGCTCAAACACTTGTCCCAAACATCAGTGGACATGGAGAAGAGTGAACTTACTCATTTTGGCATCTAGAAAGAGGGACTGGTGGCACATTCTTAATGTGCCTGGAACTGTGAATCACACACTTGTAGTTCCAGCAAATATATGAGCACCAGTCCCATATATCCTTTACAATTCTAACTAGGCAAGAGTAAAATCCATTTTCTGCAGCCTTTCAGAAACAGATATTTGAGTTTTTCCTACCTAATCTCAGCCTAACTATACCATCTTTCCTAAGTCCTTTGTAGCTCACCCTGATCCCATTCCAGCTTAGTATCTTAAGTGCAAGTCATTAAGCCCAATGGCCAAGTAGATCTCCTATGGGGAAGAAAACAATTAGCCCTGCCTCATAGACACCCACAAAAATTGCAAATAATTCACCAGTGACCCCCTAATCACGTATTGGAAATAAGAATCTGTCAATAACCCTTTCTTGAGGGAAAAGAGAAATGGTATAACTTATCTTCATGGTATTTCCTTCTTTAAAAGACTACCAGTGTCCCTATATCCCTACTGTAGTTCTCTTAAATTGGAAAAGGCAGGTGGGATAGAAATGCAATCACACTCCTGCTAAAATAGTGCTTCTCATCAGGCTCTGATCTCACAGCTTGCTGTTCTCTGAACTCAGAATGTAGGGTACTGATACTTTTTTATTCTGTTTTCAGCTATACTAGTCTCAGTCAAGTCTATAAAAGCTAGTCAATTTATTCAGCATAGCATCTTATTCTATCATGTTCCAAAAAATGTAATGCATTCTGTCATTAGAGTTCTAAGATATTGTTAAGGTAAATTTTACATATTCTTTATGAGTTGAGGCCAGGTGGGTGAAGAGCCTTGGATAGGAATAAGAAATATGCTTGCCATTTTTTTCCTTTTGTACGTTCTTCAGACTTCATTGATCAATAATCTCTTTCATCATGTTTAAACTTTGCCTTATGTTTCCTAGAAAGCAATCCTTCTTGTGAGGAATTATTTTGTGAAAAGCTGGGAAAGAATTGTCAGAATTTTCTCAAGATTTAGTGTGTAGTGTGTAAAGACTCAATACTTGTTATAAAGATATTCAAGAGAACTATTCAAAGGAGTCTGCTTCAGTGAGACTGAGGAAGAGAAAAACAGGATGGATACAGGAATCTATTTTAAAAAATCAATTTCATGATTTATAACAATGATTAATAGACCATAATTTTAAAAACAAGGTTTTGTTACATCTTAATAAATTTTAACATAATTTAAAGCACAACTGAAAGTTTCAGCCTCAGAAAATGTAATGATTTTTTTATGATTATATTGATATGGTTTAGTTGTTTCATTTACTCTAAATCTTATGTTAAAATGTGATCCCCATTGTTGGAGGTAGGGTTTCATGGGAGGTGTTTGGATTGTGGTAATATAGGGTAAAAACATTTGAAATCAATAACTTACATTTGACAACATACTCTTAGAATAACCCTGTATGGCAGAAACATCTGAGTATGTGTTCTGAGGCAGGAAATTTGGAGGTGGTCAATATTAAATTTATTTATTGTATACAAGAAACATTTGAGCCCCTGTCCCATCTCTTGGAACACAACCAATAGAGGATATTGGGGCAGTGAGTTTTGCACTGGATAGAGTTGTTTGCCAGGTGGATATCGTTAGCAGCCCACTGACACTGGATGGTAGGAAGGTGGATATCTTGTGTGGAGCACAGCCACTGGATCATTTTACTAGTCTAGCCTGCCACCACTGGACTCGCTTCCCTGTAAGTTCATAATAAAAACCTCATCACTAATCCATCAAAAAGTGGGCAAATGATATAAACAGACACTTCTCAGAAGAGCCCTCTTTCCAGGGGAGTGAATGGTTCTGTTTTGCTGGGGTTCCAGGTGTCACTAGGGTATGAAAAAAAAAAACCCAAAAACTCTTGCAGCTACCTTGGTGTCTCCTCAAACAGCTGCCTAGTTTCATGCTTGAAACCAGGGCCCAGGTGGTGTAGGCATATGAAAGAATCCCCTAGTCTGTGGATTGCAAAAATCGTGGGAAATGCGTAGTATCTAGGCCGGATAACACAGTCTCTTGAGGCTTCTTTTGGCTGGGAAAGGGAGGCCCCCTGTTCTTTGTGCTTTCTGGGTGAGGTGACAACCACCCTGCTTCTGCTCGTCCTCCGTGGGCAACTACCTAACAAGTCTGAGTGAGATAAACAGGATACCTCAGTTGGAAATGCAGAAATCACCTGCCTTCTAATCGCACCTACTTTTCAATCTTCAGTTAGTGTTCAATTGTGGAAATAAGCTCTGGGTTCCAGAAATCCATAATAGGTAGGATACAGATTTTAGTAGAAATTTTCTCTTCCTGAAGATGGAAATCGATTTCTTTCATATTCTGAGATAGTTCACATAGGGTTGGGGACAAACTGACCAGAAAATAATTTGGTTTCCTTCATGTAGGTGTCTTTCCTTTCTTTTGTTGCATATCATGGCATATTATATGGTTATTTCCACTTTAGAATGCAGGACACAGCAGGAAGCAGAATAATCACGTTAGAGTCAAGACATTCAGTCACATCTCTAAGCTAAACTAGAAAGATGGCATAATATCCTGACTTTATCACAGTGGTGGTACTTGCATATTTTTTAAGACATGATATTACTAGGAACATTCTTAAATATTTGAGAGGTTTTAATTCACATTTTTGGATGTCCATAAGGATAATTCTCTATATTCTTTCAAATTTTTCTTTTAATTGAGTAAATCACAATGTCTTTCAAATATTTTCCAACTATTTTACTCTGCAATATAAAATATGAAACCTTTGCTTTTTTTACCATTCTATCAGACAATTCTGGAATAGTTGACATTTTTCTTAATTCTTCATGAGGCATTTAATTTAACAGAAATATTTTAATTTGTTCTTATTTTTCACCAAAGATTTGTTTAGTAGTTAAACTTGCAAAGTTCACCAATGCAAGCTGAATGTGAACTGAAGAGTCAAGTGGTTCTCAATCTAGGGCAGTTTGTTCTCAAATAATACAAACAGAGCATCTCATGTATAAGTGGCTACAAAAAAATGACCTAAAATGGTAAAAATCATTTCATTTTTCAGGAACTGACAAAAGAAATCTCCAACGCACACTGGCAATGAATTACATAGGTAGATGGAACAAAACTCCACTGAATACTATTGTGCATATAGTATGAAAAATAGATTCACCACACAGAGTTGTGATATGTCAGTGAAAGAAATGTCCTCCAAAGCATGATTGTACAAAGCATGATTCACAGACTAGAAACATAGGTATCAGTTGGGAGTGTGTTAGAAATTCAGAATCTTATGCCTAACCTGAAACCTACTGCATCAGAATCTGGATTTTGTTAATGTTCAGTCTTCTCCTTTAAAAAAAAAACATTCCAGTATACATGATTTCATTCATAGTTTAGATGAAACTCTAACTTAGTGCACCTAATTAGCCAGGGATTCTTTCCAGTAATTTGGAAATGAATATTTGTTTTTAGTCTTCTATAAGAAGCCAAAGCTACATATTATTAATTTCTATAATTTGTATGGAAAATTTTCTACAAAAATTGATGTTTAATTTTTGTAGAAATGTTATACACTACATTATGTATACATTGTTATATTCAGTTTATAGTATATTATCAAAGATAGTGCTAATAATAAATATGGCCATTTTAATTACATGGCAATACTTTTTGACTGACAGAAAAATAATGAATGAAATACATTGGTGAAAGTTAGATTTGGTCTATATATGACCAGTGAGTATAGCAAAGTTTCAAAAGTGGAAACAAATACAATGAACAACAGCCAGGAAGAGAGATAAGAAAATGCTTCTAAAACACTGGAATGCATTGTAATAGGTTTTTTGAAAGAGTGGTCTAGGAGCCAGTGCATCAGAGTTGTTTTCATTAACTGTGATAAATACAAAGATTCTGTCTTCACCACTAAGCCTACTGAAGCAGTCTTTGGATGTAGAATCCCTGAATTCTGCATTTTACTTTCCCTGGTGATTTACATGCATATTAAATTTGTTAATCATTCATTCAACTTAAATAAAACATAGATTTATACAATCTATATTGTATATTGTATTATAGTTAACCTCTATCCTCTTTATTAATAGTTGATTGAAAAAGAATTAATATTCTCAGGCAAGTAATGATTCAAATATGTCTATAAAAATTCTTCAAGTGGTATAAAAAATACCACTTCAACAGACACTATAAGAGACTATCTAGTGACATTTTCCCTTTACCTAAATTCTGGTTTTTTTCCTACTGTTTTCACTTTATGAACTTTATGAGAATATACTGTTCTGTGAGTTCCTATTGGGAGAAGAGAGTAAATTGCCCGAGTTCCTTCCTTTTTATAGTAGTTACTATTTCACAACTGTGCCTTCAATTTGGATGAACACTGCAGGAAAGTTTTAGAGATGCACTACTCCTCTTAGACCAAATAGGTTTTAGAACTGCCACTTAAAAAGAGGAGAATAAACCTATGGAAACTTGGTTTTAGTTCCAACATTTTTGTCAATTAATGCAACATTGAGGAATATCATTTAACTCCGCTCAGCCCAATTTGAAACACAAAACAGCTAGACTAGAATATTCCTAATATTCTTTCCATTTCTAGAAGTCTGTAATTCCAAACAAATTATATTTAAACCTTAATTTTAACAAATATTATTTTAAAGAAACTAATAACAGTAACTCAATAGGAATTATTTCCTACAGTTTATAAACAACTAACTACAGAAGACTCTATTATGATAATTTATATTAAAAATTTATGATACAGACTTTTACAGATAACTCTCTCTGAGCAACATATTCACATCCAATTAATTATTTGGCTACACCACTAGTGGAAGTTTTTCTGCGATCAGAAATGTCAGATTCTCCCAATAGCAACATCTTTTGCAGTTTATAGGGAGCACAGATTTGCAACCTCACAACTATACATTCCCTGAAATGAGGATTGAGTTTCTTTATCTTTTAGTGGTTATGTATGTATTCAAGTTAAGTATCCCTCCAGTAATCTGGATCTATAGCTATTCTAAGTATAACATTTTAGCAAACTCCTTTCCAAATTCTTTAATTTTAGTTTTCCAAGTATTTTGCAAAATATGGTCAGTGGTCAGACACAGTTGTGTTGGAGTCACTGTAACTATAATTGATGTTAAATCAGGCTAGAATATGTTGGCGTCACCATTGAGGCCATTCACTACATATCTTATAATAAATCATATTTCAGTGTTACAGTTGATCTGAAAAGTGTTTAGAACACAAAAATTTGTTTTCCTTTAAGCCCTACAGAATGTCATCTCCTGGACCTCTTTTGCCTCATGTCTTACCATAGTCCCCATTGTACATCTGCCCAACCACCACTAACTCCTTGTGTTTCCTTGAAAATGCAGCACTTGGCCTGCCTTAGTCATATTATCATAGTTTCCATTGTCTGTAACAGTATTCTCCCAGAATGCCTAACTTGCTGTTTAAGTCACCATGTATGCAGTGAAAAGGGAACACTTCTACACTGCTGGTGGGAATGTAAACTAGTACAACCACTATGGAAAATTGTGTGGAAATTCCTTAAAAAACCAAAAGCAGAACTAGCATTTGATCCAGCAATCCCACTACTGGGTATAAATTGTGATATATATACCACATTTTGTGTGTGTGTGGATGGAGTAGTACTCAGCCATAAAAAAATGAATGAATTGATGGCATTCGCAGCAACCTGGATGAAATTGGAGACTATTATTCTAAGTGAAGTAACTCAGAAATAGAAAACCTAACATCGTATGTTCACATTTATACGTGGGAGCTAAGCTTTGAGAAAGCAAAGGCATAAGAATGATGCAATGAATTTTGGGGACTTGGAGGGAAAGGGTAGGATAAAAGACTACAAATTGGGGTTAGTGTATACTGCTTGGGTGGAGGGTGTACCAAAATCTCACAAATCACCACTAAAGAACTTACTCATGTAACCAAATACCACAAGTTTCCCAAAAACCTACAGAAATACAAAAAATTAAAGAAAAGAGACACCAGTATGATTTGAATTTGCGTTTCTGCCCAAATCTCAGGTTGAATTTTAATCCCCACTGTCGGAGGAGGGGCTTGGTAAGAGGTGAGGGCTTGGTAAGGGGTGTATTTTCACCTTGCTGTACTCATGATAGTGAATTCTCATGAAATCAGTTGTTTAAACATTTGTTTTTGTCTGGTTTATCAAAGATTATATGGTTGTAGATATGTTGATTTGCCCCGATGCCTCTGTTCTGTTTCATTGGTCCATTTCTCTGTTTTGGTACCAGTACCATGCTGTTTTGATTACTGTAGCCTTGTAGTATACTTTGAAGTCTGGTAGTGTGATGCCTCCCGCTGTGTTCTTTTTGCTTAGGATTGACTTGGCTACGCGGGCTCTCTTTTGGTTCCATATGAAGTTCAAGGTGGTTTTTTCCAGTTCTGTGAAGAAAGTCAATGGTAGCTTGATGGGGATAGCATTGATTCTGTAAATTACTTTGGGCAGTATAGCCATTTTCACAATATTGATTCTTCCTAACCATGAACATGGAATGTTTCTCCATCTGTTTGTGTCCTTTCTTATTTCGTTGAGCAGTTGTTTGTAGTTTTCCTCGAAGAGGTCCCTTATGTTCCTTGTAAGTTGTATTCCTAGGTATTTTATTCTCTTTGTAGCAATTGTGAATGGCAGTTCGTTCTTGATTTGGCTCTCTTTAAGTCTGTTATTGGTGTATAGGAATGCTTGTGATTTTTGCACATTGATTTTATATCCTGAGACTTTGATGAAGTTGCTTATCAGTTTCAGGAGCTTTGGGCTGAGGCGATGGGGTCTTCTAGATATACTATCATGTCATCTGCAAATAGAGACAATTTGGCTTCCTCCTTTCCTATTTGAATACCCTTTATTTCTTTTTCTTGCCTGATTGCTCTGGCTAGAACTTCCAGTACTATGTTGAATAGAAGTGGTGAGAGAGGGCATCCTTGTCTAATGCTGGATTTCAAAGGGAATGCTTCCAGTTTTTGCCCATTCGGTATGATATTGGCTGTTGGTTTGTCATAAATAGCTTTTATTATTTTGAGATACATTCCATCAATACCGAGTTTATTGAGGGTTTTTAGCATAAAGGGCTGTTGAATTTTGTCAAATGCCTTCTCTGCATCAATTGAGATTATCATGTGATTTTTGTTTTTGGTTCTGTTTATGTGGTGAATTACGTTTATAGACTTGCATATGTTGCACCAGCCTTGCATCCCCGGGATGAATCCTACTTGATCATGATGGATAAGCTTTTTGATGTGCTGTTGCAATCGGCTTGCCAATATTTTATTGAAGATTTTTGCATCTATGTTCATCATGGATATTGACTTGAAGTTTTCTTTTCTTGTTGAGTCTCTGCTGGGTTTTGGTATCAGGATGATGTTGGTCTCATAAAATGAATTGGAAAGGATTCCCTCTTTTTGGATTATTTGGAATAGTCTCAGAAGGAATTAAACTGCTGTCTATACTCTCCTTTGATCCTAATCACAGGAGTAACACAAAATATGAAATGCTAAGGCCAAACTAGTTTTCTAGGATTCATTAAGAAAAACATACAATTATGAAATAAAATAAGAAACATGGAAGGGGTGGATCTTATCATTTTAAATTTCCTATTTATATAATTAGCATAGTGCCAAGTACATGCTAAGAACTTAATAAATTATAGTGAATACATAAAGTAATGTTATTTTGTATATTGGAGAGATGTTGCAAGGAAACAAACATTTCCATTTCCTGTTTGTAGGGTCTTAAGTTTGAATAACTTTTTGTAGGAAAATTGGTGTTAATGATTACTGTTAAAATATATATATACTTGTTGACCAAAAAATTTTCTTTTACCTTTTATTCTACATAAATAGTTCACAAATGTAGACTTTTTTTGGCAACAAAGTATTGAAAACTTCATAAGTCATACCTTAAAAACTAGGGATTTATATATTTCTCAGGTAATTGGACATAAGCAATATTTAGTGTTGATAAATTAGTTCATAGTGCATACAGTTTCAAGATTTTCTCTCATTCTTTTCTGACATCATTAGTATCTTATATTTTTTTTCTTTGTACATGTTTCTTTATGATTTCAGTGTGCCCAACTCATCAACTCATCTGCACATGTACAGTCTGCATTCAAGATAGGAAGAAGGAGAATGGATAAGCAGCACACCGAATGCATCTATCAGAAAGTAAAGTATCTTATTGAAGATCTGCCCAACAGATTTTATGTTAAGTCTGATATTTAGAATGCAGTTACTTTAATGGCAAGAGAAGATCGAAAAGTACTTATCTGATGTTAAGCATTTATTCAATAATGTTTCCCACACTCATCGTTTCTGAAATATAAACATGCAAACCAACTAGTCATGTACAATCAATATCATAGTAAAAGAAAAAGCTAGAAAAACAGTTAAATAATTACCAATAAGACATTAATCAATTATCCTATCTCATGTACTGGAAAGGAAAGAGAGATAAGATTTGCCCCTTGTCAAGCATTTTAGATTTTGGGTGAACTGTCAAAGTGATCATATCTCTAGTTATTACAGTGGTAGAAAAGCTAAAACTAGGTGAAAAATGTAATATATTAAAATATGTAAAAGACAAATATCATATTAGTTATGTTTTAAAACATTTTTTAGCAAAACTGAAGGCATTCACATTTTAGCTCTTAAGAGTGTAAGCATTAAAATGATTTAAGAATTTGTGTGCCAGTGAAGTCTAGTCTTTGGTGTACAACCAAAGAACTGAGTGTTACTAGCTGCTAAACCTAGGATGCTGATGCAATTAATGAAGCAACAATCAACATACTTTTTTTCTGTCTTCATCTTCCTTATCCCCAGAACCTTTTCTTTCTTTCTTCATTTCTGTTAGCTAAGTTTTCTAGGTTAACATGCACGCCCATCTGCGTATTTTCCTCTCCCAGTTTTGATCAGTAGTATTTATCACATCTATATTTATGAACCAAACAGAACAAAGAGATATGTAACATTCTATTGCTACTGTTTTTAAAAATTAAAGCTTTTCTTCTCATGTATAAATATTTCAACCCATACTTAACTAGTCATAGAATGATAGATGTCTTAGTCCATATCTCAGAAACATAAAATTGATCGTAATCTGAGTCATAGTGCATTAGATCTGATTTATGTATCTCATTAAATATAGCTATAGCAGTACTTTTTTACTGCAAAGAACAGTTAATAGTAAACAAATTTACTTTGAAGAAATTTAGATTCTCTATAAATAACACTTCTATGATATTTCAGCATTTCTGCTTCAGTAATGCTAATTAACAGATCAGATCATGGTATGTGTTGAAATCTCTAACAAACAACTTGTTTAGCATTCTATGTCACAAATTAAAGCAATGCAAATAAGTTATAAAAATCTGTTAAAATCTCATTAAAATTCTGAAATCAAATAAGCCTAAGTTTGGGAAAAATATAATACAGGCTGGGCGCGGTGGCTCAAGCCTGTAATCCCAGCACTTTGGGAGGTTGAGGCAGGTGGATAACAAGGTCAAGAAATTGAGACCATTATGGTCAACATGGTGAAACCCTGTCTCTACTAAAAATACAAAAAATTAGCTGGGTATGGTGGTGCGTGCCTGTAATCCCAGCTACTCAGGAGGCTGAGGCAGGAGAATTGCCTGAACCCAGGAGGCGGAGGTTGCAGTGAGCCGAGATCGTGCCATTGCACTCTAGCCTGGGTAACAAGAGTGAAACTCCATCTAAAAAAAAAAACAAATGTATATATATATAGTACAAATATATCTGAAATCCAACTTTTCTGTATTTTTTAATGAAAAAATATGATCCTTATTAGAGTCATATAAATAATGTTGCAGGTTTTATTATTATTATTATTATTATCATTATTATTATTATACTTTAAGTTCTGGGACATGTGGAGAATGTACAGGTTTGTTACATAGATATACTTGTGCCATTGTGGTTTGCTGCACTCATCAATCTGTCATCTACATTAGGTATTTCTCCTAATGCTATTCCAGCCCTGGTTCCCAAACCCCAGACAGTCCCCAGTGTGTGATGCTTCCCTCCCAGATACAGCCCAGATATATGATATTCATTTATATCTGTTTAAGTACCAGTACCATGCTGTTTTAGTTACTGTAACCTTGTAGTATAGTTTGAAGTCAGGTAGTATGATGCTGAGATGATGGGGTA
Organism: Saguinus oedipus; assembly: GCA_031835075.1. NCBI lineage: Eukaryota > Metazoa > Chordata > Mammalia > Primates > Cebidae > Saguinus > Saguinus oedipus. The sequence goes on along the minus strand of CM063176.1, from coordinate 84,678,165 downwards.
TTCTAAATGTGCAATCATGTCATCTGCAAACAGAGATAATTTGACTTCCTTTTTTCCTATTTGAATATTCTTTATTTCTTTCTCTTACCTAATATCCCTGACCAGAACTTCCAAACTATGTAGAATAGGAGTGGTGAGAGAGAGCATCCTTGTCATGTGCCAGTTTTCAAAGGGAATGCTTTCAGCTTTTGACCATTCAGTATGATATTGACTGTGAGTTATAAATAGTTCCTATAATTTTGAGATATGTTCCATAAATATCTAGTTTATTAAGTGTTTTAGCATGAAGGAGTGTTGAATTTTATTGAAGGCCTTTTATGCATCTATTGAGATAATCATGTGGTTTTTAATCACTGGTTCTGTTTATGTGTTTCATTATGCTTACTGATTTGTGTGTCTTGAACCAGCTTTGCATCCCAGGGATGAAGCTGACTTGATAGTGGTGGCTAAGCTTTTTAATGTGCTGCTGGATTCAGTTTGCCAGTATTTTGTTGATTTTTGCATCAATGTTGAGCTATTGTTCTGAAATTTTCTTTTCTTGTTGTTTCTCTGCCAGGTTTTGCAATCAAGATGATGCTGGCCTCATAAAAGTAGTAAGGGATGAGTCCCTCTTTTTCTATTGTTTGGAATAATTTCAGAAGTAATGGTAGCAGCTTCTCTTTATGCATCTGGTAGAATTCGGCTCTTACTCTGTCTGGTCCCGGGCATTTTTTGGTTGGTAGGCAGTTAATTACTGCCTCAATTTCAGAACTTGTTACTGTTCTATTCAGGAATTCAATTTTTTCCTGAATTAGTCTTGGGAGAGTGTATATGTCCAGGAATTTATCAGTTTCTTCTAGATTTTCTAGTTTATTTGAATAAATGTGTTTATAGTATTCTCTTATGGTGGTTTGTATCTCTGTGGAATCATTGGTGATATACCCTTTATAATTTTTCATTGTATCTATTTGATTCTTCTCTCTTTTTGTCTTTATTAGTCTGACTAGTGGTCTATCTATTTTGTTAATCTTTTCAAAAAGCAAGCTCCTGGATTCACTGGTTTTCTGAAGGATTTTTTATACCTCTATCTCCTTCAGTTCTGCTCTGATCCTAGTTCTATCTTGTCTTTTCTTATATTTTGAATTTGTTGGCTCTTGTTATGATTTTCATTTGCTGAGGAGCGTTTTATTTTCAATTATGTGGTTGCTTTTAGAATAAGTGCTATGTGGTGTTGAGAATAATGTGTATTCTGTTGATTTGAGGTAGAGAGTTCTGCAGATGTCTATTAGGTCTGTTTGGTCTAGAGCTGAGTTCAAGTCCTGAATATCCTTGTTAATTTTCTGTCTCATTGATCTATGTAATACTGACAGTGGGTGTCAAAGTCTTCCACTATTATTGTGTGGGAGTCTAAGTCTCTTTCTAGGTCTTTAAGAACTTGCTTCATGATTCTGGGTGCTCCGTATCAGATGGGTATATATTTAGGATAATTAGCTCTTATTGTTGTACTGATTCCTTTACCATTATGTAATGCCTTCTTTGTCTTTGTTGGTTAAAAGTCTGTTTTATCAGAGACTATTTGCTTGGCAAACCTTCTTCCATCCCTATATTTTGAGCCTATGTGTGTCTTTGCACATGAAATTTTACAAGGAATTTTTAGTTGCAATAAAATCATACTTACCTAGTATGATAGCCATTGTCTTATGGTTCAAAAATATGTATTGTCTTTAGTTTTTTGGGGAGAGGGTACCTTATTTCACTATTCTTTCAATGTTGCATTTGGTAAAATGACTCACTTTGTCTAAAATAATGTTAGGAATATGACACATGAATATATCCAAACAGAGCCTATATGTTCTTGCATTGATCAGTTTGTTTTCTCTTGTGCTCCTGTGCACAGATATAAAAGTTTCATGTCTCAGATAGGGTGTGCTTTTTTTTTCTTTATCCCTGAAATGTTGAGACACATGGAACATATTTAGGGCAAATACACAGTGTGGGTATAAGTTTAACTGATCACTGTAGAATCTACTAGAGTCAAGCAGAGATACAGCTGAACCATTTTATGAACACAAAGTAAGTGGTTATGCTCTTAAGCCACTTATTTTCCAGGTTGTTCATTACATATCATTGCTAAAGCAAAAAGATAACATATACAAATGATTTGCATGCCAGGTTGGTAAATAAGGAAAACATTATGCATGATCAAAATAGTTCTTCAAATTTCTTCTTTCACTAAGAAAACACATTTTAGTTTTATGTAAACATCCTTGTAATATATTCACATGTGTATATATATGTGTATATATATATATATATATATATATATATATATATATATACATACACACACACATATGCATATGTATATTTATTTATTTATATAAATCTATATTCCAACAGTATATAAAATATTTCTTTGTAAACTGTAAATTTATAGTGCTGCATTTTAAACATCACTGGTGTTCAGCCAACAGTAGAAACTAGAAGTAATAAACACTGAAAGACGAACATGGTTTTGTCTCACAATAACTCTTGGGCATGTGTTTGTTTAGTAGGACTTCCTCCCTAATACAATGATTATAGTCCTCTTTTTCATTATCCTGTGATTTTGGTTGAATATTCATATAAGGATTTTCCTTATATGAATAACTCTGCAACTAATATAAGATCAGTACATATGTACCTATTTATTCATTGTGTTTTGAAATTTTTAATTAAACTACTTTAAATTTCATATGAAGCTCAAAAAGAGATGACATAGTCAAGATAATCCTAATCAAAAAGAACCAACCTGGAGGCATCACGCTACCTGATGTCAAACTATATTACAAGGCTACAGTAACCAAAAGAGCATGGTAATAGTACCAAAACAGATATACAGACCAATAGAACAGAACAGAGGCCTCAGAAATAACACCACACATCTGCAACCATCTGATCTTTGACAGATCTGACAAAAAGAAGCAATGGGGAAATGATTCCTTATTTAATAAATGGTACTGGATTTCTTCACAGAACTGGAAAAAACCACCATGAATTTCATATGGAACCAAAAAAGAGCCCGCATAGCCAAGTCAATTCTAAGCAAAAAGAACACAGCGGGAGGCATCACGCTACCAGACTTCAAACTATACTACAAGGCTACAGTAATCAAAACAGCATGGTACTGGTACCAAAACAGAGATATAGACCAATGGAACAGAACAGAGGCATCGGAGGCAACACAACACATCTACAACCATATTATCTTTGATAAACCAGACAAAAACAGGCAATGGGGAAAGGATTCCCTATTTAATAAATGGTGTTGGGAAAACTGGCTAGCCATGTGCAGAAAGCAGAAATTGGACCCCTTCCTGACACCTTACACTAAAATTAACTCCAGATGGATTAAAGACTTAAACGTAAGACCCGACACCATAAAAACCCTAGAAGAAAATCTAGGCAAAACCATTCAGGACATAGGAGTAGGCAAGGACTTCATGAACAAAACTCCCAAAGCATTGGCAACAAAAGCCAAAATAGACAAATGGGACCTAATCAAACTCCACAGCTTCTGCACAGCAAAACAAACAGTCACTAGAGTGAATCGGCAACCATCAGAATGGGAAAAAATCTTTGCAGTTTACGCATCTGACAAAGGGCTGATATCCAGAATTTACAAAGAACTCAAACAGATTTACAGGAAAAAAACAAACAAGCCCATTCAAAAATGGGCAAAGGATATGAATAGAAACTTTACGAAAGCAGACATACATGAGGCCAGCAAACATATGAAAAAGTGCTCATCGTCATTGGTCATTAGAGAGATGCAAATCAAAACCACATTGAGATACCATCTCACACCAGTTAGAATGGCGATCATTAAAAAATCTGGAGACAGCAGATGCTGGAGAGGATGTGGAGAAATAGGAACACTCTTACACTGTTGGTGGGAGTGTAAATTAGTTCAACCATTGTGGAAGACAGTGTGGCGATTCCTCAGGGACCTAGAAATAGAAATTCCATTTGACCCAGCAATCCCATTACTGGGTATCTATCCAAAGGATTATAAATTGTTCTACTATAAGGACACATGCACACGAATGTTCATTGCAGCACTGTTTACAATAGCAAAGACCTGGAACCAACCCAAATGCCCAACGATGATAGACTGGACTGGGAAAATGTGGCACATATACACCATGGAATATTATGCAGCAATCAAAAATGATGAGTTTGTGTCCTTTGTAGGGACATGGATGAATCTGGAGAAGATCATTCTCAGCAAACTGACACAAGAACAGAAAAAGAAATACCGCATATACTCGCTCATAGGTGGGTGAGAAAAATGAGAACATGTGGACACAGAGAGGCAGTCTACTATACACTGGGGACTGTTGGGGGGAATGGGGGAGGGACAGCAGGGGGGGGCTGGGGGGGATAGCCTGGGGATGAATACCAAGTGTGGGTGAAGGGGAGGAAAGCAGCAAAGCACACTGCCATGTGTGTACCTATGCAACTATCTTGCTCGTTCTGCACATGTACCCCCAAACCTATAATGCAATAAAAATAAATAAATAAATAAATAAATAAATAAATAAATAAATAAATAAAAAATAAAAAAAATAAATGGTATTGGGAAAACTGGCTAGCCATATGAAGAAAGCTGAAACTGGATTCCTTCCTTACACCTTATACAAAAATTAACTCAAGATGGATCAAAGACTTAAATGGAAGACCTAGAACCATGAAAACCCTAGAAGAGAACCTAGGAAATATCATTCAGTATGTAAGCATGGGCAAAGACTTTATGAGTAAAACACAAAAAGCAGTGGTAACAAAAGCCAAAGTCGACAAATGTGATCTAATTAAAGAGCTTCTGCACAGCAAAAGAAACTGTCACCAGAGTGAACAAGCAACCTACAGAATGGGAGAAAAATTTTGCAATGTATCCATTGGACAAAGTGCTAATGTCCAGAATCTACAAAGAACTTAAACAAATTTACAAGAAAAAAATAAAAAAGTGGGCAAAGGATATGAACAGACACTTCTCAAAGGAAGACTTGTATGCAGCCAGCAAATGTGGGGGAAAAAAGCTCACCATCACTGGTTATTAGAGAAGAACAAATCAAAACCACATTGAGATACCATCTCATGCCACTTAGAATGGCAGTCATTAAAAAGTCAGGAAACAACAGGTGCTGGAAAGGATGTGGAGAAATAGGAATGCTTTTACACTGTTGGTGAAAGTATAAATTAGTTCAATCATTGTTGAAGAAGTGTGGCAATTCTTCAAGGATCTAGAACTAGAAATACCATTCGTTGGAACAATCCCATTTCTGGGTATATACGCAAAGGATTGTAGATCATTCTGTTATAAAGACAGATTGCACACATATGTTTATTGCAGCACTGTTCACAATAGAAAAGATTCAGAACCAACCAAAGTGCCCACAAATGATAGACTGGATAAAGAAAATGTGGCACCTATACACCTGCAGCCATAAAAATTGTTGAGTTTATGTCCTTTGCAAGGGATATGGATGAAGCTGGAGATAACATCATTCTCAGTAAACTAACACAAAAATGGAAAAACTAAACATTACATGTTCTCACTCATAAGTGGAAGTTGAATAATGAGAACACATGCATATGAGGAGGGGAACATTACACACTGTTGCCTGTTGGGGAGTGAGGGGCTTAGGGAGGGATAGCATTAGGAGAAATATCTAATGTAGATGACAAGTTGGTGGGTGCAGCAATCCTCTATGGCATGTGTTTACCTATGTAACAAACGTGCACTTTCTGCACATGTAACCCCAAAACTTTAAATATTATATATATATATGCACACTTAATCTTACAATAATAGTGTTATAATTGATATAACTGCAACAAATTGTATCCAATTCCAGTGAAATTTTACATTTATTTATAATTTTTTTCTGATATGCATGATCTATTTTTTGATAAGTACCTTTCCCTCTTTACATAATTCCCAATGGCTGGTTTCTTCATGTATGTGTTCATTCATTTACTCAATTTGAAAATGGAAAATTTTGTAATCTAGTGACACAACCACTGTGTCACTAGAGGACTCAGGACCTCTGAATATTTGTAGATTTTCATATCATTGATGATTATTTGATAATAATAAAACTTTGAGTTATAATTTTGGAACTTATGTCAATAAATAAAACTATGACTACATAATAGATTATGTACATATTTGGTTTAAAAAAGAACAAAACTTTAAAAATGGACATACAAACATTCGTTCACCTGAGAAGTATTTATTGAGTGTCCATATATGCTAGAAATAATATTTCTAGTAAACAAAATAATGTCTTTATGTTACTTAAATTCAAGTGATGAAGAAAAAATTAATTATATATGCAATGTATATATAGTTATATATATTTAAATATGTATATATATATATATATATATATATATATATATATCTGAAGAATAGTTAGTGATCCTGAACATACATAAGAAACACAGAAGATAGCAAACATAAAATAATGACTAAGTGACATGGAGGACTAGATTAAATGTTTAGAACATCTATTCATTCAAATTTAGATGTAAAGAAGGCAGAGAATGAAAATAAAGCAATACCTAAAGAAATAATAACTAAATTTAAGATTATGAAAATGTAAGTCCAAATACGTTGTGCAAAAGTGCAGCAGGATAAGCAAACATACATTTATATACATATTATTAAAGGCTAAAGAAAGTGGGAAGATCTTTATAGCAGGCAGAACAACCACAACAACAACAACAACAACAACAAAACAGATTACCAAAAACTAGGGGGAAATATACATCATGGAATCTCCAACAATAAAAAGGGAAATTAAATGACATGAAATAATGTCTAGCTGCCAACTTAAAATAGTTACTCAGAAAAAAATTAAGAATGAGAGTAAAATAAAGATATTAAAGTTTAGTAAAATGAGGGAATTAAGTATCTGAATTTTAAATTTATTGAAATATAGGAGACACACTGACAAATATATGCAGTCACCCCATACTGATCTATAGACATAATATAATTTCTATCAAAATACTAATATAGCATATTATGGAACAAACAAGGTGATTCAAATATGCCATGGAAATCAAGAGTAGGAAGAAAACTATTCTGAACATTAAAATAGCACTCAAAATGGGCATTTGAAAGTGTAGGGAATCTTTACAGAATATAAAGATATTATAAAGTTTTAGTAAATAACGCAGTGTGGTATTGGCACACAGAAATAAAATAGACTGTTCAAAAGTATACATTTTAATATATGTAAATTGGATTTGACAGATTAGTGGGAAAATATGGTCTATTTGATTTTTTTGGCGAGAAATTGGTTGTTAATTAAGAAAATATCAAACTGAATCTCTGTACATTTTATCACATAATCTGAGATGAATATAAGAAGTGAATATAAAAGGCATAGTTTTAACATTTAGATGAAAATGTAATATTTATATAATATCTTAATGACACAAAATAATTGAGTAAAAAATCAGCAAGAGGGATGTACAGAATCAATTTCTAGGGCTCAGGCATGGCCTGGAGACGTTTGAACTCTAGCCAAAAGTGAGAGTGAAGATCCTTGGTGATCACTGGAGGCATTTAGTGAAAAACAGTCTTTGATACTGTGTGTTTGAGATGACTTCAAAGTTGACATATAACAGAGATATGTTAAAGCAGAATTATAATAGAAAAAGTTTTGGATGAAGTATTAATTTAAAAGTATCTGTGCATGTATGTAATTTAAATATAAATCACTAGCGAAAATCACTTAAAATAAAGATAATTAGAGAAGAAAACGTCTGTAGCCAAAGCTCTTGTGCACTAAAATACAGAGTTTTTGTAGGGCGAGGAATTAAGGAAAGAAAACTGAGGGAAAGCAGAGGTTTTTATGGGCAAAAAGTATGAGAATGTGGTAGATTGGAATTCTGAAGAGAAAGAAAAAGGTAACTAGCAATCATCTCGGAAAATAGGTGGTAAAAAAAGATTAAAAAACTAACAGTTCCCCTGCCCTATGCCAGTCAATATGAATTTGACCTTAAACAAAAAAAAGTGCAAGGCTGCATAAGACGTTTGACCTAAGTATCATGTGTCAAACTTACTTATATTTGGTGTTAGATACAGCCAGGAAGGCAAAGCAATAACTGAGCATGTTAGAAGCTACATAATTTATTATATATATATTACAGTTTAATTTTTGTAAACATAATACTTTATTACTGATGGCACTTAACTATATTTATATATCATCTGGAACTTTGTAAAGCAGCCAATTACTCACAGAGACAGGTTCTGTTTATTATTACTTAACTTTTTTGTTGTAATATAACTTCATAAAATGGAGCAGGTGATTCAGATTGTCAACTTACTCACTAGCATAATTTTTTTTCCTTGTTGGTGCTAATAATAACACAATGACTCTCCTAAGCAGACAGATTTTTACAAACTTATTTATTTCTTCTATTTTTAAAGGGTGCTACAAAATCTGTTATCTCTTACCTGAAAGATCCTTTAGGAAAAGTCATCTGGAGATAAATGCTTTAATTTTAGAATCTAAAGAACAATTTTTTTTTTCACTTTTCTTTGCATGCAGATATTGTTCACTCTCTCAAGGGTCCCTTTATCTTGGATTATCAGAACAATAACCAAAATATATAAAATAAGATATAACCTTCAATTTCATTTGTGGTCACCTACAGTTACTTGAAATATTCCTCACATTCAAAGACCCATGAGAGGGCTTTGAACTAAGCATAAAGAAAGTTATTTAGTTTCATTCATTATAGTGTTTCATTCAGTGTATCTAGGATATTAGCTTCATAGCATTTATGACATTTTCCCTGTTTTAAAGCTGCTTAGAAATATTATCTAACACTTAAAACATCAAAAGGGAAGAGTATTATATATAGACCACTTAAAATGAAAACAATCTATTTTCAGGCTTCTTGCATATTTAAAAGTAAAATGTTAGACAGTATGTTTACACAGTCTTTTTGGGAGAAAGGATACCACTAAACAATTTCTGGAGCAAAGAGGATCGTAATAAGATTTCAAGTTGATAGGGTATATATAAAATGGATGCTTAGAGGAACATTTAAAACTTTAATAGACATTTTTATTAGAAAGAAAAAAGCTAAATTAATGACATGAATTTTTACAAAGCTGAAAATGGTAAAGTGCATGTAACTGAGTGTAAGAAGTAAATAAAGAAACCAAGAAAAATAAACAGAAAATAGACAACTATAAATACTAAAGTAAAAATTTGTTTTTGAAACAATTACTAAAAATAATGAAACTCTACAAGGATTGTTCAATTAAAAAGATACATCTATTACCAACATTAGAAATAAAATAATGTAAACATGTACAAATTTTATGTAATGAATGAGATTATAAGTTGTTATAGACAACTTTCTAGCAATTTTTGATAATTTAAATAGAATAGATCATTTTTGAAAGACAATAAAGTAAGATAAATACAGGACTTAAATAGCTCAATATGCCTGAAAGAAATTGAAACTATAAACCTTTCTGTAATAAAAAAATTCTATATGTAGATGATCTTGCTAGTGGATTTTGTCAAAGATGTGAAAAGAAATAACACAGATCCAACACAAAAACCTCTCCGAGAGAGAAGGGGACAATTTGTATGAGATTCACATGAATCTTATTTCAAGTCATGAAAAGCATCCTTAATATAATATTAGCTGATTGAATTCATTTATATATAAAGAATAATATACTGTAAAAATAATACTTTTACAATGATTACCATATTTAAAACATTCAAAAACTATTCAATGAATACAACACATTAGTATAGGATAAAGGAGGAATAAAGGAAGGACTATATTATGACACACAGAATAAGAGCCAATAAAATTTTCATATCCACTTATGATCAAACTAATCAAATGTGTTTATAGAAATATAAAAATGTTATATGTAAAAGTGAAATTGGAGGTATCTCTGATGAATTCTAGAAAACATTTAAAGAAGTATTAATCAATAGTTAATGAAGTCTTCCAGAAAAATAGAGGGGAGGAAAGCATCCAAACTCAAGGTAAGGAATTATCCTTTTAGCATACCCACACCAGATATCACAAGACAGAAAAACCACATTGATTAAAAAAAAAAACTACAGAAAAATAATCCTCATGTATATAGACAAGAAATTTTATTTTTTATTTTTTTATTGTACTTTAGGTTCTGGGGTACATGTGCAGATCATGCAGGATTGTTGCAAAGGTACATACATGACAATATGGTTTGCTGCCTCCATTCCCCCCCATCACATATATCTGGCATTTCTCTCCATGTTATCCCTCCCCAACCTCCCCACCTCCCTACTGTCTCTCCCCTGCCCCACAACAGACCCAGTGTATGATGCTTCCCTCCCTATGTCCATGTGTTCTCATTGTTCAACACCTGCCTATGAGTGAGAACATGATGGTGTTTGATTTTCTGTTCTTGTGTCAGTGTGCCGAGAATGATGGTTTCTACCTATTCATCCATGTCCCTACAAAGGACACATACTCATCATTTTTTATGGCTGCATAATATTTCATGGTGTATATGTGCCACATTTTCCTTGTCTAGTCTATCATCAGTGGGCATTTGGGTTGATTGCAGGTCTTTGCCATTGTAAACAGTAATGCAGTGAACATATGTGTGCATGTGTCCTTATAATAGAACTATTTATAATCCTTTGGGTATATACCCAGTAATGGGATTGCTGGATCAAATGGAATTTCTATTTCTAGGTCCTTGAGGAATCACCATACTGCCTTCCACAATAATTGAACTAATTTACACTCCCACCAACAGTGTAAGTGTTACTGTTTCTCCACATCCTCTCCAGCATCTGTTGTCTTCAGACTTTTTAATCATCACCATTCTAACTGGTGTGAGATGGTATCTCAATGTAGTTTTGAATTGCATTTCTCTAATGACCAGTGATGATGAGCATTTTTTCATATGTTTGTTGGCCTCATAAATGTCTTCTTTTGAAAAGTATCTGTTCATATCCTTTGCCCACTTTTGAATAGGTTTTTTTTTCTTGTATATCTGTTTTAGTTCTTTCTAAATTCTGGATATTAGCCCTTTGTCAGATGAGTAGATTGCAAAAATTTTTTTCCATTCTATTGGTTGCTGTTTCACTCTAATGATTGTTTCTTTTGCTGTACAGAAGCTCAGGAGTTTCATTACATCCCACTTGTCTATTTTGGCTTTTGTTGCCAATGTTTTTGGTGTTTTAGTCATGAAGTCCTTGCCTGTGCCTATGTCCTTAATGTTCTTAAAGTCTTTGCCTGTGCCTATGTACTTTGCATAGGTTTTCTTCTAGGGTTTTCATTGTGTTAGGTCTTATGTTTAAGTCTCTCATCTATCTGGAGTTAATTTTAGTGTAAGGAGTCAGTAAGTAGTCCAGTTTCTGCTTTCTGTACATAACTAGACAGTTTTCCCAACACCATTTATTAAACAGGGAATTCTTTACCCATTGCTTGTTTTTGTTAGGTTTGTCAAAGATCTGATGTCTGTAGACATGTGGCATTGCCTCCAAGGCCTCTATTCTGTTCCATTGGTCTATATCTCTGTTTTTGTACCAGTACCATGCTGTTTTGATTACTGTAGCCTTGTAGTATAGTTTGAAGTCAGGTAGCCTGATGTCTCCAGCTTTGTTCTTTTTACTTAGAATTGTCTTGGCTATGCAGGCTCTCTTTTGGTTTCATATGAAGTTTAAGGTGTCTTTTTTCCCAGCTCTGTGAAGAATGTCATTGGTGCTTGATGGGGATAGTGTTGAATCTATGTTACTTTGAGCAGTATGGTTATTTTCATGATATTGATTCTTCCTAATCATGAGCAGGGAATGTTTTTCCATCTGTTTGTGTCCTCTCTTATTTTTTTGATCAGTGGTTTGTAGTTCTCTTTGAAGAGGTCCTTTACATCCTTTATTAGTTGTATTCTTAATTATTTTATTCTCTTTGTAGCAATTGTGAATGGCAGTTCGTTCTTGATTTGGATCTCTTTAAGTCTGTTATTGGTGTACAAGAATGCTTGCTACTTCTGCACATTTATTTTGTATCTGAGACTTTGTTGAAGTTGCTTATCAGTTTCAGGAGATTTTGGCCTGAGACGATGGGGTCTTCTAAATATACAATCATGTCATCTGCAAATAGAGACAATTTGACTTCCTCCTTTTCTAACTGAATACACTTTATTTCTTTTTCTTGCCTGATTGCTCTGGATAGAACATCCAATACTATATTGAATAGGAGTGGTGAGAAAGAGCATCATTTTCTAGTGCCAGATTTCAAAGGGAATGCTTCCAATTTTTTCCCATTCAGTATGATATTGGCTATGGGTTTGTTGTAAATACCTTTTATTATTTGGAGATATGTTCCATCAATGCCTAGTTTATTGAGAGTTTAAAGGGCTGTTGAATTTGTTGAAGACTTTCTCTGCATCTGTTGAGATAATCAAGTGGTTTTTGTCATTCATTCTGTGTATGTGGTGGATTACATTTGGAGACTTGCATATGTTGAACCATCTTGCATCCCCATGAAGCCTAGTTGATTAAAATTGATAAGCTTTTTGATGTGCTACTGCAATTGTTTTGCCAGTATTTTATTGAAGATTTTTGCATCTATGTTCCTCATGGATATTGGCCTGAAGTTTTCCTTTTTTGTTGAGTCTCTGCCAGCTTTTGGTATCAGGATGATGTTGGTCTCATAAAATGATTTGGGAAGGATTCCCTCTGTTTGTATCATTTGGAATAGTTTCAGAAGGTGTAGTATCAGCTCCTTTTCGTATGTCTGGTAGAATTCGGCTGTGAACCCATGTGGACCTGGACTTCTTTTGGTTGATGGGCTATTAATTGCTGCCTCAACTTCAGACCTTGTTACTGGTCTATTTGGGGTTTAAACTTCTTCCTGGTTAGGCTTGGGAGGATGCAGGTGTCCAGAAGTTTATCCATTTCTTCCATGTTTACCAGTTTATGTGCATAGAGTTGTTTGTAGTAATCTTTGATGGTAGTTTGCATGTCAGTGGAATCAGTGGTGATATCCTCTTTATTGTTTTTTTTTGCATCTATTTAGATTCTTCTCTCTTTTCTTTTTTATTAATCTTGCTAGTGATCTGTCTATTTTGTTAATGTTTTCAAAAATTCAGCTCCTGGATTTATTTATTTTTTGAAGGCTTTTTTTTTTTGTGTCTCTATCTCCTTCATTTCTGCTCTGATCTTAGTTATTTCCTGTCTTCTGCTAGCTTTTGAGTGTTTTTTATCTTTCTCCTTTAGCTCTTTCAATTTTGATGATAAGGTATTGATTTTAGATATTTCCTCACTTTTCATGTCGTTATTTATTGCTATAAATTTCCCCCTAGACACTGTTTTAAATGTGTCCCAGAGATTCACACATTGGTTTCAAAGATCATCTTTATTTCTGCTATCATTTCCTTATTTATCCAGTCAACATTGAGGAGCCAGTTTAGTTTCCATGAAGTTGTATGGTTCTGAGTTAGTTTCTTAATCCTGAGATCTAATTTGATTGTGCTGTGGTCTGAGAGACTGGTTGCTATGATTTTTAGTCTTTTGCATTTGCTGAGGAGTGATTTACTTCCAATTATGTGGTTAATTTTAGAGTAAGTGCAATGTGGTGCTGAGAAGAATGTATACTCTGTGGATTTGGGGTGGAGAGTTCTGTAGATGTCTATTAGGTTTGTTTGGTCCAGATCTGAGTTTAAGTCCTGGATATCCTTGTTAATCTTCTGTCTTGGTGATCTGTCTAATGCTGACTGTGGAGTGTTAAAGTCTCCCACTATTATTGTGTGAGAGTCTAAGACTCTTTGTATGTTGTTAAGAACTTGCTTTATGTATTTGGGTGCTCCTGTATTTGGTGTGTATATGTTTAGGATCCTTAGCACTTCTTGTATCATTGATCCTTTTACCATTATGTAGTGCCCTTCTTTGTCTCTTTTGATCTTTGTTGATTTAAAGTCTATTTTATCAGAAACTAGATTGCAACTCCTGCTTTTTTTTTGCTCTCCATTTGCTTTGTAAAACTTCCTCCATCCCCCCCACTTTTCTTGAGCCTATGTGTGTCCTCGCATATGAGATGGGTTTTCTGGATACAGCAAACTGATGGGTCTTGACTTTTTATCCAGTTTGCCAGTCTGTGTCTTTTGATTGGGTTATTTAGCACATTTACATTTAGTCCAATTACATTAATATTGTTATGTGGAATTTGATCCTTCCATTTTGATGCTAGCTGCTTGTTTTGCCTGTTAGTTGATGCAGTTTCTTCATTGTGTCAATGCTCTTTACCATTTCATACATTTTTGGAATGGCTGGTATGGGAGCTGAAAACCACAGCACAAGAACTTCATGAAGCATACACAGTTTCAATAGCCAAATCAACCAAGCAAAAGAAAGGATATCAGAGATTGAAGATCAAATTAATGAAATAAAACCAGAAGTCTAGATTAAAGAAAAAAAGAGTGAAAAGAAATGAACAAAGCCTTCAAGATATGGGATTATGTTAAAAGACCTAATCTACATTTGATAAATGTACCTGAATGTGATGGAGAGAATAAATCCAAGCTGGAAAACACTTTTCAGGATATTATCCTGGAGAACTTCCCCAACCTAGCAAGGCAAGCCAACTTTCAAGTCCAGGAAATTCAGCGAACACCACGAAGACATTCTTCAAGAAGACCAACCCCAAGGCACTTAATCATCAGATTTACCAGGGTTGAAATAAAGAAAAAATGCTAAGGGTGGCCAGAGAGAAAGGTCGGGTTACCCACAAAGGGAAGCTTATCAGACTCACAGCAAATCTTTTGGCAGAAATCCTACAAGCCAGAAGAGAGTGGGGTCAATATTCAACATCCTTAAAAAAAAGAACTTTCAACCTAGAATTGCATATCCAGCCAAACTAAGCTTCATAAGTGAAGGATAAATAAAATCCTTTATGGATAAGCAATTGCTGAGAGATTTCATCACCACCAGGCCTGCCTTACAAGAGCTCCTGAAAGAAGCACTAAACATGGAAAGGACAAAAGAAATCTTAACAAAAAACTAGAAACAAAAATCCAGTAACATAAAAAAAAAAAAAAAAAAAAAAAAAAAACCACGACCTGCTGAGGTGGTTGCTGAAGGCAAAGGGAATACAGAATGGGTAGTAGAAGAAGGCAGTCATCAATACTGGTTATGACCGTATAACAAGTTGCAAAAGTGAGGACAACTATAATTATAATGAGTATTTTATCCTTTTTTCATTAAAAACATATTTGTGCATGTATACATTTGTACTAAAAAAAAATCTTCCTTTTATTTTCTTTTTGCTTTATCATGTGATGTAAGATCGACTTAATATCAGCTTTTAAGTATTGTTAACTTATGTAATAGCATTTGGGTTTAGGATTGATGCATTTCTGGTTGTAAGAAAGATGATTGTATTATGTTAGGTATAATTATGACCTTATTATTGTCTTTATTTGAAGATTATGTATAATCTCAGGAGATGTATTTTGATTCAAGTTGACAAGCGCTGGACCTGTGGTGGTTAATATTGAGTGTCAACTGGTTGGATTAGAAAATCATGGAGCAGTTTAGAAGAAGAAGATGGAAAACCAGCATAAAACTCCTATTGTGTAGGAGGCTGTTCGATTGCCAGACTCTTGACATTTGGACAGCTTCTTTCTGGCTCTTGTAAATAGCAGTTACCATACACAGTGGCTATCGGCTTTCATTAGCAACTCTCTCAGATTAACAGTAGAAAGGTAACTCCTCTTGAACTGTTTTCTATGTCATCTTCGAGGGTGAACTTTTATCAAGTTCCACTGATGTGACGCCACAGTGATATCTCTGTCTTTCAGTGAGTCATGGCTATCCCTTTTCCAACAGTGTTTCGATCTTGTCCTTGATGAGGGTGCTCTTCCTTGGACACTCACTCTAAACCCTAGTTTAGTGGATGCTTTTTAAATCTACTGTTTCCATATTCTTTAACTTGCTTTTTATTCCTTACTAAATTCATTACTACTCTATAATTCCCTGCTAAAATTTATAGTTGTTTATACTAAATTTTCTCTGTCCAAATTACTGTATGGTTTGTATTTTCTGATTGGACTATAGTAAGTTGCCTCAGTGCTTAATACCTCATAGGGATCTACTAATATTAGTCAAATATGTAACTAATGATGAATGGAAAGTGCTCACTACTTTTCAAAGCTACCATTAGAGATGGTACAGAAAAACAAAGCAAAAACAAAAGTTTTTGACATCATTTGGACTGGCTCATAAATGTTTTGGCCAATGCAGCATGTTAAACCGCTTTAGTAGCTATTTCTGAACAGAGCCAGGGAAAGCAGAGACTGATAGCCTCAATGCTACATAATGTTTATTTTCAGCCCAGCTTGGCAATAATGTCAGTTAATTTGTGAGCATAACAGCTACCAGTTCAAAATTTGGCATAAAAAGTTAAACCTTGGGAAGGGTCATCTTTAGTTCTGTAACAGAACCACTAATAAAATGCAATCACTGATACTGATCCAAGGGGAAAAAAAGCTTATTTTACTACACCCAACAAATTATGTTTGAATAAGGTTTTATTGATTTCTTTCTATATTTTCCCCCATGTCAATGCTATTTGAAGTGCCATCTCACCACTGTTCAGAATTTTTGAAGCATACAGCTATTTGGCTTCAACTTCAAAACAGTTAACTAGATGCCTCCAGATACTTCCAAAGGAATTGAGTATGTTTGAAAACTTGTTGGCCTTAGGCTCATAAAATTAGAGGGATTTCTAACTTTCCATAGTACTGCTTTGCTCTTCAGTGTCATTTTATAGCATAATATTTCTTGAAAGCTGTCTCTAAGTGTGTTGAGGAATGGTTGTTCTAGATATATCCTGCCAGTTTGTTCATAAATATTTAAGAATAATTTTTTAACTGAATTAGTCTAGCAAGAAAGTTTAGCAAGAAAATTCAGTGTGAAACTAGTGTGCTGAGTATTTAAAACAAATGGAGATAAGGTCTTTTCAATATTTTAAAAACCGATAAGCCATATTGACAGTTAAAATTATATATCATACAGTGAATCCAATATAATAAAGGAATAATTAATGTTGTTGAGGTCAGATTTTGCAATGTTTTATTGCTTTTATTTCATATATTTTCTCTTAAACTTTCAGAATTTTATCTGATATAGGAATTGCAATTTTCTCGGAACAATGACAATAAAGATTTTTCTCTTTTTTTTTTTTTTTTTTTTGAGACGGAGTTTCGCTCTTGTTACCCAGGCTGGAGTGCAATGGCCCGATCTCGGCTCACCTCAACCTCCACCTCCTGGGTTCAGGCAATTCTCCTCCCTCAGCCTCCTGAGTAGCTGGGACTACAGGCACAGGCCACCATGCCAAGCTAATTTTTTGTATTTTTAGTAGAGATGGGGTTTCACCATGTTGACCAGGATGGTGTCGATCTCTTGACCTCATGATCCACCCACCTTGGCCTCCCAAAGTGCTGGGATTACTGGTGTGAGTCACCGCACCCGGCCGACAATAAAGATTTTTCATGATTTTGGGACATGTGTAAGAGTTAAACATGGGATATGGTATCTAATAGTTAATGGTTTCTGAAAAGGAGTCTAAAGGAAAAAAAAAAGAAGGCTGTAAGAATGAAGAAAAAAAGAGAGATCTTAGAATAAAGGAATGAAAATAAAGCTATGAGAGAACAGGAAGAGAAAATAACTATGTATTTCGAAATGAAATATGACATCAATCCAAAAAATGGGGTTCACTTTGACTTTTTAAAATATTTTTTATTACTTTTAATTTTTGTGGATACCTAATAGGTGTATTAATATATGATGTATATGATATGTTTTATACAGGCATGTAATGCATAGTAGTCACATCATGGAGAATGGGGGCTCTATCCCCTGAAGCGTTTATTCTTTATGTTGCAAAAATCCAATTATATTATTTTGGTTATTTTAAAATGTACAATTAAATTATTTTTTACTATTGTCACTGCTATGCTATCAAATAGTTGGTCTTATTCATTCTTTCAAGTTATTTTCGTACCCTATTTAAAATTGTCTAAAATCTGTGCATGCTTTTCTTTTTAAAATTATAAACCTAGATACATGAAGAACCACTTAACATGCTTTCAAAACTTGTTAACTGCTTTATGCTATTTATTGAGTTCTCATTCACCTTAAGGTGAACTATCTGAAATATTTTCTTTCAACCAGAATCTAACTTTTTTTATCTGTGTCAACCAGAATTTGTATGAATTCAAAGTAGAGGGCATTCTCATTACATATAGATCTTACATTAATATTTTGGAAAATCACTCATCTTGTTACTACTCAGTATATCCTTTTGAAGGTTAAGGAACATAAATTTGAAGTTTATTCTTACAGCTACGTTACAGAAAAGAAGTAAACAAAGGGAAATTGTTAGAAAAATGTTATTCAGGATGGCAGAAATGACAACTACCCTCTGGCCACTCATATTTTTCTCCTACTTAACACCTTGGATGAAAAGGGTGAGAGTATTGTGGTCTGATTCTTACATATGTCTCTGTTTTGAAGATTTCTGAGAAGAGCAATTGCGGAGAGGGTTAATTTCATTTGCAGTCTATGTCATTTTGGCAAGAAAGCATCTATGTTTTCAATCTAGTTTCCTTTACTTATATCTTCTACTAGTGGCTTCAGGCCACAATGTTCATGAATTTTCAAGCCATGTTGAGCTTCACCCTAGTTCCAACTTTCTGTAAGGACCTTTTTGCGGAAGAGCAGGTATGTCTCAATAGGGCTCCAGCAGTGATCCGCTGTAGATTATCTCTGCCTCACTGTTCCTGATGCAGCAGACCCTTGAGCATCCAGTCACCTAATGCTCTTGTAAGATCCATGTCCTTACATGATGCCCAAGTAACCACTGCGGTCTTCTCATTATCTTTTTCCCAGGCACAGGTGCCACAGATCCCTCTTGTTTTATGCTTTACGCTTCTCCCTCAAGCTCTGCTGCTGATTTTGTGGTGGTGACTCTAGTGTTTTTTGTCAAGGCATCTGGAAAATATTCCATTCGATATCCTACCACATACGAATCCCTTCAGTCACATGCTAAGCTAAGTGTTTTTAGTGTTTCTTCTACTGTCACTGTATTTCCTATCTTATTAAGTGCCACTTCTCTTTCCAATTTTTCTGGCCAACTTGAAATTATTATTGACCCTTCCAATTTTCTTTCTTTCTCTTTTTTTTGGGGGGGAGGAAGGCAGGAAGGGAGGAAAGCAGGAAGGGAGGGAGGGAGGAAGAAAGGGAGGGAGGAAGGGAGGGAGGGAGGGAGGGAGGGAGGGAGGGAGGAGGGGAGAGAAGGGAAGGAAGGAAATCAGGCAATGAGAGAGACATTGCCAACCTGGATCTAGAAGTCTACAAGTTGATTTCTTTTTCCTTTTTGTTTTTTTTTTGAGAGAAGGAAAGAAAAAAGAAGGAGTGAAGGAGAGGAAGAAAGAGGAAGAAAAAGAAGGAGAGAGAACGGAAATGTTGCTTTATTCTAAAAGAAATGGGTATTAATAATGGCCAATCAATATTTCGTTTAAACCTATGAGTAGGTGTGATGTGGTATTGACAAGAATGTATATTTTGTGTATTTAAAGTGGAGAGCTCTATAAATATTTATTAAGTTTACTTGTTCCGGATCTGAGTTCGAGTACTTGATATCCTTATTAATTTTCTGTCTCATTGAGTCTAAGTCTCTATGTATCTGGGTGATAGGATCATTAGCTCTTATTGTTGCATTGATCCTTTTACCACTATATCTTTGTTGCTTTAAAATCTATTTTATCAGATACGAGAATTGCAACTCCTGCTTTTTATTTATTTATTTATTTTTGCTTTCCATTTGGTTGGTAACTCTTTCTCCATCCCTTTGTTTTGAGTCTTTGTGTATCCTTGCATGTGAAATGGGTCTTATACTTAATGTAAAAATTTATCAACAAATTTTTTAAATGTCCAAAAGGTAAATATTTTTTACCCAAAACACCACTACTAAACTGATTTAAGCTATTCTTAACTCTCTTCTGAGTTATTTTAATAGCATCCTAACCAGGCTGGTTGTTTATGTCCTATCATAGCCTTCTACCATTTAGTGAATTATCAACATAGCAGACAGAGTAATTATTTTAATAGGAAAATTTGATATTTTATTTCATAAATAAATATTTAAAACCCTCTGAAGATTTTCATGTAATTCAGAGTGAATCTGAGGTCTTTGTAGCCTGCCTTCCTTCCCTGTTTACTTCTTTGCTTTTCCTTAAATGTAGTTGCCATGTTATAGTTTCAGGACCTTTGCACTTGCTGATCTCTGAGATCAGAAGTAATTCCCCATAGATATGTGTATGGCTCCCTTTCTCAACAATTTCAATATTACCGTCACTGTGAGGCCATCTCTGATGCCCTTTAAAGTTTCAATTTTGTCTTACTATATTCATTCCTATCCCTTATGATTGATTTTTCTCTACATAATTTATAATACCAAGGCTCTTTATTTACTTAGCAAAAGAAATTATATTTGTTAGCTGTTGATTATTGAACAATCACCAAATCTCAGTGTTAGCCAACAATTAGTTTTCTTTCTCAAGTGTCTTGGTGTCAGCTGTGAGTTTGCTCTGGCCTATTTTTGGCTGCAGCTCCTGTTCTTATTTTCTCTGAATTTTATTCTGGGGCGCATGTTCAAGAGAAAAGAGCTACAGAGGAAATTCTTCTCTGGATTGGTAGAGACCTAAGAGGGCACACTAACTGCACAAACACATCTATTTCCATCATATCTAATAACATACAATTGTACTGTCCATATCAGCTTATGTGGTTAAGTCAAAGGGTGGAGATGCATTATGGTACACTCCCTCCATGGAGATTGGAGAGGAGTACAAATATTTTAAATCATAAATGAATACAAACAGAATTTAACAAACAATGATAATGTAAAATGTTTAGATTAAACAATTTTAGAAGTATTCTAATTTCTAATATAGTCATCAAATTGCATACAATTGAACAAGACAAATAAAAATAATTTCAGAGTGGAAAATGAGACTCTACCTTGACCCTGGCGTTGAAACTTCCTGTTGAAGAATGCATGGGATTTCAATAAATGAAAGAGAAGGGAGAGGAAATCAGCAATAATAATAGTACATTCAAACATTCAGAGCAAAGAAAATATGAACAATTTTCATAAAAGAGTAAATGCATGTATACAAATGTTAATTATGCACCACATAGCAATATTTTGGTCAATGACAAACCACATATACAAGAGTGATCCTATAAGATTATAATGGAGCTAAAAAAATTAATATAGCCTCATATTGTTATAACACAAGACATTACTCATGTGTTTGTGGTGATGCTGGTGTAAACACACCCACTGTGCTGCCAGTCACATAAAAGTATAGCACATACAGTTATGTACAGTATACAATGTTTGATAATGATAATTAATGACTACATTACTGTTTTCAGTGTATAAGATGGTATACTTTTCATCATTATTTTAGAGTGATATCTTTCTACTTATAAAATGTGTTAAGTGTAAAACACCCTCACGGAGGTCTTCCAGAAGGCATTCCAGAAGAACGTATTTTTATCATAGGAGATGACAGCCCCATCCATGGTATAGTTCCTGAAGATACTCTAGTGGGACAAAATATAGAAGTAGAGGACAGTGATATTGATGACCTTGACTCTGTTTAGGCCTAGACAAATGTAAAAATTAGAAAAAAATCTTTAAAAATTATAATTTAATTTGAAAAAAGCATATAGAATAAAGATAGAAAGGAAGAAAATAATTTTGTACAGCTATACAATGTGTGCAGGTTTTAAGTTGTCCTTACATAAGAATTAAAAATGTTTATAAAGTAAAAACTTATAATAAACTAAGATTGATTTATTATTGAATAAATCAAACTTTTACAATAAATTTTGTGTAGCCAAAATGTACACATTTTATAAAATTCACAGTAGTGTGCAGTAATGTTCTAGGCCTTAGCATTAATTCAACCCTCACTCTCTGACTCACCCAGAACAACATCCAGCCCTGTAAGTTCCCTTCATAGTAAATGCCCAGTACTGGTGTATCATTTTAAAAATATTTTACACAATATTTTCCCTGTATTTTTTAATGTTTAGATATGCTTAGACACACCAATCCTTACCACTGTGCAACAATTATCTATAGTATTCTTTATAATAACAAGTTTTAAAGGTTTGTAACCTAGAAGCAATAGGCTATACCATGTAGCCTTGGTGTATTGTAGGCTATCTCATATAAGTTTGTGTAAGTCCACTCTATGGTGTTTGCACACAAAATCACCTAATGATGATTTTCTTAGAGTGTACCCACATTCTTAAGTGACACATGAGTGGACACATACATGTCTACACTGAAAAAACAATTGTCTAACTTCTCCTTTACTTCCACTTCCCAAGGTGGAATTGGGTGCCACATTCCTTGTAGAAGCCCCAGTAATAGAAGAAGGATATTCACGTGAGAGATGGAAGACATATGTTAAGATCACTTTAGAGAATATTCCATCCCCAATTTTTTTTTATACAGGATCTTGCTCTGTTGGCTAGGCTGAGGTACACTGGTGTGATCATAGCTCACTGCAACTTTGAACTCCTGGGCTCAAGTGCTCTTCCTGCCTCAGCCTCTGAAACATACCCAGCTTCTTAATAGTAGTTTTCTTTCTGTCTCTTCTTTCTGGTCCATGTCACTTCCCTCACTTTTCAATATGTTTGCTCATGAATTCTAGTTGTTCAATCTTACTATTTTATACATGTTTCTAATTCATAGTTTTTCTTAAACCTGCTTTAGAAGTACTCCTTTTGTTGTATTTACCAGCCACGCATGAGATCTCAGGCAAGCCCTCTATGAGAGAGCCCCTTGACATTCTGATCATTCACAAAGATGTTATTGTTTTCTGTTCTCAATGCTCAGACTGTAAATAGCCACCAAGACAACTCAGAAACTTCTTGATGTTAGGATATACTATAAGACATTACAAGTTTTAAGGAAGAATAGATAGAGCTTCTGCCATTAGTTTTTTTCTCCACCAGTTTGGTCTTCTAACTCCATGATAGATTAAATATTTATTTTCATTACTCATCACTCACATTTACATTTTCTAACCAAAACATCTTATTAATCATAGCTGTTAACCATCCTACAAGATACCTCAATTGCCAGACTATTGTGTAGGCTGCTGGTGAGACTAGTGGTGACTGTTTCAAGGTCTAATAACAATTCCTAGTCTAATTATTAAGCTATGGTAGGTTAATTTGATATAAACTGTGATGCCTATTCATGAGAAGACCCTCTTGAGAAGATTGCAACTATGCCAGTCAATGCTAGCCTTCTGAGGAGAACATGTAAACAGTCAGACACATTTTCACTTCAGAAACTCAGCAAACAGACTCCATTTCACATTCTACAATTCTCTAACTTTGCAATAGTTCCAGCTACACTTTATCCTCCCGTGATGCCTTCTACACACTTTTTATTGTTGTTGTTTAAATCATGGCACCCTCTCTCCTGAATGCATGAGTTTAAAGGTGTATTTTGTTTTTTAGTTTCTTTTTAGTTTGTATCTTAGACAAACATTAACCACTAAAAATGAACACTGTTAATGGATGTTTAAATGTGGAAAAGCGGTTACCTTCTGCCCATAGATCAAAGAGATCAGAGATACATAATTTAGCTTGACACTGATGATAAAATTTGATTATATAATAATTATATAGGGGTTTAATGTAAAGTACTGGAAAGGATTTAGGAGTTGTTCATTTCAGTTTGATCTCCATCTCCATAAAATCAATATTTAAGAGGTTGAGGAGTCATTCTAAGCCTTTCCATCCAACTTTTCAGTTTTATTTTATAAGAACCAAAGAGGATAAGTAACTTGCCTTTGAGTTACAAGATAATTTTCTTGCCTCCCAGACTTTCTGCTACACTTCTTATCTCTCCACATAATTACATTATCTCATCAAAGTCATAGCTTCTGAGCTTTAGTTTATAAGAAAACTGATTTGATTGTTATTGTTCCTTCTTTGAGTGTGTGATTCCTTCTTTGAGTGTGTGATTATACAATAACAAACTTCATTTGTTATTTTAATCCTTTCTTAGGTGCCTACTGGACATACCATTATTAAGCATACTCTCTGATCACTCTCCTCTCATATGGAGAATAAGGTAAGGTTAAAATTCAAGAAAAACACACTAGGATCTATCCCAGCATAGCTCCCATTGTTCTACCGGCAATTTCCTAGGTTATGATTATGGAGATTTGCTATAGTCAACACCTTCCAAGTGCATGCAGAATAAGTACATTACTGCCCATGGTTTTATATGGGGGAATTCTTACTGACTTTTCTATATGACAGGACATCTTATTATCATCTTCATTAGGTTGCTTTATTTATTTTTTCTTTTCCTCTGTCAATTTCCCCATGTTGAACACCAACCATTCTGGTTTTACATTGATAAATTTCCTCAGTTACATATCAAAACAACCCCCGCCTTTTCTGTAGGCCTATTACAATATTCTTAGATTAGGCCTCACCAAATATCATTAAGAGCAACTTAGGAGAAGTAGGTTCTTGAGTAACTGTTAAATAAATATAAGTTTTAAAGTGAAGAAGACAGCATTCTTTATTCTCCCACATATTCACATTATTTTTGTGTTAAGCAAAGATCTTAAACTGTAGTAAAGTTTTATAGACTAGCAAAGTAAAACCGTACCACCTAAACTAAATGTTATTTCTAGACCAAGTGCTAACCAATAGGATTTTACATATTTAAATTTTATTCTGTTAAAATATTCATAAATTTTATGCTTATTTATAAATTTGATAGGTTATAAAATGTTATCCTTGTAATACATGAAAATAGTAAGACCTAGGGAAAAGAGACCTATACCTCCAGTTGGGAAAAGACTGAAAGACTTGTCCGCTGTCCCTTTCAAGGATGATAAGCCAGCATTTATATAGATCATAGCACAATAGAATTTCAAGACAATAAAAATATTAGGAAGTAGTAAAAATCCTAATTACTGGAAAAGAAAACAAAAACCAGGGATATGAAATAGTAATATTATCAGTAAAATAGTATGGAGAATTAGCATTTATTGACATATCATTATGTACTTAGCTTGAATTGTCTCATTTTATATACAAAATAATCCAGAGCTAAATCTGTTCTTATAAGTAAATTGTACACTAACAGTGAAAGAATTGGAAACTATGTTTTTATAATCTTAGCACAGTGTTATTTTGAGTTTTGAAATATGATGTTGAACTCATCTACATCGTAATTATATATATTCTTGAAACACTAATTTTCTTCAGTTTCCATGGATTACATGGGGCTTTTTAAACCAAATATAAATAGTAAATATCATATTAAAACAAAAACATAATGTATTAAAAAATTGGTTTTCAAATATGAAACCATAAACATATATTGTTCCTAATAAATTTATTGGTAGAAACAGTTCCAACAATTTCCATCTGAGCTTACAGAAATTCTACCTGTCCTTAGATCAGGCATAACTACCTAAATTTCTGAGAAATATTCTAAAGTTTGTGACTCACCAGTAATAAAAGGCTATTAAAAAAATAAGTCCTTAAGATAGTTATGACTGCTTCATAAACTTCATTGCAGTAATATTTTAATTAACCATGGCATAATTTGGCAACTAGTAATTTTGGGGGTATGCAATACAGATAATTTTGGTTCAAGTCAATGAATTATACTAATTGATTCATCCAAAAGATAAACTATATTTTAAAACCCATAGTTAAACCTAATTTAGAATTCTGTAATGTGCTAAAAAATGAAAGATATCAGGTATACATATAAAATAACATTTAAAAAATTCAAAGCAAAGCTTTCAGATTTCGCTTAAGATCTGTTCATTTTAGTTCCTACTAAATCGAACCTGCAATAAATTCTCATTTTATAAAAGATAAGCATGTGATAAAAATGACAGAAAATATTATATACTTTGGAAAGTAAATAACATTGAAATAATTTAAACATTCTTCTCCTCAAAAGTATTTGTTTAAATCTCTGTAACTACTAGAGTAGGATATTCATAGTGTCTTTGCACCACAGAGAGAGGAATGTGGGAAGGAAAAAGATATATGTGGGGGAGTGTACATAAGTCAGATATAGTCTATACCCTTCATCAATTTATGTTTAAAATAAGGGATTATAATTATGCAGATGAAAGTTTTACAAGTTAAAGCCATACTTGTAATAAGAGCTCTCTACTGTGATTTCAGAAATGTAATGAAGAGAGAAAATTCACCTGTACAACAGGTGCTTCACTCACGCATGTGGACATTTGTATGGCAAACATCTATCCAAGCTTCAGGGATAGCTGATCCTTGGCCACTGTTTGAACTTAGGTATGTCTATACCAGCAGCAATTATAGGCTATGGGAAGTTAGATCTGTGGAGAGAACTGAGCAGGTACTGGAACTGAGCTCAGGACTGAAGATCAGAAAGTGGCCTGTGTGATCTAGCTTAAAGCAGGCCCGTGTGATCTTGACCCTGTTGACTCCTTGGACCCTAGTGGGGGTGATTTTGGAAGGAACCATCCAAAGCACAGATGGAGCTCTGAGATAGTACTGGAAAGAGAACTCTAGCAAGGCATGAATTTCTAACAAGGCATGAATTTCAGATAGAGAAAGTTAGGTGGCTACTAGGTACTACATGATTCATGACCAATGCCTTTGAAAAACTGTCAAATGATATGAATATTATGTAAACAACTAAAAAGTAATGCTATACACTGAGCTGACATAAAATAATACTGGGAATATTTTCTTGCCCTCATGAAAAAATGAGTATACAGACTAGAAATGATAGAGGAGGAAGTTTATATATTGCCATAAATGTGAAACTAACCGGCTTAAGAGGGGACATGCAAATATAAGCACATTTAGTGGAATTCTGTCAAAATCAAGTGTTTGTGGTTTTAATTTGAAAGTAACTTTATAACACAAATGAGGGATCACTGATTAAAAGCTATTTTATTCTCATTTTTTGTTAGCTATTCTTCCTCTTTCTTCATATACAATAGTTATCTACAATTATATATATGACAATTAAAATGTAGGTAATTATTTTATGAAACAATGAATATATTTGAAGAGTAGAAATAAAATTATCTTTAATGCCCATAAATTTTCAGTTGGCACATTATTTTTGGTTCTATTAAAATATCCTTAAAAATGGTTAATTAAAAAGCCGTGGATATCTTAAATAATGGATTAAGTATTTTTTCATTTTTATAGGATCATGAATAACTTCCAATTCCTAGAGATAGAGGTACATATTAACTTAAATTTGGCTGAAAGGAAAGCCTCTGGTTTAAGTGTCTCCACAAGAAAATATGTTTTAAGTGCAGTCAGGTGCAGTTTTCATGCCTGTAATCCCAGTACTTTGGGAGGCCAAGGTGTGTGGATTGCATAAGTCCAGGAGTTGGAGACCAGCCTGGATAACATGGCAACAAAAATACTAAAAATACAAAACATTAACTAGGTGTGGTAGCTTGTTCCTGTAGTCCCAGCTACTTAGGAGGCTGAAGTGGAAGGATTACCTGAGCCCAGGGAGGTTGAGGCTACAGTAAGCTGAAATTGTGCCACTGTACTTCAATCTGAGCAATAGAAGTGAGAATCTGTCTCAAAAAAAAAAAAAAAAAAAACTTGAATATCTTTAACATATAAGTTCAAGTTTTGTACTTGAATTTGTAAGTTAAAGTTAATTGTTTGATATCTGATATCTATCTGTATAATCTGTACAGTTGAAAACAGCGTAAGGGAAAATAATGCAGGAAAGTACTATGACTTTTCATTGAAAATACGTGTTTTCCATCACTTCCTTTGAAGTAGTTTTGTCATCCTGCTGATTTCCTTACCAAAATAAAGTTTTTACTTCTGCTCATATATTTGTGAAAAAAGTTATGTTTTTAAATGTCAAAAATTATACTTTGACACTGGGATCATATCAGACAAAATAATTTTAAAGAAAGACATTGAGGGTCAAACAATCCTCATGAATATTTAATCAACATTTTCTATACATTTGATTCTTCCACAGACTGTGTATCATGAACAACATTAATACATGTAATGTGTGTATTATGGATATCCTCCATTGAAAATATTTTCTGATCAAGTCATTAGTAGTCATATTTTTATTTTATTTATGTAATAAAATATTTTCACCATAGACTGTTTCTCCCTTTGCATCTCTCTCTCTCTCTCTCTCTCTCTCTCTCACACACACACACACACACACACACACACACACACACACACCAATCAGTGGGGTCCGAGTCTAGGAATGGAAGGCAAAAATAAAACAAATGAAATATAAATAATTAGGCTCTATCATAGAAGCACTTCATTTATAAAATGTGTATAATTTAATCAATAAAGATAATGCTGACATGGTTTATGGAAAGCAAATTTTTCCAATTAGTATAATTTTTCTAATTCTCAATAATTTATTTTAGATATTCATTAGCATATGCAGTTTGAAGATCATCAGTATACTCCATAAACTTTCAGACTGGGAAGAAATTCCAGTTTGAAAACCAGAACTTCATTCCATACTTATGGAATCCCAAAAGTCTTCATGATTGTATAAACCGATTAATTTTAATAAATCTCTTGATAGATGCATACATGTTAGATATAGATATATACATACACTGTGACATATAGATAGCTATAAATAAAGATACAGTTATAATCTACTGGTTCTGTTTCTGTGTTTGGACCTGAGATTCAGAGGTTGGTATCAAAAGTGGTACCAGAAAAACAGAATGGCAAAAGATCTCCTCAATTAATTCTGGATTTTCTGGAATGCGTTAGCTAATCTAATTCAAATTAAAGACACTATTTGCCCTATTTCCAGGTGGAAAAAAAAAAACACTAGTGTTTCATGGTAACACATTGAAAAAAAATGTTACTAAAATTATCACTTTTTATAATTGTAGTTGTTAGAAGTATCCATAGAAGGCAGGTCTACTTGACCAATATTTGTGAACATAGAATGTTTCATTCAAAACCATGCCAGTTAGAATGGCAATCATTAAAAAATCTGGAGACAACAGATGCTGGAGAGGATGTGGAGAAATAGGAACACTCCTACACTGTTGGTGGGAGTGTAAATTAGTTCAGCCGTGTGGAAGACAGTGTGGCGATTCCTCAAGGACCTAGAAATAGAAATTCCATTTGACCCAGCAATCCCATTACTGGGTATATATACAAAGGACTATAAATCGTTCTACTATAAGGACACATGCACACGAATGTTCATTGCAGCACTGTTTACAATAGCAAACACCTGGAACCAACCCAAATGCTCATCGATGATAGACTGGACTGGGAAAATGTGGCACATATACACCATGGAATATTATGCAGCAATAAAAAATGATGAGTTTGTGTCCTTTGTAAGGACATGGATGAATCTGGAGAACATAATTCTCAGCAAACTGACGCAAGAACAGAAAAGGAAATACTGCATATTCTCACTCATAGGCGGGTGAGAAAAATTAGAACACATGGACACAGGGAGGGGGTCTACTACACACTGGGGTCTATTGGGGGGAATAGCGGAGGGACAGCGGGTGGGGGGAGCTGGGGAGGGATAGCCTGGGGAGAAATGCCAAGTGTGGGTGAAGGAGGGGAAGGCAGCAAAACACACTGCCATGTGTGTACCTATGCAACTATCTTGCACGTTCTGCACATGTACCCCAAAACCTAAAATGCAATAAAAAAAAAAAATAAGGAGTATAATGGAGTTTGTTGCTTGCTTTTAACTGTACTGGAGAAAGTGAGAAAACAATAGTGCACTATTAAAGTTATCATATTTTCTTTCTTTGTAAATGGTACTATTAAAATATAAATGTGTGAAGTTGTATATTTTATTATTATAAACTGTCAACAAAAAGTTTCTATCAAGAATGTTAATAGCAGTACTACATTACTTTTCTATAGTCTGCATAAAATATATGTTTTGAAATCTTTGTCCTATAAATGGGTGATTAAAAATAGAAAGTAAAACATTCTAGGCAGGTATATACCAAGTACTTATTTGACTGTATTATTCTGAATTTTGTTTTGGTATTTTTTTCTTTAAGATATTTTAGTGATTTTCTTTTCTAATTTTCACTAAATGTTTATTTCATGACAAATTTAATATTTGTAATTTTACATTTATTTTCTTAAAGTGAACCACCCCCTCCTCCCACCAGCCAAATTGCATCACCTTCAGGTCTCCACAAAATTGAGATTCACTCCTTTCCCTTCTTCTATAGGGAAGAATGAGAACTAGAGAAACAGCATATGGTAAAGTTGAAAATCATGCATTACATGGCCTTTGTTTCTGTCTCTTCTTGGCTATGTGATGCTCAGAGGTCATCTACTTTCTCTGTGCTTGAGTTTCTTTAGCTGCAAGTTGAAGATAAAAATAAAATTTATCTTGTCAAGCTATTACAATAATTATGTGGATCACTTGGGACAAAAGTGCTTCACATATAAATACTATGCACATATTTGCTGGAATTCATGGCCAGCTGATGTTAAATTTCAACAGAAATCCTCTACCTAATAGTTTTTTTCTGTGAACTAAAATAAAGAACATTTTGTAGATCTGTGTCAAAGGTTCAAAAATAATCTAAGGCATAGAAAAATAAAATTCAGAAAATAAAGATAATATTGTATTTTTATTCAGGAATTCTGAGAAATCTGGAAAGAGCTATTTACGGGTTATTTTTTATATTTTCTGGCAATTTTTTTTTAGTCTGGAAATTCTAACAAGTTAGGGTAGAATTTCAAATATTTTGATAAAACAAATTTAAAAATTTTACTTCAGATCAAAATAATGATCAGCACATCAACACCACTTTCTACTAGTCCATGAAATACAATTTATATTATGTATTTTTTTCAATTTAGTTGTGTGCTATGCATGGGACATATCAGTTGTTGCTACTTTCTCTGATCTGATGTAAAATACTTGTTCAGTTTTTCAAGTAGTTATAGGACATGAAATTAAGGATAAATGGTAAAATAACTACTGCAAAGACATTGAGTTGTACATAGTACATTAAGATAAAAGACATCTTGTTTTGAGTAATTACAAGAAAATTACATATTTCTTTGTAGAGTTAAAAAAAGCTTTAGGGAAAAATAAGCATTAAAGCTACACAGATGAATAATTCAAATTATTTTTATGCTTCTAGCTTCTGGATATGTAAGTTATTTTTTAAAATTTACTTCAAATAAATTAAAAGTTCTCTAAAAATAGATTACAAGCAAAATAACAATAATTTAACAAATTAGAGCAATTAGAAAATGTCAGTTTGTGTAAAAATACTGGATTTACAATTCAGAAAATTATTTCCAAAACGACATTTTTTCCTGGATAATTTTAAAAATAGAATGACTTGAAATATTAAATATTAACATTAAATATAAATAGAAATATATAAAATTTTGATCATAAGATATAAACTGTAAGGTCAGTTGATAATCTAATTAGATACATGTCTTGCTTTTTGTGTGTGTGTGGAAGCCTTCTGTTTTTAGAGAATAGGACTCCTAATATAGGGGACTCCCTAATTTGGTATGATACAAATATCCTCTGGATTCTAATTACATTCATCTGTTGTCCTGGTCCTATTCCTAACCACTTCATTCCCTCTCTTAAACTAGAATGTAATTACTTGAGAAACTTGACAATATTGATAACACATAATTTTAAAGTATACAAATTAATTCTGACATTTTCCCCTGAAACAGATTTATTGATACTATAATACTTTTCAAACTTTGGCCTCCTCCCAAGTTTCTCCACAGTATGGATATGATTCTGTACTATGTCATATGTAAGTGGAAATCATTTTTAAATTTCTAAAATATTATAATAATATATTTAGAATTAATGTCACGAACTATTTTTAATTTTTCTCTTAATTAGGAAACAAGGGGCATTGAAGATTAATTTTTTTTTCTCTTTTACACAAAAATAATAGAAATATATTGCTTCTTTTAATGTACTTAGAAAAGATTAAATGCTCTTTAGAAGCATAGACAGATTCTTACACTGTGCATTTCATTAAAAGATAAACTATCATCAAGTTTACAAACCTCGTTACCGTTTCTTTAATTACACTTTCAGCTTTGGATTAAAGTTATGAATATTGTGGAAGCTGGGGCTTAAAGACAACTTTGCAGTTGTTAATTATCACGTAATTTCCAAACTTATCTAAAAATAGTTAAATTACTTTGTACTTAAAATTCTTAACATAATACTTATGTTATAGTGTTTGTTTTGAATCTTTTAATTATTTTTAAAATTTTTGTAGGTACATAGTAGGTGTGTATATTATAGGGTAGACGAGATGTTTTGATACATTCATGCAATGTGAAATAAGCTGATTACAGAGAATGGAGTATCTGCCCCCTCAAGCATTTATGTTTTTAGCTTCAAACAATCCAATTAATGTTAAAATTATTTTAAAGTGTGCATTTATGTTATTATTGACTATAGTTACCCTCTTGTGACACAAAATACTGGGTCTTATTTATTCTGTTTTTTATACACATTAACCATCCCCACTTCTCCACCAGCCCCCAGCTAGCCTTCCTAGCCTCTGCTAACCATCCTCCTATTCTCTATGTCCATTAGATCAATTGTTTTAATTTTTAGATCTCACAAATAAGGGAGAACATGTAATGTTTGACTTTCTGTTCCTGTCTTATTTCAATTAACATAATCATCTCCAGTTCCATCAATGTTGTTTCAAGTGACTGGATCTCATTTTTTTAATGGCTGAAGAGTACTTCATTACACGTTTCTACAACATTTCATTTCTCCATTCATCTGTTGGTGGACATTTAGGTTGCTTTCAAGTCTTAGCTATTGTAAATGGTGCTGCAACAAATGTAAGAGCACAGATATCATTTCCATATAGTGATTTCTTTTCTTTTGGGTGTATACCCAGCAGTGGAATTGCTGGATCACATAGTAGCTCACTTTTAAGTTTTTTGAGGAACCTCCAAACTGTTCTCCATAGTGGCTGTACTAATTTACATTCCCACAGACAGTGTACAAGAGTTCCCTTTTCTCCACATTTTTTCCAGCATTTGTTATTGCCTGTCTTTTGAATAAAAGCCATTTTAACTGGGGTGAAATGATATCACATTGTAGTTTTGATTTGTATTTCTCTAATGATTAATGAAATTAAGCACCTTTTCTCATGTCTGTTTGTCATTTGTATGTCTTCTTTTGAGAAATGTCTACTCAAATCTTTTGCCCATTTTTTAAATCGGATTATTAAGAGTTATTTTTTCCCCTGTGGCTTCTTTTGAGCTTCTTGTGTATTCCGGTTATTTATCCCTTGTCCAAGGAGTAGTTTGCAGATATTTTCTCCCATTCTGTGGGTTGTGTTTTCAGTTCATTGATTATTTTGATTATTTCCTTTGCTGTGTAGAATCTTTTTAACTTAAGATGATTCCATTTGTTCGTTTTTGCTTTCATCACCTGTGCTTGCAGGGTATTGTTCAAAACGTCTTTGCTCAGACCAATGTCCTGGAGATTTTTCTCAATGTTTACTTGTAGTTTTTCTTATAATTTGAGGTTTTAGAATGAAGTCTCTAATCAATTTTAATTTTATTTTTCTATGTGGCAAGAGATAGGAGTCTAGTTTCATTCTTTTGCCTACGGATATCCAGTTTTTCCCACACCGTTTAATGAAGAGGGACTGTCTTTTTTCCAGTTTATCCTCTTGACACTTTTATCAAAAATGAGGACATCCAGTACTATGTTGAATAACAGTGGTGACACTGGACATCCTCGTCATTTTCCAGATCTTAGAGGAAAGAATTTCAGTTTTTCCCTATGTATTATGATACTTGCTCTCAGTTTTCATATATGGCTTTTATGAAGTTGAGGTATGTATTTTCCATACCCCATGTTTGGAGGGTTTTTATCATGAAGAGATGTTGAATTTTATTAAATGCTTTTTAGTATCAATTGAAATGATCATATAGTTTTAATCCATCATTATGTTGGTATTAGGTACCACAATGATTGATTTACACAGGTTGAATCATCTTTGCATCACTTTGATAAATCCAGCTTGATCATGAATAATGATCTTTTTAAAGTACTGTTGAATTCAGTTTGCTAGTATTTCATTGAGGATGTTTGCATCAATATTCACCAGATATATTGACCATAGTTTTTGTCTGTTTTCTCTCTCTCTCTCTCTCTCTCTCTCTCTCTCTCTCTGTGTGTGTGTGTGTGTGTGTGTTTGTGTTTGATATGTCTATCTGATTTTTCTATCTGGTTAATCATGGCCACATCAAATGAATTTGAAAGTATTCCCTCCTCCTCTACTTTTCGGAATTGTTTGAGTAGGATTGGTACCATTTTTTGAAATGTTTTGTAGAATTTAGCAGTTAAGCCATCAGTTTCTGGGCCTCGTTTCTTTCTTTCTTTCTTTCTTTCTTTCTTTCTTTCTTTCTTTCTTTCTTTCTTTCTTTCTTTCTTTCTTTCTTTCTTTCTTTCTTCTTTCTTTCTTTCTTTCTTCTTTCTTTTTTTCTGAGTGTGATGATTAATATTGAGTGTCAACTTGAGTTGACTGAAGGATGCAAAGTGATATTCCTGGGTGTGTCTGTGAGTGTGTTGTCAAAGGAGATTAATATGTGAGTCAGTGGACTGGGAGAGGCAGACCCACCATCAGTCTCCATGGGCACTTTGAAATCAGCTGCCGGCATGGCTAGGATAACAGCAGGCAGAGGAATGTGGAAGGAATAGACTTGCTAGGTCTTCTGGACTCCATCTTTCTCCTGTGTTGGATGTTTCCTGTCCCCAAACATCAGACTTCAAGTTCTTCAGCTTTTGGACTCTTGGACTTATACCAGTGGTTTGCCAGAGGGTTTCAGGCCTGTGAAAGCTGTACCATCAGCTTCCCTAATTTAGTTGTTTACGGGACTCACACTGCCTTTCTTGCTCCTTAGCTAGCAGATGGCTTATTGTGGGACTTTACCATGCGATCATGTGAGTCAACACTCCTTAATGAACTCCCCTTTATATACATATTTATCCTACTAGTTCTGTTAGAGATGTAATTTATATGCCAGAATTTACAACGTTTGTATTTTATATTTTTCTAAAATTATTTGTTATAAATTACCCCAGTGATACCCACACTAAAATGGGCCTATTTATAAATAATGCCAATGTTGTCTATACCAGAAAAAAATTGAAAAATAAATATTTGAAAAGGTTAATGATGTTAGGAAATCAGTTGTTTTATTTGAAAATGCTATTGAAATATTTTTCATTTAGAACCGCTTATAACCATCAAATTATAAATGTATAAATTTTATTTCTTTTTTGTTGCTGTTGTTTTTGTTGTTGTTCTTCTTCTTCCTTCTTCTCTTAACTTTCCCTTCCTTTCATCAAGATCATTAGTACAGTGCCTGCAATGTGAGTGGCACTCTAGCCTAGACATTCTCTGCCCTTGATCTGCTCATATTAGAAGGATAGGCAAATGTGTAATATAATCTAGATGCGCACAGAACTCCACTAAAGCATAATTACAAAGGAACCAAATTATAGACCTATCAAATATATTTCCTGTGTGTTCATTTATAAAGATACAAGGGGCATGAGTAATAATACTATATTGGAGCTGGAAAGACAATATTTTATGCAAGAAGAATTGTGTCTGGAACTGGGTGTATATGCAAAGATCATAATCATCATATGGAATTCATGAAAATAAGGTTGTTAAATTAGTGGAAAGATATTACACTTCTACTCATTATCATAATAAGATCAGGAGAAATCATGGAGATTCAGGTTAATCATTGCATTATTCACCGGCTGAATCTTCTGGTTTTCATTTTGCTCATTAGACATCTGTCTCCAGTCATTTACTAAATCTTGTCATTCCCAAAACTGCATCCACCCTGGCACATTTTGGTCAACTTCATGATATATATACACCATAATGTTATTGGCTATGTAAAAGGAGAAACAGTCTGTATATCTCATAGAATATTTAAGTATTTGGTAATATCTAAAGAATTTAATCATTTTCTGAGCATTGAAGTGAAACTGAAGAAAGGAGTGTTTTTTGAAAGGAGTTATCAAGCATTGGCATCAAAGAGTCTTGAATTCACATCCAGGCCTTTTCACTTTCCACATTGGGTGAAACTTTAAATGGCCAGATTGTATTTCATTTTATTTTTTTTCTTTATTTCAATAACTGTAGGGGTACGTGCAGTTTTTGGCTATATGGGTGAATTGTAAAGTCTAGGCTTTTAGTGTAACTATCACCTAAATAGTGTACCTTGGACCGAATAGGCAATTTTTCTTTTTTCTTTTTTTAATTTTTATTACATTATAGGTTTTGGGGTACATATGCAGAAGTGCAAGGTAGTTGCATAGGTACACACATGGCAGTGTGTTTTGCTGCCTTCCTCTTCTTCACCCACACTTGGCATTTATCCCCAGGCTCAAACAGATTTACAGGAAAAAAACAAACAAGCCCATTCAAAAATGGGCAAAGGATATGAACAGACACTTTACAAAAGAAGACATACATGAGGCCAACAAACACATGAAAAAACGCTCATCATCACTAGGCAATTTTTCATTTCTTACCCCATCCCACCCTCCTGCCTTCTGAGTTTCCAGTGTCACTTGTACCACCCTGTATGCAATTTTATACCCATAGATTAGGTCTCAATTATAAGCGAGGACCTGCATTATTTGGTATTCTGTTCCAGAGTTCCTTTAAGATAATGGCCTCCAATACCACCAAGTTGCTGCAAAAGACATTATTTCATTCTTTTTTATGGCTGAACACTATCCCATTCCAAGGAATTTTCCTTATATTCTCATTGGCTGATGGGCACTAAGGTTGATTACATATCTTTGCAATTGTAAATTGTGCTGCCATAAACATGTGTATACAGATATTTTTAAAATATATCAATTTATTTTCCTTTGCACAGATAGCCAGTAATGGGATTGCTGGATCAATGGGTGGATCTACTTGCAGATCTCTGAGGAAGCTCCACACTGTTTTCTAGAGTGAGTGTAATAATTTATTTTTTTCACAAGCAGTGTGTAAGTGCTCCTTTTCATGACATTTGTGCCAACATCTAGTGTTTTGTCACTTTTTAATAAGGGCCATTCTATACAGGGTAAGGTGGTATCTCGTTGTGGTTTTAATTTGCATTTTTCTTTATAGAATTAAGAAACCAACTCACACAGTTGTTGAGATATTACATTCATTATTATATGTAATTTCTAGCACTGACATGAGAAATAAGTGAATTAAAAACTGTGTAATGCAAATACACTGCTTGACACATACTATGTGTCCAATAAATCTTATTTTCCTTTTTCTGCTGAAATGCATTGGAAATAAATACTGTCAAAATTAAAAATAAGAAAAACACTGAATGATAGTTCATCATTCTCTTTTATGAAATAGGGAGTATATCTCCTTTGTCTATGTGTAATCTTTGGTATTATTCAAATTTATAACTTATTAAATTAAACCATACATTTAAACATATTGAAAATATCTAAGAATCTTGTCTTTTTTGGTCTTGCTCCTAAAGCTTAATGCTGTTCCTAAAACTTAAGGATAGATTTGTCAAAAAAAAATCTGTACATTAAATGCCAACATCTTAACAATTTAAGTCAACCCTATAAAGCATAATATAAACTGTTTTAATATGTAATTTAAAATAATGCTAATACAGGCACTCAAGAAGCATCTAATAATTTAAATTTTAATTCACTTTAAAAAGTAGTTAAAGTAAAGGGGATTTTCTTCATTTTTAAGAATAATTTCATAGGTGTGCACTCTTATAAATGTGTCAGTTATCTCTGACAAGGGTAGAAAAAACTTGGACCATCATCCTGGTGTTTCTTATACATTTCGTTTCTTAGCAGGAAGAAGGGGTATTCAAAATAAGATGATTAATAATATCTAACTACTACCTTCAGAAATAATTATAATAATGGTGCTTTAAATACATTAGACACTTTCAATTTACCTAACTCTAGGCTAAGACATTTTAAATGGATTATCTATTATATTTTCAACATCATAGAAAGTAAATCTTTAATATTATGCTGATTTTATATATTAGAAAATTGAGGCTTAAGCTGAGGACTTCAAATTTGTAGTAAGTCAGTATAAAAGAGCTTAATTTAAAAATTACCACACATTTGTTTGCCAAGGCAGGTAAATTAAATTTGGACCTTATATGGAGAAGAAATATTAGTAACTAGTTCTGTAGACAAACATGTGAATGTGGTCCTATTAACACTGCCATTTATTCATCTTACAATATCCTAATCTTATGTTCAAGACCTGCCATGATTTTGTAAAACTAACTTGGAAATAAACATATTCTTTTTCTGTTCATTTTATGTATTAACTTTTGAAGCACAGCGTCATTAAATCATTGAGAAGTATTTACTGTATACTTTAAATGAAATACGGAGAGAAAATCCCTTCCTCTGTGTGAGCATTATGCTACCTGAAGTGGGGTAGATGAAGTGGTGCTGATTAAACATCTGGCATTCAACCTCACTTAACTCTTTTCCCTATCCAAACAACATTTTGTAAATGGAATTGAGTACTTTAAAAGACTGATGTGTAAAAGAAACACCCAAAAACTTGATCATTTCAGTATAATGCAATTTTTCTATAAACTTAAAGTTATCATCATTAATCAGGTTAATTAGCAAGGTTTTACTCTTTCTCTTGAAAAAGAAAACAAACTTCAAATAAAGCAATACATTATTAGGCTGATATTACCTTTGTAAAAAGCAAACATTATCTATAAAACAATAAATTATTGTCTTTCTTTTAGAAATCCATAATATTAAAAATAGTACCCTATGAGGTTACTTATCAAGTATATGTGCATATATTTAGCATATGCACATGACTAGCACAGAGACACTATATACTATTTAACCACTGAGTACTATGACCAAAAAATGCATGTCTACGACTGAGCACATGAAAAGATGTTTATAGATTGTAACAAAATTATTTTACCTAGAATCATTATCTCTAGAATAATGACATGGTGCTGAAAATTAAGTTTCCCTTGGCTTTATTGTCTGCTGTGGGATTTTAAATTAACTAATTAATGAGATCTCTTAATGATGAGTTCTGAACCAAATGAATATAGACAAAGGAGTTCAGAACAGGGAATTAAACACAGAGATGAACATGTCCTATCTTTGTGTGAAAGAGCATAAGGCATCCCACTGGCCTTGATCGTGTATGGCACAGAATTTGAAAAGTCAAGTGTAGGTAATATTTCAGCACTCAGTGGTCCGTAGACAGGATATTTTTGTGTAGGGCAAATAGCACAGTCCAATGCAGCCAACTGCTTTGTCCCGAGGCCAGCATGGGCTTTCTACTACTCCCTAACTCTTGATTGATAAACTTGTAGTATTGAGTTCTAGTACTAAACCTGTTTCAAAGAGGAGAGATAGGAAAATACAAGCTTTTCCCATAGTATGAAGAAGTCAGTCTAATTGATAGCAGAAGTGGGAACAATAACAAATGTGGCCTTAAGAAAGCATTCTCTAATGAATGCAGTGTAGAAAGAGTCTGAACCCAAGATGTTTCAGCCTCACTCCACATAGGCACTCTTCCAATTAAGGAAGAAAAAGGATGCAGAGAAAAATTAAAGCAGGTAATTATTTTCTAATATTTTCCCTAAAGAGGAAAGAAACTAATCATCCCACTGTGGAAAGAAAAATACAAAAAGATGCATAAGCATTTATCTTCCTGGTAAAAGGCACACAGATATGGAGAGTTAGTTAAGATTTTCTCAAAAAGAGCATATTTTTAAGTAAATAATGTGTCCTTTAATTAAATACCGAAATCATTATTAGTGCCAAACACAGATATTAATTTTACCAGTAAACACCCAAACACACAATGTAGCAAAATCTCTTTAAGTTCATCTTTATTGGCAAGATAATTTTACTAAAAGGAGAATCATCTTTCATTGGCACCCTTGATAATCATAAATTCTTTCTAAGAATTCATTACAAAATGCAAACCCATCATTCTGGCATTCATTCAAGGATGTTTATTGTGCACAAATGCTGTGCTGTGCTTTGTGCTAAACTCAGGCAATGCATAGTTATAATTTGCAGTGGTTGTCTTCAAAGAGCTTATATTTGAAGATGAGAAAACAGACACATTGATAATTACCGGAGGAAATCTTACCTGCTTTGATGGAAATAAATCAAAATGTATAGGGTAATATAATAGAGCACCCAACAGAGACTTGGTAGTTAGATAGGTTTCCAGAAGGGATAATAGCTATGATGAGTTGTGAAAAGTGAATGGAAACTAACCAGGCAAAGTAAAAAGATTTACACAAAAAGCTAGCATGAGTACATGCACCTTGAGACAGCAGAGGGCCTGATAATATAAAAACATGTATTTCAGGATACTTCAAGGTAAAGTGGGAAAGAGGCAATGATCAGGGATGAAGGTCAAGAGAGTGGAGTAGGATTATCAAGGTTCATTAGTTTTCTACTGCTGCTGTAAAAAATTATCACAAATTTCACAGTGTAAACAACACAAATTTATTATCTCACAGTTTGGTAGGTCGGAAGTCTGGACTGGCTTGATTGACTTCTCTGTTCTGGGTTTCACAAGGACATCACCAAGGTTTTAGCTCTCTGGGCTCTTATCAAGAGGCTCTGGGAAGAATCTACATCCAAGCTCATACTGGCTTCCTGGCAGAATCCATTTTATTGTTGCTGTAGGACTGAGGTCCTATTTCCTTGCACTTTTTTTCTATATTGTTACTGCATTCCTTCTCCTGTTTTCCATGAATCTTCCTTCGGCAATGGATGACTGAGTTCTTTTCGTGCTTTGAGTCTCTCTGACTTTCTCTGCTACTAAATCTCTCTGACTGAATATTCATCTATGTCTCTCCTCTGACTTCCTCTTCAAGTTTTTAAAAGCTTGTGTGTTTACATTGAGCCTACCATAGTAAGCCAGGATAATTCCCCTATTTCAAGGTCAGTTAAATAGTAAACTAGTCCCTTCCTAGGAGTACCTAAATTAGTGTTTAATTAAACAGACAAGATCTTAAGAGGATATTACTGAATTGTTATTGTGACAGTTTTTATGTGAAATGCTTTTAAATCAAATTTTTATTGTGAAGCAAAATTGTGTGAGGAAAGAATTC
Source organism: Saguinus oedipus (assembly GCA_031835075.1). Lineage (NCBI taxonomy): Eukaryota > Metazoa > Chordata > Mammalia > Primates > Cebidae > Saguinus > Saguinus oedipus. The sequence goes on along the minus strand of CM063176.1, from coordinate 84,636,823 downwards.
TATGTATAGAAGTAACAGAATTATTACACATTTTACAAAGATCACACTAACAGCAGTGTATAGCTTGAAATATTAGATTAGGGAAATCTGGATGGCTTCAGAGAGGGAAAAATATTCATTTAATAGTTAAGTTTAGAGATAAGTAAATAATAAGGGCAATAATACAGTAAGCATGAGGAGATTTCAGAGGTGATAGATTTGAATGTAACTCAGGAAAAAAAAATCTGTTATACTTTGCCCTTGATTGGCTATAAGAACAAATAGACTCAAGGATGACTTCCATCTCTGGTTTACTCCACTAGATCAATAGGATTAACATTTAACAAAGAAATAATATATTCACAAGATGAACAGACTTGAGTCAGTAAATATTGTATTAGGTTTAGTGAAAACTGTTGTTTAGAAATGTTGATTTTTGTGGGATAAGCCAACTTCTGATCAGTTGTTAGATACAATTAGGTTTGAACACAGAAAGTAAATTGAGCTGGCTTGGAGATTTTTGAACAATCATTGATATATCAGAAGAAGTACATCCAATGAGAATATAATTTAAAATAAGAATTTTCTGAATCATTAGCAGTGGGGAAAGAAGAAATGAGTCAGAGAAAAATGGACATAATGGAGAACAGGAAATTAAAAACAGGAGAGTAGTTAATAAAGTATAATATAGTTTGGGGATATCAGAAATACTAGTCATTATATTTATGTTAACACATAAAATGATCAAGAATAATTTAAACCAGACATATTGAGAATAAAGCATTTAATCCTCTATTTGTGTTTATAAGAAGGGGGTTATATGAACATAAACGTATATATAGTCACAAGATATTTAACTCTGTATGTTGAGTTCTTTTCATTTTTCTTATTTGTTTTAATTTAAAACAAAACATAATTTACAAAATGTTGCAAAACAAAAGGGATATATGCATGTCCAAATGATACAATTCTCTACAGAAGTACACATATATTTAAATAATGTTAGATAACATGAGACATGTTCATGAGCTATACTGTTAAAAACTACAGGTACAAGATTATTTAAAGTATAATATGAACTCCATGAGACACATACAGCAAAAACATAAACATCAAAATATTTTTTCATTTATATTATTAATTTTTATTCTTAAAATGTATTATTTTTAAACATGGAAATAATTATTTTGTTTCCAAAAGTGAGGAAAAATGTTTTTAATAAAAGGTGATATGTGAAAAGAGAGAGAAATTGATGGTATAAGGTTCCCGACAAAATAGAGGAGATGGGATTCTGACGACAGTTGCAGTTATTGCCATTCCACACCAGTTACATCTGCTCTGCTCAACCTGGAAGGAAGGCTAGAAGGATGATTGATGATGCCGATAAGTCTGTAGGTGGAAGGCCTGGAAGCCATTATGTTCTCTATTAAGTAGGACTCAAGGTATTCTGCTGAGTGTAATGGGGAAAGTGGCCAGAACGAGGGCTTTAAGAATATACCATAATGTTTAGAAATAGCTGTTATGTGAGCTGGGTGAAGTAGGTTATTAGAGAAAGAGCACTAATTGTCCTCTTAGAGTTTTATAAGGTATCAAGAACCATTATAGAGTTATAGCAATTAAGACAGTTTGAAAATAGTATAAGAAAAAAACCAAAGAGTGGTACATACATAATACAGGGCCAAGAAGTAAATCCAGACACATAAATACCATACTTGAAAGAGGTGTCACTGTAAAATCTTTTTGATGAATATCATATGGATGAGTAGTTATCTGTAGTTTAAAAATAAAATTGTGTCAATTTCAGAAATATTAAATATTTAAATTTGAGAGAATAACTGTAAGGAATTTTTAAGTAACTATAGAAGAATATCTTCCTACTATGGAAGAATATTTTCTTACCTTACTGTAGAATATCTTCCTTTTCAGTAGAAAATAATTTATTAATTTAATTGCACTGTAGCTAAAAAATATGTAGAATTAATAGTCTTACTTGATAGAAATCTAACTTACATCCTACTTAATTAGAACATAAATTTCAAATGTTTAGTATATCTTGACTATCATATATGCCTATGTAATAAAGTATAGAATATTTACATCAAAACAGAACGACACCCCCTTGGGCTCCTTGCTTGCCAATTGCTGCTAACCAGTCTGACTAGCAATTTCTTTCCTATGTCAGTCACTAACTAGCTTGACTTCTTCTTGAGCTTAATGTAAATGGAATTGTAGATTATTAACCATTTGTTTTTGGCTTGTTCTGTGGCAGCAGCTTATTTATTTTTATCTGTGGCTAACATCACATTGTACAAACACATCACAATTTGTTAACCCATTCTCTTGCACATTTTTCTGCAAGTGTTGGTGAACAAAAATTCTATTTTTCTTGGGCAAATAACTGGAAATAGAATTACAGAGATAATGGGTAGATGTTAGTATGTTTACTGGACAATATTTAACAGTTTTCTAAGGTTTATGAAAAGTTAACATTCCACTGACAATGTAAGAGAGATCCTTGCCAAATCCTGGTATTATTTGCTTTAAATTTTAGCCTTTCTGGTTAGCTTAGCTTATAACTGTTTTCATTTGTTTTAAATTTGCATTGACCTTACAGCATTGTTGACTAGAGCATTATAATTATTTGATATTCTTTTTTCTATGTATTTTTATAAGACCTCTGTCAACTACTTCTATATGGATTTGTGTTTTTTTAATATAATATGATAGTATATTTTTAAATGATTGCATATTGAAAGTAAGTAGATTGTCTTTTATTTATTTATTTATTTATTTTTTTGAGACGGAGTCTCACTCTGTCACCAGGCTGGAGTGCAGTGGTGTGATCTCAGCTCACTGTAACCACTGCTTCCCAGATTCAAACAATTCTCCTGCCTCAGCCTCCTGAGTAGCTGAGATTACTGGCACATGCCACCATGCCCAGCTAATTTTAGTATTTTTAGTAGAGATGGGGTTTCACCATGTTGGCCATGATGGTCTCAATCTCTTGATCTCATGATCCTCCCGTGACGGCCTCCCAAAGTGCTGGTACTACAGAGATGATCCATCACTACTGGCCTGTATTTTTATTTTCTTAGCAGTGCTGTCCATTTCCCCAGTAGGTCTTTGAACATTTCATCATAGTTACCAATCCCTGCCTGATAATTTCTAAATTAGAATTATTGCTAAATGTCCTTCTATTGATGCTTTTATTAAATGTGATATATATATATATTTTTGTCTTCTCCGTGTCACTAATTTTGGAACATTGAATATTAACTGCTTCACTGAACATATTTTATGTGTGGTAATTCTTCTCAAGTTGTGTTGAGCTTTTTCCAGAAAGTGAAGAATAGTTATATTTTCCATGCCAACCTTTCAAAGTCTTTTAATAGCACAGAGTTAGTCGAAGTTTAAGTTTTTATTTTTGTTATGAATATTCTAAGAGGTAGGTATCTTGGCTTCTTGCTTGTCTGTTGATTAGAAATCTTATTCTATCTAGCCAATAAAAAAATTGGCTAGATTTTTTTTTGAAATTCAAATATATGTCATATATATATTCAAAATAGTTGCTTATAGGAAAAGAATGTTAGTTTTAGTAATTCATACTGTTAAGTTTATCTGTGGTTCTTTCATACTTCATATATATAGCCCACAATCTGAATATTCCACTGGAAATGCAATGCAGTGTTATGTTTGTTCAGCCTAGCTGACAACACTAATGACTGGAATTCGTTGTCTATAATGTGAGGATTAATGGCTCCCACTGGCACTCAAAAAGGGCATACCTATCAACCAATAAAAAGTAAATATGACAGGGATCTACCCCAGGTATTACATGACAGGAGGAAGAGTGAATACTATTCATTAAAATATCACATTCTTACACAAGGAATTATTAAAAGTCTTTTGATATTCACCAACTAATTCTGTTTCTTGCAAGAAAAATGTCAGACATGGTTTATGGTCACTTTATATAGAAAGAGATAAAGTGGATAATAGTAAGTAAATTCCACTTAGATACATAAGTATTTCATAGTAACCTAGAGATGGGTCGACTAATAATTCAAGATTCTTCTTAGCCTTGGTTTAAGCTAACTTATAGAAAGAGATAAAGTGGATAATAGTAAGTAAATTCCACTTAGATACATAAGTATTTCATAGTAACCTAGAGATGGGTCGACTAATAATTCAAGATTCTTCTTAGCCTTGGTTTAAGCTAACTTGGAGACACACTTGTCAATGAGATGCTTATCATAGGTGATGCAACTGAAATCTTTCTGGAAGATCAAGAAGAGTAGACATTAAAATCTAGTATACTATCCCATGTATCTGTACCAGAAGTCTGAACTTTCCCTTTATCATATGTGAGCTATAATTGTAATGGTGCCTTAAAGAGAGATATAAGAGATGCTTGACTTTTGCCACATCAGCTCATTTTGCCACATTAAATGTTGAGAAGAATAAGAGACTCTGGCATAGTTCAAACCTGCCATTCCTCAGTGCTTCTGGAAAGGATCACATTGTTTCTTATCTACCCACATGAGGTCTCATTAGGTTATTCAGGATATCCAGTACAAAAAATGCTTTTAAAGCAACCCTGAAAGTATAAATGGCCCTTATTTCTTGAGAAGGATCTCAAATAAGATGAATGATTGTTTTTCTGAGACATCCATCATGGAGTGATACCTGTACATTTTAACAGTTGCTGCTATTAATATTTTAATATTTAGTATAACAAGTGTGACAAGCTAAAAGGAAAGCAATTTTAAAATATTATAATTTTTGTATTCTTCATGCTTAATAATTTATATGACTTGTTTCTTATTATCAATATTAAAAAAATAGGTCTTTTTGTTTTTATATCAAACATTCCCTAGAAGCTATCACTAACGTGCTTTCAAATATTTACATAACTATAATTAAATACCTCTTATCGGTGGTTTTGCTTGTATTCTTCCAAATAATGCCCTACTGCACACTTAATCTAGTCATTAAAATGTGATTTTTAGAATACTCATTTTATAAATGATGACAGTTAATATACTAAAAGCTCAAAATGCAAACTATACAAGTTATATATATATATATATATATATATATATATATATATATATATATACACACACACACACACACACACACACATATATATACTAGTATTATATATAAAACATATTATATATGTTTATTAAATTAGTTCATCAGAGCTTTTCAATCCTCCAGGGATGGTGTAGCATATGCTAATTTATACATACTCCCTGTGCTTAAGAACTATGATCCCTCCTAACCTGATGCAAAGAAACTAAGAACCTTGAAAAAAGGTTTGACAAAATGGTAATGAGAATATACTATTTAGAGAGAAATATAAGTGAATTAATGGAGCTGAAAAACACAACACAAGAACTTCATGAAGTATGCACAAGTTTTAATAGTCAAATTGATCAAGCAGAAGAAAGGATATCAGAGGTCGAAGACCAACTCAATGAAATAAAATGAGAAGGCAAGATTAGAGAAAAAAGAATAAAAAGGAATGAGCAAAGTCTCCAAGAAATATGGGACTATGTGAAAGACCTAATCTATGTTTGATAGGTGTACCTGAATGTGACGAAGAGAATGAATTCAAGCTGGAAAATACTTCTCAGGACATTATTTAGGAAAACTTTCCCAACCTAGCTAGGCACGACAATATTCAACTCCAGGTAATACAGAGAACATCACAAAGATATTCCTCAAGAAGAGCAACCCCAAGGCACATAATTGTCAGATTCACGAGGGTTGAAATGAAGGAGAAATGCTAAGGGCAGCCAGAGAGAAAGGTCAGGTTGCTCACAAAGGGAAGCCTATCAAACTCACAGCAGATCTCTCTGCAGAAACTCTACAAGCCAGAAGAGAGTGGGGGCCAATATTCAACATCCTTAAAGAAAAGAACTTTCAACCCAGAATTTCTTATCCAGCCAAACTAAGCTTCACAAGTGAAAGAAAAATAAAATCTTTCGTGAACAAGCAAGTACTTAGAGATTTCATCACCACCAGGTCTGATTTACAAGAGCTTCTGAAAGAAGCACTACACATAGAAAGCAATAATCAGTATCAGCCTTTCCAAAAATGTACCAAAAAGTAAAGAGCATCAACATAATGAAGAATTTACATCAACTAATGGGCAAAACAGCCAGCTAGCATCGAATTGCAGTATTAAACTCACATATATTATTATTAATCCTAAATTTAAATCAACTAAATCCCCCAATCAAAGGGCAGATTGGATGGAAAGTCAAAACCCATCGGTATGCTGCATCCAGACCCATCTCACATGCAAGGATACACAAAAACTCAAAACAAAGGGATGGAGGAAGATTTACCAACCAAATAGAGAGCAAAAATAAATAAATAAATAAAAAGCAGGAGTTGCAATTCTTGCCTCTGATAAAATAGACTTTAAAGCAACAAAGATCAAAGAGGCAAAGAAGGACATTACATAATGGTAAAAGAAGCAATGCAACAAGAAGAGCCAAGATCCTAAATATATATGCACCCAACACAGGAGCACCCAGATACATAAGACAAGTTCTTAATGACTTACAAAGAGACTTAGACTCCCACACAATAATAGTGGAAGACTTTAACATCACATTGTCAATATTAGACAGATCAACAAGACAGAAAATTAACAAGGACATGCAGGACTTTAACTCGGACCCGGAAAAAGTAAACTTAATAAACATTTATAGAACTCTCCTCCCCAAATACACAAAACATACATTCTTATCAGTGCCACATCACACCTACTCTAAAAGTGACCACATAATTGGAAGTAAATCACTCCTCAGCAATTGCATAGCATTTCACAGGTTTAAATGAAATATTGGTTGGCTGATTGTTTGTTATTTTCCTCCCTTATTTTTTCCTGTCTCCATTGTTAAGCACAATTATTGCCATAAAAGAGGTTTCCAGTACCCATTTTTGAACTGCATTCTAGCCTGGGCAATAAAGCAAGACTCTCATTCTCTCTCCCTCTTTCTCTTCCTCTTTCTTTCTCTCTTTTATTCTTTTCTACTTTTTTTCTTTCTTTCTCTCTTTCATTCTTAAAAAAAAAAAAGAACTATGATATCTCCTGGCACTTCTCATTTTTTTAAAGCTATTTTCAATAACAGCCATTTTATTCTTTATGAACCCTCTAAACAGAAGTTTCCCAGGAAGGACATTATATGTAAACTATAATGCAAAACCAAAATAAAACAAAACAACAATAACAACAGCAACAATAAAAACATATCTTTACTCTTTCTTACCTCTTTCCTGTCTCAACTGAGGTGAAATCCTAATATCACGGTCACCAATTTAATATGTGGTGATTTGGTGGAGCTAATGAATGTTAAAAGTTTACATAAATATGTTTGTCTATCAGTTGTCTTTCATCTAAATGGCTTTTTGTTCTTTTCACCTATCCTTCCTCCTGACCATCTGCCCACTTAGGAGTTGATCTTCAACATTTCACAATTTTATTCCAGCTCAAGCTGTGATTTAAATCATGCTCATGAGGAATGTATGGCATCACTTGACTGTGAGCCCAAGTTTTCTGGATCCATCTAGCATATGGTACTAGGTGTACCAGTCACTGAAGTACCTTTTGTTGTTCTTATCCTTTTCATGTAGAGATCTTATGGAAAAATAATTGGTCAACATGTTTGGGGAGTTTTTTAATAGAAAACCATCATTTACAACCTTTTCACATTTTCCTCAAGTTCGCAAATCAATGCCTCTGTTTTTGCAAAAACTACCCATATGCTTGTTCTTCTAGAAAATCTAAAAAATGTATTTTTAAAAACTTGCTGTTGTATTGGATTTCAATCTAGATTAGACATGAAATTCACACCTAGGAAAAGGTAGCCTGTTGTTCTAGCATTAGCTTCAGCATAGTTTTAAAAATGAAAAGTCAGTTTGCTTCTCAGTTACAATTATACCTTTATTGCATAACTCATATCAAAATTTTATCAGGCCTGATGGAGATAAGAGGGGGTAGTTTCAATGGAAGATTATAATTCATATATGTTTTCGGTTCCTCCAGCCATTAGAACTGCTACAGAAACTGCCACCTTAATCAGAATTATTTTGAAGTAATTAGTACTCAAAATGAAGTAGAAATTAATTTTTTTTCAGAATTAATACTCAATTAAGATCCAACCCAGAACTATCAATTGATTCTCTTGGGACTGACTTATTTTTCTATTTTTGAAAGTGATCTAAAAAGAAGAATGATACTACTTATTGGATTTAAAGATGAGATTAAATCTAGTAAGGCAACAGCAACAAAAAGCCTACTTGAAATAAAGAGAAAGATTCTAGTACTGATATTTTATTAATGAGATATTTTAGGTCCTCAAATTTCTTCTCTGTTTTTTGTCCCATATCTGTGTTATCTGAGAAGAAAGCCCATTAATCTTCATCTCCTTGGTGTCCCTCACAATTACAAACCAAATGAGATCTACTCCACAGGAGGATATCTCAACCCATGCTGACCCCAAACAACAATTAAAACCCAAAGCTACTTGCATCCCCCATATGCTGTCATCCTCTAAACCTTACTTCTATTCTTGTTTAATTTCTGACTGAACCTGAGTTCTCTGTCTTGGGTTATAATGTTGCTATCTACTATGTGAACCATAAGCTTTATGTCACATCTATTGGTACCTGTGTGTAATTAATCAACATCCATAAATTAAATTTCTACCTGAAGACAAAGTCAAGGGTTACCTAGCAGCTAGCAGAGAATGTTAGATACCCAACAAAACTACTGCACCGAATAACTGCAATGAAGCGAAATAGAAGCATGGATGGATGGAAGGATGATTGGAAGGAAGGAGGAGAGAGATGTGTCTTCCTGTACAAAGTAATGAAGGGATAGCATAGGGCTGTTGCTGGAAAGTGGATAACAGAAACTAGAAAAATTATGATTAAACAAGTCTAAATTATAATAGTGTTCTTGATTTATAACTTCATTTAAGGTTTTTTTAGTTCATATCATAAATAACTCTTACAGTATTTAAATGTTGTTGTGTGATATGTTTTTCAAAATTTATTTTTTAGCCTATTTATTAATTCAACTTTTGGCATAGACACAATTTAGGCAAATTAAGCATTGTTATCGTTGAAAACTGTTTATACATAGAAATATCGATTTTAATTGACAACTGATTTACGTTAACTTTAGCAGGTCATTTGGCAGAATAGGATGAGAATAGAATAATTATATGAAAAGAAAAAAGTTAAATGGAATATGTAGCAAATATACATACACACATAAATATATATGATATAGATATTATATAATTTCAGATATTTACATATAAATACAAATGTAAGTAAAACTCTGAGTTTGTAAGATGTGAGTTTTGCTGCCTCTTCACAAAGTAGCCACACTGAAAAGAAATAGAAAATAGAAAAATTATGTTGTCAAAACTGATAAAATTAGACTTTCATCTTATTATACTTACATTGTTTTTAATATTGTTTCTGTATTTTTTGCTTATTTTTCCACCTAAATAACTTCCAGAGCCTTCAGCCTTTTATTATTAAAATATTATTGAAAGCAACAATAAATCCAAAACATGCTTTGGGGAGACCTAATAGTTCATATTTCTGTTTCGTATTTTGGGCAGAAGAAATGCTCAGCAGGATAATTTTTAAGGATAATATAAAATACTTGTTCTTTGTGATTTTTCTTCCATTACTGGCTCATAGATACTAGTGAGTATATGTTATGGAAAACCAAATGCTCTTAATAACCTCTTTCATCACCACCCCCACAAAACACTAGTAAAAGACTTTGTGAGGGCATTATGTACTTAAGCATTTTAAAACAGATAAAACTTAGGAAGAAGGAAAAAAACAGTAAAAACATGTTTCTCAACTTCACATATGTTCGTGTATGACAGAACTAACTTTTTTGACATCACAGAAACAATAATGTCTGAATTCAGTTTGACAGTTGATTTTCCCCAGGCATTCCACTTTTGCATTCATCATATAGCATAAATAAGTGACAGCATAAATAAACCACAACATTCACAACAAGTAAAGGAAAAAAACTCATAATAAAAATTTAAACAGAAAATGTCAACCAATTATTTTCAGGTGTATTTCTTCCCAGTTTGACATGCATTAAATTGAAAATATATTTTTTCTATTAATTTTGAATTTATGTTTGCCATGACAGCAGTTCTGATTTTGAGATACAGATGAATATGACTCTTTTGTTTTTAACTTTAAATCTATTAGATCAAATAGTTATAGGATAGAGGGAGATAGAGAGATGATACAGATACAACAAAACCAAATGAGATCTAGACAGAGACAGAGATAGGGAAATGGAAAAGGTAGAGTTAGAACTTCCCTGCTAAAGGATCTTTGACTACTCACATAAATGATTGACATTACATGGCTCTACATTTTTTTAGTGAAGAAGATAATTCAGGAAAATACAAATTTTGGAAGTAATTTTTGAAGCTGTGGAATTCTATCTTTTCACTGTACTGCAAACAATAAAAAAAGTGAATTATAATCAAATTATTATTTCTCTAAGACTGTGAACATATTAAAACTAGTACTATATTAGTACCAGAGTATTCCTAGCAGTCCACGTCAAATAATACATATCATTTTGCACATATTTTACCAAGCAATGGAAAAATGGAGGTGCTTAGATCAACCAATTGGTAAATTAATTATTGTTCAAATATTAAATAGTAAAAACAAACCAATTTACATGAAAATTATCTTTTCAGATTTTACATATAGTTGATGTCAATGTCAGGAATACTTTTAAATAGTGAACATCTTAAACATCTAAAAATGGCCAATGTAATTTGGAATAAATAAATGTAACAATTTTTAAAAATGAATCTTAATGAAATAAAAATATACATATAGAGATATTCAACTATAGTTTCTGCATTTTTTTTGGATTATTATATAACTTCTTTCCAACTATATTTTGCATGTCTTTCTACTAATGTATTTTTAAATGGTACTCAGATATGCCTATATGCTTACTTGAGTGTAGTCCTACTCATACTAAATGAGTTACACCATATTTTACTGTATAACTGTGAGAAAAAACACTAAATTTTGTTAGGTGAAATCTAGTAGAGAAACAACGGAAGGAGATATGAATGGAGAGAAATAAGGAGAGAAGCCAGTAGGAAGAAGGTTATTTGAAATAAACATAAAATAGCATGATCAGTTAAATTACTGCAGACAAAATACACAGAAATTTTAAAGCATGGGAGGTGAGTTAAAAGCTAGGCTTGAAATAATGGAAGTCCTTAAAGAAGAAGTGAAGTAAGCAACTTGATCACCACAAAATTATCTTTCATGGGGATCACTGGAGAGTCAAATATTTAAATAAAACCACTAGAATGCCTGTTAAGAAGTAATTTTTTAACTGACTATTTTCAACGCATTCCCCCTTTAAGCTTCTTTGCTTTTTTTGTGCTTATCTTTCTAATATTGTCTGGAAATTTCATCATCATTTCCATTGCTTTCTCTAACTCTAATATTTTTTACCTTTCTAAATGGAATGGTATTTGCCGTAACACATCATTTTAAAATTCTGGTACAAACTGTGGGTTTGTCAGAATCTTGCAATGTCTTTATACTTGTTTACTGTGTGTCATACGCAGCAATTAATTTTGATTATAGAAAAGATTAACACTCATTTACCTTGAGAACACACAGACAAAAACTAGTGAATATATTAACATATAAATAAACATCAAAATGCTTCTAGCCATATTTCTTTTTAAAATAGTTATTAGAATTCTTTAAAATTTAAATAATTGTTGTTAGAAATTAGGTGATTTTCTTTTTCTTACTCTACAATCTGCAGTAAGATAAATATTACATTTTAATGAAGTGATGTGGAGACAATAAATATAAAGGCTGAATAAAATCACAAGGGTTTAAAACCCTCTATTGCCATACAATTTATATTGTGTAGTTCTTATATCCAAAAATTATATTATGCTAACACTTCATATGTTTTCTATGTAAATATAATATGTATTTGAACACTAAACAAGTAAATTATGCAGTAAATATTTGGTAAAATCCTCCATTTTTCTATGTTAAACACATTTTCATAATTCTGATCAATTTTCTTCTAATAGTGAAGTACAATATGTAAGGTAATAGTGAGTTTATAAATGTTACTCAAGTTTAGCTATTACTGGGCTATATCAAGATTTTACTTTGCGTTAAGCACCATACTTACAAATTTTCATACTAATCTCTTCACCTTTTTTTTTTATTGTACTTAAATTCCGGAGTACATGTGCAACTCATGCATGATTGTTGCATAGATACATACATGGCAAGGTGGTTTTATGCCTCCATCTCTCCATCACCTATATCTGGTATTTCTTCCCAGGTTATCCCTTCCCACCCTCCCCATCCCCTGATGTCCATCTGCTAGTCCCCACAACAGACCCCAGTGTGTGATGCTCCCCTCCTTGTGTCCATGTGTTTTCATTGTTCCATACCTGCCTGTGAGTGAGAACGTTCAGTGTTTGATTTTCTGTTCTTGTGTCAGTTTGCTGAGAATGATGGTTTCCAGATTCATCCATGTCCCTACAAAAGACATGAACTCATCCTTTTTTATGACTGCCTAGTATTTCATGGTGTATATGTGCCACATTTTTCTTGTCCAGTCTATCATCTACAGGCATTTGGGTTGGTTGAATATCTTTGCTATTGAACACCATGCCGTGATGAACATACGTGTGCATGTGTCTTTATAATAGAACAATTTATAATCCTTTGGGTATATACCTAGTAATGAGATTGCTAGGTCAAATGGTCTTTCTATTTCTAGGTCCTTAAGGAATCACCACACTGTTATGGTTGAATTAATTTATACTCCCACCAACAGTGTAAAAGTGTCCCTATTTCTCCACATCCTCTCCAGCATCTGTTGTCTCCAGATTTTTTTAATGATTGTCATTCTAACTGGTGTGAGATGATATCTCAATGTGGTTTTGATTTGCGTTTCTCTGATGAGCACTCACCTGCTCTTTCTATAAATTTTCTTGTAGCTTAATCACTGATAAGAAAAGTACTGATTAGACCAGAACATCTGGAAATTTCCAACATTATACATTTAAGTGGAATTTAATTTATAAAATCTAATGTTTTTGACCTCATGAAGTATTTTAAAAATAAAAAGGAAGAAACTGCCTTTCTCTTTGACATTTCCTCTGTATATTTACTTTACATTTGGTTGTACCTCTTTGTTTTCTCTTTTTTTTTTCTATCCACCTTCTTTTAATTTCCATGCATATTCTTGAAGGTCTCCCTAACTACCAGGATGAAAAAATCTGCCAAATCACATAACTGTGTTATCATATTTAATTATTTCTTTAGCACTTCTTAGGTATAGGCAATATTGAAGGAATGGAGTCAGTAAAAGTATGCACATGTTTTGCTGCTGTTAAAAACTGTATATTTTTAAATAACTTAGAGTATAATTGGATTGTTTTTAATTCAAATGATAAATACTTGAAGGGATATATACCTCATTCTCCATGATGTGTTTATTTCATATTGCATACCTATATCGAAACATCTCCTCTACATCATAAATATATATAACTACTATATACTCACAAATATTAAAAATAAAAACTCTATTCAACATAAATATTAACTTACTCTAGTTGTTTCTATAGCTACAATATTTTGAGATCAATATTGAAAATTTGTATTTCCAATTGTTAAGAACATTGTTAGTGCTATTAGTTTCTGGCAGTCTCTAATATTTGTTTCTCTGCTTTAGCTGAATGCAGAACTGTTAGTGGCAGAATATTGTTTTATATGCATATATGAATGAAGTATACAACACAAGACCGGTGACTTTGATAATGAAGTATCTTACACATCAGTGAGTCCCACTAGAAACATTAATTTTGTTGCATTTTATTTTTGAAAGACATAAAATTTAAAATAATATATTATTGGACAGAGGGCTGAAGGGTAGACAGTGTAAAGTAATAATGATCAAAAGATTGTGGGACAGTTTTTTTCTTGAGACTTTCATATTTATAGACTAACACATTTTATTTATTTAAACAATATCTATAGTTAATCATTCCTCCTATTTCAGAGCCAAGATGCTTATTAAGATCCTAATGATCTCTTACATAGACTTGTATACATTTACACAAACTGATCTCTCTTGTTTTAAATACCTACTTTTCAAGTCTCTGAAGAATTCTGCCTTATATATAGATGAAGCATGTATATCACAAGTTCAGTGACAATGACTATTTGTAGAACCTCTCATAGAAAATATGTGTCAGTAAGACTATGGGGATGCTGTAAAAATAATTATTTCCCTGAAAAATAACTATGTCTTCAAGAAACTTAAGGAAAATGCATAGTAAGAAAAACTGTGCGTAGGTTTTAAAATCTCTTGTTCTAAAAATAAACTTATATCAGTTTCTTATAACATGTCAGAACTGGATCTAGTTTGAGCCATTAAGAGGAATCAGACATCAGTTTGAAAACAGTCCTTATCAGAGCAACATGAATTCTGCTAAAATTGATGCAAAAACAAACATCAAATTTATAGTGAAGCTTGAGTGGAATAATGGTAATATAACTGGTGTTTTAGGAGAACTTTATGGGAACAATACTCCACAAAAATTAGCAGTTTACAAATGGATAACTCATTTTAACAAGGGATAAGACAATGCTAAAGATGAAGCCCACAGGGGCAGATCATCCACATAAATTTGTTTTTTTTTTTTTTTTTTTTTTTTTTTTTAGCATTAAATGTTTTATTTTGAAAAACAAAGATTTCAAATGAATCGTCTCAGTTGTTTCCTCAAGAAACTGGAAAATGAGGAATAAAATAAGCAGAATTGAGAAATTACAATCATTGGAGTAGAAATCAATAAAATTAAAAACAAACAATAGAGACTATCAATGAAACAAAAAATTTGAAAGGAAAAAAAGTCATCTTGTTTGGCCCACACTAAGGAGGCCTGACTATTAATATAAACAATAGACTACAGACACTATGGACATCTTAATTAATTCAGATTACACAATTCCAAATGAACAACTAAAATCAAGCAAACTTTTCATTCAATTTGTGCCAAAACTGTGGTGCCCAGATCAGCTTCGGAGCTCTCAAAGGAGATTTTTAACAAATTGGATCAAGTCCCAGGAGCATTTCTTTGAAGAATTGAAACGAAAGATGAAACAAGGTTTTACCATTACAATCCTGAAGACAAGGCAGTAGATAACAAGAGATGGAAGTGGTCCAGTCCCAAGCAAAAGCGTAAAAGTCAATAGCAAAGGTTATGGCAACGGTTTTGGTGAATTTTGCTTGTTGACTTTCCAGAAGGCCAATAAATAACATTTGCTTACTATGAAAATGTTTTGAGAAAGTTAGGAAAAGCTTTAGGAGAAAAATGCTCAAGACACCATCACCAAAGAATCCTGCACGACAACCATGCTCTTACTCACTCCTTTCATCCAAGAAATGCAATTTTGTGAGAGTGTCCATGGGAAATCATTAGGCATCTGCCATATAGTCCTGATTTGGCTCCTTCTGACATTTTTTAAATTTCCTAATCTTAAAAGCTCTGTAAAGGACACCCACTTTTTTAGTTAATAATATAAAAGAACAGAATTTACATGGTAAAATTCCAGGGAACCTCAGTTCTTTAGGAATAGACTCGACGACTGGGATCATGCCCTGCAGAAGTATCTTTGTGGAAGTCCAGGTCTCACTAATGCAGGCCTCTGAAGCAACTGTTTCAGCAATGACTGAGTGGTCTGGTTAAATATGAAAAGGTAGTAGACCCAGTGACCTTATACAAAGGCTTGGATGTAACAGAGCCCACCAAGAGTTTTACCCTGGCCTTTCCTGGGCCTTAAAGCATGACAAAATAAGGAAGAAATTCTTATTAGGACCCCTTTAGTATTAAGCAAGTTTCACTGGGGGTCTGAAGAAACCCCCCAGGCCTCCACAAGTAAGTTTATTGGGGGGTCTGAAGGAACCCGAATCCTCTGTGATTTAGCAGGAGACAAGATAAGGGTAATCACCCCAGCACCTGGATCCATTTAAGTAAATTTATTGAAGCTCTAGAGGAAGGTCTTCAAGACTAAGACCTTTTTTTAAATAACAGATTAAAATAAGTTAATCACTATGTCTTTAGATGAATGCACACTTAAATGTAGACATATAGCTTAGCAGGTATGTAAGCTCTGGAAAACTTCGTAATTTTGAATTGGTGTGGCGATAACTTCCAGCCCTTCTCCTTGTAACCATTTGGAGAAAATAAAAACTCTTTCTCTCCAGTTCATCTGTATCTCGTTATTGGGCTGTGAGAAGTATCAGCTGGTCTTCAGTTTGGTTTGGGAACATCTTGACCTTGCTGGAATTTAGGTTGAGAAATAAATTTTATGTTTTTGATTTTTATCTTTTAAATCCATTTTTCCACAAGCTTTCTGAAGACCCTAGTATAATATATATTTTACATAACATTATAAAATATGTATAAATGTAAATTCACAAATATAAATTGTCTCCATATATATAAGTATGTCTAAGTTATATTTAAGTACTATACACAGAGACGAACACAGACATACACAATAATATGAAGGAAAATAAATTTTGTAAACTTTTATTATATTTTCAACATTTTGGCTACTCATATCAATTCCACTTTTTATCATAGAACATGCTTATATTTTACTTGTAACATGTTATTCTATTTAAAACTAAATCCAACGTGACATTTTTATACACAAATCTTTCAGGTGTTTATGGGATGTGCTGATCTCATTATATCTGGGGCAGCTGCCACTGAACAGCAGCAAAAGAATATGGAGCCCTGACTGCTAAGCAGGGAACTCTGCCAGTCTAAATGTACTGTACTTGATGTCCATAAGCCACCATCTGGACAGCAAGGGCATGTCTCCAGATTCTTGATATTGCAGACATTAATAGTCTTATGAACTATAAGATGAGTAGGCAGCAGAAAAAAAAAAAAAAAGCCTCTGGGAATAGGGGCAGGTGGCAACCATTTCCACCGAAGGATACTTATGGAATAAGTGCTTATGTTCAAATAACTTCTGAATCTGAGCCAAGAACTGCCTTTTCCTTTTGCCAGCTAACCACTCACTTTTCAGTTTCCTCACCTGCTTCATTCCCCCTGGGAGTTATGTATGCAATATTCACCAGCTGCCGAGCTGGAGATGGTTCTGTTGTGACACAGAAAAGCTGGACTGAGAAAGCAGTAAATGTGAACAACCAGGTAAGCCACTGTAGATGTAAGCAAAGGCTTCTCTACTATGTGCTTATCTTTCACACTTTCCTAGAAAGTAATAAATGGATACAATGAACATGAGCAAGAATTCTTTATGACAAAACTGATTTTTCAAAAGCTTTAATTGTGCGCATTAAGAAATATATTGAAGGATAATTAAAAGATATAATTAACCACTACATACAGTAAGCATTTATTAAGTAAATATAGTTGGCAAATAAAAGGACTAACATTGATCAGTTGTTTTAAAGAGTGTTCATGTCTCTTCTGGCTGCTAGCTGTTTATTCCTTTTCCTTGTTTTCTCTTCCATTTTTAAAAGATTGCTTAAAGGCCACAAACTCTTCCTTCTCAGCAGCTATCTATGTTCTATTCTCTTGCTATGTCAAATATAGTCCATGGATTAGCAGCAATAGCACCTACTAGAAACTCTTTAGAAAATGCAAACTCTTCCAAATGTTTTCTTCACTCATAGGCAGGTGATGAACAGTGAGAACACTTGAGCACAGGGAAGAGAACAACACTCACTGGCCTAGGTCGGGAAGGAGAGGGGAGGGACAGCCAGGGGTCGAGGAGGATTGGGAGGGATAACACTGGGAGAAATGCCTGATGCAGGCGACAGGGTGGAGGCACTGTGGGGATGGAGAGAGCAAACTGCAATGGCATGTATATACCTATGCAGCAATCCTGCAGTGCACATGTACCCCAGAGCCCAAAGTACAATTAAAAAAGGAAAAAAGGAAAATGCAAACTCTCTGACTCAACCCTAGACCTACTAAATCACAACCTGCATTTTAAACAAAATATCCATGTAATTCCTTTGCATGTTAAGTGTTGATTAGTATACTTTTCTGCGTCAGTGACTCTCAAGACTAGGTAGGTATTAGAACTACCTGAGGGGTTTAAAAACTGCTAATGCCTGGACACACTGACAGACTCGTAATTTTTGTGTGGGAAAGTGCCTCAGAGTCAGTATTTTTTCAAAAGCCCCTCAGATGGTTCTAACTCACATATAAGAATCAAAGTTAAAAATGGATTCCTAAAGTATACTTTGAAAGGCTTAAATTAAGCATATAGTAAGAAATCTAGTTCATATAGAATTGTGAAAATGATATCTGTACGTAGAGTAGAATTAGAATAAGGAATTGATCTTGGCAGAAGAAAATACCTTTTGTAAATTACAGAAATATTATATGAAATGGATATTTTTAATCACTATATAATTGATACATATTAAAGATCAACTTTGCTATAAGACTTGAATTTTGAGATATTTGTATTACTGAATTTATATTGCTGAATTGATAATAATTTATATCTTGTACAATTGCTACAAAGAGAATAAAATACCTAGGAATACACCTTACAAGGAACGTAAGGGACCTCTTCAAGGAAAACTACAAACCACTGCTCAACAAAATAAGAAAAGACACAAACAGATGGAGAAACATTCCATGTTAATGGTCAGGAAGAATCAATATCGTGAAAATGGCTATACTGCCCAAAGTAATTTACACAATCAACACTATCCCCATCAAGCTACCAATGACCTTTTTCACAGAAGTGGAAAAAACCACCTTAAACTTCATATGGAACCAAAACAGAGCCCGCATAGCCAATTCAATCCTAAGCAAAAAGAACACAGCAGGAGGCATCACACTATTAGACTTCAAACTATACTACAAGGCTACAGTAATCAAAACAGCATGGTACTGGTACCAAAACAGAGACATAGACCAATGGAACAGAACAGAGGCATCAGAGGCAACACAGCATATCTACAACCATACAATCTTTGATAAACCCGACAAAAACAAGCAATGGGGAAAGGACTCCCTGTTTAATAAATGGTGTTGGGAAAACTGGCTAGCCTTGTACAGAAAGCAGAAATTGGACCCCTTCCTGACACCTTACACTAAAATTAACTCCATATGGATTAAAGGCTTCAACATAAGACCTGGCACCATAAAAACCCTAGAAGAAAATCTAGGCAAAACCATTCAGGACATAGGAGTAGGCAAGGACTTCATGACCAAAACACCAAACGCATTGGCAACAAAAGCCAAAATAGACAAATGGGACCTAATCAAACTCCACAGCTTCTGCACGGCAAAAGAAACAGTCACTAGAGTGAATCAGCAACCAACAGAGTGGAAAAAAATTTTTGCAGTTTACCCATCTGACAAAGGGTAATATCCAGAATTTACAAAGAACTCAAACAGATTTACAGGATAAAAACAAACAAGCCCATTCAAAAATGGGCAAAGGATATGAACAGAAACTTTACAAAAGAAGACATACATGAGGCCAACAAACATATGAAAAAATGCTCATCATCACTGGTCATTAGAGAGATGCAAATCAAAACCACATTGAGATACCATCTCAGGCCAGTTAGAATGGCGATCATTAAAATATCTGGAGACAACAGATGCTGGAGAGGATATGGAGAAATAGGAACACTTCTACACTGCTGGTGGGAGTGTAAATTAGTTCAACCATTGTGGAAGACTGTGGCGATTCCTCAAGGACCTAGAAATAGAAATTCCATTTGACTCAGCAATCCCCTTACTGGGTATATATCCAAAGGACTATAAATCATTCTACTATAAGGACACATGCACACGAATGTTCATTGCAGCACTGTTTACAATAGCAAACACCTGGAACCAACCCAAATGCCCATCGATGACAGACTGTACTGGAAAAATGTGGCACATATACACCATGGAATATTATGCAGCCATCAAAAACAATGAGTTCGTGTCCTTTGTAGGGACATGGATGATGGTACTGAATCTGGAGAACATCATTCTCAGCAAACTGACACAAGAACAGAAAACGAAATACCACATATTTGGCCGGGCGCAGTGGCTCAAGCCTGTAATCCCAGCACTTTGGGAGGCCGAGGCGGGTGGATCACGAGGTCAAGAGATCGAGACCATCCTGGTCAACATGGTGAAACCCCGTCTCTACTAAAAAATACAAAAATTAGCTGGGCATGGTGGCGCGTGCCTGTAATCCCGGCTACTCGGGAGGCTGAGGCAGGAGAATTGCCTGAACCCAGGAGGCGGAGGTTGCGGTGAGCCGAGTTCGCGCCATTGCACTCCAGCCTGGGTAACAGCAGCGAAACTCCCTCTCAAAAAAAAAAAAAAAAAAGAAAAGAAATACCACATATTCTCACTCATAGGTGGGTGATGAACAATGAGAACACATGGACACAGAGAAGGGAGTATTACACATTGGGGTCTATTGGGGGGAATAGAGGAGGGACAGTGGGGGAGGGGAGCAGGGGAGGGATAGCATGGGGAGAAATGCCAAATGTGGGTGAAGGGGAGGAAGACAGCAAAACACACTGCCATGTGTGTACCTATGCAACTATCTTGCATGTTCTGCACATGTACCCCAAAACCTAAAACGCAATAAAAAATTAAAAAACAATTATTTAAAAAAACTGTAAAAATAAATACATTTCTTAAAACTTATGTGATGGTGAGGATCTCTCAAACAACCTTTGGCAAAACATTCTACCAAAAAAGTAAAACATTGTTATGGTTTCTCACTTACCAGTTACTATGTGAGACTACTGAATTTGGGTTTATAAAAAATGACATCACTCAGCATAATATCCTCTGGATTCATCCATGTGGATTATGCTCAGTGAAGTAAGCCAGACAGAGAAAGACAAATACTGCATGATGTCACTCATATATGGAATCTAAAATAGTGAAACACACAGAAACATAAAGTAGAATGGTGGTTGTCAGAAGTAGGAACCAAGGGGAAATGGGGAGATGTTGGTCAGGTGGTACAAAGTTCCAGTTATGCAAGTTGAATGAGTTCTGGAGATTTAATGTATGGCCTGGAGACCATGATTACCAGTGAAGTGTTCTATACTTGAAATTTGCTAAGACACTGGATCTGAAGTATTTTCACCACAACAGTAAAAGGAAGAGAGAGAAAGAAAATGGCAGCTGTGTGAGGTGGTGCATATTGTTTATTTGCTTGATTAAGCTGATTATTTCAAAAATTGTACATATATCAAAATATCAAGTTGTACACTTTAAGAATATGCAGTTTCTATTTGTTAATTTTACCTCAATGAAGCTGGAAAAATTTAAAACCAGATTCTAAAAATTAGCTCACTCACTCTACTAGGAAATATGAAAAGATAAATTAAAAGTAGAATTGATTTCCAACAATACTTTGGACTCCATTCTAAACAAATAAGTTTAATATAATCATTCAAATCCTAAAAGATGAATGTATTGCAAGGCAAATGTAAAATGATACCATTTATTTTCTGAAATAGCCCTGGTCTATTTATTTGCCATGTTTAAGAAGTAGTCATAAAATAGCCTAGAAACTATTTTAGAGGAAGGAGTAACAAAAATCCTGAAGACTTCCTTATGATAGAAGGTTTTTGGTATCAGAAGTGGACTGTGAAGTCTGCTTTACATCACAAGAGAAAAGCCTTTGGGCTTTCAAAGACAGACTTTGAAGACTTTGGGCTTTTCAAGACAGACTCCTTCCCTGCTCCCCAACCTACCCCAATTTAACCAGTATTGAAGTGTTCTGGAAAGTTAGCTCATTAGAAAGTTCCACATTTTTAATTCACATTCAACTTTATTTATTGACTATCTTGCACTCTTATGAGTGCATGTGTGTTAGGCCATTCTTACAGGCCATAAGAAATATCTGAGACCGGGTAATGTGCAATAAAAAGAGATTGGCTCACTGTTCTACAGGCTGCCTAGGAAGGATGCTACTGGCATCTGCTCAGCTTCTGAGCAGCCTCAGGCAGCTTTTCCTCATGAGAGAAGTCCAAAAGGGATCAAGAATGTCACACGGCAAGAGTAGTGGCAAGAATTAGAATTGGGCAAAGGTGGTGCCTAAACATCCAGATCTCACAATATCTCATTGTCTCAAGGACAACACCAAACCATGAGGGATCCATTCCTGTCACCCAACGCCTCCCACCAGGCCTCACTTTTAACATTGGGGATTACAATTCCACATGCGAATTGGCAGGACAACATTCAAACTATATCAGCATAGTTCCCTTATTAGAATAATAAGAAGGTAGCTTTCGTGTTAATTTTTTCGGTCCTTACCTTTTTCCCTCTATAGGACAGGTTCTTTAGCCAATCAGTTCTCTTAGATTACTGAAAAACTATGACATTAGTGGCTCTGGCAATAGTCCTTGGGAATCATATCAATGCTACAGTTTGATATGCTTGTGAAATCACAATCTTTTTGTAGAATTAAAAGTTTGATTCATTTTTCTACCTCAGGGACATCTGCCCAATTACAAAGAACTCATTCTACTACCAACAAGGAGCTTAAAGAAAATAACTGAATTTGAATTCCTTAACAGCAGTTGTACTCCATGGTGTTTATAATAGTGTATTAGTTCAGCTCATCTATTTCTTTTTAAATTAAGACAAAACAGTAAAAATTCTTTAAAATATTATTTACTATTGATATATGTAGCTTAAAAAATTCATACTATGTGCTGAGAAAATTGATTTAAATCTTGCTTACACTTTTAAAAACTATAAAATAGAAATTTATTTAAAATTCAATTTTGATATATATTTGGCCTTCGATATCCACAGGTTCTGCATTCAGGATTTCAACCAGCTGCAGATAAGAAATATTTCAAAAAAAAATTAACAATACAATAAAAAAAGCACAAATAAAAAATATAGTGCAACAAGTATTTACTTAACATTTACATTCTACTTGCGACAAGTATTTACTTAACATTTACATTCTACTAGATATTATAAGTAACTTAGAGACGATTTGAAGTACGTGGGAGGAGATGTGCAGGTTATAGTCAAATTCTTGGCCATTCTATGCAAGGAATTTGACAGTTTACAGATTTTTGTATCTGCAGGGTTGTGGGGTGGTTCTGGAATAAATCTCTCATAGCTACTAAGGGATGGCTGTAATATGAATCACATAACCATGGCTTTTCCAAAAATTGAACTGAATTAAATTCAAGAAGAGACAGGATTACAGAGATTACATTGAAACAGAGATTATTTGAGTGCCACTTGAAACAGCAGAAATTAATGGCTAATGAGTCATAGTAGCTAAAAGAAAATAAATAATAACTAAAGCACGAAAAAGTGATATATCACTGGGATCTTAATAGTAATTATTTTTTTTTCAGATACAGTCCCAATTTGTGGAAGAGAGTGAGAAATTTATTTTGGCATAATAAATAAATTCGAAATAAGGAAATTTTGTCTTAAGTGGTTATTTTCTTTATATATGCTCAAATACAAAATTAGAAATCAAATCAAATATGAGGTATATGCTAAAAATGTGGCATGTCTTTCACATTTGTTTCATTTGTTAAGGAAAGAAAGCATATTTATATAACATAAAAGTTTTACATTTTGTTTAGCTGCATGTTCAGTAGCTCACAAAGCAAGAATGTATGTTTGAGAAGTGAGCTTGAGCATTCTTTTTGTGTCAACTTATTCCAGCACCCTGCATTCATATTTAAGCAAACTTTTCTGTTATTTGCCTGTTATCGCTGAAATAAAGCCTCCTGCGAAATGATAAAATGTGTATTTCTCTTTGGCAAAGAGACCAAGGGAGAACATTTAACAAGTAAAAATAATTATTGCCAAGACACAATTGGAGGAATGATTGTTTAAAAAATATTGGTTCCTAGCCAGATAATAGTTTAATAAAAGCTGAAGATGGAATGTCTTTAGTGTATTTAAAATTATTACACAATGATGATTTAAATAAGTAGAGCACATGCTATGAAAATTATGAAGGAATCTACCAGGCATAAGAACACTGACTGAATAACAGGCAAAACTTTTGTAAAAGTTGAAAAAGCATTAATCATGTAATAAGAGCATGTGCATATCATGAAAATTTGAATTACTATGATTGGGATTTTAGACGAAATAATTAAAATCTTAGACTTACACCATGACATTTCAGGTGGAGAACTGGCCACCAAAGTAAACATTATTTTGAGTAAATTTTAATTTGAATATGTTAAGAAAGATGTTTCTTTCTATAAAGACAAATATAAGGGGATTGGCATTAACTGACCGTGGTCAGAATTATTTTCAGCATATCTAAGCAGACTTATAGACAGAAAGGGTAAGGCTGATATAAATATTCAAATCAATGAAAAATACCCTTGTAGAATTTAATGGCTCCTTTATCATATATTAATACAAAGAGGAAAAGTGAATGTCAGAATTTAATTTGGCAAATGACATCTTCAGCAGTTATGGTCTATTAATTAAATAGAACATGTGTGAAATTATATTGGCCTTGGATTTATACTCTGTATTTTTAAAGAATGTTATATTCATTAAAAAATGCCTAAAAGTGATTGTTCTTTAAGGCAGAATCCATTATATGTACGTCATCCTTTGCTGGTACTTCTAAATGGTCAGAAAGTCAAAAGAAGGAACACTGTGCCAGCTTTGTGAAATCACCTGTGTTCTATGGCTATTTCATAGTAACACTCATTCAGACCGTTGATTATTTTATATTTTATCCTATTAATATTCATATCTTCAGATATAAAATTATGGTTCAAATTACTAAAATGACTTTACAATGTCCATTAATTATATTTTAATGTTTTAATGTTTTAAAATGTTAATTTCTGTTTATAGACATAATAAGTGTATGTTATGTTTTATTGCTTAATTTAATAAGGGAATTAGAAATATGCAGCCAACAGACATATGTAAAAATGCTTATCATCCACTGGTCATAGAGAGATGCAAATCAAAACCACAATGATATGCCATCTCACACTGGTTAGAATGGCAATCATTAAAAAGTCAGGACCCAAATGATGTAGAGAGATAGGAATGCTTTTAAACTGTTGGCGGGAGTGTAAATAGGTTCAACCATTGTGGAAGACAGTGTGATGATTCCTCAAAGATCTAGAAATAGAAGTACCACTTGACCCAGCAATCCCGTTACTGGGTACATACCCAAAGGATTATAAATCACTCTACTATAAAGACACATACATACATGTTTATTGTGGCACTGTTTAAAATAGCAAACACTTGGAACCAACCCAAATGCCAATCGATGATAGACTAGATAAAGGAAATGTGGCACAATCCACAATGGAATGCTATACAGACATAAAAAGGATGAGTTCATGTCCTTTGCAGGGACATGGATGAAGTTGGAAACCATCATGCTCAGCAAATTAACACAGGAACAGAAAGCCACACACCGCATGTTGTCACTCATAAGTGGGTGTTGAACAATGAGAACACATGGACACAGAGAGGGGATTTTAAGATCACACATTAGGGCCTGTCAGGGGGTGAGAGCAGGGCATGGAAATAGCATTAGGAGAAATAGGTAATGTAGATGACAGGTTGATGGGTGCAGCAAACCACCATGGCACATGTATACTATGTAACAAACCTGCATGTCCTGCACATGTATGCCAGAACTTAAAATATAATAAAAAATTGTAATTTTGGGTGTTTATGATTTCTAGAAATATGTATAGGGTCATGTGTTCAGGGTGAAGAGTGGGATCAAGGGTGAAGAGAAAGATAAGAAACATTTGACATTCTCAAATTTTAGATGACATTAACAGAATCATGAGAAATGGCTAAGGAAAGCAAGAAAATAAACCAAAAAAAAAAAAAGCAAACTAGTCAGCAAGTAAGCTGTCTGAAAAATAGTATACAAAATTTAGTGGACAGTTATGCCATAACAATATATTATGCAACATTTGCATAGAAAGCAAAACCTTAATTTTTTTATCATAATTTGAAATTATCTCTGTGTATAGAGGAAGTATATTATTATCATGTAAATGCTGCTTCTGAGCGTCTGGAAGTAAAATTAAAATTGTTAACTAAAATTATAAAATATATAACAAATTGTTGATCCGAAAATAAAAATTTCGTATTATTGTCACCATTTAGTGTTAATTTTGAAACATGGATTCATTTGAGTTTATGTAAAAATTTTTGAAATGACATATTCAGTCAAGTCCAACATTTCTACCTGCAGCTTTACATGTCCAATATTCCCAAATGCTAGTTAGAGAGAGAGAGATAGATAGAGAGAGAGAGAGAGAGAGAAGAGAGAGAGAGAGAGAGAGAGAGAGAAAGAGAGAGAGAATAACGCTGTCTTCTGACTTAAGATACCATGAACAGGATTCTTGATATCACAGATGTCAGAATCAAAGGGTTTCAACTCAATGACCAATGTCTCCACGTCACTGAGGGATGAAGCCATGTCACATTTACTTGGTGTTTCTGACATGTAAGTGTGATTACTCATGTATCAAATGTGTAAATTCAGATAGAGTTTTCAAAATGAAATATTGGTAGCTTCAGGAATGATGGAAATTTTCTTACATACCATCTTTTTAAAAAGCTTAGATACACCAATTTACTCTGAAAAAAAACAGATACTTTTTTTGGCAGAAAGCAATAAATTTTAAGATTGTGCATTCTTAAGTGTCCTGGCAGTTATGAGCTTAATTTTTCTAAAATATATAATGTATTCATATTAAGGATATTAAAGTAATTATGAGATAATCTTATGCAATCTATGTGTGGTTACAACTTTAAAAGTCACTAATTTTTGATACAAAAACATAACGTAATAACTAATGTGTAAACATAACTAAGTCAGGGAGAAATCAATAAAAATACTATAAGCAGATTTCTGTTCATACTCATTCTCATCAGTATTCACATAGAGAATCTAATTAGAAACCATTGTCTCTTGTTTAACTGTATATATTTATTCATGGATATTCTCAAATAAGTCCATTTATTTTTCCAAATATCTGTAATAAAATATGTTTATATTTCCAGTATTATGTTGCTACCCATCTTGAAAGAGGGGTGTGTTCTATTATTTTTTAACTCTAGCAAGAGTCACATTAACAATTATGTGAATTATTGAGGTTCCACTTTTTAGGAATTATGAGGTTCCACTCTTGCTAACAGAAGTTATAATTATATTTTTCTGCTAGGCTTTTTGGGAAAATCTTTGAAGGGGGATTTAGAATTGACAGCACTGAGAGCAAAGAGATTGATATTCTGGATGAATTAAGGGTCAGAAAAAAAAATAATGGGTACTGCAGAAGTTGCCTTTACAGGCATATCATAAGTGGTGACTTTAAGTTGTACTAGGTACAAGTTATCGAAATGCCTTCTTCTTCAAAATAAATGGGATATTTGAAGTCTTCTGGGAGTAGCCTAGAGAATGAAGTGTTATAGCTTACGGAAAATGAGAGAGAAAACTGCTTAGTCTTGGTGGAAAAAGAAGGACTCAAAATTATAGTGAGAAGTTTGGAGGTATCATTTTTAAAAAGGAAATCCAGACTGTAAAAATAAGTCTGAGGAAAATGGCCACTGAATTGTCTGTTTATTCAGTTGTAAAATGTAGCCTGCATTGCTTTATGATGTAATCTCTAATTATTTCAACAACCCATGCTAAACAATACGGCCTTGTGTTACATTGCTTTGGCTAAATTGAAAAACAAACAGAAAGAGCCTGTATTTTATGCTTACAGCAACAGGTGTTAAAGAAAGAAGGTTGAAGAAACCAGAGGTAAGATGAAATGAAGAATTCAGCAGACCTGAGCAGTGCCTGAGAAAAATAAAACATTCCAAAAATCTCAAGTTAATTGACATTTTCACAGTTTTTCTCCTAGCATGTGACATGGAAGCTCTTGTCATTATTGCACCCCTCTCAGGTAGTGTGTTTTCATACTGTGAGGAAGAGGAACCTCAGAAGCTGGAAGTTTGGAGCATTCCTGGAGGGTTGACACTTAGGTTAGGTATCTGAAAGGAGGAAGACAGGAATGTCATCTGATAGGATTGAAGCTACTAAAGGTGTTATTCAGAGAGGTAAGAATATCATTTACTATTTACTTTATCTTCCTCTCTTTTCACCTTTCTCTGTTTTGAATTCTCTTTCTCTCTCTCTAACTGCTGTCTCAGTTTTTGCCTCTCTTTGTCTCTAAACTCTTGTTTTTCCAGCTTCCACTGCCTCTCTCTTCCTCCTCATGCCTCTCTCTGTGTCCTTTTATTTATATTGTGTTTGAGTGCACATGTGCTTCCTCTGTCCGTAGTCTCTATTATCCACATCTCTGCAAATTTTCTCTTCTTTAATGTATGGGCCAGCTTTTAGTTTCTCTTCTCTTCTAATCTCAATTTGGGCATAGTTTTGATTTTCCATGGCTCCAAATATCACCTCAATAATATGTAAACTGACATATTTTTTAAGTATTTCAATTCTCTCTCTCTCTCTCTCTCACACACACACACATAAACACACACACACACACACACACACACACACACACACTTGACTAAATCAGCTGGAGTTTGTGTTTATTTCTGGTTTTATTAAGTGTAGGCCAAAAGGCAAGATCACCTGTTCAAACATTGTCACCCAAGGTCTACCCCTTTGGAACAATCATGAATGGAGAAACATCACCTATAAAAATAATGTAATTGAGGAATTAGTGGTGAGTATTTTTAGTACAGTCCAAAATAATTTTGAATTAAAATTGTTGAGTGGAGTTTCAGAAACTCAAAATATATTGGATTTGAAACCATTTTTTTTTTCCAAAATGGACTGTCTGAGTTGATGTAAAGTTTAAAGAAATTGCCTGTGAACTTGAGAACACAGAAACAAAAATACAGTAGTGCTAATTTCCCATTTGCTTGTCAGTCAAATTGATAATTGTTCCTGAGGGTGACTTCACCAGAAAACAAAACAAAACAAAAAAACAGACTACAAAATATTGCACAAATTAATAACAAAACAACCACATTATTTCCTTATCTACCATGGCCCTTCCAATTAGTACTGAATCTGAGCTCACTAAGAGAAGGACCTAGGCCAGAATACAAGTGTTTCTGAATCAGTAACACTTTGATATGCTGAGTGGGAAAATAAAAATCATTCATCAGGAAAAGTCTTACAATCCTTGCTTCATCCGAATATTTATTGTTAATATTATATTCTTAGATTATTGTATAATATAATAGCACCCATATTGCCACATTATAGGTTGATGCAAAAGTAATTTTAGTTTTTGCCATTTAGCTGCAAAAACTGCAATTACTTTTGTATCAACCTAATACATGTACATATGAAAATCATGAAATCAACTTTACCATAATTCTGTTTGAAAACCACATTGTTTTGTTCTGAATGTAACTAAAACTATCATATAGATGTAGGGTGAATAAAGAGGGCACTATTGGGATTAGATGAACATAAGGAGAATCAACAATAAGTCTTTGAAATATGTAGAGGGAATTGTTAATTAACGTGCTAGCAGAAGCAGTTCTACTCTCAGATGCTACAGGAGTAACTGACGATCATGCCATCATCTTCTCTACTACCAGCCTCCTACCCACTTGACCTTACTCACCTTTGCTCACACGCCAGCTGAAATGATAAGAAGAACATCTGGGCATCTTGCGTACCCAAAGTCTCCAGAGCTTTTGCTGCTGCTCTGAGTTTAATCTTTATTTAACCTTTGTTTTAATGATAAAAGATTGTCTCTCTGTCAGCAGTTCTTCACATGTGGTGCACTTTTGCCACTAGTCACCACTTTAAACACTTCAGGATCAGAAAGCACAACTTAGCCAACCTATGTGATTTTTTATTTGTTTTCTTCCTCAGATTCTAGTACAGCTTATTCTATTAACCTTAAATATGGGATTGTTGGGTGAGATTGTCCTTGTGTATAAGATCCTTCCTTTGAATAAGTTCAGCACCATAGGAAGCTGCATTAACTTCTATTATATCAGCATGTCTTTTATCAAATCGTATTTCACAAGCTGTAAATGTTTCTACTTTTAAAAATGCTGACCTGGATCATTTCAGAAAACTTAAGCACAGAAATCTCCGACTCAGTGTTATAGTTAAACCATCACTCTTTTTTAATAACATATATTTTAAAAAGGATGAAAGAGAGAAACAAAACATTTCTGGTGCATGTACTATAAAGTTTAGATAGTAAATACATTTCTATAAACCTAAATATTGCAGAAGCTAAAGAAAACGCTAACTGGGGAAAAATAAGGTGCCAACTTGGCAAATTACACTTGCAGATACTGGGATTTGTTAGGTATTCCTCAGTGAAATATGAACACATGCTGGGTTTTGCAGCTCATGTAAAGAAATAAAATTTCTATTTGTAAGTGTTTAAGGAAACTGAAGATAGTAAAACCAAAAAGAGGTTTCCAAGAAATGAAAAAAATCTGTTACAAAGTTGTACATCATTGTACATGGTATGTTCTCATTATGCCAACAGCCAGAATATCAGCTGGAAGAAATAAACAGCAATAGGGTAGATTTACCTTGGTTAGAGTTCATACTTGATCAGCAATGATAAGATCTTTTGAGAAAATAATTATTTCACACCAGATAACTCACAAGTGTCAGGCTGCTTAGCCCCCAGACATAAGAGCCATAACCTCAATTGATTAACGTCAGCTCACATTATCACCATCAGTTAAACAGCAGCTATTTTCAAATTCATGCATATTAACAAAGATGGAAAAAAGTCTGTCACTGGAATTTCCATAACAGTAATAAAAACACAGTAGACTCTCCATAGAAATGTTAAAAGTAGGAAAAACACATGAGTAGGAGGTGATATCATCATAGAAATGTCAACTGGGATAAAAATGATGAAAGCTATCAATCCAATATACCTCATCAGGATGTAAAAGTCATCCTCAAAAACACTTCTCTGATACACATCATTTATTTTTTATCCATAGTACTCCCTTCTCATTCTTCCAGAACAGAACCACTGAAGCTCTTACCTGTAATGCAGTACTTATTTTAGCTCTTCGCAAAACTGACACTTATCCCTTCTTACCAGAAGTTTGGACATTGACTCTCAAACAATTTTTCTGGTACTCTACTCTTTTATCTTCAGGATTTTGTTTTTTTATAAGCAGTTTCTCTCTGATTCAGCTACTAATTCTGCAAAACCATGTATTCCATCTTCTTTATTAATAAATGGCCATGCCTACCTAATCCCTGAAAAATGTTTAGTAATTTAAACAGCTACAATATTTGATAGAAAATTAGAAAAAGGAAATTTCTGAGAGCTGGTAGAGCTAAGGCTTTTTGATTGCTTGCTGGCAGTAAATTTGTTCTGATAATTGGCCTGATTTGCTTCTAGGGGCTTCTTATGTTACATGCCCCAGTCTATATTTTGGGCTTTTGTGATTTTAATTACTGGAATATGAACGAGGACTTGTTTTGTCTTTTCCAAAGTGTTACAAGCATAAGAAATACTATTAAATTAACCTTGGAGCACCAAAAATCGAAGACCAGATGCTTAATCCTGCTCCCGTCTAAAAAAATCTGGCATTGGATAACCTTTTCAGAACACAGATGTCACCCTGAGGAGAAAGAGAAATGGGATCTAAAATTGCACTGAATTAAGTTTTCAAGTGTTTTGAAATTTAATTTTTTTTTCAAATGAGTTGCTTTGAAAGGCTTATCAATTAAAAAAGAAGTGTCATATGTAGCATACTTACATTTTCAAATTTTGACATTCTTTCTATGTTGACAGCAGGAAATATTATTTTGTAATTACTACATTTTCCTTGCTTTAAAAATTATGTTAGATTTTTTATGCTGATTTTTACAACAAAAATACATTTTGGGTATTAAGTCACATTTTTATTTATTTATTTATTTATTATTTATTTATTTATTTATTTTTTAATTTTTATTGCATTATAGGTTTTGGGGTACATGTGCAGAACGTGCAAGATAGTTGCATAGGTACACACATGGCAGTGTGTTTTGCTGCCTTCCTCCCCTTCACCCACACTTGGCATTCATCCCCAGGCTATCCCTCCCCAGCCCCCCCGCTGTCCCTCCCCCATTCCCCCCAATAGACCCCAGTGTATAGTAGACCGCCTCTCTGTGTCCATGTGTTCTCATTTTTCTCACCCACCTATGAGTGAGTATATGCGGTATTTCTTTTTCTGTTCTTGTGTCAGTTTGCTGAGAATTATGTTCTCCAGATTCATCCATGTCCTTACAAAGGACACAAACTCATCATTTTTGATTGCTGCATAATATTCCATGGTGTATATGTGCCACATTTTCCCAGTCCAGTCTATCATCGTTGGGCATTTGGGTTGGTTCCAGGTGTTTGCTATTGTAAACAGTGCTGCAATGAACATTCGTGTGCATGTTTCCTTATAGTAGAACGATTTATAGTCCTCTGGATATATACCCAGTAATGGGATTGCTGGGTCAAATGGAATTTCTATTTCTAGGTCCCTGAGGAATCGCCACACTGTCTTCCACAATGGTTGAACTAATTTACACTCCCACCAACAGTGTAAGACTGTTCCTATTTCTCCACATCCTCTCCAGCATCTGCTGTCTCCAGATTTTTTAATGATCGCCATTCTAACTGGCATGAGATGGTATCTCAATGTGGTTTTGATTTGCATCTCTCTAATGACCAGTGATGATGAGCATTTTTTCATATGTTTGTTGGCCTCATGTATGTCTTCTTTTGTAAGTATTACTTTCTTCTGGATATCAACCACATAGACTTCAAACTGATTGGGTTGATAATTATGACTTCCAGATTTGTTTCAAAGTAAATTGTCAAGTACTCTACTCTATTCACATCTCTTAAAGGCTAATCATTTTTTTTTTTTTTGCTCACTTCTAGGTCATACTTTTTTCTTTGGTGGTGAATACCTTTTCATTCTTTCCAAAGATATGATATTCTTTATGAGTAACGTGATGCTAAAGAAATACAGTATATTCTTTCATATGTGTAAATACAGTTATATCTATTTCTATGTCAATCTGTCTCTTCATGAGTTTATACTAATAACTCAAATGCCAATCCAATCTACAAGATTTATGCTAGCCTCCTCTGTTTATTTGTGACTCCTTTCTCTGAAGGTGAGAAATCTGGCTCCCACTATTGTTGAAAAAGGAAATTTCTAGAATTTTCTCAATTCTAGAAAAGGTACAAAATAATTTGGGGCATTTCTAACACATACTTTTATAAAAACAAATTATGCATCAGAATTCCACATTTGTGTACAGTATTTTTGTTAGTCTTAGAATCTTAGAGTATTATTGTCAGTCATATATATATATATATATATATATATATATATATATATATATATTTAGATGGAGTCTTACTCTGTCACCCAGGCTGGTATGCAGTGGCACCATCTCAGAGCTCACTGTGACTTCTGCCTCCTGAGTTCAGCAATTCTCCTGCCTTAGCCTCCCAAGCAGCTGAGACTACAGGCAAGTGCCACCAGGCCCAGCTAATTTTTTCGTATTTTTAGTAGAGACGGGGTTTCACCGTGTTAGCCAGGGTGGTCTCAATCTTCTAACCTGGTGATCTGCCCGCCTCGGCATCCGAAAGTGCTGGGATTATGGACATGAACCACTGCACCTAAGCTATATTTTGCTTTTTAAGACAGAGTCTGGCTGTGTCACCCAGGCAGGAATGCAATGACACAACTTCAGCTCACTGCAACCTCTGCCTCCCTGACCCAAACCATCCTCCCACCTCAGTTTTCACACGTAGCAGGACTACAGGTGCTCACCACCACCCCCAGCTAATTTTTGTATTTTTGTTGGAGACAGGGTTTCACTATGTTTACCAGTCTAGTCTCAAATTCTTGGGCTCAGCCCATCACCTCGGCCTCTGAATGTATGAGGATTACAGGTGTGAGCCACCTTGCCTGACCCAAAAATTGTTTATGCTTTTCTTTCCCATCTTTTTTATTGCAATTATGATATTTATTAACTTTTTCAATATGTTATTCATTTTAATTTATATCAGTGTGGGTCCTATCGTAGGTTAAATTGTGTACCCCTCCCCCCCAGATGTATATGTTGAAGCTCTAATTTTCAGCACCTAAGAATTTTGTTATATTTGAAAATAGGGTTCTTTAAGAGATTTTAAAGGTACATTTAGATCTCTAAGGTGGGCCCTAATTAAATTTGACTGGTGTCTTTTTAAGAAGGTAAAATTTGGACTCACATAAAGGTACCAGGGAAGCGTCTGCACACAGAAAAGCCCATATGAGTACACAGTGAAAAGACAGCTAGCTGTCTGCAAGCCAAAGAAAGAGATCTCTGGACAAACCAAGCTCACTAGCGTCTTGATCTTGTACTTCCAGCCTCCAGAACTATGAGAAAATAAGCTTCTGTGTTTAAGCCACCAGTCTGTGATTTTTTTTTTTTTTTTTTTTGTAGCAGCCCTGGCAAATAAGGTGGCCCTCACAAGTTGCTTAGTTATAATTGTTTAGTTATATTTTAAATTTTAAATTTGTGAAACATTATGTGATTCTAAAAAGCATAAATATACAAAGAGTCACTTTTTAAATGTCATTCTCCATCATCTCTTTTACTTTATTTCCTTTTCCCATCATCCTACCACTTCTACCCCTGAGACCAACAGTCTCATTAGTTTTGTTTCCTCTCCTTATTACATTTTCTTCTTCCTTCCTTTCTTCCTTCCTTTCCTCCTTTTCTCCTCTCCGGAAAAATAACAAAAATACCCCACATTTTCTTTTTCTTATTCCTTCTTACACAAAAGATCACATACTATAGGCAATTTTTGTATATTGCTTTCCTTTATTTAATAATGTACTTCAAAAATCATCATATTAGTTCAGAAGGATAGATTGCCTAAATTGTTTTTTAACAGATTTCACTACTCTCCTTTGTATGAGTATTCAGATTCTTTCCAGCACTTTGCAGTTACAAATAATATATCAGTAAGTAACTTTGTGTGTATGTATTTTCATATTAAAAATATATCTTCACAGCAAATTCCTAACTTTACTATTGCTAGGTCAGATGTTTTCTTACATATTTCCAAATTTCTCTTCAGACGGATAGTTGTCATTTTCATCAGCAATGTATAAGAGTGCCTGATCGCTAAAGAGAATGAGCCATTCTACTGTAATTTTTGCTAGTTTAATGGGTGAGAAAAGATTGCTTTTAAAAATATTATTTAACTATCTATACTAACTTCCATCTATACATTATTTCTCTTTCCAGAACTATAGCATAATTATTTTGTACCACATAGCTTGTTTATCATCAGTCAACTTCTGCTTCATATTTTTTAGCTTTGCAATTTTTATGTTTTGAAAGTTTTCATGAATTTTCTAATCTAGCTCTTTTAATATTTTTTAAATTTCAAAATTTATATATTTAATTTATATAATTTGTCTTACATATATTTTAATATATATAATTTATATAAAAATACCTAATAGGTATTTTTCTCATAGCATCTTGCTTATCTTTTATCAATTTTTTTCTGAATATTGCTGGAGAAGCCAATTATTTTTCAACTTCTGCTACCAGAATTATATTCAGGTTCTTATATAAATCATTCCTTTATTTATCTTAGTTTTTCTCTTTTATTCTATTTACTTTCAAACTCTGATAACCTAGAAAGTAATTTAATTAATTACTAAAAAGAAAGTCCCCAGCTACATAGTACCTGCTTTTCAAGTAAAAAAATTAAATTAATAAATTTAGAAAACACTCTGTTGTAGATAGCTTATGTAAGTTTTTTCTGTTGTTACAGGTACTTGTCCCCAAACCCCTTTTATTTCAATTTGAGTAGCTCTGTGTATATGGTGAATTAATATACATAACAGAATAGATGTTGATACTCACCCCACTGAACTTGGAGATCATGACTCAGAGGTTTACCTTTGTGAACCTATAGAGGCTATACTGCAAAGGGCTTTCTGCTTCTTTTCTTAGACCTTCTCTTTGCCTAGAAAATTTTTTTTGCTGATGTTGGGGATGTGGCATCAAGTATTGTCACAAAATGTACAAAAAAGCCACACATGGCTGGGACCAGTGGCTCACACCTGCAATCCCAGGACTTTAGGAGACTGAGAAGGGTGGAACAACTGAGGTCAGGAGTTCGAGACCAGGCTGGCCAACATATAGTGAAACCCCATCTTTACTAAAAAATAAAGAAATTTGCTGGTCATTGTGGCACACGCCTATAGTCCCAGCTACTTGGGAAACTGAGCCAAGAGTTTGAACCCGGGAGGTGGAGGTTGCAGTGAGCCCTGATCCGACCACTGCACCACAGCCTGGCTGATAGAGCAAGGCTCTGTCACTCTCTCAAAAAAAGAAAGCCACACATTAGTTTTTATTTTTGTTACAACACTTATGTTAAAATACAGAAGCCATGTAGGTAGATTAGAGAGAGAAATAAACCTATTTTAAGAGGCTTTTAAAATTAAAAATCATACTCAAAGGTGAGTATAGGCTGTTTGGTTGAGGATTTTTGGCCCATCAAATACCTTCATGTTGCTCTAAGGATTTTAGCTACCTCTTAGTGATTCTAAGGATACATTATTAGTGATTCTAAGGATACATTATTAAATGATAAGCCCTAATGTGATCAAACTGCACCCATCTTACAAGGAAATCGTGATGTACAGGATATGTAAGTGAAATGTCTATAAGTAACTCTACTTATTCCCATCTAGGAAACTGCTTTATTATTCCCATGGCCATATTCGTTTCTGAATTATTTATGGGAATTAGTCAATTTAAGGCCCTCTCAATCTGGTCTCAGTTAATTGAGCAAGGAATGAATGTGTAGCTAAATATATCCAGAAGATATGATGTGATAGATCACTATTTAAGACAAACAGTTATGACTGAGAAGCCAATCAGATTCTGTTCCAGGGATTTTTCACTCTTCAAGACAGGGAAAGAAAAAGAATCAGCTAGCCAAGAGCTCTACATGTGGAAATAGAAGATAGAATATTATTTGGAAACGTTATTTGCCTATTTCTAAGAGACAAGTTATTGAAGTTTTACTTGATATACCAGAATTGCTGTTGGGCTGTTGGAATTACTGTGATAGCCTGGAAAAAAAATGGCAGGATGTTTGTTCCTGTCTTGACTTCTCCAAGTAATTTCAGAGAAAGTACCTTATAATTGTGATGACATGACTATAACTGTGTTTCTCAAAACATAAAGTATCTTTAGTACCACTATTTCATCCACAGTAAACAATTTACTATTCGCTTCATTCTGAGAAAAAAAGTTTATATCTATCAAAATTTTCCATCTATACGACTGAAATTCAGTGGAATGCAAAGTTTATTTTGGAATATAAGAAATACAATCCCAATTCTTTCCCTTTCTAATCTTCAAAAATACAGGGAAAGTAATTCTATTTTTATGATGAAAAATGTTTTTTTTTCATACCTGTGCATATAATAACATGTTGTTGTTTTAATTTTTTAAGCACACTTAAGTTTCACACACAGATATACATGTTCACTTGAGGTGAGAGATATTATAGAAAATTTTAAAATGACTTCTTGAACTTTCAGAAACATATTGCATATTTTAATATTATTTAAGCTTGGCTAACATCTGAAGAAAATCTCCAGCTATGTAGTATCTGCTTTTCAAGTAAAAAAATTAAATTAACAAATTTAGAAAACACTCTATTGCAATGTGGTGACAAAATATTCTTTTCTTTCCAATAGTATGAAGAAAGAGCTGTGTACTTCCAAAATTCACAACGTAGCAGCATTATCATGATTGGCTTCAAACTAGCAGCAAAATAATCTGACAGGGTCATTTAAAGAAAGGCCTGGAAATGGATGGTATGACAGCAATTTGCTAAATTTCAAATAGCAACATGATTATTGGTCTGGAAAAAAGTGCTAATAAGGTTGCCTGCTATCTGACTCTGTGCCTTATATTCAGTGATCTGTGGTTGAATTCATCATAAGCCTCATAAAATGATGAACATGGTGGTACATTTATGAATAAAATGACTAAAAAGTCAAAATCAGATCCATTAAGCAAAGTGACTTTAGAGGCTAAAGTGCTAAATCAAATAAGAGGACCTTATTTGGATTCAAAAAATAGTATTAAAAAGGACTGAAACTGTCATGTGAAAGAATGAGGCTGAGCCCAAGAATATAATAGGCACTAATCCTTGTTTGGTAAAAATCAAGGACACTTTACATGTGTGTAGATTTTGCTATGATGCTAAGATAGAGTATAAATTGAACCTGACTTTCACAAATATGCAATGAAAAGCATAAGAGAGTAAGATAATAAGAAAAAGATATTAATAATAGGAGTTAAAGTTACCACCACATTGAATATTCTGGTTGAATAAATACAATAAGTTAACAGAATGTCAAAAATAACTCCTTACAGCTTTTAGTTGAATTTAAAACAAAAATGTCAGTATCGTAGCTTAATACTTGATATGTTTAATATCCTTGAAACTTTGCATAAAAAAGAAACTTATCTTTTGGCTTTGACTTTAATTTTAAATGGTGTTAATTTAATAAAAGCTTTTACAAATTAAATATAATTTAAAATTTATCATAAAAAGGAATATGTTTTCTATACATATGGAAAAAAACAAATTAAACATCACAGCAAAATAAAATGAAAGATTTTCTTCTTAAATTTTAAAATAGAAGCTGTGGATTCTAAAGTTACCTATGCAGATAGGTTGAGTCATCTGGAGCAATCACTTGCTCACCTGGAAACCCTGAGCCATAGCTTCATCGTTTCTCTGAAGAATCGTGAACAGGAAACCCTGCAAAAATACAGTTACCTCTATGATCTGTCCCGATCAGAAAAAGAGAAACTTCGTGATCAAGCCGTGGCTATTTGTTTAGATGTTCAGCCTCTAGGAATGATTTAGCAGCTGCTAGAGGTGGCAGTTGGTCCTCTTGACATCTCTCCCAAGGATATAGTGCAGAGTGCAATAATGAAAATAATTTCTGCATTGAGTGGAGGCAGCGCTGACCTTGGTGGGCCAAGGGACCCACTGAAGGTCCTGGAAGGTGTTGTTGCAGCGGTCCACACCAGTTTGGACAAGGGAGAGGAGCTGGTTTCATCTGAGGACCTGCTGGAGTAGCTGCGGCCTTTCTGTGCTGGTGACGCCTGGCCAGTGTGGCCCCGCATTCACGAGCTGCAGATTTTGGGGCAATCATTTCACCTGACTGAGGACAGCAAGCTCCTCGTGTTCTTTAGAACTGAAGCCATTCTCAAAGCCTCTTGGCCCCAGAGACAGGTAGACGTAGCTGACATCGAGAATGAAGAGAACCACTACTGTCTATTCATGGAGCTCCTGGAATCTAGCCACCATGAGGTTGAATTTCAGCACTTGGTTTTACTTTTACAAGCTTGGCCCCCTATGAAAAGTGAATATGTCATAACCGATAATCCATGGGTGGGACTAGCTACCGTGATGCTAACCAGATGTACAATGGAGAACAAGGAAGGATTGGGGAATGAAGTTTTGAAAATGTGT
The DNA here is from genome assembly GCA_031835075.1 of Saguinus oedipus. Taxonomy (NCBI): domain Eukaryota; kingdom Metazoa; phylum Chordata; class Mammalia; order Primates; family Cebidae; genus Saguinus; species Saguinus oedipus. The sequence continues at coordinate 84,597,138 of CM063176.1, read as the reverse complement.
CGCTCTCTGTATAACACCAAGCAGATGCTGCCTGCAGAGGGTGTGAAGGAGTTGTGTCTGCTGCTGCTTAACCAGTCCCTCCTGCTTCCATCTCTGAAACTTCTCGAGAGCAGAGATGAGCGTCTGCACGGCATGGCACTGGAGCACATCGCGGCTGTCACTACGGTGAATGATTCCAACTGTGACCAAGAACTTCTTTCCCTGCTCCTGGATGCCAAGCTACTGGTGAAGTGTGTCTCCACTCCCTTCTATCCCTGTATTGTTGACCACCTCTTGGCCGGCCTCCAGCGAGGGCGCTGGGATGCGGAGGAGCTGGGCAGACAACTGTGGGAGGCCGGCCGTGAAGCTGAAGCCGGGTCGCTCCTTCTGGCCGTGAGGGGGACTCACCGGGCCTTGAGAACTTTCAGCACAGCCCTCCGCGCAGCGCAGCACTGGGTGTGAGGGCCGCCTGTGGCCCTGCTCTTTGGTCGGAAGAGCATCTACGGTTAAGTGCTGTTCCCAGAAGCAACATGTGTACCTGCCGATTGTTCTCTGTGGTTCCAGCAAATTGCAAATAAAACTGTATGGAAAACAAATTTTTTTTAAAATAGATATAAAGTACTTAATTATTTTAGTACCATAGAATGTTTCTCCTCTGTCTCTCTTTCTCTCTCTCTAGATATGTATGTACACATATTACAATTATTTTGATGTTACCTATTGTATTTCAGAGCAAGTGCATTATTATAAGCAGTTTAATACCCAAGATCTTACTCTCTAATTGATTTTCTTTATTCTACGTTTCCATTTTTGTTTATTGCTTTGTAAAGTGTATATTTTGGATTTTGTTATTTTTCCAAGTCTAGAATGGATACTATACTAAATGCTAACAGCTTCAATTAAAATACCTGTTATATAAAATAAATATATGCAATATTTTATACAGCAATGTTTATATCACTCTAGTAATCTTTTCCCTGGAATATTTTTCTATACATAAGCATTAGGCTTATTCTGTACATTTTCCTTTTTTTTTTTTTTTTTTTGTTAGGCAAATACAGTGAGATCCTCAAATAAATGCATGTCATTAACATGTCTATCAAACTATCCACACATTTTGAAATATTACGGTGAGTACATGTTAACCTTAAGATTGAATTCCTGCTGCATTAAAATTTTAAATATTTTAGAATTTTATTTTTCAAGAAAGCAAAGAAAGATTTTGTTAAATAGGCAATACAAGGTTGAATTTTTAAGTATTATATTAAAAGGTGGGAGACTGAGGAGACATTTTAAAACACATATGTTATGTTAAAAATCACGTTCATATAGGAGGAAAAAGGAAGTTGCTGGAAACCATGATAATACAGGGACATTAATAATACAGATAGGGTTAAAATCACTACAAGTATATGGACTAGATATTCAGAGTATAGAAGTATCAGCAGATTTGGTACTAAAGAATATTGCTGTATTCCTTATTTGAGAGTTGAAAGAAGTAAAGACTGAAAAGTACATTTTTGCTATGATTCATTGACATAAAGTTGGTCTTTCTGAGTCTTAAGATTAAACATGCTTTCAGGAAAAAACTTAAGTGTCAAAGGAAGTACTGAACTGAAAGTTTGATATCTGTAAGGGATGAGAAAACAGAATTATTTGAACATGTAAGAATTGTTTTCCATTAAAGTGGAGAAGCAGTAATATTTCTATAAGTCCAAATTGTTGGAGGCACTTTAGCCTCAAAATTACTAAAAGACAGAGGAATTATTTAAAATTGGAACCTGGGAATAACTATAAAGGTGATTTAAATTGTAAGCCAGAGGAAACTACTTAATGAGATTAATAAATTTTCTCATAGTCTAGACTAGTGGTTATCAAACTAGAGCATACATTAGAACACATAAAGGACTTTAAAACACATATAACTGGGACTCCATGTTTGAGTCCCCTTCCACGAACACTCCTTTTGTGGAAGCCATCTTTCTCTCTCCTGGATTTCCCCTCTGGGGTCCCCTTCCACACTCTCTTGTGGAATCCTGTGTTCTGCTCCTAAACTCCCTCTCTCTATTTTCCCTTCCACTCCTGTGGAAGCTACTTTTCTCTCCAGATTCCATCTTTCTGGATTCTCTCACTCAGTGTGAGAGTTAGCTGTTTCTTTCTGTCTCCTTCTCCTGTTTCTCTCTCTCTTTAAATAAAATCACTTTCTACAAAAAAAAAAAAAACCCCACATATACTGGGGCTCAACTTCAATATTTCTGATTCAGAGGCCTGAATGAGGCCCCAGGATTTGCATTTCTGATGGTTCCTCAGGTGGCACTGATGCACCTGCTTTGGAGAACATCCTTTGAGAATCTCCAGTCTAGATCTTGGTCAGATCACTTAAGGAACTATTTAACAACCAGAGCAGGCATATTTATCTAAGGAGGATAATCATACTTGTTCTAGGTTTAAAAAAAAATGCAAAAAAAGACCCATACTTCTATGTTGCTACTACTCCTACAGGTACACACATACACAAACACAATCTTAAGATGTAAGAAATTAGGTCTACTCATCAAAAAATGTGGACCAGTGACTGTTATTCACTGAGGAGAATAAACTAAAATAGCTGATTTGAGATTCAGTTCTTTCCCAATAATCTAGGCTGGGGGACAGGAACTTTCCCCTAAAAAGCAAATGACCACCCAGTCTGTACACTTTACAAATATGCTAATTACTGACTTTTCTGGCAAATGGAAGAATGATTTTAAAGGGAAGTCTGTATCTTCAGAACTTTTTGGTAGGAGGTTCTTAATTAAGAATTGCTTATATGAAACAAACCTACAATCTATGAACTTATAGAACTGGATCCGTAGAAAATAGAGTAAAATAGGTGATCATCTAGGGATGATATAAAAATGTTTTATTACCTAAATTTTTCTTCTTCTGTGACTGATATGAGACCTCATGAGAGTCTGTCTATACCTTGGTCTCCAATATGGAAATAAGAACTTAAGAAAACATGTATTTTCTCAACTCCTTCTTTTTGACATTATAGATCTTACTCACTATGAGGCTTCACTAGTAATTTCAAGTATACACATGAAAGACGTGTATTAGTGTAAGTGGGCTAGATCTCTGATTTTTGTAATTATGTTCAATAGTGCAGTTCTTTGTTTTAGCTCACTCACCAACAAAATAACCCATTCATCCTGGTGAGTATAAAAAGAGGTTAGAAAAGATAAATACTCTAATTTAAAGTAGGAAGAGGATTTGAGCAGACATTTCTCCAAAAATACCTATAAGTGTCTAACAAGCACATGAAAAAATATTATTGTTATCCTCATTAGTGAAATGCAAAGCAAATCCATGATGAGGTGCTATTTTACACCCATTTGAAAAGTGTAATATAATCACAAAGACAGACAATAGCAAGGGTTGGTGAAACTGCAGAAGTTGGAAACATTCATATTCACCAATGAAAATGTAAGATGTTATAGCCACTTTAAAAAACAGTTCTGACCTTGTGATTGTACTTCTAGGTTAAACCATATCCCCACACAAACACTTATACATAAATAACTAAAAAGCAATGTAACTGTAACTACTTATAAATAAATGCTCATAGCGACATTATTCATAGTAGTCAGAGTTTAAACAACTGAAATGTCCATTGACACATTAACTACCAAAATGTGGTGCATCTACATGTTACAAGTTAAATTGTGCTCCTATAAGAATATATTGAATTTCCAACCCAAAGTCCCTAAAAATGTGACTTTATTTTGAAATAGGTTTTTGCAGATGAATCAAGTAAGACTGAAGTCATTATGGAGTCCTAATACAATACGACTGGTATCATTATAAGAAGAGAAAAACAGCATATAAAGATAGAGACATATAGGGACATGGCCATGTCATGACAGAGGCAGAAATTGTAATGATGCAACTGTAAGCCAAGGGAAGTAAAGGATCAATGGATACCACCAGAAGCTAGGAAACAAGCAAGCAAAATTCTAAGCAAAGTCTCAGGGAGCATGGCTCTGCTAATACCTTGATTTCAGATTTCTGGCATCCAGATTGTGAGAGCATGTAGTTCCATTGCTTTAAGCCACACAGTTTGTTTGGTTACAGTAGCCCTAGAAACAAAAACAATCAGACAAGGAGGTATATTCAGCAGTAGAAAGAAATGACATACAACATGAATGAACCTTTTGCTAAGTAGAATAAGCCATGCCCCACAGGACAAATAATGTATGATTCCACATATTTTTCTATAACAGACAAATAGAGACAGATGGTTGAGTAGTGTTTGCCAGGAGCTAGGGGATAGGATGAAAGGGGAGGGTTTTTCTAATGTGTGTGAGATTTCTTTTGGGGGTGACAAAATAGTAATAAATCTTAGTGATAATTTGCACAACATTGTAAATATACTTAAAACTTCTATTATTTACATTTCAGAAGTGACTATTATGGTACATAAATTAAGTCACAATTTAAAAAAAAGAAGGCAAAAATGCCTCAAATATTTAGGATAACCCCCTTGTTAGTGAAAGCAGTTTCATATGTTTACAATCTAAAGCATTTACACAGGCTAGGCATAGTAGTGAATGCCTATAATCCCAGGATTTTGGGAGGCCAAAGAGGGAGGATTTATTGAGGCCAGGAATTCCAGTCTAGTCTGGGAAAAACAGTGAGACTCCATCTCTACAAAAATAAAATTAGCCTTTTGTAGTGGTGCACAGCTCTGGTCCTAGCTACTCAGAAGTCTAAGGTGGGAGGATGGCTTAACCCAGGAGACTGGGGCTGCAGTGAGCCATCATCTGACCACTGCATTCCAGCCTAAGTGACTAAGAACTTGTCTCAAAAAAAGAAAAAAATTACACAGACCTCTTATTTAGCCAGCCTTTCTGGGCAATGTTTGTCCTCATGTTGGAGCCCAGCAAAACAATTGTTCTTTACAAATCTGCTTGAAATATCCTACCCAGACTTCTTCTATACTACTTATAACTCTCCCTCCACAGTAATCAGGCTTCCTCCAGTGCTTATACCTAACTGAAATTCAGCTCTTTCAAAGAACAGTACTTCTTCTGCAGCCATATCATGTGGAGTGTGTTAATACACAAGTTATTGAATTAGAAAATAAGGTTTTCTTTTTCCTCCTAGTTCCTGACAGGTCTACAATATTATTTTTACTGTCTCCTGTAAGCAAAACTATATCTACTCTGATAAAGTTATTTCTCTCTGGATAAAGGTCTCTGAAGCCATCATGTTGTACTTGTTTAAAAATATTCTTTCTATTTTTCTGATTTTATTGATGGGCCAGCTTTATGTTTTCTTCCTGTCTAAACTCATTTACTAAATTGATTCAGTTCTCACCTTAAAATATTTTAGGAAAGAATATGATTCTTTCTAGGTTGAATCAATATCTACCTTTCTAGGTTGAATAAATTGATTTCTGAAATCAATTTATTTCAGAAATCTGGTTTAAGATCTTTATCATACGTGTATCTTTACTTATATCATAAACATGATGAAAGTTCTCAAACTGTGGCTCCAGTTTTGAGAGCTCCAGCAACAGTTCTAAAATGCAGTGGCGTGGGTTTAACAACTGTCCTCAGTAGCACCACTGCATTGTCTAATTAAGTGAGAGATCTAAACAATAGTGAGGCTGAGATTTAAACAAAGTTTAAAATAACTACAAATTATGTGTCCATTTGTCCATATTATATAGTGTCTTGAAAAATTCTCACAGAAATGAGAGGTAAACATAATGAAAATGTAAATGGAAACACAGTAGTCTGGCCCTTGTAGATGGATGTTAACACTGGATTCAAAGCCTAAGGGTCTCATCGGTGGTTCTCAGCTCTTGGCTCTAGTGTTCTGTCACTGATAGAGCAGCTAGTTCAAAAGGGCTACTCCCAGCTTCCCTACTTACATAATTTCAGTTTGCAAGTGGTTGACCCTGGTCCCCAAAACATTTACATTCTGCATTTATGCATCATTATATTTGAAAACCTTCTTCTACGTGATTCTTGTTACAAATTCAGAGTGAGTACAATTGGTTCAACTCCTGTTAGCAAGTGAGTTCACATACACATATGAAATAATTGCCCTTGGGTCAGTTCTAAACCTCTGAACTGTCACCAAAGGAAGTACAACGTGGGTTGTGATTGAAGCAGCAGTCCTTGTAAGATGATATCAACCCTAACTGACATATTCAGTAACCTTATTTTTTGTGAATGACATAGTTTCAACATCCTTTTCCATCGTATATATGATGGAAAAGACACACACACACACACACACACACACACACACACACACAAACTCACACACTTTCAATTTGTAGCTAAATGTTTCTACTCTCAAATGAGAAAAGTTAAAAGATCTATTGTCTCACCCTATGGTGAAAGATTCAAAAACCTATCTTATTTTTGCTGTTTGTTTTGTATTTTTGGAGTTTCTTTAGTGATTTCTTTGTTTTTGTAGATACAGGATACCATGTTTCCCAAACTGTCCTGGAACTCCTGGCCTCAAGAAATCCTACTTTGGCCTCCCAAAATGTTGGGCTTTCAGGTATGAGCCACCATGCCCAGCCTCATATCTTAAATTTTATCTGAAGACGCTCTTTTCAGTTCCTTTAAAACAGTCATTATCAACCTGGGTTGGCACATTCGTATCAACTGGGAAGATATAAAAAGCGTTGATGTCTGGACACCATCCTAAATCTATTAAATTAGAATATCTTGGGGTGGAGCAGAGGCATTGATATTATTTGAAAGCTACCCTGATTGTAGTGATATTTAATCCTTAAATATCTGCAATAATGACTATTTCTTCTCAAAGGCCACAGTGACTTTTTCTGAGAGCTATACCTATTCTTATAGTGGCAAACGACCACAAAGTGGAATATTTAAAAATATAGAGAAAATACAAAATTACCTACTTTTAATTTCAACTCTAATATGTATCAGTCACAAGTCTCATACTTAGAATAGCAAAAGCTATACAAACTAAAACACACTGGCTTTTCTTGGACCCTGCAGAAAACTGAGATTTCAGAACACAACAAAACCTCAAAACCTGGAAAGACAAAAGCATCCAGAGAAATAGAGTAACTGAAATCTAATTACCTGGAGCAAAAACTACAGGATCCATGAACTGGTAGAAATACTTAAGTAATAATTTTGGTGAGCTGCTGGAGGCAGTGTGGGATAGAAGAAAAGTAAGAAACTACTGAGCACCATAGTCATAGGCATTTCCCTATGCTTTCATGAGTTTCCTCTCCATCAATCTTACCATTTTCTCAATTTCAGGATGCAAGAAAGTCCTCCGCCAGTTCTGCAGGTGGAGGGAAAGAGTAACACTGGAAAACATAGCCAGAGCACTCTCCTTGGGAAAGGCCTTACCTCCAGGTCAAAGGGTTTTGCCAGAGCTATATTCTGAAAATACTCTGGCTAGAAGAGAAATTAATTCTCACTTTAACACCCTCTAGCACCCTAAAGGGTGAGTAATCATTATCACAAAAAGAACAAAGCTTGAGGAAAATAGATTGGGAATGCTATAGTCAGGAAAAAAAAGTGATGCGTCATAAAAAAGCAATATCATGAAAGGAGACAAGGAAACAATTTTTATCCCAGATTTGCAAACACAGGCCCACTAAAACACAAAGACCTGATCAGGAAATTTTAGAATACACTCCATCTCCCGTAACTTACCACTATATCAACTGGATGCTCCAAAAGTAACAGCAGATTACCGATGAAAGATTTGCAAGATTCAGAATCCCTGAGAAGAAATACATAGGAGAGGCTGAAAGTCAAGTGATGAGGTAAACCTAAAGAATTCAAAAAAATTGAAGCCTCTGGCATTTACAGCTAAAGTAAATACTAAACACAGTACAACTTCTAGCCATATTCACACAAATCTTACAATAAAAGCCCATGTACTTCACTTTTGGTTATTCCAACTACATAGGATATGTATGCAAAAACATTAAGCAAATACAGTTGAAAGGAAGCTAGGATACAAATAAATAGAAGTACTTTGGTCATAGATTGGAAGACTCAGTATTATTATATTTTAATTATTCCCAAGTACATCAACAGATTCAAGATAGTACCAACCAAAGTCTCAGAAAGCTGTTTTGCATATATTGACCAATTCTCTATAAAAGTCATAGAAAGGCAAAAGATCTGAAATAGGTATCACAATACTGAAGTTATTAACATAATTTTTTAAAAGCATTCACAGACGAAAAATATTTGCAAAACACATCTGATAAGAACTTGAATCTGAAATATACAAAGATGTCAACGAGGTGGCTCATGCCTCTGAACCTGACACTTTGAGAAGCTGTGGTGGGAGGATGACTTGAGCCCAGGAGTTTGAGATCAGCCTGGGCAACATAAAAAGATCTCATCTCCACAAATAATTTCAAGCAAATTAGCCAGGCATGGTGACATGTGCCTGAGGTGCCAACTACTTGGGATGCCGAGGCAGGAGGATTGCTTGAGCTCAGGAGGTCACAGCTGCAGTAAGCCATAATCACACCACTTCAATCCCACCTAGGGTAGAGAGTAAGACCCTGTCCAAATTTTAAAAAAAATTCTACATATGTGTACACACAAACACACAAATATATACACATCTGTGTATATATACATACATACACATGTGTGTGCGCATATATACATATACACATGTATATATATACATATATACACGAACTATTAAAAACTTAATAACATAAAAAAGACACAATTTTAAAGATGAGCAAAATAATTAGAAGTGCAGTTGAAAGTTACCAATAAGTTGCTGTAATCTCAGGGTAAAACTTTAATGGATGGAGAATTGCTTCTTGTGAATGACCAAAGAATGGAATTTTTTGAAATGCAATCTACTACTGGTAAAGATGCTGGGAAAATTGTTAAAATGACAGAAAATAAAATATTAGGTAATTTTATTATACTTTTAATTTCAGGGGTATAAGCACAGGTTTGTTTCATAGGTAAACATGCATCAAGGGGGTTTGTCATACAGATTATTTCATCACACAGATATTAAGTCTAGGACCCATTAGTTTCCTGATCCTCTCTCTCCTCCTACCTTTCACCCTCAGATAGGGACCAATGTGTGTTGTTCCCCTGTTTGTGTCCATGTGTTCTCATCATTTAGCTCTCACTTATAAGTGAGAACATACAGCTTTGGTTTACTGTTCATTTGTTAGTTTGCTAAGGATAATGGCCTTCAGTTCCATCCATGTCCCTGCAAAAGACATCATCCCATTTTTTTAATGGTTGCATAGTATTCCATGGTGTATCTGTACCATATTTTCTTTATCCAATCTATCATTGATGATCATGTAGTTTGGCTGACTTTGCTATTGTGAATAATGCATCAATGAACATACACGTTCATGTGTCTTTATGATAAAATGATTTATATTCCTTTGGGTATATACCTAGTAATGAGATTGCTGGGTTGAATGGTATTTCTGGTTGGTCTTTGAGGAATTGCTACACTGTCTTCTACAATGGTTGAACTAATTTACATTCCCACTAACAGTGTATAAGTGTTCATTATTCCCTACAACCTCTCCAGTATCTATTATTTTTTGACCCTTCAATAGTAGCCATTCTGACTGCTGTGAGATGGTATCTCATTGTAGTTTGATTTGCATTTTGCTGATGATCAGTGATGTTGTGCTTTTGTTCACATGATTGTTAGCCACATACATGTCTTCTTTTAAGAAGTGTCTGTTCATGTTTTTGTCCACTTTTAAATTGTAGTTTTCTCTAGTAAATTTTTTTAAGTTTCTTATAGATGCTGGATATCAGAATTTTGTCAGATACAAAAACAGTTTGCAAAAATATGCTCTAGGTTATTCACCAACACAGATGAGGAGTTAAATAAAAATGAAGGAATAATATTTGCTTTCCTTCTACTTAGGTAACAAGGAACAACTCCAAAATTAAGTATATATATTATTATTAATTATTTTTGTTTCAACTTTTATTTTTGATTCATGGAGTACACATGCAGATTTGTTACAATGGTTTACTGCTTGACACTGGCGTTTGGGGTATGAATGGTCCCAACACCCAGGTAGTGAGCATAGCACCCAATAGATAATTTTTCAGACCTTGCTTCCCTCCTTCTGTTCCCCCCTCTATTCTCAGTGTTCGTTGTTTCTATCTTTATGTTCCTGTGTACCCAGTGTTCATCTCCCACTTATGGGTGAGAACATGCAATATTTGATATTCTGTTCCTGCATTATTTTGCTAAGGATAATGGCTTCCAGCTGCATCCGTGTTGCTGAAAGGATGTGTTTTAGCTCTTTCTATGACTGTATAGTATTTTATGTTATATATGTATCACATTTTCTTTATCCAATCAATCATTGACAGGCACCTAGGTTAATTTCGTATCTTTGCTGTTGTGAATAGTGCTGTGAGTAAGCAAAGTATTGTTTCTGGGTATCTGAGTGTTTCTGTGTGTTACCAGAAGAGATTAACATTTGAGTCTGTGTAATGGGAGAGTAATACCTACCTGCAGGAAGAGTCGCCAACAGTTTGAGTGGGCACCATCTAAGTGGCTGCCAGTGTGGCTAGAAAAAGCAGGCGGAAAAAGACAGAAGTTGACTTGATAAGTCTTCTGTATTTCATGTTTCTCCCATGCTGAAGTCTTCCTACCCAGACTTTAAGTTCTTCAGCTTTTGGACTCTTGTACTTACACCAGGGCTTTGACAGTGGCTCTCAGGCCTTTGGCCACAGACTGAAATCTGCACTATCAGCTTCCCTACTTTTGAGGTTTTGGGACTTGGACTGGCTTTCTTGCTCCTCAGCTTGCAGATGGTATATTGTGGAACTTCACCTTGTGATTGTGTGAGTCAATTCTTCTTCATAAACTCTCCTTTATATATGCATATATCCTGTTAGTTCTGTCCCTCTAGAGAGCCATGACAAGTACAGCCTAGTAATGAGGTGACTGGGTTAAATGGTTGTTCTATTTTAAGTTCTTTGAGAAATCTCCAAGTTGCTTTCCACTGGGGCAGATTAACCTTCATTCTCACCAACATGGTATAAGCCTTCCCTTTTCTCGGAAGCCTCACCAGTATCTGTTTTGACTTTTTAATAATAGCCATTCTGACAGTGTGAATTGATAACCCATTGTGGTTTTAATATGCATGTCTATAAAGATTAATGACATTGAGCATTTTTAAATAATTTTTTTAGCCATTGGAGATGTGTCTGTTTATGTTCTTTGCCCATTTTTAATGGGGTTATTTGATTTTTTCTTGCTGATTAGTTTAAGTTCCTTATAGATTCTGAATATTAGATCTTTGTCAGATGCCTAGTTTGTAAATATTTTCTTCCATTCTGTAGGGTGTCTGTTGATAGAAATTCAGTTGATAATTTCTTTGGTTTTGCAGAAGTCTTTTCATTTAATTAGGTCTCATTTCTCAATTTCTGCTTTTGTTGCAATTGCTTTTGAGGACTTAACCATAGATTCTTTGTGAAGGTTGATGTTCAGACTGGTGTTTACCAGGCTGTCTTCCAGGATTTTCATAGTTTGAGGTTTTACATTTAAATCTTTAATTCATCTTGAGTTAATTTTTTCATATGATGAAAGATAAAATTCCAGTTTCATTCTTCCGTATATGTGTAGACAGTTTTCTATGTACTACTAACATTTATTGAATACAGAGGTTTTTTTCCATTGCTTGATTTTGTGTATTTATTGAGTATTGTTTTAGATGGTGTAACTTAGAACTGAGAACAAATTGAGGATAATTCCACCTACCTGTGGGAACAGTTACATTTGCTAAATAACACACTTAGCCATGAAAAACGATTGAGGAGTGTTTTACAAATCAATATTGCAATAAACAGAATCATTAAAAATCAGTAGACAAACACACATTATATTTTTGTGACCCCAGCCAGTGGTCAGCTTAGATTCATGGAGTTTTTCTACCTCATGAAGATCTCCATATCTCAACAATTAAATAAGTAACTTCATTAATGCAAAGGAATAAATAAAAGGCCTGAAGGATACTCTCAATTCTTTGTTCTAGTAATGTACATTCCTGGGTCTGAAGCAAAGTTTTCTCATTGAAAAATAAGGCTGGAGGGTTAAAGACATTGGTTATCTCTCACATATTGTATCAGCATTTTACTCTTAGAAGAATCATCTTCCTGTTTTCCTGTTATATTACAATCTATAAATTGTTTGAGGAATGGCGGATTATTAATATATTGATCTTAGTATAAATTAAGTTTAGCATTTTGTATATGAATGTGGTGTTTTCCTAGCAATATATCTGCAGCTTATCAATGTCCATGAAAGTATCATGGTTTAGAATGAACTAAGATCAAAACATCAGTGGAATATTATGCCCAGTCAAGAAGTTTAATACTCATTAATGGTTCTATAAGATTTTCAGCAATTCTTCATCTTCAAAGTCCCCATTTACTCACTTCATAGCCCTATCATAGATGGTCAACACCATTTTAAAACACTAGTGGAAAATGAGGATGCTTATTATAATATAGAATGTTGATTAAGAGTTCTTAATCTCTATTTCTTTTCAATCTTTTACAAAAACTTCTCTCCTTATCACAGCTGTTTTTGTGATTACACATATAGGCCTCTGGCAAGTTGCCATCACGTGGACCCAACTGCCAGAGGGCTGAGAAATGTAAAAGAGTACATGAATATTTAATATTACCGTTTCTGCTGCAGGCTTCCAGAGGTGGAATCATAATATGGATACGTGTTTCCTAACTGTTTTCTCTAAGGGAGGCTATGACTTGGGATTTTTCTGCTTTCATTCACTTTGCTGAAGTCTGACAGGTATAACCAATCCAATCCATAGTTCTTAGATTTTTAATCACTTAAATTATCTTATGATTTTAACCAAGTATTTTCCTCAAATCTCTTCCTAGGTCGTTTCTTGCAATGCATGTGAACATTGCAGAGGTCAATAAATCCATATTTTCTGCTGATCCAATCCCGAACTTGAAACTCCTATAGCCAACTTATTGAGTATCTCCACTTGAAAGTCTGAAATATGTTTCAAACTCAGCATACCAACAATAATTAAATCACTCTCTTGCCCTTGCACTTATGCTTTACTTATTATTTTTCATCTTATTAAATGGTATTCCTAGTTCTGTAGTTATTGAAGCAACAAACCTAAACATTATTGTTAGTTCTTCAATTTTTTTCTCTCTCAGCCCTTATCCCATTAAATCAGTGACCAAGGCCAGCTGATTCTATCTTACTCTATCTACATTAATGTTTCTTCATTCCTACTGCCTCAATCCTAGTTCATGTCAATAGTGTCACTTTCCTTGGTTATTACAGCAGCTTCTTAATTAATCTCCAATTAATTCTTCATCCTATAATTACAGTAACCTTAATATAAGACAAATATGATCATATCAGTTTCTACTTTAATGACAAAGACTTCCATGCCCTTAAATAAATGTCAAAATACTCAGCACTTACAAACTGTCTAAAGGCCTACTTGTCCATTTCCAGCCTCATATGACATACATTTTAGTCATAATTCATTTTCTAATCTCTCAACATTAGTTAGGCTAATTCATATTCATTCTTCAAGTCTCACCCTACCTCTTATTTTACCCAGAAAGCCTTACTTCAGTTCTTCATGGAATGTTATGTATTTTGTTTATGTATTTCTGTAATTCTTCTACCATAGATCTAAGGCATACTTAAGTACAATTGGCTACTCTAACTCTTGCCTTGCTCATTATTTTTGACACTGAATATTATTTCATTTCAACCAAATTTTCAGTTCAATTTAATGTGAATTTTCAAATCAATTTTATTAATTAATTTTAATTTATTTTGAGCCTATACTTTCTTTAATTTGAAATGCTATTGTATAATATTCTTGTTTATAAAACTGCTAGCTATATTACATTGAAAAGCTACTGTATATATACTGTTGAATGGCTTCTCTTTCTTATATAAATCTGCATTCTTAAGTAAAAATATCATTGAAAAAAGTGAGTACTAATATTAACTATTTCAAAAATTCTGCACTAACTATTACCACTTTAAAAATACCTACAATTTACCTACAAAAATTATAAATTAAAAAAATTGCTATGTCAGGTTCAATAAAAATAAATGGATCTCATACAATCAATAATCCTGAAAAACAGATTCTACCTTTGGAGTGTTTTTGCACAAGTGAAAACATAAAACACAATAAAAATAGTCTTTGAAGTTGCATCCTTGAATGATATGCTCTGGCTGTGTCTACACCCATATCTCATCTTCAACTGTAGTTCCCATAATCCCAACATGTCATGGGAGGGACCCAGTGGAAGGTAATTGAATCTTGAAGGCAGTTACCTCCATACTGTTCTCATGATAGTGAGTTCTCTCAAGATCTGATGATCTTATAAAGGGCCTATGCTGCCTTTTGCTCTGCACTTTTCTCTCCTCCCTTCATGTGAAGAAGAATGTGTTTGCTTCTCCTTCTGCCATGATTGTAAGTTTCCTGAGGTCTCCCTTGTAAGGGTCTGTCCCCGCCTGCGGGACAAACAACGGGGACCCTAGGGAGGGAGTGGGGATTAAGAGAGAGACAGAAGACGCGAAGAATGGAGACAAGTCAAGGATCTGATCAAGTCTCGTTTATTAGGCCCAATGCAGCTGCTTATAAACAAGTAAAGGCGAGAAAATCTGAGGGCTGACGTCAGGGGCTAACTATGGTAATGAGACCACCGGCTGATCTTGCAACTCAGAGGAAATGTAGGATTTAGATAAAGAGGATGTGGGCTCTTAGGCAACAGGGTCACAAGATAGCTTACTAGATGCTCAAAATGGATATCGCTCCCCACAAGGGTCATTGCCGAGTTTAAAATGAGGAAACTGAGGCCAGTATAAGAAAATTAAATGCCAATTTATTCAGCTCCCAGGTGAGGTTCTCTGGTCTGCAGAAAGGGGCCAGAGAAGACTTCCTGGGGCAGGGGTTTTATGGCTATGAGGAATTAGCAACAACTGGGTTCTCTGATTGGCTCCAGGGGAGCGGGATTGGGACGTGGCGGGCTGCCATTGGTTGGTGGGTTGTTAGGCGGATTTTCTGGTGAGAGAGCTGGCCAGGATTGCATTAGCTGGAGCCTTCTAGGGGATCCATGCAGCAGAGCTAGATGCCGAGTGCAGAGCCTAGTGCCGGGTGCAGACTCAGGTTCTGAGTGCAGAGGTGGGTGTGTCCGGCCTGTCGGTGAGGAAACAGGCCTTACGTTCTGACCCTTTTGATGATATAGGACGCCGCTTCTTTCTGGCTACGTCCTGCTGAACAGGGGCGGAGTGAGGGAGAAGGGTCAGTTGGCTGGTGCCTCGGTTGGGAGTCAGACATAGGGGTGAAGTAGCATCTGGTTTATGGCCACCCTGGAAATTTCTCTCATGCGGGCCTGTAAAAACCTGAGGAAAAAAGGGGCTAGCATTAACAGAAGACAAACTACGATGTTAGGAGTGATAATAGGGGTTAGCCAGGTTAGCATGGGGGAATGCCACCAGTTAAGAGGCAAGACTGATGCATTCTGCTTCTTGCGGAGATCCTCTTGGAGGCAATAGAGTGTTGACATTTTCTTCTACAAGGCCTGTTTCATTGATATAATAGTGGCACTGCTCCTGAAAACACAGACAGGTACCTCCCTTTCCTGCTGTTAGCAGGTCAAGGGCCCATCGGTTCTGGAGAGTTACCTGGGCCAGTGACGTGATTTGTCACCGGAGGGAGGCCAGGGAGGTGGCCAATGCTTCGATAGTGATGTGAAACTTGTCCTTTAGTTGAGTGGCTGAGGTGACACTGTAGCCTAGGGTGCCGCTACCCAGCCTCACTGCTACCAGAGAGGATGCTAGAGAGAGACCAACGACCATTGGGAGGAAGACTGCTCGTCTGTCTCGTTGATTAGGGGAGGGTGGATGAGGGATAGAAGTTTGGCCCGTCCTTATACCTCTAACTGTGGGATCAAGGTGACAGGCACACAAGAGAAAGGGAAGGAGGCATTAATAACTTTAGTTAAGGTTCCATTACACCATAAATATCCTCCTGGTGGCACGTAGAGGGAGGATTTTACCTTTACCGTGGTGTTACAGCTGGGACTGGAGCTGCTGGCTGTCTTATAGCAGAGAGAGAAATTTTGAGGGTGTACTTGGAACAAGAGGATATCCGTTAAGATGGTGCCGGGTCCTATAGGTGATTGTGACAGATTGAACCTGGCCGGACCTGAGGCGAACTGCAGCTAAGGGCAGCGGGGAGTTGCTGAGAGAGGCACATAAAAAACAGTTGGTGATATTCCTGGCTTTAGTTAAATTGAACATGTTGGCTCCCTGCTGTACTAGAGTTAACCAAGAGAAAGGTTGAGAGGTGTTATCTGAGGGTTTGAATTGGAGACAGTAGACTGAGAGCCACCTGTTTGGCACTTTGCCTGTGCAAGATAATGGGTCCTGGTGGTGGGGTCCTCAGTCCAGGATTCCTGGATGTAGAAGCGCCAAACATATGAGTTGGCCTCAAAGGGAGATATCAGAAGGACTGTCAGGAGGAGGTTCTGAAGGGTTAGGGGGCAATGTGTTGGGGCCACGGGTGAGGCGGAGGCAAGTGGGGCCAGGGGTTCTGATTTACACTGATCATTTTGGGGGGCCAGTTTGAGGCAGGACACGTGGTACCTTGGAGTGTGACCCAGGAGTTTGGTTGCTGCTGGGGTGGATAGGATAACAATGTGGGGTCCCAACTACCTGGGTTGCAAGGATCCTGGTTTGAGTTCTCGGAGAATGCTGTTGCCCAATTGGAGAGGTGCTGCTGGGTGGGAGTCCTCTGGTCCTGGAACAACAGGGAGGGTGCAGTCTGTGTGTTCCCTTAACAGGTGGCGGAGGAGGGAGAGGAAGGGAAGGTAGGAAGCCAGTGGAGGGGGGTTTACAGGGAGGTTGTGAGAAACTAGGAAAGGCTGGCTGTACAGCAATTTGGAGGGGCTAAGGCCCATTGGCCCCTGTGGGGTGGCCTGGACCCGGGCCAGGGCAGGAGGTAGGAGTGTGGGCAAAGAGAGTTTTACCTCAATAGCAAGTTTGGCTAAATGGTCTTTGAGGATGCCGTGGGCCCATTCAACTTTACCTGACTACTGAGGACGATAAAAGATGTGCAGTTTCCCAGAGATGTTGAGGGACTTGGCAACTAGCTGGACTACTTGGGCGGTAAATGCTGGACCATTGACCAACTGGATGGTGGCAGGTAGGCCGAAGTGAAGGATGATTTCTTGAGTAAGGAGAGAGGCCTCCACATCTGCTGTCTCCCGGGAGGGGTAGAAGGCTTTAATCTAACCTGAAAAGCTATCTACAAAAGTTAGTAGGTAGCGGAGCTTTTTGTGAGTGGGCATATGAGTGAAGTCAATTTGCCAGTCCTGGGCTGGTAGGTTGCCCTACATTTGGTGAGTAGGAAACTGCGGACTTAAGCCTCCCTGAGGCAAGACCTTAGAGCAAGTAATGCATGCCTTGTGTATCTGCTCAATTTTTGTTGCAGACCTGGCGAGAAAAAGAGGGGCTGTACAAACCGGTGTAACACCTTAGGCCCTATATGTAAGAATTGGTGGATTTCAGCAATCATTTTAGGGGCCTGTTCCTGGGGAAGGGGGATTCTGTTATTTAGGAAGATCTGGCCCTGATTAGATTCTGTTCCCCCTTTTAGTATAAGGACTTGTTTTTCTGATGGTGAGTATACAGGCTGTGTGGCCATGGTAAGGAAGAGAACAGGGGTAGGGGGTCACTTGGCATTAGTTAAAGATCTTGCTGCTGTGTCTGCCCGTGCATTGCCCTGCGAGACGGCAGGCATCATGCTGGGCTCGGTGTCCTCAGCAGTGTATGACTGCAACTTCCCTGGGCAATGATAAAGCCTGTAAAAGTCTGGAGATCTGTGTAGCATTGATAATGGGGGACCCTTTTGTGGTAAGGAACCCCCGCTCTCTCCAGAGGTCAGAGTGGTGATAGATAATAAGAAAAACATATTTTGAGTCAGTATAGATATTTGCTTGCTTTCCCTGTGCTAGTGTAAGAGCTCCGGTTAGGGAAATGAGCTCCGCCTTTTGTGATGTGGTTCCCTCAGGGAGGTGATGTTCCTTGAGGGTGGCTAAATATGTGACTACCACATAGGCTGCCTTCTGCCTCCTATAGGCTGTTATTACTGAACTTCCATCCACATAGAAAGTAAGGTCTGGGTTAGGCAGGGGAAGGTCAGATAGGCCCTCCTGAGATTTGGCAACTGCATCCATTAATTCAGGGCAGAAGTGGGCTGGGGAAGGGGGAAGGGATGGAAGAGGAAGCAGGGTATCCAGGTTGAGTGGGGAAATAGGGTGAAGGCTGATTGAGGTATTCTCAATGAAGAGCAGGTGGAACTCCTGTAGACGAGAGGGCCCTAGGTGAGTGAGGGATTTGTGGGAGAGGAGGTCAGTAAGCCGGTGAGGAGAAAACACTGAGATGGGCTGGCCCAGGGTAAGTTTTAGGGATTCCTTGGTAAGTTCTGTTGCTGCTCCCAGGGCCCACAGGCAAGGCTGCCACCCCCTGACCATGGGTCAAGTTGCTTCGATGAGTAGGCTACAGGGCACAACACAGGACCCAGGGGTTAGGTTAGAACCCTGACAGCAATGCCCTGTTTTTCATCAGTGAACAGATAAACGGGGTGATTTAGGTCCAGCAGATGAAGTGGGGGTGCAGTGGACAGAGCAGTTTGGAGGGATGGGGCGAGGATTTAAGACAGGGCGTGGTGTTGGTTAGGAGTGGCAGTAGGAGGTGGGTAGATGATGGGCTTGAGTGTGGGGGGCCAGTGAGTTGGAGAGTGACCCCCCACAGTCTGGAAAATGTTTTGTTCTAAAACGGGGACTGGGCATGAGGGTATAATTAAAAAAGAGTGTCCTTCAAGGACACAGGCTAAAGGATGGATTTGATTACGACAGGAAGGCTTTCCGTCAATTCCCATGACTGAAACCTGGGAAGGTATGATAGGTCCTGAGTAGGAAGGCAATACAGAATAGGTAGCCCCCATGTCCACTAAGAAGGAAATGGACTTACCTGCTACCTGCAGCATTACCCTGGGCTTGGCAAGGGTGCTGGGGGTCTTTAAGTCCAGGCTGCGTCAGTCATCCAGAAGGCTGAGAAGTTCAAGTGATGGGATTGCTTCCTGCAGACCAGCCTGCCCTCCACATAAAGGTGCAGGGGGTGGGACTATAGTCCGGGATGGGCAATCACTGTGCCAAAGTCCAAGGTGCTTGCAGTCTGGGCAGGTCTAGGTAGGTGATCGGGGACATAGACACTGATGTGCCCACTGTCCCTCCTGACCGCAGTTGAAACAGGGTCCAGGCGGAATGCCTCCAGAGTTCTTGGCGGGTTTTGATGGACCCCCTCCACCAGGTACCTGGTGGGCTGCCAGCCTCAGGGCTGCCACAAGAGCTTGGGTTTGGAGGCTTACCTTTTGCTGTAGATGGCCCTGGTGGGTGGCCTCAGCTGTCATAAGGATGTGGTAACGCTCATCTGGGGTGAGGGTTGAGGACAGAATCACATAGGTATCATGCTAGGTGAGGTCATAAGCCTGGGTGAGGTAGCGGAATTCTTTGGTGTAAGCAGTAGGATTGGTGGAAAATGACCCTAGGCATTTCTCAATGACTGATAGATCAGAGAGGGAGAAGAGAACATGTACGTGAACAATGACCTCATGAAGGGGGCAAAGGAGGGAGGTTTGATTGTTAAGAGAACAGTGCGAGTGGGTGTGAGCACTGACAGGAGAGGCTAGGTTGGGACTAGGAAGAGGAGGAGCTGGAGGGGGTTGAGGTTCTGCATATGGCGGAGGGTTTGTGGGTCAGGTGGGTGGAAAGGAGAGTTCTTCAGGCGGGTCAGGGTCAGAAAAGGAGGAGGATGGGGGAGGGGCTGAGGGCAGTGAGGGAGTTTCTTTGGCCAGGAGCACCTGAGTGGTGGTGCAAAAGGAACAGAGGGTGGGGCGGGAGCAACAATACCAGAAGGCCTGAACATAGGGGACCTCTGACCATTTACCATTTCTTTGACAGAAATTGTCTAAATGGTTAGAATGCCAAGATTGAAAGTTCCCTCTGGTGGCCACTTGGACTGATTGTCCACAGGATACTGGGGCCAGGCCATGGTGGAGACGAAAAGCAGGCTTTTTTGTATTTATGGAGAGGCTCAGCTTGGGTAAATTTTGGACTAGACATCCCAATGGCGACTTGGGGTCTAGGCGGGACTCCTGATTACCCATAGTCCACTCTCTGCTGTGGAGTAGTTAGGAGGAACAGCGTCCCAGACCTCAACACCTGAGTACTGGAGATTATGGGGAAGGACAGGAGTATAGGGACATCTGCACAATATTCCTGTCTTCTGGGACAGGTGAGCAGGGGCACCGGGACATCTCCGTGAGACCCACAGCTTGAGATGGAAAGGAGTCCCTGACACAGCTGCAATTACGGACAGGGTACCCCAAGGTTTGGAGCAAACAGAGAATGGAGTTATGGGCAACAGGAGTCTTACTGAGTGATGGCTGCAGACGATCAGAGGGGCAACTGCTCCCTGGTTCAGCTTATGGTAGAGGAGTCAGTTTTCCCCAGGAGGGGTCTTGAACTCCTCCTGGGTTTTTGGCACCACTTATAAGGTTATTGCTGAGTTTAAAATGAGGAAACTGAGGCCAGTATAAGAAAATTAAATGCCAATTTATTCAGCTCCTGGGTGAGGTTCTCTGGTCTGGGGAAAGGGGGCCAGAGAATTTGCACTGACTTCCTGGGGTGGGGGGGGTTTATGGCTATGAGGAACGAGCAACAGCTGGATGCTCTGATTGGCTCCAGGGGAGCGGGTTTATGATGGGGGAGGGCCGCCATTTGTTGGCGGGTTGTTAGACGGGTTTTCTGGTGTGAAAGCTAGCCAGGATTTCATTAGCTGGAGCCTTCCAGAGGAGCCATGAGGCAGAGCTAGGTGCCCATTGCAGAGCCTAGTGCTGGTTGCAGAGTCAGGTGCTGAGTGCAGAAGTGGGTGTGTCTGGCCTCCCGATGAGGCAACCAGTCTTACATCCCTCACCATGCAGAAGTGTGAGTCAATTAAATCTTTTTCTTTATAAATTACCTAGTCTCAAGCAGTTCTTTATAGCAAGGTGACAATGAACTAATATAGTAAATTTGTACTGGGTAGTGGGGGACTGCTGTAAGAATATCAGAATATGTGGACCCATCTTTGAGGGTAACGGTCAGAGGCTGAAACAGTTTGGAGGGCTCATAAGAAGAAAGGGAAACATGGGAAACTTTGAAACTTCCCAGAGATTGTTGAATCGCTTTGACCAAAATGTTGATAGTAATATAGACGGTGAAGTCTAGGCTGAGTTGGTCTTAGATGGAGATGACGAACTTGATGGGAACTAAAGTTAAGGTCACTCTTGCTATGCAAAGAGGCTGGCAGCATTTTGCCCCTTCCTTGGAGATTTGGGAAACTTTGCACTTGAGAGAGATGATTTAGGGTATGTAGCAAAAGGAATTTCTAAGCAGCAAAATATTCAAGAGGAAGTTTAAAAAATTTGTAGCCTGACGATGCAGTAAAAAAAAATAATGTGGTTCCTGGGGAGATATTCAAACTGCCTACACAAATTTGCATAAGTAACAAGGAGATGAGCACTAATCACCAACACAATGAAAAAAATGTCTCCAGAACATGTTGGAGAACTTCACAGCAGACCCTCCCATTATAGGACCAGAGGCCTAAAAGGAAAAAAAAGTGGTTTTGTGGGCTTGGCCCTGGGCCTTCCTGCTGTGCACAGTCTAGGGACTTGGCGTCCTGTGTCCTAGCTACTCCAGATGTGGCTAAAAGGAGCCAAGTTACAGCTTGAGCCAGGGCTTCAGAGGGTGTAAGTCCAAGCCTTGGCAGCTTCCATGTGGTGTTAAGTCTGCAGGTACACAGAAGTCAAGAATTGCCTAATGTTGTACCCTCATTTTATCTATGAAGTAACTAACTTGCTTTTGATTTTACAGGCTCATAGGCAGAAGGGACCTGCCTTGTCTCAGATGAGACCTTTGGACTTGGACTTTTGAGTTAATGCTGGCATGAGTGATGACTTTCGGAGACTGTTGGAAGGGCATGATTGTGTTTTAAAATGTGAGGATATGATATTTGGGAGAGGCCAGGGGCGATATGATATGGTATGTCTGTGTCCCCACCCAAATATCATCTTGAATTATAGTTTTTATAATCCCATGTGTCATGGGAAGGACCTGGCGGGAGGTAATTTAATCATAGGGTTGGTTGCCTCCATGCTGTTCTCATGATAGTGAGTGAACTCTCACAAAAATCTGATAATTTTATAAGGGTTTTTCTCCCACTTAGATCTGCAGTTCTCCTGCTGCCCTGTGAAGAAGGACATGTTTGCTTACCCATCTGGAATGAGTGTAAATTTCCTGAAGCCTTCCCAGCCAAGAGGAACTGTAAGTTAATTAAACCTCTTTTCTTTATAAATTACCCAGTATCAGGTATGTTCTTATAGCAATGTGAGAACAGACTAATACTGTGATGCTAAGGTGGATCTCAAGTGGAATAATACTGCAATACCAATAAAAGAAATATACCCTGGACAGGTTGATGCTTTCTCAGGCTGGGTTAGTAGCTCATGGCATGGAAGACTGGGAGTCAATAACAGTTTCACCATGTATTACAAAGAGTAAAAGTTACTCTAAGAAAACAGAAGCTCAGCATTTCATGGCAGGAATTTTACTTTTGATTCTGAAAGACCATTATTATTGTCAATTGACAAAAAAGAGAGTTAACAGCAATTGGTACGCTGAAAGAAAGAGAAGGAAAATGAGATGACTTATGAGATAAGATTATTATTTCCAGAGGCAGAATGATAGAGTTAGGTATTTGCCTGAGACCTTATAAAACTTTACTGTTACACTTGGAAATTGGGATAAAAATAAACATCCTAATATTCTTAGTGTAGCATGGTGCTCCTTAATATCCAGATAAAGTGGGTTCAAATCCTGCTGTAAGCCCTGCATGAAACCCAGTGCCCTCTCATTATTACTCAACAATTCTCCTTGTATTGCTACTTTATTCGCATCTAGTTCTGATTTCCAGCTTTTACTGAATTATAATACTTCTGTGCAGCAGTCTAGTGCTGACCTGATTTGAGTACAGAAAACTCTCTTTACTTCCTCTACTCTATGTCACAAATAATATCACTGAAAAGAAATATTGTTGACTGTACATTCAAGAATAACTTACGGCAGATGCCATATGTCAATATTGTACAGCAAATTATTTTCAAATGACATCAATTTCCTTGCTCTTAAAAAGGGCTCTCAACCCCTGCTGTCAATCCAGGCATCAATCTTCTACCATTTTGTTTTATTTATCTTCCTCTCCCCATTTTTCACTCTTTTCTTATTTTTAATCTGTTACAACAGTGTTCCTGTTCACTTTCTAGTAGACAACTTTGCTAAACATTATAGAGTGTTTACAAATGTCATGTCCATGAATCCTTAGTTTGTATTCATAAGGGACTGCTTGAGAAATTAAAAGAAAAAAGGAATCATTTAGTAGGCTCAATATAATCTATATTAAAATCTGTTTTTAAAAGCTTTTATGCAAAATTCTTACCTCACTGATTCCAAAGTAACGTGTGCACAAAGAAAGTGCATTTTTAAAAAAATTTTCTTATACTTTAAGTTCTGGGGTACATGAGCAGATTGTGTTTGATTGTTACATATGTATGCACATGCCATGGTGGTTTGCTGCCTCAATCCCCCTGTCACCTACATTTGGTGCTTCTCCTAATGTTATCCCTCCCCAATACCCCCACCCCCTACTATCCCTCCCGTAGACCCCTTCCCCCATACAGGCCCCAGTGTGTGATATTCCCCTCCCTGTGTCCGTGTGTTCTCATTGTTCAACACCTACTTATGAGAACATGCAATGTTTGGCATTTTGTTCTTGTGTCAGTGTGCTGAGAACGATGGTTTCCAGAGTCATCTGTGTCCCTGCAAAAGACATGAACTCATCCTTTTTTATGGCTGCATAGTATTCCATGGTGTATATGTGCTACATTTTCTTTATCCAGTCTATCACTGATGGGCATTTGGGTTGTTTCCAAGACTTTGCTATTGTAAACAGTGCTACAATGAACATATGTGTGCATGTGTCTTTGTAGTAGAGTGATTTATAATCCTGTGGGTATATGACCAGCAATGGGAAGTGCATAATATTAAAAGTTATACATTTAGCTTGACAATATGTAACATTTGTAAAATATGAATAACATACTCAGTAAAAATTATGAAAGCCTTTAAGTGATTATAATGAAACATTTTTGGTTTACCCAAATTAGTTAATAATTTTAGGAAAATAAGTATAAGCATAAATATAAGATATATAATAAGTATAAGGTAGTTGATAATGTCAGGAAAATAGAGCATAGTACACACATTATTGTTAAAAAACAATACTATTATTTTACTTAAGAAATTCCTGAGACTCTTGATACTTTATAAATAAGTGGTTTTAATATTGCTGTTTCATTACGAAAATAGACACAACTGATTTAGAACTATAGAAGTAAAGCAATTATGTTGTTATAAATAGCTAACACTACATGAACTTGTTCAAGATGATAATACTTTAGGAGAAAAACATAATAAGGTATCATATATTCTTGGAGAAAGCTTTGATTTATGAGGGGTTTTATGAAACAGCCTTCTTCATGTCAACAACGCAAATGCCAAGGCCTGTTTTACAAGAGTATTCTCAAGGGAATTGTAATTCACTGTCATGGTTTTGTGCAATATTATCGCATAACACATATTTCAAGCAAAAACTATTATGGATGCTAACAATACTACAATCGCACTCTAGTGTTCCATTTGACTAATTATTTTCTCAGATGTATTTTATTTTAACCAAAAACGCTTTTATTTTGGACAAAAAAAAAATGTTACTGCAACACGTAACAACCACTCCTTAGGACCAGACTTCTAGATAGCCATATTATAACCAAAGAATTTTTAACATTATATAAGCAATCAGAATATCCTCAGCAGAAGACACACCCTTTTAGAAGTGTTTGGCACTATGTGACCATTAGGCTATGACATTTTACTTACTATTAATGCCACATAAACACAGCAGTCAGTTAGCTTTGGAGAGTTTCATAATAATGGATGAAAATTACTTTTAAGAAGGGAAAATATAAGCAAAGGGCTTTTCCTTAATTATATAGCAGAGAATCTGATGTGTAAGTTAATGTAGAATGGAAGCGTAGCCGAGGAAAATTTACTTAGAAATTTAACACAGTATTTCATTTTACCTGTCTTTTATGACACTTAATTTTTCAGAAAATGATCTAATTTAAAACAAAGTGTTCAAGGACTCCAAAGGCTTATCATAGTTGGTTTACTATTTTAAGAGGATTTTTGTACAAAGAAGGTAAAGCAGGAAAAATGTTCATTTTTTACTAGGACATCTTAAAACCATATCCACTAGGAATATAATTTGGTCCCCCATTGCCTGATGCATTTTATTTTCCTGATCAAAGTAAATTAAGCTTTACTAATCAAAACTACTTCTTAATATGATTAATTGTAGAGTAGCATACATTAATTTTATCACACATTAGTAGTTCAAAGGGTTAAATATTAAAATCCATATAAAAATGTCCATTCCTTCAGTTAGTTTACTCTGCACGTTTACTTACTTTGACTTTTTAACTATGTAAACTTTCCTTTACTTTTACAATTGTTTTCTAATAAGTGTAACCACACAGCTTATATCACCTTTCTAGTTTTAGAGACAAACAAAACACCTTTGAAGAGAAGGGAGGGGATCAGGAAAAAAAGCTAATGGGTACTAGGTTTAATACCTGGAAAATAAAATACTCTGTACAACAAACCTCCGTGACACATTGACCTATGTAGCAAACCTGCACCTGTAGACCTGAACTTAAAAGTTAAAAAAAAATAAAGAAAATTTGCTTGGAAAAAAATAAAATCAAAGTAATTTTATGATATTCATAAAGCCACATGAGGACAGAGCTCAATTCAAATCAGTTCATTTGAAAATTAAAAAAAAAAAGTTCCTACAATAGTATCTTACTTAAATTCATCATATTCCAACATTTTGCTAGTAGATATCACATTATTTCAACTATCACTACATATGTGTCTACCATCATATTCCTAACTTACAAAAAAGGAGCTCTATTTTAGCACCCTCTACTTCGTAAATATTATTTAGATAAGTAGAAATAATACATATTTAATAAAAGTGATTTAAAATCTTACCAAAAATTATAAAAATGACAACTTGCATTGTTTTTGCTGGAAATGCATTGAGGTTAAAAGCTGCTAGTTGATATTATCTTTCATTTTAAGTAAATTCATTCAGTGATTTCCACTGACACCACTTGTATTTAATCTCCTGAGCATAGCACGTGCTGGTGATAGAAAAACTGAATCTTTTTACATTTTATTGGCAAATTTGTTAGATTATGTATTTTAAAATAAAATTAAACTGGGCCCAATACTTGTTTCTAGTTGTTGTATTCTATTCATTTAATAGCCTAAGAAATTGTGTTTCCTTTTTAAGCCAAGAAACAACTCTAGTATGCAGTGACTATAAATAAAAATGGAAAGTAAATGAAGTATATTATATTTGTCTGTGAAGTCATTTATATTTGTATGACACTATAAAGCATCAAATTAAACCTGTGCATCAGTGATTACTTTTCAGAAACCCAAAGAAAAACTCAAATTATAATGGCTCTTATTTGAGTTATAACAGTTTCTGTTCAACTACAAGGCATTTAGTTAATTCATTGTGATAGAATTAAATCAGAAATCAAATTATACTATACTCAGAAGCTATCCTCTATATACAGCCTAGTAGTGGATATAACAGAGCGTCACCAATGTGAGGTAGTCTATTAAATTGTCTCAACTAATTTTTTTCATTTTCTTTATTAAATTGTTAATGCCATAAAGTTTTCTAATATTATACTTTGAGTGGTTATGCTTTTAAAATATATATATTACAGTAAACATCTTATTATTATTATTTTTTTAATTGGGATGGTCTCACTCTGTTACCAGGCTGGAGTGCCATGGTATGATCTTAGCTCACTGCAACCTTAGCCTCCCTAGTAGCTGGGATTGCAAGTGCCTGCCACCATGCTCAGCTAATTTTTATTTTGTTTTTAGTAGAGATGTAGTTTCACCATCTTTGCCAGACTGGTCTTGAACTCCTGACCTTGTGATCCACCCTCCTCAGCCTCCCAAAGTGCTGGAATTACAGGAGTAAGACAATGAGCCTGGCCCATTATTATTCTTTGTACATAATTTTATGTAGAGCATATATGACCCTTTGTGTGTTCCTAAGGTAGTAGGTACTCTTTGAATATTCATGAGATAATGTCTCAGTTCCATGGGAAATAAAAATCGTATACTTTTACTCAAGTTTATAAATTACCTTATTCTATCAAACACACCAAATTTAAATACATGTGAAATTATTTACTTCACGTAGTTTATTCAAAAGATGCCAATGCCAGGATAGCTTCCTGAATATGTAGCACAAAGTATATAATTGCAGTGTTTTTATGCATGGGATTTAGCTTCACTTCTTTTTATTTTAACTTTTACTTTATTTTATTTTTTCTTCTTTTTTTAAATTTTTTTAAATTATAGAGACAGGTGATCCATCTGCCTCGGCCTCCCAAAGGGCTGGGATTATAGGCATGAGCCACTGCACCCAGCCTACTGTAGCTTTTATTTTAGATACAGGCAGTACATGTGCAGATTTGTTGCATTGAAAAGTTGTGTGATGCCGAGCTTTGGAGTACTAATTCCATCACCCTGGTGGTGAACATAGTACCTGAGAGATAGTTACTTAATCCACTCCCTTGCCCTCTAGTAGTCCACAATCTCATATTTATACCAAAGTATACTCAATGCTTAGTTTACACATATAAGTGAGAACATTCAATATTTGGTTTTCTGTTTTGTATTAATTTATTTATAATGATGAATAAAATCTTTTTATTAATAATTAAATATTTTCCTTTGCAGCAACATGGGTGTTTCAACCAACCCATGTTGCTGCAAAAAGAAAAAAATTTATTTTATTTTTTATGTAGTATTTTATATTATATATACAACATTTTCTGTATCTAATCTGCCATTGATTAACACCTGAGTTGATTTTGTTTCTTTGCTATTGTTAATAGCAAAGCAATAAATATACATGTCTATATGTCTTTTTGTTAGAATGATTTATTTACTTTTGAGTATATATCAAGTAAGGATTGCTGGGTCAAATGGTAGCTCTGTTTTCAGTTCTTTGAGAAATCTCCAGACTACTTTCTACAGTGGCTAGACTAATTTATATCCCCCCAATACTGTATAAGTGCTTCCTTTTCTTCATAACCTAGCCAGCATTTGAGTTTTTAAATGTTTCTAATAATAGCCATTCTGACTGGTGTAAGATGGTATCTCATTGTGGTCTTAATTTGGATGTCTCTGATGATCAGTGTTGTTGAGGATTTTCTCATGTTTCTTGGCCACTTGTATGTCTTCTTTTGAGAGATGTCTGTTCCCACCTCTTGCCTATTTTTTAAAGAGGTTATTTGTTTTTGCTTGTAGATTTAATTACCCTATAAATTCTGGGTATTAGACCTTTGTAGGTTGCAGAGTTTGAGAATTTTTTTTTCCAGTCTATAGGGTGTCTGCTTACTCTGTTGATAGTTTCTTTTGCTGTACCTCTTTTGTTTAATTAGGTTCCACTTGTCAATTTTTGTTTTTGTTGAAGTTGCTTTTGAGGACCTAGACAAAATTTTTTTGTCAAAGCCAATGTTAGGAAGAGTATTTTGTTGATTGTCTTCCAAGATTTTGTAGTTTGGGGACTTACATTTAAATACTTAATCTGTTTTGAGTTAATTTCTATATACAGCCAGTAATGGTGGCTCAGGCTTGCCTCCACAGCACTGTGGAGGGCTGAGGTATAAGGATCACTTGAGCCCAGAAGTTTGAGACCAGGCTGGGCACATTGAGAGACTCCAGCCCTAGAAAAAAATTGAGAGTTAGCTAAGTGGTAGCATGCACCTGTAGTCCCAGTTACTTAGGAAGCTGTGGTACAAGAATTGCTTGAACCTGGGAAGTCAAGGCTGCAGTGAGCTGTGACCATGTCACTACACTCCTGCTTGCTGACAGAGCTAGACCATGTGTCATTAAACAAAAATAATTTCAAAAAGTAAATGGTAGCAGTCCAGTGTAAACCTTCTGCATACGACTAGCCAGTTATCCCAGAACCATTTATTGACTCGATGGACCTTTCCACCTTACTTAATTTTGTTGGCCTTGTGGAAGATCAGATGATTTTAGGTGTGCAGCTTATTTCTGAGTTTTCTAGTCTGTTCCATTGACCTATATATCTATTTTTCTTTTACCAGTATTAAGCTGTTTGGGTTACTGTGGCTTTATAGTATTGATTGATCTCAGGTAGTGTGATGCCTCCAACTTAATTATTTTTGCTTAGGAATGCTTTATCTTTGTCTTTGAAAACCAAATCCCCACAATGATAGTGACTTGCAGTGGGCATATTTAGTTAAAAAAATCATTATGTGATTAATATTTATTTCCATGCTGGAATAAGAAACTTTTTTACTGCATTTTATAAACCCACAACTAAGTTGCCACTACTCTTAAATATGTGATTAACTAGTATTTTTCCCTAAAATATTACACATACTCATCATTACCTCCAGGGTTGTTTAGTTTAATTAACAAAGAGATGTGAAACTATAGAGAAAATTCAGAACCACAATAATTTATATCAAACCAATAACCTATTTGATTCAGATTTGTAAAAGAGAATTTCATCAATTTCTATTGGTGCAAGCTTGGCAAAACTACTTCTATTGCTCTAGAATGTTATTTATTGGACTATATGTTCATTTTATTAAAGAATTGAGGTTAATTTTATTTTACAAATAGCACAATTTGTTTTAATAATTGAAGAGTAGGATCTTCAGTTTCTGAATTTTGGGTCTAAACTATATTAGTCCATGAAACCATATAAGTAATCATTTTACAAGGGTGATAATATCATATCCGTAATAAAAATAAGAGAAGAAAATGAAAAATGATGAAGCTTAACCTAAGAATAGATTATGTTTTCCAATCAACTAAATCTATACTCCAATTACTCTGACTTATATCGAGATAAAAGTCCTTCAAACTATGCACAAAGATGCACTATTCTAATTAATTCTATAAACAGATATTTTAGGAAGGTTTATGATATGATAGTTCATTAACATTAATATATATCTCAAGAGATTAATATTTCAAGGTATGTTCCTTATCAGACCTCAAAGAAAGCATACCTGTAATGAGTACTGAGTAAAATGACTTTTTATGAATAGAAAAAGAGAAACAAAATTTATCTTCATACCTCTAAAATCATTTTATTAACACTACTATTTTATTTTATCTAATGTCCTATAAATATATATTTAGGTAACTTCTGTATTAAATGTACATGTATTTTTTTAATTAATGAAGTACTAGCTTTATATTTATTACTGTATTTAGTAGTAGCTACTAGTGGTTTTATGAGATCACATTAAAGTCTAGACTTCAAATAAAAATCCAGCTAAATTTTATGCTTTAAATTACTTCCTTTAACACTAAAATTATCCTATTTTACAACTAGTTGCCTTTCATAGTATAAAGCAGAAGAATTTAATAATAAAATATGTATAAGTTCATTAACTGCTCCTTGGAGAGAGAGCAGCTTCTTAAATTAACAGCATCTGTGTTATTTTAATTTTCAACAGGTCATTAACAACAATTATTTATTATAATTTAAATAATTTATGGTTTTAAATCTAGTGTAATTCCATTTAACCCATGGAAAAGAGGGTAAGAGGGGAACTAGTACTACATGACAGTTTTAACAAACAAATACAAAATAATAGATTATTTCCTTTAGAGTGTCTAGAGAGTGTATTTGAAGCAAACAGGAAAAATGACAGCATGCCACCAAATACCTCTAGTCTATCATTTAAAATTGTCCATTGTCATCATCCTTAAAATCTGAAAAAAATATCAAACAAACTGTAAAACAAAAACGTACTAAGACATAAACTCATCTTAAAATACTGCCGTTTGGCCAGCCTGGTGGTTCATGTCTGTAATCCTGGTACTTTGAGAGGCTCAGTTGGAAGGATTGTTTGAGCCGAGTTCAACACCAGACTGGGCAACATTGAGAAAACATGTCTCTACAAAAAAATAAAATAAAAATTAACTAGGTGTGATGGTGGGTACCTGTGGTCCCATCTACTCTGGAACTTGAGGTGGGAGGATCACTTGAGCCCGGCATGCAGAGTTTGCAGTGAGTAGAGATCATGCCACTGCACTCCAACCTTGGCAACAGGGGGAGACTCTATTTCAAATAAGTAAATAAATTAATTAAATAAAACAACAACAAAACACCTGCTATTTGTCTATTTATTTATTGTTCAGTTTTTGTGAGTACCTAGTAGGTGTATACTTTTATGATGTAAATGAGATATTTTGACACAGACATGCAATGCATAATAATCACATCACCTCAAACGTTTATTTTTTGTGTTTCAAAGAATCTAATTATACTTATACTCTTAGTTATTTTTAAATGTATGACAAAATGTGTTTTGCTATAGTCAGCCTGTTGAGATAGAAAATACTAGGTCTTATTAATTATTTATATTTTTGTGCCCACTAACCATCCCAATTTTCCCCTTACTCCCTCAGTACCCTTACTAGCCCCTGATAATTATCCTTCTACTCTCTATCTCCATGAGTTCAATTGTTTTAACATTAACATTTTAAAGAAACAGATGATAATGGAAACACAGCATACCAAAACCTATAGAACACTATGAAAGTAGTACTAAGAGGAAAATGTGTATTCTGCAGCCCTTGGATTAGATGTTCAATAAATATACGTTAGGTTCATTTGGTTTATAGTGCAGATTGAGTTCAATATTTCTTCATTGATTTTCTGGCTAGATATCTGTCCAATGCTGGAGGGTGAGGTGTTGAAATTTCCAGCTATTATTGTAGCAGGGCCTATATTTCTTGTTAGCTCTAATAATATTTGCTTTATATGTATGGTTGCTCCAGCATTGTGTATGTATAAATGCTCTATGCATATATATTTTCATGGAGCATATATATTTACAAGCATTGTATCATCTTGTCAAATTGATCCTTTTATCATTATATAATCACCTTATTTTTCTCTTCTTACAGTTTTTGTCTTGAATTATATTTTTTCTGATATAATTATGGCTATTTCTGCTTATAATTACTATTGGTATAAAATATCCTTTCTCTACCATTTATTTTTATCCTATGTATGCCTTTATAGATGAAGTATGTTTCTTGTAGGTAGCAAATATTTGGGTATTTTTTAACCATTCAGTGAGTTTATGCCTTTTGATTAGAGAGTTTAGTCCATTTACATTCAATGTTATTATTGATAAGTAAGAACTTACTTATTTGCTTTCTTGTTTTTTTGTGGTGCTCTCTACTTTGTCTTTCCTTCCCATCTTCTTTTAGTGAAGGTGTTTTTCTCATGCGGTATAATTTAATTTCTTGCTTTTCATTTTTTGTGTATCTATTTGATATGGTTTGGCTGTGTCCTCACTCAAGTCTCATCTTGAGTTGTAATTCCCACAATCCCTATTTTAATGGAAGAAACATGGTGAAGATAATTGAATCATGGGATCTGATTTCCCCATTCTGTTCTCATGATAGTGAGTTAGTTCTTAGGAGGTCTGATGGTTTTATAAGAACCTTCCCCCTTTGCTAGGCACTCATTCTTCTCTCTCCTGCCACCTGTGAAGAAGGACATGTTTGCATCCCCTTCCACCATAATTGCAAGTTTCCCCAAAGCCTTCCCAGCCATGTGGAACTGTGAGAAAATTAAACCTCCTTCCTTTGTAAATTATCTATCTCAAGTATTTGTTCATAGCAGCATGAGAAGGAACTAATACAGTAAATTGGTACTGAGAGTGGAGTGCTGCTACAAGGATACTTAAAAATGTGGAAGCAACTTTGGGACTGGTAGCAGGCAAAGGTTGGAATAATTTGGAGAGCTCAAAAGATAGGAAAATGTGGGAGAATTTGGGACTTCCTAGATACTTGTTGAATGGC
The DNA here is from genome assembly GCA_031835075.1 of Saguinus oedipus. Lineage (NCBI taxonomy): Eukaryota > Metazoa > Chordata > Mammalia > Primates > Cebidae > Saguinus > Saguinus oedipus. The sequence continues at coordinate 84,563,926 of CM063176.1, read as the reverse complement.
TTTGATAATGTTGATAGTGATATGTACAATGAAGTCCAGGCTGAGGTGTTCTTATATGGAGATGTGTTTGGGTTCACTCAGGGTGGCTGGAAAAATATTAGGGAATTATTAGGGAAAGTTATAGATATAGTCTCAAACCTTTTGGAAGGCTGGAAGGTTTTATTGGGACAGGCTGAAGGCAACCAGTTCTTAAATTAGCTTAGGTAAAACGCAGGATGATGAGAGGCTTTCCAGTTAAGTCTGTTTACCCCACATTCCTTTGTCTTTGATTTATTTGCTCATGTAAACTGTGTGGTGGATGGTCCTCTCAAGGGGATGTCAAAGGGGAATTACCCATTAATGGTGTTTACTCTGGGCCCCTGAAACCAAAAGCTTTTATCATTCATAAAACCACTCTTTTAATCATGTTAATCATCCACAAGCATGTTGATCTACAACCTCTGTCATAAGACCTTTACTGAATAAATATGAAGATATACAGGGGGTCTTGGTCAATTGGCTGCATTCGCTATCTGAAAGCAGCTGACCACCATCCCTAGCCCAGTTGAATCACTTAAATAGGTATGAGAATGCATTTATTCATCTGTCATTGAGTCAGGGTCTGCAGGACAGACCTCCACAGGTGTAGATCAATGTCTCAGAAATGAGGAACTTGTTGGGAACTGGAGCAAAGATGACACTGATTATGCTTTACTGAAGAGACTGGCGACATTTTGCTTCTGCCCTAGAGATCAGTGGAGCTTAGAACTTGAGAGAGATAATTTAGAGTACTTGGTGGAAGAAATTTCTAAGTAGCAAAGCATTCAAGATGAAGCAGAGCATGCAAGTTTGGAAAATCTGCAACCTGATAATGTAGTAGAAAATGTAATCTCATTTTCTGGGAAGAAATTAAAGCCTACAGCAGAAATTTTTATAAGTAATGAGGAGATGAATGTTAATCACCAAGACAATGGGGAAAACGTCTTCAAGGCATGTCAGAGACATTCACAGCAGCCCTCTCCCATCACAGGCTCAGAGGCCTAGAAGGAAAAAAAATATGGTTTTGTGGGCTGGGCTCAGGCCCCCCTGCTATATGCAGACCCCAGACATAGTGCCCTGCATCCCAGCAGCTTCAGCTCCAGCTGTGACTATAAAGGGCCAATGTACAGCTGAGGCCATTGTTTCAGAGGGTACAAGCCCCAGGCTTTGGCAGCTTTCATGTGGTGTTGAGTCTGCTGGAATATACAGAAGTGATTCACTTTTGTGAGTTTCTCTTGTGTCCGGCCACCATGCCAGAATCATTTATTAGTTCCAAGAGGTTTTTTTAAATATATTCTTTTAGATTTTCTACATAGATGATTATGTTTTCTGCAAACAAAGACACTTTTATTCAATCCTCTGTCAAGATATATACTTGTCATTTCATCTTTTTCTTATTGCATTAGCTAGGATTCTAATACAATGTTGAAAAGCAGGAATGAGAGGGAAGGAATATCCTTTTGTTGTTCCTCATCTTAGCAGAAAGTCTTCAAGATTTTCAACTTAAGTATAATGTTAGTTGTTTGCTTGTTTGTTTGTTTTGTAAAAGTTCTTTGCAAATTGAGAAAGTTTTCTCTGTTCCTAGTATTTGCAATTTATTTATTATTTTTAATCATGAATATTGACTTTTCTGAAACACATTTTGCAAAAAAGCATTTGTAAAGTGCATTTATTGATAAGGCGATGTTATTTTTCATCTTTAGCATGTTTTTTTGCAGTGGATTACTGTAGGAGATTGGTCAGTGTGGTGGGGAAAATTATAGGAAAGATGCAAACCTTCTTGGAAGGCTGGGAGGTTTTGTAAAAGCTTCAGGAGAGGTTTATGGCTGAAGGCAACTGAATCCTCTTACCCTGAGCTAATTGCAGAGGGCAGATAACAAGGGAATGCAAACAAATTTATCTAAATGAGTTTGTTTACCTATTTCTCAGGAAACCAACCTTTGACCATCCACACTCAGGACTGCCCCCTACTCAGGATTCAACAATGTTAATTACCTACAAATAGTGTTTGCTCCAGGCCTTTGTCATTAAATCTGTACTAAATAAATGTGAGTATCTCTGGCTTATTGGGGCCACACTTTCTTGTCACATGTGCTAAGTCATGTGGTGGTCTCTTAGCCACATTCACGGGCAAAATACCTGTGACTGTGTACTCCTTTCATTCATAGCTTGGTTAGATTCTGTGGGACAGACTCAGCAGGTTGCATTAAAATATTTTTAGAAGTTGTGAGTGAGCCTTACATATGTGGGAAATTCCATTTGTTTGAGGTAGAAAAATATTTTTATGCATTATTAGATTTTCTAATATTTTGTTGAGAAATTTTACATTTATCTTTGTGAAATATACTGGTTTGTACTTCTTGCTTTTTTAATTTCCTGTAATGTCTTTGTCTGGATTTGATATAAGGACACAGCTGACCTTATGAAATGAGTTAGAAATGTTCTCTTCACTTCTATTTTTTCTAAGAGATTGTAGAGAATTAGTATATGTTATCCGTTTGATGTTTTGCAGAATTCACTAGGGAACCCATCTGGACCTGGTACATTTTGTTTTGCAAGGCTATTAATTATTGATTCAATAATGTTTTATAGATATAAGCCTATTAAGACTGTCAATTTCTTCTTGCATGCATTTTGGCAGATTGTGCCTTTTTAAGAATTAGTCTATTTTACCCAGGTTTTTAAATGTTGGACATAAAAACTGTTCATAAATTTGTTTTATTCTTTTTATATTTATAAGATCTGTAGTGATATGTACTCTTCCATATAATTAGTAGTTTGAATCTTCTCTCTGAGCTAGCATGACTTGAATCTTATCAATTTTGTTGACCTTTTCAAAAAACTAACTTGGAATTTTGTTAATTTTGTCTATTAATTTCTTATTTTTCAATTTCATTTATTCTGTCCTGATTTTTATTTTTTATGTTATTCTTACTTGAAGTTTAATTTGCTCTTCTTTCTCTAGCTTTTTAAGGTAGGATTTTAGGTTCCTGACTTTAGATCTTTTTAATAATATGTGTAATCAATGCTATAAACTTCTTTTTATGTACTGTTGTCACAGCATGCCAAAATTTTGATACTGATTATCTCTGAATATTGCTTCTGTTGCATTAACTTTGGTATATCCAGACACACACACACACACACACACACACACACACACACACACACACACAGTGGTATAATTGTAATTGTTGTATCATAGGCATTCTCATTCCGTATATTTCAGTACCCTTACTATTCTCAGTATCATCTGTTTTTCTTAACATTATATTCCTCATTTCTTTACATCTTTATATATATTATGGATAATTTATTTATATCTTTTTTTCCTAACTTTTAAAGCCACTGGTTATATTATTTTATTTGTATATTTTTTTAATTTCCTTATGTTTCATTTGATGTTTTTACAAATCTTCTTGTTTTTTTTCTTATTCATATGTTCATAAATTTGTTCATACTTATTTTATATCCAAATCTGGTGGCTCAGGTGTCTCTAGTATCTGCTGGATCATTGCAATATTTAGGCATTAAAGAAAAAAAAGAAGAGAAAAAGAAAAGGAAGCATATTTGGCTCTTTACTTTGTAGGTTGGGATTAGGCCCATTAATAACGCATTTATTTTGAATGTTCTTATACTTGCTTTGCCTTAATCTTTATTCGTAGCTCTACTGCTTCTGAAATATTAGTCCAACAGCCAAGTGCATAAGGGTTCAGAATATGGCTTCAGGTCAAGAACTGGCATTAGCTGCTGCTGTTGTTGTTTTCTACCTTTATGGCATTCAACTTTCAGATTTCACTCTATTTTGGCCTCTAGAGATTTATTCCTTTGTATCTCTGCATGAGATTTTATCTACTAAATACTCTCTTCTTTATTTGTATTTTAACTATTTTCAGTGAGAGATTTAGCCATCATCTCTAACCTATAATGCTGTTGAAAAATGAAATCTTACGTTGCTATTTAGCCTCACATAGAAGTTTCTGGCTCTGAGACTATGACACTAATTTGTACACATGTGTTTCTTAGATTCCTTTATTCATGTTTTTATTTTCATTTTTTAGAAGATCTTCAATTAGAATAATTTGAATGGACTAGCTGTCCTTAAATCTTTTTGTGAATAAAAGATAAACATTTTCCCTAATAGAGCTATAATTCTGTGGTTATATATTAAAAGTATAAATGCTTCATTTTGAAATAATATCCAATTTTCATCTTTCTGCCTCTAATAATTTGGAACATATGCTTATACATCTGACTGTACATCTGTTTTCTGTAGAAAATCTCTTTACAATTTCTTTGGGTATAGCCATTCTTTCCTTTGGCATTGCCCAACCTTAAATCATATGAGAGGAGATGATTAAACCCAGAATGAGATGATGTCCACCTCAAGCCATAAAAACAATGTGTCACAAACTATGTTTATTGCAATATATTTTTTGACTGAATATATCTAAATTTGAAAGGCTTTTACAGCTGACTCACCTGAGATCTGTGCCCTACAGTAGGATTCCAGAATTCCTATAGCCTCAAGCCATTACTTTGATTGTGTTAGCAAGGTAGTAATTTACTAGTAAACTTCTTTCACTTATTTTTTAAATTGCTTTCTTTACTAATAAAGACTCTTAACATTGTAAAAAATCTCATCTTAAGACAGCTTAAATTAAATAGAACAATGGAAGGAAGAAAGGAAGGAAGCAAGGAAGGGCAGACAGAAGGAAGGAAGGAAGGAAGGGAGGGAGGCAAGGAGGGAAAAAGAAACGTAGACATTTATTTACTCATATGCATGAAAAGTCTCAGCTATGGAAAGGCCAAGGGATTCAAACCATAGTAGTAGGACACAGGATATTTCTCTAAATGGTGACCTTCTCTAAATACTCAACTTCTTTATGTTAGCTTTATTTTCTAGACAGCTCTATACAGGAAGTTTTTAAATAATTTTATGGTTATGTCACAACGTAAATTTTAGGTAGAAAAATATATTTTTCCAGTTAATATTTTTAAATGTTCTGGGAAGATTTTAATGAAAATAATCAAGTTACTTGTCTCCCAGAGCATATGTGAAGAGGGACTCTTAGAAAGCCTGGGCTGTTTTACAGGAGTCTACAGGGTGGAATGAGAACCACCCCAAATCACATGGCCTAATATGAGATTAATAGTGGTTCTTCAAAAGGAAATATCAAATCCAAATGAAAGAGAAAGAAAGAAAATATTAACAACACCTGACTATAATACTTTATCTCTTATTTGTTTTTGTTAACCAAAGAATAATAACTAAAAATAACTTTATATTCATATGTATTTATTTTGAAATACATCCGTGTGAACAGGTACACAAAATTTTATCTCTAATGATATTTAATTACTATTTTTAGGAAAGAAAATAAGAATGTAAGTCTCAAAACACAAAATACATTCTACTTCATTTGCATCTATATGCTTTTACTCAAGAGCTGCCATGTCATTAACAAACATCATGATAAATTTATGTCATTAGTTGAAAAGAAGATATGAGTAAGAAGTTGAATCTATTAATTGAAACCTATAATCTCAATATTCAACTAAATTCAACTTAGAAGAGTGCTTGTATGCTTTTATTTATTGAATGATACGTTTTTATCATCAAATCTGGCATTGTCTACTGTTAATTTTGGGAAAGCATATTGCTAAATGCCACTCATGCTTTGAATTTTTTTCAATAACTTGTTTAAAGTTGCTATTGTGTTTGATTTTTTGAGTGAAAAAAATTGTCAATCTATTTTATTTTCTTAATAACTCACCAAGAAATCTCTATCTTAACCACTTATTGCATTAAAAATAATTTATTAGCTAGAGAAGTTCAAACTGTTTATCTCTTCTGTATATTTAGAGTAGACATTGCTACATATTTAGAAGTGTGTAGGTTTTGGAAACAGACTTGTCTTTGAATTTTTGAAACACAAATTTGTCATTTAAAATTATACTACTTGGGACCAGAAATGTTACTTTCCTATGCCTCCATATCTTTATCTGGAAAATGAAGGTCATATGTCTTTCTCAGAGTGGTCACAATACATTGAATAGAATTTTAAAACATTTAATAATTACGTCTAGCAGAAATCATTAAAATATTTGCCCTGTGCTTGAATTTATTATTATATCTTTACCTCTTCTTTTCCACACATAAATACTCAACTGCACAATGTTCAACTGCAGTAGGTTGCCCGCCATTATCTATAGTTCCTGGTCTCTATGATGTAGATTGAGATATTATCTTGCAGAGAATACAGAGAGAACTACTGCATTCCCTTCGAGGGCCAATTTTAAAGCACATGTAGCGTTTCCACTTTTACTGTTCAACCAAAATGAATTAATCACTTCCCCCTTTGTCTTCTATAACCACTGTTAAGCATTTACCTCATTGTTGCTTGTTTTATAATTATTTTATAAATATCTATTTCCTTCAGCATATTTAATAATTTGAAGAACAGACATTGTAGAAAATAATAGGTAGCAGACATTTATACGTAGGACCATTAACTAAAATTGTTCTCTTGTGCCTCATATAAAATCCTCCAATAAAAAGAATTATTTATTTATTTAGTCATTCATGATAGGTGATAGGAATGCTTTTAGCCCTGTGCCTAGAATACAGAGAATGTATAATAAAGTGTTTAATCACTGTTTAGTTCCCAGTATAGCCTAATAGGAGGCAGGATAGCTTCATGATTAGGAAATGCAATTTTAATCATGTGGATTTGAATTCCAGCTCCTCCACTTTTTGAAGGTGTAGAATTTCCTTATTTTTGAAATGAAAACAATATTACTACCTACCTCACAACTTTATTATGTAAATTTAATAAGGAATTCATTCAATAATTGTGAATACTTAGAGGAGTACTTAAAACATAGTAAGCACATATTATATTTTTAAAAATCTAAGGGCAAGTCTTCTGGAATCAAATTGTTGATTTAATTGGAATTTTATTTTATCCTATCCAAAAATAGGCATTTTGTTTTATGCCTAATTATTTCAGTTAGCCTCACTGAAAATAAGTTTAACCTACAATATGGCCTCCAAAATGAATCTGAAGGTGTTAGCTGAGATGATGCATGGGCAGGGTCCAGAAAATCTTATCTGTGAATAGTTGTCATTATCAATTACCACTTAAAAACATTTTTAACTGCTTCACATATTTTTAATTTTGCTACTGAACACTTAAAGAAAATGCTTCACAGCATTACATCTTGTTTTCCAGCTTTTAGACTATGTTCTAAATTATAAGAAATACAATTTCTTTTGGAAATCTCTACCTGTAAATACCTGCGTTTAGCTACTCAAAGGCACATTTTTATAGTCAACACTCTTCAAAATAACTAGAGTAAAACCATAGGCTAAATACGTTTATAAAATAGGCACTTTTATCTCTTGCTCAGTTACCTGAAAATAGGTATTTTTTTTATCTTTAAGTACAATCAACACCTCATTACATTAGAAGTAATACGACAGCAAGGAATTGCCTTTTTAATTATCTCAAATTAATGTCTAGGATGAAAATCACAAGTAAGAATACTATTAATTGTGACACATAAAACTGAAATCTTAAAGATATTTGCACTAATGATGCTAGTCTTCAATTCTGTCAATTTTTGCTTTATATATTTTGGCGGTTTGTCATTAGATATGTAGATATTTATAAATATTTATAATTGTTATATTCTCTTATTCTTTTGAGCCTTTTATTAATATGCAATCTCCTTTATTCTTATAAACTTTTAAAGTTTAAAGTGTATTTTGTCTAATATTAGTGTAACCTCTTTTGCTTACTATTTGCAGGGGATAACTTTTAACTTTGAACCTATTTGTTTCTTTGGATCTAAACTGAATCTCTTATAGACAGCAAGTAGTTGGATTACTTCTTTATCAATTCTTTATCTGTCTTTTGATTTGAGTGTTTAATCCATTTACATTTAAAGTAGTTACTGATAAAGAGAGACTTACTTTCATCATTTTGCAATTTGCTGTTTTTATGCTTTATAACTATTTTATTCCTCATTTCTTTTATTATTGTCTTCTTTTGTGTTTAAATATTATAGTCTAATTTTCTTTCTCATTTTGTTGTGTATATGTACTATAGGTATTTTCTTTGTGATCGCCAATAAGATCATTTTATATCCTGAAATTATAACACTCTAATTTGATCTTATAACAGTTTAACTTCAATAGCATGCAAAAAGCTTTGCTCAATAACTCTATTAATCACAATATTAAAACAACTTTTGTGTTATGTTTTATGCCTTGTAATTTTTTTGATTGAAAACTATACATTTGACTCTAATATAATAACTCTGGGAATCAGAGTATGCTCTTTTCCCAGGGTATGCTATTTTTTATTATTTGTGTTTTTGTTTTGTTTTGTTTTTGCTTTTATTTTTTTGCAAAATTATTTTTAGACAGACTGTGCCATGAAGAAGCCTGAGGTGTAAATTTAAGGTCTTAAAGTCTACTCAGTCCTTTTCTGAGCTGAATCCTTCCCTGAACTTTCAAGATCATTTTCTCTTATATGCAGCTGCTTTTGCAGTTGAATGTCCTACCCTTTAATGTTTGACTCCCAAAAGGGGAAAAAGAGAAAAATGAAGACAGAAAAAAGGGTGCTGTCCTTTTAAAACCCCTGGAAATTACTTCACCCAGAAGAAGAGGGCTTTACAACAATATGAGAAGGTGCAACAGTGGCTTCTCACCTATTTGTGTCTATGTGATACACAATAGCAGTCAACTATCAGAACACAGATGTGTATTTGGAGGACAGGATAATTTTTGCCCACTCTAGTTTTCACAAGCTGTGTGTAGGTTACTCCAGGAGTACATGCACTGCTGCCTGCCCAGGTACTGAGGGTAGAAACAAGGTAGTTGCTATTGTGCTAAGGGTTGAAATAGTCTGAAATTAACTGTAATTTACTATTCAAGCCATCTACTGGAACTTTCAGGTCATCAACAGAGATCCAAAGTAGCTGCATACACAGATTCTTCCCATGCAATAGTTTTCTGGATTGGGAAAAAGATTCCTGATACTTCCTACTCCTCCGTCTTAAGAGAATCCCCCTACTCTATCTACTTTTATCCCCCCAGTTAATGTAGAATTATTCAAAGTTCAGTTAGATGCCAATTTATCTTGATATATTTCACCATCTATGGCTGCAAATAAATTCTGCACAAATATGTGTTACATATTTATGTCTCCAGTTTACCTCTCTCCTTTAGTAATCCTTGCCATATAATAGTCACTATATTAGCATTTCATGGTATTATTGATGTCACATTATTTTTAAGAGGCTCCTGGGACCAGCAGAAACAGTAGAATGTGTTTTATTTTAAAAAAAAAATTCAAAGTTATCAAAGAACAAAAATTTTCCCCTGCCTTATACTAATTATGTGACCTTACACAAGTAATTCAGCTTCTACTGACCTTATCTGTTACCTTATCTGTATGCAAATGCAGGGACTGCATTATTAAATAATCTTTAAGTTCCTTCAGCTCTCAAGTTTTATTATTCACTTTCAGCTGGCTGGCTCAATGATCTCAGTATTGATATTGATAATTAGCAAGTCATACTTTATTGTAAGTGAGTGTCAGGCATGGCATTTATATAAGTAACAAAAATGAGATATTTTGTAACAAGCTTTATGCCACCAAATATATGCTTAGGAATGGACTTAAGAAATGCAAGAAAGAAATAAAGCAAGCCAGTGAATTAGAAGAGAAAGAAAGTGAATTAGAATGAAAGAGTTAAGCAGAAATATTAGGTTTAAACAAAACTGTCATCAAATATCAGAAAACAAAGTATATAGCTAGGCATCATAAAGTACAGAGAAGATGAAAACAGAATACTAAGATTGACGAAATTCCCAGGGATAAACTAGGGCTGAAGAGAAGTGTTCTGCTTCTGTTTGCTCTGGTGTCAAAAGCAATGGCTGAATATCTTGAAAGGACAACTGATGATAAAGTTTCTTACTTCATAATGTCTGCTAGGACATCAGTTCCCAACCTTTTTGACACTAGGGACTGGTTTATGGAAGGGTCAGATTTTCGGATGAAACTTTCTACCTCAGCAGATCATCAGGCATTAGATTCTCATACGGAGTGTGCAACTTGGCTCTCTTGCATTCTCAGTTCACAGTAGGGTCACTCCTCTGAGAATCTAATGATGCCACTGATCTGACAGGATGAGGAGTAGGATATAGTGCTCACTTGCCTGCCACTCACCTCCTCCTTGGCGACCCAGTTCCTAAAAAGATTGCAAACCAGATAGCCTAGGGGTTGAAGACCCCTGCTCTACATACTTCTTTCACAGATACAAATTGAAATCTCCTGACTGATACCATTTAGGACAACAAAAAATGCTTTTTAACAACAGTATCTTCCTAGTATTTTTCCCATGCTCTGAGTTTTTTCTCTAGATTTTTACATAGATCTGTCTATACTAACCTTTAAACTAAAACTAATGAGCCATGTAACTACTTCTATGTATTAAAAAAGATACAACATTCCCCCAAAACAAGATTAAATGCACAACTGAAATAAGAAATAATTCCTAACTCATCACTGATTTTAATAACTTAGGCTGTGCCATTTTTGTAATATTGTATTATGACAATGCAGACTCTAAATGCACATTGAGAGATATAAGTAGACATAATATAAAACCAAAGTACAATCTAGTATAAAGCATTCATTCTTTCATGCACTCATTTATTTATAATTGCATTGAATGAATAAATGTTCTAATTACTGATTACAAATATGGTTATTATACAGTTCTGTCCTCAGTAAATAGGATTGAGTAGGGAACATAGATGTGAAACAACTAATTACATTGCAACAAATATACACAAGAAAAATAGTGAGGACACAACATTTTCAAGAGATTTTACAAAGGAGATAACATTGTAGTAATTATTCTTTTAAATCTGGTGGATGGATATGTGAAGAAAGAAATTTTGAGTTTAGAGAGAGCATTTAGGAAGGAGGAATACTAGGTGTCAAGATACTGGGAAAAGACATTGAACACCATGTTCATCAAATGGCAAGTAGTTAGGTAAAGATTGAGTGCAAGTTTTCTATTGCTGAATTAACAAATTACTACAAATTTAGCACTTAAAAGAACAAAATATTATTTCACAAATTCCTTGCATCCTGTATCTGGGACATTTTAGCTCAGAGCTTCAGAAGGCTGAATCTAGGAATCATTCAATTGTATTCTCATCTAGAGGCTCAACTAAGGAAAGATCTTGTGATCTGCCTTATATTGCTGGCATAATTTAATTGCTTGCTGTTGTAAGACACAGATTTCTATTTTCTTGCTGGCTGTTGGCCAAGGATTACTCTCAGCTGCTAGATAACTCTTCTCATTTCCTTATCATGCGGTTCATTCATCTTTGAAGCTAGCAACAAAGATCCTCACTCTTGTCAAATTCTTAAGCCTAGTAACTTTCAGTGCTCACCTAGATAGGTCAGTACCACCAAGATAATCTCCATTTTAATTAACTCAAAGTCAAATAATCAGTGACATAGGTAGAGGAATGATTCCTGACTAGGAATCTCTGTTACACAACAGGGCCAAGTTTTATTGGTGGTTTTTGAAACACTTTGTCTACCTGCATAGGGCCTCACCTCACCTACTTCTTTTTTTGAGTAAGCATCCTTTTGGAGGAGGGAAAATTTTTCCTTTGCCATTTCTGAGCCCTTATTGCAAGCCCCAAGTCGTCCAGAGGTTCCTCCTTTATGTCAAGAGGGCAAATAAATGCTGACCTTTTGAACACAAGGGCTGCTGTTTTTGTGAGCATATAAAGGATTTTCATTAGTATCACTATTGCTTCCTCCTGTAGCAGCGGGATTTCATTGTCTGCTTAAGCATTTGTTCTGCATGTTATCCCTGCAGGACGAAAAACCCCAAATACAACTTTTCCTTCATTTCTTTAACCACTTCCATTCCCTTCTCAATAAACATAAACACCTTCAAGGTCATATCCAAAGGCAGGGAAGTCAAGCCCCCCTTGCATCAGTTAGTTGAAAAAACAGGCTTCTTGTCTACTTGAAGAACATAGGGAATGGGTATCTGGGAAAAGACATAATCCTTTTGTTGCTAGAATGTTCTGAGTGAGAGTCACTATAAGGTCAAGAAGAAAACAATATAGGCTGGCCCAGGCACAAAAAGACAAAAGTCCCATTAGGACAGAGATGAAAGCTGGTCCCAGGACATATTACCATTAGAACAGAGATGGAGAGAAGGTCAGGGTACCCAGTAAGGTCATTTTATTTCAGAACTCCAAGGATGAATAGGATATCCCCTATTTATTCTGATATCTCCTCTGTTCTCAAGTAGGTAATTATGATAAGATGGGACCAAGGATAAAGGTATGCAGAAAGACTAGTTGATTCCAGAACCCTAAGGACAAATGGGGTATGCCCTATTCAGTAAAGGATAATAGAAAAATAAGACAGGTTGCCTTCTCTTTCGTTTTTTCCTCTGTTCTCTCTTTGGAGATGGGTAATTATAATTCCATGCTTCAGGGTACACCCCTTGGCTACATCCTCAACAACTGGAAGAAATTTGACCACAAAACCCTAATATGAAAAGGGCTAATTTTTCTATACTGCATGCTGGGTTGAATATGAGATCTGGGACCAGGAATCTTGACTAGAAAATGGAAGCATACATTTTAATACAAGCTATCAACTAGATTCGTTTTGTCTCCAGAAAGAAATTGACAGAAATTCCCTATATACAGGACTTCATGGCTTGAAGAGACAACTCTGATCTTTTTCAGGCTTGTAAAATGGACCCAGCAATGATAGCTACCATGGTCAGGCAGCCCCTGTGTTTGGCTCAAGAGACCTCCTTTCGGTTTGCCCAAAGCCCAAGCCCTGGTGGAATCAAGAGCATAGCTAAGCACAAACCACACTGTTCCCTCTATCCCATTATATCCAAGTCTCCGAGCCCCAGAGCCTTCCCCTCTCTATCTAGGGCCATCCTGTGAATACAGCCCTCTTAAGTTATACCTTCAAGAGCTTAGTGATCCCAGTGGACCCACTAGGGCCCATTCATTATGCAAAACCTGAGACAAATTGAAATGGAACTAGGAAAGTTTATGGAAGGCACTGACAAATATATTAAACAGTTCTGTAAACTGGTCTTAACATTTAACTCATCTGGAGGGATATCTCAGTCATACTAGAGAAAATTCTGTGTAAAGGATAATATGATTCCATTATGGAGGTGGCTTAACAATTTGCAAATGCAGTGCACAGGATTAACCTTGGTGGCTACCCTATAGGGGGCCAGCGCAGTTCCCCAGGTTCCTCCTGTTCTAAACCTTTTTAATAAACCTTTGCTCCTTCTCTGAAACTTGCCTCAGTCTCTCACTCTGCCTTGTGCCCAGATAAATTATTTCCTCTGAGCAGGTAATAATAGAATTGTTGCAGACCTGGATGTATTCACCACTATTAACAATATTATACAGATGCATTTTACAAAGATAATTCTGGTTGTAGGCATTGCCACTCTCAGCAGAACCTCCCTTTTGTCTATCAGCAGGTTTTTTAGACCATGAGATAACTCGAAACCTAGATAATTTACAGCTGGTTGAGAGATTTGTGCCCTTTTTAAGAAACTTTATTTCCTCTATCCATCAAAAAGTTTAAGGTCGGGAGTATGTTTTGATTTGAAGTTTCTTTAATTATACTAACAACCAAGATATCTTCTACATATTAGCAGAATCTCTTAATATAGTCACAATTCCCTCAAGTCTCTAGCCAAAGCTTTTCCAAAGATGATGGGCAAACTTTTGAACCCTTGGTGTAGTATTGTCCAGCAATATTGTTCTGTGTTAGGCTCTGTATGTTCCCATTCAAAAGCAAGCAGCTCCTGGGACTCAGTGCTTAGGGATGTGCAGTAAACATCATCTTGTCAATATAAGGCAGTGAACCAGCAAACTTCTCTGGACAGGTTGGTAAGTAAAGTGTAGGAATTTGGCACCACGAGAGTAGTGTCTTCTACAATTTGACTAATGATCCTTATGTCCTATAAAAAACGAAATAATCGGTGGCTCAAGCCTGTAATCCCAGCACTTTGGGAGGCTGAGGCGGGTGGATCACGAGGTCAAGATATCGAGACCATCCTGGTCAACATGGTGAAACCCCGTCTCTACTAAAAATACAAAAAATTAGCTGAGAATGGTGACACATGCCTGTAATACCAGCTACTCAGGAGGCTGAGGCAGGAGAATTGACTGAACCCAGGAGGTGGGAGGTTGTGGTGAGCCGAGATTGCGCCATTGCACTCCAGCCTGGGTAACAAGAGCGAAACTCCGTCTCAAAAAAAAAAAAAAAAAAAAAATCATTTTGTCCCTGGATTCCCTAGTGATAAAGAGGGAGTATGATGGGGTGATTGTCGAAGCCATTGTATTAGTTTGTTCTCACATTGCTTTAAAGAACTACATGAGACTGGGTAATTTATAAAGAAAAGAGGTTTAGTTGGCTCACAGTTCTGCGGGCTTTACAGGGAGGCCTCGGAAACTTACAGTCATGGCAGAAGGTGGAGGAATGCAATCACATCCTCACTTGTGGGAGAAGGAGAGAGAAGAGAGAGAGAAAAAGAGTGCTAATGGGGAAGTACTACCCACTTTCAAACAACCAAATTTCATGAGAACTCTATCACAAGATAATACTGGAGGATGGTACTAAACCATTCAAAACCACCAATCACTTCCCACCAGCCCCCATCTTCAGTACTCGAGATCACAGTTTAACATGAGATTTGAGTGAAGACACAGAGCCAAACCATATCAGCCATATAAGCTGGTATTCAAGGAATGTAGCTATTAGAGATTTTATATCTTTTTTTGCATGCCTCCTTAGGGGATACTGTTTTAAATTGGGAGTTCATAAATCAGGGCAAAGTCTTGGCTCTTCTTGGTCTTTCATTAGCCAACACTTCTGGTTTGATCTCTCACAGAACCTCCTCAGGGATTTCTGGCAAAAGCTCTCTCTCTAGTTTTAGTAGGGCAGCTTGGATAGTGTAGGCTTATTCAGGAGACACCTTAATATTTACTTTTTCTGGTGAAAAAGTTACTTATGCATTTAATTTTACTTGAAGTCCTATCACAACAGAGGTATTGGGCACTCAGGCATATAAAAGAAAGCTATGTTTTAAATAGGTTTTTCTATATGGCATTTGAGTGGCTGAAAGGCTTGCAGGAGATATTATCCAGATATACCAGTAGTAGCTATGGTCTTTGTCTGACAGACTCAGTTATCAGTTAGAAAGTATGTAAGTGCTTCCCTTTTGCAACTGTAACCCAGGGTTTCTTGTGAGTGTCAATCAAGGAAAAGGGCAAGACAAGTCTCTATCACTTTAGGAGATTTATTTGCCAAAGTTAAGGACACACCCGGTAGACAGGTCTATGCCTTTCTCTGAAGATGATTTTCAGGGCTCCAAATTTAAAGGGGAAAAGGTGGGATGTTGAAAAGCACACAGTTCTTACATAAACAAAATGGGCAGGGGAAAAATGTAGGGAATCTGCATTTTACTAAAGATAACAGAGACAAAAATGGGGTAGGGGAATAATCAAGTAAATATTTATGTCTGGCTGGCTGGTTGGAGTGATTGCATCTGTAAAGATAAGCTATCAATTTGCATTGTCTATGATAAAGTTTTTAAAAGTCACAAGGAGTTTCCTTCTGGGCAAAATATGGGGGAATTGGGTAGCTTTTCATCTTGTAGCCATGCTATTTAGGAATCAAAAGTAGAAGGCAGGTTTGCATGACCCAGTTCCCACCCTGACTTTTCTCTTTGGCTAAATGAGTTTTGGGTCCCAAAATTTAATTTTCTTTCACATGGGAAGTGCTGTTAAAGCTAATGCAGTGTAGAGAGCCCCATGTCTATCATTCCTGGTTGCTTTCAGTAAGCTATGACATCTGGTGGGTAGATTTGCAGGGATTTTCTTTCTTCACCCACCAGAAATCTTTAGGACACTCATGTTTCCAATGGCCTTATTGCCTACAAATTGTATACTGCAGTGACCCCCAAGGGCAAACAACCCTTTGGCCAAATGTTGGGGGTATGGGGAGGTCTTATCCATAGATTTCTTTTCTCCAGAAAATGCCTTATTATGTTCTGATTGTATATGAGAGCAGTGGCATGCAGAGCAACCTGTTGTCCAATGTTACATTGTTTTGACTTTTCCTGGGCTTGATCACTGTTATTAAACACTTTAAAGGCAATCTCAGTCACAGTCATTGAGACACTGACATTCCCAATCCCTCTTCTACTCTTTGTGTCTTTTTCTTCTTATGTCAGGGACACTGATTGATGAAAGTCATTATTAACCAGTCTCATGTTATCTGGGTGTTCTGAGTCTATCTAAGTATATTGCCTGTAAGCTTCAAACATTCTCTGAAGAGGTTAGGCCTTTTAGCTTTGAGATTCCCCTTCTCAAACCAACTTATTAAACATTCCTTGTAGTAGTTTAACTTCACCTGGTCTCTTAGGTCATTGGCATCACAGTACGGCTCAGTCCTGGGTATGGGGTATGTTGTGAACAACTAGAGCCCTAGTTCTATTATTTGTTTATGATGCTTACCACATTTTGCCTCCCTGATGGGCTTTACCATTTTACATTTCTCAGGAGTGAGGAAGGTATTTCTGAGAGCCTGAATGTCAAGCTTCTTGGTGTATGAATAGCAAAGATGGATGTAAATAAAATTGCCATCATTTTGTAATCATCTGGGTAGATACACACACACACACATATTCTAAGTTGAAAAGGTGAATACACATCTAAGAATTCAGGGGGCCAATCTTGGTATTCAAGATTTGTAGGAACTTGTCTTAGCAGGAATTATCCTGTCTGTTAAGGAGCATTCCCCAGCTGAATTGGGTACCCTGTGCATATGTGGAGGTATGTGGAAGAGATGCCATTTCTGACTGCTAACTGATAGGTAAGAAGTCGGGGGTGGGGAGGTACAAAACTGAGCCAGCGCCTTCAGGAGAATCATTGCACCCTTCCTGATCACTTTTAATAGCACCACTGGCATAGCATGGAGGCACCGTAGGGGACAGCAAATGAGGAAAGATAATATCATCATCTGATTTGTATTCTAAAAAGATAATTTTTCTCTGTGGATTCTCCCCTTTGAACCATAAGAATGTACATCTCTTTTGCAAATTCTTATTTTAGTATAAGGTATTATTTATTTATTTATTTATTTATTTATTTATTTATTTCATGTTTATAATAATTGCATTTATTTCCACTTTTATTGTAAAAACTAGCTTGTTCTTAGCTCCCCAAACACACATATTTATAAATAATGTATATTATAAACATTTGGAAGAACAGATAAGCAAATCTGGAGCCATTAGGCTATTTCATAACAAAACAAGTTTTTTTTTTTTTTTTTTTTTTTTTTAATGGGGCAGGGCATGGAGTGTTGTAGAAAGCACATAAGTTACATTAGAGCTTCCACAGAAATGGATTATTTTCCCTAGTGAGGAATGATGCTGGGGGCAGGGGTGGCTGAGGGCCACTCTGACTGCTCCAGGTCACAAAGAGATGGGCTGCTTGTTCTGCAGCCTCAGGCATTGCACCCACTGGTTTCCAAGCCAGCCTCTAGCATTGGGTGGTGCACATGATCAGAAAGTTTTAAAATAGAAAATATGATGACCCACATTTTGGCATTTGCATAACTGGCAGGTGTTGGGATTGGTACTTAAAAGGAGATGGATTTGAATCCCAAAAGTTTGATGTAAAATATTTATGAGGGATCTAAGCAAACTTGCTTGTATAAGGCCTCTCTGATTGGCAGGAAACAGCAGGGGAGAAGAAATCAGAAGCAAAACGTACAATTTAGAAGCAAAAACACGAAGGGACTGTATCTAGTGGGTTACCTTGAGGGGTTTTTCCCACAACAGATTGTTGACCAGTTTCCTCGAGGATTATTTTTTCTGTTTGGCTTGGGTAGTAATTCAGAAAGTGATGTTTTCCTTCATGGAAAAAAAATCAAAAGTAAAATAAGTGTATTTTGGTATAATAATTCTTACTTCTGTTTGAAAGATTGCACATAGGAATCTCAGTCCATTTCTTTTATATTTTACAGAACAGTTCTAATTGGAGAATAGTATTCTAGTTTAGGGTCCCAATCTTAGGCCAGTTTTCTTCTTCTTCGAACAAATATCAAGGTCAAGCAGTATTACAAAAGAAAATCATCCCAACCAAGGCAACATGGTGAGATCTAGTCTGTACAAAAAAAAAAAATTAAAAAAATATTTGTTGGTGTGGCAATGTGTTCCTGTAGTCCCAGCTACCCAGCAGGCTGAGGCAGGAGGATCGCTTGATTCTAGGAGGTTGAAGCTGTACAGAACTGTGTTTGCAACACTGCAGTCTAGCCATGGCAACAGAGAAAGATCATGTCTCAATTAAAAAAAAAAAAAGAAGAAGAAAATCCTTTTTTTCATAATTTATAACTAAATATTGCCCAATTTTGAAGAGTGCATACCAAAGCTCTCAAGTAGGATATGCAATTAAGGTTCCTGATTTTTTATGGAGATTTATCTGAGTTGCCCAGAGAAAGTCCCTGCACTAGGGTGTGGTGCTTAGAGGAAGTTCCTTTCCAGAGAATCAGCAATGGGCCAGATATTCCCCTTTAGTTGTTTCAGAGGATCCTAAACATCAGATGGTGTTGAGTTTCTAAAAATATTGGAGTAATCAAGCCCTTTATATGCACCTTTAGATGAGCTGTGGAAGTTGCCTCTCACTTGGGAATGAAGTATGTTCCAGTGGAATTTTCTACAAGATCACTTTATGTTGTAGATCAGTATAACCTTAACTCCTCTACCTGGCTCCTGGTTATCTGGGGACACACTAAAACAGTCAGAGCAAGTAATGTTCTTTATCTTTGGAGGTCAAGGACTCTCATAAATACTTAATGAGGTGTTGTTGCAACCATCAAAGATTTTAACCTCCCTTAGACCAAGTGGATATACAAACCAACAACAGGGACACACAGGCAAACAAAAACTAAAAGGACACCAAATTGAGTACCCAAGTAGTTACAGCTTATTAGTTTTGTCTTTTTTCTTTGGGACTCTAATCCAAAAGCGATGACTCTAACAGGACTAGGATCTCCCTAGGGTGGTACTCACACCCACAATCCTAGACCAAAGATAGTTTAAGCTATAAGCATATATTAATGAGGTATTCACCCCAAAAGACATCTGATCCAGAAGGAATTTCTTTCCTCATAAAAAAAAAAAGGTAGCATTCAAGAAGCCTGAAACCCCATGGTGGAGAACAGAGACCTCCAAGCTGAGCCTCCAGACAGACTACTCTAGTTGGTGCCACTCGGTGACAGTGAAGAAACTTCAGTACCTGACAAGGAGCTACAGTGCCTGGGAAGGCATTGATTTCATATTCGGTATCAGGGTTTGTTATTGAATCAATGGATTTCTTGCCCAATGCACACACAGAAGCAAATACTATGTAACACTGCCTTTAAAAAAAACAGGTTTTATTGCAAAACCAGCCAACACAGACACAAAAGTGACTCAAATCTTTATCCCAGACTTGGAGTCTGGGGCATATTTATGTGTTTGAATGACAAAGGAAGGGATTTATAAATGTTGATTTGGTAGAGTCTGGGTGGAGATCTTTAAATTTGATGAATTATGGAAAAGTATGCTGGGGCGGAATTTAGCTCCTGATCTTCCAAGCTAAGAGATCCCTGACTTCTGAAAGAGTTCTAGTGTTCAGATTGCAGTCATGTCCTGGTCTTCTTAGTTACAAGGGGAGGATTCATTGTTTCCTAGTGGTGTTAAAGGTAAAAACCTTTTCCATTGCAAATGCCTAGCTTACACAACTTGCATGTTTTGTCTCTGTTATGTCTAAAAGTTAACTCCACATTTTTTTTAAATTTTAAATTTTATTGCATTTTAGGTTTTGGGGTACATGTACAGAACGTGCAAGATAGTTGCATAGGTACACACATGGCAGTGTGTTTTGCTGTCTTCCTCCCCTTCACTCACACTTGGCATTTCTCCCCAGGCTATCCCTCCCCAGCTCCCCCCCTGCTGTCCCTCCCCCATTCCCCCCAATAGACCCCAGTGTGTAGTAGACCCCCTCCCTGTGTTCAAGTGTTCTCATTTTTCTCACCCGCCTATGAGTGAGAATATGCAGTATTTCCTTTTCTGTTCTTGTGTCAGTTTGCTGAGAATGATGTTCTCCAGATTCATCCATGTCCTTACAAAGGACACGAACTCATCACTTTTGATTGCTGCATAATATTCCATGGTGTATATGTGCCACATTTTCCCAGTCCAGTCTATCATCGATGGGCATTTGGGTTGGTTCCAGGTCTTTGCTATTGTAAACAGTGCTGCAATGAACATTTGTGTGCGTGTGTCCTTATAGTAGAACGATTTATAGTCCTTTGGATATATACCCAGTAAAGGGATTGCTGGGTCAAATGGAATTTCTATTTCTAGGTCCTTGAGGAATCGCCACACTGTCTTCCACAATGGTTGAACTAATTTACACTCCCGCCAACAGTGTAAGAGTGTTGTTTTTAATATAGTAGATCCACTTTGGGCTGGTCCCATAGTTGCACACTGACTTGTTCACTATTTTGGAAATTATGTCAGTAATGGCAATACTGCTCTGAGGGTTTATTTGCCAATTCAACACTGTTGGGGCCAAGGGAACACTGACCCTTTGCCTGCTGAAGATTTGCTAAAAATTTCTGACAAGTGACAGATTAATAGAAGAGAAAGCAAACAAATTCATTTGATCATAATATTTTGTGACTTGAGAGCCTTTAGAATGAAGACCCAACCCCAAATGGGTGTAGAAGCATGTATAACATCTTGAGGTTACAGAAAGGGAGGGGGCTTGGATCCTGCCAACAGAGGTTCTGAGAGTGAGGAGGAGGTTATCTGTTGAGGGACAATTAATGATTGCTAGGGAGAATGAACAGATCTGGAGAGCAGAGATTAACTAACGAATTTTTCTCTTTGGAATTTGAATGTGTCTGAGAGAGACATTATTATTATAAAAAGGTCTGTTCAGGTGTGATTACATTCTTGGTCTTCTTCTTGCAATAGATTATAAGGTAACAGGGAGGAGAAAAACAGCTGTTCTCCTTGGTGGATCCTATGCTTGGGAGAGAGGGAGATTGAGATTTGGTGTTAAATTAGAGATGCCTTGAGAATTCTTTTTAAGTTCAACATATACAAAAGTTTATGTTTTAGGGTATTGGTTTCTGAACCCCAACACCACTTTTGTAACAGTCTAGTTCATTTATTGTAATTCATCATTGTGCCTTCAAGTGTAGTTGTTTCTCAGCACTTACTATAAATAATATCATTTTATTATAAGTTTATTTTTGTTTGAGAAATAAAAATGAAATTCTAAGTCCCTCAACCAACTGGAGTGACCTTCAAGCTTACTGTGGCCAATTCCCCAGGGTAACTTTAAAAACTAAGTTCTTGACCTTGGATATGGCCATGATGAGATGGAAAGTCAAACACCCCTTATTATAGCTCCTCACTCAGTAACCCCCATTACCATCCCTTTCAGAAAACTTCACATTGATATAAACAAATCACCTGATACTTGACCCTCCTTTATTGCTTCATAAAGACTACCAACCAAGGAGTGGTTTTGGCCAGTCAATAGATAATATACAAGGTTATGCGAAAATAATGCACAGATAATCCTTACTCTCTTTCGCTTTACCTTTTGACATCAGACAGCCAAAAACTCCACCCTCAGATCAGATCAGGACCAAAAATTCCACCTTCAGTCCATGCTGTCCATGAAGTCCATGAAGGAGCATGAAGCTCAACTGCACATGTGCTCATTTCTCTTTTCATAAATATTTATGACTCCTGCCATAGCTTATTGAATATGTATATTTAGACACCCTACTTAGCATAAATTCCATTTTCTATTGACCCTTGCCTTGAAGTGTCTATTGTTGGCCTCTGGCCAGAGGCTACACTTCCAAGCTTGTGAGAAGAATAGCCACCTGCAGACTTTTATGAGAAATAAAGCTCTTCTTTCCAAATTTATGAACATCATGATTCTTCACTTGATATGCATTTTCTGTATGTTAGTACTTTAGTATTTTAAAAGTTTCTTTATGTTAGTACTTTAGTATTTGAAAATCATTTTGTACGTTATATTATCTATAAAATTTACTTTAGAAAAGTGAAATGGATATTACAAAAAACTTTTAAAAATAAAGCTTGAATCTGATAAGATGAAAAATCAGTGATTCTTCAGTAATTTATCAATGGTAAAGGTTTAACCTGAAAAAATAATTACATGAATGCAACAGAGGGAATTTGAGTTAAATGTATTGAGCCAGTACAACTTACTGATTTTTAAAATGAGTGTTGCTATGGTTCGAATGTCCTCTCCCAAACTTATTTTGAAATTTAATTGCAATTATAACCTTATGAAGAGCTGGGACTCTAAAGTTAAGAGATGATTAGGCTATGAGATATCTGCCCTTCTGAATAGATTAATGCCATTACAATGGAATAAGGTTTGCTATAAAAGGAGGATTTGTTACCATTTTTTTCTCTATCTTTTCCTGTTTGTCCCCTGCCATGTGATGCCTTTTCCCACATTATAGGGCAGTAAGAAGGCCTGTTCCCAGGTGCTCTGTCCCTCGGTCTTGAACTTCCAGACCTCAGAACTGAAAGGAAGTATACATCTATTATTTATATTTACCCAGTCTCCAGTATTTTGTTATTGCAGCATGAAATGGACTAAGACAAATAGTGAAAGATCATAATGAATATTGTTGAAACCCACTATATATCCCTGTGGCCTGAAAATTCACATTAGACCTCTATAAACATTTCATATACACTCAAAAACTACTCTGTCAGACTCTGCCTGAGAAATTTCTCAAGGTTATGAGAAAAAAATTCAAAAATATTAGCAATTAAATGAGATTGAATGAATATATACTTAAACTTTCTCACTCTTCAGTGGGATAATACTGAGATACATTGTATCCAGTTCCTCAGAAGATCCCCAGTTGCCCACAGTGGTAACTTGCTTCCAAACCCTATTCTTGCCTCACTACCAAATCCTCTCTGGGATTACTTCCAAATAAAATATTTCCATCCAAATATTTTTCTCAGATCTGTTTTGAGTCGAAGTGAAGAAATCCAAGCTAAGGCACAGAAAAACAGTATATAAAAAACTTCAAAATATTTTTTTTATTATTCTTCTGCCTGGAGAATATTTCCTTTGGGTATATGCATGGTGTATTCCATCTTCTCCTCAAGGCTTTGCTCAAATATTTTCTTCAGTGTGTGTTTCCCTGACTGTCCTATTTCGAATGTTGGCACCCACCCACAACAAGCACTCCTTCTCATTCTTTAATAATTTAAGTTTTCTGAAGAACACATTAGCATATTATTTAAGATAAAAGTGGATTTTAGGACATCTTTCTTGGGAGAGATGTCCAGGCAAGGATTGAGATGTAGAAGGCATAGCTATAGGATTGTGTAGGAAGATGAGCAAAGTATTAGTGATTTCTAAGATATAATGATTCCATATTAGAAAAGATTTTAAGTAATAAAACAATGAAAAACATAATTTACATATCAATATCTCTTCAGGAAAGAAAAAATAAGTACTTACATAAGCATTTTAATATTAGCCAATATAAGTTGATATCACAACCTAAACTTCTGATTTTCAATTCATGCTTCTCTTTGAAAATACATCTTGCTTCTCTGTAGTCTTAGTTACTCAAACAAAAAACTTCATTTAATTTCTGTCCCCATGGAATAAATTTAGAGTGACATTAGCATCAGCTTATTTAACTACAAAAACTCTTTTTTATTCTTACAGCTAAAATAAATTTTCAACAACTGTTGCCATTAAAGACAGGATACCTTCGATACTTATTCATTTTTAAGACCTCCTCCCAATTGCTTTTGAAGATAAGCCTGCTGTGACTAGCCTTCCTTTCATGCCTCCTTTTAGAATATCAAAATATAATTCTCTATGGATGTTTTTAGTTTAGATATGGACATTGAATAAAAACTGGCTCTTGATTGTAGTTCAGAAGATTAAAGTCATCAATAAATGTAAGCAATAAGCCTTATAAAATAAACTCATAGCTAAATTTCCAGAGTTTCTGGTGAATTAAAAATAATTTTGAAAGAAAAATTTTAGTATAAACTATGAATAATGATAAAAATTTTTAGACATTAGTCCAAAAGTATCCAAAATTTTAAAATGTACTAAATCAAATAAAGGGCAGTTGATTTTTCTGAAATAGACATCCACATATGTATAGATTTTTATATACCCAAGTTTTTCTCTCTATATATGCATGTGTGTGTTGGTGTACACATACATATATATATATGGAGATAGATACACACATACACATATGCACACACTATGTATGTATGTGTACATACAAATATACACACATACAGATATCTATGTGCATATATATACACATATATACATACAGATATACATTAAGAGAAAGTGCAAGAGAGGTGTGTGTGTATGTGTATATATATAAGTATGTATGTATACACACACATATACACTTATATATACACACCTCTTGCACTCATGTGAGATATATATATGTGTATATGTGTGTGTATATATATGTGAATGTGTATGTATGTATTTATGTATACACATATATGTGTGTGTATATATGTATTTATGTATACACACATATGTGTGTATATATGTATATATGTGTACACATATATGTGTGTATATATGTATGTATATATACACACATATATGTGTGTATATATATGCACACATACATATATACACACACATACATATGTGTGTATATATATAAAAGTCAGATTCCCCAAACAGAACACATAGATAAGTAGTCTATGTAAATTTTATCCAACAGGGATACAATTTTATTATTTTAGAACTGTCACAAATACTAACTTACAAACCTAAAATTACCACATATACCTAAATGAGTCAAATGATTTTGCCTTGTAAGATCACAATATATTCATATTTTGCAATCTTATTTCAACATTTTGGTATTTCTTATATTAATTGTATTTTTTTTACAAATTTCAGCATGCCATATCTTATTTTGATTTTGAACTCTACATTTATAAGTCAGAGTTCCCAAAAGAAACAGAAGACATACATATATATAGTATCACTATTTAGGTATCTTGCAAAGTATCTTCTTTAATATATCACTAGCAAGATGAAGTTAGAAATCAATAACAGAAGGAAAACTGGAAAACTCACAAATAATTGGAAAGTAAACAACACGTTATTAAACAGCGGAAAAAAGCAGGTAACACAGGGAAATTAGAAAGTAGTTAGAGACAAATGAAAAGTAAAACCCAACGTACCAAATTTATGAACACAGTGAAAGAAGAGCCACAGGACAACTTTGTATTTACAAACACTTGCATTAAAAAAAATGTAAAATCTCAAATAGGCAATCTGTTTTTACAGTGTGAGAAACCAAATCAAACCAAAACACAAAAACTAAAAGCAGTAGGAATCAAATAATAATGATTATAGCAGAGATATATGACATAGAGAATAGATAACAAATAGAGAAAAATAAAAAAACCAAGTTAGTTCTTTCAAAAGATCAAGAGAACTGACCTATATATAACTAGCATAACTGAGAAAAAAAGAGAATCCTCAAATCATGATGATTAGAAAAGACTAGAAGATATTATATCTCTGAAATATAAAATATTTTAAGAGACTACTATTAATAATTATCTTCTGTTAAGTTGGATAACCTAGATGAAATATATAGAGTTCTAGAAACTTAAAACCTATTAAGATTAACTCCTAAAAAATTTCAAAATGTGAGTGGACTTGTTAGCAGATTGAATTAATTATAAAACATCTTCCAACAAAGAAAAACCTGGATCTCATGACTTCACTGGTAAAATTTATCAAACATTTAAAAATAACTAAAACTAATTTTTCTCAAACTTTTCCAAATATTTGTAGCGGGAACAATTTCTAATGTATTCTATGAGGCCAGCATTACTCTTATGCCAAAGACAGACAAAGATGTTATAGAAAAATGAAACTACAGGAAAATATCTCTTATAAACTTTGCTGTGAGTTCCTCAAAATAATACCAGCAAACTAAATTTGGCAGCATATTAAAAACTTATATACCATGACCAAGAGGGATTTATTCCTGGAATGCAATGATGGCTCAACAGATAAAAATTAGTAACTATTATACACCACATTAACAGAATGTAGAAAAAAACATAAATATGAGTATTTCAATTGGTACAGAAAATACATTTGACAAAATTCAGCACCCTGTCATAATAAAACACTCAACAAAGTAGGAATAAGAAACACTTCAGTAAAATAGTAACTATATATG
Organism: Saguinus oedipus; assembly: GCA_031835075.1. Taxonomy (NCBI): domain Eukaryota; kingdom Metazoa; phylum Chordata; class Mammalia; order Primates; family Cebidae; genus Saguinus; species Saguinus oedipus. The sequence continues at coordinate 84,537,470 of CM063176.1, read as the reverse complement.
AAAAATCCACAGAAAACATCCTATTTTATGGTAAAATATGGAAAGTCTTTGTATTAGTCTGTTCTCATACTGCTAATAAAGACATACATACCTAAGATTGAGTAATTTACAAAGGAAAAAGGTTTAAGTGACTCATAGTTCCACATGGCTGGCAAGGCCTCACAATGATGGCAGAAAGTGAAGGGAACACAGGACATGTTTTACATGGGAGCAGGCAAGAGAGAGTGTGTAGGAGAACTCCCCTTTATAAAACCATCAGATCTCATGAGACTTATATTCACTATCATGAGAACAGCAGAGGAAAACCTGTCCCCATGGTTCAATTATCTCCCACTAGATTCTGGGAGCTACAAATCAAGATGAGATTTGCATGGGAACACAGACAAACCGTATTAGTTTTCTTCCTCTAATATCAAGAACAAAAACATTGGAAGATCTATCCAAAGCAGTTAGGCAAGAACAAGAAAAGAAAGATATTTGGTCTGGAAAGGAGAAAGGAAATTCTCTCTAATTTCAGAAAAGATATAAAAAGCACTAAAAATGTATTTAAAAACTTTTAGAATAAGTGAATATAGTAAAACTTCAGTATATAAAATGAACATAAAATGAGTTTTATTTTATACACTGACAATAATCTAAAAATAAATCAAGAAAATTTAATTTACTATAGTATCAAAAAAGATAAAATAATTAGGAATAAATTAAGGTCAAATACTGTTACAATAAAAACTAAAACAGTACTGAAAGTAATTGAAGAAGATGTAAATATATGAATATCTATCCTATAATCATGAATTGAAAGATGTGATGTTATTTAGATTCAGTACTACTCAAAAAGATCTATGGATTTAATGTAATCTCAATCAAAATTCTGATAACTGTTTTGCAAAGTAGAAAGGGACTTTAAATAGTAAAAATAATCTTGAAAAACAAAAACAAAGTTAAATAATTTATCCTTACTGATTTAAAACTTAACTACAAATCTACAGTGATCAAAACAGAGTGGGGCTGGCATAAAGACAGATCTAAAAACAGATAAAATAGAATAGAGATCATAGAAATAAACTCATGCATATATGGTCAAATGCTTTGCAACAAGGATATCAAGACCATTCAATGATAAAGGAAGGAAAGTGTTTTCACCAAGTGGTGCTGTGAAACCTAATTATGCACATGGAAAATAATGAAGCTTGTCCTTTACCTAACACCATAACAAAAAGTAACTCAAAATGGGTCAAAAACTGAAACAAATCAAAAACCTATAAAACCTTTAAAATAAAATATGGCAAAACTTCTTGAAATTGGAGTTGACCATGATGTTTCGAATATAATACCAAAGCCACAGGCAACAAAAGAAAATAGTAGATAAATTAAATTTTATTAAAACTTAAAAAAATTGTGTATCAACATAATAAAAAGACAACCCACAGAATGGGAAATATGTTTTCAAATCATATGTCTCTTATAAGGGATAATATTTGGAATATATAGAAAACTTCTAAAACTCAATGACAAAACAAACAACACAATTCATCAATGGGCAAAATATTTTATTAGACATTTATCCAAAAAAATTACATGAATAGCCAATGAGCACATGAAAAGATGCTCATGATCATTTATCATCACAAATATAAATCAAAATTACAATGAGATGCCACCTCACACACATTAGAATGGCTACTATGAAAAACAGAAAATAAGTGTGGGCAAGTATGTGGAAAAACTGGAATCCTTGTGCACTCTTATTGGAAATGTAAAATAATACAGTTTATTTGGAAAACAGTGAGTTCTTCAAATAATTAAAAAGTAGAATTGCCATATGATTCTCCATTTCCCCTTTTGAGTATATACTCCAAATAATTAAAAGCAGCTTCTGAAAGATAATATTTGCATATCCATGTTCATACCAGCATTATTTACAATAATTAAATCATGTAGGCACCCAAGTGTCTGTGGACAGATGAATGAAAAAGCAAAATTTGGTGTGTACATACAATGAAATATTGTTGTTTAAAAAGAAAGGAAACTGACAAGATGAATGAATCTTGAGGACATTATGCTAAATGGATTAAGCCAATCGCAAAATGACAAATACCATATTATTACACTTATATAAGGTAGTTAGAGTAGTGAAAATTATAGATCGAGACAGAATAGAATGGTGGTTGTCAGGGTCCTCACAAGAGGTGGGGAGAATGGGGAATTCCTCAATGAGTGCAGAGTTTCATTATTGCAAGAAGAAAATAATTTTGGAGATGGATGGTAATGATGATTGCACAACAATATGAAGCACTGATGCTAGTGAACTATACACTTATAATGATTAACAAGGTAAATATTATGTTATATGTAATTTAATCTCAGAAAAATTAAAAAATAGTCTTACTGACAGTTGAAACAATCTGCTCAGGAGTATAATTTAAAAAATATATAAGAAAGAAGTTATCTTGGTGTTTCCAATGAAGTGTGTGTGTTTGTGTGTGTGAGATTTCCTGTATATTCATGGATTTCTAATTGTGGGATTACCTTAAGACACTTTGCCCGGGAGAGTTTGGTTTTTATTAGGTTATACCTGCATCGAGTATAAATACTAATAGAATCCCCTTTCAAAATATTTTAGTAATATGTTCACACAAAGTAATGAAAGTTAAGAATTATCTAGAAGGTAAGAAATAGGCAACATCTGCCTAATAATATACTGTACTATTAACAGGGCAAGCACAGATGTGGTTACTTCCAGAGAAAATTTGTCTTCTTTTTTATGGATTCACAGACATGGCCTTCAACTTTAAGCCATGTAAGCATGAACATAAATTCTGATTGACTAAGTCTTAAACATGATTTTTATTTAAATGCATATCTCTTGTAATTCTGTTGTTGATCATCTTTAAGAAAGGTGATCTAGATTGCATTTTTTTTTACTTCACCTGTACTCAATAGATGTACATATTTATGTACCTATGAGGCTTTGAAAATCATTATGAATTGAGTTGTATATCCCCTGTTTATTTTTTGCTCACAGTTTGAGAGCAAAATTTTGAGGAAAAAACCCTCATTTATTTTGCTCACAGTTTGAGAGAACATGCAAATGTACTAATTTGTAGAGTACTGTATTGAATATCCTATGTAAAACCTGGAATATTATATTGAAAGTTTTCCCTCCACAATATTTTCCTCAGTTATCTGGCATTAATCTATAGTAAATAATAAGGGAAGAATGAGGGTGCTTTTGCCTCACGCAATATTTCAGAAAACGTTAATGCTGTTTCAGTTGGTTAAGTACTGGGACAAAATCACTCCCTAGGGGAAAAGTGGATGAAAGACAGCAGTTAAGGAACTATGTTCTGTCGAGTAAATAATGCCTTCTCAATACTTTAAAATGTTTAATATTTATATATGTGCTTTTTCTTTGTCTTGAGCAAGATAAAAAGTAACATTGATTTTTGGATGAAACAGTAGACTTTAAAATTAGGTAAGTATTAGGAGTAAACATATAAGGGAGTTTTGCAAATACTAGAATTGAGCACTTTTGTGGCTCTTGCTCAACTCACAGAGCTACCTCAGAAATGTCCCAACCCAAATATTGTAGATCTTTTAGCCATTATGGTATTAGACAATGTTTATTCTCCTTCCTTACCTGCAACCACCAAAATGTGTGTGTGTGTGTGTGTGTATGTGTTTGTGTGTGTGTGTGTGTGTGTGTAGTTCATTTTTCTTCATTTAGAGGTAGTAAGCCTTAATTAAAGCATAATTTGGTAAGATTTTTGTAAGCTGAATTTCAAATTTTATAGCAGATTTTCAATCTATTCCATGGTTTCTCAACACTGCCTTTTAGAGTCAAACTGGAAGTAATGTTGGTTTTTTAGTTACTTCTGGATTCACTGGACATGTAAATTTTAAAACTGAAAAAAAATTTTGATGTAGTAGCTTGAAAATATAAGTAATTATATGTGTTATAAAAAGTATCTATACAATAAAATATCAATGGGCTCTTAATTGTTCCCCCAATTCTTTTCTAATGCTCTTTTCATCAATCCTGTCATGCGATTTTAAGGCAGATACTACTGAAACTGTATGCTTCAATATTTTCCAACTGCCTTCAGTTTATTAAAACTCTTTATTTATATGCAAGGCTTCTTTTCATGTCAATTTTACATGCTTCCTATGCACCATTTGCTGACACTTTCACAAGTACTGAACAGTAAATTCTTGATACTCATGAAGGATAAACCCTGAAATATTCAGGATTTATAAGTGACATTTTAGCATAAAAAATAAAATCAAATAATAGCCAAGGCAGCCTTATTTCATACGTGAATAATAATAGAGTAACATGACAGAGTCAAAATAAAAAATATTTTGAAAAAGAAAATATTTTCAAAATGTCGGTTGGGATTCATAAGGCTATCAAAGAACAAGGAATTCAGAGGACAATAATTTTTAAAATAAGGAAATTCAGAGATATCCACATTACGTGAGATGTCTTTTCTTGCTATGAGGAATTTGTCAAGTTAAAAAAAGTCTATAAGATCATGAAAAAGAGCAAAAAGTGAATCTAGAAGGCAAATATTGAATTCTAAAACTCAAAAACTTAAAAGACTTCTGGTTGGACTCTAAAAGCTACAATGATAAGAAATGATAAAAGAAACTGACAAGCTGGAATTAAATTTAAAGTCCTGCTTAAAAATTATTGTAGTACCATATACTCTAGAACTATCATCTCTTAACTGAATTATATGTATTAAAAATGGTTGTTTATACATGCATAGATCTATTTCTGATCCCTCTTTTCTGTTTCATTTACCTATTTACCTATCTCTACATAAAAGCACAGTATCTTCACTACTGTCATTTTATAATAATTCTTGAAATTAGGCAGAGTTGATCTAACAACTTTTGTCTTTTCTTCCAACTTGTTTTGACTCTTCTAGTTCTTTTCCATTTCCAGATTAATTTTAGAATCAGATTCTTGAGTTTACAAATATCCAAATGGTCTCTTAATCAGAGTTACATTGTATCTATACACAGATTTAGAGAAAACTCACATTTTATCATTATTGAGTATTGCAAGTCATTACTATAATGTATTTTTCTATATATGTAGGTATTCCTTAATTTCTCTCAGCAATACACTAATCTTTGGTCAGATTTATCTTTTTTCTTTGTTTTTCTTTCTCTTTTTCATTTTTTGAGACAGAGTTTCCCTTTTGTTGCCCAGGCTGGAGTTCAATGGCATGATCTCGGCTCACTGCAACCTCTGCCTCCCGGGTTCAAGCTGTTCTCCTGCCTCAGCCTCCTGAGTATCTGGGATTATAGGAATGCACCACCATGCCTGGCTACTTTTGTATTTTTTAGTAGAGTCAAGATTTCTCCATGTTGGTCAGGCTGGTCTCAATCTCCTGACATCTGGTGATCCATCTGACTGGACCTCCCAAGGCCAAATCCCAAAATGCTGGGATTACAGGCAGGAGCCATGGCACCCAGCCTGGTCGGATTTATCTTTAAGTATTTAATGTTTTTGCTATTTACAATTTTGTTAATTTTAATTTCTAACTTTTTATTGATAGATAAAAATGCAATTAGGTTTCATATTGATCTTGTAGTCTTCAGTTTCTTATTCTTATTAATTTTAGTATCGGTTTTATAGATTCCATTTTGTTTTTTTACTTAAAAAATTATGCTGTCTGCAAATGAAGGCAGTTTTTTCTGTTTTCTTTTCAATATAGATTGCTTTTTATTTCTTGCCTCATTGCATTGGCTAAAACCATAATTTCACTGTTGTATTGTTTGTGCCTTTGGGGTCATATTTAATCAATCATTTCCTAATCCAAGGAAATAAATATCTATGCTAATGTTTTCTTCTAGTTGCTTATAGTATTATCATTTATATTTTGATTTATGATTCTATCCAAGTTAATTTTATGTATGGTTTGATGTAAGGCTTAAAATTTGTATTTTTTGCATGTTGATATCCTTTTAATTTTAATGTATCTGCATTCCTATACTTAATATTTCTTTCTGGTTGCTAGGACATATTTAGCCTTTGTGTTTTTTTCCAAACCTACAATCTGTTTCTCATTTGAAGTGTTTGAAACATTTACAATGGATGTGATAACTGATATTTAGGGGCTAAATATATTCGGTTGCTATTCTTTTTAATTTGGTGAATATATTCTTTGTTCTCTTTGTCCTTTTTCTTTCTTTCTTGTTTTTCTTATTGAGTTTTTTTCATGATTGATTTTATTTCCTCTGTTAGCAATTAACTAAAGTAACAAATTATGTCTTGACAAAAGACATAATTCCTATTTGGATTCTTACTTAGCCTATGCAAGCAATTATATTGCCATTAAGATAAAATATACTCAGCAATAGCTTTGAAATGCTGGACAGGTTAGGCAGAGAGAATAGTAAATTATTTTAAATGTTTTATTTCAATTTACAAAAGCAGAGTCTGTTCAACTATGAGTTATAGATATCTTAAAGAGAAAGTGAAATGTGGAAAAAACATAAATTAAGGAAACAAACATGTATTAAGAAAATAAACAACATAATATAAATAATATATTTTTAAAAATTATAATTATATCTCCTAAGTTTATTCAGTCCTACATAACTATTTTTTTTCTATTTCATTTGGTTTACAATCCTATAAACTCTCAGCTTCTTGACTAGAGCACTGGAAATCTTTGCTCATCCACTGGAATAGTCTCAAAGTTTTTTAAATGATGCCATCAGGAGCCTCTATGTGGCAGATTCCTTTTCTGGAGGGATTTGAGACATTTCTTGAAAATGAAGCAATTCACACTGAAGCTGACTGCAAGTTTAAGGAAATGTTAGGGTAAAACAAAAAACTATTTGTATATAACAAAAGATATAAAATGACTACAGTTAACATATTATTGACACATTACAGAAGAGAATGATCTAATGAGTGTTGGTAAAAAAACAATGCTACTGATAAATGTTTCAGTGACATGTAAAAGCAAGATAATGAGGTAAATTCAAAAGGTTTTAGATAAAATATCTACTATAAATATAACTATTAACTCAATTTTCAAGAATGGCTATAATATCTAATTTTTTAAAACGATGCAAATTCTTCATAGAGAAAAATACTTCTCAGCTGCAATGTATAATTCAGTCATAATTCACCATGAATATACTAAACATACAGTTAGAATATATCAAAAATACATAATACTAATTGACTCATTAAGTCAGGAATAGATCCTAAGCATCTATATGTTAGTAAAACTTCATAGGTAAATGATGTGAATCCCTTATGGAAACTGATAGCCTGGAAGATTCTAAACTGAAGCTAAGGAAGTAAGGCTGCAATCAAGTTAACATTTTAAAAAAGAACTGAAATTATGATTTATAACACTGTTCTGCTGCTGGCTCACATCAGACAAAGTAGAGCCAAGACTGATGAATAGAACTGTAGACAGTGAGAACACTGACAACTATCTGGGAAATTCCCACACAATGTACAATTACCGAAATATTAGATTAATAAATTTTACTCATATATATTTAGCCTTGTGAAGGCTAAGGCATCTCATCTGATTTGGCAATATCTTCTCTCATGAAACTCATTGATAGTAACTTTATTATGCATGAGAAAAATAAATAGTTAACCAGTAAAACAAGCCCATCCAAAATTAAGCAAATTTACTGAGATTTCAACAAATTTATAGCATTTCAGACTCAGGTTTTATGAATCAAGACAAATGTAATTCATTTCCAAATGTTGCCATGTATTCTTCTCTTTAATGTTTTGGAAGAAGCATACCTTAGGACTAATTTCAAGGGATAGATGAGGTCAGAACTAAGTTAATAATATTACTAAGATGTTATTAATGAGCAATATATTTATTGTTGACATATTCAAATTAACCAATAAATAAGCAGTTTAAGTATCTTAGTTCTATTTTCCAATAAAGTAAACATCAATATATTTCATGCCCTTTGAGGTTGTCAGAAACTTGAAGCATGCAAAGGGCTATGGAGTCTAAAAAAGCAAAAGCAAAAACCCCAAACAAAGAAGAAGAAAAAAAGAAAACATACTAATTTAGGAGAAAACTATATTGATTTGAATAATAGTAATATAGTTATATTAACCCAGTTATATTTAGTAATAACCCAGTAATATAGAAATAGTAACCCAGTTATATTTCTCTAAAATAATTGCTTCTAATTATAATCTAAACCACATATTATAACTTTTAATTAAAGTAACTAAACTCTGTGTTAAAGATAAAATTGAGAAGTCGTGGTATTAATACTTTTGCACTGGCTGTCATGCAGTTGCCTTGTGCAGCAAGCTCATAGAGCCGATGAATACACATAATACAACTTTCTACAGCCAGGCACATCATTTACACAGCTCTAAAGTAGCAGAAATGAACGTTCATTACGAACCCAAAGACATAGTCTCTCTGTGGCATTATAAAAAAGCAAAAGCATATACACATAGATTAGTCTTAGTAACCTATGTTGCAGTGTTCTCTTAGAAATAATCTAGGTGTCTGATGAATATTAATTTATTCAATATACTATCAGCCCAAGTTTGTAAGTAACCTAAATTTTTAAAATTATCTTTAAGCTAAAACATGGCAAAATTAAATTATTATTGAAGTAGTATATCAGAATGATGATTCCATTTGGTTAAAACATGTTTATAATCTTACATATTAAGCGGGAGTAATGCTAACTTATCCCATCAGTAAACCTGTATAAATATAGGGAGAGCATACTCAAATAGAATAAAAATCTATGTGTACACTACGCTTAACAGTAAGACTCACGGAAACTTGAATTCTCAAAACGTTTTCAAATTTTTGTTTGTTTGTTTTGAGACGGAGTTTCACTGTTGTTACCCAGGCTGGAGTGCAATGGCGCCATCTCGGCTCACCGCAACCTCCACCTCCTGGGTTCAGGCAATTCTCCTGCCTCAGTCTCCTGAGTAGCTGGGATTACAGGCACGCGCCACCATGACCAGCTAATTTTTTGTATTTTTAGTAGAGACGGGGTTTCACCATGTTGACCAGGGTGGTCTCGATTTCTTGATCTGGTGATCCACCCGCCTTGGCCTCAGGATTACAGGCTTGAGCCACCGCGCCTGGTCTCAAGTTGTTTTTATAAAAGGTAGGGATACTTTTAAAATCTAGTACGTTGAGAGTGGGTGCAGCGGCTTAAGCCTGTAATCCCAGCACTTTGGGAGACCGAGGCAGGAGGATTGCCTGTGGTCAGGAGTTTGAGACCAGTCTGGCCAACGTGATGAAACTTCGTCTTTACTAAAAATGCAAAAATTAGCTGGGCATGGTTGTGGGCACCTGTAATCCCAGCTACTTGGGAGGCTGAAATAGGAGAATTGCTTGAACCTATGAGGCGGAGGTTGCAGTGAGCTGAGTTCCGGCCACTGCACTCCAGCCTGGGTGACAGAACAAGAAGAAGAGAAAAAATAATCTAGTAAATTGAAGTCATCGAAAGTTGAATTTCATTATTTTGTGATAAAGTTTACTTATTCATTCATTCCAAATCCCATGTTGAAATGTGATCTCCAATGATGGAGGTGGAGCCTTCTGAGAGATGTTTGAATCATGAGGGCAGATTCCTCATGACTATCTTGGTGCCATCTAAGTGATGAGTAAGTCCTTGCTCTATTAGTTTTTGCCAGAGATAACTGTGGAAAACAACCTGACACCTCCCTCCTCTTTTCCTTCCTTCTCTCTTGACATGTAATATAGGTTCTCTTCTTCCCTTCTGCGGTAAGAGGAAGCTCCCCAAAGCCTTCACCAAAAGCAGATGTAGCTAGCATCATGTTTCTTGTGCAGCCTGCAGAACTGTGAGACAAGTAAACCTCTGTTTTTTTAGAAGTTACCCAGTCTCAGGTACTTCTTTATAGCAATGCAAAACAAACTAAGATATTTTATTTTTTTTTTAAATTAAGACTAATATTTATATACAGCCATTTATCTCTAAACCAATCATACTGTAGCTCCTTTCTGAGATTTCATAATCTAATTTGGTAATACCATCTAGAGGTAGGCAAATATTAAACACTCGATGAGTGCGGTAAAGACTTCTCTGGATTACAGATACATAAACATAAAGACACATGTAGACACCTTATAACTTCAATTGTAAATCACATCCCTTGGTCAAGAGTAAACACAAATATGAAAAGCTCACACGTAAGATCTGTTCTTTCCCCAGTGTGGATCCATTCTTAATTGATGTGATCCCCAATCAGGCAAACAGAGAAGACTAACAAACCAGATTACCTGTTGTCTCTCTCTTAATAAACTGAAGATCTCTATAAACTATTCATCTGTTTATTGAGATCACCAAATTGTTAGACCACTAAACCAAATTCCCAACATAGGATAACTTATTAGCTATTAAAAAATAAAACACAAAGTACAAGAAACAAGTACCAAAAATCAAGCCAGTTGTCAAAAATAATCACAGTCAAGTTCTTGATGTCGTATGGATGAACAAGACTTCTGTTTGGATCCTGGGTCACATGTCCCGAGATGATCAAAGAGGCCTGAGTTGAGTGAAGGGGGATTTAAAAATGAGGTCTGATTGTGAGCCATGTTATAGAAGATGTGAAAGAAAAAAATGCATTGGACAATTCAGAATAAAGTTTTATTAGGCTATTGCAATAGAACGTTCATTTCTGAAGAAAATTTTCAGAGTAAAGGAAGGCAGTCTGAAGATGTAAAGAGGCAGTCAAATAAGGGAGTTATTGGAATTTTCCTAATCTGAGTCATGAGGAAGGGTGGTTCCTTGCAGTTAGCTATTTTCAAAGATAAGTAGCAAGGTATTCTTTAATCATTATTGTCTTTTAGGAGCACAGGAATCAGGCAAACCTCAACACTGTCAGGGGTAACCATGGATTCTCTATTCCTGCTCCTTGATTAAGAAACTCTCAAGTCAGTTACCAAGGTATGCTTCAAATTGCCCTTAAGTTAACTAAACTTTATATAGGTATCTTCCTGACCATAGCACTTGCATCCCTTTTAGTAGAACACTTACTTTAGAAAATTTGAAATCTGAAAATTATTCTTTTGTTTCTTTGAAATGCATATACATTTCTTTAAAAGTCTCTTGGCAGTTTCAGAATTCAAGGAATTTTTCTCAAGAACCTGTAAACCAACTCTTTGCAATATAAATATGAAATGTGGGCTGTGCATGGTGGCTTATGCTTGTAATCCCAGCACTTTGGGAGGCTACGGTGGGTGAATAACGAGGTCAGGAGTTCAAGACTAGCCTGGCCAATATGGTGAAACCCCCATCTCTACTAAAAATACAAAAACTAGCTCGGTGTAATGGTGCCCGCCTGCAGTCCCAGCTGCTCGGGAGGCTGAGGCATGGGAATCTTTAACCTGAAAGGCAGAGGTTGCAGTGAGCCAAGATCATGCCACTGCACTACAGCCTGGGCAACAGAGCAAGACTCCATCTCAAAAAATAAAATAAACAAAATAAAATAAATGTGAAATGTGATAGCATCCTGATCTCCCAGTCTCTTTTAGAGGGTATAATCCTAACTCCCTCGGGCACCAAATAACAAGCAGAGATGGCCCAATCCAGAGAAAAACATTTGCAATCTCAAGAATAACTCTTATTAACTCCAAATAACTCCAATAAACTCACAAATAATATTGTATTGATCAACCTCCCACCTTGTATTCTCTCACAGTACTTTTTCATTGGCTGTAGTTGAGGAAATTTTCCAGGGATGAAAACTTCTCCTGCAGTTTTTTTCCCAGCAGAATTGAATTCAGTCTCCAATCCTTATGGCAATAACCTTAAATAAAGTCTTCTTCTCTAGCTTAAATTTTTTGTAAATTTTGCTTTGATATAATAAAGCCAGGCAGTCATGAAGCTCACACACATCACTTGTTTCACATCTCTCAATGAATGCTGTCCTTCATTGCCTGAAGTCCAATCACTTGGAAACCATTGTTTCATATATTTTTGTCCTTTCTCTGCTTGTTATAAGCAAGAAGATAAATCTTGTCTTTGTTACTTGCTTCTGGCTGGAAGCAGGATTAAGTGACACAGATTAATTTATTAAGTGGAAACAGGTGTCAACTGAAAGTAAAACGCCGAGTAAGGCTGAAGATCCGTTGGTTAGAGTCATTCAATAGCATAAGAAAAATCAATTGCAAATAGCCTAAAATGTTTTGGACTTTGTTCATATAATTAGAGAAACATTAAATCCATGAATGCACCCCACACACACACAAAAAAGAAAAAATGAAGAAATGATTTCTCCTCTTCCAGTTTTCTGATAGTGTCAAGGTCTCCTGGCTTATATGTGTGATTTTATGACAATTTCTTCATCTGGAATCTTATCAGTTCCTCAGCTGAGTGTTTCTTTCTAACTTGAATCTTAAGACATCATTGCCAAAGGACCTTGAGATCATGTGTAGCTTTGTCTCCAGGAATCCAGTTGAATTAATCAGGAAAAAGAAACTAGAAGTTTGGAACATCAAAGGACATAAAGTACTGATGACAGATGAGGTACAGAAGTAGTGATAAAAGTCAGGTGAGACCAAGTCAACCCTTTCAGAGTGACCTTCAACATCCTCAAAAAGTGAATGTGCTGAAGTTTCTGAAAGAGACACTGAAGGGCTGAAGTTGAAATGTTTTACCTCATTCTAATAGATAGGTCCTCCCATAAAATTGTCATGAGTAAAGTAAAATTGTGTATCTATACAACTGAGCAGGGAGTGTGGAGTAAGAACTTCTTTGGTAGGCCAAAAATATTTGTTTAAATATGCATTTGAACTACAGAATAGATAATTTGCATCTAGAAAAATTTCAATGCAAAATAAATTAAAATGTTACAAATATTTTTGAGCTGAAAGTTTATAAAAACTATACAATGTTAATAAAAATTAATCAATACAAGTGAATGGCCCTTACAAGACACAAAATTTGATATTTTATATTACATAAAATTTCATTTAGTTGTTTTATAAATGTATTTAATCTCTTTTTCCTATTTAAATCCTAAATTCTTTACCATGGCATTTTTGTATATTGTGGGACTGAGAAGAAACTCTATATTTTCTGTGTGTATGTTTTGAGGATCTCCCTCATTAAAATAATAATATAAATTTGTTGGAAACAAGACCTAGATTAACCATCTATTTATTTTGAATTATATTAAGCTGGTGCATTATCTATAGAAGGAACATAAGTATATACAATTTTAGTTGATCAAAATTATAGACTAAAAATATGCACATATGTGTTCCACACAATGTTACTGTTGAAAGTGAAAAATAGCAAAATTAAGTTCCTATGGAAAAAAAGTTTATTAAATTGTGGAGCATTTATTAAACATATGTGATGTAGGTATTAAAATTAGTTTTATGAAAATTATACAGGAACATGACTATGTCTTTTGATATCAGGCAAATAAATAGCTAATATATTGCTGATAAATTATGATTTTTCAATGATTTTAAAACACGTGTGGCTGAAACCAAGTGGAGAAAATTACACAGCTTTACAATGGTAGTATTTTTGAGAGCACCCAATGTATTTTTTTCTATTATTTTATTCAACTTTGTTGATATTAAATAAATATTTTAATGGTTTTTGATCATTCCATTGAGCCATGACTGATAACATATGTCCTACTATTAGGGAAACAAAATCATTATATCAAAAGAATGAAGGATAAAGAAAAATGCATATGATTATAGTGTCTTAAGGGTAGCAGCAAAACTAAGCGCACAACCAGGAGATTACAGAATTGCAAGCAAAGTTGCACAGTACAAAAATAGAGCAGGGACATAAGCTTAAGTTATTTGCTTTATGTTTTTACTGTATTTTGTAAAGAAGAAAAGATTAAACAAAACAAAAACTGGCCAAACATTCTGGGAAATGTACTCAGTTCCCCAAATGTGCACATGCACAAAAGGCCTTTGGTTGTCATTTTGGTTTTAGAGCAAATAGAATGTGTGGGCTATTTAAAGAATGAAACAGTTCAGTGAACAACAACAAATTAGAATTTGTAAAGGATACCTAAGGGCATAGACAGCCTTTCACTGCAATTTTTATCTGTCTTTTTTTCAATGTCCTCCAATAGCTATAGATTAACACTGGGCTTAGACATCAGATACTTGAATTCTGTGCCACAGTTTCTGTTTTTTATTTTAGCTAAATCTGTTAATGACCTTGTCATATAATTTTCTTATAATAATTTATGATATGGTCTTCTTTGTTTATCCTCTTTATCCCAATCTATAGCCATATCTTCTATTAAGAAGAATAATTATTATCATACTCTAATTTTTATTTTTAACCAGAAAACATGATTTTTCTTTTCTTTTGGAAACTAGATTTTGTCTCTATGGTAATAATAAGGATATTCAATATGAAAACACACATTTTTAATGTCTGATTGAGAAAACACCCAATGAACCTTCTCAGTTTTACGCTTTACTGCTTTATTTTGTGAACATACAGACTTTCTCCTGATTTATATACTTTTATACTTTAAATACTCTTCAAAAGAGAGTCAGACAAGGTCTGCTTAGCCTTAGCAGATGTTTACCTTCTTTATGTTGTCAGGTTGTATGTGTATGAGTGTATATGTTTTGACCCCTCAAAGTTTGCTGAAAATCACTGACATGAAGTAGGTTGATTAACAGGAGAAGAGGCACATAAATTTATTTAATTCTTATGCATAAGAGCCTTTGGAAAGATGGCCCAACCCCCAATGGGAAATATGGAAACTTAATGCCATCTTGAGGTTAAAGAAAGAATATAGGTTCAAAGTATGGCTAAAAACAGGTTATGGTGGTATATCGGGTTTTAATGGCAAAACAAGTGATGGGAGACGGGGAAGAGGAGGCTTAGCTAGCAAAGGGGGTCTTATTACATAGATGAAAACTCACAGGTTGCAACCCTCAGAAAAAATACATGGTAATTATTATTATTATGCCATTAAAGCTGTTAGATTCTCAGTTAATCTTTCTTAGATCTGGACAAGGGGAGAGCAGGCTGTGTTAATGGAAATTCTCTATAGATATAAATTTTTTTCATAAAAACAGCTTTGCACAGGCCGCTTCAGCCTGCTGGCCCTTTGGCAACCATTTAAAATATGGCAAAAATTATATTTTCGGGTAAACATTTAAGTTTTCTTCAGTTTCCTTTGAGTTTTCTGAAAATATTATATGATATAATGCAATAGTAGTCATTTATATCTCCAGAAACTAAAATCTAAAAGAAACCACTGTGCTCACATCCACCACAAAACAGTAAACTAACAACTTAAGTGTATCAGATCTAAAGAAATTATGCAAGATAATCTATTTGAAACTTAGCATTATACTTTATTTTATATTTTCGAATTAAATCACGATGTCCAGTATATTACACATGTTTAACACATACCTTGTAATATGTAATTCTTATATGTGATTAAGTTTTGAAAGTCATCTTTTCATATTATAAAGTCCTATAAATGGATAGTTTTTCTTTAAGTAGAAGACCTCAATGTTTAATTTCTCCAAAAGGATCGAACTTTAGTAAAACTTCTCCCCATGCGTATGTTCACACATAAATATATCTTTAAGTAGATACAACTGAAAACTGCATATTTTATGTACACTTTAATTCATAATTGTTTCTTAAACTGGGAATAAATAAATTTGCATTGGTGAAAATAAACAAAGACCAAACTGCCTGGTCTTTGAGGCCAAGTGGGACAACAGGCTTCTAGAGCATTTTTCTGTAGCTTTCCCCATGGTTCTCCTCTTTATGACAAACAGTTTTAGACAGCAAAACACAAATTGAGTTAAAAAAAAAAAAGAGCAAAGTAGGATGAGAAAGAATGGCCTGATTTCATCAAGGAAGGAAAACAAGTGGGGACCAAGAACAAAACCTATGTACCAAACCAAATAGTAATGGAGAATCCTAAGATAAAGGGAGCAGAATTCCAAATTACCACACTGTCACTAACTGCAAGCTGAGAGCAGCAAGGCACAAGGGGCCTCGTGTGGGCAATACAGAGACAGCTAGTACAGACTGCGTTTCAGTGGGACCTCCAAAATAACTGTGGAAGTAGTATACACCATGGAATACTATGCAACCATAAAAAAGAACAAGAGCATGTCTTTTGCAGGGACATGGAGGGAGCTGGAGACAATTATCTGTAGCAAACTAATATGGGAACAGAAAACCAACTACTGCATGTTCTCACTTATAAGTAGAGCTAAATAATGAGAACACATGGACACATAGAGGGTAATAACATACACTGGGGCCTTTCAGAGGGTGTAGAGTGGGAGGACAAATATAATCAGGGAATGTGGGTAGTAGGCTTAATATTCAGGTGATCAAATACTTGGTACAGCAAACCCCCATGACACCTGTTTACCTATGTAACAAACCTGAGCTTGTACCCCTAAACTTAAACCAAAAGTTAAAAAAAAAGTGAAGACCAAACAAATATAAAACAAGGAAAGGCTATTTATTTAAAGATTGCTATAGCAAGGAAGTCAGCCACTATCATTTGCTTTTGGCTGAAACTCAAAGGCAAGCAAAAGTGGGCAATATTTATTGCAGGAAGAAAAAAACAAAAGCTTGATTTATGTCCTGACTGGAGGCTGTCAATGTGAAGTTATAGGCAGGCTAACTAGAACTGAGGAGTTGTATGTGGTTGGTTAGGGTTACCTATCTGACTTTCTCTGGTAAATTCTAAGCTCGAAGCAGGAACAAAAATTAAGGAAGCTGTCAATTATTGATTAAGCCTTGGGCATTTTGGACTGATTGTTCAAAGAAGTTGTTTAGATTCCTCCAATGTTACTAGAAACAGAATTCTAATTTTCTACATGTTAGACATAGTGGGCTCACTTCCTGGCAGGTTACTGGAGATAAGTGGTTTTATTCCTGGGCAGTTACTGCAGACTGTGGGCCAGAGTTCTGTCTTTATATGTGGTCAGGTTAATTTTCAGTTGTGTATTCGGTCTCTCACATTGCTATAAGTCGGAATAATTTGCAACACTGTTAACCCTTTACAATGAACATTAGCTATAACTAGATGTGAAAAAGCTAAAGATACTAAATGGTGAAGACCCTAGTAGTATAAATTAATTTTTGAATTATACTCTAGACAACATCTAGGAATTTATTAAAAGCTATTTGTAATACCTTTGTCAATCCAAAAGTTTAAACTAATTTTTCTTGAGTAGTTTAAGATGAATTATATACCTAACCTACATATATAAAATACACCTGTTATATAAGCAGTTAGAACCTTATAATACATCCTTACTCTTCATCTGTTTATACATATATAGAAATATATGTCTGTGGATAGATATATATATGTATAACCATTACAATTTTTACTTTTATTTAAAACCATACTTTTGAAAGAGAAAATCAGCATGAAAATTTTATATTTTTACTGATTTATTTTTCTTATACTACTTTCTACCTATATCTTCAAGCTGATAATTCTGAATTTGGAAGAGAGGATAAAAAGAGATTTGAACTATACCTGCTGAATGCTAGGTTTTGTTAATATTTTTCATTTATTTATCAATTAGAGAGAGAGAGAGAGAGTGTATTCTCATTGTATTTATATATCCCCTCTCTCTCTCTCTCTCTCTCTCTCTCTCTCTCTCTCTCTCTCTCTCTATATATATATATATATATATATATATATATATATATTTAATGGAGAGTATATAAATAAACATATAAATATATACTCTCAAGTGTGTGTGTGTGTGTGTGTGTATATATATATATATATAAAGTCAATAAATTTTCTTATAATTTTCTATTTTTTATGATTTATTTTTATTATAGAATGCCAGGAATAAAATGTATGCCACTGAAGTTCAGGGAAAAAGGACAATGGAAATTATGAAATGATAATGATACCTCTCAGTTAAGAAAAGGCAAACTCTGTTCCTGTAATTACTGTAAGTTAATTTTATGTTTTTATTACCCAATTTTATCCACACAAAGTATAAGAACTATTATTACCATCCTTGCTATACAAACGATATAATTAAGATTTGTAGAGATTTAGATTAACTTGCTTTGGGTCACCCACTAATTTTGGAGCCAGGATTTAATCTAAGCATCTAGCTCTATAGTTGTGTGTTTAACCACTCTAGCACACTACTCTTATAAATAAGATAGCAAATACATTTCTACTCTATATCTGTTTACACAGATATTTTCATGGACTTGTGGTTTAGTTGCTTGGTATTTAAAACTTTTGTGATTTATTAGTATGCAAAACAGAACTAGTCATTAAAACAATTTCAAAATAATGCATAAAAACACACAGATTCAAAATAAGAACTGTAATACCTACCACAATGATTCACATATAAGTTATTCCAAAATCCTCAAAATAGTATCTCTTAGTAGAAGGCATGATACATTGAGAAAACAGCATTTAGAGTAAAAACTTAAATAATTAACCTTTATAGGACATTTACTATGCACTAGTCTTTTTACCCACATTTTTCTTTGTTAGGCCTTACATTAACCGTATTAGGTAAAGAAAGTAGTATTGGATCTGAGCTTCCAAATAAGTACTAAGGCAAAGGAAAATTAGGTATAAAATAAGTGAAGTCATAGAGCTGATAATTAACAGAGACATGACTAAATTCAGGATTGATGCCAAAGCTTATAAGGGTGATAATATGAGGGACATGGTATTACAATAGTACAATTTTTCCTAGCTTCCCTATCAACCAACAATCAACAAATCTTCAATGCTAAAGGGACAGCAGTAAATTGCTCAATTACCTCTTGATTCTGTGCACTGATGTGAAGAAATCTGAGATGAGCATACCCCTGACCTTATGAGGTTACTCTTTCATGAATTGTTAATGATTATCTTCATAGAGTGATAGTATCCCTGGGTCATCCATTTCGTTTTTCTTAAATGGGAGCTAAGTTCATGGACTTGCCAAATTCTGCTACCACAGAGGGCTCTCTAGGACGAAGAGTCACATTATCAAAGCCACGCTTGAGAGCAGCAGTTAAATTCTCTTTTAAGATTCTCTATTTTCACAGATTTTTTTTTTTTTGATATTGCACAAGAAAAAATGTAAAAATGACCAAACACTAAACCCTAAGCCTGCTTTGGAATAATATTTTCTGTCATACTACAAAAGCAAATTATGGAGTGATCAACAGAAAATCATTTCAAAAAATAAATTTCAGATGAATATTTATTCTTTTCCAAAACTATTGATACATTTTATAACATTTTAAATTTGAAACTGTTTTTCAAATTTGTTAACACATTTGTTAAAAATATTTGTTGACATAATAAAGAATTACTTTAAAAGGGTGTCTTTAAGTTTACATTTCCATTTTTATAATTTCATAAGATTATTAAATGTATAATAATATCAATGTTAAGCAACTACTATATGCCAATAGTAGATGCTTGTTATTATACCATTAACTAATATTGGTGTGTTAAGCATATACTATATGCCAGCAGTTAGGCATAAATTACTTAATTTAATCTTCAACAACCATATAAGGGAAGTAAATATTATTATTAATCTTTCACATGTGAGAAAATGAAATCACAGTAGATTTATGTAATTTACCACAGACTTTCCAGATAATGAGTTACAGAGCTAGGTGTTGGAACTGACAAACCTCTATATAACGACAGCCATGCTGCTTAAAATGCCACTCAGGAAAAAAAAATGTGTTTTTGTAGCATTTCCATTTGATTTAAAAGAGCATATTATCATTTCTTCCATCACTTTTTTGGTGGCTTTTCAATCAATGATTTCAATTTGTGTCCTTGGCTTTTATATTAGCTTTGATGACTTGAAATATTTAATAATGGAAATCTATATGCATAGATTATCTCTAGTATAGTCTATCACATTGATTCATATGATGTATTTCACAAAATATACAATATGGACCCTTTTATGAAAACATCTAAGTATTTACCCAGTGTTTGATAGTAATGACCTAGCAATGATCAGAATGGCATTGGAGGATGAGGTGTCTGGTCTCATCCTAAAGAGGACTTCAACTGAATTTCAATCAATTGAAATCATTGATTGAAAAGCCACACACACACGGAAGAAATGAAGAAGAACCTTCTCTAACCCAGTAGACCAATTCTTTAATGGTGACTATATATTTCTTAAATTATTTCTGAGGATAGAGGCAAAGACACTTTTCCTGTGCTGGTTATACTCAGATGTCAACATAACCAGAAAAGACAAGGTGGCAGCCATGATAGCAGTCAGCGAGTAAGGAGGCTGCTATGGCTTGATGGGGTCCATAAAACAGCTTCTGCTGTGATCTGGTAACATCCCGGATTGTGACTTACAGGAGCTCCAAACTGGAAGTTATTATGGCATGGCATTCATAGGGTATCTATTAATATACAATTTATTATTCAAATTGAGATATCTGTGAGATGCAAAAGAATATAATATGAGGCCAGGCATGGTGGCTCACACCTGTAATCCCAGCATTTTGGGAGGCTGAGGCAGGCAGATCACGAGGTCAGGAGATTGAGACCATCCTGGCCAACATGGTGAACCCCCGTCTCTACTAATATGAATAATTAGGAATAACATAGTTAAACTGATATTCTTACGGATATAACAGGCCAAATCATCTTCTAAACATTTTGAATTTGAAGTCATCAATGAGTAAAACTTCAGTTCTACTATTATTACCTGAGGACTCAAACAAGTTACTGAAATAATCTGTCTCAGATTCCTATACACACAATGAAAATAACTTCACAGGATTGTTTTGGTACCAGCAAAATGTGTCAATGTTTACATAGTGCCTACCCCTAGGTACTGGGCAGTAGTTGAGGCCTCATTTGTTGTAGACTCATATTTCAATGTTAATGAAGCTGACTTTGAAGACCAATTTTAACATCTCTTCTGGTTAAAACTACCTGTATAATCTTGAGCAAATATGTTGCCTCAAATTCTTCAACTGCAATATTAGAAAACAGTAAATTTACAGTACAGCATTTTTTGGGGTTAAATTAAGTGCAAACACCCCCCATCCCTCCCACAAACTGAATACTAGATTATCTTACCCATGGTAAACATTGTATGGTTACTACTACTTGAAATTCCTTAAAATATTTTCAGTCATTACTTTGGTTCACTGGCCTTCTTTCATTATTTTGGTTACAAGAAAGAAAAGACTTTTTAAAACAAAGAAGCGAGATGAAAACATAATATCATAAAATAATGAAAGATACTAATTGTATTTTCAAATTACACTCTGTATCCTATTGAGGGAATGTGTTATCTTTCCGGGTCCACAAGGGGGCGTAGCTTTAAGGGCAAGAACTTCCTAGCACCATGCCCCGCCTCCCATCTCTCTCCATCTGGGAGATTTAACGGTTTTATGTGTGAATTTCAGGGGCGTGGGAAGAAACTTAGAGTCAATCACTCCAGTGGAAATTCTAAGGAACTCCTTTCATTGGCATGGGGTCTTAGAGAAGGTGAGGGCTCCTCCCAGGTTAAATAAAAGTCCCCTTCTTTCACACCCCCACAGACTCCATGTTTGGGTCGCCTTCCATGAATACTCCCTTCGTGGAAGCTGTTTTTCTCTATCCTGGATTTTCCCTCTGGAGTCCCCTTCCACACTCTCTTGTGGAAGCCTTTCTTCCCCTCCTAAACTCCATCTTTCTCTATTCCCTAACACTCTCGTGGAAGCTGCTTTCCACTCCTGGATTCCATCTTTCTGAATTCTCTCACTCAGTGTGATAGTTAGCTGTTTCTTTCTCTCTCCTTCTCCTGTTTCTCTCTCTCTTTAAGTAAGTCACTTTGCACAAACACTTTTGAGTCCGGCATTTACTGCGCACTGCGCCGTGGTCCCCTCTCTTATTCTTGAGAGGGCAGGAGACGAAGAACCTGGAGAAATGTCCTCTCAAGGGAGATAAGGACACCCTGAACCCCAATATTACACTATATTTTGCAAAACTATACAATTTTTTGTCTTCTGCTGTTCTAGAAAAGAAGTATTTATTAAAACACAAATATTTGCTTTCTATCTCTTCAAAAATTCTTAATTATTGTGTATGCAATGTTATTTCAGACCATGAACCGATATGGGAAGTGAGTGACACTTCTAAAACCAAAATTATAGTGTTTAAAGATCATCTAATTCTTTCCAGCTTGATTTTTATTTCTCTTGATAAACTGAAGATATCAGGGATCATCTTCGTATATTTTATGACTTTCCATAAATCTGCTGAAATTTCTTCTCTCTTCACAATTTTCATTGCATCATTTACACCATATAGGAATTTCATTGGAAAGTAAAGATACATTTTGCCTTTGCTTTATTTATTTTTCAGAAAGTGAAGGCCTTTCATTCTCTGGATATTAATTGGTATAAGTTGTGGGTAGGGCCCGGGGTTACTGATCATTTATACTCCTTCGGCAGTTACATTCACATTCACCTGATTTGGGGTTTCAAATTTAATTATATAGACTTACCTTGTAATTATATCACTTTCCAATCAGAACTCTTATAACTGTTAGCAATTAAGCTGAGAGTAGTTTTCTGGGACTTATTTCCTCCTTACTTACCAACTCCTCCATCAGTATATTCTCCAGCATTATTGGCTTCTAAAGACTAAAGGGGCTGGGTGATGCATTCCTGATTTCTGGGGGAAGCTCATCAATAACATAGGTCACTCCATCAAAGGAGATGAAGAAGCATTTTTCACCATAATCTCACTTCCACTTTTGACAAAACTCTGATTGAAATTCACCGGCATTGATTGCAACAATTACAACTTTTAACCGACTGTATCCTTAGTTTTTAGACTGTACATGTAACCTAGTGCATGGTCAGTATATTTAATCTGGTAGTTTTATTTCCCCATCAAGATGATGACATTTCCCATGACTGTGTTCCTTGACAGATCGACTTCTTACCCTTTGACTAGATTTCAAGTTAACAGTCATTTATACATTTAATACAATATTTAGTTCAGTATCTTTGTTTTAGTCTCTCAGATTCAGTAATGTTTTATATGAATCTTTTAATTCATGTTTTATTACAAAAACTCTGAGATGTTATTTACAAAAACATTTACTTTTTCTAAATAACATAAAAATCAGAAGTAAGTGAATCTATTATTTATTTAGCAGGACAATGAAGTCATAGTTGTAGGTTACCTTTTCTTTTGATCTTCCACTTACATTGCAAAATGGCTGCAAAATATCCAACTAACATTTCTATGAACCAGAATTTCTAAATACTGAATTGGAGAGAGAAGGACTCTATTTTTGCACCATTTTCTTTTATCAAAGATTACATTTTTCTTGAAATGTAATCTATGACACTAGCACTTTCTCATTGTTCACACTGGCCAAGATTTAATTACATATCTGTTATTCTAGCTGCAGAGACAGCTGAAAAAATACATGCTGGACAGTCTCTCAGAAAGCAAAAAGTGTGGGAAGAGGGCTCTTTTTTAAAGCAAAGAACAATCCCTGTCACTGTCTATGTCTACTTTGTTAAAGCATATGCTTACAAGGGTCATTTTGTACCTGAAAGTATCTATATCTATCTATCTGTCTGTCTATCTATCTATCTATCTATCTATCTATCTATCTATCTATCTATCTATCTATCTATCTATCTCTATAAGATATCAAGCACACACATACATATATATTTGTAACATATCTAGAAGTACAAAAAAATAAGAAAACATCATTTAATTATGTCTGTCATTAGTGATAAATGTGATATGGCATGAAAAGTACTATGCAAAAAGAGGCATACATTTTTGATTTGGGGATAGAGCCAACAAGAACGTTTTTAAGTGGCCCTTTGGAGAAAACATTCATTTAAACAAATGTGACCAGAGATTTCTCCTTTCCATGAAAAAGCCTGCAGGATTCTGGTGTTCCCTGAGTCAACTGGCTAGTAGGTCCCAGAAGGATTAGCATATTTTCAGAAAAAGCAGAGCCCCATAAAATACTAAAACATCAAATGTCTGAAAGTAGCTTTTAGAGATTTGGAGAACTTAACACAAAAATGATATAAATGCCACTTACTAAGTCATCATGAATTGTGTTTGAGTCAAAAGAAACACCTCTATTACCAAATGCTTTGGGGCTTTATGCTCTTTTGGATACTATACACTAAATGGGCCATATATACAAACAACATTTACTTCTGAACTTTCTCTTATCCCATTAACAAATCAACTCTGCAATTACTTTAAAGAGATTTTTTTTTTGCTCTTTCTATTTTTGTGTTATGTATCTCCAAGACACCCTTAGGTTTACTGGCTCTCTTGAATTATTCACTGAAGTTAGAAATCAAACTATTATTTATGGTTATGTTTTATTACATTGGAAGGGTACACATTAAAATTAGCAAAAGAAAAAGATCTGTGTTATGAATTTCAGCAAAAACCAAACACATGCTTTGAGTTACCCATTCCCTACGAAGTCTCACAGATGCACTTGTTTTTCTTATCAAGGACGCATGACAACAAATGTGAAGTGTTTCCAATCAGGGAAGCTTGTTTGAGCTTTGAGCCAAGAGCTTGTCCTGAAGACCAGTCCTTTTTCGGGTATGTGCAGGATTTGAGCAATCCAGTCCTGCTGAATTAACTCTGTCCTTCACTGTACATCCCCCTTTCCCTTGGTCTGTGTTGTCTTAGAACAAGATTATCACATTTTTCTAAGCATATATTTATCTTAGCACTTATATAACAGATTCAGTGATAATACCAGCATGTATTTATGGAATAGTCAGTGTGGCTTAGAGACAAACAAAGAAACAACTAACCTATGCCAGAAAGTCATTACATATATTTTCATATTTTGGTACTAATTTGATTACTTTTTTCTCTTTCTTTATCTACAGTTACTTATTGTTTGAGATAGCTTTATGCAGAACTGTGAGGCATAACAATTAACTAATGGCTACCTAAATCCAATTTTTCCTTAGTCCAGTCAAGACTACCAAGAGTGAGTCATGAAAATATAGAAAATTATGGGGTATTTTCTATCCTCCCCTCACCTTACCATCGCGCAGTGGTGATGGTAACATAATATTTTGAAATATTGTGTTAATTTTTCTTTAAATACTTGGTAGTATTCACCTGGAAACTTTTCTGGTTCTTGCCTTTTTTTTTTGTTGGGAAGTTATTTTATTGTTGATTCAATCTGTTTACTCATCACTGTTCAAATTTTCTATATTTTCATGACTCCCTCTTGGTAGGTTGTATGTTTCTAGAAATGTATCTATTTCTTCATGCCCTTCATTGATTTCTAGTTACTAAGAAAAATTTGTCTACCTTCGTCGATCAGAACTGAAAAATATCCTTCGTGTGTATGACTCTGGTTATTGTTCTACTTATAGTTTTGCAGTATTGGCTTTTACTCCAATAGTTGTCCTTTCTTATCTTCATTGGATCTCATGCTGTGCATTAGAAGTTTAGCTCTCAGCCAAAAAATCGCAGGCATAGCCCTATATATATTTCTGGAGCTACTTTGTTTTCTCCCTGTGGTTCTATATTTTACAAATTCTAGCTACCTCAGCTTCTCCCAACAACAATCTATCTCATGTATTTAGCAAGGCTGTAATAGTCTGCTTGCTTTTCCCCTTCTTGTGCCTGCACCCTGCTCTGGAAAGTGCCTCAGTGCAGTATTTCCATTTTCATAGATTACTGTTTTGCTCTGTTGTCTAAGGTCAAAAATATTGTTATTTATTTATTTTTATTTTAGGCTATATTGTTGTTTATGGGGTAAAGTCCTATGTAGTGGTTATGCCTTTATGAACAAAGTAGAATTACCTTCTTATCATTTTTATTGGTAATACATTACTTAGCACTCGGTTTTATCTTATGAGCCTTCCAGCATTTTCTGGTATAATGTTCAGTGAAAATTCTCTCAGTTCTTCTATTGTATTTCAATGATATTTTCACTACGATATGGTGCCTCACAGAATGTTTGCATGTATTATCAGAATATTGGTTGCTGATGGATTCCAAATATAAAGGTAGATTGTCTATATGTTTTCTATGTTGTGTGCTTATAGATTAACTTTTAAGTCATTGATGTTTGATGAACAAAATGTATAACAATCAGTTTTATTATTTCTGGCTCATGTAAAAATTTGAGCTTTAAAACGTACTTGCATTTATTACAAACTAGCACATTATGACAAAGCTGTGATGACATTAATTAAAAGTAAATGAAATAGACAATATTTCACTGTGAAGATGATGGTTTTGCAAAATAGATAACTATACTGTATTCATTTATATAATAATGATTTTTAAAGTACTCTTTTAATAACATATTTCCAGCCATTTCTGAATTTCAATTGACACTAATATAATCTACTGATTATTTTGAAAGGAAGACTGATCTTCCTTCTTAAGCAATAGAATTAGTTAATCATTCTGCAGCAATGAAGCATAGATTTGGAAAGCATTTTCCACTTTTTTAAAAAACGTCTTCCAAGGGAGCCTGCAGTTGCACACAGTTAACAACAGTAGAATGTCCACTGAAATATTTATTTGAATAAATGTCACAAACACAATAAAATTGTATCAGGAGGTAAATGACTGTATTTCAAGTAATACTATTGATTTTATAATAAAATAGCAGTATTAAAGATTTTCAAAGTAAAACTGTCCTAAGAATATTCCCTTAATCGCTTAGTAGGAATTACCCAGCATCTTTGGAGAATTTTCCCTGATATGACAACATGAATAAAACAAATTTTAAAATTCCCCCAAAACTTCCATAACTGAAAATATGAATTAGAGGACAACATTTAAGGCCTATAAAAAATAGGCCTAGGCAGCCTACAAGGACTAAAGAACTAGAATGAATAGAATAGAACAGAACAGAACACAACAGAACAGAACAGAACACAACAGAACAGAATAGAACACAACAGAACACAACAGAACAGAATAGGATGGAAGAGAAGGCATAGAATAAATACATGGAAAACTAATTGTATAAGAACATTTCGCAGAACTGGAGAAAAGCAAAGTTCTATGATCAAAAGGGATGTTAAGTACTAATAGAAGATCAAGAAAAAATCAAATATTAGGATTAAGTGTCAGAATGCTAAAGATGAAAATAATAACAGTAAAAGCACTCTAAAATAGTGAATAGAAAACAATCTTCTTTCAAAAATAGAGTAGGAATAACAAATGAAATCTAAGAGTTTGTGGACCAACTTTCTAACATATTCCTTGATTATTGAAATAGTTTGTCATACTTCTTTATAATTTTAATATTATTTTTATTTTTTCTTCAACAAGAACGATTTTGTAGCATTTTCAACACAATTGCTAACTAAACACACAGTTATCCTGGATCATTTCGCAAAGGCTATTTATTTGATTTCTTTAGCTGCTTTACATAAAACCCAGAGTTTTCAGGAGTTTCACTGAAAGAGACAGACCCCCCGAGTCTTGCTCAGCAAAACTGTGTAATGCTTTAGAAACAGACAATTAAATGTTGTATTCTTTGCTTTTACTGCCCAAACAGGGATTTACCAGAACTGACATTATTGTTTAAGGCATAATATCATATGGAATAGTATACTTCTTTGTCTTCAGCTAATTAAAATTTCCATTCTAATAAAATCTCACAGTTGGCCACTTTCCTGGTCTCTAAGAATCTCTGATGAGGAACACTGGCAGAACTGGGCGTTTCAGCAACTGCAGGAGATGTTTGTAGGAAGGCTCTGATGTCTTCCAAGTTGCCAGTTCTACAGACTGAAAGAAAACATCCATCTAGGTTTGTAAACTGCAAATAGATTTGCCAGTCTCTCTGCCATGATGCTTATCTTAGTAATTGCTAATTCTCAGTACTCTTCTATGATATTTAAAATAGATACACACTACCGAATTACTGCCAGTCCATCGTTAGATTGCCTGAAGAATTCTATTATAGTTCGCTACTTCTACAAAAGCAATGTGACTGAAGAAAACTATATAAAATTAGATAAAGCTTAGTTCATTTACCATCTTTTGTGTTTGTATTTACTTTCTATAGACTCCTCAACGCACAAGTCTGAATAACACATGAGACTGATATTTTAGAAATAAAGGTTTCTTTCAGCATTGCAAGATTTTTTCACAGTGTCTTTATCTCTAGGCTCCATTGTTATTAATTTTAAAAAGGGTTCTCAGTAAAATTATTAATTCAAATTTAAAAAATGATTTAGCACAGCCTATTAAAATTACCATGATTTATTGGTAGTTATTAGTTTCTATTGTATTGTATTAGTGTATTTATTAGAATATAATCTGGGCCAGGTGTGGTGGCTCATACCTTTAATCTCAGCACTATGGGAGGTTGAGGTGAGAGAATTGTCTGAGCCCAGGATTTCAAGACCAGTGTAATAGAGTGCCAGCTTGCATATACTAACAATTAAAAAATTAGCTGGCCACAGTGGTGTGCACCTTTAATCTGGGCTACATAGGAGGTTGAGGTAGGAGGATCTCTTGAGACTAGGAGGTCATGGTTGCAGTGAACATGATTACACCACTGCTCTAGAGCCTGTATGACAAAGTGGGAATCTGTTCTAAAGAAAACAAACAAACATAAATAATCTATGCAAATTATGATTTTGAAATTGATTTGTCTTTGAATTCTTTATATTATCTATTATTTTGTAATGCTTGGAAAATCTGAAAGAAAATACGTTTATTTGGTATTCGATTTAAAATTTTATAAATTAAACTTGTTAAATTGTTTTACATAAGCCTCTATAGTTTTCTTCAATTTAATTAAATAAAGAAGTGAAGATCTGATATTAATATATTAAGTTCACCACCTTTAATTTTATTCGGCTAATTCAAAAAAAATATTAATTTTTTGTGTTAGTTTTCTAATTCTTAACCTTTCTTGAATAGATGTTTTCCAACTATGGAACCTCAGTGTTCTTTCAACTCAATTATTTTCTACCTTAAAATAGTTAAAAATGTTTGGAAGCAAAATTTCAATATTTTCCATAGGTTTCTATTATATCTTACTTCATTTATACCTGGTTTTCACTTTGGTTATTTGTATTTTGTGTTTTCTTGTCATAATACTTTTTTAAAATTGTTCACACAAAAAAACTTGTGTGTTTTGTCATTTTGGCCTCCTAAAGTGCTGGATTACAGGTATGAGCCAGCATACCTGGCCCAGAATTAGCCTGTGCTTTTTATTTTATTTTAATATTTTATTACATTCAATAATCTATTTTAAATTTTCATTTATATCATATCTTTATATTGATAGATTTAGGTGGTACAAGTACAGTTTTGTTCCACGGATAAATTGTGTTTTAATGAAACCTGGACTTCTTGTGCACACATCACCAAAATGGTGAACATTGTATCTACTAGGTAATTTTTCAACCCTCACATTCCTGCTAGCTAGCCTCTCCAGTTTCAGAATCCCAAGACTATGTTATTTCATACTATATGACTGTGGATTCATTATTTAGCTCCTACTTATATGTAAGAACATGTAGTATTTGATTTTCTGTTTCTCAGTTATTTTAATTAGGATAATGGCTTCCAGCTATATCAGTATTGCTACAAAGGACATGATGTCATTTTGATAGGACTGAGTGTCATTTTATATAACTGCATGGTATTCTATAGCATGTATATGTTTTTGTCTGTGTGTATATGTGTGTGTGTATATATATAGAGAGAGACACATATGTATGTGGGCATATTATATGTGTATGTGTGTATATATATATATTCATATATATGTATAGATATACATATATATATAGATACACATATATATATTTCATGTGTGGATGTATTATATGTGTGTCTGGGTATATATATATATATATATTCCACATATATATTCCATATATATAGTCTGTGTATGTGTGTATATATATGGAATATATATTTATGTGTATATATATACATGCAAATATACATATATTCACATGTATATATGGAATATATACGTGTATATATGTATACATATATATACATTCCATATATATGTATATATGTGTATATATACATGTATATATATGTATGTATTTATGTAAATGTATATATGTATGTATGTAAGTACATACATATATATGTATGTATATATATGTGTATGTATATACAGATATATCACATTTTTTTATCTAATTATCTGTTGATAGACACATAGGTTGATTCCATGTCTTTCCTATCTTGTGCTGCAGTAAACATATGAATACCAATTTTTTTATATATATGATTTTTTTCCTTTCGGTAGCTATTCCTTGAAAAATCTGTACTGTTTTTCATAGAAGTAGTAGTAATTTCAATTCCCACCAGCAGTGTATAAGTGTTCCCTTTTCTCTGTAGCCTTGCCAATATCTGCTGTTTTAACTATATATATATTTTTTGAGACAGTCATTCTGATGCCCAGTGCAGTGCAGTGGCTCGATCTTGGCTCACTGCAACCTCTGCATCTCGGTTTCAAGCAATTTTTGTGCCTCAGATGTGTGACCACACCTGGTTAATTTTTGTATTTTCAGTAGACATTGGTTTCACCATGTTGGCCAGGCTGGTCTTGATCTCCTGGCCTAAAGTGTTCCACTGGTCTCCTTCTCCCGAAGTGCTGGGATGACAAGTATTAGTCACTGTGCCTGGTCCTAACTTTTTCAGTATTAGTCATTCTGATCATTGTAAGATATCTCATTGTGTTTTTAATTTGCATATCTGTGATTATTATTGAAGAGAATTTTTCCATATATTGGTTGGCTGCTGTACGATTCTTTAGAAAATGTCAAATTTACAAGAAAAAAACAACCCCATCAAAAAGTGGGCAAAGGGTATGAAGAGACATTTTTTCAAAAGGAGACATTTATGCAGCCAACAAACTTAGGAAGAAAAGTTCATCATCACTGGTCATTAGAGAAATGCAAATCAAAAACACATTGAGATACCACCTCACGCCAGTTAGAATGGTGATCATGAAAAAATTAGAAGACAACAGATGCTGGAGAGGATGTGGAGGAAAAGGAATGCTTTTACACGTTGGTGGGAGTATAAATTAATTCAACCACTGTGGAGGACAGTGTGGCAATTACTCAAGGATCTAGAAATAGAAATACCATTTGACCCAGCAATCCCATTACTGGGTATATACCCAAAGGATTATAAATCATTATATTATAAAGAGACATGCACATCTATGTTTATTGTGGCAAGTTTACAATAGCAAAGACTTGCAACCAACCCAAATGCCCATCAATAGTAGACTGGATAAATAAAATGTGGCACATATATACCACGGAATACTATGCAGCCATAAAACAAGATGAGTTCATGTCCTTTGCAGGGACATGGATGAAACTGGAAACCATCATTCTCAGCAAACTGACCCAAGAACAGAAAACCAAACACTGCATGTTCTCACTTATAAGTGGGTGTCGAACAATGAGAACATGTGGACACAGGGAGGGAAACATCACACCCTGAGGCCTGCAGAGTAGGGCACTAGGAGAGGAATAGCAGGGAGTGAAGGGAATTGGGAGGGATAGAATAAGAAGAAATATCTAATGCAGATGGCAGGGTCTTGGTTGCAGCAAACCACCACCATGGCATGTGTATACCTATGTAACAAACTTGCATGATCTGCACATACACCCCAGAACTTAAAGTCTAATTAAGAAAAAGAAAATAAATAAATAAAACACATACAATTATGTACAGTAAAAAAAAAGAGAAAATGTCTGTTACTATCCTTTGCCTATTTTTTAATAGGGTTGTCTTTGTTTTTTCTTATTTAGTTGTTTGAATTCCTTGTGAATTTTTGATCTTGTTTTTTGTGACATGCATAGTTGGCATATATTTTCTCCCATCTGTAGCTTGTATGTTTACTCTGTTGGTTATTTCTTTGCTGTGCAGAAGATTTTTAGTTTAGGTAAGTCTCCTTTGTCTTTTTGTTTCTGTTGCATTTGTTTTTGAAGCCTTTGTTATAATTTTTTGCCTAGGCCAATGCCCAGAAGAGATTTTTCCAGGCTTTCTTATAGAATTCTTATAATTTCATGTCTTAAATTTAGGCATTTAATAAATCATAGTTAATTTTTGTATATGGTGAGAGGAACGGGTCCACTTCATTTTTCTGCTTATGGCTATCCAGTTTTTCCACCACCATGTAGTATAAAGGATGCTCTTTTCTCAGTCTATATTTTTGTCAACTTTGTCAGAGATCATTTGATCATACATATGTAGCTCTATTTTTGGTTTTCCTGGATTATGTTTTATTGATCTATGTGTCTACTTTTGTACCAGTGACATACAGTTTGGTTACTATATGCTGGTAGTATAAAGTAAAGTCAGGTATTGCGATGTTTGCAACTTTATCTTCTCACTTAGGATTTCTTTGGTTATTTTGGGCTCTCTTTTGATTCCAATGAATTTAATAGACTTTTCTAATTTTGTGAAAAAATATCATTGGTAATTTGATAGAAAATGTGTTGAGTCTGTAGATTGCTTTGAAAAATATGGTCACTTTTAATGATATTTATTCTAATTCATGAGCATGGAATGTTTTTCCTTTTGTTTGTGCCACCTGCAGTTTCTTTCAACAGTTTTTATAGTTTGCCTCATAGAGATATTTCTTGAAGAGAGATCCAAGATGGCCGACCACTAGCAGCTCAGGCTTGTACCTCCCAGTGAAAGCACAGAGAACAAGAGGACGCCACACTTTCAGATGAATTCTTGTTGCTCAAGGACCAGGAGATTCCCAGCAGAGGAGCCCCACGGGTCGCCAGCGTGACTCTTGCAGCCGATGCTGCGGTTTTGCCAGTTCCCCGGTGCAGCGGTTCTTGGTGCAGGGTAAACAAGACTGGTTCTTCTTTTGGCTGACATTTGTTGCTGATTGAAGAAGGGATTCAGGAGGGAAGCCAGACGGGAGACTCCTGGACAGAAAAGCACCAAGAATCTTGATGCCACTGTTTTAGCCAGCGCAGTGGGTTGCTCACATTTTGGCACTGGAAATTAACAAGTTGGACGTCCACTAAGAGACCTAATTTGAAAGTTGGTAACTACAAAGACGACAGGTGGATAAATTTAGAATAATGGGAAGAAACCAGGGTAAAAAGGCTGAGAATACTCAAAATCAGAATGCCTCTCCCTCTACAGAGAATCACAGTTCCTCATTAACAGGGGAATAAGGCCTGATGGAGAATGAGTGCATTCCATTAACAGAATCAGGCTTCAGAAGATGGATAATAAGAAACTTCTGTGAGTTAAAAGAACATGTTCTAGCCAAATGTAAAGAAATTAAGAACTTTGAAAAAAGATTTGATGAAATCCTAATGAGAATAGAGAATTTAGAGAGGAATATAAGTGAATTAATGGAACTGAAGAATACTATATGATAACTCCAAGAAGTATGCACAGGTTTTAACACTTGAATTGATCAAGCAGAAAAAAGGATATCAGAGGTCGAAGACCAACTTAATGAAATGAAATGAGAAGACAGGATTAGAGAAGAAAAAGTAAAAAGGAATGAGCAAAGTCTCTAAGAAATATGGGACTATGTGAAAAGACCTAATCTATATTTGATAGGTGTACCTGAATGTCATGAAGAGAATGAATCCAAGCTGGAAAATATTCTTCAGGATATCATTCAGGAAAACTTTTCTAACCTAGTGAGGTGGGACAATACTCATCTCCAGGTAATACAGAGAACACTACAAAGATATTCCTCAAGTAGAGCAACCCCAAGACACATAATTGTTAGATTCACCAGGGTTGTAATAAAGGAGAAAATTCTAAGGGCAGCCAGAGAGAAAGGTCAGGTTACCCATAAAGGGAAGCCTATCAGACTCACAGCAGATCTCTCAGCTGAAACCCTACAAGCTAGAAGAGAGTGGGGGTTAATATTCAATATCCTCAAAGAAAAGAATTTTCAACCCAGAATCTCATATCCAGCCAAACTAAGCTTTATAAATGAAGGAAAAATAAAATTTTTCATGAACAAGCAAGCACTCAGATATTTCATCACCACCAGGCCAGCTTTACAAGAGCTTCTGAAAGAAGCACTACACACAGAAAGGAACAACCATTACCAGTCATCCCAAAAACTTACCAAAAGATAAAGAGTATCTCCATAATGAAGTATTTATATCAACTAATGGGCAAAATAGCCAGCCAGCATTAAATGACAATATTAAACTCACGAATATCAATATTAATCCTAAATTTAAATGGATTAAATGCCCAAATCAAAGATACAGATATGCAAACTGAATAAAAAGTCAAAACACATCGACACTCTGTATCCAGATCCATCTCATAAGCAAGGACACACAAAGACTCAAAACAAAAGTTTGGAGGAAGACTCACCAATCAAATGGAGCAGAAAGAAAAACAAAACAAACAAGTAAACAAACAAAAAACAGGAGTTGTAACAAAATAGACTACAATAGTAACCAAGACTAAAAGAAACAAAGAAGGACATTACATAATGATAAAAGGATCAATGCAACAATAGGAGTCAACGTTCATAAATATATACGTACCCAATATAGGGGCAACCAGATATATAAGACAAGTTTTCAATGACTTATAAAGAGACTCAGACTCCCACACTAATAGCGGGAGACTTTGACACCACGTTGTTAATATTCAACGGATCAATGAGATAGAAAATTAACAGAGTCATTTATGATTTGAACTCAGACCTCAAACAAGTAAACTCAGTGAATATAGAATTCTTCACCCCAGGTCCACAGAACATACTTTTTTTTTTTTTAGTATCACATTACACTTATTTTGAAAGTGACCACATAAATGGAAGCAAATTACTTTTCAGCACTTGCACAGCATTTCACAGATTTAAATGAAATATTGGTTGGCTGATTGTTTGTTATTTTCTTTCCTTATTCCTTCCTGTCTCCACTGTTAAGCACAATCATCAACATAAAAGAGGTTTTCAATACCTACTTCTAGATTGCATTCCAGCCTGGGCAACAGAGCAAGACTCCTGTTCTCTCTCCCCCTTTTCTCTTTCTTTAAAAAAAAAAAAGAGAGAGACCAAAGCAGGCAGATCACTTGAACCCAGGAGTTTGAAACCAGCCTGAGAAACATGGCAAAACCCTATAAAAAAATGAAAGGAGTGGTGGCTATTGTATTAATATAACTATAGTTTTAATCCTCTCCCCATTTTTTCTTTCACAGTAAAAAAAAAAAAAAAAAAAAAAAACCTAGATGACGGGTTGATGGGTGCAGTAAACCACCATGGCACACGTATACCTATGTAGCAAACTTGCATGTTCTGCACAAGTATCCCAAAACTTAAAGGAAAATGAAAATGAAAATAAAAATAAAAAAACTCATCCAATGAAATAATTAGCACAAGAAGGGTTCTAGCTCCACCTTCTGACCCCCCAAAAATTTGGAACTACCATAGCCCAGACATCTTCCTCTTAAAGTGTCATAGCACATCGTGGCACACAAAATTTCCTGATATGTTATGCCATAAAGAAACCAACTTTATCTAATCCAATGTTTTCTCACTTATTTGGCAATACACGATTAGCTCCTGTAGACTCTGTAACCTTCAGGAAGCATTCAGTTGCCCAACATCACCACCAGTCTAGGAAGACTGTTAAAAGATGAAAAAGGAAGGGGTCCAAAGTCCCATGGAGTCCATCAATGCATTTATTGACCAAATAGGGCAGGCAGAAATACAAAAATTCAGAAGTGTCTTTACTACCCAAGGAAGAACTCCAGCTGTAGAATTTTTCAAAAGGTTGTATTAAAAAAAAAAAAGAGAAAGAGATATTTCATCTCCTTTGTTAAATGTATTTCTAGGTATTTTACGTTTTGAAGCTATGACATTTAGGTTTTGACATCTTTTTATGATTTCTAATATATGGCTTTTTTTTTTTTTTTTTTTTTTTTTTGCTAAACCTATATCTAGTGTTTTAAAAATTATGTATTTGGCTCTTTCCTATTAATGTTCACATCCAAGTTTTAAAACATTTTTTAAAATGTTTCTCAATTTTAGAATTAACATTGTAGTAGTAACTTTTGTATTGTACTACATACAGTTCTATAAACATGATAATTAACAAAACTTTTACTTCATCTTCTCATCTGTTAAACCAAATTCTTCATCTTTTTAATGGCATTATGTATTCCTTGTTTTTACATTATTATTTTATACCTTCCTTTCCAAAAAGGTTGTTGATATTTATTTACAGTATTATAGTAAAATATATGAATATGATTTAAAAATTTCTAAAGTTTTCTTTACTATGAACTGGCTTCAGTATTAACTTCCAGTCTTCTTATTCCATGTCTTTCTAATGGTATATTGTATTTCATTTAAAGTTTGAGTAAATCTTGAAGAAATTTTGTAAGAAAACATACACATAATTCTGGAGTTTCCAACTTGCTGAGATTCACTCAGGTGGATGGCAAAATATTAGAAAAATATTAGGGAAGGTTATAGATTAGTTTTAAACATTTCAGCCTTTCAAAAGGTTTGAGATTACAATCTATAAATTTTTCCAATGTGTTGCTAATATTTTGTCAGCCACCCCACCAACTATTAAAAGTTTTGGTGTTATTTCATATCTAAAATTTGTTTTGAATCATTTAGACCTTATATTGCCATAAATTCATGTTACTATAATTTAGACTTTACATTGGCATAAACTATCAACTTGAGTTGATAAATCTTAATGATAGCCTAATGTTAAATTGGGGACTTGCTTGATTTTAGTTGCAAGTCAAAAGAAACGTTGACATAATTAATACAGAAATTATAAGAAGTTTAAATTATGAATGATTAAATAAAAATGAATTCAATTATGCTAAAATTATTTGTATGTAGTGATAATGTTAGGAAGGGGACAAATATATTTTGAAAATTAAAGTATGGCCACTTTAATTTCTCTGAAGAGACATCCAACCATTACAATAATAGTGGGAGACTTTCACACACCACTGTCAATATTAGACAGATCAACTAGGCAGCAACTTAACAAGGATATCTAGGAGTTGAACTCAGATCTGGACCAAGCTGTTCTAATAGACATCTACAGAACTCTCCACCCTAAATCCACAGAATATACATTCTTCTCAGCACCACATCACGCTTACTCTTAAGTTGACTACATAATTGGAAGTAAATCACTCCTCAGAAAATGCAAAAGAATGGAAATCATAACAGTCTCCCAGACCACAGTGAAATCAAATTAGAACTCGGGATTGAGAAACTCACACAAAACCGCACAACTGCATGGAAACTGAATAACCTGCTCCTGAATGACTACTGGATAAATAATGAAATTAAGGCACAAACAAATATGTTTTTCGAAACCAATGGGAACAAAGACACAACATACCAGAATTTCTGGGACACATTTAAAGCAGTGTCTAGAGGCAAATGTATAGTACTAAATCCCCACATGAGAAGTGAGGAAAGATCTAAAATAGACACCCTATCATCAAAATTGAAAGAGCTAGAGGAGCAAGATCAAACAAATTCAAAAGGTAGCAGAAGACAAGAAATAACTAAGATCAGAGCAGAATAAAAGGAGATAGAGACACCAAAAAAACCCTTCAAGAAATCAATAAATCCAGGAGCCAGTTTTTTGAAAAGATCAACAAAATAGATACACTGCTAGCCACACTAATAAAAAAGAAGACAGAGAATAGAATGCATGCAATAAAACATGTTAAATGGGATATCACCACCGATTCCACAGAAATACAAACTACTACAAAGATTACTACAAAGAACTTTATGCACATAAGCCAGTATATCTAGAATAAATAGATGAATTTCTGGACATTTACACCCTCCCAAGACTAAATCAGGAAGAAGTTGAACCCCTGAATAGACCAAAAACAAGGGCTGAATTTGAGGCAGCAATTAATAACCTACCAACCAAAAAAAGTCCAGGTCCAGATGGGTTCACAGCTGAATTCTACCAGATGTACAAAGAGGAACTGCTACCACTCCTTCTGAAACTTTTCCAAAAACTACAAAAAGAGGGAATCCTCCCTAACTCATTTTATGAGACCAACATTATCCTGATACCAAAACCTGGCAAAGACACAACTAAAAAAGAAAACTTCAAGCCATTATCCATGATGTACTTCGACACAAATATTTTCGATAAAATACTAGGAAACTCATTGCAACAGCACATCAAAAAGCTTAGGCTTCATCCCGGGGAGGCAAGGCTGGTTCAACCTATGCAAATCTATTAACATAATCCATCACACAAACAGAACCAAAGACAAAAACCACATGATTATCTCAATGGATGCAGAGAAAGCCTTCAACAAAATTCAACAACCCTTTATGTTAAAAACTCTCAATAAAGTAGGTATCAATGGAATATATCTCAAAATAATAAAAGCTATTTAAGACAAACCCACAGCCAGTATCATACTGAATGAGCAAAAACTGGAAGCATTCCCTTGAAAACTGGTACTCAACAAGAGTGCCCTCTCATCATTCCTTTTCAACATAGTATTGGAAGTTCTAGCCAGAGCAATCAAGCAAGAAAAGAAATAAAGGATACTCAATTAGAAAAAGAGGAAGTCAAATTGTCTCTAGTTACAGGCTACATGATTGTATATTTAGAAGACCCCATCGTCTCAGCCCAAAATCCCCTTAAACTCACAGACAACTTCAGCAATGTCTCAGGATACAAAATCAGTGTGCAAAAATTGCAAGTATTCCTATGCACCAATAATGGACTTAAAGAGAGCCAAATCATGAGTGAACTTTCATTCACAACTACTACAAGGAGAATAAAATACCTAGGAATACAACTAACAAAGGATGTGAAGGACCTTTTCAAGGAGAACTACAAACCACTGCTCAAGAAAATAAGAGATGACACAAACAGATGGAAAAGCATTCCATGCTCATGGTTAGGAAGAATCAATATTGTTAAAATGGCCATACTACCCAAAGTAATTTATAGATTTAATGCTATTCCCATCAAGCTCCCATTGACCTTCTTCACAGAACTGGAAAAAAACACCCTAAACTTCATATGAAACCAAAAAAGAGCCCACATAGCCAAGACAACCCTAAGCAAAAAGAATAAAGCTGGAGGCATCACGCTACCTGACTTCAAACTATGCTACAAGGCTACAGTAATAAAAACAGCATGGTACTGGTACCAAAACAGAGATATAGACCAATGGGACAGAACAGAGGCCTTGGAAGTAATGCCACACATCTACAACCATCTGATCTTTGACAAACCTGACAAAAACAGGCAATGGCAAAAGGATTCCCTATTTAATAAATGGTGCTGGGAAAACTGGCTAGCCATATGCAGAAAGCTGAAACTAAATCCCTTCCTTACATCTTACACAAAAATTAACTACAGATGGATTAAAGATATAAATGTAAGCCCTAACACCATAAAAACCCTAGGAGAAAATCTAGGCAATACCATTCAGGGCATAGGCATGGGCAAGGACTTCATGACTAAAACACAAAAAGCAATGGAAACTAAAGTTAAAACAGACAAATGGGATCTCATTAAACTTAAGAGTTTCTGCACAGCAAAAGAGACAATCATTAGAGTGAACCAGCAACCAACAGCATACAAAGAAATTTTTGCAAGCTACCTATCTGACAAAGGGCTGATATCCAGAATCTACAAAGAACTTAAACAGATTTACAAGAAAAAAACAACCCCAACAAAAAGTGGGCAAAGGATATGAAGAGGCCCTTTTCAAAGAAGTCATTAATGGGCCAACAAACAGGAAAAAATGCTCGTCATCACTGGTTGTTGGAGAAATGCAAATCAAAACCACATTGAGATACCATCTCATTCCAGTTAGAATGGCAATTATTAAAAAAATCTGGCTACAACAGAGGCTGGAGAGGATGTGGAGACATAGGAATGTTTTTATACTGTTGGTGGGGTGTAAATTAATGCAACCATTGTGGAAGACAGTATGGTGATTCCTCAAAGATCTCAAAATAGAAATACCATTTGACCCAGCAATCCCATTACTGGGTATATACCTAAAGGATTAGACATCGTTCTTATTATAAAAACACATGCACACATATGTTCATTGTGGCACTGTTTACAATAGCAAAGACTTGGAACCAACTCAAATGCCCATCAGTGATAGAATGGATAAAGAAAATGGGGCACATATATACTGTGGAATATCATGTAGCCATGAAAAAGGATGATTTCATGTCCTTTGCAGGGACATGGATGAATCTGGAACCCATCATTGTCAGCAAAGTGCCCCAAGAACAGAAAACCAAACACTGCATGTTCTCACTTACAAGTGAGTGTTGAATAATGAGAACATATGGACACAGAGAGGGGACTATCACACACTGGGGTCTGTTGTGGGGTGGAGGGTCTAGGGGAGTGATAGCAGGGAGTGGGGAGGTTGGGAAGGGATAAAATTAGGAGAAATACCTAATGTAGGTGATGGGGGGATGATGCAGGAAACCACCATGGCATGTTTATACCTATGTAACAAACCTGCAGATTTGCACATGTACCTCAGAACTTAAAGTATAATAATGAAAAAAAAGAATATTATATGACTTACTTTAAAAATATACAGACATTTTGGTATTGATATACTAAAAATGTCTAATTCTTCGGTGCATACTAAAAGTTTGAAGTATTTATGTTTTCATTATCTAAGAACTGAAACTACCTTCCTAACTCACAAATGATTTTTTTTCCTCTGATCCGGTTTTGCAAGGCAAAAACATCCAAAGAAGCAGAAAATGTTTAATGTTTCCTTTTCTTTTAAAAAGCAGTAAGAATTTAACTGGACTAAATATTCCTAGAATGTACATTAAAAAAAAAAAAAAGATAGAAAGAGAGAGAAGAAAAGACTTGTACTTTGGTCACAGCCCTGCTGACCAAAACAGAATCTGGTCTAGACAGGATAAAGTGAAGAAACTTCCCCCAAACAGCAGATGGTGACCAAAGTGATCCCTAGCTGCCCTCATTGCTCATTAGTATAAGACACTGCTGGTGCCATGACAGTTTACAAATACTATGGTAATGACCCAGAAGTTACACCTCTTTCTTAGAAAGTTCTAAAAATCCCAACCCTCAATTTGCATTAACCTGCTCCTTATTTTGCATGTAATTAAAAGCAGGTATAAGTGACTATATTATGTTGTAGACATAAATTTTTTTGTTGTCAGTCCACATATTCTATTCGGCTCATATGTGGTAATATGTTATAATAATACGTTGTAGTTAGCCTGTGTCTTGTAATATGTGTAATAACATGTTGTAGTCAGCCCATGGGTTGTAGACTCTGGGTGCCCTGCCTAAGAGTTAGCTTTCCTAGGCAAGGAGTAGTACTGTTCAATAAAAGACTGCTCCATACACCACCAGCTCACCCTTGAATTAGCTGTTACCGGAAAGGGCCAAAATCAAAATCATCAGTTGTTGTCTAGCTTGGAAGAAATAATTCATCCAAGAGAGGCATAGCAAAGGTTAAATAGCACAGTTTATTGAAGGAAGATAAAATACATTTCTAGAGAGGAGTGACAAACAGCTCTTGGCTGGTTTGGCTAGAAAACATCTGTGGGCTGGTCCAGTTGGAAAAATAGTAGTAGCAGTGTTCATTTAAATAGACAGGAGATTCTGAAATCTGAGGCAGAGTGGGCTGCTCCAAAGAATGAGGCAGCAGCAGCTACTGCTGGGGACTCTGGGAGAAGGGGGTGTTACTTCAAAGCATGTTTTGGGAGATCTTTTGGGTACTCAGGCTCTGTGGTTGAACATGCTAGTACACAGATCGCATGTCTTATTAGCATCTAAAATCTTTACCAAAGGGTGAGTTTTTTGAGAGTTGCACATGCTTGTTGGTGGGGAAAATCCCTACCAGTTATCTCTGGTTAAGGCCTAATATGTCTTTTTCAGGAGCAGAGAAGCCTAACCACAAGACCAAATGTGGCCAATGCAGCCATTTTCCTTTTTGGAGATTTTTATTGGGTCAGTGCTGAATATCAGTGGGCTAGCATCTCCTGGACTTCTTTTCACAGGGAGCTCCATTGCCTGCTTATTTCTGGCTCTCTGCCTA
Source organism: Saguinus oedipus (assembly GCA_031835075.1). NCBI lineage: Eukaryota > Metazoa > Chordata > Mammalia > Primates > Cebidae > Saguinus > Saguinus oedipus. The sequence goes on along the minus strand of CM063176.1, from coordinate 84,495,379 downwards.
CTCTAACAAAGCCCAGAACCTTCCCAGCTAATGCTGAATTTGGGGGCTCACCTCTCCTTCATCATAATCTCCATAGTTTCCCTGGTGAAGCTAAATAGATATAGAAGGGAAGGCAAAGAAAAGAACTGAAATAAAGCCAACTTCAGTCAGCTGTAAAATTATTAATAAAGAGGGGTTAATTGTAGCTGCTCTATAGTAAAAAGAAGATAGACTATATGTAGAAGAATATATTTCAACACAAGCATACACATACACACAAATGAGAGAGAAAGAGAGAGAGATAGAGACAGAAACACTGTTCCTTATTTCAACAATAATTTGAACCTTTAGTAATTTCATCATGTTGAAATTCAATTGTATGATTAAAAGCCCTCATTTATTAATGCCAGGTGATCCTTCATTTAAATGCAGAAGATAGAGGGGAATATTCTGAAAAAATTTCTTCCTTTCTTTCCCCTACTAATTTGACTCAAATATTTTGCATGGCAAAGGTTCCCAAAGCCATTATGGCAATTCCAAATTATCTTTAGATTTTATATGAAGGAAGCAGGTGGTTGGTCTGGAACGTTGTGAACTCACAACATCCCATGAAAGCTATATCAGTTTGTAAGGGCAATATCTGTGCAACTTCTTATCTCTAGAACCTGGTCAAGAACTATTGGTCATCAACTGGAGGATTAACAAATGATATGTAGATGAAAAACATTTTAAAGCAGTTTTCAGGAAAACCAGGAAGCTACTAGGGGAAGACATATGGTTTTCAAAAGATGACCCCAAAAAATGTTTGTTCTAAAGCTGCTGCTCTTAAAAATTATCCAAACCCAATCTTTGAGACCAGACCTAATAAGGATGGACTTATTAGGGTATATGGTCTCCCTATAGACAGTCAATATCCCACACACAAAATTACAAGGATGACCAAAAACCAATAATATTGTTAGTAACAAGACAGATTTTGTTTAAGGATATGAACTTTCAAATCAGAACACTAATGTTTTCTAAAAGGGTTAGTCATTTCTTGGAACAAAATAGATATGCAAATGAAAACTTCCATGTAAAGAAATCAGAGTATAAATCCTTTCCAGGACATATCCAGTGTTGTGGTCAGAAAGACTCATGAACAGGAGGCTTAAGGAGACTCAGAGGAGCACACAGTTCCACTTAAAGGGTTTTAATCAATAAGTCTTATTAATTAGATCTCAGTAGGACATCCAGGATGTTACAAATAAGCCTATGAAAAAATTAGCAGGAAAATGTGTTGATCAAGCAAGACTAATCGTATTAGATTCACTACAACATGAGGACTAATAATTTCACAATCTTAGCTGTGTCTTAGAAACATGAAGATAGGAGAGTATATTTATAGGGTTTTACGGCATGGGCTGGGTAATTTTTAAGTGAGCATTGCAAGAAAGGTACAGCAAGAATTTATGGCAAAATAGCTTTGGACTGGTGGACATAATTAAGTGTTGAAAGAATTTATGATAAGGAGGCTGTTAGTCTTGGTTAGTATTTTGTTTGGTTTACAGTCTTATAGGAGTAAATAATTATCTGGAGAGAGTGGTCAGGTTAATTTTACTTGTTATTTGTTTTAATAGAGACAGGAAAGTGTGTCCAGTTCCAATGTCATTTAGCATGAAGACAAGCAAGAGTTTTTGGTGTTGTCTAACACAGAAATTGGAAATTATGTTGTTTTAGGATTCACGTGTCTTTTTGTTTAACTTTATTTTTTTTATATTTCTTTCAGTGTGGTTATCTCCAAAGTTCATTTTAATCTCCTCCATAGTCGCAGGACTTTTAACTGGTGTAGGACTTTTAGCTGGTATGGGATTTTTCAGTACCAAAGATTACATTTCTTTTCATCTTTAAAAGTCAGGTGTAAACATGGGCAGTAGAATTATTGAAATAAAAGACCACCCACATAAGAATAAACGGAGTCTATTTATTTAGAGTTTGCTATAGCAAAGTAGTCAGTAAACATTAACTGTGTTTGGCAGAGACACAAAGACAGGGAGGAGAGTGGGAAAGCTCTATCAGGAATTCAAAGTGAGTGCCTCAAATATACTCTAAATGGAGGTTTTTGCTGTGAGGAAGCTGGACTAACTAGAAGTGTGGACTCATGTCACTGTACTGGAGAATATATTTGACTCTGATTCATTCTTTTGTGAGAGAGGGGCAACCATTGACCAAGTACTGATAATTTTTGGGTGATTTGTCTAGAAGCTGTGGCTTAGCTTCCTGGGCTGGATGCTTCAGAGACTAATGGTAAGAATTCTGTTGCCATATATGACAACATTTCTGGCCATCGTTTCTTGTGTATTCAGTCTTTCAGAATGAAGCAGATGTATCTTGTAGCAACTTCTGAAAACCTTCTTTAAGAGAGGGCCAAAACATAGATACTTCTCTCTTCTTCCTTATTCTTTTCTAGGTTTGGTTGCTTGTGGCAGGATATATCTTGTCATGAAGCTTGTAGGATGATGGAGCATAGGTTGAAAGTTGTTTGGGTTTCCAAGAAACTTAGTGATAAAGTTAGCACAAGACTACATGACAGCTTGTGGCCAGGTGCAGTGAATCATTCCTATAATCCCAGCACTTTGGGAGGCCTAGGCCAGTGGATCACTTGAGGTCAGGAGATTGAGACCAGCTGGCCAATATGGTGAAAACCCTTCTCTATCAAAAATATAAAAGATAAGCCGGGCGTGGTGGCATGTGCCTGTAATTTCAGCTACTCAGGAAGCATGAGGATCACTTGCATCTGGGAGGTGAAGGTTGCAGTGAGAAAAGATCACACCACTGTACTCTAGCCTGGGCAACCGAGTGAGACCCTGTCTCAAAAACAAAACAGAAACCAAAGTGTACATGACTGCTTGTACCAAGACTTTCGTTGTTTAAGTAATACATTTTTATTTTGATTACATCACTATTGTTTTTGTAAAGTCTGAGTTTGGAGCCAGACTTTAAAAACCTTAAAAATAAAATTATTTTTCTTAGAAATATGACAAGGGCTGTAAACAGGGCCAATGTTTACTGAAACCTACAAAACTCTAAGCAAATGTGACAAATGGATGTCCTCCCCCAAAGACAAAACAGAATCGTGTTTCTTGTTTATTTTTCATCCTATATTTTAAAAATAAAAACCGATGTTAAAGTTATTAATCATTACATTAATTATGAACACATTTCAGAACATAAAACTAGCATAAAGCCTCTGGATCAGGATTTTGATTGTGGACAGATGTATCTACTGATGAAACATTCCTGTAGACACTGACATGCAGAAGGCACATTGGGAAACCCACAAGAGAAAATAACATAAAGGCTGTCAAGCTTTTAATTTGTTCATGGTATAAGGCTAACCTTTTTCTCCTATTTAAGAATATCCAGCGAAATTCTTATGTATGAATAATATTCACCCACAGAAAAAAATAAAAACAAATCAATTTCTCTCTAGCATCTAATTCATGTTTGAATCACTTTGCAAAACATCTAAAATTGCTGTTTGATATTCCTATGGTATAGTCTTAAATTGAAGCAACTGAAAAAAAAAAAACGATTCTTAATGTTTAAATATGCACTTTGAAGCTATTCAGGGAAAATTTAGTCTAGCATTTGCTAGATGATATTCTAAGTTTCTGAATAGCTGAGCCATTTATATTATTTATATTATTCTTGTGGGCCCTTAAATAGTTATATCAGAAATGCATGGATATCTAGTGTCAGGTTCTAAGGAAATGAAATGCAGAAACCCCTAAATTAGGAGCATAGTGAAAAGCATACAGAAAGGCTTCTGGCTCTTTTTATACTTCTAAAAAGCCAACTTCAAGTAACAAAGCCTCTGAGTTAATTTATCATAAGCATTTATTTTTTCTCTTCAGAGAGTAGCTATTGAACTCAGCAGACTTATCTTCAAGTTTGGAACTGTAATTGTCCACAGCTATGATTAGAAGGGTGAATTGCTTGCCTAAATACATATCACATATAAATTGATAAATAAATGAAAATCTTTTGCTTTGTGATGCGAATGATTATAACTATAAACCAGATGAAATATATAATGCTAGGTAGGTAATTACTCACTTTAAAGTTTTCTACAAAAAAAAATTGAAGTGTGTAATAAGTAGAAGATGAGCTTAATTGTTCAGAGAGAAGCAGAGTAGAAAAGATACATTATAGATTAGAAGTATAGTATTTCTAAATCTGTCCATGATGATGCTAATCTGAATATTGATACAAAGCTGATTTTAAATGAATAAAATCTTTTGTATAAATGGTAAGATTAATTACAGAGGATTTAGAAAATAGACCTTTTAAATTGAAACACATGAGAAAAATGTTAAGAATAAGGCCAATAAACAATATTTAAAATTAAAATGAAATGCCTATTACTTATTTAATAATTTTTGTGATTTAACTTTATTTCCGAATAGCTGGTAAGAAACAATAAATGACTATTGGCATTTTAAATTTTAGGTCAGCTCCAAGGAAAAGATTTGCCTGGAGGCCGTATGAGACACTATAGTACTGTATAACAAGGAGCGTAATAAGCACCATTATGAGTTATAAATGACTGTAGGAGTTATTATCACATAACAAACATTAAGCTTCTCTGTAATTATTAATGTCATTGGAAAGTTGGCTTAATTTCCAAATATAACTCAATGACGTTACAGTACCACAAAGAGTGATCTGATATATTTTTAAGTAGAATTATTTTCATTTTAACAAATAAAAACACATTTGTTGGATAGCATAAATATACTTATTTCTCAAAGATTTTTTATTATTTTCAAATAGATTGTAAGTCTTAAATAATTTATTTTTTATGACACAATAGAGCTGTTTATTTGCCAATGAGCCATAAGTAAATTAGGCTAGAAGTTCACCAAAGATTTTCATCTGTAAATGTTAAAAAGTACTATTAATATTTTTGGGGTTAAAAATACTACATATCAAGGTATGCAGGTTGTATGTGACTATTTCCAGATCTTCATCTACTAATTATTTTATATAAAATTTATTTATTAGAATATTTTTAGTACAGCAAAATGAAGTGGAAAGTACCAGAGTTCCCATGTACTTCCTGAATAACACATGTACACCACCCCCCATTAACATGGTGGTACATTTAGGAGAGTACATGTGGTAGTACATGCAGTAGAGTGGTACATTTTTTACAATCCATAAACCAACATCATCATCCAAAGTCCCTAATTTACAATAAAGTTCACATTTTATGGATTTTGACAAATATATAATTACATATATCCACCATTACAATATAATGTAGAATAGTTTCTCTGCCCCAAATCCCCCTGTGTTCTATATATTCACCTCCACCCCAAACCCAAAGAAAATAGTTATGCTTTTATCACTCCATAATTTTCACCTTTCTAGAATATCATGAAGTGGAACTCATACAGTGCACAGCCTTTTCATATTTGCTTATTTTACTTAGTAACATTCATTTAAGTTTCCTCTGTGTATTTTCATGCCTTGAGAGCTAATTTCTTTTTAGCACTAAATCATATTCCATTGTCTGGATTTACCACAGTGTATCCATTCACTTATTAAAAGACATTGTGGTTGTTTTCAAGTTTTGGAAATTATGACTAAAATTTCTGTAAACATCTCTGTGCAGATTTTTGGTTGACATCGGTTTTCATCTCATTTGGATAAAAATCAAGGAGTTGATGGCTTGATCATATGACAAAACCATATTTAATAAGAATACATAGCATAAATATTTACAATTCTTTTGTAAGAAACTGCCAAACTGTCTTCCAGAGAGGCTGTACCCTTTTCTATTTCCACTAACAATGAGTGAGAGTTCTAGTGTTCCACATTCTTGTCAGCATTTGATGCTAGCACTGTTTTAAATTTGTATCATTCTAATGGGTATGTAGTGGTATTTCCTTATTTAATTTCAATCCCCTCAAAACATATGACGTTGAGCATATTTTTCCTTTTTGTTGTTGATTGGGGGGGTGTAAATTTTCTATAGTTTTTTTCTTTTTTTTTAATTATACTTAAAGTTCTGGGGTACATGTGCAGATTATACAAGATTGTTACATAGATATACACATTCCATGGTGGTTTGCTGCATCCATCCCCCTGTCATCTACATTAGGTATTTCTCCTAATGTTGAGCATATTGTCATATGCTTACATGTTATCTGTATTTCTTCTTTGGTGAAATTCGTTTTCAGATCTTTTGCTCAGTTTTTAATTGAGTTGTTCATTTCTTATTTAATTTTAAGAGTTCTTTTTGTCCTTTGGTTATCAGTGCATTACCATTTGTCTTTGGCAAATGTTTGCCCCAGTCTGTGAATTGTCATCATATTCTCTTGATAGTGTCTTTTGCTGAGAAGTTGTTTTTAAATTTTATTAAACCCTCACTTATTAAAACTTTCATGGATCATGTCCTTGTTGCTTTATCTGAAAAGGCACTGCCAAATAAAAGGTCGTTTAAATTTTCTTTCTATGTAGTTTTCCAGGAATTTTAAGGTTTTGCATTTTACATATAAGTCGCTGATCCAGTTCAAATTAGTTTTTGGAGAGGGTGTAAACTGTTTAGATTCTGGTCTTTTTCTTTTTCTATGAGGAAGTCCAATTTTTCAGCACCATTTGTGGAAAAGATGATCTTTTCTCCATTGAAATAACTTTGCTATTTTATGAAAGATCAGTTGACTACATATGTGAATGTATTTCTGAGTTCCCAGTTCTGTTCTGTTGACCTGTCTGTTGTCTCCCCAATGTCTCACTGTGTTGGTTACTCTTCATTTATTGTCAGTCTTTATGTTGGATAATGTCAGCTTCTGACTTTACTCTCTTCCTTCAATATTATGGTGGTTATTCTGGGTCTTTTGCCTCTTAATATAAATTTTAGATCAGCTTTTAATATCCACAAAATAATTTGGTGGGGTTTTGTTTGGGATTTTGTGGAATCTGTAGAACAAGTTGGCAAGAAATTACATCTTACCAATGTTGATTATTATTTCTTTAAACATGGAATATCTTTCTGTTTATTTAGTTCTTTGATTTCATTTATCAGAGTGTAGTAGTTATCCTTGCAGAGCTTTTATGCAGACATTATTAGATTTGTACCTATTTAATTTTTTAGGCACTATGTACATTACAATGCATTTTTAATTTCCAATTTCAATTGTTCATTGTTAGCATATAGAAAAAGCAATTGACTTGTATTTAACAACCTTGTATCCTGCAAACGCTCTGTAATTGCTTATTAGTTTCAGATATTTTTGAAAATTTAAAAAAAAATTTCTGCATAGATAATAATGTAATTTGCAGAAAAAGACAGTTCATTTCTCTCACCCAATCTGTATGTCTTTTGGTGTATGGATATCCCCTTATGTCAATTCTTTTCTTATCTCATTGTCTTAGCTAGAACTCGGTACAGTGTTGAAAAGGAATGCTGTTAAGGGCATATTTCTTGCCTTTTTCCTATTCTTAGCAGAAACGCTTCTAGCTACTCACCATTAGGTATGAGTTTAGCTGCAATTTCATAGTAGAAGTTCTTTATCAAGTTGAAGATATTCTCCTTTATTTTTAGATTACTGGTACTTTTTATCATGAGTGAGTGTTGGATATTATCATATATTCTGCTGGATGAATTGATGTAATAATGTAATTTTCTTCTTCAGAATATTGAGATAATTGATCACATTAAATAATTTTCAAATATAGAAACAGCCTTCCATTTCTAGCATAAGCTCTTGCTTGGTCATAGTATACGATTTCTTTTATCTGCTGTAAAACTTGATCTTCTAGTATTCTATTGAGGATGTTTGCATTTTTTGTTCATGACAGATATTGGTCTGTAATTTTCTTTTCTGATAACATCTTTGTCTGGTTTTGGTATTAGGGCCACGATAGTTCATAGAGTGAGTTAGGGAGTATTCTCTCTGCTTCTATTTTCTCTATGCTCTTGTATAATGTTTTTTTCTTTTTTCTTTTCTTTTTTTCTTTTTTTTTTTGAGACTGAGTTTCGCTCTTGTTGCCCAGGCTGGAGTGCAATGGTGCGATCTTGGCTCACCGCAACCTCTGCCTCCTAGGTTCAGGCAATTCTTTTGCCTCAGCCTCCCAAGTAGCTGGGATTACAGGCATGCGCCACCATGCCCAGCTAATTTTTTTTTTTTTTTTTTTTTTTTTTTTGTATTTTTAGTAGAGACGGGGTTTCACCATGTTGACCAGGATGGTCTCAATCTTTTTACCTCGTGATCCACGTGCCTCGGCCTCCCAATGTGCTGGGATTACAGGCTTGAGCCACCGCGCCCAGCCGTATAATGTTCTTTTTCAATATTAAGTAGAATTAGTCCGTGAGCCCATCCATACCTACTGCTTTCAGTGTTGATATATTGCTGTGGTTGGGATGCTTGTGTCTGCCCCAAAATTTACATGCTGAAATCCTAATTCCCAGCTGATGGTAGTAGGAGAGAGGCCCTTTGATAAGTATTATAATTATGTTAAGATAGTAGAATCCTCCTAAATAGGACTAATGTCTTTCTATAAGAGACTGTGGGTGATTCCCCATTCCTTATTCCTTCTATCAGGTGAAGTTAGGATTGTGAGATATAGAAATTTGTCATTTGTAAGCCACCCAGTTTACGATATTTTTCTTAGAGCAGCCCAAACAGAATAAGACAGTTATTAAGTATTGATTATCTTTTTTGACAAATATAAGGATATGTAGACTGTATTTCTTCTTGTGTGAATTTTGACAAATTGTGTCAAGTAACTGATTCATTTCATATAGGATATCAAATTTGTGGGCATAGAGTTATTCATAAGATTCCTTTCTTATCCTTTTATTGCTTGTGAGGTCTGTCATGTTGACCCCTTTTCATTTCTAATATTAGTAATTTGTGTCTTTTCTATTTTCTTTTTAGTCTGTCTAAAGGCATATCAATTTTACTGATCTTTTCAAAGAACCAGCTTTGGTTACAATGATTCTCTATTGATTTACTGTTTTCAGTTTCACAGATTTCTTTTTATTACTTCTAATTTTGATTTCTTTTTATCTAGTTTCCTAATGTAGATGCTTAGATTATTCATATTATTTTTATTTTTATCAAAAGTATTAATTAAGTGCTAGAAATTTCCCTTTTAAACTGTTTTTGTTAAATCCCAAAATTTGGGTAAGTTCCATTTCATTGTCCTGTAGTTCAAAATATTTTTAATTATTCTATACATTTATTCTTTGACTTATGTATTAATCTATTCACCTGATATTGGCCTTTAGCATATTTGTTAACAGAGAGCAAATAAGCAGCACTCATGTATTTCCGCCCCCAACCCAGAAGAAAGTTCTTTTTACTAGTATGAGTTTTAGTAAGAGTTAAGATCAGTAATCATATTATTAGGCTTTCCTTTATACTTCAAAGTCAGGACATTTTTGATAACATTTTTATCAATTCATAGTTAAAACTTATGTAACAGTCTTTAATAGCATGAATATATTTTTAATTAATATTTTCAAGCAATTGCTAATCTTTCATTTTATCAGATAGCTAATAACCATATCTTCTTTGAAGTTAGTAAAGATCAACTTAGATCTAGCTGATTATCTATTAGGACTGTTCAACCAAAGAAAACAAAATAAAACACTATAAATTATTATGGAAAATGCAAATTCTTATTTAAAATTATATTGAAACAGCCATCAAAGGCAAACTTACACACATACATATTCCATATGTTTTAAATTAGTGTGGTGAAAAAGACATTAGAAAAAAATTATAACACTGGCTACTGCCTCCCAATGTCCGTGCATAAAATTTCTTCTCTTATCCCCATTTACTCAGTTGTAAAAGGAGTAAGTTTAAATATATGAGTGATTAATGAGTGATATTCACTTTCAGTCACAAAGATGAATTTTTAAATTATTTTACTTAATGTTTGGAATGACTATCAGACTTAATTCATTAAGTAAAATATGTTGATTTATTTAATTATCTTTATTTATAATCTACATTAAACATCTTAAATGAGTCACTATTAAGCAAAATTGGGACATATAGATAGAAAAACATATATGGCTTCAGTTACAAAAGAGACATCAGTTGTTTCTTCCCATATTTCTTCCTTACAGTGAATCATATGAGGTAAAATTTGGTGATACCTCTTTTTCATACAAATATCCCACTCTATGTCATCTTTTGTAATTTGCTGTTTCACTCTATATTATATATTTATGACTCATCCACATGGTTATTACATTGTACAGTGTTCTACTACATGGATATATTGCAATTTATTCATCAATTTTCTGATTGTTGTTTGATTTGTTTCCAGATTTTTGCTACTAAAACAAAACAATGCTGCTGTGAACATAATCAAACATCTTTCCCAGTAAAAATGTGAAAAAGTTTTTCAATATAAAGTGTATTCTTGGAAATAGAATTGAGGTATTATAGATATGTCATTTTCCTAATTCCAAAAAGGGTTTTAGAAATATAATTAAATAATTTCATCTTTTATGATGAATTTTATTTAATTTTAAAGAGATTATTTTATATTCTAAATACTTAGATTTTTCTTTATATATTCTTCTAAATATTTTAAAGATGTCTCTTCTACTTAAGTAATTCTCAGTACAACATTATGCAGAAAACAATTTCATTGGGTTTGTTCATATGAATAAAATATTGTCTCAATATCATTTGTTCAAGCCTATCATTTTCTGAGAAATATTCAAAACCTCCTCTATCATATGAGTTCTAAGTATTTGCTGTTTTGTTTCAGAAAACTTAATTTTATTTAATTGAACAATATTACTAATTTGCACCAATAATGTATAACGTTAATTATGTATAACTTTTTAATACAATTTGTTGTATGTAGATAATCCCATTTTTATATTTTTGTATTGAGATGTCTTTACTATTTTTAAACAATTACTTTCCACATAAATATTAAAATTTGTTCATAATCCTTTTTTATCCAAACAATGTGGAATTTGTATTGTTACTGAATTAAATATGACTCACTAAGAAAATATTTTCCATAAATATTTTATGTTTCCACACATATTTACATCTTCTCTAATAACTTACAAGAAAGTATAGTTTAATATATATTTGTACTTACTACATTTTTTCTAGCTCCATGATGTACTTTTGTTCTTATCATAAATGACATAGTTTTGATTTTTAATTATGTTAGGTTCATTTTGTTTTTTTTTTTTTTTCTTTTGAGATAGAGTTGCACTACTGTCACCCAGGTTGGAGTGCAGTGGTGCAATCTTGGCTCACTGCAACCTCTGCCTCCTAGGTTCAAGTGATTCTCCTGCCTCATCCTCCCGAGCAGCAGGGATTACAGGCGCACACCATGCCCAGCTAATTTTTGTAGTTTTTTTTTTTTTTTTTTTGAGACTGAGTTTCACTCTTGTTACCCAGGCTGGAGTGCAATGGCGTGATCTGCTCACCGCAACCTCCACCTCCTGGGTTCAAGCAATTCTCCTGCCTGGCCTCCCGAGTAGCTGGGACTACAGGTGCACACCACCATGCCCAGCCAATTTTTGTATTTTTAATCGAGACAGGGTTTCACCATGTTGACCAGGCTGGTCTTGAACTACTGACCTGAAGTGATCTGCCCACCTCGCCTCCCAAAGTGCTACGATTACAGTGTGAGCCACTGTGCCTGCCCTATGTTTGGTTCTTTTAATTTTTATATTTGTATTATACATATACATAGGGGATTGCTTTTTACTGTATTGTATTTTAGAATTGAAAGCATTCTAAAGTTTATTATTTCCTGATTTTTTCTCTATAAGTTATTCTGTTTTGTTCTATATGAATAATTATATTGTCTGTTAATTATTAAATGTGAGATTTTCCTCTCCAAGAAGTGAGAGTAGAAAAACTTATTCTTTATTTTAAAGAATATATTTTAATGTCATTAGATTTACATATCTTTTTAAAGTCTTTTTCCCAAACTAGTTTATCTTCTATTTGTTTTCTTTGCTTTTTATAAATATCATGTGTTGCCCTTAAATTTTTATATCATCTTTTTCTGCATCTGTACTTAGTTACATTCTATAGAAAATTCAGCTTCATTATGACATGTCATGTTCCTCAATCCATCTTTGTCTAACTAACTGCTGATCACCATCAAGCTCTCATCTACATATCTCTAGTTATAAAAAATTATATATGCGGTGTGCTAATATTTGTTTTAATACTTTTGCACCAATTATTTTGAATGAGTTGAGCTGGGAATTCTTTCTTATACTGTCCTTACTAGTATTGGTATCAAGTTCTACTGGACTTGTAGAAAGTGTTGGGAATGACAATTGCCCTTTAAAGTAATTCTCTGGAAGAGATTTCTATGGGTAGATTGTTGAAAATGTGGTAAATATGACCTAAATATATGTGGCACTATTTTGTGAAGATATTTTTTACACTATGACTGGACACTTTAAATAATTTATGTATCTTTCTGTATCAATTTTACTAGGTTATTTTTTCTCAGAATGTGACTGTTTTGACCTATTTTGGCTTTTATCATAAGCTTGTTTTACATTTTCTGAGTAGTTTTAGTCTCTTCAAGATCTCTCTTACTTGTCAATGTCATTTATTTATATAATTTATATTTTATTATTGATCAGTCTTGCCAGATGATTATTTTATTAATTTTTATGATGAAACACTTTGCTAATTGTGCTTTTTAAAATAATGTCTAATGTTCTACTTTAGTAATTTTTTTCTGTGATTCTTTTTCATCTTTGTACTTTCTTTGGACTTACCCTATTGTACTATTTTATAAACTGTAAAGATAAATACAGAGCAAATTAATATTCAGCTATTCTTCCTTTATATGCATTTAGGATTAAAATTTCTTTCCAAATGCTGCTACATATAAATCAATAATTATGGGATTTATATATAGTAGCATAAACATTGATAAATAGCAATTCTAATATCATTGGTGCTAAGTAGTATTTAAAACTTTATATTATGATGCTTTAATTTATTATTTAGTTATTTCGATGCCTTTTAAATCCCAAAATATATTGGTAAAATTATAATCATGTTCTTTTCAACTTCTTATACCTATTGATAATTTCCTAAAAATATGTGTACAACAGCATTGTTGATATTAGCAGAGATTTCTTGATGACCTCGTAAGAAATGAATTTTGAAACGTAATTTGCATATGAGAATAGTCATATTTTAAATTGAGAAATTCAGCACCGATTGTTGTATCCTTATAATTGTACAACCAGCAGTGTTATCTAGAAGCTCTATATTCACTAGAAGTAATTCCCTATTCCTCCCTACCCACTGTCACTGGTGACTAGTAATCTATTTTCTGTTTCTATGAATTACATATTGGGACATTTCATGTAAATTCATATAATATATGACCTTTTGTGTCTGGCTTCTTTAACTTTTATGATAACTATATTTCCAGCTGTTTGCATAATTTCCATGCTCTTTTCCAACGTGGTGATGACATTTATGTTTCTTCCAGCCATGTATGAGGGACCAATTTTTCCACATCCTCACCAAAACTTGTGAATCTGTCTGTTTTATTACAGCCATGAGAATGTAAAATGTGTCATGTCATTTTGATTTTGATTTTCATTTCTCTAATAATAAATGACATTAGGATGATTAGTGGGTACTAAAAATAATAAGAATAAATAAAACATTGAGCATATTTGAAAATGCTTATTGGTCATTTGTATGTTTTTAAAAGTTAAATATCTGTCCAAATTGTTTCTCTATATTTTTATTGGGTCATTGTATTTTTATTGTTGAGATGTAATATCTTTTATATATTCTAGAGATATTTTATATATGCTTTTATACATTTATATATAATATTATAACCTATAATAAGGTATAAATATACAAATGTATATTTATACCTTATTAAAGGTTGTAATATTATTTGTCAATTTTTTTATGTCCTATGGACATGTTTACTTTGCTAATAGTATCTGTTGAATCACATATATATTTAATTTAAATGAAGTCCCATTTATTTTCTTTTGTTGCTTGTGTTTTTGGTGCCATGTCTAAGAAAACGTTGTCTTATCCAAAGGGTTTGGAGGCTTTGTTCATTTATCTTTATTCCCTTCTTTCTATTCCACAGAGTGGATAATCTCAATTGATCTATCTTCAAATTTGCTGATTCATTTTGGTGACAGTTCAAATATGTTTTAGAGCCTTGTGACGGTAAATTTTATGTATCAAGATGATAAATAAGATGGGCATGGAATGTCTAGATATGTATTTAAACATTTTTGGGGGTGTATCTGTGAGGATTTTTTTTTGTTTGTTTGTTTTTGTTTTTTTTGCCAATCATTGAGAGCTTGTAAGGTTGCTGAGGTTGGTTGGCCTTGAACTCTTGGCCTCGCCTTCGCAAGCGCCACGACATCCGGCCGGAGCCACTTTGGGCCCCGAGGATGTTTTAAGAAGAGATTAGCTTTGGTGGACTGAATAAAGAATATAGCCCTTCCCAAAGTGGGTGGGCATCATAAAATCATCAAGAGCCTGAACAGAATAAAAAGGCAGAAGAAGGTTGGATCCCCTTTCTGCCTAACTAGGAAAGCTGGGACATCAATCTTTTTCTGTCTCTATGGTTTCTAGTTCACAAATTTATACCATTGGCTCTCTGGCTCTCAGGGCTTTGAACTACAATGCTGGCTTCTCTGGGCCTTCATCTTGCAAATGGAGATCGCCAGACTCCTCAGCCTTCAAAATCACATAAGTCAACATCTTACATCATCTCTCTCTCTCTCTCTCTCTCTCTCTCTCTCTCACTCGCTCTCTCTCTCTCTCCCTCCCCCTGTATGTGTGTGTCTGTGTGTATGTGTATGTCTCCCTACACACACACACACACACACACACACACACACACACACACACACACACATCTATTTATTATTGGTCTGTTTCTCTAAAGAATCCTAAAACAAATCCTTCTAGTAGATTTTATTGTTAGATTGATAGTCTTTATTTGGTGAAATGGTATTTTCATACTTTATTTGGACATTGTTTCTTTAGGTTATTTGAATATATTTGATGCATCTTTCTTGAAGCATTTGTCAATAATTTTAATATCTGGGCTTATTTAGAAACAACTTGTGTTGGCTATTTTTTTTCCCAAGGGTCTTGGCCACAATTGCTTGGTACAAGGTTTTAATTATGTTCAACAATTCTATTTCTTCATATTGTTTTACATTTACTATATTTATATATTTTTTTCTTTTCATTAATTCTCTCTATGGAGAGAAATTTCTTGATATCTCCCATCAACAAATTAACAACGTGGTAAATTTTTGAATTTTTCCCATGCATCTTGTAAGTTTTCTTTTACGTATCTTTGGGCATAAAATTCTTTTTAGTTATCTAAATTCTGTACCATGTAGAAACGTATTCTTTCCCTGATAATTTATGTCTCAAAGATTATTTTGGTTTATGTGAGCCTATCTACTCTGTATTTATGTTTGTTAGAATTTTTCAGTATATGCTTTACTGATCATTTACTTGCAACCTTTGCTTTTGTTTTAAGTGTATCTTTCATAAACAAATTCTGAATTCCATTTCTTAATTTAACCTGAAAATTACTATATTTAGAAATGAGTTTAATAATTTGTCTTTATTATTTACTTATACCATATTTTTACTTTTCAACATTGTTATTTTGTGTTTCTACTTATTCCATATTTATTTTACTTTTCTTACTATTTTATTTATTTTACCTTTAAAATTAATTTGTTTTAAATTTATTTAGTACACAATATTATTTTATCTAGTAGTATAAAATTTTTATACTACTTTTTACCTAGATCAATTAAATTGATGGCTAAATATAAATCTGGCTTCTCATCATGAATGATCTAAAAAGCTTAGGAGAAAAATAATTCAAAATATCTTCCTGCATAGCTATTTGTATCCAGAATGGTATGCGTTAATTTTTCTACTTTCCCATTATGCAAATTATCATTGTTGTTATTCTATTTTTCTGACACTATCTCCTGTGTATTTCAGAAATAGATTTATCTTTGTTTTTGCTTAAGTGTTTTCTTAAACTTCACTTGCCTTATTATTCTCTCTTCTTTTCTTCAATTTCAGATAATACCCCTTCTTGGAGTCAGGAATTTTGTGATTATGCATTTTAAAATTATTGTACTTCATGGAAAAATATGCTATATATACAATCAATTCATGAAGTATTTCCTTTTTTCCTTTTTTTATTTTATGTTTTACTTTAAGTTCTGGGGTACATGTGTAGATCTTACAGGATTGTTACATAGGTATACACATGCCATGGTGGTTTGCTGCATCCATGCCCCTGGCATCTACATTAGGTATTTCTCCTAATGTTTTCTCTCCTCAATCTCCCCACCCTTTACTATCCCTCCCCTAGCCCCCTACCCCCAACAGGCCCCAGTGTGTGATGTTCCCCTCCCTGTGCCCATATGTTCTCATTGTTCAACACCCACTTATGAGTGAGAACGTTCGGTGTTTGGTTTTCTGTTCTTGTGTCAGTCTGCTGAGAAATGGTTTCTAGGTTCAGCCATGTCCCTGCAAAGGACATAAACCCATCCATTTTTTGGCTGCATAGAATTCCATGGTATATATATGCCCTATTTTCTTTATCCAGCCTATCACTGGTGGGCTTTTGGGTTGGTTCCAAGTCTTACTGTTGTAAACAGTGCCACAATGAACATACATGTGCATGTGTCTTTATAAAAGAATGATTTAGAATCCTTTGGGTATATACCCAGTAATGGGATTGCTGGGTTAAATGGTATTTCTATTTCTAGATCCTTGAGGAATTGCTACACTGTCTTCCACAATGGTTGAACTAATTTGTGCTCCCACCAACAGTGTAAAAGTATTCCTATTTCTCCACATCCTCTTCAGCATCAGTTGTCTCCTGATTTTTTAATGATCACCATTCTAACTGGCATGAGTTGACATCTCACTGTGGTTTTGATTTGCATTTCTGTAATGACCAGAGATCATGAGCATTTTTTATATCTTTATTGTCGGCATAAATGTCTTCTTTTGAAAAGTGTCTGTTCATATCCTTTGCCTACTTTTTTATTGGGTTGTGTGTTTTTTTCTTGTGAATTTTTTTAAAGTTATTTGTAGATTCTGGATATCAGCCCTTTCTCAGATGGGTAACTTGCAAAAATTTTTTCCTATGCTGTTGGTTGCCTGTTCACTCTAATGATAGTTTCTTTTGCTCTGCAGAAGCTCTTAAGTTTAATTAGATCTCACTTGTCTATTTTGGCTTTAGTTTCCATTGCTTTTGGTGTTTTAGTCATGAAGTACTTGCCCATGCCTATGTCCTGAATGATATTGCCTAAATTTTCTTCTAGGGTTTTTATGGTATTAGGGCTTACATTTAGATCTTTAATCCATCTGGAGTTAATTTTTGTGTAAGATTTAAGGAAGGGATCCAGTTTCAGCTTTCTGCATTTGGCTAGCCAGTTTTCCAAACACCATTTATTAAATAGAGAATCCTTTCCCCATTGCTTGTTTTGGTCAGGTTTGTCAAAGATCAGATGGTTGTAGATGTGTGGCATTACATCCAAGGTCTCTGTTCTGTTCCATTGGTCTATATCTCTGTGTTGGTACTAGTAACATACTGTTTTTAACACCGTAGTCTTGTAGTATAGTTCGAAGTCAGGTAGCGAGATGCCTCCAGCTTTGTTCTTCTTGCTTAGGATTTTTGGCTATGTGGATTCTTTTATAGGTTCCACATGACGTTTAAGGTGATTTTTTCCAGTTCTGTGAAGAAGGCCAATAGTATCTTTATGTAGATAGTATTGAATCTATAAATCACTTTGAGCAGTATGGCCATTTTCACGATACTGATTTTTTCTAACCATGAACATGGCATATATTTCTATCTGTTTGTGTCCTCTTTTATTTCCCTGAGCAGTGCTTTGTAGTTTTCCTTGAAGAGTTCCTTCACATCCCTTGTTAGTTGTATTCCTAAGTATTTTATTATCTTTGTAGCAGTAGTGAATGGGCGTTCACTCATGATTTGGCTCTCTGTCTGTTATTTGTGTATAGGAATGCTTGTCATTTTTTCACATTGATTTTTTATCCTGAGACTTTGCTGAAGTTGCTTATCAGCTTAATTAGATTTTGGACTGTGACGAATGGTCTTCTAAATATACAATCATGTCATCTGCCAATAGAGATAATTTGACTTTCTCTTTTCTTAATTGAATATCTTTTCTTAATTTTTCTTGTCTGATTGTTCTGGCCAGAACTTTTAATACTATGTTGAATAGAAGTGGTGAAAGTGGGCACCCTTGTCTTATGCCAGATTTCAAAGGAAATGCTTCCAGTTTTTGCCCATTCAGTGTGATATTGGCTGTGGGTTTGTCGTAAATAGCTTTTATTATTTTCAGATACATTTCATTGATACCTAGTTTCTTGAGGGTTTTTAGCATAAATGGCTGTTGACTTTTGTCGAAGACCTTCTCTGCACCTATTGAATGATCATGTGGTTTTTGTCTTTGTTTCTGTTTATGTGATGGATTACATTTATAGATTTGCACCCAAATTATAATTATTGAAAAGTGTTCTGCATTTACAACCTACTAGGCATTTTTATGAAGCTGGTAAGCTATAATTGGTGTTTTGTGCCTACATGATCAGTAACCTTCTTTTTTTCTTTTGTTGTATGACAAATGAGAATGTAAATAAGAATCTTCAACTTAAGTCTTAGTTCTTATTGTTCTCATTTTATGATAAGAATATGGATGCATACAAAATTTAACAAAATTCTTCATAGTCACAGATTTAGTAAATGACAAACATAGAATTTATCCTTGGCACATCGACTCTAGAGTTTCCTTTGTTAAGATCTTCTAATGCTTTTGTTGAGACATCAGCATCAGTTTAATATTTTCTTCTTTTTGGTAGGGGATATTTTGAACATATTCTCTTCTAATCTGGTATTCTACCCTTTTAGTAAAGTCTGTTTAGGTCTTAATTTACCTTACATGGTATGTATTGTGTTTCCTATATAAATAAGTTTACAACTGTCTGCAATTTAGTTCTTTCATATATTACCTCTCTTCCATTTCCCTTTTATTCTTTAAACGTTTTAGATTAAATAAATATATAAGAATTTTTCAACATATTTCCATACATTTTGACTTCACTTTTATAAAATCCAACTGCTTCTAATTTTGAGGCATTCTTGGTAGTTACTTTTGACCAAATTCCCCATATATTAATTCTCTGTTCAACTTCATCTAATTCGTTGTTCAACCCATCTACTGCATTCTCTTCGTTTTAAAATTTTAACAAATATATTTTATATCAAAATTATGCTTTTTAAAAATAATTAATTATATATATGGCTTCTTGTGGCATGCTCATTCAATGATTCTTTTATTCTGCAAGAATATCATACATAAATATTTTATATTCTCTATCTCATAACTATTTTAGTCCCAGGTCTTGCATGTGCTCATTAAAACATTCACTCAATGTTTAATATTGCTACAGCATCAAATAGTTTTTTTTTCTCTTTTAATAAGAACAAGACTATTTTGAGTTATTTTAACTTAATTTTTTTTTTAATTGTACCTTAAACTCTGGGGTACATGTGCACATCCTGCAGGATTGTTGCATAGGTACACACATGCCATGGTGATTTGCTGTCTCCACACCTCCGTCACGTACATCAGACCTTTTTCCCAGTGTTATCCCTCCCCAACCTCCCCACCCACCATTGTCTCTCCCCTTCCCTGACCCGCCCACCTACACCACTGTGTGATGTTCCCCTCCCTGTGCCCATGTGTTCTCATTGTGCATCATCTGCCTATGAGTGAAAACATGCAGTGTCCAGTTTTCTGTTCTTATGTCAGTTTGCTGAGAATGATGATTGCCATATTCATGTTTTATAAAGATAAATTTTCCATAAGAATGATTTTGTGACTTTTATTAATTTTGTCAAGTTAAAGATTAGTCCTATAGCCACCCTCACTGTAAAAGCATTGTATGCATCTGCAGTTCATAGAGTGAAACGTGTCATCAATAAGTTCCCAGGTCAGTAGTTTAAAAGTTGAAGTTGGTTACACAGATTACAGAGATAATCTATTTATTAAGTTAAATGTGTTATATGTATTGTCTTAAGTTGGTAGGAACTACCTTTTTCTTAGAAACTCAGAATATTGTAGCTAAGAAAATGTGTAAATAATCCCTCAGACTTGGAGGTTCTCTCTCAGACTTTAACTGCATCACATAGATCCCTGTAATCAGACGTTTAAGTCAGAGCAAGGAATTTATACAGCACATAACACTAAATATTGTTTTAATCACATATTATTACACCTGTTTATGAATATCCTTAAAACTAAATAAATTACTTGCTTATGGTGATAGATTTGAGCAGTTTGATTATTGGTATTTTGCAAGGGTTCCAATTGAGTTTCTAAAAATTTACAGAGCTCTCATATAAGCAGAGGGATTAACCACTGTATCTTTTAAAATACTATTTGCTGAATATAGTAATAATTATCCATTTCAATACAAATCATGTAACTTTTAGATTTTTGTTATTTCAGGGCAAAACACATTTTAAATTTACAGTAATAAGCACACACACACACACACATACACACACACACACACACACACACACACACATATATATATGTTTATCAAGCACTTCCAATAATAGGAGATACTGAATGATACTTTTTACATAAGTTGAGTACATTTCTTGACTAATTTTCTTTTAGCCCTACTGTCTGTATTGCATGAGAAATCAACAGGAATTTCATTTATATACCCCTTACAGGATGATATTATCTACTAGTGTCCTTTTTTCACTACAGGCTTATTTTCTTAATTTTGCAATTTAACCTCCAAGTGCCTTCATATTATTATTAACTGATATTTATAAAAAAGAAAAAACAGTGTGTATTGTCTTTATGTATTTATGTGCATATGTCTTTATGTATTAATACTCCATCACTTCTATTCTCTTCAAGGTCTCAATTTATCTATCTATCTATTTATTTATTTATTTATTTATTTATTTTTACTTTTTTATTGCATTTTAGGTTTTGGGGTAAATGTGCAGAACGTGCAAGATAGTTGCATAGGTACACACATGGCAGTGTGTTTTGCTGCCTTCCTCCCCTTCACCCACATTTGGCATTTCTCCCCAGTCTATCCCTCCCCAGCACCCCGACCCCGCTGTCCCTCCCCTGTTCCCCCCAATAGACCCCAGTGTGTAGTACCCCCTTCCCTGTGTCCATGTGTTCTCATTTTTCCTTACCCAACTATGAGTGAGAATATGTGGTGTTTCATTTTCTGTTCTTGTGTCAGTTTGCTGAGAATGATGTTCTCGAGATTTATCCATGTCCTTACAAAGGACACAAACTCATCATTTTTGATTGCTGCATAATATTCCATGGTGTATATGTGCCACATTTTCCCAGACCAGTCTATCAGCGATGGGCATTTAGGTTGGTTCCAGGTCTTCGCTATTGTAAACAGTGCTGCAATGAACATTCGTGTGCATGTGTCCTTATACTAGAACGATTTATAGTCCTTTGGATATATACCCAGTAATGGGATTGCTGGGTCAAATGAAATTTCTATTTCTAAGGCCTTGAGGAATTGCCACACTGTCTTCCACAATGGTTGAACTAATTTACACTCCCACCAACAGTGTAAGAGTGTTCCTATTTCTCCGCATTCTCTCCAGCATCTGTTGTCTCCAGATTTTTTAATGATCGCCATTCTAACTGGTGTGAGATGGTATCTCAATGTGGTTTTGTTTTGCATCTCTCTAATGACCAGTGATGATGAGCATTTTTTTCACGTTTGTTGGCCTCATGTATGTCTTCTTTTGCAAAAAGTCTGTTCATATCCTTTGCCCATTTTTGAATGGGCTTGTTTTTTTCCTGTAAATCTGTTTGAGTTCTTTGTAAATTCTGGATATCAGCCCTTTGTCAGAAATCCAGATAAACTGCAAAGATTTTTTTCCCATTCTGTTGGTTGCCAATTCATTCTAGTGACTTTCTTTTGCCGTGCAAAAGCTGTGGAGTTTGATTAGGTCCCATTTGCCTATTTTGGCTTTTGCTGCCAATGCTTTTAGTGTTTTGTTCATGAAGTCCTTGCCTACTCCTATGTCCTGAATGGTTTTGCCTAGATTTTCTTCTAGGGTTTTTATGGTGCCAGGTCTTATGTTTAAGTCTTGAACCCATCTGGACTTAATTTTAGTGTAAGGTGTCAGGAAGGGGCCCAGTTTCTGCTTTCTGCACAAGGCTAGCCAGTTTTCCCAACACCATTTATTAAACAGGGAGTCCTTTCCCCATTGCTTGTTTTTCTCAGATTTATCAAAGATTGTATGGTTGTAGATATGTTGTGTTGCTTCCGATGCCTCCATTCTGTTCCATTGGTCTATATCTCTGTTTTGGTACCAGTACCATGCTTTTTTGATTACTGTAGCCTTGTAGTATAGTTTGAAGTCTGGTAGTGTGATGCCTCCCGCTGTGTTCTTTTTACTTATAATTGACTTGGCTATGCGGGCTCTCTTTTGGTTCCATATGAAGTTCATGGTGTTTTTTTCCAGTTCTGTGAAGAAAGTCAATGGTAGCTTGATGGGGATAGCATTGATTCTGTAAATTACTTTGGGCAGTATAGCCATTTCACGATATTGATTCTTCCAACCACGAACATGGAATGTTTCTCCATCTGTTTGTGTCCTCTCTTATTTTTTTGAGAAGTGGTTTGTAGTTTTCCTTGAAGAGGTCCCTTACATTCCATGTAAATTGTATTCCTAGGTATTTTATTCTCTTCATAGCAATTGTGAATGGCAGTTTGTTCTTGATTTGGCTCTCTTTAAGTCTGTTATTGCTGTATATGAATGCTTGTGATTTTAGCACATTGATTTTATATCCTGAGACTTTGCTGAAGTTGCTTATCAGTTTCAGGAGTTTTTGGGCTCAGGCGATGCGGTCTTCTAGGTATACTATCATGTCGTCTGCAAATAGAGACAATTTGGCTTCTTCCTTTCCTATTTGAATACGCTTTATTTCTTTTTCTTGCCTGATTGGTCTGGCTAGAACTTCTAATACTATACTGAATAGGAGTGGTGAGAGAGGGCATCCTTGCTAGTGCCGGATTTCAAAGGGAATGCTTCCAGTTTTTGCCCATTCAGTAAGATATTGGCTGTTGGTTTGTCGTAAATAGCTTTTATTACTTTGAGATACGTTTCATCAATACCGAGTTTATTGAGGGTTTTTAGCATAAAGGGCTGTTGAATTTTGTCAAATGCCTTCTCTGCATCAATTGAGATAATCATGTGGTTTTTGTTTTTGGTTCTGTTTATGTGGTGAATTACTTTTATAGACTTGTGTATGTTGAACCAACCTTGCATCCCCAGGATGAATCCTATTTGATCATGATGGATAAGTTTTTTAATGTGATGTTGCAATAGGTTTGCCAGTATTTTATTAAAGATTTTTGCATCTATGTTCATGATGGATACTGCCCTGAAGTTTTCTTTTCTTGTTGAGTCTCTGCCAGGTTTTGGTATCAGGATGATGTTGGTCTCATAAAATGATTTGGGAAGGGTTTCCTCTTTTTCAATTATTTGAAATAGTTTCAGAACGAATGGTACCAGCTCCTCTTTGTGTGTCTGGTAGAATTCGGCTGTGAACCCATCTGGACTTGGGCTTTTTTTGTGTGGTAGGCTCTTAATTGCTGCCTCGACTTCAGACCTTGTTATTGGTCTATTCATAGTTTTGGCTTCCTCCTGGTTTAGGCTTGGGAGGTCACAGGTGTCCCGGAATGTATCCATTTCATCCTGGTTTACTAGTTTATGTGCATAGAGTTGTTTGTAGTATTCTCTGATGATGGTTTGATTTTCTGTGGAATCTGTGGTGATTTCCCCTTTATCGTTTTTTATTGCATCTATTTGGTTGTTCTCTCTTTTCTTTTTTATCAGTCTGGCTAGTGGTCTATTTTGTTGATCTTTTCAAAAAACCAGCTCTTGGATTTATTGATTTTTTGAAGGGTTTTCCTGTCTCTATCTCCTTCACATCTGCTCTCATCTTAGTTATTTCTTGTCTTCTGCTAGGTTTTGAGTTTTTTTGATCTTGCTCCTCTAGCTCTTTCAATTTTGACGATAGGGTGTCAATTTTGGATCTCTCCACTCTTCTCATGTCGGCACTTATTGCTATGTATTTTCCTCTACAGACTACTTTAAATGTGTCCCAGTGATTCTGGTATGTTGTGTCTTCGTTCTCGCTGGTTTCAAAGAACTTCTTTATTTCTGCCTTCATTTCATTGTTTATCCAATCAACATTCAAGAGCCAGTTGTTCAGTTTCCATGAAGCTGTGCGGTTCTGAGTTATTTTCTGAATTCTGAGTTCTAACTTGATTGCACTATGGTCTGAGAGACGTTTGTTACAATTTCAGTTGTTTTGCATTTGCTGAGGAGTGCTTTACTTCCAATTATGTGGTCAATTTTGGAGTAGGTGTGATGTGGTGCTGAGAAGAATTATATTCTGTGGATTTGGGGTGGAGAGTTCTGTAAATGTCTATCAGGTTTGCTTGTTCCAGGTCTGAGTTCAAGTCCTGGATGTCCTTGTTAATTTTCTGTCTGGTTGATCTGTCTGATATTGACAGTGGAGTGTTAAAATCTTCCACTATTATTGTGTGGGAGTCTAAGTCTCTTTGTAAGTCATTAAGAACTTGCCTTATATATCTGGGTTCTTCTGTATTAGGTCCATATATATTTAGGATCATTAGCTCTTCTTGTTGTATCAATCCTTTTACCATTATGTAATGACCTTCTTTGTCTCTTTTGATCTTTATTGCTTTAAAGTCTATTTTATCACAGATGAGAATTGCAACCCCTGCTTTTTTTGCTCTCCATTTGCTTGGTAAATCTTCCTCCATCCCATTATTTTGAGCCTTTGTGTATCCTTGCATGTGAGATGGGTTTCCTGGATACGGCACACCAACGGGTTTTGGCTTTTTATCAAATTTTCCAGGCTCTGTCTTTTGATTGCTGCATTTAGCCCATTTACATTTAGGGTTAATATTGTTATGTGTGAATTTGATACTGCCATTTTGATGCTTGCTGGCTGTTTTGCCCATTAGTTGATGCAGATTCTTCATTTTGTTGATGCTCTTTAGCATTTGGTATGTTTTTAGAATGCCTGGTACTGGTTGTTCCTTTCTATGTGTAGTGCCTCTTTCAGGAGCTCTTGTACAGCAGGCCTGGTGGTGACAAAATCTCTGAGTTCTTGCTTGTTGGCAAAAGATTTTATTCTTCCTTCACTTACGAAGCTCAGTTTGGCTGGATATGAAATTCTGGATTGAAAGTTCTTTTCTTTAAGGATGTTGAATATTGCCCCCCACTCTCTTCTGGCTTGTAGCATTTCTGCTGAGAGATCTGCTGTGAGTCTGATGGGCTTTCCTTTTTGGGTTACCTGACCTTTCTCTCTGGCTGACCTTAGTATTTTCTCCTTCGTTTCAACCCTGGTGAATCTCATGATTATGTGCCTTGGGGTTGCTCTTCTTGCGGAATATCTTTGTGGTGTCCTCTGTATTTCCTCGTCTTGAGTGTTGGCCTGCCTTGCTAGGTTGGGGAAATTTTCCTGGATAGTATCCTGAAGAGTATTTTTCTGCTTGGATTCATTCTCTTCCTCACATTCTTGTACACCTATCAAACATAGTTTAGGTCTCTTCACATAGTCCCACATTTCTTGGAGATTTTGTTCATTCCTTTTTGCACTTTTTTCTCTAATCTTGGTTTCTCATTTTACTTCATTGAGTTGATCTTCGACTTCTGATATTCTTTCTTCTGCTTGGTCAATTCGGCTGTTGAAACTTGTGCATGCTTCACGAAGTTCTCATGTTGTGTTTTTCAGCTCCTTCAATTCGTTCATATTCCTCTCTAAGTTGTCCATTCTTGTTATCATTTCCTCGAATCTTTTTTCAAGGTTCTTAGTTTCTTTGCATTGATTTAGAACATGTTCTTTTAGCTCACAGAAGTTTCTCATTATCCACCTTCTGAAGTCTGATTTCATCATTTCATCACACTCATTCTCCGTCCAGCTGTGTTCCCTTGCTGGTGAGGAGTTTTGTTCCTTTCTAGGAGGCGAGCTGTTTTGTTTTCGGGTGTTTTCCTCCTTTTTGTGCTGGTTTCTTCCCATCTTTGTGGATTTTGCCACCTGTCTTCTGAGTACTTGCTGACTTTTTGATTGGGTCTCTGAGTGGACCCCCAGATTGTTGATGATGAAGTATTTCTGTTACTTAGTTTTCCTTATAACAGTCTAGCCCCTCTGCTGTATGACTGCTGAGGTCCACTCCAGGCCCTGCTTGTCTGGGTTACACCTGTAGCAGCTGTGGAACAGTGAGGGATGCTACCAGTTTCTTCTTCTGCTATCTTTGTCCCAGATTGATGCCCGCCCAATGTCAGTCTGATTAGTCCTTTTTTGAGGTGCCTCTTTGGATATACAGGGGTCACGGAGATGCTTGAGGAGATGGTCTGTACTTTATAGGAGCTCAAGTGCTGAGCTGTGAGCTCCATTGTTCATTGAGGTCTTTTAGGCAGGTGCATTTAGGTCTGCTGCAGCAGAACTCAGAAAACCCCTTTTTTTTTCCCTCAGATGCTCTGTCTCAGGGAGTTAGGCCTTTCTTTATGAATATCTGTTGCACTGTCCTGCCAAGCTAGGAGGCAGTCTAGTCACTATTTGCATGCGGAGGCTCCACCCTGCTACCGTGGGGTCCACCCTGTTGCTGTGGGCCCTGCCCTGCTGCTGTGGGTTCCACCCTGATGCTGTGGGCTCTTCCCTGCTGCCGTGGGCTCTGCCATGTTGCTGTGGGCTCCACCATACTGTCATGGGCTCCACCCTTTTGCCGTGGGCTCCACCCTGCTGTCGTGGGCTCCACCTTGTTGGTGGAGTCTCTCTTATGGCGGGTTGCCTTGGCAATGGCAGGCTGCTTCAGCAATGGGAGTGTACCTCAGTAGGGGTGGAATGCATCAGTAGTGACTGACGCCTTTCCCCTACTGAGCTGCACCATCCTGGATTCAGCTGAGCCCACAGTGAAACTTTCAACCTCAAGCATTTTGAATTGCCATTTTGTTTGTCCCTGTGGGGGTGTGACCCCCCAAGCCTGATCACCTGGCTCCCTGCGTCTTATTTTTTAAGTTGAACGGTTGACTCTCTCACAGGTGTTTCAGTCTCCTGCTGATAGGGCACTGGGGTCTGTGTGATTTCCCGTTCAGCGACCCACTGCACCAGCTCAAATGACGCTTCCCCGGAATCTCCTGGTCTGGCTCACTGTCCAAGTCCCATTTAATCAGACGGATATGTTAATCTGCCTTCCCAAATCTCAGATTGCCAGTTTAACAGGGCACCTAGACCTGTGCGTTTTGTGCAGGGTGCCGCTGTGCTGTGGCACTGGCCAAGGCCATGCAAGACGAGAGGGCTGCGCTGGTGTCCCATGTCTCTCCTACACCTGGGAATTTCCCCGTTCTGTGGGCAACAAAGATCCATATGAAAATGCGGCTAGGACTCACCCTCTGCGGCTTCACTGAGAGCTGCAATCCTGAGTTGTTCCTACCGTGCCATCTTGGAAATCCCCCTTCAAGGTCTCATTATAATAAAAACATTTGTTTCTGCTTTATAAGAGAAATATTTCCTGGAGACATGTTATAAGTGGCTGTGAAAAACAACCATCATTAAGGTTTACATTCAGCAACCTTACTGTTATTTTGTTCTATATATGAAAACAATCCAAACAAAATTCAAAGACAGTCAAAAATAAAATAACAGAATGACTAACATTCTATCTGTGTAGAGTCAAGAAAACAATGGAATAATCAGGATGTATTGTCTGTTTTTAGTATTTCTTATATAGGTAATTTTAACCAAATACTCAGTAATTTGAACTTTATTCATCTAGACATTTATGATTAATTATGTAATATAATTTAATTTAACAAATAAACTTTCATATATAGAAATAAAATTTTGAGATTTATTCTCCAAAAAAATAGAAATTGTTTATTAATAACAAGCTGGAATCTTACTAAATGCACAATTTTAGAAAATGTGAGTTATCCCTGTTTAAATACCTTGATTTTAATACTTTATATAACAGTATTTTAGTCCTTTACATCAAGTGCAGCACTATAAAGAAACATATAGAGTAACTATCATTTGCCCCCAAATCATGAAGTACACAGAGAAAAATTGTTTTATTCGGAAAATTACATGTTAACACAGTCTTTGAAATTGAAAGATGTTGGGTCAGATCCAACAATTATTTAAGGGTCCCTAAACATTATATGTTTAAAAAGTGAAGTCTAGGTTTATTTCTCTACCAATTTTCATATAGGGTTCATACCTTAGTCACCTGCTATGCTCCCCCTCAATTTTCTCATTTGAAAAACAGCAAAAATTCCTATTAAAACATCTACTAAACATACTCATAGATTTCAACATAAAGCTATATTTCAGCCATCAGAGTATTACACAAATAATTCAAATAAAGAGCATAAAATTGTAGTTTATTGCTGTTAAAAGTAATAAATCTCTGTTATACAGGCTCCCATGCTGAGCACAGCATTATTATTGTGGGGAAATGGCAATACATATAATATTTAAAATGCAGCTTCTTTTTTGCTGACTAACTTTTTGGTATATATACAGGAAGTATTTCAAGTGCATTAGAAGCATAAGTGAACACAAATAAATAGAAAATATAAAATAGAAATGAATGTGTAGAATTTAAAAAGGGTTTCTAAGTCTCAGTTTCCTCCTCTATAAAGTATAGAGATTTAACTGAGTATTCCCCCAAGGACTCTCCTACCTATTAGTTATTATGATGCAGTTTACATTTGTGTGGGAGAGAGCTGGAAGGAGTCTTCCAGTCTTGCTATACACAAAGAATGGCTCTGTTTAAACTAAATGGATGCTTTCACTATCATTGAAACTTTTCAATGTAAAAAAAAAGAGGTTTGTCCAAGCTTGCATCTATATTAGCAATATATGTAATTATTAAAAAAATCATTCTCACTTGACTGTAAAATTTATATAGTTATGGTTGTACCTGAAATATGAACTTCAGGGGATATAATATATAGAATAAATATCTCTCTGTTTCTTTATTTTCAGATGTAAGAAAATGATACTGTAGTCATCTGTGTTTAAGTGATACATTATACAAACAGTATTTATATAACAGTATAAATACTGTTATTTATTTATTTATTTCCCATCTTCTGGTTGTGACCCACACCATCATTTGGGCTTAGGAGAAATACAAAATTAAAAGGTAAAAGAACTCTGAAAGGCAATGCAATGGACTGAATGTTTAGGACCTACTCCCAAATATTTTGTCGAAATCTTAACCCCTGGGTGATATAATTAGGAGCAAGAAGCCTTGGGATGTGATTGAATGGGATTTGTGAGTTTATAAAATAGACCTCAAAAAAATTCCTTGACCCTTTCTACCGTGTGATACTACAATAGGAAGACAACCAGAAATTATACCCTCATCAGTTATCAATTCTGCTGGCACCTGGATATTCAACTTCCCTGCCTATGAGAATGTAAATAAATTTAATTATGAGAGATAATTTTCTGTTGTTATAAGCTATCCAGTTTATGCTATTTTGTTATAGCAGCCAGCGTCAAGACAAACTATATTCTTGTCACTTCTGAATTTAATATGTAACTAATTTAATTTATTCCTTTCTTTTCCCGCCTATTTATAATGTTTATCTTTCTAAAATACAGGGAGAAAATACTTCTTTTCTTTTCAAACAACAGCAAAAACTCAAAGACCAAACTCTTTGCACATATTTAAATTTCTTTCTTATCTCATCCCTATTTGTTCAACCTATAATTGTGTATTTCCCCCTCCCAATCAGTTTTCAATTTTGAGCTCCCTGAAATCAACCTTCTTTTGAGTGTAGCTCAAATGAATCAATCTAAAAACTGCCCCAATTTCTGCAGTTGCAAATAATTGGTATTTCTTTTTTCTTCTGCAGTAGTGTACCTATTTTCCAACAGATACTCATTTCAATTCCCTTTTCTTCATGCCAATTAATTATTTCTGGAAACACAATTAAGTATTCAATATTGGATGTTTTATTCAATGACTTAATCATCAAAAACGTAGACAGAAAAGTTTAGAGGAGATGAAGGTATGTGACATGACAGTTTCTAAATGTTAACCATATTTTTAAAAAAGCATCTGCTAAATTGTAACTGTAGTCTAACTCAAATTTAGATTAAATATTTTAAAAAGTTACAAGCATGTGTTTTAGATGGCAATAATTAATTCAAAACTTTATATTACCACAAAAGTAATAATTCAGTCCAATTGAAGCAGACACAGCTTAAGTAGGTTGCTTTATTACAGCTCTTATAAAATTCATGAATCTTGAAGATGAGGAAAGTAAAGAGATTATGCAACATCTAAAAGCTTCCAAAGGTAAAGTTCATACTAATAATGAGAATAAAATTATACAAGCCAATTACTGTCATAATGCTTATACCCTTAATCTACGTCTTAAAAATATATTTACTTGAGCCTACAAAATAGGATTAGAATGGTAGAGTATCAATTTAGGAGGCTGGTTTGTCTGGATTTTTTGGACACAATTAAAATATAGCAAAAATATTTATTCACTAGAGGAGAATCAAGGTTGATGAAGTCACTCAACTACAATGCTCTAATATTAAGGGAGAGATAATTAGTAGCATGAAATCAGGACTCTTAATCAAATACATATCTGTCCTAAATTCCTATACGAATGTCTGAAATCTTGAGGGGGAAAATGTTGTAAGTAAATGTTAAAATATCTGTTTCCTAAACTCTAAAAATTATCAAAGCATACTTTCAGGATTGAACAACAAAGAGAAGTGATGAATCCTTTCTATGTAGACTCCCATCCCATACTGTTGAAAGCACAAATGATCAAATGATCAAAGATTTAGTAGTGGGTTGCCCAGAACACCAGCAGGCACCAGGAAAAATGTTGATCCATGGGAAAATTTACTCCGGATGAGCAAATAGTGAAGTAGAATCTGTACTTGGTCTGATTTTAGAGTCAGAAAAGGATTTAATTCTCAGAAGAATACAGATCTTCTGAATTGGTGAGGACAAATGACAGGAGAAAAATAAAAAAAGAAAGCTTGATTATGTAACCTTTCCAATAGGGTTATTCAAAAGACTACTATTAACTTTCAATATTTCTTTTACACTAGAATTCAATAAGTGATTTAATGTATATGACAGCAGAATTTAACTTGAATGTATACCCTATCCTTTTTTGCAACAGATAAATGTTTCCAACTTACAAATCCTGAATAAAATATAATGAATGACCATGTTCTTATCTTTATAAGAAGTAAATCAAGACAAGTTAAAATTAAGTGCTACAGACAGTGAAAGTCCAAATGCACTATCCACAGAGAAAAGTCCAAGCAAGGTGCAAGGACAAGCACAATGGTAGTACCTTCACCTTCAATCATACCACATTATTTTTAACACTATATTTTAATTTTGGCCATTTTCAAGAGTCCTAGCTAAAGCAATGTTATATGAGACTTTAGACATATATCTGCTACTCTGTAGTTTACATCACAAAGAAACAGCAAGAGTATGTTCAGTCATATGCAATTTACTTCCTTTAGGAAAACAAAGAAGCAGGTTAGATAATGCTCTATGATTAAGAGCTTCGCTGGAAAATAGCCTCTAAAATTTCGGAATTTCCCCATATGAGTATCATTACTTGGGTGGGCCCATCATACTATATCTGAATTCATGCTAATGAGGTGACTGGAGATGGGCCCCTAGATAGTTTCAGGATGGGAGCTGACCATGCTGGAGAGACCAACCATGTGATTAAAGGGTTATGCCTTTGAATGACGTTAGCCCAGGATCCAGGGAAGAGAGAGGGATTGGAGATTGAATTTAGTCATGTGGCAAATGAAGCATGCCCACATGATAAAACTCCAGTAGAAACTTTACACACTTGAAGATCAGTGAGATTCCCTGTTTGGTAATCACACTTTGATGTGCTGAGTGGGTGGCGTGACCTAAGGGCATAGAAGCTTCACGTTTGAAGTCCTCTCAGACTTCACTTTACTTGCCTCGATTTGGCTGATCTTGGTTTGTGTCCTTTATAATAAAACTATAATCACAAGGATGACACCTTCCTGAGTTATGTGAGTCATTCTAACAAATTACCAAATGGTGGAGGTATGTTTTCCAAATTTGTAGCCAGTTAGTCCAGGTACAGGACCTTGGAACCCTGTTGCTAATGGCTGCTGCCTGGAGTAAAAGCAGTCTTCTGGAGACTGTGCCATTAACTTGTGTGAAGTCTATGCTAACTTTGGGTACTTAGTGTCAATACTGCATTGGTGGTAACCAGTTTCTAAATGGCCACCAAAGACCTCTGCCAACTGGTATTCATATTCTTATATAGTTTCCTTTGATATCAGACCTCAGTCTTTCTGATGGACCAATAAAATATGGTAGAAGAGATATACTGTCAGTATATAAGTTTACTGTATAATAAGAACTAAAGCTGCCATCTTGCACTCTTGTTCTTCCTCTCTTTATTTTTTTTCCACTAAAATTGCACTTATTTTCTTGTCAACAGTAGCAAATATTGGGCTTCCTTTTTTCCCCTCAACAGCATGCCTTCCACAAACAGCACAGGTACTGTGCTGTGTTTCCCTCTCTTTCTTTATCTCTCTCATCATTTCCATGCCATGGAAGCCAGCTGCCATATTGTGATTATCCCTACAAAGAGGTGCATGTGAAGAACTAAAGCTCTTTTCCAATAGCCATTTGAATGAACATGGGAAGTGGATTCTACAGTCCAGTGAAGCATTCAGATGATCATAGTCCCAGCTGACTTATTGAATAAAACCTAAGGCCTGGTGAGATGGCTCATGCCTATAAACTCAGCACTTTGGGAGGCTGAGAAGGCAGATCTCTTGAGCCTACCCAGGAGTTCAAGACCAGTCTCAGCAACATAGTGAAACCCCATTTTATTAAAAATAAAATTAGCAGGGCATGGTGGCATACACATGTAGTCCCAGCTACTCAGAAGGCTGATGTGGGAGGATCACTGAGCCTGACAGGCAGAGGTTGCAGTGAGCTGAGATCACACCACAGCACCCCAGCCTGGACAACAGTGTGAGATCCTGTCTCAGAACAAAACAGCAACAACAAAAAGTAACCCTTAGAATCACTGAGACAACATAATTTGGATAAGTTGGTCATGGATTCCTTTTATAAGGAATCCGTATGAGATAATAAATGTTTGTTGTTTAAAACTTCTAAGTTTAGGAGTCATTTATTAAGCAGCTAGAGATAATTGAGATAAAGAGCAACTTATGCCTTTTTTTTTTCTTTTAGGTATAGTAATTGGTAGTATTTCCCAAACTTGCCTAAGGAGCAATGTATAAAGGGCAGAAGATGGGACCCTTATAGCATGTGGAAATCTTTCAACATGAAAGGAATTAGCAGCAGAGTAAAAAAAGAAAATGGTCTTTTGTCCACACTAAATTGATGGTGTTATCATACCTCAGAATACATTTATACACTGTAATATTATATTGTGAAAAATAATATTGTTGCAGTTTTCCTTAATAAATTAATGTACATTATCATGTTTATTTTCATTTTAAGATAAAAAATTAAAATGAGATGCCAATAAAGTTGCATGGTAGCCAACAATCCTAACCATTAAAATAAAGTATTATTATATATATTCAAGTTAATCCTCAAATTAGTCTTATATAATTAATGTTTGGGCTTTATCCAGCCTTTAAAATATCTCTGGTGAATTTTTATCAGAATATTTAAAAGACAGCAAGAACACTAGGTCTACTTGTCTAAATCTACACTGGAAAATAATTTTTTTAAAAGAACTAATGAGTTTATTGTAGGGAACCAGCCCCCACATCACCAGTGGGTATCCCGAGTTTGGTGGTGACAAAGGATTGAGAAAAAGACAGATTAAGAGTGAAAGTGGGACCAGGGGGCCATCACTTTTTATTGGAGGCAGTGAAGGCCCTGTGCTCTGATCTCTTACTGTATTTATTGTTTACAATCACGTTGATTTATAAGGTAAGGGTGGAGTGATGGTGGGTAGAGGGTGACATGATGGTGGACTGAATCAGCTGGAATGGAATCAGTAAGCCAGAACTGGTGTGTCATTCGAAAGATTGATAACATGGAAGTTTGGGAGTTTCACAAAACAAGAACCTGTGTTTATCTTTATTATCTACGTGCAACTGGTGGAAGCCAGGCCTTACAAGGAGCCTGCAAGTCTGGTTACGTCTTAGTGTTACAAAGGCGATTTATGTCCTTGAGCACAATGTTTATGGTAACAGAGCCTAGGTCACCCTGCACCAGAACATGAGGCATGGAGAGGCCTTCCTCCCCAGAGGCCTCCTGTAGCCTTCCGCAGTTGATTGTTCCTGATTTCTTTTATACATATAACCTGTTTATGTTTATGTAGGCACACGGTAAACTATTCCTCCATTGCTGCTTCTCCCAACAATTACCACTTTTACTTTGTTAGTATATAAAGTGTCAGTTGTTTTGTATAATGCCAAAATTTATATATATATATATATATATATATATATATATATATAAAATTCGGAATCATTGGTTTGTTTTGGGTTTCTGTG
Source organism: Saguinus oedipus (assembly GCA_031835075.1). Taxonomy (NCBI): domain Eukaryota; kingdom Metazoa; phylum Chordata; class Mammalia; order Primates; family Cebidae; genus Saguinus; species Saguinus oedipus. Next base: position 84,460,674 of record CM063176.1, on the reverse strand, counting down.
AGGAGATCTGTATGTCATTTGGTTATGCTTCAAATGACAGAATCACTATTCATATTTAAAATGATCAATCATAATTATCATTATATGTTAAGGACATTTAAAACTTACTAACCTGCTTTAAAAATTTTTGAAGCAGTAAATTTTATCATATAAATATTATCTGTGAGAATCAAATTTTAAAAATGTGATTAAATTCCTAAATTAGAGATATTTAATTCCATCTATAGTATTTTGTTTGGCGATGCTATGCTTTTCTTGTTGTTCTCTTTTCCAGTGATACTGTGGCTCATTCTGAAGATCTTTGTTAACTTCAAAACCTGAACTTTAATGTATATGCCATATAAATTAAGCCAAATGTTATTATTTACTTTATTGCATTTTTTCTTTCAAATTTTTAAATACCATTTACTCAAAGGGCCTGCATTCATTGCAGAAACTTTCAATACAATTAAGCAAGGTGTTGGTTACCAGGCCATTGCTTTATCTGTCCTAGTAGATACAATTATAAAAGAAAGCACATTAGCTATTATTTTTCTGAAGGTGAATACCATAATCCTCTCATTTATATCATGAATTATCTTTTCTAGGAGGAATACTTTTCCAAATATATAGATGAGAATGACTGACATTTATCTAGTTATTTGTGAATAATAATTTTGCATATATACATATACAAAATGTATGTATATTTATATGGGTTAATTTACAAAGTCTTAGTTTATAATTGCATAAACACAGTTATAGAAAAAATTTTAAGTAATTCTAAATGAACTTATTAATTTATTCAAGGCAGGCTAGGTTATGTGAGGCAAAATGGTACATTAGAAATCATTATTACAAAATAAAATATCAGAGTAAGCAGATACTCTACAGAACAGAAAAAATATTTGCAAAATATGCATCCGAAAATGGTCTAATACCCAGAATCTATAAGGAACTTAAACAAATTTACAAGCAAAAACCCCATTAAAAAGTGCACAAGACATGAAAAAACACTTTTCAAAAGAAGACACACACATGTCCATCAAGCATATGAATTAACACCAGTAATAATTAGAGAAATGTAAATCAAAACAATAATGCTATACCTTCTTATACCAGTCGAAATGGCTATTGTGAAAAAGTCAAAAAGTAACAAATGCTGGCAAGGTTATGGAGAAAGGGGAATGTTTATACGCTGCCAGTGAGAATGTAAATTAATTCAGCCACTGTGGACAGCAGTTTCACAATTTCTGAAAGAACTTGAAATGTAATCATTATGTGGCCCAGGCAATCCTATCATTGGGTATATACCTAAAGGAATATCAATCATTGTATCATAAAGACACATGTACACCTATGTTCATTGCAGAACTATTCACAATAGCAAAGATATGGAATTAACCTAATGCCCATTAATGGTAGGCTGGATAAAGAAAATATGGTACATATACACCATGGTATGCTACACAGCCATAGAAAAATGAGATTATGTCCTTCACAGCACCATGGATGGAGATGGAGGTTATTATCCTAAGACAACTAAACAGCAACAGAAAATAAAATATCACGTTTTCACTTATTAGTGGGAACTAAACATTGAGCACAGGGTCACAAGAAGGAAACAACAGATTCTGGGGCCTACATGAGAGTGGAAAAAAGGGTGAGGATCGAAAAGCAACCTATCAGGTACCATGTTTATTACTTGGGTGACAAAATAATCTGTACACAAAATCCCTGTGACACACAATTTACCTATGAAAGAAACCAGCACATTACCCCTAAACCTAAAATAAAATTTAAAAATATAAATAAATAAATTGAAAGTGGAGATTAAAAAAAAAGACAAGCCATACTCAAGGACAAAATATTCACAAGCCACATATTTGATAAAGGACTAATATCTGAAATAAATAGAAATTCTCAATATCTAACAGCGACACAAACGAACAGTCAAATGAGAAACTGGCAAAATACATTAAAGGAATTTCACTGAAGAGGAAATAGATGGCAAATAAATACATGAAAATATCTTTAACATCATTTGCTTTTAGGATAATAAAAATTAAAGCTACAATGTTATGTCATTACATACTTCTCAGAAGGACTAAAATTTAAAAATAATGACATCACTCAATGCACACAAGGATGTTGATGCTGAAGATCTGAATCACTAATACATTGCTAATGAGAATGTAAAATGATACAACCACTGTAAAAACTAGTTTTTTTTTCCTTATACAAACTGAATATGCAACTAACACATCACCTATCAACTGCATTCATGATATATATTCCTAAGAAGTGAAAACTGATGTTGACACAAAAACCTATACAAAAATGTTTATAACAGCTTTATTTGTAATAACCAAACCTGGATTCAGTCTAGATGTCCTTTAACAGATGAATGGTTAAACAAACCATGGTAAATCTATACCATATTACTCAAAAGCAAGAGAGAGAAAAACATTCATACGTGCAACAACATGGATGCATCTTGAGAGTGTATTCTGAGTACAAAATGCAAAACTGTTGGAATTCACGTGGGGTGGCTGGCAAAATATTAGCAGTGTATTCAGGAAAGTTATAGATTAGTCTCAAGCCTTTTGGAAGGCCAAAAGGTTTTATTGGGGCAGGCCGTTCTATCACATTAGCATAGGAAAGACATAGAGAGGATAAGAGGCTTCCCCAGTTAAATCTGTTTACCCCAAATCCCTTTGTCTCTACTCTTAACTGTTTACTCCTGTAAACTTCGTGCTGCATGGCCCTCTCAGGAGGAGATTAAGGGGAAATTACCTGTTAATAGTGTTTACCCTGGGCCAGGAACCTAAAGCTTTTATCAATCATAAAACCACTCTTGTCACCATGTTAATTATCCACAAGCGTGTTGACTTACAACCTCTGTTATAAAATCTTTACTGAATAAATGTGTGGATGTACAAGGGGTCTTGGCTGATTGGCTGCAGCTTACCCTCTGAAAGCAGCCAAAAACAATCCCTAGCCCACTTGAATCACTGTAATGGTGTAAGAGTGCATTTATTCATCCATCGTTGAGTCAGGGTCTGCAGGACAGACTTCCACAGGTGGCGGTCAGTGTCTCAAAAAAGTGCCATGGTTTTATGCTATATGATGATATTCATATATTATTTTTGAAATGACAAAATTATATAAATCAAGGGTAAATTCGCTGTCATCAGGGCCAAGGAGGAAATGACAGTAAAAAGGAATTGGATGTGGCTATAAAAGAGCAACAAAGGCATTCTTATGATTGTGGAAAAGTGCGATATCTTGACTGTAGCAATGTCAATAATGAACTGGGGTGATATTGTACTATATTTTTGCAAGATAATATCATTAGGAAAACTGGATAAAGTATACACAGTATTAATCTCTATAATTTCCTACAATTGCATGTCAATCTATGAGTATTTCAAAATAAAAAAGCGTATTTTAACCAGAAAATTTATATGGCCAAAGATTGTTCCCTTGCTTAACTAGTTTCTTCTTGTCATATTCTGTACCTAAAATAACTATAAGTAATCCAGGCTATATCTTACTACATTTTTGCTTATTCATCTTTTATAATTCTTTTTGAAATTAACTAACTGCCCACCACCCAAGAAAAGAAAAACACCTTCTTCCTTTGAGGTTTTACATTTTTACATTATATTTCTAACATTAACAATGTAATACACGAATTAATATACTCCCTTAAGGGATTTAGTTTTAAACATTCTTGAATAAGGATATGAGTGTCTGAAGTCACAAATTATATCTTTGAAAATTACATTAAATTGTTTTATATAACAACAACAACAACAAAATCTGGGCCCTTGAAAGTTAAAAACTAAAATATATAATCTGGAAATTGTCATTTTGTCTTTCTTATTGCATTTCCACTGTGGTCTCTGTTTCTCTTGGGGTGTGGAGATCAAATACTCTTTAAGTATTTGTGGGAGCGAGCAACCATATAAAAGGAGTAAACCACTGCTTCTCTCTCACGGTAGTTATTTATATATGCTTGTTTTAAACTTTATATTATACAGCCATGGGTAATTTACCTTTATATACACCACTACTGAAATAATAAGTACTTTAATACATATTGAATGAATGAATGAATGTTAGTGACATATTACCACAGAGAAAGATTTATAATACTACTTACCAATAAGGTTCAGTATATCTTTTCATTCATGCTGAAGACATTATTAAAATACAATTTGACTTTAATGCAATTTTAGTCTAAATCTAATTCGTCTATGTAACTATTCTTAGTTTTGTTTTTTTTTTTCCAAGTACAACTTCCATTTTATTTTTCTCCAGAGAATGGTTATCCTCAGTCTTTTACTCAGCTCCTTACATGGGTTTTGGTGGGGGTCGTGGGGCAGCACCCGTAGGTCTAAGTCGGGGTGGGGGTGTTCGATCCTTGCGGGCTTCCTGATCGATTCCTGACTACTTTGCTGTGAATTGCACAACTCACACAGTAATGTAGCTTCACATAGAGCTTGGGAAGTACATAGGTATCAAAGACGCTCGCTTCAGAAATATCTCTGACTGCTGCGGCCTCCACTATGTTTCGAATGACGAATTTCTTAATGGCCTTGTCCTTGGGCACGCATCGGGCACAATTCGTGCAGCGAATAGGCTGAACTTGGCCGCGGCCCTTTTTGGCACGACCGTTGTTCCTTCTTTTCTTTGTCATCTTGGAAGCTCGCAGCGGAGAAAGGACTATTCTCATTTATACGGCCTCAGAAAGATAATAAATGAGTGGTTTTCCCTTTTTATATGTGCAACTATTTCTTGTAGACACTTTTCTCCATCTCATCTCCAAAAGATTTTAAAGCATTAGCTAACCTCTAATATTTTCATGGGAAGTAATTTTTTTTCTTTGACAGCTCTTCACTACATGTTGCCTATATAGCAGCAGTAGTGATGTAAACATCTCTGACCCTTCTGTGGAATGAAAGTGAAAAAACGATTGAGATAGAACAATGTTACAAAACCCTTTCAAAATTTTATGATACAATAGTGAGATGAAATGGTTAAAGCAGTAGGAGTGTGCTCAAATTAGAAAGAAAAAAAATGGAAGGGGAGATTTTTTTATATTAAAAAAATTAAATTTTCAGATGGGACTCATGCAAATTACGGATCTTACCAATTAGTACATTTGGTGAATAGCAAAAGCAAGCATACTCTGTTAGGAAAGTCTTCTTCCCTTACAGATGCCTGAATTCATCGCTGTTATCTCTGTAGGGTGTTGTTCCCCTCCTCCCCAACATCAGGACTTCAGGTTTGAAATTTAACATGCAAATTGCTTTCTGAGTAATCACATGGATATTGCCCACAGAGAAAGTCATTTTAGTTATGAACTGTCCCCACCTTAACTGCACAGTTTATGTGACAATTTTCAGCTGCACATTCCCCCATAAATTTATATATTCTGAGTTTATTTACAAATAAAAATCTAGACAGAAGAATGTATCCCACAACAAGCCTTTTATAGTTAAGGACTCTCAGGTACCTTTCTGCTTAAAAATACTCTTACTATGTTTATCACATGGTCGCTCATTTTTATGTTTATAAGAAGGTTTGATTGAGGTCATACATTTTTCTGCAGGGCATTGTGGTTGAGAACGACTTGTTTACAGATCTACTGCTAACAGTTTTCTTCCCATATATACCCTGTTATATTGGGGAAATTATAAGAACTTAATTGAAAAGTCTGGTGAACCAAGATGCTGTTGAATATTTAATTATTTTGAAGGCAAAGATACATATTCTCACATAAAAAGACACAGTAAGAAAAGTAAAATTATAAATCATTTCTAAAGTCTAGGACTTTTCAGTGTTCTGCATATTACTTTTCTCTTTGTCTCTCCTTTTTCTATCCTCATTCCCCAACACACACTATTTTTAATGCAAAGCTGGCTTCTTGGCATCCCTGGAACATGCCAAGCAGTTTTGAATATCCATGTATTTACCACCCATGTATTTGCATATGCTGTTTTTTCTGGTTTTATTGTCCCTTCAAGAGATGTTAAAATGTTCCTTCAAGGAAACAAAATAAAAATTCTACAGTATCCCTCTTCTTAAATGGAGTTGCTCATTTTTTTGCCCTTGGTAACACTATTGTTTCTGCACATATGTATAATAATTTTTCTTTGTTATATTGGTTTAACAATACATCGGTAAGAATTGTTTTTACACACTTGTCTATACTCCTGAAGCAAAGGACTATATCTTATGCATATTTAAATACCCAGCCCATGACTTTGGTATTCATAAGTACTATAAGAAATAAAATCAGATCAAGTTAGATAAAAAAATTGAAATTTATTTTGCACACAGAATAACAATTTATAAACCAGGAGATCTCCAACTAAATAGATCTAAGAAGATCTGCTCAAGGCAGTTATAGTGCAGTTTATAAAGCACAACTAAGGAAATAAAGCACAAAGAAGGAATTATTTTGATTGACTTAATGGATAACAGTACTTGTTATTATACATAAAATTACCTTTGAAGTAAGGAGTGTAGTTGGAGCTGGTTTTTCTATGGCTGATTGCTCTCATTTTACTGAATCATGATAACAAGAACATAAAACATGCTGTGTTTTTTCATGACTGGAGCTAGAACTTCAGGGAAATTAGGCTAACAATGTTTGGCTACATGTTGGCCTTGGGGAATCTAAAATATGACTTCCATTTTTATTTTTCTTTAACAGTTTTTGAAAATGTTTGCTAAATTTGAAAAGTAATGAATAAATTCAACACGTACCCATCATGAGATGGAATGGACCATTTTTAAAAAATATTTATTTATTTTTCTAAATTTTTTATTTGTGTGGATACATAGTACACTATGTATATACACACACAAACACACGCACATACACTACACACATATATAGGGAGTCAGTGAGATATTTTTATGCAGGAATACAACATGTAATAATCACAGCAGGGTAAATGGAGTATCAGTCACCTCAGGCATTTATTCTTTCTTTGTGTTACAAACAATTCAATTATACTCTTTGAGTTATTTTTAAATGTAAAATAAATTAGTCTAAATGTACAAATTATTTAAAAGGTATAATAAATTGTTATTGACAGTAGTCACCCTTTTTTGCTACCAAGTACTATATCTACTTAATTCTATGTAAACTTATTTTGTACCCATTAACCAACTCCCGGTTCCCCGTCTCAGTTCCCTTCTCAGCCTCTGGTAACTATCTCTCTACTATCTCTCTACTACCCACCTCCATTAGTTCAATTGTTTTGATTTTTAGCTCCCACTAGTAAGTGAGAACATGTGAAATTTGTTTTCGGTACCTGGGCTTATTTCATTTAACATAGTGGCCACTAGTTCTATCCATACTGTTGGAAATGACACAATTTCAATCTTTTTTATGGCTGAATTGCACTCCATTGCATGTATATACCACAGTTTCTTTGCCCATTTGTCTGTTGTCTGCTGATGAACACTCAGGTTGATTCCATATCTTGGCTATTGTGAATAGTGCTGCAATAAACCTGAGAGTGCAGACACCTCTTTGATGTACTGATTTCCTTTCTTTGGAGTATGTAATTAGCATTAAGATTGCTGGGTCACTTGGTAGCTCTATTTTTAGTTTTTAGTTTTTTATTTTTAATTTGTATATGTATTTATAATGGGTGCATATATTTATGGAATATATGGGTTAGTTTGATACAGTATACAATGTGAACTGTTATCCTAGCAGTGGGATTGCTGAATTATATGGTAGCTCTATTTTTAGTTTTTTGAGAAATCTCCAAACTGTACTCCATAGTGTTTGCTTGAATTCTTTAAATTCCTACCAACAATGTATGAGAATTCCTTTTTCTCCACATCACCAGCATTTTATATTGCCTACTTTTCTGATAAAAGTTGTTTTAATTGGAGTGAAAAGATGTTTTATTATAGTTTTGATTTGCATAGCTGGATTACAGGTGTACACGACCACACCTGGCTAATTTTTGTGTGTCTTTAGTAGAGATTGTTTTTTTTTTTGTCATGTTGGCCAGGCTGGTCTCAAACTTCTGACCTCAGGTGATTCATCTGCCTCGACCTCCCAAAGTGCTGAAAGTGCTAGAATAACAGGCATCTGCCACTGTGCCGGGCCCTTTCGTTTTTTTTTTTTTTGTTGGAGTTTCACTTTTGCCACCCAGGTTGAAGTGCTCACTGCAACCACCACTTTCCAGGTACAAGTGATTTTCCTGCCTCAGTCTCCTGAGTAGCTGGGATTATAGGCGCCTGCCACCATGCCCAGCTAATTTTATTTTTATTTTATTATTTATTTATTTACTTGCATTTCTCACTAGAGACAGGGTTTCATCATGTTGGCCAGATCTCGAAATCCTGACTTCAGGTGATCAACCAGCCTTGGCCTCCAAATATATTCTGGTTATTAATCCTTTGTCAGATGGGTAGTTTGCAAATATTTTATTTTCTCTGTGAGTTATCTCTTTACTTTATTGTTTCTCTTACTGGGAAGAAACATTATAGCTCAATGTGATGTCATTTGTCCACTTTTGCTTTGGTTGTCTGTATTTTGAGTTATTTCTCAATAAATTTTTGCCTAGACCAATGTTCTGGAGAGTTTCCACCATGTTTCTTTTAGTATTTTAATATATTTTTAATAAATTGGTATCTTCAATCCATTTAGATTTTCTTGTCTATATGGCAAGGAATAGGGGTCTAATTTCATCCTTCTGCATATGGATATCAGCTTTCCCAGTACCATTTATTGAGGAGACTCTCCTTTCCCCAATGTATGTTCATAGCCCCTTTGTCAAAAATGTGTTGACTGTAAGCAGTGCTGCAACATAGAATTGCAAATATGTGGATTTATTTGTGAGTTCTTTAATCTGTTCAGACTATATGTCTGTTTTGATGCTTAACTGTGCTGTTTTGGTTACTCCAGCTCTGTAATATAATTTGAAGTTAGGTGATTTCTTCAGTTTTTTGTTTTTTTTTTTTTGCTCAGGATAGTTGGGTATTTTGTTGTTCTGTATAAATTTTAGGATTATTTTTTCAGTTTCTGGGAAGAATGTCATTGATATTTTGATATTTGCATCTGTAGATTGCTTTAGGTAGTATAAACATTTTAAACAGATGTATTCTTCCAATTCATGAACATGGAACATCTTTCCATTTTTGTTTGTGTCCTCTTTAATTACTTTCATCAATTTTTATAGTTTTATTTGCAGAGATGTTTCACTTCTATTAAGTTTATTCCTGGGCATTTTATTTTATTTGTATTTCCTGTGCATGATATCACTTTCTTGATTTTTCAGGTTATTTGCTGTTGGCCTATAGAAGTGCTACTGATTTTTTTTATTGTACTTTGGGCTCTGGGGTACATGTGCACATCCTGCATCCTGCAGTATTGTTGCATAGATGCCTATGTGCCTTGCTGGTTTGCTGTCTCCATCCCCTCACCCTGCCACCTACATCAGGCATTTCTCCTGGTGTTATTCCTCCCCATCCTCCCCACCCCACACTGTCCCTCCCCTTCCCTATGCTCCATCCCCCAACCTAGCCCAGTGAGTGTTGTTCCCTTCCCAGTGCCCACGTGTTCTCTTTGTTCATCACCCATCTATGAGTGAAAAAATGCAGTGTTTGGTTTTGTTTTTGTGTCAGTTTGCTGAGAATGATGTCTCTACAAAGGATACAAACTCATCATTTTTTATGGCTGCATAGTATTCCGTGGTGTATATTTGCCAATTTTCTTTCTCCAGTCTATCATTGATGGACTTTTGGGTTGGTTCCAGGTCTTTGCTATCATGAACAGCACCACAACAAACATACATGTGCATGTGTCCTTATAACAGAATGATTTATAATCCTTTGGGTATATACCCAGTAGTAGGATTGCTGGGTCAAATGGAATTACTATTTCTAGATCCTTGAGGAATTGCCACACTGTCTTCCATAAAGGTAGTGTTAAAGATTTTTGTGTTATTTTTAATCCTGCAACTTTACTAAATTGTTTATCTGTTCTAATCATTTCTTATAGAATCTGTAGAGTTTTCTGTTGATACTCACTTTGAGTGGCTGACAAGATATTTATTCTTAGGAAAAGTTATGGATTGTAATCTCAAACCATTTGGAAGGCCAAAACGTTTTATTGAGGCAGGTTGAAGGCAGCTGCTTCATTAGCATTAGCATAGGATGGAGATAGACAATATCTCTATTTCATAGTACTACACAGTACTATGTGTAGCTCATAGCCAGTGGTACTACTGCCTGCCTACCACTGAGGTTTATTCACAGCCCAAAGGTTCTTTCGTCAGCAGGTAGTAAATCTTGCCAGGACTTTATCTCTCTTTTCAGTGCAGTATGTTCCCTCCTAGCCCAGAAAGGGTCTAAAAATGCCTTTCAGAAGCTAAGGCCTGAATCAGTCTTTAGGAATATACCTGGTGCTCTATTTTACTGTGGTTGAGCTGGTACCCAAGATGGCATGACAGAGTTCTCTACTCTTTTTTCTCCTTTACACAAGTGGAAGGGGTCTCCTGGAGTAGCACTGTCTAGAGTAGGGAGTGGAATGATACAGGCATTCCTTTGTTCACCACAGCTGGTATTTCACTGGGCTGTGTACCCTCCAAGTTCACTGGCTCTGAGCCCAGTACAGCAGCACCAGATTTGCCAAAAGACTGAAGTCCTTGTGGCCTGGCTGCCATTAAAACGTATTTAGGATTCCAGGATACTTTAGTTAGCCTGTGGTAGAGCTAGCTGCCATTGAGAGTCCTACTGCTGTGGTGGAGGATCCTCTCTGGGCTGGGCTACTTTCAGTGCTTTCTCCATGGGTACCAACAGGATTCTTTCCTGTGTTCTATTCTCCTGGGAAAGGACAGCACTGAGTTATAATGTAAAGTTTCACAATCACTTTGATCTCCCTACCCCAATCACACAGATTCTGTCTAAGTGCACTGCCAGGGATTAAAGGAGAGGTAATGTGGGCAATGCGAGTCTCTTTCCTACCCTTTTCAGTGCCTTTTTCCTTGATATAATAGTAAAACTATGTACTGTGATTGCTTACCTGATTTTTGGTTCTCATGAAGCTGTTTTCTTGCATGAATAGTTGTTCAATTTTGTGTCCTCATGGGGGATGACCACTGGAGGTTTCTAGTCAGTCATCTTACTGTGGCTCCTCAACATGGGCCATTCTTCCATACAGTTGGAAATAGAAAAAACCAAAATTATAGGATGCATCGGTGATCACTAACTGAATTAGTTTGTTATGTCAAAACCGAAAAGGAAATTTAGAAATATGTTTCATGATCCGGAGGCAAGGAATTCATACAGTACCAGTGATGCCATGAAGTTACAGGATAAAATTAAAACATTAGAAGTTGACTATAGGTACAGAGTCTGGATTAGAATAATGTGACATTAGAAGTCTGTGAAATGTTACTCAATAACTCCATATTAAAATATTCATAAAGTAATAAAAAAGTGAAATAGCCTAAAACAAAAAGCAAGAGATATTTTATTGTTAAAACCTTAACAAACTCTAGCAATTAAACATAGACATAGGTTTGATAAGAAGGCAAATACATTGTCTACATGTGCTTTACCCTCTGGAGTATCAAACACAAACACAAAGACTTGCACATTACACATGTGCACACAAACACACACATATGCACATACTTACCTGCATGGATGATGGTAGAAATAGGTAAGTATTAAGTTAGCCTTGAGTTAGCAGATAGCCATAATCAGTTTCTTGGTTGTTTTCTCTGTAAGTAGACTTCTATATCCTATTGAGACTGCAAATACGTAGCAGAAGTAGCAGTGTGCTGAATGGCATAATAAGAGATTTAGTGCCCAAGAAAAATGCTGTTAAATTGGATTTCCTATGTAAAGTGACAGCATTTTTTAGGATTCAAAATTTTATCAAATTCTAATTGGTAACATGCAGGAGAATAAAATCCACTCTACATTGAAACTTGTTGGCAATTGAAGCATCAGCACTGTGGGTCACTATTAGAATTAAGATAAAACATGTATTTAAGTGTGTTGTCTACAGCTATGTTTCTGAAAGAGCAATTATACCAGAATTCACTTGTTTCATTTCCAGTGTGGGAACTGAGAATGAATTTTGTGAAAAAATAAAAAAAGACAAGCTATAACTCTTTAGTTACAAGAGACAGCCTACAATATATCACATTTATTTTAAGTATTAGTAAACAGTAAAAATGGAATTCTAAATGAAATATGCTAATAGTTTTGCAGTACAAAAAAGGAGGAAATGTGCTGACTCAAAAGTTAATAATAATTGTGATAATCCGATAAAAAGATAGGTAAAAATATTATGTGAAATTTTTATATTTTAACAAAATAAATATAGTAGTAAGAGGTTGAGATGAAAAGACAAAAAACGAGATTAAAAAGAGAGCCAGATAAAAAAGAGAACGCAGAAAATACGTAAAAATTCAGAAGTAATTTCCTCAGATCACAATGAAATTAAATAAGAAATCAGTATCAGAAAGATAGCTAGAAATTGCCAACACATTTTTGGCTTTATAAGTTAGACAACACATTTGGGGGAATAAAAGAAGAAGGAGGAATTGCAGTTAAAATATCTTAACTAAATAAAAATTAAGATACAACTTAACAAAATTTGTGAGATTTTGCAGTTCAGACAGAGCTCAGTGGGAAATATATAACATTGAATGCATATGATAGAAAAGAAGAATGGTAAAAGCAATCAATAATCTAAGCCTCCGTTTTAAAAAATAAGAAGACAAAGAGTAATTAAATTCAATGAGAGCAGAATAAAAGAAATAAAAAAATTACAACAGAAATCGATGAAATGAAAGCAGGAAATTAATAGAGAAAATTGAAACCAGAAGTTGATTATTTAAAAGGACCAATAAAATTATTAAGCTTCCAGTGATGGTAGCTAAGAGAAAAAGACAGAAAACTCAAATTCTTAATATCAGAATTGGAAGAAGGGACATCACTACAAATATCATGAACATTGTATGAATAATAAGGCATATTATGAATTATGTGAAAGACACAAGCTGCCAATACTTACACAACAGAAATAAATAATCTAAACAAGCATAGAGCTATGAAATGAAGTGAGTCCATGTTTAATAATCTTCCAAAATGAAAATCACCAAGCCCTCATGTATTCACTGGTCAACTACACCAAGTGTTTAAGCAGAAATTATACCAATTCTCTACAATGTCTTTCTTTCTTTTTTTTTTTTTTTTGTTAGCTATTTATTTATTTATTTATTTATTTTAATTTTTATTGCATTATAGGTTTTGGGGTACATGTGCAGAACGTCAATGTCTTTCAAAAGATGGAAGCAGAGGGACTACTTCCTAACTCAGTTAATGACTCGACATTCTATTAATACCAAAAAGTGACTAAGACATTACCAGAAAAGAAAATTACAGAACAATATATTGCATGATCATAATTGCAAAATTCTCAACAAAATTCTAGCAGAGCCAATTTAACAATTTATAAAAAGAATCATACACCATGACTAAGCAGGGTTTATTCTGGGTATGGAAGGCTGTCTCAACATTTGAAAGTCAATCAATGCAATCTACTAAATCAACAGAGTGAAGGAAACAAACCTCATAGTCATATCAGTAGGTGCAGAAAAAGCACATGGCAATGCCCACTCACGATGATAATAATAATAATAATAAACTTGGAAAGTTTGGAATCAAGAGAACTGTCTCAATTTGATATAAAAATCTACAAAGAGATCCTACAGCTAACATCAAACCTAATAAGAATGTAGTCAAGGATATGCTTGCTTACCATTCCTTTTATATAGCTTTCAGGAAGTTCTAGCTAATGCAATATAACAAGAAAAGGTAATAAAAGGCATACAAAAAGAGAAGAGAGAAATAACACTGTCATTATATGCAGATGATATAACTTTCTATGTACAAATGCAAAAGAATTGACAATCTCCAGGAACTGAATAATTGCAGCAAAATTACAGAATAAAAAGTTAATTTGCAAAAGTCTGTTGTTTCACTATTCCCAGCAATGAAATAATAGAAATTGAAACGAAAACTACACCACCATTGTGTAGTAGTCCATTTTTGTGTTGCTATAAATGAACATCTGAGACTGGGTAATTAATAAGGAAAAGAGGTTTAATGAGCACACAGTTCTGTAGGGTGAACAGCAAGCATGGCACCAGCGTCTGCTCATATTTTGGTGAGCATTCAGGAAACTTATAACCATGACAGAAAGCAAAGGGAGAGCCAGTGTCACATGTTGAGAGCAGGAGCAAGAGTGAGGACGTGAGAGTGTTGGAAGAGATGCCATAGCCTTTCAAACAACAAGATCTTAGGTGAACAAAGCAAGAACTCACTCATTACTGTGAAGATGGCATCCATACAGTCATGAGAGATCTGCCCCTGTGATCCACATACCTCCCACCAGCACCTAGCTCCAACACTGGGGACTACATTTCAGCATAAGATTTAGAGAAGACAAATATCCAAACTGTATCAACCATTTATAAAACAGAAAAAGGAAAGTACATAACTCATAATAGCACAAAGCAAATACTACTTATTCTTTGAAAATGTTTTACCATGTCTTTATATGTTAAATTACTCTTTATAAAATTTTACATGTAAACCTCTAATATAATTGAAAATGAAGTCTGTATATTCCAATTTAATAAAATATAAAAGCAAATTAAGTATAGTTACATAGGAAAGAACATTAACAAATTGAAACTATATGGAAGTATGATAGAGATCAGGATTAAATGGACATCATTAGGAATAAACATCTGTTATAACAACACATACATGTAAGGTAAACATCAATATTTAGTGTTGGTAATATAAGAGGAATACAAGTGGTGATTTTACTTATGCTACTGCCACTCCTTACAAGACCTCCAAAACCTTCATACTATTATTTTTTAAATGGCCGTTTATGAGTTTGCCTTATCTACTGGTAATATTTTCACAGGCACTCAATCTTTAGATTTAAACACTTACTGCCATATTTTTACCAAATATATATCTTGATTTCACACTCTATCTCTCTCCTCAGTCATAAGTGATTGGGCCATTTGGTCATTTAGACACTCCACCAAAATAAATTAATCATGCTTTCTCTGTTGGCAATATTGAATTGATCTAAATGTGTTCTAGTTTTCTTTGGATCCAAATGGAAGACGTACAAACTTGATTAACATGGAATGCTACTTTCTTTTCAGTGTGGATTCAGAGCAGAAAATGTCGATATGAAAATATAGAAATAAAAGTCCATATCTTTTCATAGGAGAAGTTTTTTAATTTCTTGTGGATTTCTAAATTCTTGTGTCAATCCCTTCCTAGGGTGTGTCTGCAACACCTGCCATTATGTTCATAGATATTTTATATAACTATGCATGGAATAAATACACAGAGAACTACATATCAGAAGATGTATGACTATAGTGTTAAAATAGTCAACAATAAATGTCTCTTTTCTCATGAAGACTGCTGCATAATGAGGCAGACAAGTATTAATCAAATAAATAGATACACAGTGGAATTTTAGATAGTAGTAAGAGATGGAAGGGCAAATAAAGGTAAGTTTGAGAAGAGTGGGGTGGTAGTAAGAAGACTATTTTAGATGGTTTTTGAGGAAGTAATATTTGTGCAGAGATCTGGATATTGTGAAAAAGCAAGTCATATAAAAACTGGAGGAAAGCATTCAGACTGGAACTGGTTAATATGGTGAAAGAGGGTAAGGAAGATAGAGATAACAAGAGGTAATTTAAAGAGCATTAAGTACAGCATTCCACTTTAACATAAACCTTAACAACAAGTAACATATTAATATATTAACATTATAAAATATGTATGCAATGATATCATTAAAATAAAAATATTGGATTCTATCTGTGGTGGCAGTGTTACCAGAAAGGGGTCACAATCCAGACCACAAGAGAGGGTCCTTGGATCTTGCACAAGAAAGAATTGGAGTGAGTCTACAGACTGAAAGCAAGCTTATTAAGAAAGTAAAGAAATAAAGAATGGCTCATCTATAGGCAGAGCGGCAGCAGGGGATGTTCAACTAAAGATATTATTCTTAGTTCTTGATTATATGCTAAACAAGGGGTAGATTATTCATAAGATTTCTGGGAAAGGGGTGGGCAATTCCTGAAACTAAGCGTTCCTCCACTTTTTAGATCATATAGTGTAACTTTCTGATGTTGCCATGCTATCTGTAAACTGTCTTGGTACTGATGGGAGTGTCTTTGCATGCTAATGTATTATAATTAGTGTATAATAAGTAGTGAGGACCACCAGGGGTCACTCTCCATGCCATCGTGGTTTTGGTGGGCTTTGGCCAGCTTCCTTACCACAACCTGTTTTATCAGCAAGATCTTTGTGACCTGTATCTTTTGCCAACCTCCTATCATCCAGTGATTTAAAATGCACAACCTCCTGGGATGCAGCACAGTAAATCTCAGCCTTATTTTACCCAGACCCTATCCAAGATGGAGTCCCTCTACTTCCGACACCTTTGATAGGAAGTAAGAAATTAGATATAGAAAAAGTGTATATTATACTTCAGTATTAACTGCCATGGTGGTTCCTGTGTGCTTTTGAATTTTTCTCTTTGACTTTTTTTATATGTTTAGAATTAATCATTAAAAAAAATCCTGGACTACGGATATGTTTAATGTGTTTAAGAACAATGAGAAGGCCAGTGTAAATAAAGAGGTTTAAGCAAATTGGCCAGTAGTCAAAGATAAGGCATAAGAGATAGACAAGGGCCAGTTCAAGAATCCTTTGATCTATTTGATAGATGCAGAAGGCAGGTAACGGGGAGGGGTTCCTGGAGAATCTCCGACTGATCTGTGTACTGGTAGAACATGGTGGAGCCACAGGAAGTTTGGAAGTTGGTGCCCTTTGCAGCGGGGAGTAGTCTGGCCTCTTTAATTCCTGTGTGGTGGCCTGGTATTCAATCTGCAAGATGGGGGCTTGTTAACAGGAATCCCTCTCACTTTGCTAAGTGTTTTATTTCTTTTTTCATTTATGTTCAATAAATTCTATTTCCCTCACCCTTCAATGTGTATGCATGCTTAATTTTTCCTGGTTATGTGACAAGAACCTGGTTTTAGCTGGACTAAGAAGCAAAGTTCTACATCACATTCAGCTAAGGAATTTGGCTATAATTTAACTTAGGTGAGAAGACATTGCTTTTAAGCACTGAGAGACAAGATCTAAAATATGATTTTATAATCTGAAAGAAATTGAGGCAACACATTAAACAGTAGTCATACTCAAGTGGGTGCCAGTCCATGAACTTTTTTACTGCTCCATGATTAGCCCAGAAATGGAGAATAAACATTTGGGAACCTGTATAACTTTTACGTAGTTGCAAGCTAGAATCATGTTAATTTTTTAAATTAATTTACTGTATTTTAAGGTAGAGATAATATGTGATGAAATGAGAACTAACCACAAAGCATTTGAAAAGCACCATTTGGGTATGCAAGTATGGAAGCAGGGCAATCAACATATTTGTGAACAGTCCCAACACTGGTAATAGAGGAATATTTTCTGGTTGTTAATCTCTTGTCAGTTGAATAGTTTATAAATGTTTACTTCCATTCTGTAGACTGTCTTTTTACTGTGTGGATTGTGTTCTTTGTTGTGCAGAGCTTTTTAGCTTGATATGATCCAATTTGTCTATTTTTGCATTGGTTGTCTGTTTTCCAGGTAAGATGGCATTTGCTCATATGTTAGAAATGCACACCAAGCAATGTATAGTTACATAGTCAAAAATATAAAAAATATATATGTATATACACAAACACATAGAGTAAAAGGATAATGCTATTAATAATATGGTAGGTTACCTCTGTGGAGAAAATAGGGGCTTCACAGAATTGAAGAAGGAAAAATAAATTCATTTTAATTTTAAAGTACTATTGATTTTACATATACAATTAAACAATGAGTAAAGTGTATTAGTCATATTTTAACATTTTACTAATGACATACAGAATCTGTTATAATGTTGGAAAAGAAATGTATGTAGCACAGAAATGAAGTATTTAAGGTCGAATAACAAAAAGAAAAAATGTAAGAACAGTAGATGAGGTTAAAAAGGAAAATGTAGATAGGTTATGGGTTGGAAATAATTGAACACAGGAAAAACAGAAAACTTCCCTATTTATTTTTTCTTGGGTGTTTATTTTATGAGGAAAGTGTTTATATGATAAAAGTGAAAAAATAATACCCCATTCAGAATAAAATATTTTTTTCTAAAGATTTACCACTGTGAAACCACTTTTTCTGTGCCAGGGGTAACTCATCAATCTCAGTTACAAATTCAAAATGACAGGGTGTAATACATTCAAACACAAAATCTACCCTTTGCTCACTACCCTACGTCTGGGTCCTAATTCATTCCTGATGCTGCAGTGAAACATCATGCTTAAGAGCTCTGACACCAACTATATTTCTCATGCAAACTTTGTACATGGTAAAGTTAAAATTAATTCAGTAACAACTTGAACCATTGCCCCAGTCTTTCTAAAAGAGCTGAATTCATCAATGCTCACAGTTCAATTATGAAGGGCATTGAAATTTCTATGTATTTCTGTTGCATAATTGTCATTAATTGAATAAATATAAACACACATATTTCATGGCAGATGATTTTACATTTTTTTCTACTGAACAATTTCATTATTTTAATGGATTTTAATATCCTAAGTGGATAAATATTTTTAAAAGCTTAAGACAGGGCTTTGTAATTATGCATAGCCACCTGCTCTGAGTCATATATTTAGTTTAGAATGCTAAGCCTACAGATTTACAGTTTTTCCATTTGGACTCTAAATTCTGGCCTGAATCTGTCACATAATTTCTAAGTAGTTTTGTACACAGAACAGTCTGAGTCACAGTCCAAATCCCTGAGAGCAAGTCACTAGTTGAGGTGGAAGGTATTGTCTCCAAGTCAGAAGGATTGTCATATGCTATTTATATCACAGCTTGTCCAGTGGTTGAGTCTATCAAACAGTGTGCTAAAAGTGAAGTGGATAAACACGTTCTATTTGCAATTTAATGGCCTTATTTAAATTATTTTATTTTCAGTACTTCACTAAGGTGTAATTAGTCTATTTCCCTGGAAAAATACAGAAATTAAGCTTGAGACCAACATGAACAAATAAATACATTACAGTTTTGCTGTTTTGTCTTAAAATGCTAATAAATCCTGAAATTTATTTCTTTTCAAAATAGACAAATAACTAGAGAATATACTTTGAAGCATAATTTGTGCAGAAAATATAAGAGCAGAATGTGGATACATGTAAATACTTCATTTTAAAATTCTCTGATTTTACACGGAAAATAAATTTTACCTTCTCATACAGATGAATACGTTCTAAAATTGCTTTAATTTAGTTTAAAATTGAAATTGTTTTCTTTCTTGTTAGCATTTTACTGAAATCACTGAAGCCAAGATATCACAGTCAAGAAGATGTTTCCATTTCAATATGCTGAAGGTTGGTGCTCATATTTTAATTTTATCTCCAGTGTTATTTCAAAGATAAGTCATTTTTAACTGAACAGTAAGTAAAATAAGGTAATGATTTTTCTTAGTAAACTGACAGGAAACAGAAGCAAAACATGTAAGATTCCAATTTGTTTTGTAAGCTGAACCATCCTGCTTTTGGTCAAATACAGTCAATCTGATCTGAAAAAGCAGCATACAAGCAAATTTCTAGTTTCATACCACAGTGAGAACCATAATCTTTCATTTTAATGCACTCTGCATTAAATCTTAATGCCATCTGTAACTTTTTCAAGAGTAGAAATGTCGTTCTTATTTGTTCTCAGTCAGCTCCCACCAGCTATGCAGCATTATCTGTGAGTGATTTTTATATGCGTTGTCCAGCATATTGTAGTTAGATGTAGCCCTGTGGCAAGGAGGTAATCATATTGATTTTTCAGTACTGCAGCAAATACTCTTGTGTCCAACTGCTAAGCTTTGGCAAAAAATAAATAAAACCACAACTATCAGATCTGCTGTTGAAGCAAGATTCCCAGTGCCTCCAAATCATCTGCTGCAAGGTCATTCCAGAAAGTATTGCCCTCATAAGTAGGATGCATTGGATAATACTTGCAGCTTTCCAAGCTTTCCACCGGCTGGTTATTCTGAGCTACTTTCTTTATGACTATTTTTATAGATGTCAACACAAAATATTAGAAAGCAACTTGTTTTATAAATCAAGATATAAGCAATATGTCTGCTATTTTTTGAGCACTAGGAAAACAGAGATAATAAGAAAATTGTTTTAGTTCTCCTAAAATAACTAACAAAATGTTTTAAAAACATTCAATAAAATATAACATATGAAAAGAAGAATTTTTAACAATGCCTTAAGGAAGTCTTGTTTTAATGTAGTCAGTGAAGAAGTTTTCCATTTGTTGATTCTAAAGGTTTTGTTTTGCTTTGCTTTTTTGCATAACTAATATATCTTTCAGAAATACAGATAACATTAGATAATTTCCCCCTGTCTAGAAATTATAGAATATGTTAGCAACTATTTTAATTTTGGAATTTAGTTATCATTACTTGGCAATAAATAGGTGGGTTTTTTTGTTTTACTTTGTTGCTTTTGAGACATCATCTCACTCTGTCTCCCAGGCCAAAGTGCAGTGGCATGATCTCAGCTCACAGCAACCTCTGCATCCTGGGTTCAAGTGACTCTCCTAACTCAGCCTCCCCAGTAGCTGGAATTAAAGGCACTTGCTGCCATGCTTGGCTAACTTGTTGTATTTTAGTAGAAATGAGGTTTTACCATATTAGCCAGGCTGGTCTCAAACTCCTAACCTCAAGTAACCAAAGGCCTCAACCTCCCAAAGTGCAGGGATTATAAGCATGAGCCTCCACAATGTATAGTTTTTAATAAAGTAATTATCAGTCATTGTTTGGGCCATAAATAGCAATATAAGATATGTCAACTTTATTTTAATTCAATCATTTATTTATTCACTTTTAACTCAGAATATGCATACTGAGTATACAGGATTCTGTGTTCACTCAAGTTGCATTATATGTGGGAGGAAACATAGGCATGTAGGAAATAGTACATTATCAAGTCAAACTGCAAAACCAAGGTATGTAATTATAATGACAAATTACTCCACTCCTCTGTTTAACACATTCTAGTGATGATCTGGTGCAATTGAAGTTGACTTTCCAAGTTAGGTTATAAATGGTCCTACATAGTCTATGCTCTGTTTACCTCTCTTGTTAGTGACCAGAATCCAGCCACATGTACATTTCTCCTCCTCCACCCTCCTCCTCATACTGTTCCTCTTCCTCATCCTCCTCTTCTTTCTTCTTCTCCTTCCCTGTTTTTCTTCTCCTCTTCTGATTTCTCCTTCTTTAATCAATTATGACTCTTATTCCTCAGTGATACATATCACATGCATCTTTACCCAGTGGATGATGCTTTTTACTGGATCTTCTATGGGTAGTAATCAGATCAAATGTCACCTCCCAAGGAAACTCTTGAATATAGCCTTGCACTCTCCACTATTATCATATTAGCCCTTTAAATTTCTTGTACAGCAGTTAAAATTCTATAATTCTGTTTATCTATCTTTCAATAAAATATCTCTATATTTATCTAACTATCATCTATCTCTATCACACTGTCAAAACAGTGTCTGTCCCTCTACTGGTATGTTAATCCCGTAGGATCACCTACTTTATCTAGAAAATGTTCATGAAATTATCACAAATGCTGGTAAAAGCACTCAACTCAGAGTAGCTGATTAATAAATATTAATTAAATTATTGAATATATAACATTAAAAAACAATGATTTGTATGCCCAGTACCAGTTATAATACTTCTTAATTATATTTACTTAATAGATGTTGATTATTGAACTCTACTTTTATAATATACATGAAATATTAGCCACCATTTTAGGTTTCACAAGACTTTAACAGACAGGCAATAAATAAACAGACATGACAGGAAGATGAAATAACATATATGGAAATACAGAGCCATGAAT
Organism: Saguinus oedipus; assembly: GCA_031835075.1. Classification (NCBI taxonomy): domain Eukaryota; kingdom Metazoa; phylum Chordata; class Mammalia; order Primates; family Cebidae; genus Saguinus; species Saguinus oedipus. The sequence goes on along the minus strand of CM063176.1, from coordinate 84,438,622 downwards.
GATTTATATAACTTGCAGCTCTATGTAAATTTATATAGCTGAGACATATAGTCACATTTTGGAGTAAAACAGTATTGGACAATGAACTCTGGCATTAGAGAAATAGGGAACATGAACATAGAGGTTCTAATATATAATTAAAGGAAAGTTAATTTTATTTGTTAGATGACAGATATTCATAAGCAACTAAAAGACAGGGAAGAATGACCAGGAATAGTTATTTGTATATTTATTTGTTCATTTAGTTTTGGCTGAGAAAGAGGCTGGAAATATTATTGTCCTGGCACTATGGAGGAAATGAAACTAGAGGCAGAAAGGCCAATTAGAAGTCTACAATAATAAAGAAGAAGATAGTTAGACACTGAACTAAGGCATTGTCAGAAAGGAGACTTGAATTTGATATGTATTTCTGATGTAACATTAACAGGATTTAGACAGCCTATTATAAATAACATAGATAAATAGAAGACAAAGTCCATGAATTGGTATATTATGCTAACAGTGGTAACCATTGTCAACAATGGTTAACCAGGTATATTATGTTAACAATGAAAATAATATACATAGAGAATAAAGAGTAAGAAATATAATTTTCATATCTTTGAGTTTGAAGACCTGTTTTTAAGTTAAAATGAGTCTATCCAGATATCAGTTGGTAGTGAATGTATTAGAAAGTACATTTCATGGCAAAAGGGCTGGAGTCTTCTTTGAGTCAATGTTATTATTATCCTGTATAGCTGTTGGGACATACTATGGGATCAGTAAGTATTTGTTGTGTGTAGGTAAGTGATTGTAGAGTTTGCAGGGATAAATGAGATCACCTCAGCAAATTATATAGAGTGAAAAGGGAAGAACCTTAGAAAACGTCAGCATAGGTATTAAAGCACACCATTGTCTACTAATATTGGCAATGATATATATATATATTGCTCATATATATATATATATATAGCTCATATATATATATATATATATAGCTCATATATATATATATATATAGCTCATATATATATATATATATATAGCTCATATATATATATATAGCTCATATATATATATATATATATATATATATATATATATATTGGAGTTTTGATCTTCTTACCCAGGCTTGAGTGCAATGGCACAATCTTGGCTCACTGCAACCTCCGCCTCCTGAGTTCAAGCAATTCTCCTACCTCTTCCTCCCGAGTATCTGGGACTATCGGCCTGCACCACCATACCCAGCTAACTTTTGTATTTTTAGTAGAGACGGGGATGGTCTTGATCTCTTGACCTCATGATCCACCCGCCTTGGCCTCCCAAAGTGCTGGGATTATAGGCGTGAGGCACTGCACCCGGCCGATTGATCAAATATTTTTGAAAAATAAAGAAAAATAATTTCACTAAGTTACTATGCAAACTTACTTTTTCACTATAACATTTTAAGAAGATATCCTGACAAAATTTAATTTATAAAATTAATAAAATTAGTGAATGTAGTCAAATGCCATCATAGAATATGTAATTCATTATTAAATTTTACGCAGAAACTTAAGAACACAGTTAAATGTCCTTTAATGTTGATTATTTCTGGATTTCATATAGATGAAGTTACATTCTAATGGGATAGAAAAGACACACCATGTGGAACCATAACAAACAGCTAATAAAGAGGTTTTTAATGAACTTTGTTGCCTGTATCTTGGAATAAAATTATTGCCCAAATGATGAGAATAACACTTTAGGTGATCTAGCCCCAGACATTGTCAATGGCTCAAAACAAGAGCATAATGAACTATAGTAGGAGTCTCTAAAAGAATACAAATAATAAAAATGTGTGAAAATTTTGCATATGTAATATTTATACTATTTAAACTTGATGTTGTAGAAAATGGAAGCTTTTCCTGGGAAACTTTTGCTTCACTTCCATGTCATATATTTACAAATTTAATACTAGAAGATAGTTTTTTAAATGCAAGTCTTCTGAAGGAATGTCAGTGAAAAACATTATATCTTTCTTTCCTAGTCAGAAAAGAATTTTGCAAACAGAAAGCTACAAGGTAAATTTTATTTGTTTACCTTATGTTGTATTTTTCTTCTCTCAGAGAAACTCAGAAAAAGAGTTGCCAAAAAAGAAATTGAGATGAGAAAAAAGTTTCAGACTTTCTTATCAACTCATCTTAAATATATCTCTTAAACCAGTCTTAAAATTTCAACAACAAAAAAAGTCTGTATAATTAACAAGTGATGAAAACTCATCATTTATTGCTTCAATTGTTATTAATTTAGTAACAGTAGCCTATTAGCCATCTATTCTCTCCTTAAACCTTGTTGTATTTCAGTAGAATGAAGAATAGCTGAAATAGTTGCTACAAGTGGAAAGATTGGATGTCAAAACTTGTGTCTTGTGGAAGATGTGGAAGGTGCCACTATTGATTTAAGTGACACCAGAATCAACTACAAAGGTAGAATGATGAATGTATTCAATTTGATACAAACAGAAAAAGGAATAAACATACTCTATTGTGAACAGTTCTACTGCTGGATATACTTTACCAATATGAATGCTTATGTAATCCAGAAATATGTACAAAAATGATTATGGGAAAAACTGTTCACTGATGGTTGGATAACCTCTTCTATAATCAATGGATTACTACACAGCAATAAACATGAGTGAATGAAAGAATTATATACAATGGTATTTTTATAGCATAATTTTTTAAAAGGCTGGCATGCAAAATAATATATATTGTATAATACCATTTATATCATGTCATACCACTTTTGAAAAGAGAAGAAAAAAATTGTGTTTAAGGAATGAATAATTATGTAGTTCCCTAAAATTTAATAGTTCCCTAAAATTTAAAGCAAAATGATTTTCTTTTTTGTTATTTTTTGTTTTTAGAAGCAGTCTGGCTCTGTCACTCAGGCTGTAGTGCACTGGCTAGATCTCGGCTCACTGCAACCTCTGCCTCCCGGGTTCAAACCATTCTCAATCAGCCTCCCAAGAAGCTGGGATTACTGGCTTCCTCAACCACGCCTGGCTAATTTTTGTATTTTTAGTAGAGTGGGGATTTACCATGTTGGCCAGGCTACTCTCCAACTCCTAACCTCAAGTGATCCACCCACCTTGGCCTCCCAAAGTGCCAGGATTAGAGGTGTGAGCCACTGCGCCAGCAGCAAATGGGTTTTCAATTAAACTCACTTCCCTAACCTGGTTGAGGAACTAGTGACTAGGAAGAGTCACATTGGGGAAGGGGAGCTCTGGGGTGCTAACAACATTCTATTCATTGATTTTAGTGGTAGTTATACAATTGAATATTTTGTTAAAAACACATTTACGGCTGTATGTACACTTTAACGTGTGATTTATCCTTCAAAGGGAAAATGGTTATTAAGAACAGTCGGAAAGAAAGACCCTGTAAGAAATTAAAAAAAAAATTAAAAATTGGTATTTAAGAGAGAAAGAAAATAAGCTCAAGGAAGATTAGTCTCAAGTATGATGAAAAGGAACTGAAAATGATCTGGAAGTGTTCTCCATCTGTGAGTAGTTTTGCTTTGCCAGGTTGTGTTCAGTTATTTTTTTTTTCCACATAAGCTGGTTATCTAAAATTATAATTCATGTTACAACTATCAGGATGCTAAATGTAGAGTCCTTGTAAGACACATGGCTGACAAATATAAAATAAATTATTAACTTGCATAAAATTGGGGAGAAATTAAAGAACTATGATATGAAGGAAAAGAAACCTAATTAGAAAGAAAAATGCATGTAAAAATTAACAGTAAAGTTGAGTTAAACTAATTAATGAAAATAAAGAGAGTAATTACAATGCATTTAATTGACAATGTTTAAATATTTAACTTTAAGCGGTGGTGGTTTGTAGTTCACCTTGAACAGATCCTTCACATCCCTTGTAAATTGTATCTCTAGGTATTTTATTCTCTGTGTAGCAATTGTGAATGGGAGTTCATTCATGATTGGGCTGTTTGTTATCGGTGCTCAAGGAAATAAGAGAGGAAACAAACAAATAGAAAAACATTCCATGTTCATGGATAGGAATAATCAATATTGTGAAAATGACCATACTGCCCAAAGTAATTTATAGATTCAATGCTATCCCCATCATGCTATCATTACTTTCTTCACAGAACTGGGAAAAAAAACTATTTTAAATTTCATAAGGAACCAAAAAAGAGCCTTCATAGCCAAGACAATCCAAAGAGACATCAGGCTTTGTGACATCAAACTATACTACAAGTCTACAGTAACAAAAGCAGCATGGTAATGGTACCAGAACAGATATATAGACCAATGAAACAGAACAGAGGCCTCAGAAATAATACCGCACATTTACTACCATCTGAAATTTGACAAACCTGACAAAAACAAGCAATGGGGAAAGGATTTCCTATTCAATAAAAGGTATAGATAAAACTGGCTACCCATATGCGGGAAGCTGAAACTATATGCCTTCCTTACACCTCATATAAAAATTAACTCAAAATGGCTAAAGACTTAAACGTAAGATCTAAAGCCATAAAAACCCAGAAGAAAATCTAGGAAATACCATTGAGGACATAGGCATGGGCAAAGACTTCATGACTAAAACATCAAAAGCAATGGCAGCATAAGCCAAAATAGACTCCATTGGATCTAATTAAACTTAAGAGCTTCTGCACAGCAAAAGAAACTATCATTGAGGTGAACTGGCAACCAACAGAATAGGAAAAAGTTTTTGCAATCTACCCATCTGACAAAGGGCTAATATTCAGAACCTACAAAAAACTTAAACAAATTCATGAGAAAAAAAAACAACCCATCAAAAAATGGGCAAAGGATATGAACAGGCCCTTTTCAATGAAGACATTTATGCTGCCAACAAACATGAAAAATGATCATCACTGATCATTAGAGAAATGCAAATCAAAACCACATTGAGGTACCATCTCATGCCAGTTAGAATGGCGATCATTTAAAAAATCAGGAGACAACTGATGCTGGAAAGGATGTGGAGAAATAGGAATGCTTTTATACTGTTGGTGGGAGTGTAAATTAGTTCAACCATTGCGTAAGACAGTGCAGTGATGCCTAAAGGATCTAGAACTAGAAATTCCATTTGACCCAGCAATCCCATTACTGGGTATATACCAAAAGGATTATAAATCATCCTACTATAAAGACACATGCACATGTATGTTTATTGTGGCACTGTTCTCAATAGCAAAAACATGGAACCAACTCAAATGCCCATCAATGATAGAATGGATAAAGGAAATGTGGCACATATACACCATGGAATACTACACAGCCATAAAAAAGGATGAGTTCATGTCCTTTCCAGGGACAAAGATGAAGCTGGAAACCATCATTCTTAGTAAACTAACACAAGAACAGAAAATCAAACACAGCAATGTTCTCACTTGTAAGTGTGAGAACGCATGGACACAGGGAGGGGAACATCTCACTCCTGGGCCTGTCAGCGGGTAGGGGACAAGAGAAGGCATAGCATTAGAAGAAACACCTAATGTAGATAACAGGTTGTTGGGTGTAGCAAACCACCATGGCACATGTATACCTATGTAACAAACATGAACATTCTGCACATTGCCACAGAACTTAAAGTATAATAAAAGAAAAAATTTTTAAAAAATTCCAAAAATCTAATGATTCTCAAATTCCATGATACATTTTTTGCAAATATTGATTATAAATATTATTAATGTCCCATGGTTGACACTGTCTATATACCTGATTATAGACAAAAATATTGTAGGCTTATATTTTACCAGGTTTTTGTATTCTTTTTTATGAGAGAAAGTATTTCTAGATTTCTTAGTGCTCATATGTATTTTCTATTGGATGAGACAAATTAGCAGAATAATTCCAAGAATTACTCTGATTAATGTGGTCATGTAAACCAGGAGTCCTCAACATTTTAGCACCAGGGAGCAGTTTCATGGAAGACAATTTTTCTACAGACTGGTGGGGGATAGTTTTGGGATGAAATTGTTCCACCTCAGATCATCAGCATTGTTTACTATCATTTCCCTACTGTACTATTGAATACTAGAATGTATTCCTTCTATCTAACTGATTCCTTAGTAATTGTTGTTTTAGAGGTGTTTGGAATTCATTTCTGACATGATTTGGATGTATTTTCCCTTCCAAATCTCATGTTGAAATGTGATCCGGAGGTGATGCCTGGTGGGATATGTTTGGGTCATAGGATCATATCCTTCATAAATGTCTTGATGCCCACCCTATGATAATGAGTTAGTTGTGGCTTTGTTAGCTCATGTTTGTTCAGAAAGTCTGGGACTCCACACCCACTGACTCCCCTCTCACTATGTGATATGCTGGCTCCCTGTCACCTTCCACCATGACTGTAAGCTTTCCGAGGCCTCACCAGAGGCAGACACTGTTATGATGCTTCTTGTACAGACTGCAGAGTATGAGTCAAATATACCTCTTTCTTTATAAATTACTCAATCTCAGATATTCATTTATAGTAACAGAGAACACAGAAAATTGGTACCAAGGAGTAGGGCATTGCTATAAGTATACCTGAAGATGGGGGAGCGGCTTTGGAGCTTGGCAGAGGCAGGAAGAGTTTGGAGGACTCAAAAGAAGATAAGAAGGTGAGTGAATTTGGAATTTCTTAGGTAATGGTTAAATGGTTGTGACCAAAATGGTGACAGAAATATGGATAGTAAAGGAGAGGCTGATGAGGTCTCAGATGAAAATTAGGAGTATATTGGGAATTGTAGTAATGTTCACTTTTGTTACGCCCTAGCAAGCAGCATGGATGCATTATGTCCATGTCCTAGGAATCTGTGGAGGGCTGAAGTTAAAAATGATAACATAGGGTATCCGAAGAGATATCTAAGCAGCAAATCATTCAAGGTGTGGTCTGACGGCTTCTAACAACCTACGATCTGACACAAGAGCAAAGGAATAACTTAAAGTTGAAATGTGTCGTTAAAAGGGAAGCAAAGTTTGAAAGTTTAGAAAATTCACAGCCTGGCTATGTGGTAGAGAAGAAAAGAGCATTTTCCAGAAAGAAATACACACAGGCTGTGGAGCAACCACTTACTAGAGATATGCACATGACTAAAAGGAAGCCAAGTACTGACAGCCAAGACAACGGGAAGAAGCCCTCAAAGACGTTTTGGACATTTTTGAGGAAGCCCCTCCCATCCCAGGTTAGGAGGGCTTGGAGGAATAAATAAATGGCTCTGGACACCACACCTGAAGCTCCGCTGCCCTGTGCAGCTTCAGGACATTTCTCTCAGAATCCCGACAGGTCTGGCTTCAGTCGTAGCTCAAAGAGTTCCAGGTACAGCTGAGGTCACTGCTCTAGAGTGCACTAGGCATAGTACTGGAAGCTTCCTTGTGTGTTTTATCTGAAGGTGTACAAGAGTGAAAGGGGACTTACTGGTCTCTACCAAGATTTCAGTGGAAGTACCAGAAAGCCTGGGTGCCTACGCAGAAGCCTGCCAGGGGGGCGGAGCTATGGCAGAGAACCTCTGTTAGAGCAGTGCTAAGGGAAATATGGGGTTGAAGAGATCACGCAGTGTCTCCAGTGAGCACTGCCTAGTCAATCTGCGGCAGCAGATTCTCTGCCCTCCAGACCCCAGAATGGTAGAGACACCTGTAGTCTGCACCGTGAGCCTGGAAATGCCACAAGCATTGGACTCCAATCCATGCGAGCAGCTGTAGAGCTGCACACTGCAAAGTCACAGGACTATGTAGGAGCCTTGAAGTTTAATCTCTGCCCTGCTGCTGGGTTTTGGACTTGTGTGGAGCCTGTTGCTCCTTTCTTTTGACTGATTCCTCCCTTTTGGAATGGGAATGTTTAGCCACTTTCTGTACCACCTTTGTATCTTGGAAGTAAATAAATTGTTTTGACTTTACATGCTCATAGGTGGAAGAAACCTTCTTTCAGTCTCAGATGAGACCTTGACTTTTAAGTTAATACTTGAAATGAGTTGAGACTTTTGGGAACAATTGTGAAGGGGTAATTATGCTTCACAATGTGGGAATGATATGAGATTGCGGGGGCAGAAGGATAAGGTTTTGATGTTTAGTCCCGTCTAAATCTCAAGTTAAAATGTTGAAGGTGGGGCCTGGTGGGAGTTTGCGTCATGAGAGCAGATGCATCATGAATGGCTTTGTGTTCTCCTCATGATAATAAGTTGGAACTGGCTCTGTTCATTCACATGACAACTGATGGGTTTATAAAAGCCTGAGACCTTCCCCCTCTCTCTTGTCCCTACTCTCATCATGTGATACATTGACTCCTGCTTTTCCTTCCACCATGTTTGTAAGCTTCCTGAGGCCTCACCAGAAGCAGATCCTGGTATTATGCTTCTTATATAGCCTGCAGAATTGTGAGGCAAACAAACCCGTTTTCTTTGCAAATTAACCAGCCTCAGGTATTCCTTTATAACAGTGCAAAAGAACTTATACAATTTGCCTGAATAATGGGATTATAATATAATTGGTTTGAAAGAGGAGGCTGACAAACTGATTTAGGTATTCCTATCCTGTAAGTTTTCTGATAAATTCAGACATAGAAATCTCCTCCTGTGTTGATACATTTAATGACATAATAGCGTGAAACATCTTTTAATCAGTCATCACATACAATGATTTAGGCATCAGGTATCATCATAATAAGAATATCACTATTGAACATAACCAAAAGTGCCCTCAATAATTTCAAATCTTATAATAGTAATTTCTTTTTAAAAGGGAGAAATTATGATTCAATTTCTTTTAAATGTAAAACTAATATTTATTAGTTTTATATCAATTTTCATGTGTTTTATTAATTAATATTTTTAAAGTTATAATTGCCACATAACAATTGTGCATATTTTGGGGATATAATGTGATGTTTTATTGAATGTATACATTCTGTAGTGACCAAATCAGACTAATTACCACATTCATCACCTTAAACATTTATCATTTCTTTATGATAATAGCATTCAACATTTTTTATTCTGTTTTAAAATACACAACACTATGTTACTAGTATTAGCTATAGTCACCCTACTGAGTAACAGAACACCAGAACTTATTCTTCTTGCCTAACTGTACTTTATCGGAATCTTTTGATGCAAAAACTAGCCACGATTGTTTTCTGATTGATATATTTTATAGACAACTTTTACAATATTTTGCACAAATGTATTACTTTCTCTAAATTAAGAATTTTGAAACTTCAAGTTTTTAGAAAAACAAAAATTTTCCCCTAAGCAAACATCTACTTTTATATCTGATGACAAATGTATGCTGTGACTACTATCCAACACCTATTAATTTTTTCTACTTTTATGTCCCCATTTCTTTTTCTCCACTATATTATGCATTACATGGTAATATTGTGAACATTATCTTGGCATTCCTTAAAAAAGCACAGTGCTCGATGCTCATGTTATTTATTGAATAGATAAAATATTAAAAACACCATATTAGCAGTTTTACCAAACTGTTAATGACTCATAGGCAGTATACCAACAAAGGCACTACCCAAGGCAAATAAACTAATGTTACTAAAACATCTCTATCTTTCCCAAAGTATTGTTTTATAACTATTATTATTTTTAATTAATGGTCTCAAAAGAATTAGCTTAGTTTTCTGCACTTAACAAATGAAATAAGACCATGGCTTTCTGGCAACTTAGTAGTTACCAGAAATTGGATATTGGCCTTTAATATCTAAGTTGATACTAAATGTAAAATAGTTATTACCTCATAAACCAGAAACACCTCCCATTATTACTGAAGTCCTATGGTGCCTGTATTGGAAGGCTTCAATTATTAACAAAAGTTGCTGCTGAACAGAGAACAAACAACTTTGCTGGACAAAAATTCAATAACAAATGAGTGACCCAATTGCTAGAATAATTTCCCTAAGGAGAAATAATTTTCATGAAGTTAGACAGAGAGCTCATGTCTTTTTTATGTGCACCTATATTCCATAGAATATTGATTTCTTTATCAACACTCAGAGAGCTTGACCTCCTTGTAAGCATGCACGTGTGCTTCCATCTGAAGTGCCACTGAGAGAGGCTGTTCACTTGAATCATTTTCTCCATTTCTTCTAGGCTCTCCTTGAGAATAAACACACATACATATTTATGGTGTAGTTTCATTCATTTTTGGAATCAAAAATAGCTGCATAATAAAAGCAATGATGTGTTTAATAATGAATAGCAAATCTCAGCATCAGATGCATGCTTTAACACCTAATCCTTAAGCTTTATGGAAGTGTCTTGATCTAGTCATCCTCATAAGGATAAAACATTTAACTTTATGCTGACTGACCTGAATTTAAAAACATAAGAAACATTAAATTTGGGTGGTCCTATGATATTGTAACTCTGAATTCTGTCATATTTTTGTCTATGAGAGTGTACATCATTCCATATTTTCAAGTGAGAGACTTTAAGCCACATTTAGTCAGAAATATGAACTTGGTAACCTTTATTTTCAGTTACTTTGCCTTCATTCTATGGCACCTTTGATTTTCCATGCCCATATCTTCCTACATAAGTTTAGGATGTCATTAAGTTCTCACGTTGGATTTCTTATTCTAATTTAAGCATTGTATATATCAAATTTATTTTGAACATCAAAAATAAGAAATGTTATATACTTCACAAAATTATTTCATCTTATATACACAAAGCTTAACAAACAAAATAAGCAGGAATGACTGAATTCAGCCTTCAGGAGCAGACTACTTTTTTTGTTGTTGTTTGTTTGAGTATGCTTCCCTCAAAATATTACACACATTGAGTCAAATTTCCCAACAAATGAATGCTTTATAAATATAACTAACTTATGAATGTAACTAACTTTATGAATATAATTCTGGTGTTATATTATGAAGTCATAATTCACACATTAACCAAACTTTCCTACAGACATTATTACTTTCTATATGTAGCATTGTCCAATAAAACTCTATGTATTCACTCTTTGAACAAAAGGAATTTCTTTCTATATTTTTTATTTAATTCACTTTTCTGTAAAATGCAGCCAAACCAGATCAGCCTAAATGAATATACAGCTGATTTTAAATACCACAAGAATACTTTTGAGGTCTTATAATATAAAATACCAAATTTTAGATAATAGGTGAAATTCAAAGAAAATCCTTACATGTTTTCTCTTATGAAGCAGCTTGATTGATAATTGTTTTCTTGGGTAGAATGTGGTAAGTGTCAAATAGTAGAGATGAAAAATTTTGAGAGAGAGGAATATCATTTCTTATCGGAGTTATAACAAATAATTAATGCATAGTGTGACATCTTATTTGGTCTTCAAAAAAAGTAGAATTGAATTGTGCCAAAAGAAGAGACAGAAGGAAATAATATTACTTTGTAAATGAAAAGTCTGTACAGAGGCAAATAATATTACTTTGTAAATCAAAAGTTTGTAAATTATCTGCAAATTCAGTGCATTCCTTATCAAAATTTCAAAGGCATTTTTCACACTTACGGATAAAACAGTCCTAATATTACTATGGAACCACAAAAGATCCCCAGTAGTGAAAATATTCTTAAGAAAAAGAGGACAGTGTCATGAAAACTTGATATCAAGGTATATTACAAAGCAGACATATATATGAATAAAACAGAATAGACAGCCCAGAAATAAATGCATGCATATACAGTCAAGTAACCTTTAACAAAGGCACCAAGAACATAACGGGAAAGGACAGTCACTTTAGTGAGTGACGTTGGGAAAACTAAATGGTCACATGCAAACAAAGAAAACTGGATATTTATCTTGCGCCACTTATGAAATTAATTCAAAATGAATAAGAGACTCAAATGTAAGACCTAACACCATAAACAAACAGAAACATCTCCTTGAAATTGATCTGGGCAATGATATTTGGATACTGCACCAAAAGTACAGTCAACAAAAGTAAAAACAAACAAACAAGACTACATTAAACTAAAAAGCTTCTTCACAGCAAAGGAAACAATTAACAACATAAAAAAGTAAACTATAAATTGGGAGAAAATATTTGCAAACAATATATCTGATAAGGCATTAATATCTATGATCAGAAATATATAAGAAATACATACAGTTCAATAGCAATACATAAATAAAAATTAAAACTCAAATAATTTGGTTTTAAACTAGGCAAATTCCCCAAATAGACATGTTTTCAAAGAAGATATACAAATGGCAAATAGATACATGAAAAACTGCTCAACATCACTAATCAGAGAAATGCAAATTAAAGCTTTGATAACATATCACCTCACACCTGTTAGAATGGCTCTCATAAAAAAATCAAAAGATAACAAATGGTGAGGCTGTACAGAAAAGGGAACCTTTATACATTATTGGTAGAAATGTAAATTGATGTACTCATGGAAACTAATAGAAGTGTTTCTCAAAAAATTAGAAATAGAGCTACCTTGTCATTCAGCTGTTCTACTTTTCAGTATATAAACAAAGAAATCGGTATATTTAAGAAATATCTTAATGCCCTTGTTCATTACAGCATTTTTCACAATAGCCCAGATAGGGAAACAACCTGTGTCCATCAATGAATTAGTGGATATGGTTAACATAACTCAGCCATTAAAAAAAAAAAAATCCTACCATTTGTGACAACATTGATTAACATGAAGGACATTATGCTAAGTGAAATAAACCAGATACTGAAAGAAAATATCACATGACCTCACTTATATGTGGAATCTTACAAAAAATGTGGAACTCAAGAATAGAGAACAGAATGAATGTGGGGCTGAAGACAGAGAGAGGTGAACGTTTATGAACTTTTAGTTATAAGATAAATATATTCTGAGGATTCAATGTGCAGCATGGTGAGTGACTGTAGTTACTGCCTCTATATTATATATCTGACATTTGCCATAAGCGTAGATCTTAATAATTTTCACCAAAAAACATAAGGAAACCAGGTGAGGTGAATTGACTTGACTGCGGTAACCATTTTACAATGTATGTATATATTTGTCATATCATTTTGAAACCTTTGAATATATACAATTTTTAATTTATCTAATGTGCCTCAATAAGTTGATAATAAATGAAGTGTTGGCCATGAAAAACACCAATAACATTATTCTGTGGGAGTATACCACACTGTGGAACTAAAGTTTAACAGATAATTGAGAATTAAAGAATACAGATCACTGAAAGTCACTTATGGAAGCCGAGATTTATTTCAAAGGTAATAAAAATCCTATTTAAATCAGATTTTATACAGTTTTAAAAAGAAAGAAAATTATAATATGGTCATTTTCACAAACTTAATTTTATCGTAAAAAGTCCAAGGATTTGGTTGTACTTATTGCCGTGAGACAGGAGGAAAAAGACTAAAAACCAAGTAACTATAAAAATAGTGTCCCAGCTGGGCTCAGTGGCTCATGCCTGTAATCCCAGCACTTTGAAAGGCTGAGGTGGGTGGATCATGAGGTCAGGAGTTCAAGACCAGCCTGTCAAAGTTATTGAAACACTGTCTCTGCTAAAAATACAAAAATTACCCAGGCATTGTGGTGGGTGCCTTTAATTCCAGCTACTTGGGAGGCTGAGGCAGAAACTGCTTGCACTCAGGAGATGGAGGTTGCAGTGAGCTAAGATTGTGCCACTGCACTCCAGCCTGGGCAACAGAGCAAGACTCCATCTCAAAAAAAAATAGTGTTCCATATATTAGTAAGTACTAATATATGTGAACTAATATATATTAGTAAGTACTAATATAAGTGAAGAAAAAATACACCTGAATAAAGAAATAGAGAGGAATAAATGGTAGAGAGTAAGTTATGTTAGGTGAGCATGGAAAAATTCCTAAATTAGGAGAAAAAATGTTCTATGTCATGTATAAGACAAGAGTTCATTAACTGAGATATAAATTTGGGATTCTTCCAATATAAACAACAGTTAGAGCCAAGTGACTGGGTGAGCTCTCTAAAGGAAAGAACAACCAGAGAATAATGGATTGGAGGCTGGGGACTGAGACAATACAAGGAGTAGAGTTAAGAAGGAAGACAAAACACATCCAGTGAGTGAAAATGGGCTGGATCCTCAGTGAACTTTGAGGAAGATAATCAAAATTGTATTTAAACCAGTCAAATTAGTTTTTTGATGTAGAGTGACCAGCTGATTCAACTGGTGTTGACTGATGAATGAACAATGATTATTTTAAATTTCCTTTGAATTTGGCAAGCTCATGGGCAACTGGTAACTGAAATTTGTGAGATATAAGAGTGGTTGGTCTGGATTCAAGAAATAATGTGAGATACTCTAGGGTAGATCTCATGTAGACAATTTCTCTAGTGACCCTTATTATAAAGGAAAAGATGGTATTTAACGACTTTTTTGTTCTTTTATTACTATTGCTTTATATACATGATTACAGCATACTTTTATGTTGAGGAAGTGAACTATTACAGAGAAAGGAGAGAAGCACAGCTTAAGGGAAAGTTTCTTTAGGAAAACTTTCTGAATTAAGTCAGTCTTTTTGTTTTTTAAACTCTACAATTGCAAACTCTGACTCACCCTTTGTCATCAGTGCACTTCTGACATAATTCACTGATTAGATGCAAAGTAATTTATAGGTTTTGTATATAATCCAAAAATGAGTAAATGCATACCTCTGAAAATGAACACAGCTCCGTGGTGAGCTAAAGCACACATATAAATAACAATGCAATCCAAATAAATGAAATGTGTCTGTGATAATTTCCGTTAAATGTATCTCAGACTTTATATTCCTATTTATGATCATTCTCATTCTTCTTTCTTTACTATATATATATATATATATATATATATATATATATATAAAATTCTTTTATCTTCTAAAAAATGTCAGAGTTAATGGCAAACTCTGATGGAGAGTTTATAAAATGGAGAATTACTAGAAAGTACTCTTAAGCAAGAACAAAAAGGCACACAGAGAGAAATATATGTGATAATTACATTTTCATCTTTTTCTATTTCTCAAATGTTACCTTCCAGAGTAACTGTACTTCTACATGTTAATAATTTTATCTTTTACCTGAGTGTCTCTGAAATGATAACATATTATCGGCTCCATTACAGATTCTTTCCATGAGATGTTATTGTCTTACTACCTCATTTATTTCATTTTATTTTTAAGAGTTACAATATTATCTTATGTTTCAGATGCATATTTAAAAACTAAAATTTACCATATTAAATTTTTATAATTTTTTTAGGCTAGGTGAATACATTTTCATTTTAAATAATTTCCTGAGAATTATTGTCTGACTTTCAGAGAGGAAGAATTTCTGTTCCCAAGCTTTCTCTATTTATATTTTACATAATTAAAATGTTCATGCTCAGATAACAAATTGGATGCCATTATTAAATTAAGCATTATTATGTGTAGAATTGAAAAGAAGTGTGTACTGCCAATGGGCATTTCAAATTGCTAAATTCTGATGACATTCCAGATACTAAAAACATCCAAAATTAGAGCCATATAAAAGCAAAGTATTTTTGGCAAGGGTAACCAAAATTAATGTTTTCATTTGTAAGGACTAAATAAACATATTTTCTCATAATTGCATTTTATGATAATTGATATCACATTGAAATGATACTCTAGTCAAAACTGAACAATCCACTCAGAAGTGTTCAGTGAATTGAATGGTTTAGATGATCAATCTCTGAGCAGATATGGAAGCTGTAAGGTAATCATTCAAGGAAGCATAAATTTTAAAGTATAAGTGTGACTAAAGTTTCCCTAAGATATTCTGCTCTACATAATTGACTGACCTGAAATGACTGTAATACATACCAAACATTTTAGTATTTCGTTCTGCAGATTGGCGTGTGACAGAAATGTTTAAAGTGATAAAATCCTACCTATTCTGAGCTTCAGTGAAGCAGGAGAGAAGGGAAATTTTTAATGACTTTTAAAGTATGTTTTTAGTCTGAAGTAGAAAGTCTTTGGGAGTGAAATAATATTTCCAGATCCATTCTAACTATACAAGCAGTTGCCTATGTTTATATGTACCCAACTCATAAATTATACTTTTATCAAACTGTTACTTAAATACATTCAAAAATAATGTTTCAAACTCTTCAGTTTTTTCACATCTAACTGTGTCTAATACATAGTATAGAACCTCTTCTCTATTGTTGCTAAACATTCTACAAAGTAAATATTTCAATATTTTTCTATCACTTTCTCATAGTAAACAACATTCTTAGTGCCAGCTAGCTGTGTGAGAAGTATGAACCTAGACATTGTTAAATTATGAGTCTGGTAGAAACAGATTCAAGTGTGCTGTTGCTGTTTTATTCAGAATTATATATATATATATATATATATATATATATAATAAAATATGATAATTTAATGTTTTTATTTTTTAATTTAGGTCAGTAGTTTGTTTCTCATGAATATTTGACAGGCATCTAATTTCTTCTACTTCTATAGAATTCAGTTAAAACAATGCTGTTAAGTTAGAAAGAAATTGACATATAGATATTCAGTGGAAACTAAGTATTTTCTTAGAAATGAAAACCACCTAAGAGTGATAGCACTGCAACAATACTACTCTAAGCATCTAAATAATACAGTCCTGGGCTCTCCAGAATCCATGTGACATATTGATACCATATGGTTTTATCAGGAAAGGGCACTGTGAGGTTAGTATCCTTATATAAAGAAACACCAGGCAACTTGTTTACTCTCTCTCTTTCTCTTTCTCTCTAATATGTGAAAACACAGTAATAAACTGGCTGTCTGTAAGCCAAGAAGAGAGCCCTCACCAGAACCCAGCCATTCTGGCATTCTGATCAGCCATTCTGGCACCCTGATCTTGGACATATAGCCTTTAGAATGGTGAATAATATTTAGACATGTGAGAAAAAATGCACTGTTATCTAATCGCCCCCACCAAAAAAGAGCAGAATCCATCAAGAAAATGTCTCTACTGAAAAATTTTAAAGCATGATAATATCAAGATCTACATTAAAAACATTATGTAATGAAATATCTTTCTGTCATCTGACCAAGCAATTAAAGAAAATTTAATGTAATTTACTATTTTTACACTCACAAAAAATTTTTGTATTACTATGCCTGCTTTATGAAATTATATAATTGTTTAGAAATTTGAGTTTTCCACACAAAGTTATGCCTAATGTTTATTTGGGGGCCATTATAATTAAGACAATACTCTAATTTTGAACTTCTTTATAGGATAATGATAAAAAGCCCAATTATACAACATTCTTGTTATAAAAATGCCAAACTGTCTTTACTCTATTATATATTTTATTTTACACTTGCCCTGTTGAGGCCACATCTGTATCTCTAAATATTTTTCCTCTACTGTCTTCAACTCCATTTAATTTTTCTTTCAACTTTCCCACTATTAGACAGATATTATTTTCAAGTGATTTTTGCCAAATGAACTCCTCTATTTTAAGTTTTTAAAAGCCAAAGACAAGTTGAAGTTTAAATTCTAAATTTGCACATATGTTCAACATCTGCCTTTTCCCTAACTCAGCTCTAACCCACATGTCATGACATGAAAGGTAGGAAAACAGCTTTTTCCTTATGCTGACTTCAATCCTATCAAACTAAATTTCACTTCCCCTAGTTTTTTGCCTTAACTCCTGTGACCTTATTCCCTGTTCGTACTTAGCAAATTTCATATCACTTAACAGCAGGTGATGCCATTTTCCGTTACCTTGCTCTGGTTTCTGTTGACTCTTCTCATATAAGAGATGCACACAAGTAGCAGGGAGAAGTTTTATTTGCTGTAAATAATGGGGTTCATGGATTTGGGTGTGGTCATGTGCTTTACTCCAGCATATATCTGCTTATCCAACAAGCATCTATAATTAAATAACCTCCTCCTATTAAGAACTATTAATCATTTATTTTATAAAATGCATTTTTAAGATCAGTTTTTAGTTTATTGATAATATTGATAATATTTCTTCAAAACAAATAATAGGACTTTATGATAAGCGAGTATTTACCTGTTCTTTCCCTGAATTATATTGCAAAACATCATACTAAGAGACAACCATTTAATGGTCCAATTGCTATTCTAATTTGTAATCTCCTTCCAATAGGGGAAATTTTATGTCTCCCTTCCATTTTTGTGAATCAGATAGCTAAAATATCCTATGGAGAGCAGTCCATGGTCAATAACAAAAAATAAGAAGTAATGAAACCACCAAGAAAACAACGTGTGTGTATGCCAAATTAAATTGATCCCTCCGCTATCAGTTTGTAATTACAGTTATAGAACTATTATGCAAACCAGGCATAACTTTTATCTACTACATATGTAGTTTCATATTTTTACATTAAAATGTCTGATCTATATAAACATCTTCGTGATACATTGCATAATCTATAAGCATAACGTTATCACCTGACACAATACTGTTTTTTAAGGCCTTCATCTTTTTCTCAACAGTGATTTCAGAGGCCACATTTGTCATATATCAAATTCTATTTGTACTTTCCATGTATTACTGTACTTTTTGTATAATTC
The DNA here is from genome assembly GCA_031835075.1 of Saguinus oedipus. Taxonomy (NCBI): domain Eukaryota; kingdom Metazoa; phylum Chordata; class Mammalia; order Primates; family Cebidae; genus Saguinus; species Saguinus oedipus. The sequence continues at coordinate 84,420,079 of CM063176.1, read as the reverse complement.
CACTGGTAATATGGCTATTCAGGTATCAAAATCATGCTGTATAAATTAAACAAGATTTTTGGTATGTTTTAATATATGAGAGAGCAACTACTCCCTTCCTTATTTCTGTCCATTTTCAATGTTTTCATGTCCAAATTTTTCAGTTATTTTCTCATATAAAATTTTAGTCAATTGAATAGAAAACAATAATTGGCATTTTTGCTTGGATGAAATTAAAGTTACACATAAACTTGCAGAGAAATGATGTATTTTTGAAGTTAAGTTATCTTTTAATAATGTGGGATAGGCTTCCATTTGTTCACATCTGTTTTGTATTTTTCAGTAGATTTTTAACTTTTTCTTATGTAGTTCTTAAGGATTTATTGAGTCAGATCTCAACAGCACAAGAAACCAATGCAAAAAAAAAAAAAAGACAAATAGGAGCACATCAAGCTAAAAAGCTCCTGCACAGCAAAGAATCAACAAAGTGAACAGACAACCGAGAGAATGAGACAAAATATTTACAAATTGTTCAACTGACATAGGATTAATAACCAGAATATACAAGTAACTCAAACAATTTAGCAAAAACAACCAAATAGCCAGATTAAAAATGGGCAAGGGATCTGAATAGACATTTCTCAAAAGAAGACATACAAATGGGCAACAGATAAGAAAAAATGTTCAGCATCACTAATCATCAGAGAAAGGCAAATCAAAACAGTGAGATTTCATCTTAGTCCATTTTAAATTGCTTGTATGAAAAGACAATAATGGGTGTTGGTGACAATGTGGAGAAAGAGGAAGTCTTACGCATTATACATTGCTGATGGGAATATAAATAAGCAGAGTCACTATGGAAAACAGTAAGACGAATCCTCAAAAAACTAAACATAGAGTTACCATATGATTTAGCAATCTTACTGTTGAGTATAAATCCAAAAGAGAGAAAATCTGTCTATCAAATAATTATCTACACTCCTATGCTTATTGAAGCATTACTCACAATAGTGAAGATGTGAAGTCAACCTGTCTATCAACTGAAGAATGGATCAGGAAAATGTGGTAAATATATGCAATAGAATATAGTTCAGCCATAAAAAAAATGAAATCCTGTCATTTGCAACAACATCAGTGGAACTGGAATTAAATAGGCCAGGCACAGAAAGAAATGTATCTTACATCCTAACCCATATGTGGGACCTAATAATAACAATAATCTTATGGAGTTAGTAGGTTAATGATTACCAGAGGATGGAAAGGGCAATGAAAAAGGGAGGATAAAGAAGGGCTTGTTAATGGGTACGAAAATACAATTAGAATGAATAAGATCACATGTTTGGTACCACAGAAGGTGACAACAATAATAATTATTGCTAAGTATAGTCACTTTCTGTGGTACCAAACATGAGATCTTATCAAAATAAATAGAGGCGTGAATCTGCAATATTCCCAACACAAAAAATTAAGAAATGATAAATGTTTGATGTGATTAATATTCTAGTTACCTTGATTTGATAATAGAACATTGTATAATTGTATTAAAATATCATTTCTATATATATATATGTTCATTACAAATAAAGGTTTTATGTCCATTTTATTTGTTTATTTATTTATTTTTGTTGTCTTCTGAAAAAGTTTTCCCATTCAATCTTTTCTGTTTATGTTTACATATGTGAAAATCATTGCTTGATATATTAATTACATTATCTGCAGCCAATTGTGTTTTTGTTGAACTCATTAAGCTTCTCTCAAAATTGTTTTATATCTATTTTCTCTTTGTCTTTATTATATGAATTAGTGCTTTTCTCATTTTGAAATGGGTTCTTAATTTTATCAGTTTTGATAGTTGTACTAAAGAACCTATCTTTCAATAATTCATTAATTTTATAATTTTTCTATTTTCAGTACTCAAACATTAATTTCTGCATTATGTTTCTTATTTCTTTTTTGGGGTGGCAGAGGCTGATTCTCACCTTATTGCCCAAGTTGAAGTGCAGTGGCTCTCCTCTGGGCTCACTGGAACCTTTGTCTCCAGGGTTCAAAGGATTCTCCTGCCTCAGCCTCTCTAGTAGCTGGGATTACAGGCGTGTGCTAACACACCCAGCTAATTTTGGGATTTTGGGTAGAGACGGGGTTTTGCCATGTTGGCCCAGCTCATTTGGGACAACAGGCCTCGAGTGATCTGTCCACCTTCACTTCCCAAAGCCTTGGGATTACAGGCCTGAGCGACTGCACCAGGCCCTATTGTTCTCTTTTCTTGCTTCTACTTTCTTTCATGGTTTGTTTTCTTGTGATTTTTCTTTCTTTTATGGTTTGCATAGTTTAAATTTTAACCTGATTTATATCTTAATGTTTAATTTATTAAATTAATTTCTTTTTAATTGTTACATATTTTTCATTGCATTGTATTTATTTTTTATTTGTATAATTTTATATTTAGTTTTAAATGCAAACATAGCAACGTGTTCAGAATTCAAGTTTTTAATTCAATAAATTACTAAAAGCATACATCTGACATGTGAGTTTAAAATATTCCCATCTCTCCAGAATTTTCCCCAAGTTCATTTCTAGTTAATATCATGTCTAAGACTAATTTACTTTCCTTTAACTTTAGAAATTTTTGCCTTTTTTCCAATATTTGCTAATGTAAAATCCTCAACAACATTTTTCTTGTTTTTAAGTTACCGTTAGCTTTTACATTTAGATTTATGTGAAGTCGCAATTTATGGTTGGTTTTGTTTTCCATGTTTATATATGGAAAAATATATCGAATGATACATGCAGTATATTTGGAATATATATGGAAATATAAAATACATATATAAAAAATCTATAAATTTTTTTGTAGAATCATTTGTTGGAAGGACTTTTCAATATCCTATTGAATGGCCTTTGTCAAAAATTTAGGAAACTGGTCATGCATTTTTCTATTTCTGTTACAGTAATTTATTTATTTGAATGCTAATGCCAAACTGTCTTAATTACTTTTGGTTGCTTTACACATTTTTTTTTTTTTTAAGAGACAGAGTCTCACTCTGTCACCCAGGCTGGAGTGGAATGGTGGAATCCTGCCTCACTGCAACCTCCACCTCCCAGCAATTCTCCTGCCTCAGCTTCATGAGTAGTTGGAACTACAGGCACATGCCACAAGGCTCAGCTAATTAATTGTATTTTAGTAGAGATGGGGTTTCATCACGTTGCCCAGACTGGTCTTGACACCTGAGCTCAGGCAATCCACCCGCCTCAGCCTCCGAAAGTGTTAGGATTACAGGCATGAGCCACCACACCCAGCCTACACAAATTCTTAATTAAACTCTAACAATGTAAGTTCTACAGATTTGCTGTTTGTTCACTCTGGATTATTTACATTTCCATAAACATTTTAGAATCAACTTTTTGAACTGAAAAGCAAACAAACAGCAACAAGAAATAAGCCCTGGCAATTTTGATAGGGGATCAATTGAATCAGGAAATCAAATGAGCAGAATTTATATCTTATGAACATTGTGTATGCTTCTTAATGATAATAAAGTTTTGCATTTATTTATCTGTTCTATAATTTCGCTAAGCATATTTTACCAAATTTGGTTAAAATTTGTTTTTCAATATTTTTACTCTTAAATGTTTTATGTTTTAAATAATATTATAAATGGCATTGTTTTCATAGTTTTATTTATACTTAACATATACAAATGCTATTATTTTATATCTATCCTGTATTCTGTGAGTTTCCTAAGTTTATTGATTTGTTCTTGTAGCTTAAAAAAAAATTCCTCTGAATATTCTACATAATCATGTCTTTTTTAAAAACTATAGTTTGAATTCTTTTTCTTTTCAATCCGTATGCCTATTATTCCTTTTTAATGGCCTATGGCATGTAGTAATACTCCCAGTACAATGTTGAATAGACGTGGTAATAATGGACATCTTTGTCTTAATTCTTGACGTTAGGAGAAAACATCCAGTAATTCACCATTAACTATAACATTACAGTAAGTTTTTGTGGATGACTTTGATCAGTTTAAATTCCCTTTTATTTCTAATATGCTGAGTTTATTTATCATAAATGAATTTTCAGTCAGGCAAACGGCTCCTGTCTGTAATGTCGGCATTTTGGGAGGTCACAGATGGTGGATTTCTTGAGCTCAGGAGTTCGAGACCAGTCTGGGCAACATGGCAAAATTCTGTCTCTACAAGAAAAATTATATACGTACAAAATGAGCTGGGAGTGGTGGTATGCACCTGTAGTCCCAACTACTTGTGAGGCTGAGATGGGAGGATCATTTGTCCCTGGGAGGTTCAGGCTGCAATGAGCCATATTCACACCACCACATTACAGCCTGGGAGACAAAGTGACACTCTGTCTCATACATACATACATACATACATACATACATACATACATAGATTTTCAATTCCGTGCTATGTTTTTGCTGAGTCTACTGAGATTACCTGCTTAACTTTATAAACATAATGAAATATATTGACTGATTTTTTTGAATTTTAAATGAACTTTGTATTCTTGGGATTAAAATCATTTACTCATGATTAACTTTTCTTCCTATATGTTGCTTAACTTATTTGGTAATAATTTGTTAATATTCATGTCTACACACGAACTCTACTAATCTGTAAAAAATGCTTTAAAAGGTTTTTGTTGCCTTACCTATGCAACTATCTTGCATGTTCTGCACATGTACCCCAAAACCTAAAATGCAATAAAAAAATAAAAAATTAAAAAAATAATTTCTAACTAAAAACATAAAAGGCAACATGTAACAACCAAGATGTGTTGATTCTAGGAATGGTTGATTTAATGTTTGGAAATAATCAATGTAATTTATCACATTACCAGAATAAAAGAGAAAAAATACATATAAAAAAATAAAATAAAATGTTTTTGTGTCAGGTTTATTCTAGACCTGTAAAATGAGTTGGAAAGTACTTATTCTTTCTTTATTTATTCTTATTTTACTTTGATTCTTCTTTAAAAATATATTTATCTATTAGATATTAATAATATTCACCAGTAAAGTTATCAAAATGGAGGGTTTATATGGAGGCAAAAGAAAAACACTTACAAAGTGAATTCTATTTTATTCTATTTTATTCAGTTAAAGGCGACTTAACTTTCTCTATTTCTTCTTGAGTCAGTTTGGGTAAGCTGAAATTTTGAAGAATTTTTTCAATCCATCTATATTATAAAATATTTAACATAATTTAAAAAATATTTTCATATCTTGTTTAATGTCTGGAAGACCTGTGATTTTTATTTGCCTTTTTCTTCCTAATAATAGTAATTTTCCCTTCCTTCCTTCCTTCCTTCCTTCCTTCCTTCCTTCCTTCCTTCCTTCCTTCCTTCCTTCCTTTCCTTCCTCCCTCCCTCCCTACCTTTCTTCTTTCCTTCCTCTCTTCCTTCCTTCCTCCCTTCTTTCTTTCCTCCCTCCTCCCTTTTTTCCTTCCTACCTTCCTTCCTTCCTCCTTCCCTCCTTCCCTTCCTCTCTTCCTTCCTTCTTTCCTCCCTTCTTCTTTTTTCCTTCCTTCCTCCCTTCTTTCCTTCCATCTTTGCTTCCTTTCTTCCTCCCTCCTTCCCTTCCTCCCTTCCTTCTTGTCTCCCTCCTCCCTTTTTTCTTTCCTTCCTTCCTTCTTTCCTACTTCCCTTCCTTCCTCCTTTCCTTCCTCCTCAATTTTTTCTTTCCCTCCTACCTTTCTTTCTTCCTTCCTTCTTTCTTCCCTGCCTCCCTTCCTTTCTTTCTTCCTTCTTTCCTTCCTCTCTCCTTCCTTCCCTTCGTTTCCTTCCTTCCTTTCTTTCTTCCTTCCTCCCTCTCTTTCTTCCTTCCTCCCTCCTTCCTTCCTTCCTTTCTGTCTTTCTTTTTCTGTCTTTCTGTCTTTTCCTTTTCAGTCCTGATGAGGCTTGAGATTCATTGATTCTCTCGGTTGCTATTTTGTTCACTACTTTGCCCACTATCCTATGCTTTTACCAGACTCTGTATTTGTGTTCATGGTTGATAATAGTTATCCACACAAATGTTTGCTGATACAAGCCATTTCACTTTATAAAATGTACATTATCTAGTGTGTTTTACATATATTTATAAAATGATGTTTTAAATAATCCAGTTTTTTTTTTCTTAAATGGAGTTTTGCACTTGTTGCCCAGGCTGGAGTGCAGTGGTGCGATCTTAGCTCACTGCATCCTCCACCTCTGGGTTCAAGTGATTCTCCTGCCTCAGCATCCTGAGTTGGGATTACAGGCGTGTGCCACCACACTCAGCTAGTCTTTTGTGTTTGTAGTAGATATGGGGTTTCATCATGTTGGCCAGGGTGGCCTTGAACTCCTGACCCCAGGTGATCCACCCGCCTGGACTCTCAAAGTGCCAAGATTACAGTCATGAGACACTGCACCCTGCCTAAAATAAACAGCTTTTTAAATGCATTCCATAAATTTTTTTAGATGCATTGTTCATTTTTTATTTTATTATGTGACTTGTGTTTATATTTCTCCCTTGACCCTAACATAATTTTGAATTTACAAGTGTTTAAATCTCTTTATTTGCTTGTTTGCTTCATTATATTACCTTATGCTAGTATTACATTGAAATAATCCGATGTTGGACTTTTTACTTATTCATCATAAAACTGATTCTTCCTTCCTGGATTAGGATAATGTGACCATTAATGCATGTTTAAAGTATACTTGGAAAAATTTTATTCTCTATTATCAGCACATAAATTTTGATATATATCCAAAATATCTGTTTTGTATTTTTTTCTATTTAACAATTTAACATCCTAAGTTATGTCTGTCACCTAAGCTGTGCAGGAATGAAAGAGGAGTGTTAAATCTCTTATTGTCGATGTGTCTGTATTTATTTCTTCTTAGATTTAATAAATTAAAACATTTAATATTGTGATTTTTCTCCTCAAAAATTGGTGTAGTACTAATTAAAACCTCAGCAGATTTCTTTCTGTAGAAAATAGCATACTGGTTTTATGATGTACATGAAAATAAAAGGTTTTAAATAGCCAGAAAAAAGTTGAGGGATTGTACAATGTTTTTCAAGACTTTTTGTAAAGCTACACTAATCAAGACAACGTCATAGTGTCATAAACATATAGAAAAATAAAAAGCAATGTAGAAAGTCTTAAATAGGTCCATTTATGCTCAATTAATTTTGACTAAATTACCAAGACAACTAAATGTGGAAGAGTTTTTACTTTTTCTTTCAAGAAGTGTTGCTAGAACAATGTAATAAAACCATTGCAACTGTCTTGCACTCCTTGCAGAAATGTAAGATGGTATAATTACTTTAGAAAAGAATCTGGTAGCAAAACTTGGATCTACCATATGGCTCAATTATTTTGCTCCTAGGTATTTACACGAGGTAAATTAAAATATATGACCACACAAAGATTTACACATGAATGTTTATAGCAAGTGGAGACATCTAATTGCACAAAACTAAAAGAAGAGGAAGAGGAGGAGGAGGAGAAGAAGAAGAAGAAGAAGAAGAAGAAGAAGAAGAAGAAGAAGAAGAAGAAGAAGGAGAAGAAGAAAAGAAATTTAAATGCTTGTCAAAAGATTAGTGATTAAACAATGAAATGCCACTTAATAGAAAAGGATGATGCAATTGACACATGCAACATAGATGAATCTTTAACTGATTATATTGACCAAATGATTCCTGACCAAAACTAAACCAAACCATATTGAGATATCATCTCACACCAGTTAGAATGGCGATCATTAAAAAATCTGGAGACAGCAGATGCTGGAGAGGATGTGGAGAAATAGGAACACTCTTACACTGTTGGTGGGAGTGTAAATTAGTTCAACCATTGTGGAAGACAGTGTGGCGATTCCTCAGGGACCTAGAAATAGAAATTCCATTTGACCCAGCAATCCCATTACTGGGTATCTATCCAAAAGACTGTGAATCGTTCTACTATAAGGACACATGCACACGAATGTTCATTGCAGCACTGTTTACAATAGCAAAGACCTGGAACCAACCCAAATGCCCATCGATGATAGACTGGACTGGGAAAATGTGGCACATATACACCATGGAATATTATGCAGCAATCAGAAATGATGAGTTTGTGTCCTTTGTAGGGACATGGATGAATCTGGAGAACATCATTCTCAGCAAACTGACACAAGAACAGAAAAAGAAATACCGCATATACTCACTCATAGGTGGGTGAGAAAAATGAGAACACATGGACACAGAGAGGCGGTCTACTATACACTGGGGACTGTTGGGGGAAATGGGGGAGGGACAGCGGGGGGGGCTGGGGGGGATAGCCTGGGGATGAATACCAAGTGTGGGTGAGGGGGAGGAAGGCAGCAAAACACACTGCCATGTGTGTACCTATGCAACTATCTTGCACGTTCTGCACATGTACCCCAAAACCTATAATGCAATAAAAATTTAAAAAAAAAAAAAAAAGAAAACATCAAAGGATGTACAAAAAAAAAAAAAAAACTAAACCAAACCAAAACAAAACCTTACATATTCTATTATTCCATTTATATGAAATTCTAGGTATTATAAAGTAAAACATTATGACATAAAGTAACCAGTTACCACCTGGGATGAAGGAGGGTATGAATTATAAAAGAGCATGAGGAAACTCTTGCAGAAAATCACTATATTTATTATCTTGATTGTAGTAATAATTTCCTAGAATTACACGAACATCAGACTCATCAAAATATACATTTTATCTATGGCCAGTTTATTTTATACCAATTATACATAAAAGTATCCACAAATAATGAAGCTTACCTCTAACTTATTTTCTTCCAAGCAACCACTTTTAAGAAGATTGTGGTGCTAACATGAAACGTAAAACACCACAGCTTCTAACAGAGAATAGCTCCATAGCCTTGAGCACAAAAGTATTTCTTGAGTAAGACAAACAAATTGCTTAACACAAAAAAATGCTAATAAATTGGCCAAAATACCTGAAAATACAATAAATATCCTGAAAAAATCAATTCGGATAATAGGGAAATATATTTGCATAACATTTGGCCAACCAAGAAGGTTTTATTCAGATTTAATAAAACCCAAAATATCAATTTATAAAAGACAGAATACTCAATAGCATAATGGAAAAAAGTATTGAACAAGTACTTCAAACAACAGAATATTTTAAGGACTAATAAATTTTTGAAAATATTTTCAAACCAATTAAATCATACCATGGAACTGCTTCTCTATGTGAAAAACTAAACATGCAACAGAAAGACCAATAAAAAGACTGAAGGACAAGTATTGGCAAGAGCAGCAGAAACTCTCATATACTGCTGATGAGTACATATATTGCTACAACTGTCATGAAAAAGTTGTTTGGAATTTCCTACTGAATTAAAAATATACATTACCTCTCACCCAATAATTGTACTCCAGAGGTTATACCAAACAGAATTGCAGGTGTATATGCACCAAAGGACATATATAGATTCTTCATAGCAGCATTCTTTATGATCTTAAAAACTTGTAACAACCCAAATATTCATCAATAATAGAATAGATATATAAACTCTGATCTTTTATGCAATGGAAAACTGTATAGCTGTATGCTACAGTATATACATAAGCTACTCATGTGGAACATAGATGAATGTCACAAACATTATTTTGTGCAAAGAAAGCCAGACACAAATAATAAAAACTGGAATATTCTATTCATTTATATAGAGACAATGCTGGAAAGACTCATACAGATTGTTAAAAGGCAGAATTGTGGCTAACACCTTCAATTTATTTTATTATTATTTTATAATGAGTTTATCATATCACATTATTTTTAATTTTAGATTGCAAAAGGATTAATGATAGAGGGAGCTTTATCAGAAAATTTGGATTTTCGCCTCTCTTAGGTTTTAGTTATCTTGAGTCACTTTGTGATAATTCATTGTGCTATATATTCGTGTTTTGTGCATTTTCCTTTATGTGCATTATATTCAATGTAAAATTAAACTAAAACAATAAACTAACAAATAGAGATGAAACGTGGTTAAAGCAGTACACTACTTTGGGAAATACCAGGAATAAAATAACTGTGAAGCGTTGACTTTTTAATGTATTATTTTTCAACAACAGAGGGAGAAAGAAATCAGAGTAAGAAAATGAGTGAGCAGTTTCCAAAGAGAACACAACACATCTCTTGTGTCAATAAGAAATAAAATAATGCATAGAAAAGTAAACTTGGAGTATTTTGAGCTGAAGTCCCCATGGACTCAAGGAGATTAACTGATTAATCTTCTGTGGAAATATTTCTTGCCCCTGTTTGCAAAGAGGGGAATAAAACATTAGCATCATAAACTCAAAAAGATTTTTATTATGAGCACAAGAGCAAGGTTTATGAAACCTTTATTTCTGCTTTATCCTTGCTCTTCTCTCTAATATTCACTGACCTCCCTCCCACACCTTTATTTTTTTAATTATTTATACTAGATTACATTCTTCAGTTTCACAGGTGATATGCATGGAGTTCTTTGCTTAAACTGGTGATTGAGTTGCATTATTATACCATACTCAGTGTATGTTTTATTCCAGATATAACTACCTGCACCTCCTCCCACAGGCCTTATTAATTGCCTTACTTCTGAGCCAGAAAAGCCCTTCTGATGGCTCATGCCATTTAGCAGGTAAAAGCCACATCTGTTTTCTGTGTTGCTGCAGCCACCACAGAACTAGTAGCTCTCACATACAGTGTCAGCTGACAAGAGACCATCTGCTTTCCCACAGGGAAACTACATGCACAAGCTCTGGCTTATTCAGGTTATGCCTGGAAGGGCTGCACAACAGAACATGGAAGTGCTAGGGAGGTAATGTCCTTTGGAGTAATTCTGAGCAAGTGAAAGAGAACCTAGGACTATACAGAAATGGGATGTTGCCATAAACATCTCTGGAGACATGACACTTCAATGAGAAAGCAGATGTGCTTATTGGGAAGCTGTAGCCAGTTGGTTAACTAACCACATTACATTTTCTCTTTTCTGCCTTTCTTTCCAATTTAGCAATCCATTTTCCCTGGGATTGCATCCCTCCAATAAGGCATTATCATGTAAGCTTTGGCTTCAAGCATTGTTTTTCTTAAGGAGTCCAAGTTAAATCAATCATTCATGCCATTTCGTTCTAACCTCTTCTCTAAACAATAACAGGGTTAAGGCATAAAGCTTGTGCTAAAATGGAGACTTTCTTTTTTAGAAGTAAATTAATCTATATGGCGATAGAACTCAGACCCTTTGCTCATTATCTTATTAATCATCTGTATTATGTGACTAAGCTAAATGAGTCAACCAATTATGAATAAAATGTGAAAAATAAGATAACTGGAAGAAAAAATTCCTGGTACTTGTCAAGAAATTAATATGGAAAAAAATGGTTGCATGAATGAACTACATTACTACATTTCGTTGTTCTTGCTGGTGACTTGTTTCCTAGTAGTACAATATTATTGTTAGCCCTATATTATCATATAGTCAAACATAATGCATTACATTACATAATGTACTATAGTCTATTTAAGCAAATTTTACTGGACAAACTTAGGACAAGTCTTAAGTATATGGTTTTTACAGTGCTGTCTTTTTAAATGTTTTTAGAGCATTAAGAACTGTGCTGACCAAGGCAGACAAAGATGACATAAAGATCAGTGGCAGCTCACTGGCATTAAGTCATTTATCAAATGCTGACAAATCACTGATAATTTGTATTGATTCTCAAGCTGGGCTTAGTGAACTGAAAAGCTAAATCCAAATACACACTGAACTAGAATTGGAAACTTGACTGCCTCTGTCAAATCAAAGTCAAGTTAAGCTGAAACTTTACCTTATTTCTGTACATTCAGCTCCCACTTTCTGTTAAATTGAATAAAACATTTAGTTTAATTGCTGTAAACTCAAGATAGTTTTTGCTGTTAGGCACCAAAACATTACCAAGAGTCACAGTGGATTCCAAATTTGTATTTTTGCAATGGAACCTTTCTACCAGGGCCAAAGTTTAATTGCTTGAAACCAGCAAAATTTCACTTGTTTAGATAGTTTTTGCTGTTAGGCACCAAAACATTACCAAGAGTCACAGTGGATTACAAATTTGTATTTTTTCAATGGAACCTTTCTACCAAGACCAAAGTTTAATTGCCTGAAACCAGCAAAATTTCACTTGTTTAAACATGGTTTCAAAACTCATCCTTTGAAATTCTTGTTGTTTTTTAAACACATACTATAAAGTGCTATATTTAATATTTTACATAACATACTGAAAATAAACTCACATGTTGATATGCTTTTTGTCAGTAATGTGTTGGCTTGCATGTACATATAAAAGTTCTTATGGTTTGTATATTGGATTATGCAATATAATGGTGTTGCACAAAATATGTATCCTTGGATTGAATAGTTATAACACAAATCTATAAGAATTAATTATATTCAAATATCAGAGGAAAGTTAAGCTCATAAATTTGGATTTCTTAAATAAATATACAACGAAAGAACAGAAAACCAAACACCACATGTTCTCATTCATAAGTGGGAATTGAACAAAGAGAACACATGGACACAAGGAGGGAAACATCACACACCTTGGCCTATAAGCAGGTGGGGGGTTAGGGGAGGGATAGCATTAGGAGATTTACCTAATGTAGATGACGAGGTGATGGATGCATCAAACCACCGTGACACATGTATAACTCTGTAACAAACCTGCACGTTCTGCACATGAACCCCAGAACTTAAAGTGTAATTAAAAAATAAATAAATAATACGTATTTCACATAAACATGAGTCTGAAAGAAAGTGTTTTCTGACTTTATTAGGCAGAGCATAACCTCTCCATGAATACACTTTGTCAGTTTTCCACTTGCATAGACACTGAGGCATTTGGATTTATGAACTCAGATTTCTGCAATAAAAGTTAGTTCTACTCTAAGTACTATTTGATTGAAGGAGTAGTTAAATGATGTGGCTCTCATTATCTTTATACAAAGGGTGAAAATTACTACTTTTCTATCAAATTATTTGTGGTTTTAAATTATTTCCTTAATAAAAAAAAGTCCGTGTATAAAGTGATATTTTAATAACAGAAAATGTCTTTCTTTCTGTGGTTTTAATCCCATCAAGGATTTATATCCTTGAAACTTACTACATTTTAAAAATAATATATTTCTTGAAAATAGGAACATTCCTTCAAAGTGGCAATGTGTATAGAAATAAGAAAGATTGCACATTGTCATGGAGAGTTTGGCCCTTTTAGATCTACCATCTGTCACACAGTGTTTTGGCATGAGTTAAGGAAGAGGTTTTCTTGGGAAAAGGGAAATCACAAGGCCAGGTCAACAACATGAAAATCCTCCAGTCTCCTGTCTCTTGACTCAGGGATAGAGGTGCCAGGCCAAGCTGACCACCGGATATGGAGTAGTTTTTGTTCTTGTGAGAAAGATTCTCTTCCACTGTGAGCTCCCCTTTAATATGTCATTTGAGGGCAAGAAAATTCATCAGTTGGAGGATACACTCACAGCTCAATATTGGACAGTATTAATTTGGGTGACAGCTGTTTATGGGGACTGTCTGGAAGACCAGCTGTTCTGCATCTGGGAACACAGTAGGAGTCAGGCCCTTAGAGTTGGTGGTTGGTGATTATTACAATCCCTGGGTTAAAGAAGCCAAAATTATCATGGGAAACTAAGCTTGGGCAGCAGCAATGAAGTTGAAAGAAGTGAGACCCACCTCTCTTGTCAACTTGTTGTCTAGGTAACTCAAAATTCTCACTTGAGGTCATTTTTCAGAGAATCTTTTCTCTTGCAAAGCATATTTTATCATACTTGATAAACACACTGGAATTTTAAAAGGCTAAACAGACAACGCTAAGCTCTGGGAAGATTTATTAAGTGCATTTAACTTAATTTATTTTGACTTTGACCTTTACAAAATAGCTGATGATTCAAAACAAGAGGGAAAGAACGTCTAGTACATTTTGAAGTATGAGAAGCTTAGCTAGTTGCTTTAAAAATAAAGGGAGATTATGTGTTTTGTAGGAAGAAAAATTGATTTTGTTGGTTTTGTAATCAGTGATGTTATTTTGTAAAAATTAAGAAGACATAAGAAAAATTTTTATAGGGAAATATTTGTTTTTAGAAAAATTTTACATAATTTTTGTTTTCAGATTACAAATACCCTAAGGGCATTATTATCCTAAGCAATTACTGGTATCTAAGATTTTAAAGAAGATGAAACAGCTATGATATCATTATATTAAAATACCATTCTTGTCAAATCAGAATGTATATCTTCACCACATCTTCTGCAATGTAAAATATGCAAATTCATACAGTCAATAGATGAAGAAAATATTTATCTTTGAAATCCAGAATTCAAATAGTTATCTTTGAAAAACAAGAAAAAGAAATGTAATAGAAAGGTGTTTAAAATCTTAGTAATTTTGCAGTTTGTGATTTGATTTTGCAATGTACTGGTACCTTGGCTTTGAGACAGGTTTTTCACAAACAATGCAAATGGCATTAAAATAAAGTCATGGAGAGCAAATTGTTACAGTTTAAGTTCCTAGCTCATTTTTTAGGGAATTACTGCTTATTTATGTATTTTAATTTTATGAATTCAAACCCTTGAATTATAAATTTATGTAATGATGGAAGAAGCATTCTCTTTGAAACAGGTTTTGTTTTGGCTTGCCTTAAAAAAATTACATGCATAGAGCTGTATACCAGCTCTTGCAAAACAACAGCTGTTTCACTTATGGGCTTCTCTATAAAATCCATGAGAAATGAAAGAGCTGTGACATTTGGGCAGAGTTCAGACCAAATATATTTACATGACAAGGACTCTTACTTTCTGTTTCTGTTGACACCGACCGTGCAGAGGCACAATTTAGTCACATTCCCTAATTTAGAACATTCATGTTTATAGAATACCACAGTCCATGTGTGGTGGGAGCATTTCCATTAACTGAAGCCACATGCCCTACAGCCTGCTGCTTCCATGACTGCCAATATTTTGCAATAAGAACAAAGTTCCAGGTGCATCCACATCACATTACTAATTCTATAGCAACCAGATGGAAAAAAATGCAAAGGTCTCCGAATTACCCTTCATATTTGCTTCAACTATGACATTTATTCCCAGAGTCTCCAAGTTTACCTCAAGATACGAATATATATTTAATGTTTCTATCTCAGGTGAATATACAAAACTTTATTCGCTAATGAAAGTAAGTCCAAAACCAGAAACTTACCGGTACAACTTATGGAGCTAAGCCAGAAATTCTGCTGATTTAACTGAAATAAAGCTTTTCCACATTCTCTGTGGGACTAAAAAGTATCATATTTTCTGGCCAGATATTAATGATTTTTTTGTAAAGTAGTTAAAACCCAACACTAAGTTGAAAACAAATTTAAAAAACTTAACTTCAGGAAAATAAATGCCTATAGCTTGAAAATCAGACATCTGAAATATTCCTGATAGTAGATTTAAGACCAGTTTTAAAAGAAAGTATACACAACAGTCTGAACATATTAGAGCTGGCATACAATTTCAAAGCATGTTCACATTGGCTAATAAAATAAATTTTGTTTAACAATATATTTAGGAAGGTACAATTATCTAATTGATTCAAAAGTAATATTCAGAGAGGATAAGTTTATCTTCCAAGGTCACAAAATTTTTACTCAAAGCCCTTTTCTCTTTTCTCACTTTCATTATTTTGTCTATTGTTAGCCCTGTCTTTACGAAAAATTTCCAGGCAAGATTCAAAACCAATTTACTTAATTCATTGAAAGATACATCACCCCTGCTAATTTTCAAGAAAAGTAGTTTTGTTTTCTCTGCCTACTTTCTGAAATTCAGATGTTTGAAACGTTGGTTAATTCTCTTTTGATTCATTTTAAGTCACAGGTTACTAAACTGTATGCAGTTTACTGGTAAGGACTTAAAACTGGACAATTTTAACAATATTAGAACTTCTAATCCGTAAACACTATTAATTCATTTATGTAATCTTTAGTTTATTTCATTAATATTTTAGTTTTCAGTGTACAGGTCTTTCACCTCTTTGGTTAAATTTATTTCTAAGTATTAATTGTTTGTGACTACTGTAAATGGGATTGTTCTCTTAAATTTTTTTTCTAGAAAGCTTATTATTATAAGTGTACAGAAATACTACTGATGTGTGGATATTGATTTTGTATCCTGCAAATTTACTGAACTTGTTTATCAGTTCTAACAGTTTTTGGGTGGAATATTTAGGCTCTTCTATATATATAACATCATGTCATCTGCAAGTGGACAATTTATTATTTTCTTTCTCATATGGATGCTTTTTATTTCTTATCTCCTGCCTAATTCCGCTGGACAGGACTTTCAGTAATATATTGAATAGGAGTGGTGAGAGAAGTCGTTTTGTTTTGGATCTTTGAGAAAAACCTTTTACTTTTTCTTATTAAGTGTGATGTTACTAGTTTATGTGCATAGAGTTGTTTGTAGTATTCTCTGATGATGGTTTGAATTTCTGTGGAATCTGTGGTGATTTCCCCTTTATCATTTTTTATTGCATCTATTTGGTTGTTCTCTCTCTTCTTTTTTATCAGTCTGGCTAGTGGTCTGTCTATTTTGTTGATCTTTTCGAAAAACCAGCTCTTAGATTTATTGATTTTTTGAAGGGTTTTTCTTGTCTCTATCTCCTTCCCAGAGATTCTGGTATGTTGTGTCTTCGTTCTCGTTGCTTTCGAAGAACTTCTTTATTTCTGCCTTCACTTCATTGTTTATCCAATCAACATTCAAGAGCCAGTTGTTCAGTTTCCATGAAGCTGTGCGGTTCTGAGTTAGTTTCTGGATTCTGAGTTCTAACTTGATTGCACTATGGTCTGAGAGACTGTTTGTTATGATTTCAGTTGTTTTGCATTTGCTGAGGAGTGCTTTACTTCCAATTATGTGGTCAATTTTGGAGTAGGTGTGATGTGGTGCTGAGAAGAATGTATATTCTGTGGATTTGGGGTGGAGAGTTCTGTAAATGTCTATCAGGTTTGCTTGTTCCAGGTCTGAGTTCAAGTCCTGGATATCCTTATTAATTTTCTGTCTGGTTGATCTGTCTGCTATTGACAGTGGAGTGTTAAAGTCTCCCACTATTATTGTGTGGGAGTCTAAGTCTCTTTGTAAGTCATTAAGAACTTGCCTTATATATCTGGGTGCTCCTACATTGGGTCCATATATATTTAGAATCGTTATCTCTTCTTGTTGTATCGATCCTTTTACCATTATGTAATGACCTTCTTTGTCCCTTTTGATCATTGTTACTTTAAAGTCTATTTTATCAGAGATGAGATTTGCAACTCCTGCTTTTTTTTTGCTCTCCATTTCCTTGGTAAATCTTCCTCCATCCTTTTATTTTGAGCCTTTGTGTATCTTTGCATGTGAGGTGGGTTTCCTGGATACAGCACATTGATGGGTTTTGGTTTTTTATCCAATTTGCCAGTCTGTGTCTTTTGATTGGTGCATTTAGCCCATTTACATTCAGGGTTAATATTGTTATGTGTGAATTTGATACTGCCATTTTGATGCTAGCTGGCTGTTTTGCCCGTTGGTTCATGTACATTCTTCATTTTGTTGATGGTCTTTAGCATTTGGTATGCTTTTAGGATGGCTGGAACTGGTTGTTTCTTCCTATGTGTAGTGCCTCTTTCAGGAGCTCTTGTAAAGCAGGCCTAGTGGTGACAAAATCTCTGAGTACTTGCTTGTTCATGAAGGATTTTATTTTTCCTTCACTTATGAAGCTCAGTTTCGCTGGATATGAAATTCTGGGTTGAAAGCTCTTTTCTTTAAGGATGTTGAATATTGGCCCCCACTCTCTTCTGGCTTGTAGAGTCTCTGCTGAGAGATCTGCTGTGAGTCTGATGGGCTTCCCTTTGTGGGTGACCTGACCTTTCTCTCTGGCTGCCCTTAGTATTTTCTCCTTCGTTTCAACCCTGGTGAATCTGACGATTATGTGCCTTGGGGTTGCTCTTCTTGCAGAGTATCTTTGTGGTGTTCTCTGTATTTCCTGGAGTTGAGTATTGACCTGTCGTGCTAGGTTGGGGAAATTTTCCTGGATAATATCCTGAAGAGTGTTTTCCAGCTTGGATTCATTCTCTTCATCACATTCTGGTACACCTATCAAACGTAGGTTGGGTCTCTTCACATAGTCCCACATTTCTTGGAGATTTTGTTCATTCCTTTTTGTGCTTTTTTCTTTAATCTTGGTTTCTCATTTTATTTCATTGAGTTGATCTTCATCTTCTGATATTCTTTCTTCTGCTTGGTCAATTCGGCTGTTGAAACTTGTGCATGCTTCACGAAGTTCTCGTGTTGTGTTTTTCAGCTCCTTCAATTCATTCATATTCCTCTCTAAGTTGTCCATTCTTGTTATCAATTCCTCAAATCTTTTTTCAAGGTTCTTGGTTTCTTTGCACTGGTTTAGAACATGTTCCTTTAGCTCACTGAAGTTTCTCATTATCCACTTTCTGAAGTCTGATTCCGTCATTTTGTCACATTCATTCTCCATCCAGCTTTGTTCCCTTGCTGGTGAGGAGTTTTGGTCCTTTTTTGGAGGTGAGGTGTTTTGGTTTCGGGTGCTTTCCTCCTTTTTGCGCTGGTTTCTTCCCATCTTTATGGATTTATCCGCCTGTCGTCTTAGTAGTGGCTGATTTTTCAATTGGGTCTCTGTGTGGACACTGAGATTGTTGATGATGAAGTATTTCTGTTACTTAGTTTTCCCTCTAATGATCTATCCTCTCTGCTGTATGAGTGCTGAGGTCCACTCCAGGCCCTGCTTGTCTGGGGTATACCTGCAGCAGCTGCAGAACAGTGAGGGATGATACCAGTTTCTTCTGCTGCTGCCCTTGTTCCAGAATGATGCCAGCCAAATGTCAGTCTGATTAGTCCTTTTCTGGGGTGACTCCTTGGATATACAGGGGTCAGGGAGCTGCTTGAGGAGACAGTCTGTGCTTTATAGGAGCTCCAGTGCTGAGCTGTGAGCTCTGTTGTTCATTCAGGGTTGTTGGGAGGTTGTTTATGTCTGCTGCAATATAACTCATAAATCACCACTCTTTTCTTTTTTCACCCTTAGATGCTCTGTCTCAGGGAGTTGGGGCTTTCTTTATGAGTATCTGTTGCACTGTCCTGCCCCACTAGGCGGCAGTCTATTCACTATTTGCCTGCCGGGGCTCTGACCTGCTAGCGCGGGTCCACCCTGTTGCTGCCTGGCGGAGTCTCTCTGTTATGGCAGGTTGCCTCGGCAAAGGCAGGCTGCGTCAGTCCTGGGCGGTACTTAAGTGGGGGTGCACTTCGTCAGCAATGGTGGATGCCCCTCCCTCACCGGGCTGCACCATCCTAGATGCCGGCAGCAAAACTCTCAGCCCCAAGCACCTCCAGTCGCCGCCCTGCTTGTCCCCATGAGCATGGGACCCGCGGAGCCCGATCACCCAGCTCCCTGCCTCAGAGTCCATCCTCTCTCTGTCTCTCTCTCTTCCTCTCCCCAAGCTGAAAGGTCGACTCTCTCACTGGCGCCCCAGGAGCCTGCGGATAGGGCACTGGGATCCGTGCGATCTCCCATGCCGCTGCCCACTACCCCGGCTCAGATCACTCTTCCCAGGAAACTCCTGGTCTGGCTCATTGTCCAAGTCCCGTTCAATCAGATGGACATGCCAGTCTGCCCTTCCAAATCTCAGATTGCCGGTTTAACATGGCACCCAGACCAGTGAGTTCCGCGCCGGGTCCCGCTGTGGCGCCGGCCGAAGAGGCGGCGGGAGCCGGCTGCGTTAGCCCGTGTCTCTCCCACACCTGGGACTTTCAACACTCTGTGGGCATAAAAGATCCATCCGAGAATGCGGCTAGGACTCACCCTCTGCGTCTTCACCGAGAGCTGCAATCCTGAGTCACCTCTATGACGCCATCTTGCCCCTCCTCCTGTCTTAAGATATTTTTAAATATTCTATTTAATATCTTTATTCACTCATTGATTGTTCAGAAATATATTGTTTATTTCAATTTATTGGAGAAATTTCCAAAATTTCTCCAGATATTCATTTCTAATTTTATGCTGTTATGGTCAGAAAAGGCATTTGATACAATTATAACCTTCTTACATTTGCTAAGACTTGTATTATGGCCTACCTTATGATCTATCCTAGAGAATGCTCCACATGCCCTTGGGAAGAATATGTATTCTGTTGTGGTAGAAAATGGAATGTGAAGTGTATGCCTTAGTTCTATTTAAAGTATTTAACTCCAATGTATCCTTATTAATTTTCTGCCTGGATGATTTATCCAATACAGAAGATGGTGCACTAAGTTCGCCTACTATTACTATACTACAATTTACATCTCCTTTTAGAATCCTTAATATTTACTTTAGATATTCAGAAGCTTCATTGTTGAATGCATATATATTTACAATCATTATATTCTCATGATGAATTGATCTTTTTAACAGTGTATAATGAATGACTACCTTTGTCTCCTTCTATAGTTTTTTAATTTTAATCAAAAACCTACTTTCTGTGATACAAGTATCTGTGATCCCTGTTCTTTTTTGATTTCTATTTGAATGGAGTATCTTTCTTCCAAACCTCCAATAAAGGGATGAAATATTTTTCCATTCTTTTATATTCAGTCAAGGTGTGTCCTTAAAACTGAAGGGCAGCTCTTGCATCTATATATGTTGGGTCTTGTTTTTTCATTCATACATTCATTAGCTTTATGTGTTTTTATTGGACAATTTAATCCATTTAATATTTAATAATTTAAGTCATTTATGTTCAGGGTAATTATTGATAGGTAAGAATTTACTACTAGTATTTTGTCAATTGTTTTCTGTTTTATTACATAATTTTTTTTTTAATCTTTTGCTGACTTCTTTGTGGTTCAGTGGTTTTCTGTAGTACTGTTTTGAATCTGTTTTTTTGTTTTGTTTTGTTTTGTGTATCTTAGGAAGAATTTTGCTTTTTTGTTATATTTATTACAAAGAATATCTTAAACTTATTATCAGTTGATTTCAAGCTGATAACAACTTAACCGCGATTGCATACAACCTTATACTTTTACTCCCTCCTCATTTTATGTTTTTGATATCTAAATTTACATCATTTTATAGTAAGTATCCCTTGATTGATAGACTATGTTAGCTATAGTTGTTAATAATGCTGTTATTGGCCCTCATACTAAGTCTAAAAATGCTTTACAGCCCTAGAGTATGCTGAATATTTCTTGGTATTAATTATTCTATTGAATTTTCAGTATTCTTAAGTTTTATGCTTTTTCGTGGCCTTTTTTTCAGGTAAGGAACTCTTATTGGCATTTCCTGTAAGGGAGACTGACCTGGTAACGAGCTCCCTTAGTTTTTGTCTCTCTGAGAAAGTTTTCATTTCTACCTCAATTCTGAAAGATAATTTTGTGGGCAGAGTACAATTCACTGGAAATTTTCTTTTTTCTTCAGCACTTTGAAGATATCATCTCACTCTCCACTGACTTATAGAGATTTGTTAAGAAATCCGATGATGGTCATGTTGAAATTCCTTTGCATGTGAAGTATTTATCTCTTGCTGTATGCAGAAATTTTTAAGCTTTGATTTCTGGTTGTTTGATTATATGTTGTGATGAACTACTCTTCAGGTTGAATTTGAATGAGATCTGTGGTCTCCCTCTACCTGGATGTTGGCCTATTTCCTCAGATTAGGAAATTTTTCATCCATTAATAACTTTCAAAATATGCTTGACAGCCTGTATTCTTCTCTTTTCTTTCTTTAATTCCTATATTGCATAGTTCAGTTTTCTTGAAGGTGTTCCATAATTCCTGTAGGCTTTCTTTATTCTTTTTCATTCTTTTTTCTTTTTGCTCCTCTGATTAAGTAATTTAAAATATTCTATCTTCATGCCTATTAATTATGTCTTCAGCTTGATCAAGCTGACTATTAAAGCTTTTTACTGCATTTTAAATTCAGCCTGTGTTTTTCATCTCTACAGTTTCTATTTTTTTAGCCTGTTCATTTGTGTTCATGTATCGTTTTCCAATTTTTATTTAAATAATTACCTTTATACTCTTAGAGTTTACTCAATATTCTTAAGAGAATTATCTTAATTTTTTTGTCATTTATCTTATGGATTTCTCTTTCTTTGGAGTCTATTGTTGGAGCTCTGTTAGTTCTTTTGATGTTGGCATTATTTCCTTAGTTTTTGTAATCCTTGTGTCCTTGTGTTGTTGCTGGCAAATTTCTGAAGACAACCTCTTTTCATTGTTTTCAAAGATATTCTTTGGCAGGAATAGACCTCCACTATTCTAGCATATGATTCTGGATGTGCTAGCTAGCAGAGACCCTGAACAGGCAGAGCTTGCTTTTAGTTTCTCTGGCTGGCCTGCTGCCATTGCTCTAAATTTGGGTTCTGCTCTTTGGCAAGACCACTGGTTCAGCCCTGAAATCAGGTTGAGTTGCTGGATTCATACTGTCACTGTGATTTGGCTAGGTCACAATGTTTACTCCTTGTTCAGAGAAGTTACCACTATTTGAATTCAGCAATTGTTTAGAGTAGAAGAAGGGACCTCATGGTGAAGTAGGTCAAGATGGATGCACTAATTGCTATACTCAATAGAAATGCATGGTTAGATTTCTCCTCCCTAATGAAATTTGGGAGTGGCTTTGAAGTTGCAGCGAGTGCTGGTTTAACTCCTAGGTGAGGCAGAAGTAATGCTTGACTGTTGTCATAATTTAAGGCAGTGGTCATGTTTCTTTCTGTGTGGGTCCCTGGGCCTGAAATCCTGCTATCTTGGTGTGCTAGCCAGGGAGCATGCCCCAACTTTTCTGAAAGCAACCAGCTGGGCTTTGCGGTTGGGCTATGTGATCACAAATGATAGCTCTGATTAAGTACTCCTGCAGGCAAGTAAGTTGAGCTTTCACTAAACTCTGCATGCCGATCTCTATGGGTCCCACTTTTTCGCTTCCTTTTTATCTGGCCCTAGCTATCTTTCCATTCACTTCCTTCTGTGTTTTTCATTCCCTGTTAGGTGAGAGTGGATTGAGCTTCCTGTGAAGTATCTCAAAATACTAGGGAAGCTGAGTGTCCACCTTCCCAGTTCTCTTTTTCCATTGTGGAAACCATGGGTCCTAAGGATTTATTCCTCTCTGTGGCACTTTGCCAACTGGCTGGAGGGGTGGTGAAATGCAGGCGAAGTGAGAGTATTTCTCTCACCTTTTCAATGCAAATTTTTATTCAATCCTCTGGAACATACAAGTCTCTCAGGCTCATTCACATGTTTGAGGTTTTAATCTGGTATTTTTGCCTGTGAATAATATCAAGTTGATCTTTTATGTCAGAGAGAGTGAACCCTGCTACCTCCTATTCTGCCGTCTTGGTGTTACATTAAAAAGTCAGCTTTTATAAAACATTTTTGTAAGCTAGAATGATGCTAAGTAGTTTACATGTACTACACATTGAGTACTCATATGGTCCATTTTTCAGATGAGAAGACTCGGACAGAAGGTAAAATATTACTGGCCCATATAACAGAGCAAGAATAGCCAGAATTTCAATTCAGGTTCAAATGCCTCCATTACTTAGTTACATGCATCATCCATGCTCAAGATAAATAGCAAACCTTGCACTGAATAGCCTTCTTCTTGTACCTTCTGTCTATTACTGTTTGCTATCAAGGAGTTTGTAGAACTGTAATTTCTGTGGTCATCAATATGTGACTAGCATTTATATCCTTTATCATTTAGAAAATTGTGACATTCAGAAACTATTTCCAAATTACAACTCCTTCCTTTAGCATACTCCTTTGAAAAGCATCATAAACCAATTCATATGATGAGAATTAGCATAGTCACTTCATTTAAATCAAAAATTAAAATTAAGTAATTAAACTACCAATTATAATTTAATGTCTTCTTATTTCATAAAGAAATTTCACACCATACACATTATACACTGTATTTCTTAAAAATTTTGACAGTTGTAAAAACACACAGTCATTAAACTATGGTTGATAATCTTTCTCTAAAAATTAATAAGTAATGAAACTGAAATATATTTGCTATTGTTAGACTCACATGCTTAGTAAAACTCTTGCTAACCTCTGAATAATGCGTGCACTACTTAAAGTCATATAGAAAGGTAAAGTTATTGACCTTAAATGTTATTATATCTTACTGTAAAATATACCTCTAAAGACATGAAAGCAGCATTTCTCAGCATATTCATCTCAATCCAATATTGTCATTATTTTCAGCAAACACAAAATTTTGAGGTTGCAGGTCCTTAAAGTTAAGCAGGTAAGGATGACTTCAATTTGTTTATGCATTCTAAAACACACAGAAACATCTATTCATAGACAGTAATCATTCACATTACAAACAATAAAACATGTAAACACTGACATTTGGCCAATAGCTTTTCTTTTTCTTCTTTCTTTCCAATTTCTACCCTTCTATCTTTCTTTTTTATAGTATATAACTAGAAATGAAGAGTGCAGAGTTTGTACAACTCATAGGAACAGGAGATAGGGAAATACCAGGTAGAAGAGGGTGGGGCCTCCCAAAGGCCCCACCCTCAAGCCTGAATCTCATGGCCCTAAATGAGAACAGGGATTCCTGTTTTCATGCCCCAAAAGTTGCCTTTTTCCCTGCCACGCCCCCTATCTTGCACCCATGTAAATCCCAAACCCAATGCTCCAAAGCAGACCAGCAGGAGAGGAGATGAGGACAAAAGCAGCTGAAGGCAGAACAATGCTGAAGAGAAGGAGAGAAGAGGACGGACGTCTGGGTGAGTCTAATGCTGGTTGCTGTCTCTTGGCACATATTTTTAGATGCATTTAAAAAATTGGTCCTAGGCTGGGCTCAGTGGCTCATGCCTATAATCCCAACACTTTTTGGGGCTGCAGGGTTTGGATTACTTGAAGGCAAGAGTTCAAGACCAGCCTATAGTGAGACCCATCTCTACAATAAATAATAGTAGTAAACCACACATGGTGGTGTCTGCCTATATTCCCGGCTACTCAGGAGACTGAGATGGGAGGGTGGCTTGAACCCAGAAGTCCCAAGTAACTGGGCCTATAGGTATGTGCCAGCAGACCTGAATATTTTTTTTTTAATTTGTAGAGATCAGGTCTCACTAGATTGCCTAGACTTGTCTTAAACTTCTGACCTCAAGTAATCCTTCTGTCTCGACCTCCCAAACTGTGGGGAATACAAGCATTGGCCACTGCACCCAGCTGCCTTTTACTTTTTATGAAAGTTTTTCTATAGATCTCCATGTGGTTAATTTCTTCTCATTTTAAATACCCTTCGTAAAAGATGTAATGCATTTCTTTACCTTCCCAAGAGCCAGCTCTTCTTCATCCTCTTCATTTTTTGTTATGTTTGTTTGTTTGTTTGTTTTTGAGACAGAGCTTCGCTCTTGTTACCCAGGCTGGAGTGCAATTGTGTGATCTCGGCTCACTGCAACCTTCGCCTCCTGGGTTCAGGCAATTCTCCTGCCTCAGCCTCCTGAGTAGCTGGGATTACAGGCACACTCCACCTTGCCCAAATAATTTTTTGCATTTTTAGTAGAGACGGGGTTTCACCATGTTGACCAGGATGGCCTAGATCTCTTGACCTCGTGATCCACCCGCCTCGGCCTCCCAAAGTGCTGGGATTACAGGCTTGAGCCACCGCGCCCGGCCTGTTATGTTTTTTAAATACAATTATAATTAGCTTTGTGATGTTAATTTTTCAGTGATTTCTCACTATAAAATATAAATTTTTTATGGCTAAATTTAACTTGATTGCAATATCCCAATTTCTAGATGAATCCCTGGAAATGTTAAGAACTCATAGCAATGTGTTGTGCAACTAATATGTTGCAGCACTATACAAGCATTTGCTTAATAGTTCTATTGCTTCACAGTATAGAAATAAATATTTTTTTTATTATTTTTGGAAAAGAAAATTAAGTACATTGCCATAGAACTGTGTGCCAGAGTGATAGCTGTGACATCTTTAGTGAAATTGTAAACAATCTTTCCATAATAATAGTGGGTGCTACTACTCTGGATTTACTCAATTCACATATCACGTAATTAATATTCACCAAAATATCACTTATGCTCATGAAAAGTTATATACTATGAATTTAGAGAAAGGAAAAAAGCTCCTAGTAAGTACAGTCCTCATCTCAAAGATTATTTTTCTTTAATTGCTTTGATTTCTGATAAAATTTATGGGTTTAAGCAGTTAAACTGGATTTCTGATACAAAGTAAGAATTTTCTGATAAAATTTATGAAACAGTTTTTCACAGTCTCATAGCCTTTCTTTGCCAGTCAACTATACACTTTACTTGAATCAGTGGGAGTTGTTTCAGAGTATTGGGTAATATTTTAATCACATAATGGTTATGGATTTATACTAACAAATGCAGTTAGTGTTTGAATAGCTGGATATTTTCTAACTGCTATAATTGCCTTGAGACTAGCATAGTTTGAAGATGGTATCAGCCATTCAAATTGTTTCATTTGTTTTTGCTATGCTTCATTTGGCATCATGCAACAAGGTTACACATATTCAACTTGTAAATATGCCATTTAAGTCTTCAGGAGAAAGAAAAACTAACCCCTTATGAAGGTTACCTCCAGGGAGGGAGAAAGAACTAGTGCATGACATTCATAAACATGTAGCCTCTACAATACTATACCAATTATATGACTATCTGAATATGTTATTTTTTTAATATAGCAGGGGAACCTTCATTTTCTACAAACAAAAGAAAGTAAACACCATTGCATTCTATATTGGCACATATATAAAATGTCTTGGTAATCAGGTATTAAGACAGAATGCTTTCCAACTGAAAAATAAAATGTGGAATGAATTCAAGAGCATTATACAAGTGTTCAATTCTTCATTCAATATATTCAGTGTAAAATGGACCTATTGACAAAATACTAGATTTTGCGCTGACGTTTTTAAATTATTTTAAATGCAATTCTGTACATTATGTATAGTATTGTGCTGTTTTTGTTACTGTGAATAGTGAGAAGCTCAAGATAAATTTATAATTCTGTAGGCTTAAGGACATAAGAATAAAATGAGATCTAAGAGGGTAGGGCAAAGCAGTGTATTGAAACATGTTCCCAGCCAGAAAAATTATTTCCAGGTGATTTTTATTATCAAATCAAATCAATACATGAAACAAGATAGCATTCCATTACTTCTTTTAAAAAAATAGTTCTCACTAGTTAAGAGGGGTGTATGAAAGTTCACATGTGGTTGAAGGCTACTTTTTTGTATGAGGATGCAAAGCAAGAAATATGCTAGATTTATTACATGTAGAAACAAATAGAATAAATATATGGTTCTAAATATTAAAATATATTAACATTATAGCATGTGCATTTTGGAGTATGGATTATAAAGCATGTAATACTTAGTCTTAACATTTTAGAAGTATACTTTTTGAGCTGTCCTCAGTACACTTTAAAACATATAAATACAGTATGGATATATAAAATATCTACTAGTGCAGAGTAGTAAGATTTTGTTTCACTTTGAATAAATGCTTAGTTTAATATAAACTAAGCATTTAATAATGTTTATTCAAAGTGAAACAAAATAGTTTAATATAAACTAAGCATTTAATAATGTTTATTCAAAGTGAAACAAAATAGTTTAATATAAACTAAGCATTTAATATTTGTTTAATATATATATATATAATCCATATATGTATGGATATATAAAGCATCTACTAGTGCAATATAGTAAGATTTTGTTTCACTTTGAATAAAGAAATATTATTAAATGCTTAGTTATAAAATTAGTTTTGGTTATACATTGATATTTTTGCTAAAATCCCTTCATTGAACAAATATTGAGCATGTTGCAATTGCTATCATAACACTTAGTGCTGGGAATGCATCACTGAAAAATAAAGAGACACGTGATATCTTGCCATCATAAAGTTTATAATCTAAAAAGGAAAAAAAATATTCAGAGCTAATGGTGGCCCACATTTATTACTACACATACCTATTTTCTTGAGTTAGAGAGACATCTCAGTGATGGATTCAGCCTTTTCCATGAAATATTTGATTTGTAGCTATGTTCAATTTTAAACCTCAAGGCCATTTGAAAATATTTCACATATATTTCATTATAGCACATCTGTAACACTAAAATCGTTTACACATTTTTCTTTACAGTTGACCTCACATATTTTTGAACAGCACCCATGTTTTAATTATCTTTGTGTTTCCAGCATAAAGTTTTAGGTATGCTTGATTAATAAATTCTAGAACTCTGATATACAACCAAGGTGTCAATAGTTAACAATACAGTAATGTACACTTCAAACTTTGTTAAGAGGATTGATCTCACATTAAGGGTTTTACCACAAAATAAAACATGTAAGTACACACAAAGACAAAGTAGACACAAGGAAACTGGAAAGTGTTGGATATTTTTATTATCTTCATTGTGGTCACAGTATTGGGGTGTTTATATAAATTCACATTTATCACATTGTACAGGTCAAATATGTGGAGTTCTTTGTATAACAATTATAGTTAAAGTAAATAATTATTAATAATAATTAAGCTGATAAAAATCATTACAAAAATTATATTTGTTAATTAGGTATGAGTAAAGCTTGGATAGAACAGTACTAAAGTTCTTTGTAAAATTGTAAAATGTAAGTTTATGTATTCCACAGTTTAAAACAGAATAGCTCCTCCTAAGAGACATAATATATTCAAAGTTTGGAATAACAGATTTTTAGATGTGAGGAGTCAGATATTAGAGACCATTCAGTGCCTCATTCAAAATAATAAGCCAAGTTTAGAAATGAGACACCCAACTCCAAATGAGGTGTTTTTCATACTACAATTATTAAGAAAATATATTTGAATCTGTAAATAAAGAAAAGGGATTGTAAATAGTTATTTCAGTTTTGTGCTGGATGTTATCTAGTAGGTCCAAATGGAGATTATTTGATTCTCTACAGGTGTATACCTTTGTTTGATTTTCTATTCATTGATACTATAGCAAAGTAACCAATTCAAATCTAATAGTAATGTAAATAATTCTTGTCTAGTAGAAAGGATAAAGTTTATGGTTTATAACTCTGTAGAACATTCACTGGAAATTACTATAATTAATTAAATTAATTAAATTAATCATATGATTATTTAATTATTAATTAATTAAATTTAATCAATTATATAATTAAAAATGTATTTCTTCATGTTATTTTGATGTATATGTATGTATTCCAGCTCTTCAAATGATATTTGAACCAGGTTTACCATCTTACTATTCCCCTCATTCATAAGATATCTTTGAAAAAATGTTTACTTTTTTCTCTGATCAGACTCATGCTTCTAACTTTTTGTAATTTACACTTTGATATCACATTTAGTGCTGACTTTGTCCAGGAACTCACCCCTTCCTTCTTTGAGAACTGCTTTTTTCCCCACCCCACTCATGTCACTAGGGTAGGGCCACCTTCACAGTCTATTGCTTTCCTGGCCCTAAGTGTAGGTACACGTTGCAGGAATATGTTCCAGTTATAATATAACATGTTATTGGTCTAATCTTGCACATATTAAATTAAAACAGATCTTTCTTTTTCTTCAAATATGTTTATTTCCCTGTAAGAGCTCAAAAAAGGCCAAGTTGAGTCATAGAGCTAGCCGAGTAAGTATCAAGAATTCCTACCACATTTTCCTCACCACATTGAGAAGTAGAAAAGAAAAAGGGGAGAGAAGAGATTTTGGTGATTTAATTTTCTGGATCAATTTTTGCCCAAAACCATATTATTTCTAGTCTTCTAAAATCAGGAGAAAAAAAAATACACATTTGCTAAAGGGAGTTTGATTTGTTTCTCTATTTCTTACAGCCAAAGTATTATAATCAGACAGTAAAGCAAAGGAAATATTGAAACCTATATTTAGAAAACAAATATACTACATATGAACATAGTTTGCATACAGTTATAAAGGCCTAAGCAGGCTAGGCTGGGAGTGGTTGCTCACGCTTCTAATCCCAGCACTTTGGGAGGCCAAAGTGGGTGTATCACAAGGTCAGTAGTTTGAGACCAGCCTGGCCATCATGGTGAAACCCTGTCTCTGCTAAAAACACAAAACTTAGCCAGTCGTGGTAGCAGTTGCCTGTAATCCCAACTACTGGGGAGGCTGAGTCAGGAGAATTGCTTGAACCCAGCTGTCGGAGGCTGCAGTGAGCTGAGACCATGCCATTGCACTCCAGCCTGGGAGACAGAGCGAGACCCCATCTCCAAACAAAACAAAACGAAACAAAAGACTTAAACATCATAGTTAATTTATGAGAATTGTCATAATTATGACTCTTTGAAGAAATATTCAAAATGAGCATCTTATTACTGATACAATACTAGAATCTCTTCTGTCCAGCAATAAAATGGCGCATAGTGAGATCGTATTCATATTAATTTAGAGCAAATACTAGAAAATTTTATTGAAAATTTAGAAACCTAATGACAAAAACATCAGAACAGGTAAAATATTAGTTGATAACTCAGGAATTTCTATGTTTGCTAAATATTTTAATGTAACTTTGGAAGTAAAATACACCATTTTGAATGAAACTATACCCAATATATTCATGAGGCATTTTATTTTTGACACCTCAACATTCCGTATGTAGTAAAATTTTGAAGCTTTTGAAGCTATAAAGTACAGAGTTATTTGGGAAATATTAATAAATAGAGTGTATAATGAAAATAAAAAATGTAAATTTAAAATTTTTGTGAAGGTTTATTTTGTCCTTTTTAAAGGACCATTTTGCTTCTGTTACAAAACATTGGGGGAATGATTATGCTACTATAAAATTAAATATAGTACATTTTCTTTCATATGAAAAATGAATTGCAAATTTTACCTGAGTGAAATATTTTAAAATGTTGTCATTATTTTTTTCTTTAAAATATGTTAAACATATTAGAGCTTTCATAACCGAACAAAGTGTGTTTTTATGTAGGCCAAAGCTGAAGATTTTGTTTAAATTTTTTTCTCTTGTTACACAATGTATATATGCTAGAACTATCTTCTTTACCCTTAATTGGTGCCTAACTTTTGTCAGATACGATCTCATGTAGACTTTCCTACTTAACAGTAAAGCAGGAAGTAAATCTAGAGTGAATGGTTGCAATCAATGAAACCTTTACTACTGTTGTTCTTTTTTCCATTATTCTCATTATCATGAAACATTTACTTATGGCTTATAAACATACTCCTCTAACATTTTGACATATAACTTTTATTTTATTATGTTTTTAATTTTTAATTGTTTAAATTTTGTTTTATTTATTTATTTATTTATAGAAAAAGAGTCTCACTATGTTGCCGAGGCTGGTCTTGAACTCCCGACCTCAAGCAATTCTCCTGCCTCAGGCATATATCTTATAAAGCACTTAAATTGTATTATGGTGATTAAGTTTCATGAAAGAGTTTCACCACATTCTGATTTCTGGAGAGCAGAGACAATATATTACTCATCATGTTTTGTCCATGGGGCCATGCACTATGTTATAAAAATATTAAATCCATCTAACTAATTAGTTAATTAATAAAATAGTTCCTCAACCTGCTCTTCTCTAAAAAAAAAATGAGTTCTAAATATGGCCAACGTCTAATTGACTCCTATCAATACTCCCTACGTTACACTTAACTCTTTTTCAGGTATACCATCCTATTGGCTGTGTATACGGTAATGCATAAGTTAAATGAAAATAATTCTATCTCTCAAGAATTTATCTTTACTGCTGTTCTGCTATATTTTGTAGAGTTTTTTTCAGCTTGTGTAAGAAAAACATCTAAAAACTATATGCAGGGTGAAGAGAGAGTAGGTAAATTCACCATGACACT
The DNA here is from genome assembly GCA_031835075.1 of Saguinus oedipus. Taxonomy (NCBI): domain Eukaryota; kingdom Metazoa; phylum Chordata; class Mammalia; order Primates; family Cebidae; genus Saguinus; species Saguinus oedipus. Next base: position 84,388,162 of record CM063176.1, on the reverse strand, counting down.
TTGTAGAACCTCTTTCTGAAAGCTTGGGCTGTCAACTGTTAAATTTGTTGGCCAGGCATGGTGGCTTATGCCTGTAATTCCATCACTTTGGGAGGCCTAGGTGGGTGGATCACCTGAGATCAGGAGTTCGAGACCAGCCTGGCCAACATGGCGAAACCCCATCTCTACCAATACAAAAATTAGCTGGGCATGGTGATGGGCTCTTGTAATCCCAGCTACTCAGGAGACTGAGGCAGGAGAATCACTTGAACCAGAAGGCAGAGGTTGCAGTGAGCTGAGATAGTGCCACTGCACTCCAGCCTGGGCGACAAGAGCAAAACTCGGTCTCAAAAAAAAAAAAAATGTTTAGCGGAGATGTGAGATTTTGTTTTCATTTCATACAAGTTAATTTTTGCTTTCTTAATGGACATTATTTTGTATTATATATTTTTAAAAGTTCATTATAGAATGCAATAATCAAATAATAAAATTATAGGGCTAGTTAGTATAAAGATGTAAATATCCATGATATTGTTTGATTCTTTCTCATTACATGTACCTGTGGCACATATATTCACAGATGCACAAGTTTTTATGTGTGTGTCTGTGTGTGTGTATATATAGATATGCCACAGGTACCTTTTGTAATTCATGCAATTCATGCATTTTTTACATGTGCATAACATAGTGCAACCAATACTATACATGAGCTCCTACCTAGATTTTTAAATGACCTTCAAGTGTTGCTGCCTTCAATGGGTCGATGATTACAGTATTTGGTAAAACCACACATGTAGGCTGTTCATCTCTGCGATTATGAAGGTTTCTTGTATAATTGTGCATCTTTCTTCCAGAAATAACAAAACTAGATATTAGTACATCCACATCAAATAGATTGGATTTTTATATTTCAGTGGAAATAGTAACAGTCATATATTTTGAATGAGAGTACATGAAAAACTGTAAACTACTGTTTATTCCTAGTGCAGATACATTAGATAATTTAAAAACGCTGAGGACATTTAACTTTAATCTATCCCCACAAGTGCACAGGACATTTTTTATAGATGCTAGGGGAATCAGATTCAGACAAAGTCCATATATTTACCTGCTCTTTTTAGCAAATGAACAACAGTTAGTATTGAATATAACTGGCATTACATATAGGCAAGTCAGGGCATCCTTCAAGTGAATTAAATTTACTTAGTTTCATCCAAGTCTTTATAAAAAGCTGTCCCTACCTCCTCCCTAGAAAATAAAAATAAAATAAAATAAAACAAAAAGTATTTTAGCTACTTTAGGAGAAAGCCTTAGAGCAGCAATTTATTGTTATGTAGTGATGGAATGAGTGAGCAATTGAAATCAGTCCTGTTTCTGCCAGTAGGTGTCACTTAACTTCCTGGAAGAATGTTCTTCCTCTAAATCACGCATTTGGATTTGATCTCTATGGTTCCTTTCAGAACTAATGTTTATGATTATGTGTCTAGAAATAAGACACAGAAAATAGGCCTAATGTTTATTTCATTGGATAGACAAATGAAGTCCCTAGCAAATGTACTCTTTTCAATGGGCTCACTACAGACAGTCTGCAGGTTTTGCACTGGACGTTCTTTCTGTCTGGAACATTTTCTCCTCACATTATCCCCTTTGGCCCCTTTTCTCACTATTGTCAAGTCTTTGCCTATTTATCATCATATAAACTAGGTCCACTCCTGACCATCCTACATGAAATTGTAATCTACCTTCAACTTCTCCTAAACAGTATCTCTATTCCCTTTATCCTACTTTCCTTTTCTTTTTTCATGCCACTTTTCTTCTTTGAATACACGATATTAGTTACTTACTTATTGTGCTCATGTTGAAGTTTCTGTATTCTCGCTGCTAGAGTCGAATCTCTCCAAGGGCAAGAGTCTTCGTTTAAATCACTATAGTATGCACAGCATTAAATAAACATTTGTGAATTCATAAACAGCTTAGAGATAAATATTTAGTGACATTAAACTTTAAAATAATTTGGATACAGAGTATGCATCTTCAAAATAATAAGTCTCTGCTCTCTCAAATTAAAGGAAGTGGGAAAAACTGTAGAAAATATGTGATGATTTGAATGAATAGAAATGGAGAAAATTATAATATGCTTATTTTAAATTTTGGAAATACAATATTTTACTCTAAAGAAACCTAGATTAGAAAGTAAGGGGAAAAGGGGGAAAAGGAAAAAGATGGAGTTTTTAAAGAGCTGTCTCTGTTTTTTTTTTTTTTTTTTTTTTTTTTTTGGTGTGAGAAGAGTACAAATCTCAATTATTGAGCACCCCACCCACACTCCCACTCTACCATTCATTGGAGGCTTTGCCTTATCTGAAAAACCTCAGATGCTAAGAAACATAGTTTGAGTCATGTCACATTAAGAATAGAATTATTTACTAAAAGCTAGAGGAAAAGTCAAATGAAGATAATGATGGGAGAGTTAGCTAATGTCAGATTTTGAAGAGTTTTAAGTGCATGGCCTGGTAGATTTAGAATTTATTTTAAAACATAGGAACCATTACACTCTGTTGATGGGAATGTAAATTAGTGTAGCTGTTAGGAAAAACAATATGGAGGAGACTTAAAAGATTAAATTTGCAACACACATTTGAACCAAAATTCCACTAATGGATATCTATGCAAAGGAAATAAAATCAGTATTCAAAGAGATATCTGCATTCTCATATTTATTGCAGCATTATTTCAAGATATAGAAGGAACCTAAGTATGTCCACCATCAGATGAATGGATAAATAAAATATAATATACATACACAGTGGAATATAACTCAGCCATTACAAAAGAATAATACCTTACCATTTGAGATGACAGGGATGAAATTGAAGCACATTATATTAAGTAAAATCAGCTAGGCACACAAAGACAAATACTGCATAATCTCACTCATATCTGTAATCTAAAATGATTGATCTCATAACAATAGAGAGAAGAACATTGTTGGTGGGTAGGTGGGAGAAAGAAGAGGGGATATGTGGGTCAAAGGAAAATAATTATAATTAGGTAGAAGGAATATTTAAAAGTATATTCAGAATAGGCAAAAATATAGAGACCGAAAATAGATAAGTGATTGCCTGAGTCTGGGAGATGGAGGAAAGAGGAGACATGATGAGAAGAGAGAAAAATAAGGAATGACTACCAAGGATTATAGAGTTTCTTTTTTGTGTGATGAAAACATTCTGGAATTGATTGTGGTGATGGTTGTACAACTCTGAGAACATACTAGGAACCACTGAATTATGCATTTTAAATTGATGAATTATGTGACATATAATATGTATCTCAGTAAAACTTTTTAAGTAAAATAATTACTGAATTTTTGGAAAAATAGTTAAGAAATAAAAGTGCAGGAAATTAGGGAAGTGATTTTATCAAATCTATTAATCCAAATATTTGTACATTCTAGAATTGTAGATAGCATTTTAAAATGTTTTCTAAATGAATGAGATATTCATAATAATTTTGATAAGATAGTTTACTCAGAGATTTTACCCTGTGTATCTCTAACTTGTTAATGTGGACTATACAAAGAAAAACCACTCCCTCCCTTACTGAGACTTTCCCTAACCACATCTATTGCATGGCTTTATATCAGAGCAGAATATCAAAATATAAAAAATAGACTTTCAACTTCATTATATTTCTTATGTCTTAAAGTTATTAAATAAATTAATAAGTAATTTCCAGTCTTTGAATCTTCAAAATCACATTTAACTAGGCCGACATACCAAAGCAACCAGACCTGATTCATATTTCTTTAGAGCACAAAAACTTGCAGTGAACATTTTATTCCCTGACCTTATTATTAGCGGTTCTTGGTCTAAACATATATAAATGAGCTGTGACACGGCTAAACTACTCATTTTAGCTATCTTAGTCATGAAGATGAACCACTGAGTGATTGATTCAGTTATAAAACATTTGTATTGATTGAGTGTCATGACCAATATGAACCTAAATTACCTATCTTGGCATCCAACCAAAAACAGCTCTGACAGTTCAATGCAGAGTTAGGGAAATAGTGTCATGCTCATATGTTTTCATTCAAAATATTGAACCATTATTTTTATTAATAGCCTTTTTAGTACAATATGAGGCCAATTGCATAGGTGACCATTCAACTCATAAAATTCACAGTATGATAAAATCACCTGACCTTATGCTAAAACAAAAAATGTTAATGATTAACCACAACATGAAAATTTTCTATAATGTGTGTTCAGGTAAAGTAACTGCAAAATGGAATACTGATGAACAGAATTCCCTTGTCTGAAAGGTCGATTAACGTCACTTTTCTACTCTCTCAATGGTTTATGTAAAACTCAAAATTCTGCTTCTTGTGTAGCTCAAAGGCATATTATTGACTCATACAGCATTTCAATGAAAGTGAAATTTTTATAAGTTTTAAAAGATAATTTATTCTAATTTTATTATAACTATTTAATAATGTAAAATGATAGTGTAGCAAGTTTCCAGGTGTACTATTAATAACAAATTATTTTTATATATGTTGTAAAATACAATGTTAGAAAAAAGAGAAACAAATTTTCTTAAATAACCTATTAATTACTTTCAAAATAATACAGGCATAATTTCTGAAAAATGAGAAATGCATAAAATGTGTAAAATGAAAGGCCTGAATAGATATATTAATATAATTTTAATATATTTTTATATTCTATATTATTTTAAATTTATTACAAGGCCACATCTCTATGCTATCACCAGCAGTTTGAAATTAAGCCAATATGATGACATAATGATTTCCACTGTGAAGCATAAACAGTTTTACAAAACTAAAGGTTTTTGGTAAAATATATATTCTTTTGAATTAACTGAGTAAATACAATTTTAGTAAACTACTGTATTCAAGAAAAAGCACATGAGATCTGGAAATAAATGGTTTGTTTCTCGATGTCTCAACCATTCTGCTTTTAGTTAGCTTCACTTATGCAGTCACTTAATAACTATGACCAAGGTTTAATGATAAAATCAAATTACACTGATGCATATATTGTCATGTCAATAAAATCTCATGATTACTTTAATGTCTCTGAAACTCCGCCAGTATGAATATCTTAGGAAATGTTGCAAAAATTTTATATACATAAGTGCAATCCCAACCTGACAAATAGTAAGATCTCAACATTTCCTCTTTTGGGCATTTCTTTGGAATATAGTTCCCAAAGTGAAGAGCTGAGTTTAATTCATAATTTAGTAAACAGATCATGCTTTCACTTTCTTTACACTCTTACCATTCTTGTCAGCTCTTGCCTAAACTGATAATTTTGTTTCTGAAACTTGCTGCTTAGCTTGTCTGAAGTGGTGTTGCATGTTCTGCTGCAATGCTTTCCTGGGAGCTTCAATCTCATTCATCTTTAATGTAAATGTGCAATCCTTGGAGTAGTCTTTCTCTCTGTTGTTGCTGACTTAAGTTGTTTGCTCTGCCAGTAAGTCTATCACTTCTTCTTAGGGACATTGAACACAGGGTTGCTCACCAAAGTGTATTCAGTCACTAGTAAAGGATTCTTAGTTTCACTGCAGAGAGAGCTTCCTCAGCAGGTAGGTGCCCATAATCAAATAGAATCTTTCTCTCGCACTTTTGCCAAGTCTTCTGATCCATGCCAGAGTTCTCAATATAAGTGATTTTGTTTCTTTTATGAAACCTATTATCCTTCCTTGCAAACCTCTTTTTATTGAGGACTTTGGAGTCCATTAGACTCCTTAGTTTTATTTATCCATATTTAAGAAGTAGAGAAAAGTCGGGTAAGATTCATTCCCTTTGCCCATGAAAATCAGAATATGTGACAAGATTTGTATTATTGGTATATTTAAGCTTCAGCTTCAAACCAACCCGTAACCATGATACGTTGATTTAAACTATTCCAACTTATCATTTACCAGATGGACACTTTAATCATGCAGCCTTGATTAGTGCTATAATAAAGTTTCAAGTGAAACACTAAGTAAAATTATTTCCAGCTGTGTGTTAGAGGCAGCGGGAGGAGAGGAAGATGGTGAAGACTTCTTGAAATAATTTCAAGGGCAACAAACATTTATTATTTACTTATTGGTAATAAGGTTAATTAAGATGAAGATAAATAAAATATCTTCCACCCCTCAAGAAAATCCCAAGTTGTAGAATAAAAGGAAAAAGCAATAATACCGCAAAATTATGACAATGATGTATTGCTTAGCCATGTTTTTATGCATTTATAACTTGTATTAGTAGAAAATTCACATATACTACATCTTAAATAAGAATAATAATAAAATACACAGCAATAGTTACTGAAAAGTTAAGTATTAAAATGTAACCTCCTTTCTCTTCCTGTTTTTCTCTGTTTCCCTCTGCTTATTACCCTCTCTCCCTTCCTCCCTCTCTTTCTTTAATCCTATTTTTGTGCCTCTTGGCTATTGGAAGAAATCTAAGAAATACAAGTTTACTTTATACAATGAAAAATTTAAGTTTATAAACAAGTTGAGACTGAGGTTAGAGTGAGGTGACCAATAATAAAGATAATGAGTTTCTGAAAGAACTTTAGATAAAATAAGTGATTTTGAAAACAATGTCATAAAAAGTAGGAATTTCAGAACAGTTAGAAGAGAGACTTTCTGGCAAGATTTACTTTTCATTACTCTGTGAATTTGTCAGAACCCACAGGACATATTCAGAAAATTCTTATAATGTTTATCAATTATTTCAGGTATAATTTACACATAATACATTTTATGCAGAGTTTAAAAGCACGGCTCAGTAAGTTTTAACAAATATGTATATATATCTACATGACTAAAGCCAAAGTCAAGATACAGGATATTTCCATCAATCACTCAAAAAGATTGTGAAGCTAATTTACAATAAATCCCATAACACTAACAGGCCTATAGAACCATATCCCCAATACCACACACCAACCATAGCAAAACAGTGATTTACTTTCTATTATTGTTAAGTTAGTTTTTGCCCTTCACAAAATTTTATTTGGATTAAATTATACACCTTTTGCCTTGCTTCTTTACCCATCTTAAAGATTTTGACATTCATATAAGTTGTCATGTATATCAACAACCCATTACTTTTATTCTTTGTTGTTTTTATTTTTTTCACCAAGTAAAAGGAAGCTGGAAGAAATAGGTTATTAATTTTTAATTGTGAAATAATATATCCACTGTGATTAAGCCACAATTTGTCTATTAATTTCTCTTCCAAATACTGATTTTCCCCCCTAGTTTCTTTCCGTTATGAATCTTTTATGATCTTCCATCTTGAAGTTTTCATATAATCATAAGTTTTCATTTCTCTTGGGCAAATACTTTTGAGTGCAGTTGGTGGGCCACATGGTATATTTATGTGCAACATTATGAAAACTGTCAAACCATTTTCCAAAAGATTTGTACCATAAGAATGCTAGTTTCGGTATACCTTTACCAACACTTAATATGGTTATATTTTTTTAGTTTTAGCTAGTCCAGAGAATTTGTAATGATGTTTCATTGTGGTTCTAATGGGCATTTATATAAATAGCAATAATTTGTCTCTGCATCTGTTGCATCATGTAGCTTGGGACCATTTGTATAACTTCCATTTTGTATGTCTGTTCAAATGTTTGTCTGTTTTAAAATGCAATCACTTGCCTTCTTATAATTAATTATGCTTTCAGCAAATAGAACTTTAAAAAATGTTTGCGTGTCAAATATTTCATTCAGTGACTTGTTTTTTATGCTTTTAATCATGTCTTTCAAAAGAACAAAAGTTTTACTATATTTCTGATAAATTTAAGTTTATCACATTTTTAAAATATCTGATGTTATATATGTCAAATGTAAGAAATTTTTGTCTCTCCAAAGGTCAAAAAGATTTTAATATTTACTTTCTCTTAGTTCTTCTATAAAATGAAGTAAGTTTCTGTGATTAATTTGGGTTAATTTTTGTTTAATGTTTCAAGTAAAATTGAGGTTCACTTATTATAATATTGAATTATTTTAGCACCATTATTTTGTTATATTTTAGATTCAGTCTGGTTTTGTAATCAGGGTAATGCTGACTTTATTAAATAGATATAGAACTTAATTTTTTTAGCTTGTGTATATGTGGTATCATGATTTTCTTAAAAATTTGATAGACATCACCAATGAAGAAATCTGTGCCTATAATTTTTTTTGTGAGATGATGTTAAATAAAATTAAATCTCATAAATAAACATAGGATTAGTCAAATTTTGTATTAATTCTTGAATCAATGTTGGTAGTGTGTAACTTTCAAGGAATTCACCTATATTTGTCAAAACTGTTAAATTTATTGGAAAAATGTTTAATTATTTTTTATTTTAATCATCTGTTAATAGGGTTAACTCTTCTGTCATTTCTGATATTTTAATTTGCATCACGTATTTTTTATTAATATATCAAAATATGTTAGTTTTAGTGATCTTTTCAAAGAACTTCTTTTTGTTTCAACTGTTTTTCTAATGTTTATATTCTATTTTACTGAATTCTTTTTCCTACTTATTTTGAGTTGAATTATTTTTCTTTCACTTTATCTTAAGGTTGAATATTAGATAATTCATCTTAGACTTCCTTATTTTTAAATATACAATTAAACATATACATTTTCTATAGATACTGCCTTAGGTGAAGACCCCAAATTTTGGAATGTTCTGTTTTATTTTTATGCAAATTAAAATATTTTTAAGATTTTATTTTACTTCATTTGCCATTGAGAAGTGTATTCTTTTATTTCCATGTACTTTAGCATATTTTGGGTATGTTTTCTATTAATTCACTTGTAATATATTTATACTGAGTTCAGACATCATACTCAGTATAATTTCTATTATTTGACATTTACTGAGAATTGCTAAATTGCCAAGCATATGGTTTACTAGCTATATTTTTTATTTTATTTATTAGTAGTTGCTCTAGGGTTTACAATGTGTCACTAAGCTTCTTACATCATAGCCTACCTCCAACTAATATTTTACCACATCATTTACATCATGAGAACCTTATCACAGGATACCTCCTTGTATGTTCATGTCTTTGTACTAGTGTTGACATACTTTTTTAAAAACACTAAGTTATCAATCCCACTACGTTGTATTTGTTTTTAACAGGTAAATATGTATTAAAGAGATTAAAAATGGCAAACATCTTTTATAATTATTTAAATATTTTCTACATTTGGAGCTATCCACTTCTTAAATGGATGATTTCATTTGATACTGTTCTTGTTTGAGCTAAATTACTTCCTTTCACATTTCTTATAAGGCAGGTCTGGTGGAAATAAGTCCTGTCAACTTTTGTTTATTTAACATTGTCATTTTTTGCTTATTTTGAAAGGTATTTTAAGGGACTATATAAACCTAAGTTGACTTTTTTCCCTTTATCTTAGTGAGACTTATTAACAAAAAAGTTTCATTTTTGAAACAATTACAGATTCAAAGGAATTAGCAATGAAATGAGCGTCAAAGCTCTATGCTTCTTAACTCAGTCCCCTCCAGTGTTAACATTTTGCAAATCTGTTGTACAGTATCAAAAACAGGAAAAGGACATTGGCATAATCCACAGAGTGTTTTCAAATTTCCCTAGTTATATATGCATTCACTTGTGTGTCTTTCAGTATATATGTGTGTTTGTATGTAGTTCTATAAAATTGCATTATATGTGTAGCTTCATGTAACTACTACCACATTCAAGAAAAGAAATGAACCATCTTCAAAAAGCTCCCTTATCCTTTTATAGTCATTCCTATCCACTACACCCTTACCCCATGACAACCATGGATTTTTTCCTACTTCTCTATAGTGATGAGGTTTAATTAATAATATATAAATGGCATCAAACAGTATATATTAATTTGGATTAACTTTCTTCATTTACCTTAATTCCCTTAAGTTTCACCTATTTTTTGATTGGTTTCTTTTGACTGATAAATAGTATTTTATATATTTTTACAACAGTTTGTGGAACCACAAAACTCCAGACAAACTGACTTTTCTCTAATCCCTAGGTATGTTAAATATGGCATTCTATTATTTTCTGGATACAATAGCATTTTTTCTGATGAAAGTATTCCTTATATTTTATTTTTTCTACATAATATGTATTTAAATTTTTTTCTGTTATAAAAATATTATCTTTATCACTGATTTCCTGAAAATACATTATAGTGTCTGTATATGTCCACAGGGTGAAACTCCGTGAGGTCAGGCAAAGAAAAAAAATGCCTAAAAAGAATAATTACTGGGAAATCATGAAAGAAACAATCCCTAGAACTCTTAGAGGATTATGAATTGTTAAAGTCTATACCTGCCAGAGTGGAAAAACTTAATAAACATTTAGGCCATTTACTACATGCCAGAAAAGTTCACTCTTTATTAGTAGAGTTAATGATATCACTAGAATATAAATTTCACTCGAGAATTGCACTAGAAAAAGTATGTTTATCCACTTTGGGATTCACAGATTAAATTGGAACTACAGATTTATAGTTGCCATCTAATCTGAAAACTTTTTGCCATTACTTCTGTTAATATGTTAGTCCTTCTTCCATCCTTCCAATTATACATATGTTAGAACACTTAATATTTTCCCAAAAGTCACTAATACAGTTAATTATATTTTCAGTCTTTTCTTCTTTGTGATTACCTGGGATAATTTTATTGATATATCTTCAAGTCCACTGATATTTACTTTTACTGTGCGTACTCTGCTGATAATTCTAGTCAGTAAAATATTTATTTCAGATATTTGGAATTTTTTAATATTTTTTATTTTTATTTATTTTTGAATTATTTTACATATTTATAATTTTCATGGGTCTGAACCAATGTTTCTGTTGGCTATTTTTGTCCTTTTTATTAATAATATTTTTCTACCTTTTTGCCTGATTTGGAAATAGTATTGTTTAGAGCAGGAGTCACCAATCTCCAGGCCACAGACTGTTATTGGTCCTCAGCCTGTTAAGAACCAGGCCACACAAGAGGTGAGCCGAGAGCATTTCTGCCTGAGCTTTGCCTCCTGTCAGATCAGTGACAGCATTAGATTCTCACAGAAGCTCAAACCCTATTGTGAACTGCAGATACAAGGAATGTAGTCTGCATGCTCCTTATGAGAATCTAACGCCTGATGATCTAAGGTGGAACAATTTTATCCAGAAACTTTTCTCACCCACACTCCCATCCCTGGTCCCAAAATGTATGGGGACCACTGGTTTAAGGAATAGTATTGATTTTATATTTTCAAAAGCTGGATTAAAATAATTTGTAAAGTGCATTTAACTTTGCTCTGGCAGGCAGGCAGGTTATTTACATATAACATTGAATCTTTTGAAGCTTCTTTCTATGTTATGTGTTAGTGCTGTTCTAGAGTAAAATCCATAGTCTAGAGCTAGCTTTACTCTGCTACTAAGGAATGAAGTTTTCTGGTGTATAATGAATGACTTAAATGTTTATGACATTGTTCCCTCTGGCTGGTATGAACTTGAATGATTCACAAGCCTCTAGGAGTTCTAGAAATTATTTGGTCCATGGCTTTTCAATAATTATTATTTTGGAGGCAAGTGTTCTTTGCCTGACTTTATAGGGTTTCACCCTATATATATACAGAATGACATTCAGCCAGAGATAGAAGAGGATGCTTTACTGATTTCTGAAGCTCTGTGTGTGCACATCTCTCTTTTCCACCTCTTTACTCTAAAAATTCTTGTTGATTCTGCCTCCAAGCAATCAGTTCTTTGTCTTTTCAACTCAGCAAGACTGCTAGGCTCTGTCTGGTCTCACCTCACTGCTTTGCGGTCTGGAAACAGTTTCTAGGCATAGAGCAGTGCTCTCCTAGGTCTCACCTCATTTGTTTTCCTTCTATCAGAGATAGATTACAAAATTTTCCAAATGAAAAATTTTGCACATCCAAACCATAGCACTGACCTAAGTGGACAGGACTTGCAGCAGGAAGAGCTATAATCAGCAATTGTAATAATTCAGATTAAGATGACTGGTGAAGGGGAGGAAAGCAGCAAAGCACACTGCCGTGTGTACCTATGCAACTATCTTGCTCGTTCTGCACATGTACCCCCAAACCTATAATGAAATAAAAAAAAAAAATAAAAAAAATAAAAAATAAAAAAATAAAAAAACAATAATAAAAAAAAAAAGATGACTGGGTTTTGTAGCATCGCAATAATTGGGAAAGTGCTTTAAATTATAGTTCTATTTTCAAATCTGATATTCAAAGGCAGGTTTATCTTATTCCAAAATATATGTGGCTTTTGTTTTTTTCCTGTATTTTAGAGTCTCCATATAGTTATCTAACATAGATACAAATAGTGTACAACAAGTTGCATATAATTTGTTGAGGTAATTAGTCGCTACTTCATGGTAAATTTCAAATTCTCTGATTTTAACTATTTGTTTCAAGTAAAAACAATCAACACAGACACACGTGTGTGTGCATGTGTGTATGTGTAATTTCCAATATTTAAGTTAGGAATGCATTAGAATCAAAGGTCATCGGCTTTAAATTTTTAATGCAAATAATTATGGGCAAAATGAAAAAGAAAATTAAATGGAAGTAAATTAGATGGGTGATAGATTATGCTGTTATCAGTGTGGAAAGTCAATAAGCGTCTCAAAGCACCTCTGAGAGTAAAATACTAAGTAATAAGTAAGTGTTGAGAAACTAGAGGTAAAGGTGTTGAAAAAAACATTGAACTTAATGCCATAACATCTACAAAGGAAGTAAAGCAGCACAAATTGAAAGAAAGAGTTTTTGGCCATTTCTGTAATTCGATTATTCCTTCTAATTAAACTAACCTTGAAAACATATATTCTACATAATTATAGAAAACATTCTGATTTTAACTGAAATCTTCTAATAACAGAAAGTTAAAAAAAAAGAACTGAATCATAGTATCTGTAATACTGTGCAATTTTTTCTATCCAACGGATTATGGAATAGATGTAACTGCTGAAAAGGAAGAAGTGTCCACCATGTTCATGTTTTATTTATCCTGAGCAACCCATCTCAATCATTTTCAACAGAATCATAAAGAACTTAACTAGAATAATGAATAGGTAATATGTGCTTTCTCTTTTTTGATAGTCAAATAAATATTTTTGGTGAAGTTTTAAGAATGATTCACTTGGTATATAGAAGACTTCATTTATCTTGATTGCTGAGACATTGGAATTATATGTGTAGAGCGATAGTATATGCAACAACAATGTATAGGGACAAATATGTAACTGATTCATTAGTATTAAGCTGTTTTCTTTCTGTCTTATATTTCTGATAAAGAAAAATTTGGTCTAATCATCTTCTGGCCTTTTTTTTTGGATTATTTTTATCTGTACATCATAATTCTTTACCAAAATTTTGCCCATTGTTTTATGGAGTAGCCCTTCCTGCTCTCTCATAGAAGATGGGATGATAGATAGCTGTCAGCAGAGTGAGAACCAAGATATGTAATCTATTTTCTTGGAGTCAGACCTTGCAAATATGGTACATGATTCTATGATTAGCTAATGTAAAATAGCAAATAAGATATTCTTACTAGATAATATAAAGCAGTAGGGTAGCTGAGTGTAGGACATTTATTGTATAAAGAAAAATTTACATTGCAAAATTCATTTTTCTTATTCATTAGTTTGCATCTACTACTGTGATTACAGCTAAATTGTTAATTATATGATGGTGTGATTCATTATATTAATTACTCCACTTTCTCCCAATGAGTCTTTGTAAATAATTAAAGAGAATTCTTACGTCAAATCACATTAGTGAAGTAATATATCAAACACTTCTTATAGAAAATTCACAAACTCATGTGTTAACTGTTTATATACATATTACAAAACATTTGATGACATGCATTGTTGTAAATAATATTTATATCTATCATGCTTACTTTGTGGCAAGTATTTTAAAGGGTAATTTACGTGTATCTTATGTGGCCATAGATTTAATTCCCTTAAGTGTCTAAACGTCCCTATAATAAATACATTTATATAATTTAAGAGTATATATAAATATACTATATATTATAAATAACATAATGTATATGTACATATCATATTGTCACTGATAAATGGTAAGTGGTAAAGCTGAAAACACAGCTTAGATTTTTCTGAAGGAGGCAGATATGGTCTTCCGTAAGTGAGTCTACTATATAAATCTACATTTGCAAAATACATTAATGCTGTACTTAAAACTAACATTCCACATTTTTAATACTAAGCCAGCATGTTACTTATTTGTAACAAATTTATCAGAACAAGCCATAATATCATCTTGTATAACTTTTCAAATTTTTTATTTTATATGATTATACAATAGAACCTTCAGGAAACCTCCTGTAATTGATGATACTGTGTTAATGATTTGAGCCTGGACTCAAGCATACCTAAATTTAAAGTAGAATTCCTAATCTTATTAACTGTCCAAATTTGGGCAAATGTCATACCCACTTATGTCTGTGAAAAAAGGGTAATAATAATGCATGACCTTGCCAAAATTAAATGTGGTAACAAATCTCAAATAACTATGAAGCAGTCATTTTTCTTTATTTCTATAGATAGCTATATGCTTGAAAACACAAATTGCAATACGTGCATGTAAACATAGTGCTAAATTTAACCAATGAAAATTCTTACTATTTAAGGAACTTAAATAGTTCCTTAAACCATATGATTTATGGGGCATTAACTTAATCAAAAATTTTAAAAATACCTTTTAACATGTACATGAATGGAGGTATTCTGCTATAAGCAAATATGAAAACTCAGGATTCTACCAACCACTCTGTAAAAATGAAAATGATCGATGAATCTCATAATTTCAATTTAAAAATTCAGCTGCAAAATATAAGCTTTTCAATTGCCATATTATATCACTCTAATTTATGTAGTTTATGGTCAGTTCCTAGTGACAGACAATTTAGCAAGATTCCCATATTGACATTTGGTAAATTCAATAAGGGATTCAAAACGCATTTCAAACTTTAATTTCTTGTGACTATTCTGTTACTCAGAAGTCACAGAAACCTTTAAAAATTTCTGCTTTAATTTATAAATTCCCACTAATGGGCAATTAAAAATTGTATTAATATATAATGAACATTTAAATACAATCTTACTATATTTCTTGGAAGTACTGATGACCAAATATCTACTAAAACTCGAATTTAATTTTAGTTTTTACATAGTCCAAACAAAAAAAAGTGTCTTAATCTTGTTATGCAGTATCATTCACTGTTTCTTATAAGAAGAACTACATATACTTATATAGAACATTTAGAAAAAAATTATGTCAAAAATGTGCAATAACAATTCTAACACAAAGGTAAGTACTACTAACACTTCAATGTGTATCTGTATCTGCAGATCAACTGCAACCAAAAATGAGATATAGTTTATTGTTTCTTTCTTAACACTCCAATAAAAAATACTCCTTGGAGAAATGATTGAGTCTGGGATGAAAGCAGAAAATATACAACATGAGCCTGAGAACCTTTTCGTGTCAGATAACACAATTAAAAAAAAATTGCAATCAGGTAGTATGCCAAAGGACATAAGAAACAATTGGAAAGTCTCTCATGGCCAAAACTGAAATCATTTCAGTAACAACACGAATAAAATTGCAGTGGCGGTCGGGCACGGTGGCTCATGCTTCTAATCCCAGCGTTTTGGGAAGCCGAGGCAGGCAGATCACGAAGTCAGGAGATGGAGATGATCCTGGCTAACACGGTGAAACCCTGTCTCTAATAAAAATACAAAAAATTTGCCAGGCTTGGTGGCAAGCACCTGTAGGTCGAGCTACTCAGGAGGCTGAGGCAGGAGAATCGCTTGATCCTGGGAGGCAGAGATTTCAGTGAGCTGAGATGGTGCCACTGCACTCCACCCTGAACAATAGAGTGAGACTCTGTCAAAAAAAAAAATACATGGGATTATAATCCTAAGTATAAAATAAGTACTCATAAATCCACAGTGATACAATTAAATGCTTACATAAAAAAATAAATGGCAAAGAAGAGACAAATCCCCGAGGCAGAATATTAAATAATTTATGAAAATTATCTGTTCAAGAAGGCAGAGTATAACTCAGACTCCTTGCATGTAGACTAAGCTTAAAAGCTTCTTTTCGCAAACACTGCAATATGGAAAGTAGGGAGAAGATTCCCTGTGCAATAGAGAATCTTGACAAACGCTATCTGAGCCAAGTACTCACATTCGTCATTAGTGGTAATTTCACACCAACTGTGGTGGTTAATATTGTTAACTTGATTAGTTTGAAGCTTACAAAGTATTGTTCCTGGGTGTGCCTGTGAGGGTGATGCCAAAGAAAATTAACACTTGAGTCAGTGCACTGGGAGAGGCAGATACACCCTCAGTCTGCATTGCCACCATCTAATTAGCCGCCAGCACAGCTAGATAAGGCAGGCAGAAGAACATAGAGGGACTTGATTTGCTGAGTTTTTCAGTCTTCTCCTTTCTCCTATGCTAGAGGCTTCCTGCCTTCAAACCTCAGACTCCAAGTTCTTTGGCTTTTGGACTCTTGGACTTACAGCAGTGGTTTGCCAGGGACTCTTGGGCCTTCGGCCACAGACTGAGGGCTGCTCTGTTGGCTTCCCAACATTTGAAGTTCTGGGACTCTAACTGGCTTCCTTGCTCCTCAACTTGCAGAAAGCCTATTGTGGGACCTCACCATGTGATCCTGTGAGTCAATACTCCTTAATAAACTCCTCTTCATATTTACACCTATGCTATTCTGTCCCTTTAGAGAACCCTGACTAATATATGATGGTAGGTGCTTTTGATACCAGCTTATCAAAAGGGCACTTTTTCTCTGTGTTCTTCCTCCCCAAAATCATAACCTCAGACTCATCATGAGAAAAACATCAGACAAATCCTAATAGAAGCACATTCTACAATATATTTGACCACTACAACTAAAAACTGTGATCGTCATCAAAACAAGAAAAGTATAAGAAACTGTCACAGCCAAGAGGCACCAAAGAAAAAAAAATTACAAAATATAAAATGGTATTATCTCCAGAATCCTAGAAAAAAAGGAAAAGACATTGGGTAAAATCTAAGAAAACTGAATAAAATATGGAATATAAATCTTACATTTATATGGTACATTTGTTACCCATGATTGAGTATTAATAATTAATACTATGTTAATACTCAATTATGGGTAACAAAAGAACCATATAAATGTAAGACATACTATCTTTACAATTCTTTTAGAAATAAAAACTATTCTAAAAAGTATCCTTTATTTAATAAAACTAAAATATTCTACACAATTATTTCTACAGCAGTAAAGTGTTCATAGAATCTATTTCCTATAATTTATTCAAACATGGCTTATACTAAACATATGGGTTTATTCTAGCTTTTGTCATTAATTCATCCATTTGAAAAATATGTACTAAGTATTTGAGTCAAGCTGTAATAAAATTTGAGACCCTATAAATAAACAGGTAGAAATAAGCCCCCATATAAGCCATACAATAGCATGCTTGCAATTCGAGAGGGACACAGGTAAAAAAAAATAAGTGAAGAAAAGGCAAGCAAGTAAAAATAAAAGAAGGTATATATTTGGTGGGAGGGGAATGAGGCATTGTTATAAATAACAACCCCACTGTCTCCAGCCTTACATTCTGATTGCTCTATACACAAAGAAAGAGTGTTTAGGACTGTAAGAAGAAACGTGTCTTAGGATTTTACTGCACTGACCCAGGAAATAAATGACGGTAACTTTGGGCTTAGACTAGGGTGGTGGCAGAAGATATAATAAGAAAGGACTGGTATCTAAATGTGTTACAAGGAGAAGCCAAAACAATCTTTTCATTGTTTAGATGTGTGGGGGAAAAGGAGACATCAAAGACTACTCTATATTTTTTTGCATAAAGATGTGGATATTGATACATAATTTTAAGCATTTTAATACCTTTGATTAATTGTCCATGCATTTAGAAACATAAACTCCCATCAATAAGAGTGTTTTACCTACCTCCCCAGAACAAATAGCCAATAATGTTTATTTTTTATATAAAAGAAGTCCAGAAGTAGGTAGTCCAGTGCTTTTGTGGACCCTCCATAATTATCAGAAACTCCGGTTCTTTCTACTTTACTGCCTTTTTTATGTTTTTATTTTACTGACTTCAGTCCTTAAGGACAAAAAGGTTGTTCTTGTGTCATATTTTACAGAAAGGAACAAGGAAGGAAGGACAAAGAGTAAGCACTTTCTAGGGACCTTTGACACTTATCAACCTTACCTGAAATCTCATATCACAATTGCTTTCATACATTATTTGATAAACCTCTATCACATGACCAAACCTAGTTACAAAGTGTCATTAGAAATAGGTCTCTTTTTTCATTGCATTTTAGGTTTTGGGGTACATGTGAAGAACATGCAAGATAGTTCCACAGGTACACACGTGGCAGTGTGATTTGCTGCCTTCCTCCCCTACACCTATATCTGGCATTTCTCCCAATGCTATCTCTCACAAACTCCCCACCCCGCAGTGTCCCTCCCCTATTCCCCTCAACAGACCCCAATGTGTAGTGCTCCCCTCCCTGTGTCCCTGTGTTCTCATTTTTCAACACCCGCCTATGAGTGAGAACATGTGGTGTTTCATTTTCTGTTCTTGTGTCAGTTTGCTGAGAATGATGTTCTCCAGGTTCATCCATGTCCCTATAAAGGATACGACCTCGTTGTTGATTGCTGCATAATATTCCATGGTGTATATGTGCCATATTTTCCCTGTCCAGTCTATCATCGATCGGCATTTGGGTTGATTCCAGGTCTTTGCTATTGTAAACAGTGCTGCAATTAACATTCGTGTGCATGTGTCCCTATAGTAGAATGATTCATAATCCTTTGGATATATACCCAGTAATGGGATTGCTGGGTCAAATGGAATTTCTATTTCTAGGTCCTTGAGGAATTGCCACACTGTCTTCCACAGTGGTTGAACTAATTTGCACTCCCACCAGCAGTTTAAAAGTGTTCCTATTTCTCCACATCCTCTCCAGCATCTGTTGTCTCCAGATTTTTTAACAATAGCCATTCTAACTGGCGTGAGATGGTATCTCAATGTAGTTTTGATTTGCATCTCTCTAATGACCAGTGATGATAAGCATTTTTTCATGTGTTTGTTGGCCTCATGTATGTCTTCTTTTGTAAAGTGTCTGTTCATATCATTTGCCCACTTTTGAATGGGCTTGTTTGTTTTTTTCTTGTAAATCTGTTTGAGTTTTTTTGTAAATTCTGGATTATCAGCCCTTTGTCAGATGGGTAAACTGCAAAAATTTTTCCCATTCTGTTTGTTGCCGATTCAGTCTAATGACTGTTTCTTTTGCCATGCAGAAGCTGTGGAGTTTGATTAGGTCCCATTTGTCTATTTTGGCTTTTGTTGCCGATGCTTTTGGTGTTTTGGTCATGAAGTACTTGCCAACTTCTATGTCCTAAGTGGTTTTGCCTAGATTTTCTTCTAGGGTTTTTATGGCGTTAGGTCTTATGTTTAAGTCTTTAATCCATCTGGACTTAATTTTAGTGTAAAGTGTCAGGAAGGGGTCCAGTTTCTGCTTTCTGCACATGGCTAGCCAGTTTTCCCAATACCATTTATTAAACAGGGAATTCTTTCCCCACTGCTTGTTTTTGTCAGGTTTGTCAAAGATCAGATGGTTGTAAATATGTTGTGTTGCCTCTGATGCCTCTGTTCTGTTCCATTGGTCTATATCTCTGTTTTGGTACCAGTACCATGCTGTTTTGATTACTGTAGCCTTGTAGTATACTTTGAAGTCTGGTAGTGTGATGCCTCCTGCTGTGTTCTTTTTACTAAGAATTGACTTGGCTATGCGGGCTCACTTTGGGTTCCATTTGAAGTTTAAGGTGTTTTTTTCCAGTTCTGTGAAGAAGGTCATTGGTAGCTTGATGGGGATAGCATTGAATCTGTAAATTACTTTGGGCAGTTTGACCATTTTCACGATATTGATTCTTCCTAACCATGAACATGGAATGTTTCTCCATCTCTTTGTGTCCTCTCTTATTTCATTTAGCAGTGATTTGTAGTTCTCCTTGAAGAGGTCCTTTACATTCCTTGGTAGTTGTATTCCTAGGTGTTTTATTCTCTTTGTAGCAGTTGTGAATGGCAGTTCGTTCTTGATTTGGCTCTCTTTAAGTCTGTTATTGCTGTATAGGAGTGCTTGTGATTTTTTGCACATTTATTTTGTATCCTGAGACTTTGCTGAAGTTGCTTATCAGTTTCAGGAGATTTTGGGCTGAGACGATGGGGTCTTCTAGATATACAATCATGTCATCTGCAAATAGAGACAATTTGGATTCTTCCTTTCCTATTTGAATACCCTTTATTTCTTTTTCTTGCCTGATTGCTCTAGCTAGAACTTCCAGTACCATATTGAATAGGAGTAGTGAGAGAGGGCATACTTGTCTAGTGCTAGATTTCATTGGGAATGCTTCCAGTTTTTGCCCATTCAGTATGATATTGGCTGTTGGTTTGTCATAAATAGCTTTTATTATTTTGAGATACATTCCATCAATACCGACTTTATTGAGGGTTTTTAGCATAAAGTGCTGTTGAATTTTGTCAAAGGCCTTCTCTGCATCAATTGAGATAATCAGTGTTGTTTTTTTGTTGTTGTTCTGTTGATGTGGTGAATTACATTTATAGACTTGCATATGTTGAATCAGCCTTGCATCCCCGGGATGAATCCACATCATACCTACTCTAAAATTGACCACATAATTGGAAGTAAATCACTCCTCAGCAAATGCAAAAGAACAGAAATTATAACAGTCTCTCAGACCATAGTGCAATCAAGTTAGAACTCAGAATTCAGAACCTAACTCAGAACCGCCCAGCCTCATGAAGACTAAACAACTGGCTTTTGAATGCTGACTCAATAAACAATGAAATGAAGGCAGAAATAAAGAAGTTCTTCTAAACCAACGAGAATGAAGAAAAAACATACCAGAATCTCTGGGACACATTTAAAGCAGTCTCTAGAGGAAAATATATAGCAATAAGTGCCCACATGAGAAGAGTGGAGAGATCCAAAATTGACACCCTATCGTCAAAATTGAAAGAGCTAGAGGAGCAAGATGAAAAAACTCAAAACCTAGCAGAAGACAAGAAATAACTAAGGTCAGAGCAGAACTGAAGGAGATAGAGACAGGAAAAACTCTTCAAAAAATCAATAAATCCAGGAGCTGCTTTTTCGAAAAGATCAACAAAATAGACCACTATCCAGATTAATAAAAAAGAGATTATAACCAAATAGATGCAATAAAAAACGATAAAGGATAAATCACCACAGATCCCACAGAAATTCAAATCATCATCAGAGAATATCACAAACAACTTTATGCACATAAACTAGTAAACCTGGAAGAAATGGATAAATTCCTGGACACTTGCATCCTCCCAAGCCTAAACCAGGAAGAAGTTGAAACCGTGAATAGACCAATAACAAGATCTGAAGTTGAGGCAGCAATTAGCCTACCACACAAAAAAAGCCCAGGTCCAGATGGGTTCACAGCTGAATTCTACCAGACACACAAAGAGGATCTGGTACCATACCTCCTGAAACTATTCCAAATAATCCAAAAAGAGAGAATTCTTCCGAAATCATTTTATGAGATCAACATCATCCTGATACCAAAACCCGGCAGAGACTCAACAAGAAAAGAAAACTTCAGGCCAATATCTATGATGAACATAGATGCAAAAATCTTCAATAAAATATTGGCAAGCTAATTGCAACGGCACATCAAAAAGCTTATCCACCATGATGAAATAGGTCTCTTAACCAATTGCAATGTCATTCATACAAATTAGGAAAGAAAATTTACTAAAGAAGAAAATGTATCCTGAATAGACATTCAGTAATCTCAGTTCTATTTGGTGACAATGAAAATGTTATTTTATTTAAAATATTTTCAATGTCATACATTTACTACTGTTTTATTTCACCTCTTTTATATAAAAGTTTAATACTTTGTCATACATTTAATAGCCATTAGTGTTTATTTACTTCTGGCATTAAAAATGATGAGTTTGTGTCCTTTGTAAGGACATGGATGAATCTGGAGAACATCATTCTCAGCAAACTGACATAAGAACAGAAAAAGAAATACTGCATATACTCACTCATAGGTGGGTGAGAAAAATGAGAACACATGGACACAGAGAGGTGGTCTACTATACACTGGGGACTGCTGGGGGAAATGGGGGAGGGACAGTGGGGGGGGTTGGGGGGATAGCCTGGGGATGAATACCAAGTGTGGGTGAAGGGGAGGAAGGCAGCAAAACACACTGCCATGTGTGTACCTATGCAACTATCTTGCACGTTCTGCACATGTACCCCAAAACCTATAATGCAATAAAATTAAAAAAAAAATGTATAAAAAGTTCTTAATTTATGAGAAGATCTTGAGAGACAAATGAAGAGCAGTAAAAAACAAAACAACTTCCATTCAACTACTGATGATTGGATGATAGGGGGAAATTTACTTTGTGGCTTGAAAAGAACCAGTTGCAGGTATATTACTGCTCATTTTGTTACTTATTTTTTGAAGAACAAAAATATTACTTAATTCAATGTAATGTACAAGAAACTACAAATTCCCTGTTAAATATTATTCCTGGGATATAAACTCCTATATCTCTAGAAGGACATTAATCAAAGTAATTATATTATCAGTGAAAGAAAATAACACGTTTCTATGAATTAACTTATTTAAATAGCTGTTACAAAAAATAATGGGTCTTAGGGTTAAAACTAAGGTAAATCACCACAGAGAATAGGAGAAGAAAATATGGGAACTGTTCCATAGTAATTCATATTATGGTTTTTTTATGTCCTATTTCTCATCAGAGATTTACATACTTAAACATCGTAGGGTCCCAAGGATACCGAGATATTGAAGATTAATTTTCAATCTTTATCAAAAACATCCTTGCATATAATACATCATAAAATCTTGTCTTTTAACTGCTAATACTTCAACTTAAAACTATGTAAAGCATAAATATATTGTTAAAGCATTACAAAAATAATAAAATTAAATTTTTTCTGGAATAAAAATGTCAGGATTTTTGTAAGCACTAGAAAACATAGAAAGTGATCCTAAATATGCCTTGTTAGTCTCTATGATCATATAATTTTGTTTAAGTGCCAGGAGGCATGAAAATACCAAGCCATAAAAAAGTATTTTGGCAGGTTTGGCCTTATTAATAAAACTAATGTCCTTGAAATCTGCTTTCCTCTTTCTTTGCGGTTATAAGTACAATTATTTATTAAGACAATAAAGCTTATTTCTTTCACCTCTTGGTGATATTAACCAAGGAATAAAAAGGAGGGTCTAATATTTATGAGAATTTTTCATTTATATATAAATAAATAAATCTTGGAAGACTGTTTTTTAAATCTATCTCCATAAGGTTAGGGTAAAATGTCAGGTGTCTAAACAGGTGCACACAAAGATACGACAGCCAAGAAATAATGAGAAAAAAACAGTGCTATAAGCTCATACCTAGTTGAGAAATTGCACAATTTGGTCCAGAATTTTCTTGGCTGCCAAACTAAGGCAACAAGCCAACAGAAAGTCAGTTAAATAACAGAACCTACCTAAGAGGAAGTTATTTTTGGAAACAAAAATTGGAAATAAGCACAGATAAAGCCTAATCCAAATTTATTTATTTTTTTAGATGGAGTTTCACTCTGTTGCCCAAGCTGGATTGCAATGGCATTATCTGGGCTTACTGCAGCCTCTGCCTCCAGGGTTCAAGCAATTCCCCTGCCTCCGCCTCCCTAGTAGCTGGGATTACAGGTACCTGTCACCACACCTGGCTCATTTTTGTATTTTTAGTAGAGACAGGGTTTCACCATGTTGGCCAGGCTGTTTTTAAACTGCTAACCTCAGGTGATTCACCCACCTTGGCCTCCAAAAGTACTGGGATTACAAGTGAGAGCCATCACACCTGGCCTCCACATTTCAATATGTAGGATATTTTGGGGAGTTGGGTGGAAGACAGTAATGTTAAAGTTAGTAAATGACAATCTCATTTAATTTTATTCAATTTTGAGGTCAAAAGTTAGAGATACATGTTTGTAGAAGTTAAATTCATACCTTGTGGTTGACTTTAGGTTTTGTGTGCCAGAAAGTCAAACACTTAGTGCTTTTCTGCTCCACTGTCTCATAGAGTCAGAAATATCTACAACCCCTACTTAATGTGTTTTAGATTTTTCAGAGGATCATTTTCAATCAAAGGGAAAATCAAAATATCACAACAGTGACAATACCATAAATCTTAAATAATAATTTATGTTTTCTCTAATTTGTAGAAATCTATTTAGTAATTTGTGCATCAAAGTCCCTCATTATTTAATTTATTTTTATATATCAATACAGGATTTAAAATCATATGTAGAAAGATTCTAAGAGTGGTATTGTCTTTGGACAAAAAGGAACCTTAAATGATAAATTTTCAAATTATGTCTATACAATGCCTCACGTTTTCATCCTGTTCATAGCCTAGGGAGCAACCAAGAAGAGATGGTTTCTTTTTTTGGAGGCACTGTATTCAATGACCAGACTGACTTACTAAAGTGTCTGGGCCAAAAGGAGGTGAAGTAAGTAGAATAAGAAATCTTTTTGAGTCAATTTCAGAAGGACATTCCAGTGTGCAGCAATAGAAAATGCCTGTAGGTGATTGGGAAGATTGGCTGAATATTTTAACTATCAGCCTAGTGTTGAATTCTTCTGTAATAAAAGAATACCATTGTTGGACTTGAATTGTTAATAACAAAATTGATAGCAAACTGTTAACAAAGTAGAAAAATTGATACAGATTAATTTCGAGGGTCTCACTTTGAAACTGGGGTGAGTTAGTTGAACTGGAAAAGTAGTAAATGACCTGAAAAAGCATCAACTGTGGTGTGACTTCATACAAACTCAGCCATGGTCAAAGTCTGATGTGGTCCGTCTTCAAATATGAAGCAGACATGGGCACCATCCAATGCCATGAGTCCTCTTCCACTGGGAAACAACCTAATAAACTTTTGATGGAAGAAACAAGTATGGCATACAGTGGTAGCTTAGTTTATGATGGTGAATATGATTCAGAGATCTGCTTGATGATGAATCTAGTCCATAATGGTAGCAATCTGAGGAGTTCAGGCTTAACACCTTCACCCTAGTAAGTCTCGTTAGCAAATGGTCTTTCACCATGGACATTTACATGAGTGACCTTAATATTTTCATAAGCAGTCTTAATTTTTCCCCACATTTCATGGTCTCAAAAGATGTTTTTAATTTGCCTGGATTTTATTTTTCCAGGTGGCACACCAAACAGGGAAGCAATTGAAAACAGCCTAATAATCAAAAGAAAAATATAACAAGGTTCATCTATGTAAATACTGGCCAGATCTGTGAGAATGGTGTGGAGTTCTGCCCAGTGAGTGGAGCAACACATCTGTCTGGTTTGTATGGCATAAAAACAGCACTCCCAGCAGTCTAGTGGATATCATTGGCCCTCAGCTTAATCAAACCATCGGTAAAGTCTCAGGCATTTAAGGAAACCTCTATGAATCTAGGGCCTCAGTGAGTCCACAGCTTGTTTTTAAGCAAAGAAGTAAGTGATAGTTTTTCCTAAATTAAGTGCTGTTACTGTTTTTATATAATGCCAAGTTACTGGAGCCAAGTGAGCTATATTCTTGAATATACCATGTGTGTTTTACAAAGTGAGGCTGCTTGGAACTTTTTCATGTCATTAAGCCTGAGTTTACTCACCCAACAAACAGAATATTGTTTTAACTGATGTAACTAGTAACTGAGAAAGGGAATCTTATTAAACCCGATGTCACTAATAACTGTGTCTGGGAGGTGATGAGGCTTTGCATTTTCTTTCATTTAGAGTGGCTGACAGCACAGCCAGCACAGCTCAACCAAATCCCCAGGTGCCCTGGCAGAGGCACCCCTTGATAGACAGGCCAATGACAAAAATCATTAGCTACAGAGACATGTAGCTCAAAGGGGTCATTAGAAACGTGGGTCCACAAAAGTACTAGCGTTTCCTGATATTTGTTGTCCCTTCATTTGGAGTATTTCCTCTGGCAATTATGAGCTTTCAGAGTACAGACATGATAAATATCAACACCTATAAGAATGTAGCAATGGAAGTCACAGCAATAGTACATTAAATTGATCCACAGCATCTCACCCATAAGACTACTTTAGCTTCCCTTCTCCACTATGATCACTACTCAAATCCTATTTGTCAAATTTAGGCATCTTTCTCCCACAGGATCAGGTAGGATGGTTGATGGGATGCTTATAATTTGTTAATGTCATAAAAGTTTGTGTCCATTTCTTGTGTGTGAGGTTTTTCAGAAATTGCTCAGCTGTTACATATGGGCTTTGGTCCCTTAGGTGATAGAAATAACTTATTCCTAGATATAATTACTTATCTCTGTTTAGAGTACAAGTGTATGGAAGAATCAATAGTAAAGAGGAATAGAGCAGCCTTACTCCACTCATCATAAATGTTTTGTTGTTGTTTTTGGTTTTGTGTTTATTTGTTTTTATTGTGTTAAAGTACACGTAACATAAAATTCCATATTGAGCAATCGAGGATTTGTATTTGCTTTTGGGTTTAGCGTGGCTTCCAGCACAGCTCAAGCAACTATACTTGTAATGGTTTTGATCTTCATAAAACTCTCCATCTTTATTGATACACAGTTTATTTCAGCTTTTGGGTTCCATGACCCAACAACTACAACCATACTGCTTTCAGCAGGGGCCATAGATATTGATGCCACTATGTCATTACATCCATTCTTCCTTCTGTTCACAAAAGTAAAAACAACCAAAGTACCATTCAGGAGGCTTCCTTCTGAGGGATTAAGTTAAATTCTCTTCCTGGGTCCACAAGCGGTGTCGTTTCAAAGGCAAGAACTTCTCAGCGCCATGCCTCCATACACCTCCCCATCCAAGAAACTAGAGTTCTTTGTCTGACTTTCCTGCACATGTCTAGGTAAAATTCCGCGTGAGCTTCCTTGGTTCAGAAAGCCCACCAAAAGCCCTGGAAGGAGGGGCTCTGTTGTAGGCCCAAGCAACCAATCTGAGATCAGAGTGAAAGATCAATCACTCAAGAGGAAGAAAGAACTTCTCTCATTGGACAAGAACATGAATGGGGCAGGAATAACTTCAAAGTTAAAACTCCACTGCCGGTTACCTGTGCAGACTCCTTCTCTGGATCCCCTCCCTCTGCAAGGTGGGAGCTGTCTTTTCCTCTCTACCTGTGCAGATTTCCCTCTCTAGGATCCCCTCCCACAACAGCATGGGAGCTCTCTCTACTTCTCTCTCTCTGGCTAATGAATTTCTCTCTAGAAAACTTTTTGAGTCCATGACATTTATACAAATCGTAAGCCCACCGCACCTCCAAGGCCTCTTTCCCCATTCCTGGAAGGGAAGGCCCAGAACCTGGGTCACCTGGTTACACTTCTATCCTACTTTATTCTGTTCATTCTCTAAAACTCATTAACTGGTGAGAAAGTGGGGATTCATTACTACCACTGCATATTATCACATAGGCAAGAGTGTTTTCTACAAGACCCCAGCAATTATTTTTGTATCTCCTAAAGTGACACTCATGCTTTTTATCCAACAATCCATATTTCTGTCAACTTGTCATCCCCATTGACCAAATATCCAAGAACTGTGAAGGGCTTGAGATTTTACTCTACTTGCAAGCTAACACAGTTAGCCTGTCACAGTTGGATGTGTGTGCTATCAGCCTCTTAGATCAGAAACCATAATATTTTACTATTCACAGAAACTTTTAGCTAAAGCATCACTGTTTTTACCCCTGTTTTGTAAGGCTGGTTCCCACAGAGTGATACAAAGAGGGTTGGGTGATGCCTATACATGTAGTGAGATTCATTGCAGAAAAGGAACTCTAAGTTTAGGAAATCTGACTTTGGGGATTAATAGGAAATAAGTATCCCTGACTTTTGTTCTGGAGGAAAGGACATATATCTTTGTTATACTAAACAGTAAGCAAATTTGCCTTTTGTCTAGAGTAAGAAAATTTATATATTTTTGAGACGATCTACTATATAAACATCCTTGGAAAGTCTAGAACAAAGTCACCCACACCACAACTTCTGCTTGTAAGAAGTGTTGAAACATAGAAATCCATAGAAATTTTTTTCTCCAAACAGAAATAAAGGTTTATTAAGATAACCAAAAGCTTACAGAATGCATTGCCAAAATAGATACTTTTCGACCAAATTAAATTAAACATAGCTACTTTGACCATTTGACACCTGACAAAGGACATTGTAAGCTCTTAGAAAGTGGTGAGGTCTGTGAGCTAAATTTCAACTGAAACTAAGTCTCCATATTTTTTAACCTTCAGCAATTGTCTATATATTGAGTGTGTGAGAGACAGATGGGGGGGAGAGAGAGAGAGAGAGAGAGAGAGAGAGAGAGAGAGAGAGAGTGAGTGTGTGTGTGTGTGTGTGTGTGTGTTTTGAGACAGAGCCTTATTTTGTCATCCGGGCTGGAGTGCAGTGGCATGATCACGGCTGCCTGCAGCCTCTACCTCACAGGCTCAATTGACGCTCCCACATCAGCCTCAAATTTTGTGCTTTGATAGAAAGTGATAAAGAATAGCTATGAATTATAAAAAGTAAACTATCAAACATCATCTCAAATACAAGGTGACATTAATAATACTAATTTTTATTTTCTAAAACTCTCTCAAAATATAAAATTTGTTATATTGACTTGTTTTATTTCACTTTTAACATTCTATTTTCTCATGTAAAAATATATGTGCAGATTACTTTTTATAATAGCATGTTTCTAGTTAAATGAATATTGGATCTTACTTTTTACAACAGATATTTATGCTAATTTTCCAACTGGGATAAAACCAAACTTTTCTTATCCTTGTATAACAGGGGTCCTCAACCCTTAGGGCACTGACTGAAACCAGTCCATGGCCTGTGAGGAACTGGGCTGCACAGCTGGTGTTGAGTGGAGAGCTTCATCTGTATTTACAGCTGCTCCCGGTTACTCCCATTACTGCCTAAGCTCTGCCTCCCGTCAGATCAGCCTTGGAATTAGATTCTCATACGAGTGTAAACCCTATGGTGAAATGCACATACAAGGAATCTGGGTTTTGTGCTCCTTATGAAAATCTAATGCCTGATAATGTGTCATTGTCTCCCGTTACCCCCAGATGGGACCATCTAGTTGCAGGAAAACAAGCTTTGGGCTCCCCCCAATTCTCACCTAGGGTGAGTTATATAATTATTTCATTACATAGTGCAGAATAGTAATAATAGAAATAAAGTTCACAATAAATGTAATGTGATTGAATCATCCCTAAATCACCTTCCCAAACACTGGTCCATAGAAAAATGTTCTTCTATGAAAGCAGTATCTAGTGCCAAAATTGTTGGGGACTGCTGTCTATAAGATGCAATTCTCAGGCTGATTTAATTAGCTAGAAATTTATTGTTACATAACAAATGATATACTGCAAAGATCATAAGAATTATACCCTATTCTTCATAGTTATATAATATTCTTCATCATGGTATTTCCCTTTAAAAATTAATTGAACTTATTAAAGGTAATTATTTGCTATGTAATAGTGTTCACAGTTGTATTATAGCCTATTTATTATTCAAATATCATGATTTGATATAGAATATGCTATTATTTAATAGCTTAAATTGCTCCCAGTAAAATGGGTTGAAATGAAAAGTTTTATTTTCTGCTAAAGATTAAAATGAAAATCATGGTAGATTGTAATTGGCAAAATTCAGAATCAACCAAGATGTCCTTTAATAGGTGAATGTGGAACATCCATAGAAGGACATATTTATTTAGCAATAAAGAAATGAACTATCAAATCCCGAAAAGACAAGGAAGAACTTCAAATGCATATTGCTAAGCAAGAAAAGTCATGTAGCAACTCAAGGAGGCTACTATGACTCCAAATATAGGGCATTTTGGAAAAGGGAAAAAAACTATAGTGACAGTAGCAAAGACATTGGTGGGCGTCATGGGTTTCAGGAGCAGGAAGGTGAAGCACAGGAGATTCTTAGGGCAGTATAACTATTCTATATGACACCATATTAGCATATACATGTTATTACACATTTGTCAAAACCCAGAAAATGTACAACACTGAGTGAATCTTCAGGTAAATTATGAGTTTTAGTTCATAATAATGTATCTATATCAGTTCATCGTTGGTAATCAGCCATAATTCAACAATCAAAATATAACAAATCAAAAAGCACAACACCAGTGAAAGATGATAATCATAGAAAAAACCTTGGGGAGTATGCGATGGAGTATGGCAACTCTGTATTTTCCACTTAGTTTTCCTATAAACCTAAAACTGCACAAAATATAAAGTCTATTAATGAAAAATGTAGTGAAGAAAATCACTGAGTTATTCACTTTGTCCTACAATATGGGCAAATTCAGTATATTGGAGAATATTGTTGACAGGTATGATGACATAGAAATTTCTTTGACTACAAAATATTCGCATAAAAATCCATTTGACTGAAAATTTATTTTTGGAATATATACTTCATTAGAAGTTTCTAAAATTTCTTAAATTTCTGATGATCTATGCTAATATAGCCATCCAAAAGGCAGATACTATTCTGGAAGTAATAAATGACTTTTAAACTGATTAAAATAATAAAACACTCTCCAAGAAATGTGGGACTATGTGAAGAGACCCAACCTACGTTTGATAGGTGTACCAGAATGTGACGAAGAGAATGAATCCAAGCTGGAAAACACTCTTCAGGATATTATCCAGGAAAATTTCCCCAACCTAGCAAGACAGGTCAATACTCAACTCCAGGAAATACAGAGAACACCACAAAGATACTCTGCAAGAAGAGCAACCCCAAGGCACATAATCGTCAGATTCACCAGGGTTGAAATAAAGGAGAAAATACTAAGGGCAGCCAGAGAGAAAGGTCGGGTCACCCACAAAGGGAAGCCCATCAGACTCACAGCAGATCTCTCGGAAGAGACTCTACAAGCCAGAAGAGAGTGGGGGCCAATATTCAACATCCTTAAAGAAAAGAGCTTTCAACCCAGAATTTCATATCCAACCAAACTGAGCTTCATAAGTGAAGGAAAAATAAAATCCTTCATGAACAAGCAAGTACTCAGAGATTTTGTCACCACTAGGCCTGCTTTACAAGAGCTCCTGAAAGAGGCACTACACATAGAAAGAAACAACCAGTCCCAGCCATCCTAAAAGCATACCAAATGCTAAAGACCATCAACAAAATGAAGAATGTACGTGAATCAATTGGCAAAACAGCCAGCTAGCATCAAAATGGCAGTATCAAATTCACACATAACAATATTAATCCTGAATGTAAATGGATAAATGCACCAATCAAAAGACACAGACTGGCAAATTGGATAAAAAACCAAAACCCATCAGTGTGCTGTATCCAGGAAACCCACCTCACACGCAAAGATACACAAAGGCTCAAAATAAAAGGATGGAGGAAGATTTACCAAGCAAATGGAGAGCAAAAAAAAGCAGGAGTTGCAATTCTCATCTCTGATAAAATAGACTTTATTATTTATTTATTTATTTATTTTTATTTATTTTTTTAATTTTTATTGCATTATAGGTTTGGGGGTACATGTGCAGAACGAGCAAGATAGTTGCATAGGTACACACATGGCAGTGTGCTTTGCTGCTTTCCTCCCCTTCACCCACACTTGGTATTCATCCCCAGGCTATCCCCCCCAGCCCCCCGCTGCTGTCCCTCCCCCATTCCCCCCAACAGTCCCCAGTGTATAGTAGACCGCCTCTCTGTGTCCACGTGTTCTCATTTTTCTCACCCACCTATGAGTGAGTATATGTGGTATTTCTTTTTCTGTTCTTGTGTCAGTTTGCTGAGAATGATGTTCTCCAGATTCATCCATGTCCCTACAAAGGACACAAACTCATCATTTTTGATTGCTGCATAATATTCCATGGTGTATATGTGCCACATTTTCCCAGTCCAGTCTATCATCGTTGGGCATTTGGGTTGGTTCCAGGTCTTTGTTATTGTAAACAGTGCTGCAATGAACATTCGTGTGCATGTGTCCTTATAGTAGAACGATTTATAGTCCTTTGTATAGATACCCAGTAATGGGATTGCTGGGTCAAATGGAATTTCTATTTCTAGGTCCCTGAGGAATCGCCACACTGTCTTCCACAATGGTTGAACTAATTTACATTCCCACCAACAGTGTAAGAGTGTTCCTATTTCTCCACATCCTCTCCAGCATCTGCTGTCTCCAGATTTTTTAATGATCGCCATTCTAACTGGTGTGAGATGGTATCTCAATGTGGTTTTGATTTGCATCTCTCTAATGACCAATGACGATGAGCACTTTTTCATATGTTTGCTGGCCTCATGTATGTCTGCTTTCGTGAAGTTTCTGTTCATATCCTTTGCCCATTTTTGAATGGGCTTGTTTGTTTTTTTCCTGTAAATCTGTTTGAGTTCTTTGTAAATTCTGGATATCAGCCCTTTGTCAGATGCGTAAACTGCAAATATTTTTTCCCATTCTGATGGTTGCCGATTCACTCTAGTGACTGTTTGTTTTGCCGTGCAGAAGCTGTGGAGTTTGATTAGGTCCCATTTGTCTATTTTGGCTTTTGTTGCCAATGCTTTTGGTGTTTTGGTCATGAAGTTCTTGCCTACTCCTATGTCCTGAATGGTTTTGCCTAGATTTTCTTCTAGGGTTTTTATGGTGTCAGGTCTTACGTTTAAGTCTTTAATCCATCTGGAGTTAATTTTAGTGTAAGGTGTCAGGAAGGGGTCCAGTTTCTGCTTTCTGCACATGGCTAACCAGTTTTCCCAACACCATTTATTAAACAGGGAATCCTTTCCCCATTGCCTGTTTTTGTCTAGTTTATCAAAGATAATATGGTTGTAGATGTGTTGTGTTGCCTCCGATGCCTCTGTTCTGTTCCATTGGTCTATATCTCTGTTTTGGTACCAGTATTATGCTGTTTTGATTACTGTAGCCTTGTAGTATAGTTTGAAGTCTGGTAGCGTGATGCCTCCTGCTGTGTTCTTTTTGCTTAGAATTGACTTGGCTATGCAGGCTCTTTTTTGGACTTTAAAGCAACAAAGATCAAAAGGGACAAAGAAGGTCATTACATAATGGTAAAAGGATCGATACAACAAGAAGAGCTAACGATTCTAAATATATATGGACACAATATAGGAGCACCCAGATATATAAGGCAAGTTCTTAATGACTTACAAAGAGACTTAGACCCCCCCCACAATAATAGTGGGAGACTTTAATACTCCACTGTCAATAGCAGACAGATCAACCAGACAGAAAATTAACAAGGATATCCAGGACTTGAACTCAGACCTGGAACAAGCAAACCTGATAGACATTTACAGAACACTCCACCCCAAATCCACAGAATATACATTCTTCTCAGCACCACATCACACCTACTCCAAAACTGACCACATAATTGGAAGTGAAGCACTCCACAGCAAATGCAAAACAACGGAAATCATAACAAACAGTCTCTCAGACCATAGTGCAATCAAGTTGGAACTCAGAATTCAGAAAATAACTCAGAACCGCACAGCTTCATGGAAACTGAACAACTGGCTCTTGAATGTTGATTGGATAAACAATGAAATGAAGGCAGAAATAAAGAAGTTCTTTGAAACCAACGAGAATGAAGACACAACATGCCAGAATCTCTGGGACACATTTAAAGCAGTCTGCAGAGGAAAATATATAGCAATAAGTGCCGACATGAGAAGAGTTGAGAGATCCAAAATTGACACCCTATCATCAAAATTGAAAGAGCTAGAGGAGCAAGATCAAAAAAGCTCAAAACCTAGCCGAAGACAAGAAATAACTAAGATCAGAGCAGATCTGAAGGAGATAGAGACAAGAAAAACCCTTCAAAAAATCAATAAATCCAAGAGCTGGTTTTTCGAAAAGATCAATAAAATAGGCAGACCACTAGCCAGACTGATAAAAAAGAAAAGAGAGAACAACCAAATAGATGCAATAAAAAACGATAAAGGGGAAATCACCACAGATTCCACAGAAATTCAAACCATCATCAGAGAATACTACAAACAACTCTATGCACACAAACTAGTAAATCAGGAAGAAATGGATAAATTCCTGGACGCCTGTGTCCTCCCAAGCCTTAACCAGGAGGAAGCCAAAACTATGAATAGACCAATAACAAGGTCAGAAGTTGAGGCAGCAATTAAGAGCTTACCACACAAAAAAAGCCCAGGTCCAGATGGGTTCACAGCTGAATTCTACCACACACACAAAGAGGATCCGGTACCATTCCTCCTGAAACTATTCCAAATAATCCAAAAAGAGGGAACCCTTCCCAAATTATTTTATGAGACCAACATTATCCTGATACCAAAACCTGGCAGAGACTCAACAAGAAAAGAAAACTTCAGGCCAATATCCATGATGAACATAGACGCAAAAATCTTCAGTAAAATACTGGCAAATCAATTGCAACAGCTCATTAAAAAACTTATCCATTATGTTCAAGTAGGATTCATCCTGGGGATGCAAGGCTGGTTCAACATACGCAAGTCTATAAATGTAATTCACCACATAAACAGAAGCAAAAACAAAAACCACATGATTATCTCAATTGATGCAGAGAAGGCATTTGACAAAATTCAACAGCCCTTTATGCTAAAAACCCTCAATAAACTTGGTATTGATGGAACATATCTGAAAGTAATAAAAGCTATTTACGACAAACCAACAGCCAATATCATCCTTAATGGGCAAAAACTGGAAGCATTCCCTTTGAAATCCGGCACTAGACAAGGATGTCCTCTCTCACCACTTCTATTCAACATAGTACTGGAAGTTCTAGCCAGAGCAATCAGGCAAGAAAAAGAAATAAAGGGTATTCAAATAGGAAAGGTGGAAGCCAAATTGTCTCTATTTGCAGACGACATGATAGTATACCTAGAAGACCCCATCACCTCAGCCCAAAAGCTCCTGCAACTGATAAGCAACTTCAGCAAAGTCTCAGGATATAAAATCAATGTGCAAAAATCACAAGCATTCCTATACACCAATAACAGACTTAAAGAGAACCAAATTAAGAACGAACTGCCATTCACAATTGCTACAAAGAAAAAAAAATACCTAGGAATACAACTCACAAGGAATGTAAGGGACCTCTTTAAGGAAAACTACAAACAACTGCTCAACGAAATAAGAGAGGACACAAACAGATGGAGAAACATTCCATGTTCATGGTTAGGAAGAATCAATATCGTGAAAATGGCTATACTGCCCAAGATAATTTACACAATCAATGCTATCCCCATCAAACTACCACTGAATTTCTTCACAGAACTGGAAAAAACCACCATGAATTTCATATGGAACCAAAAAGGAGCCCACATAGCCAAGTCAATTCTAAGCAAAAAGAACACAGCGGGAGGCATCACACTACCAGACTTCAAACTATACTACAAGGCTACAGTAATCAAAACAGCATGGTACTGGTACCAAAATAGAGATATAGACCAATGGAACACAACAGAAGCATCGGAGGCAACACAACATATCTACAACCATATTATCTTTGATAAACCAGATAAAAACAGGCAATGGGGAAAGGATTCCCTATTTAATAAATAGTATTGGGAAAACTGGCTAGCCATGTGCAGAAAGCAGAAATTGGACCCCTTTCTGACACCTTACACTAAAATTAACTCCAGACGGATTAAAGACTTAAACATAAGACCTGACACCATAAAAACCCTAGAAGAAAATCTAGGCAAAACCGTTCAGGTCATAGGAGTAGGCAAGGACTTCATGAACAAAACACCAAAAGCATTGGCAACAAAAGCCAAAATAGACAAATGGGACCTAATCAAACTCCACAGCTTCTGCACGGCAAAAGAAACAGTCACTAGAGTGAATCGGCAACGATCAGAATGGGAAAAAATCTTTGCAGTTTACACATCTGACAAAGGGCTGATATCCAGAATTTACAAAGAACTCAAACAGATTTACAGAAGAAAAGAAAACAAGCCCATTCAAAAATGGGCAAAGGATATGAACAGAAACTTTACAAAAGCAGACATACAT
Organism: Saguinus oedipus; assembly: GCA_031835075.1. NCBI lineage: Eukaryota > Metazoa > Chordata > Mammalia > Primates > Cebidae > Saguinus > Saguinus oedipus. The sequence continues at coordinate 84,351,910 of CM063176.1, read as the reverse complement.
GAGGCCAACAAACATATGAAAAACTGCTCATCATCATTGGTCATTAGAGAGATGCAAATCAAAACCACATTGAGATACCATCTCACACCAGTTAGAATGGCGATCATTAAAAAATCTGGAGACAGCAGATGCTGGAGAGGATGTGGAGAAATAGGAACAGTCTTACACTGTTGGTGGGAGTGTAAATTAGTTCAACCATTGTGGAAGACAGTGTGGCGATTCCTCAGGGACCTAGAAATAGAAATTCCATTTGACCCAGCAATCCCATTACTGGGTATCTATCCAAAAGACTATAAATCGTTCTACTATAAGGACACATGCACACGAATGTTCATTGCAGCACTGTTTACAATAGCAAAGACCTGGAACCAACCCAAATGCCCATCGATGATAGACTGGGGACTGGGAAAATGTGGCACATATACACCATGGAATATTATGCAGCAATCAAAAACGATGAGTTTGTGTCCTTTGTAAGGACATGGATGAATCTGGAGAACATCATTCTCAGCAAACTGACACAAGAACAGAAAAAGAAATACCGCATATACTCACTCATAGGTGGGTGAGAAAAATGAGAACACATGGACACAGAGAGGCGGTCTACTATACACTGGGGACTGTTGGGGGAAATGGGGGAGGGATAGCGGGGGGGGCTGGGGGGGATAGCCTGGGGATGAATGCCAAGTGTGGGTGAAGGGGAGGAAGGCAGCAAAACACACTGCCATGTGTGTACCTATGCAACTATCTTGCACGTTCTGCACATGTACCCCAAACCTATGATGCAATAAAAATTAAAAAAAATAAAATAAAATAAAAAAACACATCAGATGTGGTTCAATGATGGCACTGGTTTCATTTCTCTGTAACATCAGCTTTATCCTTTTGCCAACTTTCCCATGATGGCAAATAAATATATCAGTTGCACATTCATCTGTATACCTCAAACTCATGGTTCTCTTCAAATTTAAAAATATATTTTATAATTTACTCGTCTTTCTTCTGGTTTTCTTTGATTACACTTGTCTTTTATTTGAAGAACCTGTTCTTGGTCTTAGCTATCAGTTCTACAAAAAGGTAGGTTTGATTTTCTCATTGTAAATTTTCTTTATCTTTTTACATCCCCACCCAGGTAGTAAGCATAGTACTCAATAAAGTAATTTTTAAATCCTCAACTTTCTCCCTTCACACCCAAGTAAGGCCCTAGTGTCTTCTATTTGGTTTCTTTGTGTCCATATATACTCAATGTTCTCACTAAGAGAACATGAGATGTTTTTTTTTCTGCCCCTGTGTTACTTCACTTAGAATAATGCTTTCTGGTTTCATCCATGTTGCTGAAAATGACAAAATATCATTCTATTTTAGTGGCTGCATAGTATTGATAGCAGTGGCGGTCCATCTGGAAATGCCAGTCACATGCTGCTGGCTACAGTTGGCAGAATCTGGGAACAGGTGAAGTCCCACCCCCTTTCAAGTTAGAGAGGTAGGATGCCCACCCTTCTGGGCAGCTGCAGACACTCATGCATTGCTGTGGACCCAGCCACCTCTGCATTCTCAGAGGCTCAGATGGCCTCCCTGTCCTTGCAGGCTCAGAAGGGCCACTCTCACTTCCTAGCCCTCTCCACTCTTTACACACACTCCAATTTTGGAAGGCAGCTATGTTCACCACTAAACCACCAATTTCCCACTCCTAGTGGGTGTGTGTGTGTGTTCAGGACCGTGCTGACACACTAGCCCCCTGGTGCTTGAGCCCCTTCCAGACTTGGGGCACCAAGGAGCACAGGAGGGAGGCTGAAGTGGGACTAAAGGTGGTTAGGTGTGAGCCTCCAGGCAGCCCTCCACACAAACAGCTTTGGCACCATGGGGCACCATAGATGGCAGGTTAATGGTGGCAGGAAACAGACAAGCTCCTGGGAAGAAAGGGTCAGGTGCCCAGTGAAACCTCACCTTCAGACCAGTGATGATCTGAGGCCTTGGGGCCAGGCTGCCAATTCTGCACACCATAGTGAGAACTTATGGTGCTTTTGCCAGACCCACCCATGGCTACCAATAGACAAATCAGCATGCACTTCCTCTCCTCTGAAGCCCATAAAAATCCTGGACTCAGCCCCACTCCAGTAGAGAACAGGAAGACCTATTGGCAGAGAGAAGCTTTCTACTTTGAGTGTCTTCTCTGCTGAGAGCTGTGCAGATGATTGGATGACCTGACATCCAATCAGGTCGATAGCAGAGAGGAGCTATCGACCATGGGTCTCCTGGGAGCTGTTCTGTTGTTCAATAAAGCATCTCTTTGTCTTGCTCACCCTCCACTTGTCTATATACATCATTCTTCTTAAACATGGGACAAGAAGTCAGGACCTATTTAATAGCAGGGCTGGAAGAGCAGTAACAAAAGCAGGGCTGAAACATGCCCCTTGCCTGCTACTTTGCAGGCAACAACAAGAAAAAGAGAGAGAGAGTGAGAAAGAGAAGCTCTGCAGCCCTTTAGGGAGCCCAGACCTAGGAGCTCCCCAAGCCAGGGCTGTGACATCCTGTTTGGGGCTTTGCAGTTTCTGGCATTTCCAAGCTTCTGGGTGCCACCATGTTTCCTGGTGCCATGCATGAAAACTTCTTGCAGAACCTCTGGTCCCTCTGCAGCCTCACAGGGAGCTGGGACCTCTGTTGGTGCTTGGAGATGCCTACCTTGCTGCAGCTGGTGTGCCTGGCTGTGTGCAGTGGCTGGACCCCATGCTCACTTGTTCACACATCACTCACTTCTCTGTGCCTAGCTAGCCTTTGGCAGGCATGGTATCCAGGCCAATAGCATGAGCCAAGTGCAGCCTGCCACGTTGAGTAGGCAAAAAAGCCCAGCAAGCCTGAGTAAAACTTGGACAAAGATGTCACCAGCCACAGAAGTTTCTAGTCAGAAAAGTGACACCACAAGAATCCTGTAATTGTATTCCATGGTATATATGTACCACATTTTCTTTATCCGATCTACCATTTATGGGAATTTAGGTTGATTCCATTTCTTTGCTATTGTGCATAGTGCTGCAATGAACATACATATAGATTTGTCTTTATGCTATAATGATTTATAATCCTTTAGATATATACCCAATAATGGAATTGCTAGGTCAAAAGCATTTCCTGCCTTGAGTTCTTTGAGAAATTACCAAACTGCTTTCCACAATGGGTGAACCAATTTATATTCCAACCAGTGGTGTAAAAGCATTCCCTTTTCTCTGCAACCTTGCCAGCATCTGCTTTTGTTTGATTTTTTTTTTAATTTTTATTGCATTTTAGGTTTTGGGGTACATGTGCAGAACGTGCAAGATAGTTGCATAATGGCCAGTCTGACTTGTATGAGATTGTATCTCACTGTGGTTTTGATTTGCATTTCTCTAATGATTGGCGATGTTTGGCATTTTTAATATGCTTGTTTGTTACATGTATATCTTCTTTCGAAAAGTGTCTGTTAATATACTTTGTCCACTTTTTTAATGGGATTATTTGTTTTATTCCTGTAAATTTGTTAAGTTTTTTATATAGAGAGATATTCCGGACACTAGATCTTTGCTAGATTTGCAGTTTGTAAATATTTTCTTCCATTCTATAGGATTACTGTTTACTCTATTGATAGGTTCATTTTCCGTGCAGAAGCTCTTTAATTAAGTCCCCTTTGTCAGTTTCTATTTTTTTGTGTTTGCCTTTAGTGTCTTTGTTATAAAATATTTGCCAAATCCTACATTCAGAATGGTATTTCCTAGATTATCTTTCAGGTTTTTAATAGCCTTAGGGTGTACATTTAAGTTTTTAACCCACTTTGTGTTGATTACTGTATGTAGTGTAAGGAAGGGGTCCAGTTTCCATTGTCTGCATATGGCTAGGCAGTTAGCTCAGCTCCATTGATTGAGTAGGGAGTCATTTGCCTATTTACTTTTTTTTTTTAATCTTTTATTTTTATTTTTATTTTTATTGCATTTTAGGTTTTGGGGTACATGTGCAGAACGTGCAAGATAGTTGCATAGGTACACACATGGCAGTGTGTTTTGCTGCCTTCCTCCCCTTCACCCACATTTGGCATTTCTCCCCAGGCTATCCCTCCCCATCTGCCCCCCCACTGTCCCTCCCCTAATCCTCCCAATAGACCCCAGTGTGTAGTACCCCCTTCCCTGTGTCCATGTGTTCTCATTTTATTTCAATTTTGTCAAAGATCAAATAATTGGAGGTTTGCAGCAGCATTGTTTCTAGGCTCTCCATTCTGTTCCATTGGTTATATGTCTGTTTTTGTACCACTACCATGCTGTTTTGGTTACTATTGTCTTGAAGTGTAGTTAGAAGTTGGGTAACATAATGCCTCCAGATTTGTTCTTTTTGCTTAGGATTTCCTTGGCAATTCAAACTATTTTTGGTTATATAAGAACTTTAGAAATTCCTTTTCTGATTATGTGAAGAACATCATTGGTAGTTTGAGAATAATAACATTGAATCTGAAAATTGCTTTGAGCAGTTAAATATAACATTGATTTAAATGTCATTTAAATATAACATTGATTCTTTATAGTTATGAGCATGAAATGTTTTTCCATTTGTTTGTGTAAACTTTAATTTCTTATAGCAGTGTTTTGTAATTATCTTTCACCTCTCTGGTAGCTGTATTCTTAGGTATTTTATTCTGTTTGTGGTTATCCAGAATGGGATTGTATTCTTGATTTAGCTCTCAGCTTGGAAGTTGCTACTGATTTCTGCATATTGACTTTTTATCCTGAAGTTTTGCTGAAATTGTTTATCAGGTCAAAGAGCTTTGGGGCAAAGCCTATGAGATGTCTGCAAAAAGGGATAGCTTGACTTCCTTTCTTCCTATTTGGATATATCTTATTTATGTCTCTTGCCTTTGGCTCTGGCCAGGACTTCCAGTACTAGGTTGGTTAAGAGTGATGAGAAAGGGCATATTTGTCTTGTTCTGGTTTTCAAGGGAAATGCCTCCAGCTTTTGCTCATTCAGTATAATTTTGGCTATGGGTTTTTTATAGATGGCTCTTATAATTTCAAAGTATGTGCCTTTAATGCCTAGTTCATTAGGGATTTTTAATAAGAAGGGATTTTTAATTATATTAAATTTTTTTCCACATCTATTGAGATGATCATTTTTTTTGTCTTTAGTTCTGTTTATGTGATGAATCACATTTATTAATTTGTGTATACTGAACCAATTTTGCATACCAGGGACAAAGCCTACTTTTCCCTGTTATATTAACTTTCCGATGTGCTGCTGGATTCAGTTTGCTAGTATTTTGTCGAATTAGTTGTATTTCTGCATCTATGTTCATCAAGGATATTGGCCTGAAGTTTGTTGTTGTTGTTACATCTCTGACTGTTTTGGTATCATGATGATGCTGGCCTCATTGAATGAGTTGGGTTTCATAGAATTCTCAATTTTTTTGGAATAGTTTCAGTAGGAATGCTTCATACATCTGGTAGAACTCAGCTGTAAATTCATCTGTCCTAGGTTTATTCTGGTTGGTAGACTTTTTATTACTAATTGAATTTTGCAAATCACTATTAGTCTGTTCAGGGATTCAGTTTCTTTTTGGTTCATTGTTGGGAGGTTGTGTTTTTTCTGAACTTTATCCATTTTTTCTGAAACTTCTTTGGATGCATAGAAGTGTTCACAATAGTTTCTGGGTTTTTAAAATTATTATTTCTATGGGATCAATGTCAGTGTTCCCTTTGCTATTTCTGATTGTACTTATTTGGATCTTCTCTCTTTTTCTAGCTAGAGGTTTATCTTATTTATTCATTCACAAAACAATTTGTGAATTCATTGATGTTTTATTATATTTTTTTGCTTGCCTCAATTTCTGTCATTTCAGCTGTGATATCAATAATTTTTTCTTCTAGCTTTAGGGTTTGTTTGCTCCTGTTTCTCTAGTTTGTCTAGATGTGATGTTAGGTTGTTAGTTTTAGATCTTTCTAATATTTTGATGTTGGCATTTGGCACTGAATCCAGGAGCAACACATCAAAAGTGTCCTCTTAAGACTAATTGTGTCCTAGAGAGTCTGATATCTTATGTCTTTGTTCTCATTTGTTTCAAAGAATATGTTGATTTCTGCCTTAAATTCATTGTTTACCCTAAGGTCATTTAGAATCAAGTTGCTTAATTTCCATGCAATTGTATGATTTTGAGTTATTTTCTTAGTGTTAATTTTTATTTTTATTAGGCTGTGGTCTGAGAATGTAATTGGAATGGTTTAGGGTTTTCTTTTTTTTTCTGAGGATTCTTTTATGTCCAACTGTCTGGGTGATTTCATGGTATTTGCCATGTGGTGACGAAAAGAATTTATAATCTGTTGTCTTTGGCTGGAAAGCTCTAAAGATGTCTATTATATCCATTTGGTCAAGTTCTGACTATCTTTTATTTTTATTGTACTTTGGCCTTTGGGGTACATATGCACATCCTGCAACCTGCAGGATTGTTGCATAGGTACATACATACCATGGTGGTTTGCTGTCTCCCTCCCCTCTCACTCCCCTCATTGCCTACATCTGGCATTTCTCCCAGTGTTATTCCTCCTGCTTCTCCCCGCCCCCCACTCTCCCTCCTCTCCCCTTCCCTCCACCCGCCACCTAGCCCATTGAGTGTTGTTCCTTTCCCTGTGCCCAAGTGTTCTCTATTTTCTGCCTCAATGATCTATCTAATCATGTAAGTAAAACGTTGAAGTCTCCCACTGTTACTGTGTGAAAATCTAAATCTCTATGTAGGTCTTTGCATTAGTCAGGGTTTTCTAGAGGGACAGAACTAACAGAACAGATGTATATATAAAGGGGAGTTTATTAAGGAATATTGACTCACATGATCACAAAGAGAGGTCCCACAATAGGCCATCGGAAAGCTGAGAAATAAGGAAGCCAGCCTGAGTCCCAAAACTTCATAAGTAGGGAAGCCAACAGTGTAGCCTTCTGTCTGTTGTGGAAGGTCCAAGAGTCCCAAAGCTGAAGAACTTGGAGCCCGATGTTCAATGGCAGAAAACATCCAGCACAGGAGAAAGATGGAGGTCAGAAGTCTCGTTCAGCAAGTCTGCTCTTTTCATTCCTGCTTTTATACTGGCAGTTGATTAGATGGTGCCCAACCTGATTGAGGGTGGGTCTGCCTCTCCCTGTCCACTGATTCAAATGTTAATCTCCTTTGCCAACACCCTCACAAACACACCCAGGAACAATTATTTGCATCCGTCAATCCAATCAAGTTGACATTCAGTATTAACCATCACAGTTTCCAAGAACTTGCTTTATAAATCTGGGTGCTCCTGTGTTGGGGCTTCTTTTTGAATTGAATCCTTTACCATGTTATGCTCTTGTATTTTTTGAACCTGGTTGGTTTTAAGTCTATTTTGTCTGAGACAAAAATAGTGAACCTTGATTTTTTTTTTTTTTTTTTTTTTTTTTTTTTTTTTTTGTCGTTGTTGTTTTTGTTGTTCACTTTTCTTTATCTGCTTGGTAGATTTTTCTCCATCCCTTTACTTTGAGCTTAGGAGTATCATTGTTTGGGCTGTAGGTTTCTTGAAGAGAGTATATCATTGGCTTTGGCCCTATATCCAGCATGCTACTCTCTGCCTTTTAATTGTGGCATTTAGGCCACTTACTTTCAAGGTTAATATTGTTATAAGGACTTTGATCCTGTTCTTGTGTTGTTAGCTGGTTATAATGCAGACTTTTTGTGTGGTTGCTTTATAGAGTCAATAGTCTATGTACTGAAGTGTGTTTTGTGGTGACTGGCAACAGCCTTTCTTTTCCATATTTGGCACTCCTTTTAAGGCCCCTTGTAAGGCATGCCTGGTGGTAGTGGACTCCTTTAGTATTTGCTTGTCTAAAACGAATCTCATTTCTCCTTCACTTTTGAAGTTTAAAATTTAGCTTCATATGAAATTATTGGTTGAAAATTCTTTTTTGTAAGAATATTGAGTATAGTCTCCCGATCTCTTCTGGCTTCTTGCATTTCTGCTGAACATTTTGCTGTTAGCCTGAAGAGGTTCCCTTTGAAGTTTACCTGCCCCTTCTCTCTAGCTGGCTTTAACATTTTTCATTTATTTTGACCTTGGAGAGTCTGATGATTACATGTCTTGAGAATGTTTTTATTTTTTTCTGTTTAGGGTCCCTCAGGGCTTCTCTGCATTTCCTGAATTTGAATGTTGGCCTCTCTAGCAAATTTGAAGAAAATTTCATGGATGATATCCTGAAATATGTTTTCCAAGTACCTTATTTTCTCCACATCTCTTTCAGGGAAGCCAATGAGTCATAGATTTGGTCTCTTTATGTAATTCCATATTTCTCAGATGTTTTGTTCCTTCTTTTTTTTTTTTTTTTCTTGTCTGAATGAATTAGTTCAGAGAGCCAATATTGTAGCTCTGAGATTCTTTCCTTAGCTTGGGGTATTCTGCTACAATACTTGAAATCATATTACGAAATTCTTGTAATGTGGTTTCTACACTCTATCAGATGAGGTTGGTTATTTCTTATCGTGGATATTTTGTCTATCAGCCCATATACCTTTCTATTGTAATCCTTGGATTCCATGTCAACTTTCTCTTAAATCTCAGTGACATTTATTCCTATCCATATTTGGAATTCTATTCCTGTCATTTCTGTTATTTAAACCTGATTAAGTATCCATGCTGGGGAACTGGTGCAGTCATTTTAAGGACAAAAAAACACTATACTTTTCTGAGTTGCCAGGGTCCTTGTGCTGGATCTTTCTCATCTCTGCAGACTGATATAGCTTCAACAGTGTTATAATTTGAGTAAAGTCAGTTGGCATTCTTTATGCATGTTTTAAGAATATTGAGACTTTGAGCAGGATCTTTATCTCTAGTGGAGTTCTTGTCCTTGGTTTCTCAATGGAGTATATTAGCAAAGTATTTTTGGTATTGAAGCTTGGGCTGGAATCCAGTACATGGTGCTTCAGCAGAATGGCCAGAAGGTAGGCTCTAGCTCATCCATGTGGCTCCTCTGTATTTCTTCTTGATTGCAGCCATGCTCCCTCTCAATTCTCTGAAAGTGTGGGCTCCTTTTCCACTCAAGAGCTGGCTTCAGATCTCAGCTTGGCACTCCTGGGCTGCACATCACTGCCCTGGGGCAAACTCAGGCCTTATGTTCCTTCCCAGCATGGAGGCAGCAGGGAAAGGAACATTGGCAGTGGCTGTGGCAGATGATGTTTCACTTGTCTCTTAGGGCTCCATCCCAGAGAAATACAGAGCCACTGCCAGTCAGTGCATTTGGACTGGGAAGGAGTGACTGCATTGATGGCTCAAGTTGGGGAGAATTGCTTGGTGATGAATGAGGTAGGGGGGTGCTTACTGGGGGACTGACTGGCCACTTCTCCTTCGGGTAGCTGTGACTTGCTGGATATGTGGTTAAAGCACTCAGGGGCTTTGCTTCTTTCCCGGTCTGAGGGTAGCAAGGGCAGTACCACTGCAGCAGCAGGGGCAGAAAGGCCACTGGTTGCCTTTGAGAGCTCCACTTCCAAGAAATGTAGAGCTGCTGTTACTAGAAATGTTCAGCCAGAGGGTGGGACAGCTGGGCTGCTGGCACTGGTGATCTGAGCTGGGACCCCCGTTGCTGAAAAGAATTGGGTTCTGGATCACAGGAAGGAGAGACTGAGCTACTCTCTGTGTGGTGACTGTGCCATGCTAGTGGTGCAAGTAAAGCCCACAGGCACTTTGTTTCTTCTCCAGGTCAAGAGCAGCACGGCAGAACCACCACCATGGCAGTTCCAGAGGGATGATCAGTTGCCTCTGGGAGCCCCTCCCCCCAGGAAACACAGAACCATTAGCAGTGAAAATATTCAGCTAGGACAGAGGAACTGTTCTGCTGTCCCAAGCCACATGCCCTGCTTGGGGCCCGTGGGGGCGGGAGGCTCGTCAGGAAGAGAGCCTGTGCTCCTCTTCATATGGTGCCTGCAGCATGCTGGAGGTTCTAATGGAGCCTGGACCAGGCCTACGTTTTTTCCCCGCAGCCCAAGGGCCGTAAGGGAGGTACCACTCCAGCTGCAATGACAAAGGGGCTGAGGGTTGTCTCTAGGATTTCATCTTCAGTGCAATGCAGAGCCACCACCAACTAAAGTGTTCAGGAGGGGATAAGGTGATTGTACAAGGGCCCAGGTCAAGAGTCACTTCCCAGTGAAGAGTAATGGATGTAGGGATGCTTGTCTGCTTTTCCATAGGTGGCTGGGTTGTGCTGGGAGGTCTGCATCAGGTCCCCCTCTACTTGCTGCCTCCTGAGCCTCCAGAGAGGGCAATGAGAGGGAGCACTGTGGGGCAGCAAAAATGGTGGCCTACTTGCTCCAAGATCTTTTTTTGCAGAAAAGCACAGAGTTGCTATCAGCCTGAGCGCCAAGGCAAGGAGCTGCTGAGGTCCCAGTTTAGTAATCCCTGCTCAGCGAGGAGTAATAAGGATGGGAAACTGCATGAGAAAGAGTCTGGTTGTGTACTCGGGTCGCGGAACTGGATGTGGCTCAGCCCCCTCCCCTATTTGATGTGCCTGAGGTTCTTGGTCTCTCTTTGCCCCCAAAATGTTGGGAAGGGGCCTGGTGGCACAGTGAGCTTACAGTTCAAGTAAATATTGGACCCAAAGAGTTTAGCAGAAAGCGATTTATTAGGCAGAGAGAGAGAAACCTCCCACGCTGCCGTGGGAGGGAAATTCAAAGGGGTATCTGCACAGTTAGAGAGGAAAACACAGCTCCCAGTTGTTGTGGTAAGGTATCCCAGAAAGGGAAATCCTCGCAGGTAAGGGGCAGTGGAGTTTTAACGTTGGAGGTATTCCTGCCCCATTCATATTCTTGTCCAATGAGAGGAGTTCTTTCGAACTTCCTCTGGAGTGATTGATCTTCAACTTATGCTGGATTGGCTGCCTGGTGCACAACAGAGGTCCTTCCTTCCAGAGCTTCTCTTGGGCTTTTTTAAGCAAAGGAGCCCACCAGAAGTTTTACTTAGCCTGCACGCAGGAAAGTTAGACAAAGAACTTTAGGTTCCCAGATGGGGAGGTGGATGGAGGCATGGTGCTGGGAAGTCGTTGCCTTTGAAACCACGCCCCTGTGGATCCCGGAAGACAGGTTTTTTCCTTTAACACAGTCCCTCAGTTGCTTTTCTGTAGGGTGGCGCGCTGTGCTGGGGTGCCATGATAGTTCCTAATTACTTCCTACACTCCAGAGCCTGAAGACAACAGGAAGGGGCTTGCAAAGCAGCAGAAAATGGTGGCTGCCTCTGCCTCTGTGAGCTCTGTCCCAGGGAAGCAAAGAGTTGTTGTCAGCCTGAGAGCCCAAGCAGTGGATGGCTAAGATCCCAGGTCAGGAGGCCCTGCCCAATAAGAAGTAGCAGGATTCAGGATCTTATGTGGAAAACCGTTTGGCTGCTTTTTTTAAGGTGGCTGCGCTGTGTAGGGGGTCTAGAATAGTTCCTAATGGCTGAGCACCCTCCTGAACCTGAGGGTAACTAGAGGGAGGCTTGCAGAGCTGCAAAAATCGTAGTCTGCCTCTCTTCCTCTGAGAGTTCCATCCCAGGAAGTACAGAGCTGTTCCTGGGCCAAGAACTCAGGCATGGTTGAGGTGACCTCGCTAGCATCCCAGGCCAGAGAACCTTATCCTAGAAAGTGCTGCAGAGGCCTGCAGTCCGTCGCTGCTCAGCCCCATGGATTTGGCCCCTATCCTAGGGGAGTAGGAGGGAGTCTGGTCTTCCATGTCACTTGAGCCACAGTTTCTGCTGCCAGGGTGCCTGGAGGCTCTCAGGAGCCATGTATGCCTGAGCAGTAGCTCTTCCTGTACTCCATGTGGCTCTCTGTGTCAGTCTGGAGGCCCCTGTGGTGGAGCCCATGGATGCATCCCTCCTGATCCCAGGGATGCAGAGGTCTGTGGCAGCAGTTTGATTCCCTGAAGAGACTCACTCACTGTTTACGTGATGTGGGCAGATATCCCCTGCTCCACGCCTCTTCTAGGCGACAGTTTTGTCTGGCTCTTCTCTGTTCACCAGAGGTCATGCTGTTTCCCTGATGAATCATAATGTCTCCACATGTCTGTTACAGTTGAAGAGCTAGTGTCCACTCATTACTTTCTTTTCTCTGTGAGAACCAAGCACACAAGCTGCTCCTGGTCAGCCATCTTGACCTGACATTTGCTATTTTCCTGTTTACATAAGGCAGTCCCTATTCATGCTGCCTAAATAGCTAAGTAATTTTCTTCTTTCCTTAAAGTTTCAGTATTAGTTTCTAGCAATACTTTATTCATGATATAAAAAAGTTATACAAGTGTTATTTTAGAAATTCACTAAAATATTTTATGTTACAGATTATGAGCAATATTTTTAGGTGGTGCATGATGCTTTAGAAAATGCATTTCTCATTGTTAAGGTACAAGGTTATAACAGTGTACAGTTATTTATGAAAACATTAAATAATTCAAGTTCTTTAAGTTCTTAATGATTTACTGTTGTCTCCTTGACCTATCACAGTATTATGCTAATGCATGGCATTTTAACACTCATGTGTTTTCCTGTATTTCTGACAATGCTTTCTTTTTATGGAATAATGCTATATAATTCTAGGTGTAGTGTTTCACAACTCTTTTGGTTCTACCTTATGTCGATATACAATTAACTTTTTTGTATAATTTTTTTAAATTTTGGTAATAATATCTAACATGAGACCTATCTTCTTAAATTTTGAAATACACAATACAATATTTTAACTAGAACAATGTCGTACAGCAGATCTCTAGAAATTATTCATCTTGGATAACCTAAATTTTATAGCCTTTGAGTATCAACGCCCCACATCCTCCTCCCTCCAGCCCCTGGGAATCACCATTCCATGGTATACTCTTTGCCCCTGTGAGAGTTTGTCTACTTTGAATAGCTCATATAAGTGGAATCAGGCTGTATGTGTCATTCTGTAAATACTTATTTCACTTAGAATAATATCCTCCAGGTGTTTACATGTTGTTGTATATAGAAGGATTTCCTTCTTTATTCAGGTTAAATAAAATTATATATATATATATATATATATATATATATATATATATGAGACCTATCTTCTTAAATTTTGAAATACATATATAAATATATGTATTTCATTTATAAATATATATATAATTCAGATTATTTGTATACTTTATATATATGTGTGTGTGTATATAAAATAATATATGTGTGTATACACACACACACACACACACACACACACACACACACACACACACATATATATATGGAATATTATTCAAACTCAGTGAAGAATGGATAAAGAAAACTTGGTTCTTATCCATTCACAGATTGATGGACATTTAGGTTGTTTCTTTATCTTGTCCATTATGAATAATGCTGTAATGAACATGGGAGTGCATGTTTTGAGATGATTTCAATTCTTTTGAAAATATATGTAGAAGTGTGATTGCTTGATAAATAATAGCTCCATTTCGATTTCTTGAAGAACCTCCATACTTATTTTCTATGGCAGCTGTATCATTTCACATTCTCACCAATAGTATTCAAAGGATTCTAACTTCTTCACAACCCTTGCCAACCCTTATATTTAAAAAATTAGGCATTCTAACAGCTGTGAGGTGATATATCATTGTGGTTTGATTATCATTACCCTTGTAATTACTGATGAGGAGGAACTTTTCATATACTTGTTAACCATTTGTCTTCTTTGGAGAAATAACTATTCAGATCATTTGTCTACTTTTAATGATTTGATTTTCTTTTTCTGTTGAGCTGTAAGAGTTTTTTCTGTTGAGCTGTAAGAATTTTGCATATTAGTGACTTATTAAATATATGGTTTGCTAATATGTTGTCCCACTTATTAGGTTGCCTTTTCACTCTTTTTATTGCTTTTTTTGCTGTACACAAGCTTTTTATTTTAATGTTGACTCACTTGTTTATTTTTAATTTTGTTTTTTTTGTACTTTTGGTGACATATCAAAGAAACTATGCCAAGACCAATATCATGAAGCTTTTCCCCTGTGTTTTTTTTCTAGGAGCTTTACAGTTTTAGGTTTTACTAATACATACTCAGAAAACCATAGGGCATTGATGAAATAAATAAAAGAAGAGACAAGTAAATGGAGAGACACACAGTGTTCATAGACTTGACATAGTTGAAAACACCTATATCACCCAAAGCAATCTTCAGACTCAATAAAATCTCTATCAAAACCCAATGTCATTTTCACAGAAACAGAAAAAAAAAAACCACTAAATATTACATGGAACTAAAAAGTACCTGAACATCCAAAGCAGTCTTAAGAAAGAACAGCAAAGTTTGAGGTATCACACTGCTGGATTTCAAAATACATTACAAAGCTACCTTAATTATAATAGCATGGCAATAGAATAGAACAGAGAGCGTGGAAAGAAGCCCATGCATATACAGTAAACTGATCTTCAGTTAGGGTGCCAAGGACACAAAATGGGGAAGAGATAGTCTTTTCAATAAGTGCCCTTGAGAAAACTAAATCTCCTCATGCAAAAGAATGAAATTAGACCCTATATTACATTATACACAAAAGTAAAGTCAAAAGAGATTACAGATTTGGACACATAGCTTTTCTGAGCCTTAGTTTTCTCATGGATAAAATTTTTTATCCTTGCAATGTGGGTATGGATAGTACAAAGTGTATACAGAGCCATAAATATATTTACTGTATATATATATATATATATATTATGCCAGGCAGTGCTTTGGGAAATAATAAACTAGAAGGAAGGATAAAGAGGATGTCTAAGAGATGACAGTATGCTATTTTGTAACGTTGGTCAGGCAGTATATCTGCAATTGTACAACATTTGAGAAGAAGCCAGAAAGAAATAAGAGAAGTAATGGATGTATGCTTCTAACATGAGTTCTGTTCTATTGTGGGAATTCAATGTTTGACACTTATGTGCTATAGACTTCACTAATATTATTATCTCTATATTTAATTTAATAACTTTGATTTATTCTTGTTTGTATAATTTTATAATTTCTTAGTTATTTAGCTTTTTATTTCTGGAGTTTAATTTTTTTTCAACCTACCTGGGAAAATAAGGAAAAGTGGAGAATAAAGAGAAGTGATCATATATTTTATTGAAGCAAATAAATGTGTGTGTGTGTGCATATATATATATATATATTTATTTATATATGTATATGTAAAATATATATGTATATGTAAAATACATATATATGAAAAAATATATATACATTTACATATACATAAATAAAAATATATATATATACATATATAGAGAGAGTGCAACTGCCAGAGACAGAAACAGAAGAAAACAGAGCAACATCTATCCTACGAATTTCCTAACACAGTTCCTAATACAGTAGAACATCTTAAATATTTATTTCATAAATGGCATGAAACAAAAATCTCAAAATGAGGATAGTGAAATCAATATGGAAAAAATCTATGAAATGATTTTAGGGAACTTATGAATGAACCTGGTGCATATTACAATCTGCCATGAGGTTTATATTAAAATGACATTTATTTTTATCATTTTGAGAATCACTTAAAAATCTTAGTCAAAGCAAAAATTATTAGTAATCCCATCACCAAGAGATAATCATGGTTACTATTTTGCTCTACTTCCTTCTGTTTTTCTTTCCTTGCTTTCTAAGAATGTACCTAGCACAGTGCCATTTGCTTTGTCATTATTGGACAATTTTATTTTTATAATTCATTATTGTTACAGAATATAAATTTGTGTTTTCCCAAAATTCATATGTTAAAATCCCAAATCTCAATAGGATGCTTTTAGGTGAGAGAGTCTTTGAGTGGTAATTATGTATAAAGGATAGAGCCCTCATGGTTGAACTTGTGTTCTCATATCAGAGGCACAGGAGAGTTTGTTTCCTCTCTCTCTGCTTTCTGCCATGGGAGAATATAAGAAGACTACCACTATCTGCAAATCAGGAGGTAGGCCTTTACCAGGCCAGCATCTAGATTTCGGACTTCCCAGCTTCCAAAACTATCAGAAATAAATGTTTGTTGCTTAAGCCAACAAGTTACAGTAATTTTTCATAACAGCTGGAACTAAAATTATTATTATTAATATTATTATTGTTATTGTGACAGTCTTGTTCTGTCACCCAGGCTGGAGTGCAGTGGCACATTCTCAGATCACTGCAACCTTTGCCTCTCAGTTTGAAGTGATTTTCCTGCCTCAGCATCCCGAGTAGCTTGGATTACAGGCATGTGCAACCATGCCCTACTAATTTGTTTTTCATATTTTTAGTAGAGATAGGGGTTCACCATGTTGGTCAGGTTGGTCTCGAACTCCTGACCTCAGGTAATCTACCAGCAGCCTAAGCCTTTCAAAGTGCTAGGATTACAGGCATGATCCACCATGCCCAGCCGAACTAAGAAAATTATTAAAGCCACTAAAACATCTGTAGGGTAGAGAATCTTTGTAAAATTAACAGGTTTTTTATTCTTCATCTATTTCATTATTGAATTCAACAAAAATAACAAATGCAGAAATATATATACCTAGATAGAAATCTGTTTTCAGAAATGGGAATTTATGTATACCATCTGGTTACATTATTATGGGAACGTGTTTCTAGATACAAATTTAAAATATAACAACTAGCTGGGCACAATGGCTTACTTCTGTAAACCCAGCACTTTGGGAGAGTGAGGTATGTGAATCACTTGAGCCCAGGAGTTCAAGACCAGCCTGGGAACCACAACACAACTCTGTCTCTGTAGAAAATACAAAACTTAGCGGGGCATGGTGGCATATTCTTGCAGTCCCAGCTATCCAGGAAACGGAGGGTGGATGATCACTTGAGCCTGGGAGGTTGAGGCTGCAGTGAGCCATGATAGTGCCATTGTATTCCAGCCTGGGTGACAGAGTGAGACTCTGTCTTCAAATAAATAAATAAATAAATAAATGAACAACCAAAAAAAGTGTGGGAGAATTATTTTTGGAGACACATTCATTAATGAACAAAGCTTTAAATTCAATTATTCACTAATAGTCTTCAGACTTTTGAATGACAATGTGTCTAAGCTAAAATGTGCATATAAATAATTAAAAAGTGCTTAGTTGTTTACACCATTTTCCTTTATTTTATAGACCTCTCTTTAATTTGTGTAGAATTTAATTCTACACATAAATAGCATACAAGTTTATATGATAAATTGTTGTTTTCTCTTAGGAAAGTTTATTATCTAATGATTGCAAATAAATACCTTTACCACTCAGAAGATAGCTCAGTTTTCCAAGATCATACCTCTTACCTCCTTTCCACACCTCACTTATCCAACTGTGTTGATGTATTCAGACCTAGGGTATTTTGCTGTTCAAAGAATGTTTTTTTTTTTTTGATTAATAAGCCCGTGGTATAAACAAAATCTGCTAACAAATTCTCTAACTTGGTGACACACAACCTGCAATTTCTCCTCCGTGGATCTGGTCAGAGATTGGTTTGGGGCTTTGTAAAGGCAAGTCCAGGGATGGCCTTCGTGTCTAGAGCATGCCACTTACTCCTGAGGTGTGGTCTCTGTGATATTTCATCTGAATGTCAGTGTAAACAAGATCTCTCCACTCTAACCAGATAGACCACCAAAACCTCCAAGCACTGCTGAAATTCTAGTTGATCTGCCTTTTTCTCAAAACCATCAGCAGAAATTGTTTGAGAAGCGTCATTTAATTTCATCCTGTGCATGTGCATCATTAGGAAAAGTGCTCGTGGGGAATGGCTCAAGTGACTTCTTCTTTTTCCTTCTGCACAGCTCCATGCCTTCCATGGCCTTGCATCTTAATTACCAGTCACTTCAGCAGCCCTGGAGTTCTCCAATTTCTGACTCTTCATCTCAGCAGAACCACTGTGCTCTGGCTCCTAGTTCCCTGTTCCAAGGTCTAGAAATTAGCCCAGTGAGAGAGCCTGAGAGATCACAGGACTCACCTCTAGATTTTCCCTTTCTGCATGTTTTTATTCTTATGCTGCCTTTTGTGCAATTTGCTTAAAAATCAGTCATATGAAAAAGTGCTCATCATCACTGGTCATTAGAGAGATGCAAATCAAAACCACATTGAGATACCATCTCACACCAGTTAGAATGGCGATCATTAAAAAATCTGGAGACAACAGATGCTGGAGAGGATGTGGAGAAATAGGAACACTTTTACACTGTTGGTGGGGGTGTAAATTAGTTCAACCATTGTGGAAGACAGTGTGGCGATTCCTCAGGGACCTAGAAATAGAAATTCCGTTTGACCCAGCAATCCCATTACTGGGTATATATCCAAAGGACTATAAATCGTTCTACTATAAGGACACATGCACACGAATGTTCATTGCAGCACTGTTTACAATAGCAAAGACCTGGAACCAACCCAAATGCCCAACGATGATGGACTGGACTGGGAAAATGTGGCACATATACACCATGGAATATTATGCAGCAATCAAAAATGATGAGTTTGTGTCCTTTGTAAGGACATGGATGAATCTGGAGAACATCATTCTCAGCAAACTGACACAAGAACAGAAAAAGAAATACCGCATATACTCACTCATAGACGGGTGAGAAAAATGAGACCACATGGACACAGAGAGGCGGTCTACTATACACTGGGGACTATTGGGGGGAATGGGGGACGGACAGCGGCGGGGGGGCTGGGGAGGGGTAGCCTGGGGATGAATGCCAAGTGTGGCTGAAGGGGAGGAAGGCAGCAAAACACACTGCCATGTGTATACCTATGCAACTATCTTGCACGTTCTGCACATGTACCCCAAAACCTATAATGCAATAAAAATTAAAAAAAAAAATCAGTCATCTCATATATTCTTTTTCAATTTTATATTTGTTTGTGGTAGGAGAGCTTATTCTCAACAAGTTATTTCTTATTCAGTGGCATTCGTGAGTTTAAATTTTTTAAGTTATTGCAAGATATTATTTCCAGAATTATAGCTATATAGAAAAAATTAAAAACATGGTATTCTACTTGAAGTGTCTTATTTCCCAGTGAGCCACATTTTGGAATTCTAGAGGTGGGAGAAGACTTTTCCAACCCAGTTAATCTTTATACAAATTAATATGCATAAAACTTATATTGATGTTGCCCATGGTTGTCTCACATAAAAATATCCTCTTTAAAAGTGTATAAATAGATTTGAAAATGAATATTTATTCATAGTCTTACTCTTTTAGCTTCATATCTGAGGGACAATTTGATATGTGAGATATAATGTTGGAATCAGGGAATTAGAATCATATAAAGTGAAAAAAAAAGAATGAGATTATTTAGTTTAAAAAATTTATTTCAAGCCAGGGTCAGTGGTAGGCACCTGTAGTTTCAGTTATGTAGGAGACTGAGACAGGAGTATCCCTTGACCCCGGGAATTTAAGGCTATAGAATGCTATGATGGTGCCTAAAAGTTGCCACTGGACTCCAGCTGGGCAGCATAGCAAGACTCTTATCTCTTGAAGAAGAAGAAAAAAATTAATATGTGAAGTTTTCTCTGAAATGAAAGACTTTCTGCTTTTTTCAAGACATGCAAATATTGTGATATAAAAGAAACAATAACATTTAATGCCTTGGGAAATATGTTTGGTACTTGATAATATTTTCACAGATGGAATATTCAGACTAGGCTCTGAATCTATTTTATGTACAAATTGAATGCCTTTTTCACTTATATAGAATTAAAAAAATATAAAAATATTCTAACTGCCTTTCTGTCTTGAAAGAAGGAAAAGTATGTCAAGAGGGTCCTAAAAAGCATCCTTACACATTAATAATTTTAAGTTTATAGAGTCACGCATACATTAATAGAAAATTATATACATAAAATTAATGAGCTTCTGTGTCAAAAGAGGAAAAGTATTTGTGATTATTATCCTTTGGTTACCTGTAAATACATGTTTCAGAGACAGACTCTGAGCCTCTCCTTTATTCTTTTACTTATTGGAGAGTAGAATCACTCTTTCTTTAATTAATTCACAATGTAACTAACTCATCTGTTGGTTGATAAGTCTGGAAGTTGAAATTATTACCTCAAATTATCAACTCAAGCAAAGTTGCCTGCGTATTCCAGAATACGTATGTGTATGTTTATCTGAAATAACGGATTAAATAGATCAGTTAGTTCATTTATCATGGGTTTGACTAAACAACTAAATAAGCGAAGTCAATCTAAAATTCATCAAATACAGCCATGTTTCAGTTTTGTGGATGAAAGCCTAAATGTGAAGGCTGTCGCTCTCTACCAAAATATTCTGTAGTCTGTGGATAATCCCAAACTTCATAAATTTGTGGCACTGCCCTGATGGATGCTCTTGTTAACTATAGACAATCATTCTATTTTACAATGACACAATTAGTATTTCATATGTGAAAACTAGAAATCTCTTCTATAACCAGACTCTACACTTGTCCTAATTATTCCAAACTCCTTGCATTAATTTCTAGCCTAAGTTCCTCCCCTGGACCTATGACTTGATTCAAATCAAAACATATGAGAAAACTGTGAGGTGTCCCTCCTGTAGTTATGCTACATAAGACTGTCATGTGTCTTTCCGGAAGACTGTCTCCTTTACTGGCTTTGATGAAGTAAGTGGTCATGTTGGGGAAGGTTTCATAGCGAAGAATTGAGAGTAGTCTCCAGCCAACTAAGCAGCAGAACTAAAGGTGACATTTAGCTAATAGCCAGGAAGAAACTGCGGCCACAGTCTGACAGCTGATAAGGAATTTAATGCTGCCAACAACCACATCATCTTGGAAGTGGATCCATCTCCAGTTCAGCCTTCACCTGAGAACCCACACCTGGCTGACACGACTGTAGATTTGTAAAGGAGCCACCTAAGTGGTGCTTAGACTCCACAAATGGAAAAACTATGAGATAATAAATGTGTGTTTTTTAAAGCTGCTTAGTATGCTAAGTGTGAGGTGATGTTATGAAACAATATACAATACACCAAACGTTCATAAATGCTTGACAATTTGATAGTGATTTATCTTACCAAATACATTGCTCAATATTGCCCTTTACCAAAATTTAGGAAAATGAATACAGTCAGTCCTGCTATACTACTGTGTTGAAACCAAAAACTTATTCAGTCCTGATTCATTTATTATTGAACAATTTGAGTACAAAATGAATTTTTGTTTGTGCATCTCTAATTTCATTTGCAAAAAAATACTAGATATAGAAAAGCACAGCCAACTAAATTCAGTTACATAGAAATACTTTATAATGCATACAAACTCATCTCATGATGACAATGAGCCATGCTGTTATAAAAATATTTAGTAGGTTTTTATCTTATTTTAAGTACTTGTCCTTTTCCTGCTTCACAATGCTAGCTGTACTGTTTTCAACAGCCACCCTGGCCATATGGGCTCCAGCCTCCTCTCAGGCTTTTCTGCACTTTCCTTTTTCTTCTCTGATATTTTTCTTCCTTCACCTCTCTCTCTCACTTTTGTTTGGTCTTCTCTCTCTTTTACATCAGGAGCCGGGTGGGCAGGTCAGAAGACACAGAACGCTCACTTTTGCAAGAAAATTTCACATCTTTCTTCAAAGTAAAATGCCAAAGGTATTGTAGTATTTATGTTTCTTGGCCTTTTAACATGCATAAAACTGTGCTAACCTTTCAAATTGACTCTTTTCTTTTAGTGTCAGTGACAAAGTTTTTGAGTGAAAAGGCCCTAAAGGCATTTTCCCATAAGTTCTCTGGATTTATAGTGTGATTTTGCAAAGCGTGGTATGTTTTAGCAATGTATATATCACATTATAGCAAAATTGGCTCTACAGATCTCAACAGAATTCAAATTACTTCATACATTCCCTACATTTTCATGCCTCTGTATCTTTGCATTCATGTTATTGGCTCAACCCTGAATGATTTCAAACTGCATACATAGAAACTCAATCTAATCTCTAGACTTATCTCTTCTTCCAAGAAGCCTGTTATTATCTTCAAATGTAAATGATTTTTCTCTCATTTAAACACCACTGAACTTTGTCTTTTTCTTCCTTATTTTTCCTATCACTATTTGTTCTTGTCTTATATTTTCTGGTAAAATATCAAAGTGCTTGTGGGCAGAATCTACTTCTTTTAGCAAGTGTATTATAAAGCATTCTGACTCATATGTTTTAAGTTTTAAAAAACTTTTGAAAACAGACTATGCAAAAGGAATTAAATCCACTGCACATGAACACATACTCTCTCATGATGATTTTCATCAGAAAGGCATGTTCTGAGTTCCCTATTTTATCAAGATGAATTACTGTGAGAGGACTATGATCAATATTTTCTTTTCTATGAAACAGTAATTTTGATATTGGTGCTATACACCAATACTAGCTAATGGAAACTTCTGGAATGATAAATATATGCTTTATTTGTGCTGTTTAATTTCATAGCCACTAGATACATGTGAGTTTTAAAGGTTTAAAATGTTGCAATTGTAACAGACTAAATTTATAACTTTATTCAGCTTGCAGGGAAGACTGGTCACTCCGCCCTAATCTTATTATGCAAATGGACTTTCCACTTGGCCAGTTCCATGTTATCTGCTCCTAACTGGACATATGGCTAGCAAAGAGAAGGGAATATGGAGCCGCCATTTTGAGCATGCCTAGTGCTGTGAAAGCTTCCAGCTTGTTTGAATATGTTTGCAGTTCAATTTTACAGTCTGCTCTTTGTTAGAAAAGAAAATTATTTGGGGGCTGCTTTTCATTGAAAGGAAAACCTTACAAAGGACTCCTGTAACCTCACTATCTGCCTAAGTAATTTCTTCTTAACTCTGGTATCACTGATACAATGTCAATAAATCTCATGTCACGTAATAAAGAAAAAAGAAAGGAGAGAAAATATATATTAGTACAAGTGTATACATGCACAAACACATTTTTAACAATGTAAGAAGGAAATACTCATGACATTTACAGTCCTCATTTCTGCAACTGGTCACGTGGTTCTAGCTGGTATTGATGACTACCTTCTTCTATTACCCATTCTGTATTCCCTTTTCCTTCAGAAAGCACCTCAGCAGGTCCTGTTTTTTCCTCTGGTGGAGTGACCTAAACCCTTATTCCTGAAGGGTCTGGGCCATTTGCAGTCCTGCCTGGATTGGGTTGCTGCAGTTTCCCATTGACTTTAATCACAGGACATGATAATACTAAAAGACGCCCTAAGGCATCTCTTGTATCCCATGCATACTCTTCCTTACCTGCACTGTGGAGTAGAAGACTGATTTCATCTTCACAGTTTGGGTCAATCACCCCAGAAAAAAACGTAACTCCTTCCTTAGCCTATTGACTTAGAAGCAGGAGGAGCCCAAGGTGGCCAGGTGGCAATCTCAGCCTCCAGTTTAATGGAATCATTGTTGTGTTTCTTGGTGGCAAAATTCCTCCCTCTGGAACTAAGACCTATAAACCAACAGAACACAATGTCTGAACAGGAAGCAACAATTGTGCTAGTGGGTCAAATAGAGATGTTGAGTAGTGCCACTTCCACATCCACCACTTGAATTCCTGGCTATGGGAGTAAGAGTACCATATATTGATGCTGATTCAGGAAATACAGGACCTTATAAAGAACTTTGTCCCAGACTTGCAAAGTATTGTCACCTAGTTGTGGTTGTAATTGTGACTTCAAAAGGCCATTTCACAATTCTATCAATCCAGCTGCTTCAGGATAATGGTGAACATAGTAAGATCAGTAAATTTAATGAGCATGAGACCACTGTCACACTTCTTTAGCCATAAAATGAGTGCCTTGATTAGAGGCAATGCTGTGTAGAATACCATGATGATGAATAAGGCATTCTGTGAGTCCATGAATGGTAGTCTTGGCGGAAGCATTGCATGTAGGATAGGCAAAAGCACATAGGATAGGCAGAAGCATTGCATGTAGGATAGACACTTACCCATATCCAGAATAAGTGTCTATTACAGTAAGGACAAACTACTGCCCTTTTCATGATGAAAGGGGTCTAGTATAATCAACCTGCCACCAAGTAGCTGGTTGATCACCCCAAATAACAGTGCCATATTGAGGGCTCAGTATTGGTCTCTGCTGCTGGCAAACTGGGCACTCCATGGTGGCCATAGCCAGGACAGCCTTAGATACAAATAATAGGTCATTATTAAAAATAACAGCATAAATGAAATGAATTCTAATCATATAAAAGGCAGAGTACAATTAGATCTTTATGCAAAATCATGAGTCTTTCCTATAGTCCTTTATATTGACGTATCATTGTTTTCTATCATACATACATTAGGAAATATCAAATTAACAATATAATCTCAGATTATCTGACCCCAGACAGACAAAATACCCCAATGTATAAAACTACTTACCTTTTGAATGAAGAGTGAGGCTTTTATACATGTATAACTGTGCAAGTATTTATACAGGATTTTCCACTATCTAGTGTATGTGTGTGACTTGAGATACTCATTTCCAAATAATCAAATATTTGTTGAATAACAAATTTATCCAATATTCTTCTAATTGGTCCAGCAAATATTTACAAGCCAGCCTTAACATCTTGTGAATTCTAGATTGTTTTGCTATGTAAGAGGATTATTCTTAGAATCAAGAGACCATTTTCTGATAATCATTTTCCATGTGAGTTACAATAAAATTACATCTTTCATTGGTTGTGTTTCTTCTTTTTATTACATCAATTTTCATTTATTAATTTGAACCATATTTTTTTAAAAAAGGATATATTCCATTAGCTATTTCTATGTCATAAATTTGAAAATCACCAATTATTAGTTTACATAACAAAAATATAATTGATAATGGCAGCAGGTTTGTATAATACATATAAAATAATTTTTAACATATTATCTTAATATATCTGAATTTTAAAAAACTTTAAATTAAATTTATAGCTCATATCTTTGCTACTGAAACATGAGGAATTCTCTCTAGGTCTTGCTTGCTGCGCAGAAACCCCAACACTGAGACAAGGAGTATTGTCAGGGAATGATGCTTTAATCTGGTGCTGCAGCCAAGGAGATGTGAAATCATTCCCAAATTCTTCTCTCTGACACATTAAAATGATTGCTTTTATATAGTAAGTAAGAAACATTACTATGTGGGGGAAAACAGGAATTAGGGAGAGGTAAGGAAGAGGAGTTTGTTAACAGGAAGAAGGTAGCCAATTAGGCAATTATTATGGGGGAGTTAGCTGGCATCTCATTGTCCAGATTTGGTAATCTGGTAAGGTTCAGCCCCTTTATATTATCCAAGAGGGCTGATGGTTGGTTTGCTGAGAAATAAATTCAGATGATACAAATGTGGCTTTCTCAGGAAACAAGACTGGGAGGGCCAATTTCTATCTTAAAGAAACCATAAACATCAGTTCTATGAGACAACTGGGGCAGTTTTATCTTCGTAACTTCTCTAGAAAGAAATAAAACCTGAGAGAGGAGGCAGAGAGGTATTGGTTAGGAAGATAGTGAAGAGTGTCTTGGAAGAGGGACAATGCCTATGTGAACATACTTACACCACCTCTGTTTTGTAGCTCACAGGAGGAAATGTGTTTAAGCATTTACTCTTATACCAAGATGCATGCTCAGAAGGGACTTCCCAGTTACCCACACAGGCACAGACAAGTACTGAGGGCATCCTAAAATGACCCTGACCTCCTTATAACAACATTAGCATTGTGGTTTTAGTGCCCCACTCATGAATTTCGCCTAGGCACTCATGGGTAAACAACCCCAGGCATGCACAGATGCAACACCCCAGGGGAAACTTTACCCCTTCCATTAAGGCAGAAACCACAGAAGACTTTCAGCCACATAAAAAACCCAGAACTCAGCCCCATTTTTGGCAACTCTCTTTGGGTCCCCTCTCACTGATGAGAGCTTTTCTGTCACTTAATAAATTAGAGCTCTACTTCTTCTTACTCTTCAATGTCTGTGTGCCTTATTCTTCTTGGCTTTGGGACAAGATCCCAGACCTCACTAAACTAAGGAGTAAGGAGACTGCAACACTACTTTCACAGAAGCCATGACCTATGTACCCAAATGTGCACTTGTAATTTCTCTTCTAATACTGAAACCTAAAAAATAACTACATTAATTTTATTTCATATATAATTCACAGTTGCACATAAAAATACATAAACAGAGCAAAAAATTATGCAAAACATATATTCTTCATTTAGTAAGCTTTTATAAAACTCAGATGACTTATTTAAAAACCTGATAAATACTAAATCACTGAAAAATTATTTTAGAGTGAATAAATAAATTAAATAACTTGATACACATTTATAGAGTCCCTTTACATTACTATGCAAGTTTTGTGACACTGTAAATGATGACTCTAATTAAGTTTAATTGTAAAATCCATTTGAGACTTTTTAAAGTTTTTTGATATTATATTAAATGGTTAAGCAAATTAAAATTTGGCAATTTAATTTGACTATGAAAATAAGCTTGTTAAAGTAATCCATAGGTAGCATAATTCAACTAAATAAGAAACAGGTTATAAGTTTTAATATAATTAGTTTAATTAAAGTTCATGTAATAAAAAGCTTCATCAGCATAATGCTGAATTTATTTACTATTATAAAAAATAGTCAAGTATCTCTCAATTTTTTATTTATCTTTCGTATAGTTCAGCATTTTTACATACAGCAGGACCTAGACCAAACCCCTGCCATTTTGGAAACAAATAATTGAGTTTAAAATCTAATATACATTTTCTGAACTCAGCCTCTATCTGGGGTCTGTCTGAGTGTGGTGGATTTAGGGGAGGGATAGCATTAGGAGAAATACCTAATGTAGGTGACGGGCTGATGGATGCAGCAAACCACCATGGCACATGTATACCTATGTAACCTACACATTCTGCACATGTACCCCAGAACTTAAAGTCCAATAAAAAAGATAATTTATTAAAATTATTTAATGCACACTATATAAGCCTGCTACTACATGTAAAGCATTTTTACATGTACAAGCATTTTACATTTAGTTATTTTTAAATGTAAGCATTTTTACATTATAGTTAAGAATTTTCATATCCATTCAAATTAAAATCTTTAGTTTGAACCTAGAAAGTAGTCTTATGATAGCTCTATCTTTTTATAGTAGCTGAACTTAAAACTACTCTCTGTTCTCAGAGATATCACATTATCATCAGTAGATTCTACAGGCTGGCATATTTTACTGCAGTTAAATCCGTTCTTTGTTGTCTTCAAAGTGAATCTTATTTCATGTAGTTCTGAAAAGGAGAAGAGATAATTATATCTAACTTGAAGGCTTATTGAAGAATCCTTTAAATTACCTATGCCTGTCTTCATTAAGAAAATACAAGATAATTTGATTCTAGCTAATAAATTATTGCTTACTGGAAAGAACTCCATACAAATTAGTTTTGAAAATTTAAGAAGCATGCTTTTCTCACCTTGTGGGAGATGAAGAATTATCAATTCATAGCTTTGTATTTACCTTGATTACGAAAACCAAGAGTCACAAATAACATCACTGAAAACATTGTTTATAATGATGTGTAAAACTTCTTTAAGGAACTTCTTTCTCAGTTCATTAGCTCACTTCATTTTTATGATGTAAAATAATGTTTTCAACTAGAAATATTAACTGAAGAAAAATTCAATCACCATATCTTTGTGATTCACTGACAGAAAACTATAAAGAAAAAGGACAAGGGCAGTTATGAAATTCAAGTAATAGAATTTGCAAGATTACTTTACTGTTACATTCAATCATGCATACATAAGATAGAATGATTTTGTGTATCTCTTATAATAACTAGTTAAAATCTACCTCTCCAGCCTTATTATGATCAAAAATGGCATCATCTTCATATATAAAATAACCGCTAGAATCAAAATATCCAATTACTATATGGACAATAAAAAGTAAGAATAAGAGAAATAAAACTACTCTTTCATAAAAAAAATGTAACCTTTCCTTAGTTTGAACACTGTGTATAAGTCAGAGGAGCTTCACACAGAACAATACTTTGCAATGAATTGTTAAGGAAAGGAAATTTATCACAGAAGCTAAGCGCCCTAGTTCAGCCACTAGAATGCCTGAACTGCGTTCCAGACCCACCAGTTGTGTGATTCTGAGCAATAACCTAAGTTGTTCCACGACTAAATTTCTCCATATAGATAAGGATAATAATTTTCCCTGTTGCTTAATGTATAATGAGGTTTCTATGAGTCAGTGCATATAAAATGTTTAGAAAAGTGTCTTCAAATAGGAAATAATCAGTAAGACTTGCTATATTATTTGTACAATTGAATGAATAAAAATTTTAGATGACTTTGACCACATAATGTTTTTCACATTGGTAATGGGAAAATATCCATTTATCACATTTTAACATGCGTAATTATCGTTTGAGGAAATTTTTTAACATATTTGGTTATGTTTACATAGTTATTGTAACACTGAGAAATACTGAATTTTGTCTCTCAAAAATAGTGACTGGGTAAGGCATAACTGTAAGCTGTATCAACAACCTTCTGCCTTCCACAGAAAGACACCCTGGAGCTCATTGATGGGTCATTGGAAGTAAGACATGCACCAGAAAGTAGAACTGGATTTCTGAGTATAAAAAACAATTGCAATCTGACTGGAGATCCAGCTCTGTTTCTTGTGATATATATGTGAAAAATACTAACCTCTTAAAGAGACACCATCAATGTCCTCCATTACTTTGGTAAATTCGTAACAAACATGAGATTCTTAGTTACTACAAATGTTGCTATTACTCTGTTCTTTTCAATATAAACTAAATTGCTGTTTTCTAGAGGGAACATCAAAGAATGTCAATTTTTAAAATTCATTCATTCAACTCAGTTGAGTAGGAAATAATAGAATATTGCTGCCAGAATGCCTTTTGGATTTATATTTATATCAACTTTTTTCTGTTGAAACAAAGAGTATGTCATGCTACAATTTCATAAATGTCAGGCAGAAACATGCTTTTCACAGTCTAATTGTGTGAACAGTCCTGTGTTTTCTATGGGAATACAGAGGATCTGTCATTATACAATCTTATTATCAATTAGTCTGTGATATATGAGAATTACAAAATCTGCAATGAATATAATCCCATTTATCCAATAAAATTTTGCCTCTTACATTCAAGTTTTTAAGAAAATGGGCATACTATTGATAATAAGTGAAACAAATTATATTTACATTGACTAAAGCTGAAGGAGTATCTAAATCTCTAAACCTAAATGTATATGTTTTCCATTTTTCAACTAAGTTAATTAAAATCTTTTTCTCTGTATTTCAATGAGTGAAGAGTGAGCATTTCAGAAGGCTTTGAATAAAAAGTTGAGTTTGACATTAGAGTGAAAAGTAGTGACATTGTATTTTTAGATTAGTTAATAGTAGCATTAGAATTTAGACACTATGTTTCATACACCATTAAGTCTTAATTCCTTGTTAAACATATGGTCTTGATTTTGTTCAGACAGAAACTACAGTGGTGTCTGCCAAATATTCACAACTTGAACTGCAGAATAAGAACAATATTTCCATGTAAACTGTGATCTCTGGGAAATAAACATATAGGGATCTACTTATTGCCAAAAGAAGCACCATTATTTAATAAGTGTTTTTGGCAGCTTATGAGTAGGCATTATTATTACTATTATTTTATTGTTCTTTAGATTCTGGTGTACATGTGCAGATCATGCAAGACTGTTTCATAGGTACATTCATGGCAAGGTGGTTTGCGGCCTCGATCACCCCATCACTTATACCTGACATTTCTCCCCACATTATCCCTCCCCACCCTCTTTCCCACTTCCCTTCTCTAGCCCCTCCCAATGGACCCCAGTGTGTGATGCTCCCCTCTCTGTGTCCACATGTTCTCGTTGTTCAACACCTGCCTATGAGTGAGAATATGCAGTGTTTGATTTTCTGTTCTTGTGTCAGATTGCTGAGAATGATGGTTTCCAGGTTCATCCATGTCACTAAAAAGGACATGAACTCATCGTTTTTTATGGCTGCATAGTATTCGATGGTGTATATGTGCCACGTTTTCTTTGTCCAGTCTATATTGATGGGCATTTGGATTGGTTCCAGGTCTTTGATACTGTAAACAGCGCCGTGGTGAACATGCGGGTGCATGTGTCTTTAAAATACAGTAATTTATAGTCCGTTGGGTATATACCCAGTAATGGAATTGTTGGATCCAGTGGAATTTCTATTTCTAGATCCTTGAGGAATTTCTACAGTCTTCCACAATGGTTGAACCAATTTACACTCCCACTAACAGCATAAAAATATTCTTATTTCTCCATATCCTCTCCAGCATCTGTTGTCTCCCAATTTTTTAATGATCGTCATTCTAACTGGCGTGAGATCTCAGTGTGGTTTTGATTAGCATTTCTCTAATAACCAGTGATGATGAGCATTTTTTCATGTCTGTTGGTGTCATATATGTCTTCTTTTGAAAAGTGTCTGTTCATATCTTTCTCCCACTTTTGAATGGGTGTGTTTGCTTTTTTCTTGTGAATCTGTTTTAGTTCTTTGTGGATTCTGAATATTAGCCCTTTGTCAGATGAGTAGATTGCAAACATTTTTTTCATTCTGTTGATTGCCAGCTCACTCTAATCATTGTTTCTTTTGCTACACAGAGCTCTGGAGTTTAATTAGATCTATTTGTCTGTTTTTTCTTCTGTTGCCATTGCTTTTGATGTTTTAGTCATGAAGTCCTTACCTATGCCCATGTCCTGAATGGATTTGCCTAGGTTTTCTTCTAAGGTTTTTATGGTCTTAGGTCTTATATTTAAGTCTTTAATCCATCTGGAGTTAATTTCAGTGTAAGGTGTCAGGAAGGGGTCCAGTTTCTGCTTTCTGCACATTGCTAGCCAATTTTCCCAACACCATTTATTATACAGGGGATCCTTTCCCCATTGCTTGTTTTTGTTAGATTTGTCAAATATTAGATGGGTGTAGATATGTGATGTTGCTCTGGAGGACTCTGTTCTGTTCCATTGGTCTGTGTCTCTGTTTTGATACCAGTACCATGCTGTTTTGATTACTTGCCTGCAGTATAGCTTGAAGTCTGGCAGCATGATGCCTTCAGCTTTGTCCTTTTTGCTTAGGATTGTCTTGGCTTTGCAGGCTCTTTTTTGCTTCCATATGACGTTTGAGTGTTTTTTTTCCAGTTGTGAAGAAGGTTATTGGTAGTTTGATGGAGATAGTGTTAAATCTATACATTACTTTTGGCAGTATGGCCATTTTTACAATATTGATCCTTCCTAACCATGAACATGTAATATTTTTCCATCTGTTTATGTCTTCTCTTATTACCTTGAGCAGTGGTTTGTAATTCTCCTTGAAGAGGTCATTTACCTCCTTTTTTAGTTGTATTCCCAGGTATTTTATTCTCCTTGTAGCAATTGTGAATGGGAGTTCACTCTTGATTTGGCTCTCTGTTTGTCTGTTATTGATGTATAGGAATGTTTGTGATTTCTGCACATTGATTCTGTATCCTGAGACTTTGCTGAAGTTGCTTATCATCTTAAGCAGAGTTTGGGCTGAGATGATGAGGTCTTCTAAGTACATAATCATGTTGTCTGCAAATAGAGACAATTTGACTTCCTCTTTTCCTAATTGAATACCCTTTATTTCTTTTTCTTGCCTGATTGCTCTAGCTAAAACTTCCATTACTATATTGAGTAAGAGTGGTGAGAGACGGCATCCTTGTCTAGTGCCAGATTTCAAAGGGAATGCTTCAAGTTTTTGCCCTTTCAGGATGATATTGACAGTGGGTTTGTCATAAATAGCTTTTATTATTATGTGATACGTTCCATCGATACCTAGTTTATTGAGTTTTTAGCATAAATGCCTGCTGAATTTTGTCGAAGGCCTTCTCTGCTTCTATTGAGATAATCATGTGATTTTTGTCTTTGGTTCTATTTATGTGATGGATACGTTTATGAGCTTGCATATGTTGAAGCAGCCTTGCAATCCCGGGATGAAGCTTACTTGATCATGATGGATAAGCTTTTTGATGTGCTGTTGCAATCAGTTTGCCAGTACTTTATTGAAGATTTTTGCATCAATGTTCATCATGGATATTGGCCTGAAGCTTTCTTTTTTTTGTTGAGTCTTTGCTGGGTTTTGGTATCAGGATGATGTTGGTCTCATAAAATGAGTTGGGGAGGATTCCCTCTTTTTGTATTATTTGGAACAATTTCAGAAGGAATGGTACCAGCTCCTCTTTGTATGTCTGGTAGAATTTGGCTGTGAAGCTGTCTGAACCTGGACATTTTTTGGTTGGCTATTTATTGCTGCCTCAACCTCAGCCCTTGTTATTGGTCTATTCAGGATTTCAACTTCTTCCTGGTTTAGTCTTGGGAGGGTGCAACTGTCCAGGAATTTATCCATTTCTTCCAGGTTTACTGGTTTATGTGAATAGAGTTGTTTGTAGTAATTCTGATGGTAGTTTGTATTTCTGTGGAATCGGTGGTGATAGACCCTTTATCATTTTTTATTGCATCTATTTGATTCTTCTCTCTTTTCTTTTTTAGTAACTCTGGCTAGCAGTCCATCTATTTTGTTGATCTTTTCAAAAAACAAGCTCCTGGATTTACTGATTTTTGAATGCTTTTTTTTGTGTCTCTATCTTCTTCAGTTCTACTCTGATCTTAGTTATTTCTTGTCTTCTGCTAGCTTTTGAGTTTTTCTGACCTTGTTCCTCTAGCTTTTTCAATTTTGATGATAGAATGTTGATTTTAGATCTTTCCTTGCTTCTCATGTGGGCATTTATTGCTATAAATTTCCCTCTAGATACTACTTTGAATGTGTCCCAGAAATGCTGTTCCATTGTGTCCTCATTCTCATTGGTTTCAAATAACATCTTTATTTCTGCCTTTATTTCATTATTTTTAAGGAATTATTTATCATACAGTGCATTTATTTACTTGATGAAAAATACTAAATTAATACATATTTATTTAATAAAATATTTGTTTTCAAAATTTTTAATGATTTTCTTTTAATTAAATATAAAGATACAATGGAGAGGTAAAATTTACTTCTAGAATGAAATAAAACTCTTTCATGAAAAAGAACATCAAAGAACTTTGAAGAAAGAATAAAGTTTGGAGAAAAAGAACAGTGAAGCAGAAAAGACTTATAGAAATAGCACATGTGAATAATCAAAAAGCAGGAGTCTAAATAGGGAAGATATAGATTTTAGCACAGTGATACAAGCTACATAAAAAAGCTCTGTCATGATTAATATATTAACTATTTCCATAACTGAAAGGTTTAACATTACTGGCTGTTTTAGGTACGAATTTTATTGTAAGAGCTGCTTACATGTTAAACAAAACTTTACAAAAATTATGAGTGGATTTTTATCAGTAGGAACCAAGATATAACCTCCCAGTTAGAGTGCATTTCACTCTTCAATATATGACCAGAGTTTTTAACATGTGTTTATAATATTATTAATAATTGTTAAGGGCCATTGAAATGCATCTATATTCCAAGAATAACTAGTTAGATGGATAAATATATGTAATAATGTTTAAATGCATAGACTTTTGAGTGTGAATAATAATCTCAATGCCTTTGCCACTTCTGATTCTATTGCTTTAGGAGAGATACTTGTTGAGCATGTGTTTTCATCTATAAAATAAATATTTTATTTCCTATATGTATAGGCAAGCTTAATTCAATTAATAAACCAAAAGCTGCTATTAATAACATGTTTTTGAATAAAATGACAGATATTATAAAGTACAATAGGTAATTTAGTGTAAAATACTTAGATAGTAAAGTAAGACGTGGTTTTGTGTGTTGCCATCTCTTAATATCAATCCCAATTACCTGTCTTTATTATGTAGACATAACCTTTATGTATTAAAGGCAAATATACAAACATTGGACTTTAACTTATTGGGTCTTTGATTAATACTGCCAAGCATTAATTTAGAAAAACAAAATGTCATGCACCAAAGAATGAATAATGTGATGAAAATAATGAGATACTCCTACTGATTCAAATCTCATCAAAAAATCATTTTCTCATAATCATTATGAATCATCTTTTCAGAAAAAACCTGGAGGGCATTATGCTAAGTAAAATAAGTCAGAAACAGAAAGGCATATACTGATACTGCATGATCTGACTTACAGGCTGCTTATGGTTCTCTGGAAAGACAGAACAAATAGGATGGATGAATGGATAGATAGAAAGAAAGAAATATGAAAGAGAGTCAGAGAAAGAGAAAGAGAAAGAGAGAGAGAGAGGGAGAAAGAGAGAGTGGGGGGGGAGAGAGACAGGATAGATAAGAGGGAATATGTTAGGGAAATGGGCTCACAGGATTCTGAAGGATGAGGAGTCCTCTAATGGATTACCTGGGAGCTGGAGAATGAGATAGGCTGGTAGCATGGGTCCGTTCAAATCTAAGGGCCTGAGAATCAGGGAAGCTGATGAGGTAATGCTCAAACTGAGGCTGAAATCCCAAGAGCCCAGTGATCCACTAGCACAAGTCCTGGTGCCTAAAAGCGAGAGAATTTGGAGTTCAAACATCCAAGGGCAGGAGAAGAAAGGTGTGTTGGCCCCAAAAGAGAAAATTATAATTCACTTTTCCCAGTACTTTTTGTTCCACCAGGGACCCCAGCCAACTGAATGGCACTTGCCCACATAGAGGGTGAATCAGTTCACAGACTCACATGAAAATCTCCTCTGAAAACACCCTCTCAGACACACGCAGAAATTAAGCATTTACCAGCTATCAAGCTCCCCTTTATTTCCACCATGATGACAGCTAAAATTAGCTACCATGTATGTGGAATCCAAAAACAGACAGTAGAAAGGTAATTAGCAGGGCTTGAGATGAGGGGAAGGTAGAGAAAATGGGAAAATGTTGATCAAAGTGTATAAACTTTCAGTTGTAAGATGAATAGCTTCCGGAAACCTAAGGTACAGCATAATGACTGTGTTATGCATTGATAAAAATGTATTGTAGGTTTGAAATTTGCTAAGAGAGTAGATCTTATGTATTCTCACTACAGAACCACAAAACTTACCTATTTTTTGTGATGAATATGTTAATTAGCTTGATTGTGGTAATAGTTACATAATATATATGTACATAAAAACCTCATGTTGTACAACTTCAACATATACAATTCTTATTTGTCAATTATATCACAATCAAGCTAAACAGCCCAAATAATTTTCCCAATAACAATACTGCAAACAAAACATGTTGCCATAATAAAGGTATATGACTGATTAATTATATTTGATTACATATTATTATCTTCTTATGCCACTCCAATTTTTACAAAATAGTGTCCCAACTTTACTAATAGAACAACAGCAAATAAAGAATGTTGCCTTAAAAAAAAGTAAGTCCGAAGATGGGTGAATAGGAACAACTGCAGTACACAGTTCCCAGTGAGATTCATGCAGAAGGCAGATGATGTACACGTTTCTAGATGAGGTAACTGGTTCATCTCATTAGGAATGGTTGGACAGTGGGTGCAGCCCAAGGAGGGTGAGCTGAAGCAAGGTGGGGTGACACCTTATCCAGGAAGCACAAAAGGCCAGGGAACTCCTTCCCCCAGCCAAGTGAAACTGTTAGGGACTGTCCTCTGCCCTCCAGCCCAGATACTGTGCTTTTCCTGTGGTCTTCACAATTCTCAGACCAGGAGATTCCCTCTGGTGCCTACAACACCAGGGTTTTCAGCACAGAATTGGGAAGCTGTTTGGGAAGACACAGAGCTAGATGCAGCAGTTTTATTTTTCATACCCCAGTGGCACCTGGAATACCAGCAAGACAGAACTGTTCACTCCCCTGGAAAGGGGAGTCAAGTGATCTGGCTCAGTGGGTCCCACCCCCATGAAGAAAAGCAAGCTAAGATCCACTGGCTTGAAATTCTCGCTGCCCCCACAGCAGTCTGAATTCCACTTGGGTCATTTGAACTCAATGCGGGGAGGGGCATCCGCCATTCGCTGAGGTGTAAGTAGACGGTTTTAACATCACGGTGTAAACAAAGTCACTGAGAAGTTTGAACTGGGTGGAGCCCCCAGCAGCTCTTCAAGGCCTCTGCAGGTAGTCTGGGTCACTAGACTCCCTCCTTGCCAGGCAAGGTATCTTTGAAAAAAGGCAGCAGCCCATTAGGAACTTATAAATAAAGCTCCTACCTTCCTGGGACAGAGCATCTGGGAAAAGGGGCCGTTGTGGGTATAGCTTCAGCAGATGTGACCATCCCTGCCTGGCAACTCTGAAGTGAACAGTGGGTCTCCCAGCACAGTATTCAAGCTATTATAAGGGACAGACTGCCTCCTGAAGTGGCTCCTTGACTCCCGTGTATCCTGACTGGGAGACACCTCCCAGTAGGGGCCGACAGACAACCTCATATAGAACTCTGGCTGGCATCTGGCAGGTATCCTTCTGGGATGAAGCTACCAGGTGGTTGTAGGTGTATGGAATTATTTCTGGCTTATGTATTCTGTTCCATTGCTCTATGTGTCTGTTTTGGTACCAGCGTCATGCTGTTTTTGTTACTGTAGCTGCTTAGTATAATTTGAAGTGAGGTAATATGATGCCTCCAGCTTTTCTTGTTTTTCGCTTAGGATTGCCTTGGCTGTTCAAGTTACTCCTTGTTTGTATATAAATTTTGAAACAGTTTTATGTAATTCTTTGACAAATATCTTTGGTAGTTTAATGGGGATAACATTGAATCTGTACATTGTTTTGGGCAGTATGACCATTTTAATAATACTTATTTTATTCTCTCAGCCTCTAGCAAGCACAATTCTATTCTTTGATTCTATGAATTTGACTACTTAAGATACCTCATATAAAGGAACTCATGTGGTATTTGTTGTTTTTGTGACTGGCTTATTTCACTTAGAATAGTGTTTGTAGGAATGCAGAGTAATGTAGCCACTGCCAAACAATACAGACTTCCTTCAACAAAAATAAAATAAAACTACCATATCCATAAATCTGATTTCTAGATATTTATCAGAAAAAAAGTTGAAATTAAGATGTTGAAAAGCTATCTTTAATCCTATGTTTATTGCAGCATTATTCACAATACCCAAGATATAGAAATTATATAAATGTCCATTGACCGATGAATGGAAATGTAGTATATACATACAATGAAATATGATTCAGTTTTGAAACAGAAAAAAGTTCTAAAAGATGCAACAACATGGATGAATCATATAAAATCCCTTATATAATATAGTTGATATCACTTATAGTTAATTAGCATTAAAAGGTTGATATAGTTTTATTAAAAGACAAGGGTGGCTGAATGGATGAAGAAACAATACCAAACCTACCCAAAAACAGATACATAACCTGAAAGTAAAAAGACAGAAGATATTTTATGCAAGTAGGAATAAAAATGAGAGTAGGAGTAGCT
Organism: Saguinus oedipus; assembly: GCA_031835075.1. Lineage (NCBI taxonomy): Eukaryota > Metazoa > Chordata > Mammalia > Primates > Cebidae > Saguinus > Saguinus oedipus. The sequence goes on along the minus strand of CM063176.1, from coordinate 84,314,503 downwards.
ATACTTATATCAGATTAAATGGACTGCAAATCAAATACTGTAGAAAGAGACTAAAAAGGTCACTACATAATGATAAAGGGGTCAATAAAATAAGAATATATAACAATCATACATATCTAGGCACTCATTGCTGGAGCTCCCAGGTCTATAAAGCAAACATGAATAGATCTAATGGGACAAATAGAATGCCATACAGAAATATTAGAGAACTTCATCCCTCTCTCAGTAATGGACAGATTATCCAGACAGAAAATCAGCAAAGAAATACTGCAGTTAAAAACTACACACTAGACCAAATAGGCCTAACTGATATTTACAGAACATTTCACCCAACCTCTGTAGAATAAACAATTTTTTCATCAGCAAGTACATGGAAAATTTTGAACTCCCTTCAGGCAAAACTATGTAAATTTCAGGTAAAGGAAGATCAGAGACTCTCTCAGCAATGGAACAGCACTCAAAGGAATCCTGAAGGCATTTCTAACTGAAAGGAACTATAACCAATGGGAATTGGTTAAGGTTTAAATGAAAATCATTGGAAACTTGTAAACCATCTAACATTGATAAAATTATTTTTTTTAATTGGATATACTTAAAGGGGTGTTTGCTGCTTAATCATAGAGTATGACATATAGTCTCAAGGGAAACAATATGTCTCTAAAGTAAATGAAAATCACAAATTAAGTTTTCTTAACAGAATTTATAAAGGAGATAAAAACAAAAGATTTCAATATTTTCTGTCTAAGAAGTAAATTTAAATCACTATGAACCAATGAACTTACAGTAACAATTTAATGATGTTTTACATAGTATGTTAGTCTAGAGATGATACATAGAGATGTTACATATAGTATAGCTTCAGTGAATAGATTCAATTTCCTTCAACAAGTTTAATTTTCTGCAATGGACCTATAAAACTAGAATGTAATTATATAGCATGAAGTAAAAAAAGCTATAGTCCCACAGACTAATACAATATACATTTTTGAAAGAAATACAAAATCATGGGAGAATGTTTCTGCAAAATCCTTTTTCATAAGGATAAACAATATTTACTGATACACTAAATTGACAAGTTAACTACATTATCATTATTTTATTATCTGGACCTTTCTGGTAACTAATTTATTAATAGTCTTCAACAGTCTTTCTTTTTTTAAAAAAAAAAAATTATTTTTTATTGCGTTTAGGTTTTGGGGTACACGTGCAGAACATGCAAGATAGTTGCATAGGTACACACATGGCAGTGTGTTTTGTTGCCTTCCGCCCCTTCACCCACATTTGGCATTTCTCCCCATGCTATGTCTCCCCTGCTCCCCCGCCGCCGCACTGTCCCTAGTCTTAACTGTCTTTCTATCTGTAAAACATATGGTAATGACTAATCCAGTCCATAACATTCTCAAAAGCAGTGTGCCAACAAATTTATTTATTGTTATGGTTTCTCATTAATTTCATTATGATATGCATCCTTTTCTATTACATAATAGAAGTGAAATTCATTTTTTTCTGTATTTCCAATTTTTTCTACATTTTCTGTACAGCTTTCATTAATAGATGAGAGTATATTATAATTACATTAATATTCAAAACCCTGTCATAAAGCAGTGGAGATGAGAGTTTTCTCATTCTGATATATCTCTCTAACTCTTTGGAACAATTACAGATTAAATGAAATGCCTATGAAGTTACTGAGGTTACCATCATTAGATATTCTGATACACAGCCTTGCAAACACTTAGAAAGATTCTTCATATGACAGTATGTATCAAAATTTTAGAAATTATTGAGTGTTAAAATAATTTCTTTCTCAATAGTCTGTGATCAGAATATTTAACAATTTGTTATTCTCTGAAAATTAAGGTGCTTTTAGAGATATTTGTGATTTATTTGTACTTTAACTTCTTATGTAATGACTCAAAGCCTGAATAATGAAAATATCTGTAGACTACACCTAGTACTTTCAATTACATTCTGATTTTCTTTTTTGCTCTACTGCTTTACTTTTTTCCCAGTCCTTAAATTTTATTTCCTTGTTGAGTCTTTCCCTTCCAAGTATCTTTGATTCTTTGTTCTCATTTTAATACACTAAAAATTCCTTGAGCCAATCTTTTCTGTTAGGCTCACTCAGTGATAAAACAGTCTTTAAAGTAATGGCTGGCACATAGTTCATACAGGTAGGTGCTTATTAAACTTGTAAATTTGATCTTCAAGGAATTTTGCAGTGGTTCTAATTTCAGTTCATCTATGGAAAACTATGATGTAGTGCAGTGGAAAGCAGATTATGGTTCATAGGCCAAATTACCTTCTAGTAATTTTAATAAATAATATATTAGAATATAGCATGCTCATTTATTTGTTCTTGTGCTATGGGGCAGAGTTAAGTAGTTGCAGCAGGAATAATATGGTAAATAGTGCCTAAAATATGTATTATCTGAATGTTTACAGAAAAAGTTTTCCAACTCTTTTTCAAAGTTACCAATAACATTTATGCCTTTAACCAACACGCACTTTTTTAGATAGTGCTTCTTTTTTATCCATGTCATATGGTATTTATTAATGCTATGAATTTATAAAACATATTGCATGATGCCTTATAGTGGTTTTTATTGTTTATTTTTTCATTATTATATTTAAGTTCTGGGATACATGTGCAAAATGTGCAGGTTTGTTACACAGGTAAACACGTGCCATGGTGGTTTGCTACACGCATCAATCCATCATCTACATTAGATATTTCTTTTAATGCTATCCCTTCCCTAACCCCACCGCCCCCCAATACATCCTCAGATGTGATGTTCCCCTCCCTGTGTCCATGTGTTCTCATTGTTCAGCTCCCACTTATGAGTGAGAACATATGGTGTTTGGTTTTCTGTTCCTATGTTAGTCTGCTGAGACTGATGGTTTTCAGCTTCATCCAGGTCCTGGAAAGGACATAAAATCATCCTTCTTTTATGGCTGCATAGTATTCCATGATGTATATGTGCCACATTTTACAAGAAAAAAACAACATCATCAAAAAGTGGGCAAAGGATATAAAGACACTTCTCAAAAGAAGACATTTATGTAGCCAACAAACATGGCAAAAAGCCTCATCATCACTGGTCAGTAGAGAAATGTAAATCAAAACCACATTGAGGTACCATCTCATGTCAGTTAGAATGGTGATCATTAAAAAGTCAGGAAACAACTGATGCTGGAGAGGATGTGGAGAAATAGAAATGCTTTTACACTGTTGGTGCAAGTATAAATTAGTTCAACCATTATGGTAGACAGTGTGCTGATTCCTTAAGGATCTAGAACCAGAAATACTATTGGACCCAGCAATACCATTACTGGGTATGTATGCAAATGTTTCTAAGTCCTTCTACTATAAAGATCCATGCACACATATTTTTATTGCAGCACTATTTACAATAGCAAATACTTGGAACCAATCCAAATGCCCATCAATGATAGACTGGATAAAGTGGTGATTCATTTTTTACCTTTCCTGTGAGACTGAAATGCAGTGAGAAAGCAGTATCACTTGTAGCTAAGAATGCTGCTTTGGGATTTATAAGAGGATAATATTCCAAACTCTTACACTTAAGCTAGCTATGTCCTTTTGGTTTGCCAAATACAAAATTAAATTGTATTTTTTTTAACTTTTAGGTTTAGAGTATATAGTGCAGGATTATTATATAGGTAAACTGCATTCCAGGAGGATTTGGCATACAGATTAACTAATCACCATGTAATAAGCATAATCCTCAATGGTTTCTTTTTAATTGTTGTTGTTACTGTTGAAACTGTTCATTACCTTCTCTAAAATTCAGTGGTTTATGTATAATATAAGCAATAATAATATTGAAATAGCTTAAGTATTTGATAAGATTATACATATTAAAGTCAATGGCCTCGTATATAGTAAATACTCAGAACATATGATCATGCGAATAAATGAGAAAGTTGAGGTTCACTGGGTTTAGGTGAATTATCAGAGAATACAAGATTTAGTTATTGAAGGCCACAGACTAGATCCTGGATCTTAAGTTTCTTAAGCCACTGAAAAGTCTACTATCTATCCATTGTTCCACGATTCCCACTACAATGCTTAAGGGAAATTCCACACTGATAAAGTTAAATTTAAATCTGATCTCCCCATCTAAATCTTATGAAATTCTCAAGTATTTATACAAATATTATGTGAATTTTATTATCTTGCTGTGACCTAACAATTACCAACCTCTTCATTTAAACTATGGATCTAAGCATTCCTATGAGCATACAAACATGCTGAGACATATTTAAGTTTTTTTCATTATATATGTCTGTGTATCTCTCAGCTATCACTCCTTTTCTCTGTAGCCCTTTATAGCAAAATTTCTTTTAATTTTATATAAACACACCAACTCTGATCATTTTACTTCCTATTTTGTCTTAGACTCACTTCAATCAGGCATGTGCCTCCAATTCTATTAATATTTTCTATTGTTAACAATGACTTTTATTTTATCAAATCAAAAGAACAATTCCCAGTCCTTACTGTATTCAGCCATGCAACACTCAGCATTGATCATTTCCTTTTTATTGGTATGTGTTTTACTTAATATACAGTATGCAATACTAGTTTTCCCCATATCATTATATGTTTCTCCTAACTTACTACATGTTATTTTCATTTATTTTGCTGGATTAGTTTCTCCTTCCTAATTAGTAAATGATAGAATTTTTGAGAACTAAGTCTTCAAAGCTCTTCTTCATAAAAATTCCTGGTTATGTAATGCAACCCAGCTTCATGGCTTTAAATATTAGCAGTAGTCTGAGTTTTATTGAGAGTCTTCACTACATAGGACAATAATAAAATAATGCTTGAAGGAAAAGAAAATAATTCATATAAATGATAGTAAGAGAAGCCTTGTCACAAACATATGCCCTGTCTGTCAATTGCATATTAAGTATCTTCATTTTGATGTTAATAAGCAAATCCAATCTGTATCTTCCCTGATATTTTCTAGTTCAGTAATTAGCATCACTTACTCGAACTTCAAAATGCCAGAAAAGATTATAATGCTTAAATTGTCTTTTTCTCTCACATTTAACCTCTATCCAAGAAGCTCTTGTCAGCTGTTCTTGGAATCTACATCCTTAATACAGTCACAACTCTATAATTGTTATGTTGCAATATTTGTCCAAGCTAACATCCTGTTTACAATAGTCTGAGAAATTTATTTTATTTTTCTTACTTAAAACAAGTTAACTTTAAACAATATCACATTATTTTGCTTAAAAACTTCCCATGGATTTTTCTCGCCCTGAAAAAAATGAATAAGATCTTACATGATCGGCTCTCTGGTCAACAGCCTAAACGCATTTTATTTTAGCTTGTTATTTTTGCTCCATTGACAGTGGTCTTTTGTTTTCTCAAAATACCATATGCATTCCTATGGTAGGATATTGCCCTTTTCTATTCCAACTGGAAAACTCATGCCCTAGAGATCCTTGTCAAGGATCTTGTTCATGTCATTCAGATCTTTGCTAATGTTCAATGTCTCAGAAATTTCTTCCTTAACTAACTTTTCTGGAATTAGTGCCATCTACCAATCTTAAATTTTATACTCTGCTTTAATTTGGCCTTCGTAGTACTTAAGACTTTCTGATATAATATATGAAGTGAGTTATTTTTCTGTTGTTTATCTTCCCTTCATATGCAAAGGGATATTCTTGCCCTATTCACTGCTATGTTGTCAATACTTGGAACAGCACAGAATAGGTTTTTTGAAAATTTTGACAAAATAAATAAAAGCTTCCTTCTCTCGACAGAAACAGATTAACAAGTCCTGGGGATAATTCTGATCACATTGTAATCAATACTAAACACGACACTGACACATATCAGTTGTTTTAAAACTTCAAATTTAGGAAGAGCAAAGCTTTAATTCTTAATGATCATTTCCATAGATGCAGAAAAAGATTTGATAATTTTAATATATATTCAGGATTAAAAAAAATAAAAACTCTCAAGAAAATAGGTACAGAAGGAAATTTCCTCAACATAGGCCATTTATAAAAACCTCATGTCTAATATTACAAACATAAGAAAGCTAGTTGCATAACAAGGCAATATTGTCACATGGGAAATAAAAAGTGACATAATGGTGCTTTTTTTTTTTTTTTTTTTTTTTTTTTTGAGATGGAGTTTCACTCTTGTTACCCAGGCTGGAGTGCAATGGCGTGATCACTGCAACCTCCGCCTCCTGGGTTCAGGCAATTCTCCTGCCTCAGCCTCCTGAGTAGCTGGGATTACAGACACATGCCACCATGCCCAGCTAATTTTTTTTTGTATTTTTAGTAGAGACGGGGTTTCACCATGTTGACCAGGATGGTCTCGATCTCTTGACCTCGTGATCCACCCGCCTAGGCCTCCCAAAGTGCTGGCATTACAGGCCTGAGTCACCGCGCCTGGCCCAAAGCTTTAATTCTTTAGCGAAAACCTGATACTGGCTACACAAAAATGCACACATATTTTCAGTGTCTATTATAAAATAGAGCAGTTTTTATTATACAAGATTAATTTGACAGCACAGTGAGTGAGTCAGATACTTGTTTGTTACAAATAATTACATTTGTTTTGTGAACAAAAGTGAACCTGAAAAGTGAATCCATTTATGATGGATTTTAAGCAGCTAAATGGGCCTAAATTTCAAATACAGCCAAGTCATCATTTGCTGACTAACGGTCACACATGAGCTCTGAGTCTTGAAACTCCACACTTCTGTTTAACTTTGGGACTTTCAGTGCTCACCTTAACTAGCCAATTAGGGCTCAGCTTTATCAACCAATCAGAACTCAGCTGCACTGGCCAATCAGAACTAAGCAAGTTTGAATTTTTGTTTTTTGTTTCTGTTTTTTTTTTTTTTTTTTTTTTTTTTTTTTAATTTGTATAAACAAACCTGATTGCCAATCTGAGTGATTACTTTTGCTGTTAAACTCAAAGGTTCCCATTGTTTTCTCAAAGACGCTTCATAATACACCAAAGGCTATGTCTCCCTGATTTACAAACCGACCACAGGAATAGTGTCTTTTCTCCAAATTCCTTTTCACGGGACATTTGTTCAAAGCTTTATTTTAGCATTAATAGCATGAGTTTAGAATGGCTACATTGCTCATTTACATTGATAAAAACATTTGGTAAGAATCTATGTGCTTTGTAGGATATAAATCCTTTGCCCTAAATATCCCACTGCTTTTAATTTTCTTTGTACATATTTATGCAAACTGGATATTTTTGTAACATAAAATCCTTTGTTAATTTGACATGTTCTTTCTGATTTATCATAGTTATTTTCCTTTGTAATGTTTTATGTACTTTTATAAGAGAGAGAATGCCAAGATATGAAATCCCTCTACGCTTTATTCTGCAAAACCTATTATGTATGCTACAGGTGCCAATAAATGTTGTTTAAAATAATAGTTGAATTATTGGAATCAGAAAACAATAAACTCATTTTTAAGACCTCTCAGAAGAAAAGTAGGTCAACATGTTTTATTTCACTTTTATATAAATTTTTTATTTCTGATTCATTGAAGTAGTGAAAAATGAAGGCTCTTGTAAATATGTGATAATCCCTATCCTCCAAATTCACTTTTACCACTTAAAATAAACTACTAACACTAAATAAAGTGATACTTAGGATTGTACAAGTAGAATTATATGATTGTATAAATTCATCTATTTCTTAGAAGCCTAAAAACTATTTTACAAGTTTTAGTCCCACATATCCAATTACTTGCTAAAATATATTCTTGGGTGGTTTGCTGTACCTTCAGAGCTCAACATGCTTAATATAGATTCAACTTGAATCCCCGTGGAAAGACTCTCCATCTTTTCTACTTTTGGGAATGATTATATTTCTCTAGTCAATCACGTTCAAAATTATGAATATTTTTCAAACTCTCTCCTCATCTTAATAGCTAATATTTTTCCAAGCAATGTAAAATATTTGAAATACATTTATTAGCTGTGCTTTATTTTCTATTCTCATGGTGACTTTTCCGATCCAATTCCTTATTTCCTTATTTCTACACTAATGCTAAAGCCTCTAATTGTTTCCTTGCCTCTAGCTTTCCTCCAATCCTCCCTGCACATTACTAAAACATTAATATCCCTAAAGGATAGGTTTTTATTCTCTAATACCTTAATTAGAAGCATACGATGAATAAAATTCAGGCTATTTATTCTGACATTAAACTGTGTTCATATTTTTAACTTGTTTTCTTCTGAGTTTTATTTGCCACCAACAGTATGCTGTTACAAGTATCTTAATGCCTATTTTAAAACCACCTATATTTAGTAGAATTTTTTCAGTGATTATTACAAATTAACCCTCCATGAATATGTATAAATATTATCCATTCAGATTTAACATTCTTAACCTTTGGAATTTTTACTATATCTTAGTATTTCACAATTAGGTATCAAAGTCCTTTGTGTACATTTGGAAATTGTTAGAGGAGTTAAAATAATATATCAGTGATATGAAGATTCACTTTTAAATATTTTGAGGAGATTCAGTTTTGAACAAAGAATGCATTTCACTTAAGTTTATGATATACATTGTGTATTTGTCAAAAATATTGGATAATAGTTATTATTTTTTAATAATTATTAATTATGTGGGAATATTGTCAATCATTATGAAATATTTTCTGAATTCTGCCTATATTAAAGTATAGAAGAGAAGTTACAATGTTAGAATTATTAATAGACAAAGAAAATTAAAGTAAGTTATTAAAACTTACCTTACACCTCATCTCAATCATATTTGTACCTGGTAAATTACTATTTCTAACCATCATGTTTACATGCATATAGTTTGGGAAAAATGAAGCCCAGTAAAATAGGTCACATAAATATAAACTAAGACTATTACAGTTTTAGATTTAAATTTATCAATTGCTTTTTTTAAATAAAATACTACATAAGAGTCATTTTAACATCATTTTAAAATGAATTTTAGAATAAAGTTGAAAGTATTTGAAATATGCATTTAAAATTCAACAAAATTATTTTTGTTTATCTAAGACACATTATTAGATTTAATGTGATGTTTATGGATATCTTTTAGGAAATAAATACAAAGTATTTTATTAAATATATCATATTACATACATATCATCTGGATATTATTATGAGTCTGGGATTTTCACAACAGTAAACTTTCTTACAATAAAAATACAGATAGAGCTACTTAGTGATTCTTAGTGGCATGAAGACAATTTAATATATTTGATAAATGATCATTATTTAACTCCTTGAATACCATAAAAATGATTAGATTATCTTCTCTTAGCATACACGAGAGTATCTATCAGGTGATAGCAGCATGTGTTTCCTTCAAAAGTGTGGAAAATTGCCAGTGCTTTGAGAAACAGAACATTTTAGTTTCATAGAAACAAGGAATGTATGTTCTGTGGCCTCTTTGAGATACAAGCCCCAAACACAATGCATAATGTCTGGTAAATATTAAATACTCATTGAAATATTAAATGAATGAATACCAAATACCGAAATGACACTCAAAAAATGATAATTTATGTAAATGGAGGGAATAAATAATTGTCTTAGGTGGGCTTGGTTTAAATGTTTATATCACCAGAGAGAAACTCCTTTTTCCTGCTTTTGATATAAGTTTTAAGTCCATTATCTTAAACTGTCTAAGGTTATTACAACTCTCCTTTCTAATTACATTATTCATTTCACCACCTTTACTATGACAAACTGAATCTCTTTTCCCTACCATATCCTATGGTACTCAGTATTACCTTTTACTTGATATTTTTCTGTTTTGTTTTAGTTTTTGTTTTTTTCTTGCTTCAAGACACATGGCAAAATTACAATTGTCTTTGGGTGGATTCATGTGAATGGATTCTAACTCTTTTCCTCTGGTACAGAAACTTTAAATGTTTGAGATGGAGGCTGCTCTGTTAGCTTCGGATTCTAAGTAAGTTTCTGTGCTGATTTGAAATATAAACCCTCATTGTTTAAGCCCCCATGATTTGAAGCCTTTCTTTTACTGAAGCATAAGTCAGCTAATTCAGTTGTATATCCCCCTAAACAAATAATGGTAATATATTGATTAAATATATATATCTTCCAGGAGTTATTCATGGCACCATATAATGAGAGTGGTAATTATTAACTTTTCATTTCCTCCTTTAAGCTTCAATCTATATGACATGTTGTCACATTTTATATAATCAAAAAAAATGTTTTAGGTTCATCATTGTGGCTCATGCCTATAATCCCAGCAATTTGGGAGCCCAAGATGGGTGAATCCCTTGAGCTCAGAAGTTTCTGAACCAGCTTGGGCAACAGGATAAAACCTCACCTCGACCAAAAATACAAAAATATTAGCCAGCATGGTGGTGTGCACCTGTAAACCCAGCTACTTGGGAGGCCAAGGTGGGAGGATAATTTGAGCCTAGGAGGTGAAGGTTGTGAGCTGAAATCCCATCACTACATTCCTACCTGGGTGACAGAGGGAGACCCAGTATTAAAAAAAAAAAAAAAGTTTTGTATGAATGGAAAAGAAATGTAGTTAGGGATGCTGACATTAATGAAAATGACCATAAAAATATTATTTTATTTATTTATTAAGCATCTTTGGTGTATAAAGATGTTCTTTACTTTAATTCTCCTAAAAACTCCAGTAAACAATAATTATGATTTAAATTATACACAATTATAAAAATTTTCACAATTTTTGATTGCTGAATAATATTCCATGGTGTATATGTGCCACATTATCCCAATCCAATTTATCATCGATGGGCATTTGGGTTGGTTCCAGGTCTTTGCTATTGTAAACAGTGCTGCAATGAACATTCGTGTGCATGTGTCCTTATAGTAGAACGATTTATAGTCCTTTGAATATATACCCAGTAATGGGATTGCTGAGTCAAGTGGAATTTCTATTTCTAGGTCCTTGAGGAATCGCCACAGTCTTCCACAATGGTTGAACTAATTTACACTCCCACCAACAGTGTAAGAGTGTTCCTATTTCTCCACATCCTCTCCAGCATCTGTTGTCTCCAGATTTTTTAATGATCACCATTCTAACTGGCATGAGATGGTATCTCAATGTGGTTTTTGATTTGCATCTCTCTAATGACCAGTGATGATAAGTATTTTTTCATGTGTTTGTTGGCCTCATGTATGCCTTCTTTTGTAAAGTGTCTGTTCATATCCTTTGCCCATTTTTAAATGGGCTTGTTTGTTTTTTTCCTGTAAATCTGTTTGAGTTCTTTGTAAATTCTGAATATCAGCCCTTTGTCAGATGGGTAAACTGCAAAGATTTTTTCCCATTCTGTTGGTTGCCAATTCACTCTAGTAACTGTTTCTTTTGCTGTGCAGAAGCTGTGGAGTTTGATTAGGTCCCATTTGTTTATTTTGGCTTTTGTTGCCAATGCTTTTGGTGTTTTATTCATAAAGTCCTTGCCTACTCCTATGTCCTGAATGGTTTTGCCTAGATTTTCTTCTAGGGTTTTTATGGTGCCAGGTCTTATGTTTAAGTCTTTAATCCATCTGGAGTTAATTTTAGTGTAAGGTGTCAGGAAGGGGTCCAGTTTCTGCTTTCTGCACATGGCTAACCAGTTTTCCCAACACCATTTATTAAACAGGGAATCCTTTCCCCATTGCTTGTTTTTGTCTGGTTTATCAAAGATTATATGGTTGTAGATATGCTGTGTCGCCTCCGTTGCCTCTGTTCTGTTCCATTAGTCTATATCTCTGTTTTGGTACCAGTACCATGCTGTTTTGATTACTGTAGCCTTGTAGTATAGTTTGAAGTCTGGTAGTGTGATGCCTCCCTCTGTGTTCTTATGTAATAATTTTGAAAACAATAATTTAAAAGTTAAATTGAAAAGATATGTTACTTCACAAGTAACATAAATTAGACTATTTCACAATAGTATAATTTAATTTATATACTATACACAGACCTACTGTTTTCAAACTTATGCTATTTCCATTTTGCTAAGACATAATATCATTTTAAAAATAATAGGAGTTAGGATGATATAACTGCAGTACATATTTCAGAATATTTATAGTAATTTCTAAGGAAGGCTTTTAAAAATATACTATAACATCACCATTGCCATTAAGAGCTAGTGTAAACTTTTTTCTCAATTACAAAAAAAAAGGCTTTAGATAACTTCTGACTACTTTTTCATGTTTTGGTGGGTATCATATTAAAATGGTATTTTAAGAGACTCACATGAAGAAAAAGCATAGCATTCTACCATGAATATAGATATACTATACATTATGTAACAATATTCATTGTTAGAATACAGGAACTATGATAGGAATGCAAATTACGGGAGAAGGAAAAAATCAACATGAATGATGGAAAGGGAAGTCTTCTCACTAATCTGTGACCTGTCTGTCAGTGAGTTATTCAACCAAACAGAATTAGAGGAAACCTCAGAATCAAGGGTCTCAACTCAAATATGTTTTCACCAGGGCATTGTAGTGCACAGGAGAACTGAACTAGGTACAGAAGGCTCCTCAAATTTCACTATGATCAGTCAGATGCTGATTCCATGTTTATTGGAACAACTAAGTTTGTTCAACTTAGTGTTTCTGCCAATTTGGTTCTAGCTCTACAGAGAAATTTAAAGCCCTATACAGAAAAATATGGAAAGAAAAACAAGGATTCTCAGGTTTTTCATCTGCAGAAAGGTTATAAATAGGAGAGAGCAGATAGATTCACTGTAGAGAGGAGGAGAGTGGTAACAAAAATATAAATATGATCAACAAAATTAAGAGTAGACAGTTTTAGTTTCCAGAATGCATGGGTAAGAATATCTGAAACTTTGTTTCTCAAAAAAACTATAAGAACGCTAGCAAAAATGATCAAAATCAAATTTTAAAGAAATTTGGGAATTAACAAATGGGATACAACACTCTGAGGAGCATCTAGTCAATAAAAATACCTGGATATTAGTATGAACATCACAATTTACAGAAAATTAACTTACCATATTCATATTTCTTTCTGCTTAGCTTTGCAGTAGCACTGGACACCAACAACCTTGAAATCACAGTAGCTGTAAAAATCACTGGCCTAGCAATCCTTAGAGGAAACTGAGTGGATTTGATTTACAGTTTCACAAAAGTTCCACCTTCAGAAAATTGTTACTATTTAACCTGTCAGTTACCTGAAAAAAAATCTGACCTGACTCAGAGTTCACTCAGTGTGAATAATATTTTTCTGAGGCATTTGTCCAAAACGATGAGCAGCAATTGTTTAAATTGCAGATGCCCAAGAAAGTGATGATAGTTGGGGCAAAGAAGGAGAACAAAAACCATAAAAGAAAAATCTGGGAAATGAGTAGCCTGTAAAGGACTTTCAAGAGCTTTGATATATTGCTGGGAATCTGGAACTATATGCATATTGCAAAACGGTGTGCATATCCAAGAAAAATGTTAGAAAGTTCTTATGTTTCACCTGTAGCTGAAACTGAGATCCTATACAAACAGAAAGTGTGAAGTCTTAGAAAACATTTTAAACTGCTTGCCATAACATTGAAAGTGTGTGCCAATACATATACTGAACCCTTTGTCCAAGATGTGGAGACCTATTGGTGCTGTACATTTCAGGAAATCTCTGTAAACATCAGCTGAACAGAGACTTCAGCAGTAACATATGACACACAATAGAGATATTATGAGATTATTCAGGAAGGTTACTAAAAATCAAAGAGTAACCACAATCAACACTTGGGAGAAAAACAGCTAATTCCTACAGTTGTAATTTTTTGTTATTTAAAATTTTCAGTATGCAAGAAAAAATTATGAGAAATGTAATGAAACAGAAAAAAAATATATCCAGTATGAAGTGGGGTGAAGCAATTAATAGGAAATATCCCTCAGAAGCCCAGACAATAAATTTAGTAGAAAAAAAGTTCTAATTTGTTATTATAGACTGGGCAGGATGGATCACACTTGTAATCTGAGCCCTTTGGAAGGCTGAAGTGGGAGGATCACTTGAGCCCAGGAGTTTGAGACCAGCCTGGGTAATACAGTGAGACTCTATCTATATTAGTCTGTTCTGATGCTGCTATAAAGAAATACCTGAGACTGGATAATTTATAAAGAAAAAAGTTTTAATTGATTCGCAGTTCCACATAGCTGGGAAGGCCTCAGGAAACTTAAAATCGTGGTGTAAGGCATCTCTTCATAGGTGGCAGGAGAGAAAATGAGTGCCAACAGAGGAAATGCCAGATGCTTAAAAAACCATCAGGTCTCATGAGACTTACTCATTATCACAAGAACAGCATGGAGGAAACCTCCCCCACGATCTAATTACCTGTAGTAATATATGCTTGTAGTCACATCTCTTCAAGGGGCTAAGGCAGGAGGATCACTTCAGCCAAGGAGATTGAGGCTGCAGTGACCTGTGGTCATGCCACTGTACTCCAGCATGGGTATCAGAGCAAGACCCTGTCTCTAAATAAATAAAGTCAGCTGTTATAAGTTTATTCAAAGTACTACATAAAACCATATCTGAAAACGCTGATAGTATGATAATGTCTTTTCAAACAGAGTATATAAATTAAAAGATAGAAATTATTTTTAAAAGCTAAGTCTCAAGTTGAAATACAAGCACTAAAAGGAAAAATCACTGCCATGGGGCTCAGTAGTGTATTTAAGCTGCAAGAACAATCAGTAAACTTGAAGAGAGATCAATTGAAATAATCCAGTATAAATTACAGACAGAAAAGAGTAAAGAGGGCCGGGTGTGATGGCTCAAGCCTGTAATCTCAGCACTTTGGGAGGCTGAGGAGGGTGGATCACGAGGTCAAGAGATCGAGACAATCCTGGTCAACAAGGTGAAACCCCGTCTCTACTGAAAATACAAAAAATTATCTGGGCACGGTGGCGCATGCCTGTAGTCCCAGCTACTCAGGAGGCTGAGGCGGGAGAATTGCCTGAACCAAGGAGGCGGGGGTTGTGGTGAGCCAAGATCGCGCCATTGCACTCCAGTCTGGGTAACAAGAGCGAGACTCCGTCTCAAAAAAAAAAAAAAAAAAAAAAAAAAAAAAAAAAGTAAAGAAAAATGAATAAACCCCTGAAATGTGTGGAACATCATTAGATCATCAGTGTGCCAACTTTTGGAGAAATTCCAGGAGGTAAGGAAAGAAAGAAAGATTCAGAAGGAATATGTAAAGAAAATGACTGAAAATGTTCAAATTTTAATTAAAAACTTAAACCCACACATTTAAGAAATTAAATAAACTCCAAATTGGAAAAATTCAGAGATGAACAGTAAAAACATCATAATCAAATGATTAAAAGATAGAGAGACAACTTTGAAAGCAGCAAGACACAAGCATCTCACCATTAAGAAAGGATCTTCAGCAAATCAGTGGCTGACTTCTCATCAGAAATTATGAAAGGCAGAGGACAGTGCTGTGATATGTTCAAAGTTCTGGAATAAAGACTTTTGGCAGGGTGTGGTGGCTCACGCCTGTAATCCCAGCACTTTGGGAGGGCTAGGCAGGCGGTTTACCTGAGGTCAGTAGTTCAAGACCAGTAAGACCAACATGGAGAAAGCCCATCTCTACTAAGAATACAAAATTCCCAGGTGTGGTGGCACATGCCTGTAATCCCAACTACTTGGGAGGCTGAGGCAGGGGAAGCACTGGAACCAGGGAGGTAGTGGTTGCCGTGGGCCGAGATCATGCCATTGCACTCCAGCCGGGACAACAGGAGCAAAACTCCCTTTCAAAAAAACAAAAACAGGCTCACGCCTGTAATCCCAGCACTTTGGCAGGCCGAGGCGGGTGGATCACGAGGTCAAGAGATCGAGACCATCCTGGTCAACATGGTGAAACCCCGTCTCTACTAAAAAATACAAAAAAATTAGCTAGGCATGGTGGCGCGTGCCTGTAATCCCAGCTACTCAGGAGGCTGAGGCAGGAGAATTGCCTGAACCCGGGAGGCAGAGGTTGCAGTGAGCCGAGATCGCGCCATTGCACTCCAGCCTGGGTAACAAGAGCAAAACTCCGTCTCAAAATAAATAAATAAGACATAAAAAAAAGACTTTCAACAAAGAATCTTATATACAGCTGTACTACCTAACAGAATATGTGATACTCAATAATTCATAAAGAACAGAAATATATTTCTCATGGTTTTATAGTCTGGGAAGATCAAAGCACCAGTAAGTTTGCAGTCTCCGTTTCCAAGATGGCGCTTTGAATGCTTTGTCCTTCTGAAGAGAGGAACAACACACCCTTACAGAGTGGAAGGTGGAAGGGCAAAAGGGGGCCAGACTGTCTTCATCAAAGCTCTTTACAATTGCATTAATCTATTAGTGAGAGCAGATCCCTCATGGCTTAGATGCCTCCCAAAAGACCCCACCCCGACACTGCTAACATTAGTGATTAGTTTCAACGTGAAGTTTGGAAGCAAAAGCAAATCCAGCAGTATTCAGTACATGTCTTTCTCAGTGGGTAGCTTAGTTCTTGGCACTTTCTAAGGGTAAACATGAGGTCATAGATCATGCTGTTGGTCTCATATATTTCTATCAGTGGAAGGAAACCCATGGGAAATAATGAAATAGGATAACTTTATGCTCCAAGGAAGGCTTTATTAATGGAACTAAATGTATTGGATCTTTGTCAAGGGTTATATATTTTCACAGAGAGCACAAGCCAGTGAGAAGGTAAATGAAGGCATGCTAATCACACAGAAATAAACAATCCAGTGAAGCACATAAGGTGCCTCTCAGAATTCAATTAGCATTAATATGCTGTTTCTACTTTAAATTAACAGCATCTGTGCAGGAGACAGAATATGGTTTTAGAGAGCTAAGGCAAATTGCTAGGGGGAACGCATTTGAAGATGATGTGTTAAGATCTTTAATAATGAGTGAAAGTTTTTGATAGATTTTCTTGAGTCAGCTGCATAGGCAGCATTACCTGTTCTTATATAGAACAGGAATTTAAAAAAAGGTTTTAACCCCCTTGAATCAAATCCTGCTTGTTGGGTCAGAATGTCATGTCTAATCATATTACCCAAAATGAGCCAGTATACATTTATTTTCCTTCTGACTAAGCTCTGCTGGGACGCAAGATTTACCAACCATCTCCAAAATTGCCCCAGGAGGGTCCTGGTTGCTACCAAGGATCTATGTCAGTATCTAATAAGTAGTGAAGGAAATGGATAGATGAAGCACTTGGCCCAGTGAGGATGGGAATAAAAGGCCATCATAGAAGGGAAGGGACACCCAAATTTGTGTTTCTCCAAACACGATTGACATAAACCATACAAATTGTCCTTCTACCTACTTTGCTTTTTCCAAAAAAAAAAAAAAAAAGTGATTTAATCTAGAGATGTGGGATAACATTAATTTCCTGGTTTATGAACATCACCCAGAGCGGGAGGGTGGTCATGAGATATATCAACATTTTAAGTGTGCAAAGCTGCAAGTCTAGTGACTTAGCCCTAGAGATGTCATTGTTGTAATAAATCGTGAAATCTTTCTTGAACAAGCATCTCAACACTCAACTGTTCTCAATGAAAATATGAGCAGAGTCTACAAAAGGGTTCTCACTAAAGGAGAGGACAGTCTTATTAGTCTGAGGAAGAAGAGTACCCAGAGTGGTTTTATTACTTCCTGAGTTATTTCCAGATCTTCCTGCTCCAGGAGCCCCTATTCAGCCTGTCTGGTGATTGGGGAAGATACTGCAGTAAAACTACTAGGTGAAGAATGTTCTATTTGTCTAAATATATCACAGTATTTTTAGAGAAAGACAGAGAAACCACATTAATATATTTTTTCTATACATGCACATTTATGGTTATGTTTAATTTATAAGTTAGGCACAATAATGATAATAATTAATAGAACAATTATATCAATATACTCTAATAAAATTTGTGTGAATGCATCTCCCTCTTTCTCTCAAAATACTATATTTTCTGACTGTCATTAAATGTGGTGAACTGAACTGCCAAAAGCAAAACCACTGATGGGGGTTCTATGGCAATTCTACAGGCAAATATCTTGTTTACTAGAAATTAAACATGGTGACTAATTACTCTAATATAGGAAAAATAATACTGTTTACATTATTTTGTAAGAATGATAAGATATAACACTAGCATTCACAGCAGGACTCTGGGCTTTACATTGTTCACATTTGTAGGGAGTTGCTCAAAGAACCATTTGATTCCTAAGAACTGAAGTCTCAAAATAATTTCATTTGAAATATTGTTCAGAGGGTGTTGTGGTTAATATTAGGTGTCAACTTGATTGGATGGACGGGTGCTTAGATAGCTGGTAAAGCATTGTTTCTGGGTGTGTCTGTGAGGCTGTTGCCAGGCTGACATTTGAGTCAGCGGACTGAGAGAAAGACCTGCCTTCAATGTGGGAGGGAACCATGCAATCCACTGTCATCTGGCTAGAACAAGGCAATGGGAAGAAGGTGGGATAAGTTGGTTTCCTGAGTTTTCTGGCTTTCAATTTTGTCCTGTGCTGGATGCTTCTCTTCATTTCTCAGGCACTTGGATGTCAGACTCCAGGTTCTTCGGCCTTTGCATTCTGGAACTTACACCAGTGATTTGCCAGAGGCTCACTGGCCTTCAGCCACAGACTGAAAGCCATACTGTGGCTTCCCTGCTTTTGAGGGTTTTGGTCTTGAACTGAACCACTCCTGGCTTCTTTCTTCCCCAGCTTGCAGATGGCCTATCATGGGGCTTTGCTTTGTAATCCTGTGAGCCAATTCTCCCTAATAAACTCCCTTTCATATATACATATATCCTGTTAGTCTGTCCCTCTGGAGAATGCTGATGGATGCACAAGGAATTGAAGTAAACTTTGCCACTGAGTTGATGCCTTTACTCTGAAGTAACAGAAGTCTATATACTGAGCATCAAAACTTTGCACACATACAGTTGTTTATAGCCTCTACTTATTTGTATGTTAATGCTAATTTTCTTTCCAGTAAGAGTTCACCAGCTGCCAGAGCTCATCAACCTTTAACCACTTTTTTGATATTTAAGTTATTTAAAACTTGACTATTAGTAGAAAATGAAAGAGTAGGGTGAAGTTTAACAGAATGTATCAGAAGTGGCCAAAGTCCAAGGCTGGGTCACAATAGTGGTTAAGTAAGGACCAAGTTCTAATTAGAATAGAGAGAGGACAAGTCTCAGGTCAGAAGACCAGTTTTCTAGCCAGTGATACCTCTGTCTGTAGCGTCACTAGAATATTAATTTCATTATTATATCTTTCTCAGTCCCAGTGAAATGATTATCTCTATGAAGTGAGACCTTCCCACTTCACAGAGATAATCATATGAAAAGAAGTTGTTTTTCTCTCCAGTAAAAAGTAAATTTTCTTGAGGCATACATCTACCAAAAGTTTCAGTTTAGAATGAAAGCTTCAATGAAACAATACGTTTTGTATTATTAAAGCAACAAACAATATTTTT
The DNA here is from genome assembly GCA_031835075.1 of Saguinus oedipus. Taxonomy (NCBI): domain Eukaryota; kingdom Metazoa; phylum Chordata; class Mammalia; order Primates; family Cebidae; genus Saguinus; species Saguinus oedipus. The sequence goes on along the minus strand of CM063176.1, from coordinate 84,295,015 downwards.
AAGAGTAAGCATCAATTTAAAGGCCTAAAGTGGCAAGCCCCAAGTTTTTAAATGTATCACTTTTCTTATACCTGAGGAGAGACATTTAAAGCTCTTCAAGTTGACTTATTTCCCCCAAAGGAAAATCTAAGTTACTAAAACTTATGCTCTTGTAGAAATTTAAATTTGTTTCTGAATCCTTAGCTCTTTTATTGGATATAATTTTAAAGTCACTATAGCTTTATTTTTTAAATAAAGGTTTTAATTATCTTTTATTGAATAAAACATGGCAAATGTTCTTCAAATAAACTATAGAAAAATTGAATTCCACCATTTTTAGTTATGTATAGTATCATTAGTTTATTTATCTTTCTTTTTAGAAAGTGAAATTTCCCACATATTTGTAAATATTATGAGTTTAAAGCATATTAACTTAACAGATAAGCATATTTGTTTCTTAGATCCTCTTGGCATATGAGCTTTAAATGCCAAAACTTAGGGAAAAATGACTTCTGTTCAGTTCCTACCTGGAAAGGTGAACGAAGCTATAATAGACAATGCATACTATGCAGACAGCGATAAAAGTATAATTATAAATGAATCAGTAAAAATTTCTCTACTGTTTATAACTTTCCAAAATTTAAAACCTTTACTCATAAGATAAAGTCCCTATATTTATGGATTAAGAGTCAATGAGCTTGCTTATTTATTGAAATTAGGCATGTGATCCACGAGGAAAATCTGCTAACACTATTCCCTGAGTAAAACAAAGTTTTAAAGTCCACATTTTACAGGTGATTTCACATGACCCTGTTCTCAAGTTCTTTTCCATGCAAGCCACACTAAGCTACATGTCACTCTGCACTGAAACTGTGCACGTTTGTATCTGAGCTCTGTCAGTTTGAAATACCTATACTCAACATATTTTTCTAGACATGGAATATTTCTGTGCATTCCTCTAGAGTCCAGGATTTTTCACTTCTGAGGTAAAATCTTTCTTGATAATAGATTCAGAGATTGTCCTTCATTTCTGCAGTTTTATCTAATGGATATATCCTTGTGTCTCCATATGAATCTCCTAGGATCTTTTACTTATCAAATTTCAGCCAACTAAGATAATGCAAAAAACCCCATAAAACAATAATTTTTTAAAAAGAATTAATTCTTGTTAAAATCCTGGTGGCTCACTCCAGTAATTCCAGCACTTTGATAGGCAGAGTACAAGGATTACTTGAGGACAGGAATAGAGACCGGCTTAGGCAATATAGTGAGATCTTGTCCCTACAGAAAAAAAAAAAAAAAAAAGCCAAATGCAGTGGCATGTGCCTATAGTTCTAGCTATTCTGGAGGCAAGAGAATCATCTGGGCCTAGGAAGTTGCAGTGAACCATGCCATTGCACTCCAACCTGAGCAACAGCACAATACCCTGCCTTTAAATAATAATAAATTAAAAATATATATATTTCTTGAGGCAAAGAATTGGAGGCAACATTACAATCTACATTGATTAGCAATGTCTGAATTTCATAAATCTTTTTAGTGTAGAGTTATTTCCCACGCTACAGAATATATATAATATGAATACATTTTTATCAATAAACTTGCTTTTTCAATATCTTTAATGTTTTAGTTCAAATTCCTAGCATTAATAAAAAACGCTATAGGCTGAAATACTTTCTCAAAATGCTAGAGTAGAAATTTTGTTATGACACTATAATTTTCCCTAAAAAACATAGATAATAAAAAATAGTTCAGTGTTTATGTACCAAAAGTACAATTTCTTATTGCAAACAATGTTTTTGACATACTTCAACTTTTTTATTGATTTAAGAGAAAGTGAATAAAATAAAAATCAGCTTTCAAAAGTTGAACTAGAATGTCTCTACTATAATTTTCAAAAACAATACATGATTATCTTATGCTAAAAATGTTATTGCCTAAATCAAGAAGTTTAGAAAATATGTTAGAACTTTCCATTGAATTTTACCTGAAATTTTCATGCAGCTAATTGATATTCTGAGTATTAAAATAATGTCGTTCTCACATAGGCCATTTTACAACTGCTAACTGCCTCCTCTAATTCATTCATTCTCTGCTGTCTTTCAAAGATTAGCTTGGTTCTCTTTGGGAGACATTATACCCAGAGACAATGCTCAATTTTACAGTCTCACTGATTATTAGTGATGTCTGTGGGAGATGTAGCTCAAAACAACATATATAATAGTCATTTCTGATTTCTGGGCAGAGATTCTAGAAAATTCTTAGGTCAAATAAGTAAATTCAAAGTGTTAACAACTCCAGGTGCAGCAGAAAATGCAAGTTATCTCTAGAGACAAAACACAAGTAGTTTCATCAGTTTGAATTTAGTTAAGTGTAAGCTAAACACAAAACAAGCAACAAAACCCAATACAAACAAAATACAAACACAAAAAGATGCAAGGTTCATCAGAAAAAAATTAAAATTGGTCCTTCAGAAACATTAAGTATTAGAATCACAAAATATACATTACCACATATGGATTATCTGAATAAATAAAATGGCAATAAAAGTTGACGAAGGAACATGATGCTATTAAGCATTACCAGGCAGATTTTTAGAATCTTTTGGAAATAAAAAATAGTAGGAATATCACTGAAAACTTATATAGCGAAACGGCACAGCCAAAGAGAAAGTTTATAAATTTGAAAATAGATTGGAATATGCTACCCATAATGCAACATGGAAAGACTGGATGATAGAAACAAAAAAGACTTAAAGTTAAATGCCAGACGATGATGAAGAAATAGTTTTCTTAATAAAAAATCTTATAATTAGCCCAAATATTTTTTAAATGTAAAGGACTGGCCTAAGACTCTAACCTGGGGAAACCTAAAGCCAAAGGAATCTGAGGGGAGTGCCCTTGCCTGATGTCAGAGAAAATAAATAAGTCTGTTTTGCAAAGTGCCTGTATTTCCAAAATTTGGAGGAAGATGATAGGCTAGCTTTTCACAGCTAAGATGTGACTCCACAGAAGGTGGCTGAACTGGGTTCTTTATGGAAAAATATTACCAGAAAACTGACTCTATGGGCAAGGTAACCCCGTGAGACACATGAGTCATTAGAAACCCCCAAGGGGACAAAAAAAGAAGTTATAAGTAAAAGGCTTAGAATTTCTCACCATGTGAAGTGAACTTATAATAAGAAATTCTCAATGGAGTAAGACAGTTTCTAAGGAACTTCAAGAGAGAACAAGCCAAAGATCATATATAATCACAACATTAAAAAAGATACCAACAAGAAATTAAGGTCAAAAATGTACTTTCTTTTTATATCCTCCCTCTGTTAGCCCTCCAACTCTCAAGAGACCTCAGAGAGCCATAGTAAGTGAAGGAAAATGTGAACCATAGTCACCTTTCCCACTGCAGATCTTTCATGTTTAAGATAAACCTGAATTGGGAAAATGTGTACATTATAAAACAGCTTGGAGTCATGTGATTGTTATATTGGACTAGATTTTTAATAATTAAAAATAACATGAATAATTTTTTTCACAAGGGACAAGGGCTGATAGCAATTAGAGAAAAAAAATCAGTTGCTTTATTCCTGTACCTTGTCTAGTTAATCTAGTTTAATAAACTGGTTATAGTGCACATCATCTGTATCATGTTGGATTCCTGTAGGTAGCTGGCAGGAGCACACACAGTTCCAAGAGCAAAGGAGGGCAAAGTGTACAATCTAAACATTTATCCAAACTTTTATTTATCCTATTGAAAATTATCTCAATCATTTATTTAGTGTATGACTACAATATTTCTGTATTAATTCACATATTCTGATTAACACAGAAAATTATGAGCATTTTTAGTCAATCATCTCAACTATTTGCTCCAAACTTTATCCTAACCAAATAAAAATAACTATTATTTTGCAAGAATAATACCAGTTATTTCTCCAAATCATTTTCAATAATTTTCTGAACTATTTCAACAATTTAGAATTAGTATTTAGAGGAAGATTTCTATTTTCTTTTTTTCTAGCTATCAAACCGAAACATGTATGATAGAAAAACTAGAAAGCATGGAAAAGCAAATAGTTGTAATGTCTTAGTGGTCGTAATTTTACCAACCAGAAATAAGCCATGATAAAAGTCTTGTAATAAATTTTCCTCAAGCTTGGAATGCATTTTCTTATATAATGATATGATCTGCTTATCTTTTTTTATCTTAACAATATATTGACATTTTCTCATTGTTATAGATAATATTCAGCATGATTTTATAGCAGTTTTACAGCATTCTGTTATATTGGTACATTACAATTATTTAACCAAATCATTTTTGGCCACTTAGGGTTTTTTCACTTGTTCGCATATATAAATTTAAATATAAGGAATGACTTCATTATACATCACTGAAAATTCTGTTTAAGAATTAAAAGTATTGTGGCTCAGAAAAGGTTAGCACTCAGACTTTAAGATTTGTAAGTAATGTCTGAAGGGTGTGCTTCTTTCCAAATCCCTAAATCGACAGCTATCACAGTGATATGCAAGTCAAAACTACTGCACAGAATATTTGAGAATATGAAAGTCTTTCTGAAATAAACTAATTTACATTTTTAAGACTCCTATCTAGTAACCACAGCTATGTTAGTTCAGTTTTGCTTTTAGACAAGACAATACAATGGAAAACAACAGAATTTTAAAAGCTGAATTCTAAGCAAAACACTGAAATATGCTGGTTTTCTTCATTTTGCATGACATAGAAATAGTTTTTTGTTATCCTAATTAAAATGGTTACTTTTAATAGTCGTTAGCCAGTTTTTTTAAAGATATCTTTTTCCGTCATTTAAAATTATTTACATGCAATTTTCTCTGAAAGATATAACTTTATAAGATTCTGTTCCACATTTCTACACTTAGCTATTTTTTTTCTTCACTCAAATTTAATTCCAGCAACTCATAAAAGTGCCAATGTAAATGCTTTCCATTGATTTAGGATCTTGAAATAGAATTTTCAGTCTACCTCTTTTACCAACTGAAACTTAAACAAATCCATTCATATTTTATATGTCTTTCTACATAGTCTGTTCTTACACAACACTATATCAATATTCCTAAAGATACTTTTATCACTTCATCATTAGCAAATATAAACAAAGTAATTATTGTAGGGTTAGTGTCATAAGTAAAATTAGTTCTTTATAGTTCAGCCTCATTGCAATCCAGTGTTATAGCAGACAGTATTTTGGTGTAGTCGTTCTCAAAATTGTTAGTCTATGAAAGGAAAAATTTGTTGAAACAATTGTGAGCCCCCGTTCCATAGTTTCAGATTCAATTAATCTTGATGCAGCTTGAGAATATGCATTTATAACAATTTCCCACTTGATGCAAATGCTACTTTTCCAGTGACTATGCTTTCTAGTTCTCAAGAAAATGAACTACGGTGTCATGTTATGTAGACTTCAAAGAGAAACCAATAATGGTACTATCTATAAAGTCCTTTGAAATTGTGAGTAAACTTCAAGCTCAATTACATATTTTTTATTTAGTGAATACCTACCATTTAAGCAAAGAGAAAAAATATTTAATTCTCAACAAAGAAAACTCATATACTATTCAGTATTCAACTTTTTTAATTTGACTAATTTGGAAACCAGGGGTTTAATAAAAATTATCTTATTGAATTGTAAAGAATGGGTTGTGTCAATATTTTTAAGTATAGATTGTGTTAATATTTAGCCAATATAAATTTTTAAGTCATTTAAAAGCCCAGATTCTGGCTATACAACTTATTAGTTGGTTGATGAACAAGTCTTTCAACTTTCAGAGCTTCATATTTCTTACCTGTAAGAGTAATAATAATATAATAGCAGGAATAAAACATTGCAGTGATTTATATCACTTTATATGTTTTATAAATCATATAGAAATATAATAGATATAATAATATAAAAATGCATATTATTTTATTTAACATAATGTATGTAATAGAAAGAGTGCCCACATAATGGGTTGTCCTAAGGAAAAATATATTTGCATATGTAAAACTCTGAAAATAGTGGCTTTAAATTGTAAGGTGGGTAGAGAGAATGACCTTAACAGAGGAAAGAGTTATAGGGATGAAAAAAATCAGACTTTTATTCAAGAGTATGCTTTATGATTTTATTATTTAAAGTTCAAAACCAGGCAAAGTGAATATACGATATTAAAATGTATATCATGGTATTTTTTGAAGAGATGGAGTGGGTAGTGCTTTAGAGTAGCATGACATGTTTTTATTCTATTACCCAACATGGCTAGAGGTTACAGTTCTGTTTATATTTTTATGATAATTCATTGAGCTAATTAGTTACAACTGATGCCCTTTTCTGTATGAAAATGTTTTATTATTTATTTATTTATTTATTTTTTAATTTTAAATTTGTATTGCGTTTTAGGTTTTGGGGTACATGTGCAGAACGTGCAAGATAGTTGCATAGGTACACACACGGCAGTGTATTTTGCTGCCTTCCTCCCCTTCACCCACACTTGGCATTTCTCCCCAGGCTATCCCTCCCCAGCTCCCCCCCACTGTCCCTCCCCCATTCCCCCCAATAGACCCCTGTGTGTAGTAGACCCCCTCCCTGTGTCCATGTGTTCTCATTTTTCTCACCCGCCTATGAGTGAGAATATGCAGTATTTCCTTTTCTGTTCTTGTGTCAGTTTGCTGAGAATGATGTTCTCCAGATTCATCCATGTCCTTACAAAAGACAAAAATTCATCAGTTTTGATTGCTGCGTCATGTTCCATGGTGTATATGTGCATATTTGTTAATTTTATAAATCTCTGACATTGTAAAATAATTTTAGGCTTCAATTACAAATTATCTTAATTGACATCTTCACATCTTTGCTCCAAGCACAAGTATTCACAAACTGCTTTTGTTATACTGTCCTTGTTTCATCAATCAACACAACAAATCTGATCTGTCTTGTATTTGCTGTCTCTATTGGTGACACTGTTATCAACCAGTTGTCCATATCTAAAAACTTAGGTATCCTCTATTCTATTCTCTCTCTCATCCCCATATTTAATTAGGCACAAAGTTCTCTTGATACTTAGCTATCTCTCAAATCACTTTATAGTTTGTTTTCTGTCTTCATCTCCAAACTATACCATTTTGCTTTCTGCCTCCCATTAGCAGACAAAAATGAGAAACAATACACTACCTAAATTTCCATTAATGTGTCTTTACATATATTATTTCTCTTTCTATATGACTTTGCCTCTTTGTTTTCAACCTGATGAATTTTATTTAACTTCCAATTCTAGTTCAAGCATTATTTCCTCTACATTCCACATACAAATCAAATTAATAGGATTTTTTCTGTTACCTTTGGGGCTTCCACATACTTTTCAAAAATGCATCAATGGAGGATAATTGCAGTTTTCGTTCCTCCATGATCTGCTTTTCCTTGACATCTACTTTCTCTTACCATGGATATATTGAAAATTGGTAAGTATTAGTGCATTTTCTTCACTACTACTACCTTAAAAAAGCACATCCCTGTAGGCTAAAACTGGCTTCAACATACTACTCTTTTCCTTTATTCATGCTACATGTTAGGGTTAAAGGCAGTATCACAATCTTTATGCAGTTCATAAACACATGTATACATTAATATATTTTCCCTTTTATATTCTGCTTGTTGATATCTAGTTGAGCACCATGTTTTATTATAAGCTACAACCTGACATTTTGCAAAAGAATTCCAGACATATTATTGGGGAATCTCTCTGAGTTCAGATGGAAGTATGCTATTTTCTTCTATATGTACCATTATTTCTTATAATTAATAAAAAATTCTGGGATGTATTTTCTTTCTTGTAATATGAGGTCCAGTGTATCACTTGGTCAGAAATAATAAGTCAGAACTTCAGTAAATCCCTACAAATATTTGATGGTTTGAATTTAATTGTTAAAAAGTGATGCAAGTCTCTTATCTTCTCTCCTTCCTGTTAAAGTAATACCTTACATTTGTGTGTTGGAATTTAGAGTTGTCAAATGTTTCCACCTATATTGTGATTTTTCCTTCTTCTAAAATATAATCACATTAAAAACACTTGCCAAAGGTGAACATAAACTGCTAGAAAAGACTTTATTAAATTTAATGATGATTTTCCTCTCTCTTGGGAACCTCTTAAAAACTACTGTAATTCCTGGGGACTTATCACTCCTTCTGAAAATGTTGAGTGTCATAACATAGGAGAAGGAAGCCATATCATGTCAACAAACTCTACACACTTCAATTTTCTGCCTCATTCATTTTCACTGATTGAATTAAGGAAAACACATTTAATAGTATTTGGCAATTTTGGGGTTGGTTTTGACTGGTACCTTGAATGTGTTTTTTTTTTTTCCTGTAGGAGCAAACTTCTGAAAAAAAAAAAATCCTTCATTGAATGCATAGCTATGTTTAGGAAACTTATTTCTTATTAAAATTGATTATCTCTGATCTTAAATTTTCTCTAGTAACACCAAGCTAACCTCTGTTTCTCGTAACTCTATAAATAAAACATTTGAATTTCTGTGGTTTCCAACTTGCTTGCTCTTTCCTTTATAATTTATTTTAGTGGATCGACTAAAGACATCACTGTTATATCATACAATTATTTTTACATTTTTTTCACTGACTGTTTCACTGTTAATAAACTTTTTTTCATTTGATTTTCTCTTCTTTTCCCCATGGCTTCTCTTATATCACTGGTTCAAATGAAAACTTTTTTTTAAATCCATAACTGCAACATAGTCACCTTTATAGCTTACCGTCCCTTAAGACTATTTCCATTTTCACTTTCTTTTTTTTACTCCCACCTCCAGCAATCCTGGCAAGGCTCAAAGAAGAGCTTGTTATTTGGGATAAACTAGTTTAATGCAATCAGGATAGTTTTTCTAGAACTTTCTCTCATAGTCACAGGTTGAAAAAATAAAAATAAAAACTTGCTAGAGAAAAGAGATTAATCTTTTGTCAATGTATTAATTACCTAATGCTTCTTAACAATGTTACCTCAACTTCGGGTGCTTAAAATGAGCCATGTGTGTTATCTTGCATTTCTGTGGGTTGGGATTCCAGCTCTGGCTTACCTAGGTTCTTTGCTTCAGGATCTCACACAACTGTAGTTACGGTGTCAGTCAAAGCTGGATTCATACCAGAAGCTTGACTTTAGAAAAGAGCTGCAATCAGTCAAGAGAAAGAAATAAAGTTATTTAAATAGGAAGACAGGAAGTCAAAATGTCTCTTATTGCAGATGACATGATTTTACAGTTAGAAAACTCCATTGTCTCAGTCCAAAGTCTCCTTAAGCTGATAACCAACTTTAGTAAAGTCCCAGGATAAAAAATCAATTTGCAAAAATCACAAGCATTCCTATACACCAATAACAAACAGCCAAATCATGAGGGAACTCCCATTCACAATTGCTACAAAGATAATAAAATACCTAGGAATACAACTTACAAGGGATGTGAAGGACTTCTTCAAGGAGAACTACAAACCACTGCTCAAGGAAATAAGAGAAGACACAAACAAATGGAAAAGCATTCCATGTTCATGAAGAATCAGTATGGTGAAAATGGCCATACTACCCAAAGTAATTTATAGATTCAGCACTATCCCCATCAAGCTACCATTGACTTCTTTCACAGAATTAGAAAATCTACTTTAAATTTCATATGGAACAAAAAGAACCCGCATAACCAAGACAGTCTTAAGCAAAAAGAACAAAGCTGGAGACCTCATGCTACCTGGCTTCAAACTATACTAAAAGGCTACAGTAACCATAACCTCATGGTACTGGAAACAAAACAGATATATAGACCAATGGAACAGAACAGAGACCTCAGAAATAATGCCGCAAATTTCTAACCTTCTGATCTGTGACAAACCTGACAAAGCAAGCAATGGGGAAAGGATTGCCTATTTAATAAATATTGTTCAGAAAACTGGCTAGCCATATGTAGAAAACTGAAATAGGGCTGCTTCCTTACACTTTATACAAAAATTAACTCAAGATGGATTAATGACTTAAATGTGAAACCTAAAACCACACACACACACAAAAAAAAAACTCTAGAAGAAAACTTAGGCAATACCATTCAGGACATAGGGTGAGCAAAGACTTCATGACTAAAACACCAAAAGCAATGGCAACAAAAGCCAAAATTGACAAATGGGATCTAATTAAACTAAACAGCTTCTCCACAGCAAAATAAACAATTAATAGAATGAACAGGCAACCTACAGAACGGGTGAAATTTCTGCAATCTATCCATCTGACAAAGGGCTAATATCCAGAATCTACAAAGAATGGAAACAAATTTGCAAGAAAAAAACAAATAACCCCATGAAATAGTGGGCAAAGGATATGAACAGACACTTCTCAAAAGAAGACAACTATGCAGCTAACAAACATGAAAAAAAGCTCATCATCACTGGTCAATGGAGAAATGCAAATCAAAACCACATGAGATACCATCTCACACCAGTCAGAATGGCGATCATTAAAAAGTCAGGAAACAACAGATGCTTGAGAGGGCATGGAGAAATAGGAATGCTTTTACACTGTTGGTGGGAGTGTAAATTAGTTCAACCATTGTGGAAGACACTGTAGATATTTCTCAAGGACCTAGAAATAGAAATACCATTTGACCCAGCAATCCCATTACTGGGTCTATACCCAAAGGATTATAAATCATTCTACTATAAAGACACATGCACACATATGTTTGTTTTGGCACTGTTCACAATAGCAAAGACTTGGAACCAACCCAAATGCCCATAAAAGATAGACTGGATAAAGAAAATGTGACATGTATACACCATGGAATGCTGTGCAGCTATAAGAAAGGATGAGTTCATATCCTTTGCAGAGACATAGATGAAGCTGGAAACCATCATTCTCAGCAAACTAACACAAGAATAGAAAAACAAACATTGTATGTTCTCACTCGTAAGTGGAAGTTGAAAAATGAGACCACATGGACAAAAGGAGGGGAGCATCACAAACTGGGGCCTTTTTTGGGGGGTGGGGACTAGGAAAGGGACAGCATTAGGAGAATTACCTAATGTAGATGATGGGTTGATGGATGCAGAAAACCACCACGGCACATATATCTATGTAACAATCCTGCACGTACTGCACATGTATCCCAGAAATTAACGTATATAGTAAAAAAATAGACTTAAAGGGTATTCAAATAGGAAAGAGAAAGAAAGGGAAGAAAGGAAGAAAAGAAAGAGAGAAGAGAGATAAAGAAAAGAATGAAAGAGGAAGGAAGGAAGGATGGAAGGAAGGAAGGAAAGAAAGAAAAGAGCTTCTACTTGCTGAGAAAGATGTCTTTCTTCTGGGCTGCTGAACAGGGACTGTCCTCAGTTCCTTGCCATCTGAACCTCTCCACATGGATACTTGACAGTAGCCCCGTTTGCTTCTTCAAATATTGTGCGGAAGAAAGAGTCCCCTTGCAAAATTGATTACAATTTTAAGTACTGTAATCAGATATAAATCACCACTGTACCCTCTCACCTTTGCCAGATTCTATAGATTAGAGGCAATTCATGAGTCCTATTAACACCCATGGATAGGGATCTCACAAATGTATGAACACCAGGAGGTTGAGATTGGAGAGGTAACTTTGAGATTATCTACCACAATGGATAATCTAATGGTTATTAGATTCTGGATATTAGAGAGTTTTGTGTTTTGTTGTTGTTTTTTTATTTTTTTGTTTTGATTGCTATTTCTGTTGTTTTAAATATTTTTCCTCCTTGAATGTGTTCATATTTCTGGTGAGAAGGGCAAGAGAAAGTGAACCAATTCCTAATGTTTATGTACAAGGGAACAAAACATTAGCTGAAGAGTAGTTCTGGGCTTGCTGGGCATTTGAGAAGACAGTTCTAAATATTAATATATCCAGAAGGAGACAGAATATTTATTTACGCCAGTAGCTTTAAGAAAAACATAGATGCCTTTAGAAAATCCTCCAGCACAGGATTTGTACAAAAGCGAATGTCAAAAACATATTTATACCACAAAGATGCTCCCAGATACAGAGTTCACCTGTTTAATTAGATGAAAGCAAATACACTTATTTACACAGTACTGCTAGTACTGTAGCCAGCGTCCTCAGCATGGACACAGAGTAGGTAATGACATCAGCAGTTGGAGAAGCAAAAAGTGGCCTCAACAAGGCATGCAGGGGCATTTTTCTACTAATGAATCATCACCCATTTAAGAAGTGTCTTTATTACTGTCATTGCAAGAATCCATCTAAGGATTGAGAGTCAGGTAGGAGGAATCATGAAAAGAGGAAAAACACTTGAAATGATGAAAGGTAAGAGTGTAAGTTAATGACAATGATTATATTTCACCACAGAGTTGTCAAATACAATTCTAATAAATATATTTGTTTAAAAATCACTGTACTGGTGATATTAGTATATCATCATATCAAATTGTATTTAGGCAATTATGCAATTTAATTATTAACCACCATTTAAATATTATTATATACTAATGATATTAAGATTGTATATCAATATCAATATTAATTGATATAGATATACAATTCAATATCCTTAGTATATAATGCTATTAATATATAATGATTTAATGAAATTAAATTACATTTAATTAATGATATTAAATTCCCCCCATACTTAACAGAAATAAATCCTAGATCCTTTTAAGGAATGATACAAGAATTTTTAAAAATAAAGCAATCTTCATGGTGACTCATATTTGAGTAATGCTTTTTGATCAATTCTTATACAAATCTATGACTTTTGAAATGGATCAGAGCAAGTCTTTTTGGTCATTCATCAGTCTTCTCCATTTTAAATTTATCAGCAATAAATATGCTGATGTAGAAATTTATCTTTTGGTAGCCCCTTTCACCAAAGGTCGATGCTTATGGATGAGGCACATTCACTTGACTCTTCACTCTATATATTTATGGCTGCTGTCATGTCACTAAATATACTGTGATAGCTTTTCTTTACTCCAGAGTAGAGAGTGATTAATAAGTTATTATAAATGTCCTTATTATATTCAGCCTTATTTCATATTTCTATAATCATCCTAGAAATCTCATGAATAGCAATTATGTTGGTTCCTCTAAATAGGAAGCTGTCATCTGCAGTGACAACAAAATTTTAAATAGGTGAAGACACTTTACTCCTACCCTGCTTAATAATATTAACACCAATGCAGATAGTCACTGAAAGAAAAAGAAAATCCCATATTTGCTGAATTGAATTGTATTCCTTCCAATGCTTCTTTTAAACATGCTAATATATTTCTTCAATTTACAAGAGTGCTCTTTCAGATCCTAGCACCTATCAAAGGCATTCTTTATTAATAATTTATTTTTAATTGACAAATAATTATGTTTATTTCTGGGGTACAATGTGATGTTTTGATCTATGTGTTCAGTATAGAAAGATTTATTCAAGCTAATAAACGTATTTGTCATTTCACCAGTGATAATTTTTTTGTGGTGAGGACATTAAAAATCTATTTTCTTAGTAATTTTGAAATATATAATACATTTTTACTAAATGTGGTCACCATGAACTGTGACAGATCACTAAAATTATTTCTCCAGTCTAGTTGAAATTTTGTACTCTTTGATCGACATTACTTTCTACGTTTCTCACCCCCTGCCCTGGCCCTGGACCCAGACTCCAGTACCTACTTTTCTACTCTGTTTTTATGAGATCTACTTTTTTAGAGTCCACATGTAAGTGTGATCCCACAGTATTTGTCTTTCTGTGACTGGGTTATTGCACTTATCATAATGTTCCTCAGATCCATGTTGGCATGAATGACAGAATTTTCATATTTTTTAATGCTGTATACTATGTCATTGTGTATCTATGCCACATATTCTTTATTTTCTTACCTGTTCATAAGTATTTAGGTTGCATCCATATTTTGGCTATTGCAAACAATGCTAAGATAAACATGGGAGTACAGATACTTTTTCTGCACACATCATGTTCATTTTTTTTTTGACGTATACTCAGAGGGGGTTGATGAATCATATGGCAATTTTATTTTTAGTTTTTGAAAACTTCATTCTATTTTTTGAAATTGTTCTACCAATTTACAGTTCCATCAGCAGTTAACAAGGTTTCTCTTTACTCCAAGTCCTTGCCAACTTATCATTCATCTTTTTGACCATAGCCATTCTAACGGATGTGAGATGATATCTCATTATCTCATTGTGGTTTAGATTTGTACTTCTCTAATTACTAGAAATATTGAGAGATATTCTTAATGCCATTCAAGACACTCAAGAATTTCCTCTGGGTTGCCTTTAGTTATTCTGGTGATTTATCTGCTTTTTCTGTGTTTGTATTTTTTTTTTTTCTCAATGACTTGTCTTTTTTATGTCTTTGGTTAAAAGAGAATCAACAAATAAGCTATACTGTTACTAGGTAGATTAACATTCTGCTCATTCTATCTTTCCCACGTTTTCAGACACTGAAATATTCACACTTCCAGCTCTTGCCACATGTTACCACTTACTTTTAAGTTCACTGCTATGTTATGTGCCTATAGCTGCTTCACAAAAATGAATCCCAGGGTCTGCAGTACAGATTTTGCTGACTTCTTTTTTTCTCAACTTTTTCTCCTCACTTCTTTTTTACTCTTTCTTTTCAAAATTATCTTTTTCTCAATATCTCAACTTAAGTATTTTTAAATTTCTATTATTTATCTTCTATGTCCTTTCTCTCACAGTTGGTAGTATTCCACCTAAGTCTTTCCAACAAGTAACAGTACAGTTTCTTTCATTATTTTATGTGAGGATGATTTAGGTCTACGAAAAGTTAGGTAATTTACAATGTGTCTAGAAAAGTTATTTAATTTATATGCATCTTAACTAGCAGGACCAGGTGCAAATCATAAATTTTGAAATCTCAGCTTCATTCAATTTCGATTTGTCAGTTCTACTTCCTTCTTCATTATACTTCACAGCACTCCTCTGAGAAAGCTGAATTACAAGCAATAAGAGGGCCATTTTCCAGACAGAGGAGTTGAAGCAAAGTAGTTAATTGACCTGTGAGTGGAGAAACCACAGAGAACATAATATTCAATCAAGCAAACCACACCATCATAACAGGCCAGAATAAGTCTTGATTAATGAGAAAAATGTAGTAAATTTCATAGCAATAGCTTCATTAATTCATAAAAAAGTAAAGATTTTTGAAATTTTTAAGAATATGAAATACTGACAAGAATTTATATTCAATTATTCATCATTTACAGTTATTTAAACTATAACATAGTTTTGTCAGTACAAGTTCTGTTAGGCCTGCTTTAAGTATTTGGGATACAAATACAGCATATCCAAGTTGCTGCTAAGCAAGAAGACATTAAGCAACTTAATATTACCAAACACATATTAACACAAATTTTAAGTTAATACAGTTTAAATAAGTGCATACATCACTGAATATATCATTTTAATTATACATGTACATGCCATTAAAATACAATGAGACAGATTAATGTTGGCCATTTTTTAATTTGTATTATAGAATTATAATATTTTACTGGGGTTCTGAGAAACAAAGACCATATAGCAAAGCAAGGAGTTGTCAAAGGTACATATATGTGTCTCTTTTCCATAAAACAAATCACTGATAGGTTCTTTTCATTATCACAGTCCTAAGTAATCCACTTACTGGAATTAATTTGCGTCAACTAAAAATAATTATTTATATAAAGTAATTCTAGTACCTCCCTGTGCTTGCTCCTTCCACGCTCCACACTGGTCCCAGATTATGGAAGTTTGTAATTGATTTAGTGCCTCACAAATAAAACCATTTAATGACTGATTGTCACATGCAGAATAAAATGAAACTCCTAAGCATAATATAAAAGCCCCATCACAATCTGTTTTCACACTGTTCCTTCCTCAGCTACCGTTAAAATACAATATACCTTAACAAAACAAGACAAACACCTTCAACTTTTATAGTGTGGTACATTTATTTAGCTTCATACATATAATAAGTAGTAGGAACAATGGACATTTTCATTACTTAACAAAGTCTGAATGCATTTTTAAAGTAGTGATATCTACTTAAAAAGTATTTTTCCCAATTCCTTCAAAATTGTACTAATCCTTTCAAATTCAGTTCATATGATAACAAAAATATTTTTTCGAGTGACTATCCTAAATGCCTAAAATTCCAGCCATTACTTAGTGCTTATGATAAATCTTTGTCAGTCACACATAGAAATACCTATGACCTGTTTAAGTAAGTTTTTTATGAATTTTATAATATAGTTGAACATAATTGTTCATCTCTTATATTCACTTCTCCAAAGTTTATTTATTCCTTTTTATACCAGAAACAGTCTTCTTATACTGGAGGGAAGTCTTAGTAATTGTTATGGTCACTAATCTCATAACTATCAAACTTATTTCTACATTGAGGGGCAGTTCAAGTTGACTTATTCAGAATGCTGCTTCTAAGTTATTAAGAACCAAAGAAGTTGAGAATTTGATGAGTATTCCCAAATACTAGTGTAACCCAAGCATTACAATAGAAACAACTCTGAGTATTTTTTAAAAATCAGAAATTCAATTCAGGAAATTGGTCTCAGAGGATGAGAGACTTCTAATGTAATTACAAACTAACACAAAAAGACATTAAACCTGATGTAAATAATTGGAGAAATATACTGTGTTTATGATCAGAAGACTTATTAAATCTGATATAAATAATTGGAGAAATATACTACGTTTATGATCAAGACTTAAAATATCAGTCCTTCCAAAATTAATCTATCACTTCAGTAAAATCATAGTCAAAATTCAAGCAGCCTTTTCTATAGAAATAAGCAAACTGATTCTAATAACCATAGATAAATTTGAAAAATCTAGAAGGACCAAAGCAAATATGAAAAATAAGAAATAAATAGGAGTACCAATTTTTTTTGATTTTACATTTTAAAAGAGGGTGTTTTGGCACGATTATAGTGAATAAATTAAAGAACAACAAATATAATAAATAGACACAGATTTGACAGACATTGCATCCAGATGCAAAATAAGCATATGAACATATGTCTAACACAATTAGTCATGATAGAAAATGTATGTTTCAGGAGAAAACTATAGTACACCTATTTCAGATTCTAGCCTTGTTCATTGTTTTTAAGTTTATATTATTTGCCTACAATTCAGATTGAATCCTGAATTCTTCCCTGGCTAAATGTCCCCTAACAAATGTTTCCAAAGTTTTCCTCCCATTTTTTTCACCTGGGCTTCTCAAAATAAATCTCAGTTCCTGAGGCCCTACAAGCTAAAGTTAGCCAACTTGGCTTTGAGGAAAAATCACTGATACAGCTAATATTTGAACAAACTTTACACAAAGACCACAATCCAGGAAAATCTGTTAGATGGCCATGGATGCTTTCAGCTGACTGTCCCACAGACCCTAGAAGGAGTAGCTTGTAGATGGCTCCAGAAACTGACCTTTGTTATTCCTCTGTTTTCATAGAAATGCCTCTGATGAAATCTGTGTGCCTACATAATATTCAGAAGCCTACCTTTTAGAGCTCCTCAGCAATATCATCTCCTGAAAGGAGACCTACTATTTAAATTGGACTGGCCTATGCCTAGAAGTGAGATACTGGTTTCATGAGATCCTTTACTATTTAGTTATTCAATTAACTCAGTTTTTTATTTTTCCACAACCACCACCTTAGCCTGTAGTGTGTGAAAACTTCTAGGGAAATGTTAGGGCTCGGAGACCAATGCACCAAGATATGGCGTTTTACCTGCTGATCTGAAGAAGGAGTTTCAAGTTCTCCCTGACCTTCCGCCATCCTCTCAATCCTATGTCTCTTACAAAGCATAGGATTAAGTTGTTGTCTGACTTTCCCTTATCTGCCTGAAGTCTAGACCTGCCAAGGAAGAAAACAAATATCTCCGGCCCATTCTCTGAGTTTTAATTAACTGAACTCGTATTGCAGAAAGAAAAAACTGAAGCCAGTCAACACACATGGACAGATTAGTCACAAACTATTGTCTGTCCTGTGTGCCCAACAGACTATGTCCTAGGCAATTGTGTGTTTTTCAAGCTCATTGAATTCCCCTAAAAATTATTTTTGATCCCCCTAAAATTATCACTTCATCTCCCACCTCACACTTCCTCATCTCCCTTTCTCCGAAAAAGGACATATAAACATCTGTACATTTTTGAGTACAGATGTTTAAATACAATATAAAAAAAATCACCTGTGATTTCCCCCCATGCATGTTAATAAATTTGTATGCCTTTTTTTTTCAATTAATCTGCCTTTGACAGTTGATTTTCAGTGACCCTTCGAAGGCCCATGAGGAATTTTCCCTTCACTCCTGTATAACATAAAGGTCTATTTTGACATCATTAGCAAGTCAGAGCAATGAGCAGACCAAGGGAAGAATGGAACAGACATTTAAAGAAACAAATGGATTACATCCATTCTTTACCAAGGAAAATCAAATAATACGTAGACTTTCTTTTACTGGGTTTCTGTCAGTGTGAAGAGTTGAAGAGTTGTTACTTTCCTAACAAACAAATCATTTTGGTTTTAAGCACTGAGGATGTAATCTTTAGTTTTTTTCAAGGAAAAATGTGTTAAAAGTTATCAAGCTTGCTTTAGTGCAGGCCATAATAATCACTGAATAAACATATGATAATTGTTTCCCATGTACTGTAAAAAAAAAAATCCGCTATAATATTTTTTTCTCTTCTTGCTTCTCATTTTTTTTCAACAATTTGTATAAACTGTACATTTCTTAATAGGAGTGTTTAATGGGTATTCTTCCAAAAGCTGATGGAACTCAGAAAAAAAAATTGTCTCTGATTCAAACAGAAAATAAAGTTAATTGCATACAATAGTCTGCCTTCACAAAATTTGGTTTTATCAAACTGTGCTAAACTTTTTAAATACATTATAAAAAATAAAATTTCAAGATTAATAAGTCAAACCGAAGGTTGAATGTTGATCTAAAGAAAGAAAAATGTTAAGCATTACTATATACTACATTAAATAGTTTCTGATCTTTTAAAAACCTTTAAAATATATTCATAGCCCTGAAATTATATTCTTTTGTAAGGGTTGTCTTGACTTCTTGCCATATTAAATGAAACATAGGTAAACATACTTTTTATAATGCTGGTGTGGAAAACAATTATGTTGTCCTCAGAAAAATTGCCTGTTTGCATGATCATGTATGAGATGGGTAAAAGAAGGAGATAGAAGCTAGGTCAGCAAGTTTCTGTGTATGTATTTTAATTTTCACAAATTTTTAAAGTTATAAAATACATTTATTTTAATGCAAGGCCATAGAATATTTCAGACATGTTTTCTGCAATTGGGCATTTTATAATCAACAAAAGAAAAATGCTGACATTTCTGGTATGAACACAATCTTAAGGTCCTAGTTATTGTTATACGAAATAAATTCAAGCTGTACACCATAGAATATGACTAAAAAGCTGAGTCTTATAAAAAGGAGAAAATGTGATAATTATACTTCAAAGAAAATGTAGTGAAAATGAGTAAATTTCAGGTCAAAGAATAAATGCTAATTACTGGAATTTAAATGTATGGGGACACTAAGGGATGACATAAATCTCTCTGAAATTATAAAAGTTGTATTGATAGCTGTTCATGAACAGCCATCATTTGGCTTTAAAAATCTGCCTTCCAAATTGTTTTATGACTGTTATTAATATTACACTTACTATCCATATTAACATGCAAAACAATCAAGATCTATTGTATTGAGCTATGGTTTTCATAAAGGATAATCACTTTATTCAAACTTGCAAGTACTCAACGGATTAAAAGACATTTGCTAAACCTCATGGATATTTTGCTAGATTTAGCTCATAGATATTAGAGATAGCATCCTATGGAGCTCTTAAATTAAATATCTATTGTTTTATAAATTATTGATTTGGGCTAGATGAGGTTTATCACCATGAATTTAGTTTCATTGGTATACTTGCTCAAATGATTTTTTTTTAGTGCTGGAAAGACAAACATGATAAATTTATGGCTGTGTTTTTCTCAGCAGGTTTGAGTAAGGGCAAGGAGATAATACAGGTTGGGGACACTCACACCACCAAAATTAAATGTATGTTCTTTGGGTTTACATCTACACAGAGAAGCAATCAAATACAAGAAGGGTGTTTTACATTGGGAGAAAATCAAGGGATCAACTAAGTAGGGTTCATATAATAAGGGTTCAAATAATAAGTGTAATTGGACATTGCTAATAAAGCAATATAGACACAGTTTAGAGTCCTGGTGATATTATGCATAGAATAATTTGGCTATGTATTTAAGTAGCTGAAATAAAGTACAACAGTAATGTTTAGGATTTAAGAAGGCCAGAAAATGAAATTTACTATGCTGAAGAAGCCTCTATAAGGGTATGCAAAACAATAGGGATAGTGTTAGATGCTATGACTTGAGATAGAGAAGCATAATTATTCCACAGATTGAAATCTTCCATATATATGAAACATTTTTTTTTAAACACAACAAAAATGACATCACCAAATTTCATATAAAATGAATGAGAAAGGAGGTTTTTCAATAATATAAAATATAGGTGTCTTGAAGACACCTCTGGAAATGTAGATGAATGTATTCTCTACTTCCTGGTCCTTGTAAGAAATGATAGCTTTACCCTTGAGAAGACTTGGGTAAAAGTAAGAGCCAGGTGAATAAAAGGAAGATTTGCAGTGATTGAGTTACACAAATTATGGTTTCCTCTTAAACAGAAGGTTCATATATTATTAAAATGTAGGGGGGAAAAGGAGTAGTAACTATGAAAAAAAGAATAAAATGGGAAAAATTAAAGATGAGAGTACAGTAGAGAATATATAGATTAAAAGTAATGTTTAAGTTTTCTGAAGTAATGAAAACATTGGCTTTGAGCTTGCTTTTACTAGACTAGGGCAAAGGGAATTTTCTTCCCTCCCACTTCTAAAGTTTTGATGATTTTAGCCTATAAAACAAATGAGACATAAACAAATTAGTAGGAAAAAAGGCATACAATTTTTTTTTCTTGAGACAGAGTGCCACCCAGTCACCCAGGCTGGAGTATATTGGTATGATCATGGCTCAGTGCCTTCTCAACCACTCAGGTTCAAGTGATCCTCCTGCCTCAGTCTCCTGAGTATCTGGAACCACAGGAATGTCACCATACCTATCACTGTTTTCTGTTTTCTTTCTTTCTTTTGTTCTTTCTCTCTCTCTTTCTTTCTCTTTTTCTTTCTTTCTCTTTCTTTTTTCTTTCTCTTTCTTTCTTCTTTCTTTCTCTTTCTTTCTTTCTTTCTTTCTTTCTTTCTTTCTTTCTTTCTTTCTTTCTTTCTTTCTTTCTTTCTTTCTTTCTTCTTTCTTTCTTTCTCTTTCCTTCTTTCATTAGAAACAGGGTCTCACTGTGTTGCCAAAGCTTGTCTCAAACTCCTTGACACAAGTGATCCTCTTACATGGGCCTCCCAAAATGCTTGAATTACAGGCGTGAGTTACCATGCCTGCCCTACCCAAATTCATTAATGTGCACATAGACATGAGAGTTCTACAAATTTGAGACTCATAAAATGGCTAAATGACTGAAGTTTTTATACCAAACAAAAAAGAAACAAGGCTCTGAACTTGAAAACAACTAGAGAGTGGTAGAAGGAAAGCTATGGTAAGCAAAATTTATCTTGTCAAAAGATAAAATCTACTAAGTAGCAGCTCTCAGAAAGAACAGATGGTAAATCCATGGTAAAAATTTTGTAGCCAGATTTTTTAAGTGTCAGATATGTAGTATGCTTTTACCCTGAGTTAATCTTTCTGAGATCCGAATGAGTCAGATAAGCAGGGAGGAGGCTCAGAAAAGCATTTGCATTGCTGTTTAATTGACTTATGATAATTTCATCTACAGATGTAAATTACCCCCACAATGAAAAGGATTTTAGAGCTCTTCTTGTGTATACGGGACCTCTCAAGAGCCATCTTGAAACATCCCAAAGAAGTATATTTTGGGGTGGCATATTTTGGTTTTCTTCACCATAATTCCAAAGTCATATTCTATAAGCCAAATCAACCTATACACTTATTTAAAAGTATTTTAAAGACTTCTACAGGTCTCAGGATAACACCTAAACTCTTTCATCTCCGTAGTATGATAGAAGATGCTATTCTTTGAATACATTTTCAGTATGCAGTATGCTAACACACTGCATACTCCAGTCATATTAAAACTATTGCTCCTATTGTGTTTTTGATGGAATGTGTATATGCTTCATCTTCTTGAACAATTTTCACCCAGGCTGTAAGTTTTAGCTTGTGTTTCTTTTGTGAAGGTCATTCAGAAATTTCTCAGTTAGAGATATAACTATCCATGTATCTCTTTTGTTTGCTCATGTCTATAAATTAATATTTATTTATTCAGGTTCACTTAAATTCCAGATAGATAACAATTCAATTTCTGGAGATATTCAAAGGTAGTATGTATAAAGATCTTTCCCTTTCTCTTTCTGTGAAATTTTCCTTAAAATCTAAGGTAGTAAAGATAATGCTTCTCTCCAGAAAGAGGACAGGCAAGTTTTCCAGAAGTCCTTCATAAAGTTTAGGGTTTTCTAAACTAAGTGATCCTTGGTTTCAGCACAAACCCATTTCCACCCATTTCTGTTTTGCCTTGCCTGAATGGATCCTGGTAACTAGAAGAATCAATGCTACCCAAAAACTGATGCTGCCTGCTGTGCCTTAAGTAAAAGTAATAAATTAGCTAAATCCATATCTAGGCACCTTGTCCCTCATAAGTCAAAGATATGGAACTGTGTCAAGATTTTATATATGTAAGACTTCAAACATTTTATGAAAAATGGAATTAAAAGATACAAGTAAAAATATGTTTCTCAACTCAATTACCTCCATCAAGTTCAAAACACTTTTGTAAGTAATGATACCAACCATTTAGTCCATCACTAAAGTACTGAGAGTTCTGGGAATTTGATCATGTCCATGCAGTCTTTTTATACTAACTGAAGAAAAATGAATGCCCTTTAAATATTTTTTTTAAGATTAGAAAGCAAAAATTAATTCAGAATGAATGAAATTAGGACTTTAAACTGGATGTCTATTGTCTATCAAAACTGCGAAATTGCCCTTATTTGATGAGAGGAATGAGAAGCAATCTGATTGTGTTGAAGACTCTGGTGAATCTTTTCCAAGCAGTTTTCTACTAAAACTTTGGCTAAATTTCTCAAAGTATTCTCATACTAAACAGACATTATGTTATTTAGCCCTGCAGAAAGACAACAAGCAAAATGCCTTGAGCATCCACCATAAGGATTGCCATGACTGTTTGTCTGGACTGGTTTATTTTGCTTTGGCTGGCCCTTTTCAACTTTAAGGTATCCATTGCTGACAATGATTGGGCTTTATCTTCATGATCACAGTGTTAAAGCTGTTTCATCTCCCATTACAATTTTCCCAAGAAATGCTTCAAGATGTTGATCCCAATTTTGAAATTTTCATTGAAACCTCTGCTTTTGTCTATAGCTGATCTGGGTGCACAATGGTTTTGGAACCCATTGAGTGGAAGCTTTGCTCAACTTCAATTTTTCAGTCAGTCCTGTGGAAGCTGAACTGATAAAAACGTCTATGATGTTGGCTATTGTTCCTGTTGTCAATCATTAGTCCTCTTCAACTAGGGTGCAAACAAGATTTTTTTCCCTCACAAATAGATGTAGATGGTCTGCTGTTTCAGGTTTCATCTTCAACATCATCTCAATCCTTCTTAAAACAATTTATCTATTTTTAAATGGTTGATTTCCTTGGAGCATCGTCTGTATGAAGTTTCCATGCAGCTGCAATGATATTACCATTCTTCCCCTTAACGTCACTATAAGTTTAATGGTTTTTGCTTTAATTTTAGTAATTTTCATTTCTCTGATAGGGGATCTTTTCAAACAAATGTCTTATTCTTCTTAGTGCTTCAAACTAGATCTTATTCAGAATGTAATAACAAATTCATTTTTGTGCATAAAAATAATCCATTCATGTTTCATATACACATGTTTATTGAACTTTTTGAATACCCTTCTCTCTTTCTCTTCCTGTCCCTCTCTCAATATATATTTATAGATAAATATACATATATTCAAATATTAGATAAATATATATTGAGAAAGAGACAGGGCAAGATACAGAGACAGAGAGGTAGCCAGAGAGAGAGAAAACTGGAGGACCTTGACTAAAGTACAAGTACAGCCTACTTGTACAGTCTACTAGTACAAACTAGTCCATTCTTGCATTGCTATAAAGAAATACCTGAGACTGGATAACTTATCAGGAAAACAGGTTTAATTGGCTGATGGGTTTGCAGGCTGTACAAGAAGCATGCCAGCTTCTTTCTGTGGGGGATCTCAACAATCATGGTGGAAGGTGAAAGAGAAATAGGCATGTCTTAATGGCTGGAGCAGGAGGAAGAAAGAGGGGAGAAGTGCTACACACTTTTAAACAACGAGCTCTTGTGAAAATTCACTATACAGTGCCAAGTGGGGGATAGTGCTGAATCATTTATGACAACTCTGTCCCCATGATCCAACCACCTCCTGCCAGGCAACACCTCCAACACCGGGGATTATATTTCAGCCTAAGATTTGAGTGGGGAGACACAGATCCCAACCATATCAAGATCCAAAAATTATTTAGGACAAAATGACAATAGGGTCAAAATCAAGTATTTTTAGAGTGAGATTGAAGGCCACATTGATCCAACTCCAAACTTGTGATATTGTTGCTTCTCCCTCTTACTAAGGTGTTGAAGGTATTGCTACATGCCAAAAACTCTAAAATATCAGCAAGAAATGGAATGCTAAGATAAATTTAATAATGGTTTCAAGTTTATTTAGAATTTATTTCTAGCAAGCAAGGTTTGTACTAATAACAGTAATAATGTTGATTAAGAATGTTCCAATTAGCTAATAAAATCAGGCTGTATTATTCACTTCCTTATTCATAAACTTTTCAGTATCTCTCAAGGTATTCAAAGGCTTAAAATATTATGAATCAATTTCAAACTTTCAGGTATATAGGCATCACATAGTCACCTCACAAAAATATCAGTAACTCCCAGTGTGTTTTTGAGATTTTTACAGAAATATCATGTAGAAATAGAATGAATCTATCATCAGTGTTCATGTGTAGTCTACTAACACGTTAAAATGCCATTTTTATAGGACTAGGTAAGATTGCACTTTTTCTCCAACATCTACAAAAAAATTAAAGCAAAGAATAGATAATAATGCTATTTTCACAGTTTACATCATTCTAGTTTCATATTTCTGTGTTCACAGATGGTTGCTCTATATATCTGGATGTGAAATTTAGTAAGAATGAATTCCAAGGTAACAGAAGGGGTTGTCATTAACATTTCAAACAGTTGTTAAGTTGCCTAAAGGTATTTTAGTACTTTTCCTAATATTTTCACAATCAGTTTTGCCCTCTAGCTTTTATCACCAGTATTGAAAACAAACTAATTCCAAAGGTGATAAATAAGACACTCAGGCTTAGTTTGTATATATGTATGTATGTATATTTGTATATATGTATTTTCTAAAGACTGTGAAAGGTAAGTTCATTTGACTTGAAAGATTCTCTGAATTTTTTTTGGAGAGGAAAGCTTAGGGAACTAAGTTTCTAGAGTGGTATATCATAAAAAGTTTCAAAGTTACAATATATTATCTCTATAAAAGTGGTCATATTTTGTCACTGTTTATAATTTGTAATTATATGTGGTACTTTGAAATAATTGTTCATGGTGATCTCCAAGACATTTTGTTCTAGATAACAATACTTTCAACCATTTACTCAGTTCCTCAGTAAATGAATATTTGCAAAAGTAAATGTGTATATGTTTAAATGTCTTGCCTTGCATACTGCATAAATGAAAGAGAAGCTAATATGTGATGATCTATCTGTAACTTCTGCTAAAAAAATACTTTTTGGGAATGTATAAGGGGGAATTATGGGTGCCCAATTAACAAATCAGTTTTAGTCACATCTCCAAAATGTTTTTCTGAGGGATAAGTCTACGTACTCATGGAAATATACAAATGCCTTTCTCTATTGAACTTAAATGGTCAATCCAGAGGTGACTTCCAACTTTCAGTATATTAAAAATAGGATATATAAATATTGACTATGAAAAGGTATGAAAATAGATTTTATGACTCACTAAAGCAAATCATTGAAAACTTTCAGATTTGAAAACCGTAAATAATTATGTGACATTAACATACTTGTAGTTCTCACATATTTTGAAGAAAATATAAACATGGTTTACAAAGTCCTGGAACATATCTAGACGTACAGGGGTTGACATCTGTCTAGTTTAAGTCTCAGATTTTTTGGTATAAAGGTGAATAAAATATTGTATATACATATTGTATATATATATTTGCATAACATCAATATATTTTAGTACCCAGATTAATAATTTACTGTATTTTGGGGTATACATTTACTACATTTTTCACTATCACCTGTTGGTTGTAGGCATATTAAGGGAAGCAAATACCAACACTATAGCTATGTACTTCTAAGAAGGAATGTATTTATTTTTTCATTAAGGAAATAATTTTCCAGAAATTATAAGAAAGTGCTAGAATGAATACTTAGAAATTAAAAAAATTAGTTAGATACTTAAATTTCTCTCCTTAGTGATATAGTGGATATAATTAGTAATAATTATTATAACAATAACACATATTTATATAATCTGTGACCAGAAGTGAAATACTGAAAGTTAGGTGGTGTTCAAGAAATATAATTAAAACGAAATATCCTCTAAACCCATAAATCACTCCACAAAGGAACAGGAAAATGCAAACAAATTTGTTACTGAATAAGAATTAAATCAGCCAATGATGTACACGACAAGCAATCCATTGAAAGATTGCAAAGAGAAAAAACAAAATCTCATTCTTTTATATGTCCAAGCAAATACCACCCACTATATGCATGTTCTCAAGTTATGCAGTAACTTACTCTCAGTTAAGAGAACTTGACAGTATCATTTGTCACACATAATTCATTCAAAATGCACTTGGTATTTGGAGTGACCATCTGGGTTAGTTAATTGGGTTTTCCAAAGGAGACTAAACTTCCCATATATTTATGGCAGGAGGTAATTTTACAGTTCGGTGCCAGCTCTCATATTCTACCCCCAGACAAAATTAGGCCCCTACCCTCCCAGAAAAACTGGGACATAAGAGCACTATCTTCTTGATGATTATATTTTAAAAATATTAGTTCCTTGAGGAAGACATGCCTGGGTCTTAAAGCTGGAAAGTATCTTATTTTGCTTTTGAAAAGATTTGCATACATTTCAAAGAAATAGAGAAATGCTCAAATAACAAGTTTTCTAAAATAAATGCACTAAGAAAAGGAGGTAGTCTCTTTCCTTATTTTCAATAGAGAAAACTGTCTCTTATTTTTAATTTGTATTTGACCTTATGGTAGTTATCATTATCATTATTTTATAGACAAGAACTTGTTTAAAAAGTCAACATCATATACCCAAAGAGACACAATTAACAACTGAAAGAGCTAATTCTCTGTATTAATTAAAATTCTTCTTTGGGAGGCTGAGGCGGGTGGATCACGAGGTCAAGAGATCGAGACCATCCTGGTCAACATGGTGAAACCCCGTCTCTACTAAAAATACAAAAAAAAAAAAAAAAAAAAATAGCTGGGCATGGTGGCGTGTGCCTGTAATCCCAGCTACTCAGGAGGCTGAGGCAGGAGAATTGCCTGAACCCAGGAGGCGGAGGTTGCAGTGAGCCGAGATCGCGCCATTGCCCTCCAGCCTGGGTAACAAGAGTGAAATTCCGTCTCAAAAAAAAAAAAAAAAAAAAAAAAAAAAGAATTCTTTTATACGGAAGTAACAGAAGTTTATGTTAACTAAAGGAGGAAAAAGGTAATTCCATTATATGAATACAGAGTCTATAAAAAAATGGTGAATAATTTTTCCTTTCCGAAATAAAAAATCTTTGAACAGAGTCAAGTCCTTCACTTTATCTTCTGTGTCCCCTTTACTCTTTTCATTTTTTAATTCTTTATTGTTGTTAATGGAAGCTTTCTTTTATTCTAAGCCACATGACGGAAAATATGTCGACTCCTCAATTTACCTACTAATATCTGAGCAATCAGCAGAGGGAGTCATCTCTATGTTGTACTTACTTCAATTGACAGTCCTTAAAGAAAGGAGCATCTTGGGTCATAGGCAGCAGTGGATGCTGTTCTGGACATCTCGTACTTCCCTTTAGTCTTAAGGATAGTTTTGTCCAGGTACTGAGAATCCTTGCCTCCAAGGAATAAAGGTTACTTGTTCATAGTGGATGAGCTTTTTGATGTGCTGCTTGTTATGGTTTGCCAGTGTTTTGCTGAGGATTTTTGCATCTATGTTTATCAAGATTGACCTGATTAACTTGAGGTTTTCTTTCTCTGTTGCTGTGTCTCTGACATGTTTAGGTGTCAGGATTATGCTGGCCTCAAAGAATGAATTAGGGAGGAGTCCCTCTTTCTCAATTTTTTGAAATAGTTTCAACAGGAATTACATCAGCTCTTCTTTATACATCTAGTTGAATTTAGGTGTGCATCTAACTGGTCCAGGGTTGGATTTGGTTAGTATGCTATCCATTACTATGCAGTCTTGGAGCTCATTATTCGTTTTTCCAGACATTCAATTTCTTCCTTCCTCAGTCTTGGAAGAGTGTATGTTTCCAGTAATCTATTCATTTATTCTGGATTTTCTAGTTTGTGTTCATAGTGGTGTTTATAATATTCTCTGATGGTTATTTGTCAGTGGTAATATCCCTTTTTCATTTTCAATTGTACTTGTTTGAATCTTCTATCTTTTCTTTTTTGTTAGTCTATCTAGTGGTCTCCCTATTTTATTAATTTTTTTCCCGAAAACAAATTACTGAGTATGTTGGTCTTTTGAATGCTTATTTTGTGTGTGTGTTTCCATCTCCTTCACTTCAGCTGTCATTTTGATTTTGGCTCTTTCTTGTCTTCTAGTAGCTTTGGGATTGTTTTGCCTTGGTTCTCAAGTTCTTTTAGTTATGACGTGAGGTTGTTAAATTGAGATATTTCTATCTTTTTGATATGGGCATTTAGTGCTAAAATTTTCCCTCTTAACACTGCCTTAGCTGTTTTCCAGAGATTCTGGTATGTTGTATCTTGTTACTCATTAGTTTCAAGAAACTTCTTGACTTCTTCCTTAATTTCTTATTTACCCAAATGTCATTCAGGAGGAGGTTAATCCATTTCCATGTAATTGTATAGTTTTGAGCAAATTTCTTAGCTTGATTTCTAATTTTATTGTGCTGTGGTCTGAGATATTGGTTGTTACACTTTCAATTCCTTTGCATTTGCTTAGGAGTGTATTGTGTCCAATTATGTGATTGATGTTAGAGCATGTTCCATGTGTCAATGAGAATAATTATATTTTGTTGTTTTGGGGTAAAGAGTTCTTTAGATGTCTGTCATATCTATTCAATTCATTGCAGAGGTCAGGTCCTGAATATCTTTCTTAATTTTCTGCCTTGATGATCTGTTAACGGACTGTTAAAGTCTCCCACTATTATTATGTGGGAGTCTTAAGTTTCTTTAAATATCTCTAGGAACTTGCTTTTTAAATTTGGGTGCTTCTATGTTGAGTGCATATATATTTAGGATAGTTAGGTTTTCATGTTGCATTGAACCCTTTACTAATATGTAATGTGCTTTTTGTGTGTGTATGTGTTATTTTAAAGTCTGTTTTGTCTGAAATTAGGATTGCAAACCCTGCTTTTTCCTGTATTCATACTGCTTGGTAGATTTTTCTCTATCCCTTTATTTTGAGCCTATGAGTGTCACTGCATGTGAAATGGGTCTCTTGAAGACAACGTAACATTTGGTCTGGCTTTTTTTATCCAGTTTGCCACACTATGCCTTTTAAGTGGGGCATTTAATCCATTTACATTCAAGACTAATACTGATATATGTGGACTCAATCCTGTCTTTATGTTGTTAACTAGTTATTACGTAGACTTGTTTGTGTTGTTGCTTTCTCATGTCACTGGTCTGTGTATTTATGTGTGTTTCGTAGTGGCTGCTGACAGTCTTTATTTTCCATATTTAGTTCTTCATTTAGAAGCTCATGTCAGGCAGGTCTGGTGATACTGAATTCTTCAGAATTTGCTTGTCTGAACAGAATCTTACTTGTTCTTCACTTATGAAGCTTAATCACTGGATATGAAATTTGGAGTTGTAATTTTTCTTTAGTAATGTGTCATACGGACCTTAATGTCTTCTGGGTTATTGGGTTTCTGCTGAGAGATTGTCTGTTAGTCTGGTGGGGCTTCCCTTTGTAAGTGAACTGACCTTTCTCCCTAGCTGCCTTTAACATTTTTTATTTCATTTTCATCTTGGAGAATCTGATGATTATGTATCTTGAGATCACCTTCTTGTGTAGTATCTTACTGGTGATCTCTGCATTTCCTGAATTTGAATGTTGGCTTCTCTAGCTATTTTGGGGAATTTCTTATTTGTGATATTCTGAATTATGATTTCCAAGTTCCTTATATGCTCCTCATCTCTTTCAGAGACACCATGAGTCATAGATTTGCTTTCTTTACATAATCCCATATTTCTTAGTTTATTCATTTTAACACTTTTTTTTCTCTCTTCTTGTCTGATTGTCTTATTTAAGAAAGCATGCTTTAAGTTCTGTGAATCTTTCCTCTGCTTGGTCTATCTGCTATTCATACTCATGATTGCATTATTAAATTATTGTAGTGTGTTTTTTAGCTCTATCAAGTCAGATATATTCTTTTTTTTTAATGATGGCTATTTGGCCTGTCAGCTCTTGTATCATTTTATTGTGATTCTTTGTTTCACTGGATGGGGTTTCAGTGTACTTCTGCGTCTCAAAGATTTTCATCCCTATTCATATTTTGAATTCTATTTCTGTCATTTCAACCATCTCAGCCTGGTTCATAACCTTTGTTGAAGAGGTGGTGTGGTCATATGGAGCAAAGAAGGTTCTGAGGCTTTTTGAGTTTCAGAGTCCTTGTGCTGGTTCTTCCTCATCTTCGTGGGTTAATATTTCTTCAGTCTCTGAGATTGCTGACTTGGATTTTTTTTTTCTTTTATTCTGTTTGATGACATCCAGGGTTTTATTGTAGTATAAGGTGGGTCCAGCTGACTAGATTCATTTCTAGAAGGCTTTAGGGGCCAATACTCAGCTCCGAACCCTTGGACTGTGTGTTCTAACTCTGGGGGATTTGTATCAGGCCTCAACATTTTGCTCTGGCTTCTTGAGGTTAGGAATCCAGTCCAGTGGGAGGAACAAGGTATTCCCAAACTACTGTCCACCACATTCTGATGGGCAGTGTCAGTCAAAGCATTTCACAGTGTGGTGACAGCAGGATCCTCCTCATTCACAGGTGCCTGCAGCAGTGTCAGTGGCTGTGCTTGGGGTGCATGTCAGACAGCTGCAGCAGGGTGTTAGCCGGTAGCAGTGTTCCTGCCTCCAGGGCATTTTCTACAGTGGTGAAGGTAGCATGGCTTAGCAGGGCTGAGGGCACCTGCTGGCAGTAGTGCATGCAGTCACACTGGTTGTGATGTTGGTACAGGGGCAAGACCATGAGAGGTGCACTTCTATGTGTTTCTTTTTTTTTTGCCACAGGGTAGAGGTGATTGCTCAGGAAATGGGAGGCTTGGCTGCTCTCTGTGCCCATTTCACTCCTACAGCAGTGTTAGCACAAGGATGGAGTACTGGTGGGTGCAGGGCTGACTGGCTCTGTGTCCACCAAGGCTCTGACTACAATAGTTATCTGGTTGGAGGAGAATGGTCAGAGTGCATTCCCGTCACAGTAGTGACAGATCAGGGTGCACACACACACATGCGCAGTAGCAGGGCAAGGAAGGCAAACCTCACCTGTGTACTCATGTACCAGCAAAGCAATGTGGGCCTATGCCATGGGCCCAGGAAAATCTGCAGAGTGGGGAGGGAGCAGGAAGGCTGGTGCAAGGCAGTGGGGATCACCCTGCTGGAACTTTTTGCCAGTCAAGCACAGTCTACCAGCATGGAAGATATCATACAGGCCCCACGGCCCCTGTAAGAAGGCCGTGTAAGAAGGCATGGCTAGGCTGGGGTCCTGAGAGAGGCAAGCAGACCAAGGGGTTCTCTGGGTGGGCCAAACTGCCCTGACTAGTTCAGGTCCCACGATTTCCCTAGGGCTAAATTTTCCTGTGGGAGGAAATGAACCCTACAGGATTGGGTGTCCCTGGCCATGTTCCACTACAGGTGTTCTCACAGCAAACATTCTGAGCTCCACATCAGCTGCCTTCTGTTCCTACTACTTTTCCAGGCAGCTCTCCTTGCCAACTCTAGTGCCCATGATAGTCAAGGGGTGACATTCTACAAGGATTCCAGAGGCCTGTGTTGAGAGCAGGTTCTTTCTAATCAGTGCAATGCACCTGTTCCCCTGGAGTCACTGGGGGCCAGAAACAAGTCCTGGCTCAAGATAGCTCCATGTAGTATTCCCAGGTCCCTCCCCACCATCCTAGCTTCTGTGTCTTTCTTCCATCCACTCTCAATGCCTTCTCTCTGAAGGTCTGTTCAGAATGTGCTAGTCATCTCTGTCTCTTGGTGGTAGCTGTTTCACCTGGCTGCACCTAGTAAGTCATTTTCCCCAACACCACGGGGTCTTAATTAAAGAGGTAATGTGGAACTAAGCTAAAAAGTAATAAATATACTAAGAAAACCTAATATTAAAAAACAACACTGTAAATTAGAAAATGGATTAAAATGAATAAACATGTATCAAAGCTTACAAGCTATAGCTAACTCTAATTTCACAGTGAAGTTTACAGCATTGCAGGAATATATTAGAAAGGAATGCTGAAAATCATTGTTATAAATGTGCATCTCAATACATTAGTAAACTACTGACAAATTATAAGTAAAAAAATTTAGAAGAAATACTATAAAAAGAAATTAATAAAATTGAAATTGTCTAATAGAGAAAACCATTTTAGCTACAATTATGTCTTTAAAAACTAAAAATAAACTCTGTTAACACTAGTCAACAATCAAAAGAAAGAACAAACTGCCCATCTAATTAATGATAAAGGGATATCATGCTAGATTAAAGAGTAACTAAATCACAGTAAAAATGTATTTTAACAAGCTTGATGTCAATTGATTTTAAAATTTAGGTAAGATACCAATTTCCAAACTAACTTAAGAATAATTTAAAATCTAATGTGTCCTATATGCTATAAATAAAATAAATAAAATCTGTAGAAAATAACTTATGTTAACTCATTATGGGAATCACTAGTCACTAGGATTTCACTAGTCAATTATTCAAGAATATAGACAATAGAAAATGAAAGAACACTTCCAAGTTAACTTATTATATCAGCACAAATTTGCTCTCAAATTTTGAAAATGACAATTGGAAAAAAATATAGCAAACACTTTGAGGATCCTTCATCTCCTAAGCATAAATGCAGAGAATCCTAAATCCAATTATAGAAAACCAAATGTAGTAATATATCAAATGCGTACTTCATTTTTATCAAGTCATAGTTTATCTAGAAATGCTAGGTTAATTTAATATTTAACATACAGTAATAACATAAAATAACAGAATAAAAGAGAAAACTCATGGTTAAATCATGATTATCTTATTTCTGGTTACTTTAGAAGAATCATTTGATAAACATTCAAATCCCATTTATAATTTTAAAACTTTAATCTGACTGGAAATCTAATGAAAATTCCTGAGTATCTCATTTAAAATCCTACTAATAATTTATAACAAACATCATATAACTTCTGAGGTCTGTATACCAGCTATCTATTGGATGTGATGGCAATTTTGTAAATCTGTCACCTCTCTGAATAGATGGTAGATTCAGTAAGAACCAGAAACTTATTATTCTTGATAATATTCTTATCTTATAGAAATTGTCAAAATAATTGTAACATTTATACACAAATGTAAATGAGTAAAAAAAAAGTCAAGACAAGTTTGATAGGAAATATAGTTGGAAGGAGTCTAGTACTGTTATGAAACTACTGCAATTACGACAGTGCTATAATCATAAAAGGATGGACAGAAAGACCAATGTAACAAAATGAGGAGTTCTGAAATAAACACACAAATATATAGCAAACTAATGTGTAAAAAGCTGACCCCGAAGAACAAAGCACTGATGGAAAACTATATTCTTAACAAGTAGTTTGGATTTCACTGGTTATCAATATGAATAAATGTTAAGCTTGAATATCACCTTTCACATATTTTAAAAATCAATTTCAGATGATGCTTCAAATATGACAGGTACAACAATTAAGTTTTCAGAAGATAATAATGACTAGCTTAAATAACTTGAGGTGGGGAAATTTCTTTTAAACATGACTTTAAATTTGTCATCCATAAAATGAAAAAAAAAAGAAGAAAAATTGGACTACATTCAATATTTTAAATGGCCAACAGTATAGTAAAATGTGCTCAGTATTACTAGTCATCAGAAAAATTCAAATCAAAGCCACAATGATGTCTTATCTCACACCTGTTAAGATGGCTATTATCAAAAAGCAAAAAAATAACACATGCTGGCAAAGAGGTGGAGAAAAAAATAACTCATACACAATTGGTTGGAATGCAAATTGGTATTACTATTATAGAAAACTGTGGACGTTTTTCAAAAATATAGCTATCATGTGATCCAACAGTCCCTCTGCTGGTTATATCCCCTCCCCTCCAAAATAATCAGCACCTTGTAGAGGTGTACACATGCCTATGTTTGTTCCAACATTATTCAAAATAGTCAAGATATGGAAAGAATCTGAGTGTCCATCAATGATGACTGAATAAAGAAATTGTGATATATATGTACAATGGAATATTATTCAGCTTTTAAAAGGGAGATTCTGCCATTTGACACAATGTGGATTCAACTAGAAGACATTATGTTAAATGAAACAAGCCAGAGACAGTGAGAAAAATGCCGTATGCTCTCTATTACATGTGGAATACAAATTTTAAAAATATGGTTATATAGAACAGAATAAAACCGAGAGGGAGACTAAGCAATTTAATGAGGAAGAGATTTCTGACCCCTGAGAGAGATTAAACAACAAATGAAATTGTTGAAGAGTAAGATGGAGAAAACCGGCAGAAATGGTCTTTGACCCCAGAAGGGAGATTACTGTTACTATAGTAAAGAAGTAGATTATAAAAACAGATAGATTTTAAATTGTATAATTCTCTGGATGAAGATGAATTTCCCTTCTCGTTGTTTTGTTTTCCTCCATGATTTGTGAGTCTGAAAGTGAGACGGAGGGACCAAGTGCCAGAGCACGCAGAATTTTGCTTTGCTTTTCATCCACCTATCACTATCAAATGTATCTTAGAATATAAACTGAAACTGGAAGTTTGCGGGAAAAAAATTAAGTAATGGGTAATATTAACATCAGGGTTGCAAGTGAGCTATGCAATGGAAAAGACTGTTTTCTGAACACTAATGTAATAGTAAAGCTTGATCTATGAATTTCACCTAAAACCACAAAAGAAAACTTTGAGTCCTAAGTCTGAATGTGAACTGAAGGCTGATGGCTTATGGGCTCTGTAAATTACAGAATAAATTATTTTTAAAAAATCAAAGTCATACTTTTTACAGGAATTGAGATCCAAATGAGAATTCAAGGACACTTTCATGAAAAGTATACTTTTTTCTATCTGCCCTTCAAGAAGGCAGCATCATTCTCTAGTTGCATTTGCTTGACAGTATCCATTCACTATGCTTTCATGGACATAATACCTTCTTAAAGATAAAAATAAAATTATAACAAGAGTTTAAAGCATTAAATAATTTGTAAGTTTAAATCATTATGTTTTCATGAAAAATCTGATTTATCTTTTTTTTTCTTGGAATTCAACATCAAAATATAATATATATTATTATTATTTTACTTTAAGTTCTGAGATATATATACAGAACTTGCAGGTTTGTTACATTATCTTTTCTAAGGGTTTAAAGTATCAGATTTTAGTACAGCAAGATAAAGGAAAATTTACTTCTACCTTCTCATTAAACATACTTAAAAAACTAGTGATGAGTTACTTGTACAGAGTCACATGTGGAATAAAAGTAAGATGAGATCACAGGTTTTTAGAGCCTCACACTCATTTTCAGTCTCTACAATATTTTGTTGTCAAATAATAAGAGAGGAGATACTTCAAGTTACATAAATTTTGTTTAATCTACAGCTGAAATCAAGAGGTCTAGTACTTAGCATTCACTGCTTCAGTTTTCTACATCTTGCAGAAAAAAAAATCACAATTGGTTTTATTTTGTTATTTTAAGAACAACATGGCATGTTTTGCTAACATGAAAATATTTGAGTGTCTTATGTAAGAATAACCAAGTATCTGGCAGGGTGTGGTGGCTCACACCTGTAATCCCAGCACTTTGGGAGGCTAAAGCAGGCAAATCACTTGAGGTCAGGAGTTCGAGACCAGCCTGGCCAACATGGAGAAACCCGTCCCTACTAAAAAATACAAAAATGAGCGGGGTGCTGTGATGCTCACCTGTAATCCCAGCTACTCGGGAGGCTGAGGTACGAGAATTGCTTGAGCCTGAGAGACGGAGGTTGCAGTGAGCTAAGATTTGTGCCACTACACTCCAGCCTGGCATCAGAGAGACTCTGTTTATGAAAAAAAAAATTAATAATTAAAAAAACCCTGAAAATTATATAGAAGATATTCGTATTTGTTTCACTTCTGAAGTAAAGTGTTTCACTTGATAGTATTTCATTTCTAGAAAATACAGTTTAATTTGAATTCATATATTTCTAGCTTTTGTATAACATCCAAATACACTTTAAGAAAATTCCCAAAGGTAATGAATTGATACACTGTGCCCTTTTAATATGTTCTCCTTTGCAAGTTTGCACTTATTATTTAGCTTATAAAAGTGAATGAATCATAGAATAAAGGCACAAAGCATAGCACCACTGAGACTTTGGGAAACCTGAATGCTTCACAAGCAGGAGGTAATGAACTAAATTTAACAAGAAGTAGCCACTGCTAGAATTCCATTTATATCTTAAAAATGACTTTTTTTGTCTTTAGGGAGAAAAAAGCATTAGAAAGCAGTATCATAAGAGTGACAAGATCAATTTTAGAGTTGGCAAGTATAGAATGAATTCCAGAATCTACATTACTTTCAACAAACATTTACTCAACACCTTCACTGTGGCAGGCAATAAATACGATTTTGAGGACAAAACAGTGAACAAAACAGAAAATCTTCTGTTTTTAAAATGATTATGTTATAAAGGTGGAAGAGGGAAAATGATAGACAAAAATTAAGTAAAATACATCATTCCCAGAACATATTAAATATAATAAGCTCTTTATAAACAGGGTGCATAATATTTAATCAGATAGCAGTGGAAGTTACAGCACTGTAATATAAAGGAGTACTTGAGTCTAGATATCTTGTAGTTCTGATAATCCAAGAGTCCCAAAGGTGTGTATCATCTTTGAAATATAACAGGAACCTGGATGCAGTATTGTACTACTGGTGGTAGTTGTCCTCTGTAGTTTAACTACTGATTGGAGGATTTTGATGTTGTTTCCCTGTAATTTATTATAAAAGAGAAACAGTTTTTATAATGAAATAATGAAATATGATACTATTAACATTTTATGCCAACACAATCAGCATAAACCGTGACTCCGTAGGCATGCACTATCACTCTACCTCCATACTCAGATTGGGTGGTACACTAGGAACCACTTAAGAGATTTCAGAAATTTCTAAATCTCCTGATGAAGGGGTACTCATTTTGGCAACCCTATCTTGGGAAATTAGGCCAGAGGATATTTAGGAGTATGAGAACCATAGTTTTCTTTTGTTTTCAAATACATAAATACAGTTTATTTATGCATAAAATTATTATACAGCAGTTAAAGGTATCAACAGAATTTAATATGTTGGTATTGATAGAGTTTCAGGAAGTACCATTGCATGGAAAAAGCAAGTTAAAGACTGTTACATAAGTATAATATATGTTTATATATAAAAACACATCAAACAAGATTGTATATATGAGAATTTATATATATATTGTATATATATTATATATAATAAATATATATAATATATAAATATATATAATATATTATATATATGTAAACATATATAATAGGTCTGCAAGTTTCTTGAGAAAATGTTGCCTACCATTTCTCTCATGGGTCTAGTTATCCTATCCCCACCTTTATGAACAGAGACCAGACAGAATTCAGTGGTCAAATCTAGTCATTCTCTTCGAACTTCTATTATTACAATG
Source organism: Saguinus oedipus (assembly GCA_031835075.1). NCBI lineage: Eukaryota > Metazoa > Chordata > Mammalia > Primates > Cebidae > Saguinus > Saguinus oedipus. Next base: position 84,256,582 of record CM063176.1, on the reverse strand, counting down.
TATTATAATGTCATTAAATCAATCAAAAAGGTGGGAAAAATAAAAAAAAATGAATGAAGGGGATAGAGAGTTGTATGGTCCAATTTTACATAGTGTAGCCACAGAAGAACTGCAGGAAATGAGGAGTATAGCCCAATATCTTCAAAGAGTGTTCCAACAAGAGTTAATGGCATAGGTGTGTTAACGAAACAGAAAGGATGGTGACGTGGCTGAAGTATAGGGAATGGGCGGGCAATATATGAGTATATATCTAGATCTATACATCTATCTGTCTATTAGCGGAGAGAGTGAGAGAGAGAATGAACTCCCTGGCATTTCTTCTTATAAAGACCTAAACCTATTTAATCATGGTCCCATCTTTGTAACCTCCTTTAACTTTAATTACTTCCTTAGAGACCCCATCTCCAAATACAGCTACATGGTGGATTATGGCTCCCACATATGAATTTGGGGTTAGGGAGGGACTCAAACATTCAGTTCATAAATACCACATGGACCTGAAACACTAAGAAGATGGTGTTACACAGTGGTTGCTTGAGCCTTTGAGCATGAAGCAGTAAGATCCAAACCTCAGAGGAGGGCTGTTAATTCAATTTGTGCCAATGCCTCTGCAGGAGTATAATGAGCATGGCTCTGCATGTCATAGAAAAACTGCACACTTGCTCTAACTGCTAGTACTAGAATGACTTGCCACCACTCAGACTGAAAGCGTTACTGATGGAAAAAGTAAAGATGAAAAGTCTGTTCTTCGGAATAGGAAAGAACAACTGCAACAACAAAAATTACAAAAAGGGGCACAAGAAAACTTTTGGAGGCCATTAATATTTTTGTTATCCCAATTGTGATGATACTATCATAGATGTATAAATATGTATAAACTGATCAAGTATGTATATTAATAATATACAGTTATGTATATATACATTATACCTCCAAAAAAGCCAAAATAGATAAATTCAAAAGAGAAGAAATGGGAGGAAATATTCCCTTCTGATCCTCCTCTTGCCATCTAGTCTTGCTTTAGCTCTCCCTACTCTGCCTATGGGCATTAATTCGTAGGAAATAAGGTGGCAAATCAGCACTGTGATGTGCAGAATTCTGAGCCAGCATCACAGAACATAGATCTGGTTTAGAGCTGAGAGACAAGAACATAATGACTGTCAAGTAGAGTCAATGAGATTTGCTCATGGGCAGAGGAGGCAGAAAAAATGAAGTACATGATGCCTCTAAGATTTTGAACTTGAGCAGCTGGCAGATGAAGTTCTCCTTAAATGATAGGAAAATGATGGGAGGAGCATACTCATAGGGGAAGAACATTATTTAGCTTTTGACAGACTAAGCGAAAGATCTCTAATTGGTTTTAATAAGGATTACAAATCTTGGGATTCTCCTGTTTCCATTTTAAATAACTCAATAAATGAAGGAGGAAGAAAATATTCATAATATTTAACTGCAATTTTTATAAGTGTTATTTCTCTGGAAACACCTAAAGGCAGCACAGTTTTCTAAATCGGATAGAGATGTATTTCATATTTTATGACAGACTATTTTCAGAAAACATTTAAAGAGTTTACACTGATTCATGTTTGAATATGCATTCTGGCATAAGAATACTCATTTTTAAACAGGTAAAACTTTTGCTTAATGAAAATAATAACCTTAATTAACTTTCAGATTAACATATTGCCATATTATCTTAAAAAATCACACTAAACGATGGTTGTAAGTTATTAATTTGAAGAAGATTTCATTTTGGAAAATTATGCCTATTTATACTTTGGTTGGTGAATCTTTAAATATTAATATTACTTATGTTTTAAAATTTTACACAAAATATTTTATACTATGTTCTAATAAAAGTAATTTTCAATAAATTTGAGCTATAGTGAGATGTTCTGTTACAAATTAAATGGAGAATTTCTCAGAGAATTACAAGATGATATAGAAACATTTGAGGGCAGGAGATACAAAAATAAAAAGAATTGTTTCTATAGACATTTTAATCATGAGTTTTCAGAAAAGGGTCAAGGACTTAAGGCAGGGATAGAGTTTTAGAAAACAGTAATGGATTCCTCTCCCACAACCATCATATATCTTCTTTTCTGAAAGGGACTCAATTTTGTTTTTCTATAAGATTCAAAGTTGTTTTTCCCATAACCCTATTTCCAAGGGTAAATCCTATTTCCCTTTGCATTGATGGATGTAGCAATGACATATTGATAGTCAGTGAGAAGTATGGGAGGTTACTGAGAAACTTTCTAGAAATTATCTTGCTCCCAAGAAAGAGATCTTTATACATCTGGATACTATTTCACCTGAGATTTATGCCTTGAAACAATGTAGCCAACTTTCAAATATAAGGGGAGATCCAAGCTGGCACATTGAAGATGACTGACAAAAGAACCTACATCCTTAATGAAACTGCCAAGTCAACGAAAACTGAAAACAACAATATATCTTTATTCTTATTAATTATTATAATATACTTCTTTGGCCAATTTGAGTTAAAGTCTTCTTGTGGCTGAAATTTTCCTAACTTGAATGATCATATGTCTGATATACTTGGGACAATTTACTTCATATGTTGTTAGCTATCACATGCAGTCATGGCTCTTGTTTACCATAAAATGTGTCCAAGTTTATTTGAAAAAGTATACAGTCATTCTCAACCAAATTGATGCAAAAATGACTTTAGCAAAAACAATTTAATTAACTTCTTAAATATTTTATAAGCAATTAATCAGAAATAATTTTTAAAATAAAGTGCAGTAGACTTTTTTACATGTCTGTATCCAAGTGAATTGTATAGTAAGTTATTTGTAGGTTTTGTTTTTGTAGTATTAAAAAAATGGTACAAATTTTATTCAAGTTTTACTTCAACGAATAAGGAAAGGTTTCTAGTGTGGTTTATTTTGTTTTGTTTTTTTTTTTTCTTTTTTGAGACGGAGTTTCGCTCTTGTTACCCAGGCTGGAGTGCAATGGCGCGATCTCGGCTCACCGCAACCTCCGCCTCCTGGGTTCAAGCAATTCTCCTGCCTCAGCCTCCTGAGTAGCTGGGACTACAGGCACGCACCACCGTGCCCAGCTAATTTTTTGTATTTTTAGTAGAGACGGGTTTTCACCATGTTGACCAGGATGGTCTCGATCTCTTGACCTTGTGATCCACCCGCCTCAGCCTCCCAAAGTGCTGGGATTACAGGCTTGAGCCACCGCGCCCGGCCTCTAGTGTGGTTTAAGCCTGCCTTCTCTCTTTTCTTTCTGTACTGCTCTTGGAGTCAATACCATCAGATATATTTTTTAAATAATATTAAAGACCATAATTTGTGTATCTTATTGATAATAACTCTTCAGAACTATAAAAAAAACAAAATTATATATATTTTTCACACAAAAATATGTGAATGGGAGGGATCATCACAAATTTACTTGAAAAGTTTGCCATGGACCCTCTGAGGTGTAGGCAAGAGAAGAATTTGTGTTAAGCAACCCAGAAGTCTAATGCCTAAAGCTAGTTGAAGCTGCCTGCATGCCACCGAGAGAAGTGGAAAAGGCTGCATTGCAGATCAATTGCACTTTTCCTCACAACAAGGTAAGGGTGCTGTTTATGGGTCATTCCTACTAACCATGCGTTAATAGGGTCAAGTAGAAACCTGCCAGAACCCAAGGTCTCAAGTGGAAAAGTGAAAAGCAACCAGCAATATGACCCTTTTAAAAAGAACTGCAGTACAAGATACCTATGAAGAGAGCAGAGTCTCTGAGGATCAAACAAATGTGTCTCAGGATAAGATGATCAGCAATTTTGTGTAATCTGTAACCATAGGGAGCCAATGTAAGATCATTATTGCCTGAAGCGGATAAAAGCTCCTTACTACTCACTACTCCACTGAGAGGCCGGAAATTCAGCTAATATGTGAGGAATGTGGAACTAGGAAATGATAGGGAAACCTACCTCTTCCCCACTCCTCTCCCGAGGAAATTTGTATGTGTATATAAACCCTAAATCAGGCAGAAAGAAAGTCTTTTAATTGGTTCAGATATTTTAGTTTTGCTATTTCACTGGATGGTGCTTTTTAACAACAAAAAATGAGAATTCTCTTCTTAGTAAAACAAAAATGTATTGAACAATTTTTATTAAACACTCACGTTTTCTTATATTCTAATTTAATTTTTGTACTAACCCAGTAGGTTGATTCCATTATTACCTTTGTCTTGTAGCTACAAAGCCTGAGCTTTTTCCAGTATTCTGTATGAGCAGTAGATGCAGAAACCTGAATATTTATTTATGAAGTTTAATGGTCTTAATCTATACATTTTTGAATTCATATTTGTAGTCATTTAATTTATCAGAAAGACAACAATGACAGAATAAACATCACTCTAACCTAATGAATAAGCTTACATATTAAGGTAACAACATTCTATAATAAGTTATATTTTATCTTGCATAAACTTTCTTTGATTCACAAATATTTGCATCATGTTTAGTTCACCTAAATATTTCTCTCTCTCTCTTTTTTAATACCATGGAGTACTGGACTTGGGTATCTGCATTAAAGTCAAAGATAAACAAATGGATTCAGAGTTTCTGCATGTTTGCTAACTATGTAAAATAAAAATATTTGATTTATGAGAAAACATGAAAGTGTCTTTATTAATATTCAGAGCATACGGATAATATAAGCTGTTAAAACTCAACCACATCATTTTGATGCAGTGATTCTTATTAAACATTCATTTTGGTAGAAGAGAATCTTAACCTGGAAGCAAGTTTAGAAGCTATCTTGGCCAAGCTTTCATCCATTGAATAAATCCATTATCCAAAAAGTTTGACAAAAAAGATGACAATAAAACCATGAATTACATTTTGGTTGATATTAGTAAATGTAAAAATTTTTGGAATAGTATATCTAATGGAATTTAAAGTGTATAGTACAATATTTCTAATTCATTTTAAGTCCTTCCATTTTTACTTAACCATGTAATTGGAGCCACGATTTCTATTATTCATTCAATAAATAATTACTGAGATAATCTGCTGGCCCACTTGTCTGATGAAGGGATTGCTGTGGAGACCCAAACCAGAAATAATCCATCCTCAAATGGAGCTTACAAGCTAGAGGTGAGGCAGAAAATTAAATATGACAGCAAAAATGAGCATGAAGTATCACAGCATAAAACTGAAAGTACTGCGAAGTGTATGATACTATGAGAGCATATACAGTAATTTCGTTAAAAAGTGAAAATGCAGAAGTTTGAAAAGAAACCCCTTACATCTTTGACATGTTTTCTTCAAATAGTCTGTATCTTTACATGGTACTAAAATAAGTCACTGCAGTCTGAATGAAGGGGATTAGAAAATGGATGAACGTGTATTTTTGTGAGTGTTATTTGTGTTTGAATGTGCAAGTATATTTATGAGTATCATTTTGTCAAGCAAGAAATCTTACTCTTTATTTTTCCTTGTTGATTCACAGTAGGATATTTTAGGGTAAATTGGGTAGAATTATCAACGAAATAACTTTCATAAAATATTGAGAAATAATTCATAGAAACTATAAAAGTGACTATGGTACTGTATTGTAACTGATTCTTAGTTTGGATGCTGTTGTCAAATTTTTTCTCTTTATTTCATGTATTTTAGTTATTATTATTATTATACTTTAAGTTCTGGGGTGCATGTGCACATCATGCAGGACTGTGACACATGTATTCACATGCCATGGTGGTTTACTGCATCCATCCCCCATCATCTACATTAGGTATTTCTCCTAATGTTATCCCTTCCCAATCCCCAATCCCCCTGATATTGGGTATAGTAATATCTCCCCTAGTACCTCCCACCCTCCAATAGGCCCCAGTGTGTGATGTTCCCCTCCCTGTGTTCATGTGTTCTCATTGTTCAACACCCACTTATGAGTGAGAGCATGTGGTGTTTGGTTTTCTGTTCTTGTGTCAGTTCACTGAGAATGATAGTTTCCAGCTTCAACCATGTCCCTGCAAAGGACAGGAACTCATCCTTTTTAATAGCTGCATAGTATTCCATGTTGTATATGTGCCACATTTTGTCTATTCTATCATTGATTGGCATTGGGGTTGGTTCCAAGTCTTTGCTATTGTAGACCATGCCACAATGAACATATGTAGATGTTAGTTTTATTGCTTCTTTCTCTGGCAGAACTCCAGTGGGGAAAAAAATGTATGCTGTTTTTGTTTTAGGCAGAAAGAATACTTGGAAATAACTGAGCAGCAGTAAGATAAAACAATTGAGGAGGAATGGGGCACATATTTCAGCAAGGTAAATAACTAAAGATGTCCAAATGAATATGGCACCGCGACAATTGAAAAGAATGACGATTTACATGTAGTTATGGCTAATAAAATACTTTTAGCAATTATTTTATTTTGTTGTATATTAATCTACACATAAAGGACAAATGGAAAATAAATTTTAACCAAGAATACTTAAAGCAAAGTGAGAAAGAAGCACCTAGTACCCTAATACAGTATAGGAACATATTGTTTTCATAAAACCTTGAGATATTTAAGATAAGTCCATACTTAATTATTAGTATAGACGCATAAAAATGCATTCACTTTAAGCTCAAAGGATGCTAAGACTTGATCATTATCTGACAAATTTGATTAATGCAGAGCAAAACTGGACAGATTAAACATAAATAAATAAACATGGCAGAATTTTGGAATTGGATAAAGCTCTAGAGATTACCTAGTCCATCTCCCTTATTTCAAGGATGAGAAAATTGACCCCAGAGATTTTAAATGGTGCAGATGTCATGAAATTAGAGAAAAAACAAGATAAGAGAGGAAACCAAGTTTTCCCAGTGCCATGTTAGTTCTAACTAATGAATTTGATGAATTTAAAAGTATTAAGTTATTCAAAATTATAAACAGATAAAGCAAATAAAAAGTATAAAATTGCACATATGCCATCTGCCACTTGTGCTGGCAAACTGGTTGCTGAAAATTTAAGTTAATAGATATAAATCATATGAGATCAAATAAAGCCAGTAATTGCCAGGATGTAGTCTTGCTATAAATAACTCGATTTCAATATTCTTGCAATATACCTATTTTTGTTTCTTTCTCTCTCTTTTTTTTTTTGAGACAGAGTCTTGCTTTGTAGCCCAGACTGGAGTGCAGTGGCACAATCTAGGCTCACTGCAACCTCCACCTCCCAGGTTCAAGAGATTCTTCTTCCTCAGCCTCCCGAGGAGTGGGGACTACACGCGCATGCCACTATGCCCAGCTAATTTTTGTATTTTTTAGTAGAGACGGGGTTTCATCATATTGGCCAGGCTAGTCTGGAACTTCTGATCTCGTGATCCACTCACCTCAGCCTCCCAAAGTGCTGGGATTACAGGCTTGAGCCACTGAGTCCTGCTCTATTTTCACATGTTCATAAAAAGAACTAAGGAAAATTACAGAATTTTTAATTAGCAAACATCTGCCCTAATTATCTAGGTAGAATACTATATGGATTTTATGAACATGATATATTATTACCATGATAATTTCACTCACTATTACCTCAATTATATTTCCTGTTTTTTCATGAATGTGCTCAGTTACAGGATATGTTGTAAGCAAAAAGTATGGCACTATATGAGCCTGGTTGATGTGAGCCTAAATTATATGACTTTTTAAGTAAAGTAAAATTATTCCGTCTAACTATCCTTAAGGGAATAAACACAACTCCTTCCAAAATTCTACAATACTGATGGAAGGAATTAGTGACAATTAGGCCATTGCTTTCTCTATATGTGTTTCTTATTGATCATGGAAACACATGATGCTCCCCATATTACTAATGCAGATTTCTCCTACAGAGGGGCAGCTTTATACTAACTTTAGTCTTATTTTTTATTTCCCTTCCCTCTGCACATTTACAATGATTCCTGGCATATATTATAGTCAGATATAGCATATTAAAAATGAAATAAGTGATTAAGCATGGAGGCTCACATCTGTAATCCTAGCGCTTTGGGAAGTTCGGTTGAGAGGATCACCTGAGGCCAGGAATTGGGGACCAGATTTGGTTACATAGTGAGACTACATCTGTACCAAAAAAATTAGAAGTAGCCAGTTGTGCTGGCACATACTTGTCCTAGATATTCGAAGTTGAAATGAGAAGATCACCTGAGCCTAGAATTTTTAGTTTGCAGTAAACTATGATTGTGTCATTGCCCTTCAGCCTGGACAACATAGCAAGACCATGGATTTTACAAACATAAAATAACTAAGGTTTAACTGCCTGTATCAGTCAGGGTTAACCAGAAAAGTAGAAACAATAACACACACACAGAGAAACAAGAAAACACACACACACACACACACACACGCACACACGCACATTATTGTCATGTTTCACATAATAACATTTTAGTCAACAGTAAACCACATGTATGGTAGTGGTCGCTAAGATTATAATAGAGCTGAAAAAATTTTTATGTAGTGATATAGCAGCAATGATAAAGTTGAAGTGCAAAACATTATCCACATATTTGTGGTGATTTTTGTGTAAAGAAACCTATTACATTGTCAGTCATATAAAAATATAGCAATACAATTTTGTAAACTGCATAATACTTGATAGTCACTATGTAACGGTTTATGTTTAGTATACTAAGTCTTTATCATTATTTTAGAGTGTACTCCTTCATCTTATCAATAACAAAAGCTACATGTAAAATATCCTCAGGCAGTTCCTTCAGGAGATATTCCAGAAGTGGTTATCATAGGAGATGACAGCTCTATGTATGGTACTGCCCCTGAGGATCTTCAGGTAAGTCCATGTATGGCGGTAGAAGGCAATGATACTGATGATCTTGACACCGAATAGTCCTAGGCTAATGTGTGTTTTTGTGCTTTAGTTTTTAACAAAAGAATTTATAACGTTAAAAATTCCATTTTTAAACTACAAGAAAGGTTTCAGAATAAAGGAAGAAAAAATTTCATATAGAGGTACAGTGTATGTTTTAAGCTGTGTTATTAAAAGAGTCAAAAAGTTTTTAAACACTTTATAAAGTAAAAGAGCTACAATAAGCTGATATTAAGTTATTATTTATAAAGAAAGTTTTAAAAATAATCTTGTGTGGCCTTTGTGTGCAGCATTTAATAAGTCTACAGTAACATACAGTAATGCAGTGTCCGCAGCCTCCACATTCATGCACTACTCACTCAGTGACTCACCCAGAGCAACTGCTCCATTCATGGTAAGCGCCCCTACCCGTGTACCATATTTTATCTTTTCTGTCATATTTTTACCATACATTTTCTATATTTAGAAAGGTTTACATAGGCAAATTAGGAAGAATATTTAAAATATCCTAGTAGCAAATGCTCCCAATAGCAAGAGTGAGATAATTTGCTTTTGAGAGAGAAAATGTTACCACATTACATCATTGTTTAAGAGTAACAAAAAAGAAAAAAACAACATTATTTACTATATATTACCTATTTACTTCCCTTTTTTTTTTTTTTTTTTTTTTTTTTTGAGACGGAGTTTCGCTCCTTACCCAGGCTGGAGTGCAATGGCGCGATCTCGGCTCACCGCAACCTCCGTCTCCTGGGTTCAGGCAATTCTCCTGCCTCAGCCTCCTGAGTAGCTGGGACTACAGGCACGCGCCACCATGCCCAGCTAATTTTTTTATATCTTTAGTAGAGACGGGGTTTCACCATTTTGACCAGGATGGTCTCGATCTCTTGACCTCGTGATCCACCCGTCTCGGCCTCCCAAAGTGCTGGGATTACAGGCTTCAGCCACCGCGCCCAGCCACCTATTTACTTTTATATATACCTATATACATTACCTATATTACTCTCATAGTACTTTCTCCATAAAGTAGAAAAAATGAGGGCACAGGTCAATGATACCAAAAAAGTGACCAAAAATAATATTATAAAGACTCTCTCTCAAAGGTAAACTCATTGATCTAGTCATAGTTAACATGAATATCATTCCCTGAGAGGGAATTACGATAGTTCTATAAATTTGTGGCTAAATAGTTCAAAGCCCCCTAACATGCCAATTGAATTGTACTTTCAGAGAAGCATGCCTAGAATGAAATTATTTTAGCAAGTAAAAATCTAATCATCTGAAGTGTACCCTGTGTGGAGAACTAAGTGTTAGCAGAAAGGGCATGGTTAGTGAGCATATTGACAATATTTTCCTTCATGAAAGTAGGAAAAAATTTTCAATGTTGTGATTTTTTTTCTCAACTCAGCTGTAAAATCTTATATTGATTTGTAAGCAAATCATTCTCTTACATTTTCCAATTTCTTATATCACGAGAAAAAAATAAGATGATGTCCATAGCATTGAACTTAGCACATACATAGCATTCAATTAATTTCAATGAGTAATGGTTTTTATTAATAGGTGAGTAAAAAAGAGAACATGAAACCTGCTTTTATAGCCCCTAATATATTAATAAATTGAAAAGTTTGAAAATGAAATGAGAGCCTCTGGTAATTTTTTTTTTCACATTAGAATTTATGAGAAGATTTGCTATTAATTAGATTGAACTGTAAGAAATCATTGATTCTGATATGTGTGACCTAAAAATATGGCAGTAGTAAACAATCCAGCCTTTATATTTAGGTAATCTTTGGAACAAACTTATTTGACAGAACTGACTCCACTTGATAGACAATGGAAGTAATGTTGAGTAGATGATTTGTCTGAGTTTACAAAGAAAGCTAGCAACAGTACTGAAAGTAAATTTTTAAAATTATGCTCAATGTAACAGATATTGAAAGCTTAATGTGGCCCAGGCATTCTTCCAGCTAGTGAGTATATATGAACGGATAAATTCAACTCTCTGGCATGAAGAGTTCTTTTAATCCCCCACCCCAATATACCTCTGAAGAAAAATTATTCCAAATTTATTTTGATTTGTATCTAAGGATTTTCCTATGGAGATTTATTTCTACCCTTGTCAAACTTCAGTGCCTGCATTTCAATTTGTGGAAGTATATATTTAATGTTTGAATGTAAGATTTGTGGTAAAGCAGTACTTAGTCACTTTTCATCACTGATCTACTGCATAGAAAAGTATCAGCCAAATACTGGTGAGGTAGGTGGAAACTGATTTTGAAAAATCAGTATTTTCAACATTATAAATGTGTCTTTGTATGCAACACAAGAGTATATGCTGAGTGCCCTCTGTGTGGTCCTCTAAATTTGTCTACTCTTCCCCTCCCTGCTCTGTGTCTCAGAAAGCTGACCTCTATGAACTCCTGGCCAGTAGAATTTGGCCTATAGGAGGCTTTAGCAATGTACTAAGGAAAAGAGACAGAAGGGGTTTGCTGTTTATTTCCTCAGAAACCTCCCTGAGAAGTCAATAATCAATTGTTAATTGTTATCTTACCTGTATCAAACATTACAGCTCTTTTTAAAAGGTCCCATGATTTCAGAACCTCTGAGGTAACATGTACCTTCTTTTTATGAGGACAAGGATAGTACTACCTTTGCCCTGTTACCAAATCTGGGTGCATCATCAAAGCCTGTTAGTTCTCTTGACCCTGTCCACTTTAACTCTTCTTTAATTACACTTTGACTATAACATTTGTTTCTTGCCACAATCTTATTGCTGAAGAATGATTTTTTATACAACACTGAGTACCAAAATTGACTTAATATATTGAGCTAACTCATCAAAATCAAAAGAAGCTAAAATATATAACCAGAATGCCTATTCACCAATTTATAGAAATTATTTTTCTTTTTCTTCTTCTTCTTTTTTTTTTTTTTGAGACAGAGTCTTGCTCTATTGCCCAGGCTGGAGTGCAGTGGTGTGATCTCGGCTCACTACAACTTCCGCCTCCTGGGTTCAAGCAATTCTCCTGCCTCAGCCTCCCGAGTAGCTGGGACTAGGCGCATGCCACCATGCCTGGCTAATTTTTTATATTTTTAGTAGAGATGGTGTTTGACCATGTTAATTTTTAGCAGAGGTGGGGGTTTACCATGTCAATCCCCTGACCTCATGATCTGCTCAGCTTGGCCTTCCAAAGTGCTGGGATTATAGGCATAAGCCACCAAGCCTGGCTTTAGAAAAATATTTTTCTTGTCATAAAAATGGTTATATTTGGTAGCTAGACTTTGTTACACCCAACTTGAAACCAGTACATATTATTAATTTATTTGGCAGATGATTTTCTTTACAGTTACTTAAAAGTCAAAGTTTTCTTTGTTAACATATTTGTCTGTTAATGATTACCAGTGTTATTCTCAAGAGAAGGTGTTCAATACTTTCTCTGAATTAAAAAAAAAAGGTAAGGGAGAGGCAAATGAAAGAAATGGCTAAAATGTTGCTTAGTTAAGGGACACATAGCTGCTTTCATTTCTTTGAGAAAAGAGCATTTATAGTCTTCAGTTTTAAGTGAACATTTTATAGAAATTATTCTGTCTGTAGTTAACTTCCTTCACCATGGAAGGAAAAAATGATTTATTAATAGTTTTGAATAAAATTGAATGATCTATATCATGGTCTTGGCCTTATAAAGAAATGTTAAGTTTTTTACAAAGAGAGATATAGTTATGTTACAACTGTGAAGTGGAAATTCTTGCACATAGTTAATCTTACTGTGTAATCACCTAAACCCTGAGAGGATTAACAATCACTTCAGGTAAAAGAGCAGAGCAAAGCAGAAAACGGATATACAATTATCAGTTACCTTTTAGAACTAAAATGATAAAGAAAAAGACTGTATGATTAACAAGTACCGTTAAGGTGACATTTTTATGATACTGATGAATCTCCAGACATCAATTTAATTGGTCTTTGTGCTTGAAGTTATTGAAAGAAGGTCTAAAGTGTAGACTCAAAGACACACAATGGCTTTTGAGAGTTCCCGTACCCCTGATTAGAGAGGTGAAACTCAAAAGCTGCATATAAAAATTGTGAATATAGAAAACTATGAAGAAGACTGTATGGTTACTCTATTATGCACTCATTGCCAGGCACTACACAAGTGCTTCTGAGATAAAGATTAATGCTATTGTCTCTTATGTGAAGGAAACAAAAATTATAATTAAAAATGATAAATTCTATCATACAAAAATGACTAAAAGCTATTATATTGAAGAAGTTGACATTACTGCTTGGACAAAAAGTTAAGAAAAGGTTTTGAACAGTGATAGAAGCATACATAATTTTGTAGAAATGAAACTGGGAAAATGACATTCAGGAAGATGTGATCAACAAAAGATAAAAAGGGAGAGGTAGATTGGGAATATGTTGTAAAATACTTGAAGTCTATATTTTTGTTTTTTCTTTTAAGTAAAATTTCTTCTTCTATAGGTCATAGAAATAAGAAATTATAAGCAAGTAGATGGCATAAACAGTGTTCAAATATGTACTAAATGAAATTCTACCCGGAGATAGTTGCATTACATATAATGTGTGTTTGTCTAATCCAAAGTATGAATTACAAGTGATTTTTTCATAACTTAATGCTCACATCCCAAATATTGCTGACATTTTTTCTCCACCTCCTTAAACAGACTTTTTTTAAAAAAAAATTTTTATTGCATTTTAGGTTTTGGGGTACATGTGCAGAATGTGCAAGAGAGTTGCATATGTACACACATGGCAGTGTGTTTTGCTGCCCTCCTCCCCTTCACCCACACTTGGCGTTTCTCCCCAGGCTATCCCTCCAGATTAGCTAAAGCACATGCAATCAAACAAATTATTTAAAATATATTCATGCTAATAATTCATTACAGTAAAAATATTATTTTCACAGATCAAACTTATACACATTATTTATTTTTCCCCCTTATATTTTTGACTATCTAGAAAAATGCAAAGAAAAAAACCTATTAACAACAGGTTTGGTTTTTTTCTCATAGCATTTAGAATGTCTGACAGCAACTCAGTGTGCAAAAATAGCCTTACTAGAAGCTCTTAGTAGACTCCCTACTATGCTTAACTAATTAACTTCTGCAAATCATTCATTCATTCATATCACTAAATGTAAAAGTAACATGGCCCTCTAAGATTTATTAAAAAACATGGAAGACTAGGAGGAGAAAAAAATATTTTTGGGGAAAGACAAAAGGGAAATATGTAACCAACATAAAATGGAAAACAAAAAAATCGTAGAATTTTCTAAGAAATTTTAGAAAGAATTTTTCTAAATTTTTTTTTAATTTTTTCTAAATTTTAGAAAGAATTTTCTAAGAAAAATTCTACGATTTTTTTTGTTTTCCATTTTATGTTGGTTACATATTTCCCTTTTGTCTTTCCCCAAAAATATTTTTTTCTACTCCTAGTCTTCCATGTTTTTTAATAAATCTTAGAGGGCCATGTTACTTTTACATTTAGTGATATGAATGAATGAATGATTTGCAGAAGTTAATTAGTTAAGCATAGGAGGGAGTCTACTAAGAGCTTCTAGTAAGGCTATTTTTGCGCACTGAGTTGCTGTCAGACATTCTAAATGCTATGAGAAAAAAACCAAACCTGTTGTTAATAGGTTTTTTTCTTTGCATTTTTCTAGATAGTCAAAAATATAAGGGGGAAAAATAAATAATGTGTATAAGTTTGATCTGTGAAAATAATATTTTTACTGTAATGAATTATTAGCATGAATGTATTTTAAATAATTTGTTTGATTGCATGTGCTTTAGCTAATCTGGCTATATTATTTTAAAGACTCAATTTCCTTGACAATGAAATTTAGTATTAGTGTTGAGATTGTCTAGAATATAATAATAGAAATAAGACTACAAGTCGTGTGCTTAAAACAGTTACATTCTAGCTATTGTGTAAACTAGTGAGAGCTCTCATTAAAGTTTCCCACATTTTATTGTTAGTGTATTCTAAATGAAATAAATGTTCTCCACCACCCTTCATTCCAACATAATCAAAGGCTTATTTTCACTGGAAATGCATCCAATTAAATATCAGATGAACTATAATTTTTATATACTTTCAATTTTTTATATTTAAGTATGAAGTATGCTTTTTTACTCCTGACCTCGCAGAAGCTCATTCATATCCTGTTATCATGGTAATATTAAAGTATTGGCAACTAATTAAATAGATAAATGTATTTTTCATGAATATTCTTCTGCTATTTTATAGAACTTTAAGCCAAAGAAAAAGTAGCTAGTCTATTATAACAATATTAAGTATCCCAATACATTAACATGGGATGTTTTTCCAGTGCTTTGTGTCTCCTCTCATTTTTTAAGCCCTTGAACACTATTGGTAGAAATATAAAATGGTGCAGCTGCTATGGAAAACATGTTGGAGATGGCTCAAACATTTAAAAATAGAACTATTATAATATCCAGCAATCCCAAAAACTTGGTACATATCCAAAACAATTGGTGTCAGAATCTTGAAAAAAAATTGTGCTCTCATGTTTGTTGCAGTATTATTCACAACAGCCAAAGTATGGCCACAGCTCAAATATTTATTGACAGATAAATAAAGAAAATGTGTTATGTACATGCCATGAAATATAATTCAGTCTTAAAAAGGAACAAATTCCTGTCACTGTGACAATGTGGATGAACTTGGAGGACATCCATATTGTCAAGTGAAATAAGCCAACTCCACCAAGACAAAGACTGCATGATTCCACTTATATGAGGTATCTAAAATAGTGAAACTCAGAAAAGGAAAGAACACAATAGTGGTTTCTAGAAGCTGGGAAGTAGGGAAATAGAGTTATTGTTCAGTGGGTGTGAAGATTCCGTTATGCTGGATGAATAAGTTTTAAAGATGTACTATACAGCATAGTATCTATAGCTAACAATTCAGTATCGTGCACTTCAATATGAGAGGACTTTTGTTGTTAAGTATCCTTAGTAACAAAAGCAAAACAAAATAAAACAAATAAAAAAAAGTTACAGTACAACTTTGGGAGGTGATAGCTGTTACCTTCATTGTTTTGATGACATCACAGGTGTTTGCATATGTCTAACTATACAAAATTATATACAATAAATATGTGTAATTATATACACATTATATATTATATATGTATCTGTCAAACCTTAATAAAGCTGTTTTTAAAAGTGGTTATGCATTCATATTTATAATTCAATTTCTGGAGTTTCTATTAATGTTTTCTCTATTAAGTTTCAGAAGGGATGAAAATAATAATACTCTCCTATGTTCTTCAATTGGTGTACCATCTTTACTGTCAGCAACTTACATAAAAATGAACAACAAAAACTTCAAAAATGGGTAATGACCATTTTAATAATGTAAAGTAACAATAATTCATGTTTATGTTAATGAAAATTTATTCCCTCACAAAGTTCAATAAAAGAGTTGTATTCTTTTTTAGTGTTATAAATATATGATATATTAGAATTTAATAATGTCTAAGTATTTGTAGGGAGGGAACAATAAAGGTAATTTAGATAGTCAATGTCTTTTACAACAAATATTTGACTACAGTAAATACAATTTCTACATTAAATTCCATTGCTATTACCAGTTTCTCCTTAACCTGTGGGCATACCCAGCTTTGTAGGAAACATCATCTTCTTCACCCTGCTTACTTCATCTCTGGCTTTATTGGCGATGCTATTTATCGCAGATATGGTTTGGTTTTTGTTTTGTGTAATTTAAATTAATTATTTATAATTTCACATTTTATTCTAGATTCAAGGGGTGTATGGGTATATTGCGTGACGGTGTGGTGTGGGGTATAGAACCCATTAACCAGACAGGAAGCATAGGATCCAGTAGGTAGTCTGTCAACCCACACTCCCTCTATCCTCATTCTAGTGTTCTCAGTGTTTATTGTTTCCATTTTATGTTCATGTGTACCCAATATTTAGCTCCCACTTGTAAGTGAGAAAATGTGGCCGTTTTCGGTTTTCGCAGTAACTCACTTAGGATAATGGCCTCCAGCTGCATCCATGTTTGTTTCTTAAATGTCTTTATTATTTTAAATTAATGTTTAAAATATTTTCACATGATAGAAAACTAAGTTCTTAAGCCTTATTTAAACTATAATTAAGTAATATTACCTAGTTTAATTTAGATAATTATTCCTTCACTGCATTTAAATTTCCTCTCTTCTATGGAACCAAGATATTCAAGTAAGGATGCTCATCTGTGGAGCCACCATTTTCAACCCCAACATACTGTTTTGTAAAATAAGACATTAAATGTAATGTATTAATAGTTTAATTTTTGTTTTCTCCACATGTCATTTCAGATAATTATGCAATGTAAAAGTGTTTTTTAATTTCACTAAAAAACTTTCGTTGCATGTGCTAACATCAGCTCACCAAAAACTGACCAAAATTGCCCAAATAATTACAGTAGTTTGCATTTTTATGTAGTATTCAAAATTTTTAATTTTATCCTACTAATGCCATATGGTGATATGTCATTCACTTCTAGTCATTACTCAGCAAAGTAAAATTCCTCTCATCCCATTACTTTACCTTCTGAAAATAGTTTTCTTTTTTTTTCTTTTTTTTTTTAGTCAGAGTCTTGCTCTGTAGCCCAGGCTAGAGTGCAGTCGTGCCATCTCGGCTCACTGCACCCTCCATTTCCTGGGTTCAAGCGATTCTGCCTCAGCCTTCTAAATAGCTGGGCTTACAGGAACGCACCACCACGTCCAGCTAATTTTGTGTTTTTAGTAGAGACAGGATTTCACCATATTGGTCGGTCTGGTCTTGAATTTCTGATCTCGTGATCTGCTTACCTTGGCCTTCCAAAGTGCTAAGATTACAGGCTTGAGCCACTGTGCCCAGCCTGAAAATTTTATTTAAAGGATCACAGTTAATTGAACCAAGAAGTGCACTGGCCTTTCCACCGGCTTCATCTTCCTTAACAGCATCCTAGAATTTTCTCTTGAATAGCTTCTCTTCTAAAAAATATTTTATCTGGAGCATTTCCCGTTTCTTTCTTTCTTTCTTAATGTTTCTTCCGCAGTCTTTATTGACTCTGGTTAACCTCCCCTCCCACCCTACATCACCACCTTTTAAATATTAAATGTGGAAATCTTCGTCTTGGTATTTTTTTTTCCTTCTGTCACGAATTTACTGCTTATTTTTTAAAATTGTTATCTTACTGGAGGACTCTAGAATATGACAATTATTATTTTATTTTTGGGTAAACTTAAGTCTGACTTCTTTACCCAGTCAACACTTAATGTTTTCTCATTTTTCTATTCTATTTATTTTTGTATTTTCACTGATATTTTGTGTATGCAGATCTATCTACAGTGTATTCTTTTAAGATCACTACATTTATGCATAATAGGCTTCTCTATGTACATCCTCAGAAAATAGTGTGACATAGAGTGGATGCTTAAAAATGCCTTTCCTAAAATCACTTCAGAAAGTTGTGTGTCCTAAACTTACTTACTTGTCCTAACCTCACTTTAATAACATTCTAAATAGTAAAAGTAGACAAGCTACATCTAAAAAACCCATAATATTAAATATTTTCTTTGCTTTTCAAATGGAAGTCCTTTTTGTCATCTGGATATAAGAAAAATAGCCTGATTAATTGAAATTTTAAAACAAACGAGACTGCTGATAAAGAAATCATACAGCATATAATTTATTTTCCAGCACATTATTATGCACACATATAAAAATGCACTTACCAAATTTCTGTATAAGTGATGGACTCATTCAGAGTTTACTACATGTTTTGTTGTTTAATGATTTCAATAGTTATATATGTAAATAAAATATTTTATGCCATTTATACATTTTGAATAATTAACATAATTTATTTTATAATAAATGTTATGATAAATTCTTTAAAAGGAGGGGTTTATTAAAATATATCCAGCATTTTTCACATGCATTTACATGATTAAATCCTGTTGTTACTGGTTATTTAGTTTATATTGAACATGCTGCATTACATAGAAATCACAACCCAATGTGTATTCAACAAAATGGAAATTTTACATCTACTATAATGCAAATTTAAGAAATGCATTATATGCAATGTACATACAGCAATATAAATAAAATTCTTATAAAGCCTATAATATAATTTAATATATACTATTCCTTTAAACAATGGCTTTGTTTCATGCATATATTGTCTAATATGTTATAGTATTTCTTACCTCAGGAAAGCACAATAATTATGTTTATGCTTTTACTGTCAGTATACATTTTGTCAGTTTCTACATCTATCATTGTCCTTTTTTATCCAGATAGAATTCACTCTCATACCCTACATCCTGGCATAATAACTAGTTTCTTCGAGGCATATGAGAAGCATGTGATAATAACCCTTAAGTGGGGCAACCTCATTTCTTAAGAATCTATATTTAAGGTAGATTTGTAATGAGACCAGGAAATCAGGTCATTTGTAATGAAGAATAATGAAATAAGAAATCTGCCTCAATGCACATTAGCTAATGTCACTTACTTTTCATGAAGCAAAAATCTTGAATATTGGAAATATGGTAGATGAAAGATGTCAATGAGCTCCCCAAACAATTCTCCTCACTTTCTATCTCACCTCACCTATATCAAACCAATCTTTGATAAATTCCTAGGCACAATCCACAGGGTAAAACAAAAGCAATTTCTGACAACTCATCCATACAGCAGTGTTCCAGGACTGAAATAATCCAGGTAATCTAGGACAAAGAGAATAAATCCATAAAAGTGAACACTAATGATTTCAAAATTAATACTTTCAATTAAAAACAAATATACAGTAGGAACATTTAAGAACATGAATACTAGATAAAATTGGTTTACAGTCTAATTAAATCTCAACAAGATTTGCTGAGGCTATAATTGTGTATATTAAATTATTTTTGAAACTGTTATGCAAATAATAGTTAGACCTGAATACAGTATGCTAACTCTGTGCTACATCTACATGATACATTTATAAGGCACTAGTAAAACTGAACTGAACTGAACTGAACTTTTCTAAGGTCCTTGTTAAGTGGGAATGCCATACCATTATAAAAAATCATTTAAAGGGTTAACTGTTTGTGTGTGTGTGTGTGTGTGTACAAATAAAAGCTTCTTATGCACAGAAGCTTTCATAAGTATAACCCATTTCCCTACATCTCAAATTCTGTTCAAATAATCCAATAATGTAAAATAGAGACACTATGTCCATTCTGACATAATTCCACTGCCATTCTATATGGAATAGAATTTACAGTTGTTTGTTACTGTAAGACCAACACACACACACACACACACACACACACACACACACACACACACCAGTCAGAGATTCATTAGTATGATTTAATATTTGAATTTTCTAATGGGTTTTATATTTGATAGTCTTTTATTAACAAATCTCTAAAGAGAAACATTAGATATTTAGCCAGTGTATATGGTCCAAAGAAGAGAGTTATAGTAAATGATTTCGTTTCCTTTTTAGATTCAGGTTTTATTCTCAGTTCAGTATCTTCTGTCATACCACAGAAGCTCATTTATTATTCTATGAGGAAGATCATGCTGTTAACCTTTAGTCTTAAACATCTGTGACAGTTCTCATCAAAGAAGACCTACTAATATGACTGTGTTCTGGGTTATTATTTGTAGAATGCCATTTTAGCCTGGGGGTGAAGGGGGGATGGTACAAAACTAAGCACCCAACTACATGTCACAACTAATGATTCAAAATCTTCTTTGAAGATTCAAGAATCTTCAAAACATTCTTACAGATGGAGCTTCACTTTCACTTTTAAAATTTTAATAAATTTTATTATTTGTATTTAAAGTATACAGCGCAACATGATAAGATACTTATAGATAGTAAATGGCTACTAAAATGAAGCAACTTAACATACCCATCACCTCACATAGTTACCCATGTTTGTGTGGCAACAGCTGTTAACAATCTATTCATTTAGCTAAAGTAGCAGATACACAGAGTAAACTTGCTTATGTACATCTAATGTACAACATAAAGACTGCCGTTGCTAATAGTGTACTATTTTGGGCACTTTTTCTTTGGTTCTTTCAGTAAAGAAAACTGAGAAACTCAGACCTTTGTGTTGTGTTTCAGTTAATTAGCTGGCACTTAGAAATATTCATCTCAAACTTCACAGTCAATGATTCAAGACTCAGAAACTTAATTTCCAAATAACTGACTTACAATCAAATCATTTTGCTTCAAGTCACAGTAGGCTGTGTCTAGGGATTATTTTCTATTGTAAAGAAACTACAGAAATAGGTCTGGTTTAAAGTGATTCAACCATTTGATAAAACAGGTAGGGTCACTATACCTGGCAATAGCCAAATTCTTTTAGCAAAAAATTTAAAAAATATTAAGTATTAAAAAATTATTGGTGGTGTTTTTTATTTGGTTGGTTGTTATAGAGATGGGGTATCACTATGCTGTCCAGGTTGACCTTGAACTCTTGGGCTCAATCAATCATCCCACCTTGGCCTCTTGAAGTGCTAGGGTTACAGGCATGAGCCACCATGCCTAGCTTCTTTTGTTTTGCAAACATTCATCTCCAGACCAGCATTACAAAAAAAAAAAAAAAAAAAAGCTTAAATAAGGCTGAAGCAAAATATTACCACTTTGTATCTGAGACCTGCACAAGGAAGAAAAGGAATCAAAACAGTTATACATAGGACCATTTAAAATTTACGTATACATTTTCATTGCTCTAATATATATTTGACGGCTCAAAAATAATAACAATATGTTGTGTTTGTAACATGTAAAATTTTGAACAACAATGTCACAAAGTGTGGGAGAGAAGTAAAGATATCATACTATTGCAAGTATTTTCTGTTGTCCATGAAATAGCATATTTAAAGACAGATCAGGATAAATTAAATATGCATAGTTATTTAAAAGTAACAAAAACACAGATGGCTAAAAATTAAAGAAGTGATGAAATACACCAACACACATACAAGAACACACATGTACACATGTGCATACAAATATATTATATAAAAATATATATATATTTGTACA
The DNA here is from genome assembly GCA_031835075.1 of Saguinus oedipus. NCBI lineage: Eukaryota > Metazoa > Chordata > Mammalia > Primates > Cebidae > Saguinus > Saguinus oedipus. The sequence continues at coordinate 84,234,644 of CM063176.1, read as the reverse complement.
TACATATGTAGATATATATATTTGTATATAATAATTTAATGTATATCTAAATGTATACATATAGTTGAATGTACATTTATATTAATTATACATTAAATATAAATGTCAATATATATTAAATATATATACATTTGTCCCTCTGTAGTTCCATATCTATTGATTTTGAATCCTTGGATACAATGAACCATGAATCAACGATACTTACATATACAAAAATGGATAACTGCATCTTTACTGAACAGATACAGACCTTTTCTGGTCATTACCTTCTAAACATAATGGTAAGACAACTATTTACATTGTATTAGGTACCGTAATCAAGAGATGATTTAAAGTATATGGGAAGATGTGTGGAAATTACATGCAAATACTACACTATTTCTTTTTTTTTATCATTTTAGAATTTATTCAGATTTTGAAATTATAATTTTTTATATATTTACTTGGGTTATTTATTTATTATTATTATTTTATTTTTTTATTGCATTTTAGGTTTTGGGGTACATGTGCAGAACGTGCAAGATAGTTGCAAATATTACACTATTTCACATAACAGAGTTGAATATCTGAATTATGGTATTCACGGGGATTCCTGGAGCCAATCACCCATGACACCAGATAACAACTATATGCATTTAAATTTACTGAAAATGAGTAAGAAAAAAATTAAAAGGCATTTTCTGGGTGTTAAAAAAAAAAGAAAACTGGAAATTTTAATTATCTACAGATAGGTTGAATGACAAGCGTGGGATGATATATACCCTGCAAACACGAGGTAAAGCTGGTGACTCTGTTTTAATATCAGATACATTTTATTGACTTGTGACCAACTGTATCACCATTGAGATAAAGATGAACATTTTGTCATGATAAAAGTGTTGATGGATTAATCAACAACATGGAACATGTCAAAATGCAACTAATAGCAGTTTCTCAAAATACACAAAAAACGAAAATAAATTAAAAAATGGATAAATTTACAATTGCATTTGGAATTTTTAGTATCATTCTTTCAAATTTGATAAGAAAAAGTAGTTCAAACCTTTTCTATATTCACTATGAATATAGAAATTTTGTCTATTTATAATGGGCACATATAAATTGTACATATTAATGGGCACAGGCACAGTGTGATACTTTGGTGTGTGTATGCATTTATCATAATCAAATAAAGGCAATTACTATAACCATTACTTCTTTTTCTATTATGTTTTAAGTTTTGGGATACACATGCAGAATATGCAGGTTTGTTACATAGGTATACACGTGCCATGGTGGACTGCTGCACCGATCAACATGTCTTCTACATTAGGTATTTCTCCTAATGCTATCCCTCACCTAACCCCTCACCCCCTAATAGTCCACAGTGTGTGATCTTCCGCTCCCTGTGTCCATGTATTCTCATTGTTCAACTCCCCCACTTATGAGTGAGGACATACAGTGTTTGGTTTTCTGTTCCTGTGTTAGATTACTGAGAATGATGGTTTCAAGTTTCATCCGTGTTGCTGCAAAGGACATGAACTCATCCTTTTTTATGGCTGCATATTATTCCATAGTGTATATGGGCCGCATTTTCTTTCCCCATTCTATCATTGATGGACATTTGGGTTGGTTTCAAGTCTTTGCTATTGAGAATGGTGCTGCGATAAACATACATGTGTATGTGTCTTTATAGTAGAATGATTTATAATCCTTTGAGTATATACCTAGTAATGGGATTGCTGGGCTGAATGATATTTCTGGTTCTAGATCCCTGAGGAATCAGTACACTGTCATTCACAATGGCTGACCTAATTTACACTCCCATCAACAGTTTAAAAGTGTTCCTGTTTCTCCACATCCCATCACTTTGAACATTTAACATTTCTTTGTGGTTATGATATTCGAAATCTTGTTTTCCAGCTATATTGAAATATACATTACATTGGTTTTAGCTATAGTCATCCTATCATGCAATATGAACACCAGAACTTATTTTTCCTGTTTAACTGTAACATTTTACCAGTTGATCAACCTCTCCTGGTTTCTGAACCACCAACATTATTGTCCTATTTTTACCTACTTTACATATATAAACTATTATTCCCAACAACTATATAATATATGTACTTCTCATGTACAAATGTTATACTCTTAATGTATCATTCCAGAATTAGAGGCAAAACCCAATCTCAATATATTTAAAAATTTTAAACAACACATATATTTTTGAAACTCAATCATATTAAACTGGAAATTGATAACAATAAGATACATACAAAATCTGCAAATATTTAAGAATTATACAAAACAAAAAATGAATTTATATTTTAAAGACAAGATCAAAATGTAATAAAAATATTTTGAACTGAGTTATTACAAAGACATGACATCTCAAAATTTGTTGTTGGAGGGCAATTTACAGTTTAAATATCTACATTAGAAAATAATAAAATTATATATTCTATGATCTATGCCCTAAAGTAAGAGGTTAGGTTAAAAGAACAAAGTAAAGCAAATAAAAATGTAAAACAGAAAGTAATAAAAATTAGAGTCCAAACAATGTAAATAAATTTTGAAATGAACATATATCAATTTGCTTACTTGGAACAATTAACTGAAAAACTGTTAATTGAGCTAAAACAGAATAAACACAGATGATAGTAATTTAAATACTAAAAGGGAAACATCACTCAAGATTTCAAAAATATTAATACAATAATTTTAAAATGTTACAGAGAATCTGGAGAACATCATTCTCAGCAAACTGACACAAGAACAGAAAATGAAACACTGCATATTCTCACTCACAGGCAGGTGAGGAACAGTGAGAACACATGGACACAGGGAAGGGAGTACTACACACTGGGGTCTATTGGGGGGAATAGGGGAGGGACAGCGGGGGGGAGCAGGGGAGGGATAGCATGGGGAGAAATGCCAAATGTGGGTGAAGGAGCAGAAGGCAGCAAAACACACTGCCATGTGTGTACCTATGCAGCTATCTTGCATGTTCTGCACATGTACCCCAAAACCTAAAACGCAATACAAAATAAAAAATTAAAAAATTAAATTAAAAAAAATTAATAAAAATGTTACAGAGAAGTCTTTGCTAAATATTTGAAAATATCAATGCAATTGACATGTGATTTGGCATATAAACTTTGTCAAAACTGTAGAAAGAAGACATTAAAATCTGAACGTTCTCATCTCTGTGAAAGTATTTGAATCCATAACCAAAATCTTTTCTACAAAGAAAATTTTCAGATAATGTAAGAGAGCAATTCCTAACTAAGTTTATAAGAATAACTGCAGCAATCAAAAATGATGAGTTTGTGTCCTTTGTAAGGACATGGATGAATCTGGAGAACATCATTCTCAGCAAACTGACACAAGAACAGAAAAAGAAATACTGCATATTCTCACTCATAGGCGGGTGAGAAAAATGAGAACACATGGACACAGGGAGGGGGTCTACTACACACTGGGGTCTATTGGGGGGAATGGGGGAGGGACAGCCGGGGGAGCTGGGGAGGGATAGCCTGGGGATAAATGCCAAGTGTGGGTGAAGGGGAGGAAGGCAGCAAAACACACTGCCATGTGTGTACCTATGCAACTATCTTGCACATGTACCCCAAAACCTATAATGCAATAAAAATTTTAAAAATTAAAAAAAAAAATAACAGAACCCTGAAAATACACAATCTTTTTCCTAGCGTTAGACTTCTAGAATAAAATGTTTTTATTAAAAATTACCGTAACTTATTCATACTAAACCAATAAATAGTATAAAAGCTAATAAAATGCACTGTTGCAGAACACTTTGGACATAGAGATTAGAGCTTCTTTCATTTATTGAAAATAGTATATGGTAACAATAAAACATTATAAGAAAGTCATGTACATATTAATATCTTTACTATATATAAATGTAAAAATCTTTAACAAATATTATCAAATCAATTTCATTAGTTGGATGGTATGTCATGACCATGTCAGGTTTATTCCAATAAGGCAAGATTGGCTTAACATTTAAAATCAGTTTAATGCAAAATATTAGGAGAATAAAAAATCGAAGGGCAATGGTCAAAACAAAAAACAATATTCTGAAATTCAACTTCCATTCATGATAAATATTCTCAACAAATTTGGAAAATAATGGACCAACATCATCTTATAAATGTCACCTAAGAACAATCTATAGATTGTTGTATTTAATGTGGAAAGATTAGAATTTTTACCTAGTTTTCTCTTTTCATTTATATTTTGTTGTTTTACTGGAATCTGTAGAAAGACCAAAAAGGCAATTAAAATAAAGTTTAAAAATAAATAAAATTTGTAATATTCACAGAGAATACAAGTGTCTATTTAGAAAACCTATATAATATCAACAACAACAAAAACCTACTACAATCAGAATATTTAGTAAGAATAAAGGGATATGTCATATTTCTATATACTAATGAGAAATTTGAAAGTCATATTTATCAAATATGATTTGCAATAGTGTGAAAAATCACAAAACACTTTAATAAGTTTAATAATAGACTACAGGATCACTATATTAAATCTATAAAATGTTGCTGAAACTAATAGAGGTGTAAATAAGTGGCAAGATGTATAATGTGCCTTCCTCAGAAGACTTATTGTTAAGAAATAATTTCTTTTTAAAATGACTTGTAGAATTACTGAAATTTCAATCAGATTCCAGCTGGATTATGGCACAAGTTGTCAAGCTAATTCTAAATTGAGCAACAGTACATGACAATGTAATATCCCTTGAAGGGCCCCTCATAGTCTTAAAGAATCATAACACTGTTGGAAGACTTGCAGCATAAGATTCAGAAGTCACTAGGATATAATATTCAAGATTTGGTTGAAATGTAAGAATGGACAAATAGAGTAATAGGATTGCTGTATTTATTGCATAATTCTTTTTTATTTTTGTTGATACATAATGATTGTGTGTATTTATGGGGTACATGTAATATTTGGATACATGCATACAATGTGTAATTATCAAATCAGGGTATTAGGATATCTACAGACACAAACATGTACCAGTTATTTGTGTTGGGAACATTCCAGTTCTTCTCTTAACTATTTTGAAATATACAATAAAATCTTGTTAACTGTATTCACCCTACTGTGCTATTGGACACTAGAAATTATTCCTTCTATCTAACTATGGATTTATACCCATTGGCCAAACTCTCTTTATCCCACAACTGACCCATATTTTCCACCCTCTGGTAACCATCATTTTTCTCTCGACCTACATGTGGCCAACTTTTTTAGTTTCCATATATGAGTGAGAACATGCCAGTTAAATATAAATCGTAATTCTAACAACTGTTGTTTACTCTCATGATATATGATACAGGAAACTAACGATGTAGAATAAAATTGTAAATCTAAGTAACATAAAGAATAAATTGGGAAAATAAACTCTGATGTGCTCATTACATAAGAATTGTATACAGATGTTTAACAAGATGATACTTATGTATTGTACGATCTATTGTGTGATGAGAAATAGGCAAAATTATCTGAGGTATATTGTTGGCTAAACAAAAGCCTATTTAGAAAAAATAATCTGTACTAATTGAATGATATTACTATATACTATATTCATAAGCATGGCATGCCCACACATATACATTATTATCACTAATGTTGGCATGCCATGTTTATGAATTCGTAGTGCTTAAAAGGATGTGTATCAAAGTGTTAAAAGTGATAAATTTACTTTGAGTGTTGAGATTTCTGAGGAAGTTTTGTTCCTCTTTACACTTCTGGTTTTGTTTGAATATTGTAAATGTGGATTAATTTTTAATCAGTAAAAAGCTAAGAAGGCATTAATTTGGGTAAAACATTGATGGTTTAAGCATATTTATTATTTTAAATAAAGTAATTTGTAATTGATATAAGTAAAATAGGTTGTTATAATTCAATCAGAAGCTATCTGAAACATTCCTGACAGCATGACACCAGTTATGGGTTTTTTTTCACCCTTTTGATCATGTTTTATTTTTTATTTTTTTGGCTGGAACATATTTGAAAAATATAGAACTGGGTCAAATTGCATCAGAGCTAGCTGTACTCAGCAAGACCAGAGTTTACCTGCAAAGCAGATAAAAGGAACGCCAACTAAAAGTAAATTTATTATGTAAGTTATTCAAAGGTTATGTGTGTTAGACAGCAGTGGAAAATATTCCACCCACTCCACACCTCAAAAAAAAAGCAATGCTATGAGGACTATGTTTTGAAAAAGAATTTGATAAAAAATGTTTGAATTTCACTTTATGTCATTTATAAAATTCCTAGTAGTTTGTTTCTTTATATCCACAGTTTTTCATTGATAAATCATTATATACTTAAGCCAACTAACATAAAAGCTAAATTCTGATTATAAACTCTTTGTTCTTCTGTACAGAATGTCTAGTCTCCAGTTTCTGTGAAATCTAAAACTCATTCCTGTATCTGATTAATATAGATTTTGATGCACATAACAATGCAATTAGTACAAATTTATATTTTGGCATAACTGTGGAATATCTAGTATGATGTAACAAGCCAGTATTTTTATTTAGAGGAAGTACATGTGAATATTCACTCATCTTTGTCAATTCTATAAAGTTTCTTTTCAAATTTAATTTTATATACATAATTGATACAATAATTATACATATTTCCAGGGTAAAATGGGATGTTTCAATGCATGTATAGGTAGTACAGTGATCAAATGGTGATAAGTACTATATTCATCACTTTAAATATTTGGCCTGGTGCAGTGGCTCAAGCATGTAATCCCAGCATTTGGGAGGCCAAGGCAGGTAGATCACCTGAGGTCAGGAGTTTGAGACCAGCCTGGCCAACATGGTAAAACACTGTGACCACTGAAAATACAAAAATTAGCCTGGTATGGTGGTGCCTGCCTATAATCCGAGCTACTAGGAAGGCTGAGGCCAGGGAATTTCTTGAACCCAGAAGGCAGAGGTTACAGTGAGCCGAAATCACAGCACTGTACTCCAAACTGGGCAACACACTGAGAATCTATCTCAAAAAAAAATAAAAATAAGCATTTATCATTTCTTTTGGTGACAAAATTCAAAATCTCTTCTAGTGATTCTGACATACATAATTGCATTACCATTTTCACGCTGCTGGTAAAGACATACCAGAGACTTGGAAATTTTCAAAAGAAAGAAGTTTAATTGGACTTATAGTTCCACATGGCTGGGGAGGTCTCACAATCATGGTGGAAGGCAAGAAGGAGCAAGTCACATCTTATATAAATGACAGCACTCAGAAAGAGCGCTTATGCAGGGAAAGTCCCATTTTTTAAACTATCAGATCTTATGAGACCCATTCACTATTATGAGAATTATAAATAATCATAAACAGCACAAGAAAGATCCACCCTCATAATCCAGTCATCTCCCATAGGTCCCTTTCACAACATGTGGGAAGTATTGGAGCTACAAGATGAGATTTGGGTGGAGACACAGAGCCAAACTATATCAACAATATATTGCCATTACCTACAATCATTGTACTATAAAAGAATATCAGAACGTATTCTTCCCATCTTATAATTTTGTACCCATTGACCAAACTCCTGGTTCCCCATCCCATCCTCAGTCTGATAACCGCTGTTCTACTCTCTATCCCTATGAAATTAGCTTTTTAGATTCCATATCTGTATTATTCAGGATTCTAGAGAGAAACAGAACTAATATGATGCATGCACATATGAAAGGGACTTTGTATTAGTCTGTTCTCATGCTGCTAGTAAACGCATATCCAAGACTGGGCAATTTATAAAGGAGAGAGGTTTAATTGACTCTAAGTTCCACATGGCTAAAGAGGCCTCACACTTATGGCTGAAGGTGACTGAAGAGCAAAGTCACATCTTACATGGCAACAGCCAAGGGTGCTTGTGCAGGGGATCTACCATTTATAAAACCATAAGATCCCATGAGACTTATTCACTACCAGGAAAACAGTATAGGACAAGCCACTCCATGATTCAGTTCTCTCCACCTGGTCACAGCCTTGCCATTTGGGGATTATTATAGTTAAGGTGAGATATGGGTGGGAATACAGCCAAACTATATCAGAGTTCATTAATGAGAAATGACCCACATGATCAAAAGGTGAAGTCCCAACATAGGCTGTCTGCAAGTTGAGAAACAAGGAAGACAGATGTGGATCAGTCCAAGTCCCCAAACCTCAAAAATAGGGGAGCTGATAGTGCAGCCTTCAGTCTGTGGCTGAAGGCCCCAGAGCCCCTGGCAAACAACTGGTGGAAGTCCAAGAGTCCAAAGCTGAAGAACTTGGAGTCTGATGTTTGAGGGCAGGAATCATCCAGCAGAGGAGAAAGATGAAGTCCAGAAGACTCAGCAAGTCAGCTTCTTCAATCTTCTTCTGCCTCCTTTTTCTAGCAGTGCTAGCAGCTGATTCAATGGAGCCCGCCCATATTGTGGGTGGGTCTTCCCGAGAGTCGGTCTTTCTCTCCTAGCCCACTGACTCAAATGTTACTATTTTTTGGCAACACCTAGAAACAATCCAGCTATATCCAGAAACAATCCTTTGCATCCTTCAATTCAATCAAGTTGACACTTAATATTAACAATAACGACATATGAATAAGATTATGCAGCATTTGCCTCTCTGTCCTTGGCTTATTTTATTTAACACAATGGCAAAAGACTACAAATTGCAAAAGCAATCCTCAGCCAAAAAGAAGAAAGCTGAAGGTATCACAATAACTGATTTCAAAATGTACTACAAAGATATGGTAACCAAAGTAACATGATACTGGCATAAAATTCGACACATAAACAAATGGAATAGAATAAAGAACACAGAAATAAATCCACATATTTTCAGCCAACTGACTTTCAACAAATGTGCCCAGAATACACTATGGAGAAAGGACATCTCTTCAAAGTTATTTTGGCTAAACTGGATATTCATGCACGGAAGAATGAAACTAGACTCCCATCTCCCACCGTATAAAAAATAAACTTCAAATTGATTAAAGACATACATGTAAGACCAGAAACTATGAAACTACTAGAAGAAAACAAAGGAGAGAAATATTTGATGAAATTATACTGGGCAAGAAGTTTTTTTTTTAAATTGCATTTTAGGTTTTGGGGTACATGTGCAGAACATGCAAGATAGTTGCATAAGTACACACGTGACAGGGTAATTTGCTGCCTTCCTCCCCTTCACCCACATCTGGCATTTCTCCCCATGTTATCCCAAGTAATTTTTGAATAAGACCTCAAAAAGAACAGGCAACAAAACCAAAAATCAGACAAAAGGGATTATACCAAACTATAAAGCCACTTTACAGCAAAGGAAATATTCAATAAAATTAAGAGATAACCAACAGATTGGGAGAAAATATTTGGAACCCATGCATACGATGAGGGGTTAATATTCATAATATATAAAGAACTCAAATAACAGCAAAAAAGAAATTCAATTTTAAAATGGGCAAAATACTTAAACATTCAAAAAAAATAAATACACATCACTAACAAATACATGAAAAAAATGTTGAACATAACTAATCATCAGATAAATGCAAATCACTCATAATGAGTATCATTTCACTTTAGTTAGAATGGCTTTTATAAAAAAAAAATGCTGGCAAAGATGCAGAGAAAAGAAATCTCTTATAAACTGTTTCCAAGAAGGCAAATAGTATAGCCATTATAGAAAACATTATGCACTGGGGTCTATTGGGGGGAATGGGGGAGGGACAGAGTGGGGGGCTGGGGAGGGATAGCATGGGGATGAATGCCAAGTGTGGGTGAAGGGGAGGAAGGCAGCAAAACACACTGCCTTGTGTGTACCTATGCAACTATCTTGCACGTTCTGCACATGTACCCCAAAACCTATAATGCAATAAAAATTTTAAAAAAAAAAGAAAAGAAAACATTATGGTGATTCTGCAAAAAACTAAAATTCAAACATTCATGTGATTTAGCAATTCCATTGCTAGGTACCGAAAGGAAATGAAATCAGTATGTCATGGGTGTCAAGATACACATCCATGTTTATTGTAGTGCTATTCATCGTAGTCAAGATAAGGAATTAACCTAAATGCCCATCTTGAATAGATAAAGAAAATGTGGTACATATACACAATGGAATACTATTCTGCCATTAAACAAAATGAGATCTTGTCATATTCAGCAACATGAAGCTGGAGGACTTGATAAATGAATTCTATAATGTTTCTTACAAAGGAAAAAATTAGCAAACATTCTTTTGTAAAAGTCTGAAGAAAAATGATTTTACTAATGACAGATTAAAAGAAATCTAATGACATACCTATAAGATGGACCTTTATTTAAAAAACTGTGAAGAGACATTTTAGAATGTTAGTATCTAGGAATAGTACAAAGATGTCATAAAAAAGGCAATTCTGATTTCTATTCTTTATTTGAAACAGAAACAGTTAATTTATTGTAAAAGTTTAATAAAATATTTATGTTAAATAAACATTTTGTGCTATGAATAAGTGAAAAATAATCATTCGTATCTCTACCCAAACACAACTAGTCATTTTTTTTTTCCTGAGAAGTAAACTTTGGGGAAATAGAAGAAAAATTTTATAGTCAACATCTGTTTATAAATAAGCAATATACAGGAAACTCTGAGTAGCTATATAAAATAAGGACATATTTAAATAATTTAGAAAAACAGCTTAATATCATTAAAAAATTTCAGTCCAAAATCACATTCTTCTCTATATTGTATATGTCCTTTGCCCACAAAAATTAATTTCTTAACATCCTTGTTTTATGCATAGATAACACAGTTAAAACTGTCATATGTATACTTCAGCTGAAGCTTTCTGGCTAAGCCACAAAATAGATGAAAATTTTTAAATATAATTTTATATATAAAAAGATCCTTATGTTCTCAGATTTCTTTATAGAGACAAATGATAACTGACATTACCATGATGCTAGGAAAAGCTAAAGCTGTAAGGGGTAAGAAATCTTGTTTGAATTAAAGATGATAGGTTACAAAATTTTTATTAGGCTCATATTTCATCTATATTCAGAAAACAAGATTAATGTCAGATTATAGCTCCTGAATGAAGCTGTCCTAATTAAGTGCAAAATAAGATTAAAATGGATAATAAATAACATTTACCCTGGACTTTTAAAATCTATGTTGCCCAAAGTGTCTGTTTGATACACTCTTTCTACTTTAATTCACTCAAATAAAATTTGTATCAATAAATATGAGTTGAAAGGCAAGTTTTACTTTTTTTTGTTTGTTGAACACTGATTTACAACTGTGCAACGAATGGCAGTTGTGAAGGAAAGAACAAAATATATGCACTGAAAAGCAGAAGATGCAATAAAATGTTATTTTTCAATATAAGAGTGAATGGTAATTCTTGTCACCAAACACAAGAAAAGAACTAGCTATTATCTTTTATTCTTATTATATACTTTATTTTTGTTGTTTCTAAATCTCAAGTTATTATAAGCATCATTATACATTTTTTTTCTTTAAGGGGATATATGTTTTGCTCACTGTAAAACACACGTTGTAATTTGAAAAGTACTGCAACACATTTTCTCATATTCTAATCAATACATTTACTTCAGCACCTTTTACATGTGTTGAAAAGCTACTGATCTAACTTCCTGGCTCATACAGCCGCATATTTGATTCTCCTTCAGCCTTCTGTTTTCACTTAAAGGATAATGCTGTTAATTTTTCTGGGTGGCAAAGAAACTCTGGATTTGGGGGTCTTTCGTCATGAGAGTGCTGCACAATGTTTGAAATGTTCATTGTTGCTTCCTTCTTTAACAGAACTATTTCTTGAAACCATGTCACTTGATTTTACTGGGCAAAATTATAGAGACTCTTGAATTTAATATACATTTAGTTGAAAGATTTTTATTATATTCTAAAATATTCTTCTAATCAGTCATGTGCCAACTAGGTATTCATATATTTAGGCCAGGTATAAGAGTATAATCGATGAGTTTTACTTTTTAAAATTATACATACATGCATTCACATTTGTGTATGTGAAAAAATTGTTTATATATATAGAGAGAGAGATAAAACAACGATGTATATATATATATATATAAATATATATATATTTCTCTCTCTCTCTCTCTCTCTATATATATATATCTTTATATATGTACTATATACACATATATATGGAGATGGAGAGAGTAGTAAATTCCCATACTTTTATGTTGCCTTGGCATTCATTTTTAAGTACAGGTTTAATTTTCTCATATCAGAAGCAGGGCAGAGCCACCCTTGATATTTTTCAGTTCTAGTTCTCCACTTCTCCATAGTTTCTTCATGTACTCAACCCAGACATATGCCTTATTCCACCTCCTAGTGACCACTCATTATGGCTCAGCTACACACTAGCTACTTGACTTGTCCCACTGACCCCCAGAGCTGGTTGGGACTGCGGGGATATGACACAGTAACCATGTCTCAGTCACAGTATAACTCTTACCTCCAGGGAACTGGTGCCCACTTGACCTAAACCCACCAGTTACAATTTCCTGTGGAAAACCTGTTTGGGTAATGCCCTAGACTCTAGTAATATCTTTGATCCGTAGGTTCATTGTTCTTTCTCTCTCTCCTCATCTTCACCAATTGATTAAGTACACATATTCTGAATGGCTTCTCCCTTTCCATGGGTCCTGCAAGGTGTGCACCCTCTTCTATGTAGAATCTTTAAGTAATAAATTACCTTTCTCATTTCATGTCTTTTGCTGAGTTGCTTTCTCTGTGTCTGGCCTTACCCAGACACCTGAATCTAGCTTCTTTTCCTATCAAGGCTCTGTCCTAGACTGTGGCTATCTTGATAGCAATAAATTGAAAATAGGTCGAACAAGAGACACAAGGGCATCCACAAGTATAAAAAAGTGTTCTGTGAGAGAATTACCTGGTCACAAGCTGGACACTTAGGCATTAGGCTGTCAGATGGGATAAAGACAGCACATCATAAACTACGATCACCAAATCCCTGGAGCCCTATAAGGTCAGTACTAAAGTTTATATAGAGTTTATAGCTACTTCCGAGAAAGACACCAAAACCAAATTAAAGAAAAAAATTCTATTTATGTAGTTTTTTTTTTTTTTTTGAGATGGATTCTTGCTCTGTCACCCAGGTTAGAGAGCAGTGTCACGATCTTGACTTACTCCAACCTCTGCCTCCTGGATTCAAGCGAGCTGAGATTAAAGGCTCACACCACCACCCCTGGCTATTTTTTTGTATTTTTAGTAGAGACAGGATTTTATCATGTTGGCCAGGCTGTTCTCGAACTCCTGACCTCAGATGATCCACCCACCTCAACCCCCCAAAGTACTGGCATTACAGGTGTTAACCACCATGCCCGGCTTCATGTATTTATTGAGTTATCTTCTCACTATATTCTTATTACAAGAGATCCAGCCATATGCTGCTTCTTCAAAAATATTTGCTATTCATTTCTCATTCTTGCTCCCATTTTTCCTTTCACACAAAGCATATAATACCAATTGCATCATCTGATACTAATTGTATCACCTGAAATTCTTCTCACTGTGAAGATTTCACTTTCCACCCTTGTTCAGAGCCATCTGTTAGTGGTGCAGCATTGAAGCATCCATCCAGTTCTGGGAGAGATGGCATATGGTGAAGATCCATCCTTAAACAAAGTCTGTTTTTTTTTTCAACCATTAACTGGTCAGAGGCCATAGGCTGCTTGACAGAAAATAGTAAATCAATAGAATCAAATATTATTATAGGTGAACTACCTACTTCTGCAATTAACTTGGGCCTTTTTGACAAGTTTTAGTCTACTATTTATGTATAATTTTTAAACTATAATAAAATTCCATTATGCACATCCCATTTTATGTCCTGGTGAGTTACATAAACCCAATTCATAATGGGAACTTTAGGTTGCACAATCACTTGGTGCCCCATTGTCAGTCATTCAGATTTACTAGGGCCCAGGAGCAAGCCAGGAGATGTTTTTCTCCTACATGTTAGTGGTAGGCAACAAAGGGACTAGCCTTGCTCTAAAATCAAAAGCTCTATATAGGATTTCTCTACTGAGATTATCGTAGGTAAAAAATTTCTGTCTGCCCAAGACATTTGACTACCTATGTCCGACAGAAAAATTGTTCCAAGTGATTGTGCAGCATGTGCCATAGATCTGAGTCTTTTTGAAAATGAGCAGTCTTACAAGTTGCCAAGTAAATGACAAAAGCAGCTTTCCCTAATAGATTATTTGTAACCAACAATGTCCAAAGAGGTCAAGCAATGTGTCTCTCACTTCAGAAGACGTATTGCAACATGTCTCAGACCTTAAGGATATAACTGATCATTTTTGGCTACCAAACATCTAGGAGGTGTTTCTCCCACCCTCTCACATATGTCTTAATAAGACATATAGGACATCTGAAACTTCCCCCTCTTCAGGTCCAATTAACATGATGTAATGCACAGCTTAATGCTGTGCAGCATGTGAAGCCAGTCAAGACCTCTGGACTACATTGTGACAGATACATAAAGAGTAATATAGTCTAGTCAGAGAATAAATTTACCCTGTGGTTACATCAAGGCTAAACAAACTCCTAATATTCTTTTCTGATTTCCTTTGCTGATTGAAGGTAGAAATATAAAATGATTTTTAGGTCAAAACTTTATACCAGGGCTAGATATTACACTCATTATTCAATTAAACATATATGTATACCTGCAATCACAGCTGCTGTTAGTGTGTGGACTTGCTTTTGGTTTATATAATAGAAAAGTATTCAAAATGTGTAAGAGTTCCAATGGTTTCCATTTGTTCTTCTTATCATAAAATACCTTCTACATGTGAGGATAATATCTAGAGATTATGCCTGTTATAATAATAAATATATCTATTCACACTTTATATTTTGGTGCTGGTCAAAGAACTATAACCATAGCTATAGTCTGCCTGGATCAATATGAGATCAACTAGAGTCAAGGCTCTACCCATTGCCTGAACATTTTTACACTTCTTTTTTGAAGTTAGACTGCAATGGTAAATTAATTCCCCAAGCATTACCTTTAGTTCAGAGCCCAAATCAAACAACTCACAGAAATTCTGAGAATTTTTATTTTCTAAGTGCACTTTATGCTAACAAGTAGGTACTAATAGCATTGAGGATGAATTGCGGAATGATTCACTGGTGTACACTTAGTGATTCATAGCAATGTTCTGTTTCAAAGGGATAGTCTTGGGTTAAACACTGTTAATCTCCACCACAGTGTGCTACCTTTAAGTAGGTTGGTTTTTTTATTTCCATCAGAAGTGGGATTTTGCTACCTGTAAGTATCAAATAAACACCCTTAACAGGCTGTTCACCTGGTATATTTTTGAGGGTTCTGTAATCAATTAAATCACAGATTGTTGCATGCCAAAACTCTGATTACCATTTCTGCGGTAATTGTTCTCACATTGACTTTGAATATAAATTGTGTCTACCTGGCTTCTACTGTTCCATGATCCCGTTATTCTCATGAAGACAAGGAAACACAGTTACACAGCAGCATACCCATCATTATTGTTACCCTTTACAGCACATTTGCTTTAGAATTTTCCAAGGCTTATTACGTGCTTACCAAACAGTATCTTAAGGAGTGATGGCTTTACATAGCTACAAGGAAGGACGAATTTGAGTCAAAAGAACTGTGCGTTAAGTATGGAGCTACCAAACAATTAATTAGAATTATCACTTGCCATTCGTTGCTTGGTTAAGAAAAATGTATGAGGCATCATGAAAGAATCAATGTGATCAGCCCAATCAACAATTACATGCTGTGTGTCTGTGAGTAAAAAGAAGTTTGGAACAGGTGTTACCATGTACCTGAGAATACTGACTGACAAGGGAATCTTGATTCAATTTTCTAAAGCTCTGAGATTGGTACATAACGTTATATGCATTATTGGCACTGCCCAAGTAAGTCCTGACATAATCATACTACACATAAATTAGTAACATTGAAAATGTCACAAGATCTATTCTTAATTAAGCAGCAATTATTTTTGGACAAATTTAGGGAATAAAGTTTTCTACTTGTGAAATATTTTCATATATATGATGATTAATTTTCTGAACAATATGTATTTTAATGAAAGGTTTCTTAAATGTATCACATGTTTCCTTGTGTTCTTATATAGAGTGTATTGAGAATAATGCAAATGTTTCTTCATGGTTCAGAGTGATAATAAATACAGGTTAGAATGACAACTGACATCCATAGCAGTGGCTCTCAAGTGTGAGTTTCAGATGAGCAGCATCAGCAACTGAGAAATTGTGAAATGTTACATCTTGGGCCCCACTCTTGACTGAATCACCAGAAGGCTCCAGTTGATTCTGATGCACAATATAGTACAGAATGTTGATCTGTAGGACTGTTTTTGCTTCTCCTCCAGCATATGCATTAGGTTCAAAAACACTTAGGTTTAAAAGTAGGTCCTGCCCATTTTGTTGTTGTTGTTTTCTTTCTTTTTGTTTTTTTTTAATTATCCTTTAAGTTCTGGGATACATGTGCAGAACGTGTAGGTATTTTTGGTCACATGTGTTTTTTGGGATACATGTGCCATGGTTGTTTGCTGCACCCATCAACCTGTCATCTACATTAGCTATTTCTCCTAATCTATCCATCCCTTAGGTCCCCACCCACCCACAGGCCCCAGTGTGTGATGTTTCCCTCCCTGTTTCCATGCAAAGAACATGAACTCATCCTTTTTATGGCTGCATACTACTCCTTGGTGTGTATGTGCCACATTTTCTTTATCAAGTCTGTCTTTGGTGGGCATTTGGGTTGGTTACAAGTCTTTGCTATTATGAATAGTGCTGCAATAAACATGCATCTACATGTAACTTTAAAGTAGAATGATTTACAATCCTTTAGGTATATACCCAGCAATGGGATTGCTGGATCAAATGGTATTTTTGGTTCTAGATCCTTGAGGAATCACCACACTTTCACAATTGTTGAACTAATTTACCCTCCCACCAACTGTGTATAAGTGTGCCTATTTCTCCATACCCTCTTCAGCATCTGTTTCCCGACTTTTTTTTTTTTTTTTTTTTTGAGACAGAGTCTCACTCCATCACTAGGCACTAGGCTGGAGTGTAGTGGCACAACCTCAGCTCACTGCAACCTCTGCCTCCTGGGTTCAAGCAGTTCTCCTGCCTCAGCCTCCCACTAGCTGGGACTACAGGCACACATCACCACACCCAGCTAATTTTTTTTTGTATTTTTTTTTTTTTTTAGTGGAGACGGGGTTTTACCATGTTGGCCAGGATGGTCTCGATCTCTTGACCTCGTGATCCGCCCTCCTCAGCTTCCCAAAGTGCTTTTTAAGGATTGTATAATTTAGTTTAATTCTGTAGAATCATATCATTAGCAAATATATATTCAGTGTGAGTGGTTAAGGAAATAGATTTTCATTTGTTTAATTATTATTTTTATTTTAAATTACTTATTTTACTTTAGGTGCACACTATATCTGGCATTTCTCCCCATGTTATCCCTCCCCACCACTCCACTGTCTCTCCCCTACCCCCTCCAACTTGTTTCCTGACTTTTTTTTAAATGATCACCATACTAACTGTCATGAGATGCTATCTCATTGTGGTTTTGATTTGCATTTCTCTAATGACCAGTGATGATGAGCTTTTCTTCATATGTTTGTTGGTTGCATCAATGTCTTCCTTTGAGAAGTATCTGTTTATATCTTTTGCCCACTTTTTGATGGGGTTGTTTGTTTTCTCTTGTAAATTTGTTTATATTCCTTATAGATTCTGAATATTAGCCATTTATCAGATGGATAGATTGCAAAAATTTTCTTCCATTCTGTAGGCTGCTTGTTCACTCTGATGATCGTTTCTTCTGTTGTGCAGAAGTTTTTTAGTTGCTGTTCATTTTTAACCTTTTTGATCCTGGGAAATTTATCTCAACTACTCAATGTCCAAATTCCTCTGATATACCTCAACTCTAAAGAATTCTGGGGATTACCTGAGTCATTTGATATAAGTCTTGCACGGGGTTTTACACATAGCAGTGATTTAATGAATGGCTGGGATCTTTTTTTTTTTAAGTTGCAGCATATGGCTGAGTTTTATGGTTATGTTCCCTGATAGCTGTTCTATGCATATTTGCCCTCACATTTTTGATCTGCATTCAAATTTAACACACAATTATCTCATTAATGTCCTGAAGTTGCCACATCATGGGTTATGACATATATTTTCTATAAATGAAGGTCTACACTGAAATCTTCTGTAGTTCTTTAAGACTTTGTGTTCACTTCTAGGTAACTGAGGAAGCCAGAAATCTTAACAATAAACCAATTTTATTAAAAATTTTTAATTTCATATTAAAATATTTGGTTTTACATAGAATATTTAATTGTATAATCATCTGGTGTAGGTTAGGCATATTGAAAAAATAACATGAGTTTGATTTTTAAGTATCTGACTCTAAAGAAGAAATAAATTCAAACTAAATCATATTGCAGAATTATATTTGTCCTTTTAATACATTTTTGTATTTAAAAAAAACTGAGAAACATAAGGTTAAGTAAAGAAAAATAATGTCGTAACAGCCAACACTTTTAATTAGCTTTCCCAGAGGCTTGCAGAGTTAGAAAAATAACTTAGCAAGCAAGTAAAAAACAGATCTTTTTTTCAGTGAGTGGAAATAGAAGCATGTATTAAGTTTCAATAGTAAGGAGAAATTGTACTCTTTTTAAATAAAAAATAAGATGATACTATTGATTCAATTATTTTTTATCATTTGATAAACAGAAGAAAGGCTTCCAATCAGCAATTCTAAACTTTTGTTATATTTGAATTTTTTATCAACTGTTTAATAACATAGAAAACAACAAGTTTGTAACTGTTCAAATTTCATAGTTTGGGATTAAATTAAATATTTCTTATCACATATAAATTTAAAATCAGTTTATTAAATGTGTGGGATTTCCAAAGATATTTTTAACAATGCCTTTTATTAAACTGGATACTTATAAACAAGAAAAGTATACATGGCCTAACAAATTAATCTTACACATTTCGTTTCGACTTACACTGAAATGTTAACTTGAAAGGCTTACCTGGAAGTCAAGTATGTGATGCCATGTTTTCTATTTTATTCATTTTCTGATCCACACTTCGCTGATCTTGTGTTTAGAAATAGGATCCAGACCAGGATCTGTGGGGAGATGAAAATAATAAATGTGATTGTGTTGCCACATCATTGGCTCCTTAAAAATAGCAATACTAGATTCTTCTGCCATACACAATGACACAATCCAGCCTTAAAATTCGTCATACTTTATAATCTACTTAATAAACGAAGTTACTCTTTTACCTAAGGCAAGTCACTCTTTTTTGCATTCCAACCTCTTTTAATTTCCTGGAAAACTTATCCCTATAAACTATTCTACCCTTATTACAGAATCAATTTTTCTTCTTCAGTATACTTCATATAAAAAATACCCATATTTAAGTAGCCTTTGGATGGCCTACAGTCTTACTTATTTCCCTTATAGCCATGCACCTGTAAAAATGATTTGATTCTTATGGATAACTTTTTTTTAACTTCCCTTTCATTTCTCTATTAGGGCAATCCATTGCCATTTAACAGAAATCTACTGAAAATTCTTATCTTACAGTCACCATAGACTACAATATGCTGCAGTAACAAATAATCCCAAATACTCAGCAGTTTAAAATAAAAAATAGTTTAATGATCAGAGAAAGCTGGTAGGGGACCACCCATTCTCATTACACACTTCTAAAATGATATGAGAATATCCTTTTGATTTTTAAGTGTTTCAGGGCCAGAATAAGAGTAAGATTTCTGCTTACCTTTTCCCAGTCCAGTCTATCATCGATGGGCATTTGGGTTGGTTCCAGGTCTTTGCTATTGTAAACAGTGCTGCAATGAACATTCGTGTGCATGTGTCCTTATAGAAGAACGATTTATAGTCCTTTGGATATATACCCAGTAATGGGATTGCTGGGTCAAATGGAATTTCTATTATTTGTAAGGACATGGATGAATTTGGAGAACATCATTCTCAGCAAACTGACACAAGAACAGAAAAACAAATACCGCATATTTTCACTCATTGGCGGGTGAGAAAAATGAGAACACATGGACACAGGGAGGGGGTCTACTACACACTGGGGTCTATTGGGGGGAAGGGGGGAGGGACACTGGGGGGGGCTGGGGAGGGATAGCCTGGGGATAAATCCCAAGTGTGGGTGAAGGGGAAGAAGGCAGCAAAGCACACTGACATGTGTGTACCTATGCAACTATCTTGCACACTCTGCACATGTACCCCAAAACTTATAATGCAATAAAAATTTTAAAAATTAAAAAAAAATGTGTAAAATTACACTAATTACCAAAAAGGGCAGTGCAAGCTACTGTATACTGTAAGAAAACAGTGGCATGCTCCCCAGAAAAGAGACTGAGAAAATGCATATGACTTATGGTTGCTAAGATACTTGATCATTTAGAAGTTGCCAAGCATTTTGCTAATGTAACCTTACCCCTCTTCTCCATCTTTTACCATTATAGAAAAATTTAGAAATATGGAAAAAGGAGGATTTTTAGTAGGTCTTTGTGATAATTTGCTTAAGTAATTGTAAATAAAACAGAATCTTTAATTTTGAAAAAAAAAAAGATTTCTGCTTACCTTTATTGGAAAAAGCAAGTGATTACTTATAAGGAAATGCTAGAGGGGAGTAATAGATTTTTTTAAACAGAACTTTAATCAAAAAGAAGCAAAAGTACAAAGTACTTTGTTATATTAAAGCCCCTGAGGGTTTAAGTATGTGACCCTCATATTTCTTCAATCTAAACAGGGGCCTTACAGAAGCTTGAGGCAATTGTTCTTTAGCAATTGTTCTTTCAAAGTAGAAAGACAAAATAGCAATAGGATTCCATAGGAAACATGTCTTGTTTAATGCTATGAACGCCTATGACATATTAGGAGATGCGTTAAGTGATAGGGACTTATGTAACAGCAGAAAGATTGATGGCTTGAACTTAAAGGGGAAACAACAGTACAAAATGAAGAAAAATTCTCAAACCCCAGAAATTCTATTGGCAGGAAAGAGGCTGATAAATCTATTTAGCTATAAACACCTGCTCTATTTAATGAAAACAAAAGAAAAAAGTGCATTGAAACACTTAAAACCAAAAGGATATTCCTTATACTCTGTTCTCTTATCATTTTGGAAGTGTATTGTGAGAACAGGTAGGCCCCTACCAGGTCTCTCTGATCATTAAACTATTTTTTTTTATTTTTAACTACTGAGTATTTGGGATTATTTGACTCAGGATGGATTAAAAAACCATAGAGAATTATGCTCATGATTTAAAACCAAACAGGATTTTTACTTCTGGATTTAAAATTTCTTAAGACTAATTACTCATTTTTTTTCCTTTTATTTTTTCCTTTTTTATACCAAAAATGTCAACAGCATTTTTCCTATACCTGTTTTGCCATTTTATTTTGGTAACAGATAAACTATTTTATTTATTTAACAGGTCACTGGCTAAATTATGGTCAAAATTGATTAGACTCAGAGCCTCACCCATACTTGATTGGGAGGATTTAGATGATGAAATGTGGGATTTCTATTTTCTCTGAATTGGTGTCTCAATGTCAGCCAGACTGGAGTGCAGTGGTGTGCTCATAGCTCTCTGCAGCCTCAACCTTCCTAGGTTCAGGTGATCCTCCCACCTCAGCCTCCTAGTAACTGGGACCACAGGCATGTGCCAACATGCCCGATGCCAAGGTAATTTTGGTTTTTATCTGTTTTTTTTTTTTTTTTTTTTTTTTTTTGTAATCACAGAGTTTTGAAATGTTGCCCAGGCTTGTCTCAAACTCCTGAACTCAAGCTATCCACCGAACTAAGGCTACCAAAGCTTGCTGGGATTATAGACATTAGCCATTACACCTCACGGTAGATCTATTTTTAACGTTCTGAAGAACCTCCATACTGTGTTCCATAGTGTCTGTATCAATGGACATTCCCATCTACAGTGCAAAAGTTTTCACTTTCTTCCTTCCACACCTTTGCCAACACTTGTTACTTCTTATCTTTTTGATAATAGCCATCCTAACATGTGCACATTAATATTTAATTGTGATTTTGATTTGTATTTCCTTGATGATTAGTGATGTGTCAAATACCTTTTATTAGAATCATATTAAGAAGTACTGTCTTCAAATACAAGGCACTGGTCACAATTAGGGTCACAGATAAGCTGTCATTAATTCCCCAACACTTGGCCTCATCTGCTTCTAATTTATTTTCTGTCCTCATCAAAGAAAGTATTGCTACAGTATCTGAGCTTCCTATTTTCAATTAACTAATTATTTTATATATTTTCTTTCCCTAGAGAGGAATATAGATAAGAGAAATACTAAAAATGATAACAAGAGGCAGAATAATATTTCTGAGTTGACCATAAATGTATTAGCCTATAAATTAATGATTACTTATTACCAAAACAACTCTTTATCTCTGCTAGGTACTGGTCTTCCATCTTAATAATTTACTTAGAGATCTATAAAGTTCATTTGTAACAATGTATTTTAATAAATATGAAATTCTGTGATATTACTTCACCCAGAGAAATAAAGGTGCAGGATTATAGACTGTGACTTAATCCTCTTACTGCACACTCTCCAATGTGACTTTTTTAGAGGTATTTTCTTTTTATTATAACAGAGAATTGAAAGACAAAAGGCCAGTAGCAATCCATCACTAGTGTGAGGAAAGTTTAATAATAAGAAAACTGTAATAAAATAAGTGTAAGAAAGCCTGAGAGCCTGGATATATAGTAATAGAGATAAAATAAATGGGCTTGGGAAAGATAAGATTTATCTACTTTAGTAAGCAAGAAACAGACACAATTCACAAGCCCAGATAGAAGTTTACATGGACAATTAACCTCAAGTTTAACTAATAAATAGAGAATTGGAAGAGTTTACACAAATTGAATATAAATTACAAAATTTGCCTTCATTCCATGTCAAAAGGCAAATAACATCTGATCTAGAATGCTTTTCCTAAGAACTTATGTTTTTAAATTCAGTGTAACAACTGGACAGTAAACATGAAGGTATAATCAATCAACACTTTATTTTAATTCGTTACAACATATTTATCTTTTTGCCAAGTAATAATTTTAGGTACTTTTGCTACATAAAAAGAAGATATTTTATTTTACAATTTTTCAACAATAACTTTTGAAATGCACACTGTTTAAAATATTGTTTAAAAATAATATTTTTTTTCCAGATTTGGCCAAACTTGCAACTTGTTATACAGCAAATACATTTCCCAGTTTTAGAGACTGCTTCTAAAATGACTGTAAATATTATTATTACTATTATTATTATTATTATTTCTTTAATTTCAAATTTTTATTGCATTTTAGGTTTTGGGGTACATGTGCAGAATGTGCAAGATAGTTGCATAGGTACACACATGGCAGTGTGTTTTTCTGCCTTCCTCCCCTTAACCCACACTTGGCATTTCTCCCCAGGCTATCCCTCCCCAGCTCCCCCCCGGCTGTCCCTCCCCCATTACCCCCAATAGAACCCAGTGTATATTAGACCCCCTCCCCATGTCCATGTGTTCTCATTTTTCTCACCCGCCTATGAGTGAGAATATGCGGTATTTCCTTTTCTGTTCTTGTGTCAGTTTGCTGAGAATGATGTTCTCCAGATTCATCCATGTCCTTACAAAGGACAAAAACTCATCATTTTTGATTGCTGCATAATATTCCATGGTGTATATGTGCCACATTTTCCCAATCCAGTCTATCATCGATGGGCATTTGAGTTGGTTCCAGGTCTTTGCTATTGTAAACAGTGCTGCAATGAACATTCGTGTGCATGTGTCCTTATAGTAGAACGATTTATAGTCCTTTGGATATATACCCAGTAATGGGATTGCTGGGTCAAATGGAATTTCTATCTCTAGGTCCTTGAGGAATTGCCACACTGTCTTCCACAATGGTTGAACTAATTTACACTCCCACCAACAGTGTAAGAGTGTTCCTATTTCTCCACATCCTCTCCAGCATCTGTTGTCTCCAGATTTTTTAATGATCGCCATTCTAAATGGCATGAGATGGTATCTCAATGTGGTTTCGATTTGCATCTCTCTAATGACCAGTGATGATGAGCATTTTTTCATGTGTTTGTTGGCCTCATGTATGTCTTCTTTTGTAAAGTGTCTGTTTATATCCTTTGCCCATTTTTGAATGGGCTCGTTTTTTTCCTGTAAATCTGTTTGAGTTCTTTGTAAATTCTGGATATCAGCCCTTTGTCAGATGCATAAACTGCAAAGATTTTTTCCCATTCTGATGGTTGCCAATTCATTCTAGTGACTCTTTGGCCGTGCAAAAGCTGTCGAGTTTGATTAGGTTCCATTTGTCTATTTTGGCTTTTGTTGCCAATGCTTTTGGTGTTTTGGTCATAAAGTTCTTGCCTACTCCTATGTCCTCAATGTTTTTGCCTAGATTTTCTTCTAGGGTTTTTATGGTGCCAGGTCTTATGTTTAAGTCTTTAATCCATCTGGAGTTAATTTTAGTGTAAGGTGTCAGGAAGGGGTCCAGTTTCTGCTTTCTGCACATGGCTAGCCAGTTTTCCCAACATCATTTATTAAATAGGGAATCCTTTCCCCATTGCTTGTTTTTGTCTGGTTTATCAAAGATTATATGGTTGTAGATACGTTGTGTTGCCTCTGATGCCTCTGTTCTGTTCCATTGGTCTATATCTCTGTTTTGGTACCAGTACCATGCTGTTTTGATTACTGTAGCCTTGTAGTATAGTTTGAAGTCTGGTAGTGTGATGTCTCCCGCTGTGTTCTTTTTGTTTAGAATTGACTTGGCTATGTGGGCTCTCTTTTGGTTCCATATGAAGTTCATGGTGGTTTTTTCCAGTTCTGTGAGGAAATTCAATGGTAGTTTGTTGTGGACAGCATTGATTGTGTAAATTCCTTTGGGCAGTATAGCCATTTTCATGATATTGATTCTTCCTAACCACGAGCGTGGAATGTTTCTCCATCTATTTGTGTTCTCTCTTATTTCGTTGAGCAGTGGTTTGTAGTTTTCCTTAAAGACGTCACTTACATTCCTTGTAAGTTGTATTCCTAGGTATTTTATTTTCTTTGTAGCAATTGTGAATGGCAGTTTGTTCTTGATTTGGTTCTCTTTAAGTCTGCTATTGGTGTATAGGAATGCTTGTGATTTTTGCACATTGATTTTATATCCTGAGACTTTGCTGAAGTTGCTTATCAGTTGCAGGAGCTTTTGGGCTGAGGTGATGGGGTCTTCTAGGTATACTATCATGTCGTCTGCAAATAGAGACAATTTGGCTTCCAACTTTCCTATTCGAATACACTTTATTTCTTTTTCTTGCCTGATTGCTCTGGCTAGAACTTCCAGTACTATGTTGAATAGGAGTGGTGAGAGAGGGCATCCTTGTCTAGTGCTGGATTTCAAAGGGAATGCTTCCAGTTTTTGCCCATTCAGTATGATATTGGCTGTTGGTTTGTCGTAAATAACTATAAATACTTTGAGATATGTTTCATTAATACCAGTTTATTGAGGGATTTTAGCATAAAGGGCTGTTGAATTTTGTCAAATGCCTTCTCTGCGTCAATTGAGATAATCATGTGGTTTTTGTTTTTGGTTCTGTTTATGTGGTGAATTACATTTATGGACTTGCGTATGTTGAACCAGCCTTGCATGCCTGGGATGAATCCTACTTGATCATGATGGATAAGCTTTTTAATGTGCTGTTGCAATCGATTTGCCAGTATTTTATTGAAGATTTTTGCATCTATGTCCATCATGGATATTGGCCTGAAGTTTTCTTTTCTTGTTGAGTCTCTGCCGGGTTTTGGTATCAGGATGATGTTGGTCTCATAAAATGATTTGGGAAGGGTTCCCTCTTTTTGAATTAGTTGGAATACTTTCAGAAGGAACGGTACCAGACCCTCTTTGTGTGTCTGGTAAAATTCAGCTGTGAACCCATCTGGACTTGGGTTTTTTTTGTGTGGTAGACTCTTAATTGCTGCCTCAACTTCTGACCTTGTTATTGGTCTTTCATAGTTTCGGCTTCCTCCTGGTTTAGGCTTGGGAGGACACAGGTGTTTAGGAATTTATCCATTTCTTCCTGGTTTACTAGTTTATGTGCATAGAGTTGTTTGTAGTATTCTCTGATGATGGTTTGAATTTCTGTGGAATCTGTGGTGATTTCCCCTTTATCATTTTTTATTGCATCTATTTGATTGTTCTCTCTTTTCTTTTTTATCAGTATGGCTAGTGGTCTGTCTATTTCGTTGATGTTTTCGAAAAACCAGCTCTTGGATTTATTGATTTTTTGAAGGGTTTTTCTTGTCTCTATCTCCTTCAGTTCTGCTCTGATCTTAGTTATTTCTTGTCTTCGGCTAGGTTTTGAGCTTTTTTGATCTTGCTCCTCTAGCTCTTTCAATTTTGACGGTAGGGTGTCAATTTTGGATCTCTCCACTCTTCTCATGTGGGCACTTATTGCTGTATATTTTCCTCTACAGACTGCTTTAAATGTGTCCCAGAGATTCTGGTACATTGTGTCTTTTTTCTCGTTGGTTTCGAAGAACTTCTTTATTTCTGCCTTCATTTCATTGTTTATCCAATCAACATTCAAGAACCAGTTATTCAGTGTCCATGAAGCTGTGCGGTTCTTAGTTAGCTTCTGAATTCTCAGTTCTAACTTGATTGCACTATGGTCTGAAAGACTGTTTGTTATGATTTCAGTTGTTTTGCATTTGCTGAGGAGTGCTTTACTTCCAATTATCTGGTCAGTTTTGGAGTAAGTGTGATGTGGTGCTGAGAAGAGTGTATATTCTGTGGATTTGGGGTGGAGAGTTCTGTAAATATCTATTAGGTTTGCTTGTTCCAGGTCTGAGTTCAAGTCCTGGATATCCTTGTTAATTTTCTGTCTGTTTGATCTGTCTGATATTGACAGTGGAGTGTTAAAGTCTCCCACTATTATTGTGTGGGAGACTAAGTCTCTTTGTAAGTCATTAAGAACTTGCCTTATATATCTGGGTACTCCTGCATTGGGTCCATATATATTTAGGATTAGCTCTTCTTGTTGTATCGATCCTTTTACCATTATGTAATGACCTTCTTTGTCTCTTTTGACCTTTGTTGCTTTAAAGTCTATTTTATCAGAGATGAGAATTGCAACTCCTGCTTTTTTTGCTCTCCATTTGCTTGGTAAGTCTTCTTCCATTTCTTTATTTTGAGCCTTTGTGTATCCTTGAGTGTGAGATGGGTTTCCTGTATACAGCACACCAATGGGTTTTGTTTTTTTATCCAATTTGCCAGTCTGTGTCTTTTGATTGGTGCATTTAGCCCATTTATATTTAGGGTTAATATTGTTATGTGTGAATTTGATACTGCCATTTTGGTGCTCGCTGGCTGTTTTGCCCATTGGTTCATGTAGATTCTTAATTTGGTTGATGCTCTTTAGCATTTGGTATGCTTTTAGGATGGCTGGTACTGGTTGTTCCTTTCTATATGTAGTGCTGCTTTCAGGAGCTCTTGTAAAGCAGGCCTAGTGGTGACAAAATCTCTGAGTACTTGCTTGTTCATGAAGGATTTTATTTTTCCTTCACTTATGAAGCTCAGTTTGGCTGAATATGAAATTCTAGGTTGAAAGCTCTTTTCTTTAAGGATGTTGAATATTGGCCCCCACTCTCTTCTGGCTTGTAGAGTCTCTGCTGAGAAATCTGCTGTGAGTCTGATGGGCTTCCCTTTGTGGGTGACCCGACTTTCTCTCTGGCTGCCCTTAGCATTTTCTCCTTCATTTCAACCCTGGTGAATCTGATGATTATGTGCCTTGGGGTTTCTCTTCTTGTGGAGTACCTTTGTGGTCTCTATATTTCCTGGACTTGAGTATAGCCTGCATTTCTAGGTTGGGGAAATTTTCCTGGATAATATCCTGAAGAGTATTTTCCAGCTTGGATTCATTCTCTTCATCACATTCTGTTACACCTATCAAATGTATGTTGGGTCTCTTCACATAGTCCCACATTTCTTGGAGATTCTGTTCATTCCTTTTTGTGCTTTTTTCTCTAATCTTGGTTTCTCATTTTATTTCATTGAGTTGATCTTCGACTTCTGATATTCTTTCTTCTGCTTGGTCAATTCAGCTGTTGAAACTTGTGCATGCTTCATGAAGTTCTCGTGTTGTATTTTTCAGCTCCTTCAATTCATTCATATTCCTCTCTAAGTTGGCCATTCTTGTTATCATTTCCTCGAAGCTTTTTTCAAATCTTTTTTCAACGTTCTTAGTTTCTTTGCATTGATTTAGAACATGTTCTTTTAGCTCACTGAAGTTTCTCATTATCCACCTTCTGAAGTCTGATTCCGTCAATTTGTCACACTCATTCTCCGTCCAGCTTTGTTCCCTTGCTGGTGAGGAGTTTTGGTCCTTTGTAGGAGGTGAGGTGTTTTGGTTTCGGGTGTTTTCCTCCTTTTCGCGCTGGTTTCTTCCCATCTTTGTAGATTTATCCACCTGTCGTCTTAGTAGTTGCTGATTTTTCTATTGGGTCTCTGAGTGGATGCCCAGATTGTTGATGATGAAGTATTTCTGTTACTTAGTTTTCCTTCTAACAGTCTAGCCCCTCTGCTGTATGAATGCTGAGGTCCACTCCAGGCCCTGCTTGTCTGGGATACACCTGTAGCAGCTGCGGAACAGTGAGGGATGCTACCAGTTTCTTCTTCTGCTATCTTTGTCCCAGCATGATGCCCACCAAATTTCAGTCAGATTAGTCCTTTTTTGAGGTGACTCTTTGAATATACAGGGGTCAGGGAGCTGCTTGAGGAGATGGTCTGTACTTTATAGGAGCTCCAGTGCTGAGCTGTGAGCTCCGTTGTTCATTCAGGGTTGTTGGGCACCTGTGTTTCTGTCTGCTGCAGCAGAACTTATAAACGCCCCCCTTTTTTTCCCTCAGATGCTCTGTCTCAGGGAGTTGGGGCTTTCTTTATGAGTATCTGTTGCACTGTTCTGCCTGGCTAGGAGGTAGTCTATTCACTATTTGCCTGCCGAGGCTCTGCCCTGCTAGCACGGGTCCACCCTGCTGCCACAGGGCTCCCTTCTACTGTGGTGTGTTCCGCCCTGCTGGCGGAGTCTCTCTGTTATGGCGGGTTGCCTCGGCAATGGCAGGCTGCGTCAGCACTGGGCGTGTACCTCAGTAGAAGTGAATTGCATCCGTAGTGGTGGACGCCCCTCCCCCACTGGGCTGCACCATCCTGGATTCAGCTGTGCCCGCAGCAAAACTCTCAACCCCAAGTGCCTCCAATCGCCGCCCTGCTTGTCCCTGTTAGGGTGGGACCTGCCGAGCCCAATAACCTGGCTCCCTGCTTCAGAGTCCATCCTCTCTCTCTCTCTCTCTCTTTCTCTCCCCAATTTGAGTGGTTGACTCTCTCACTGGTGCCCCAGTAGCCTGATGATAGGGCACTGGGATCCATGCAATCTCCCGTGCTGCTGCCCACTGCACTGGCTCAATCACGCTTCCCAGGAATCTCCTGGTTTGGCTCATTGTCCAAGTCCCATTTAATCAGATAGACATGTCAATCTGCCCTTCCAAATCTCAGATTGCCGGTTTAACAGGGCACCCAGACCAGTGAGTTTTGTGCCGGGTGACACTGTGCTGCGGCGCCGGCTGAACCAGCCACGTGAGCCAAAACACCGGCTGTGCTGGCATCCCGTGTTTCTCCTACACCTGGGAATTTCCCCGTTCTGCGGGCAACAAAGGTCCGTCTGAGAATGCAACTAGGACTCACCCTCTGCGCCTTCACTGAGAGCTGCAATCCTGAGTTGTTTCTATGGCGCCATGTTGGAAAATCCCCCGACTGTAAAATATTATTATATTTAAAGGGAAACTTCAGTGTTTGTTTGTTTGTTTTTGAGATGGAGTTTCACTCCTGTTATCCAGACTGCAGTGCAATTGCACGATCTCAGCTCACTGCAACCTCTGCCTTCTGGGTTCAAGCAATTCTCCTGCCTTAGCCTCCCAAGTAGCTGGGACTACAGGTGCACACCACCATGCCCAGCTAGTTTTTGTATTTTTAGTAGAGATGGGGTTTCAGCTTGTTGACCAGGATGGTCTCGATTTCTTAACCTCATGATCCACCTGCCTCGGCCTCTCAAAGAGGTATATTTTAATATATTTTATCAAAAATTTTCAAGAAATATAATTTTTTTGTTTATTATTGTTATTGTTTTTACTTTTACTTTAGGTTTGGGGATATAATATGTGCAGGTTTGTCACATGAGTGTATTGCAGGTTGCTGAGCTTTAATATATGAATGATCTTCTCACCCTGGCAGTGAGTATAGTAACCAATAGTAATTTTTTCAAGCCTTTTTTCATTTCCATTCTCCACCTTTTGGTAGTCCCCACTGTATATTCTTCCCATCTTTGTGTCTGTATGTACTCAATGTTTTGCACCCACTTATAAGTGAGAACATGCAGTATTTGGTTTTCCATTCCTATGTTAATTTGCTTAGAATAATAGCTTCCAGCTGCATCCATGTTGCTGCAAAGAACATGATTTTGTTACTTTTTTACTACTATGTAGTTCTCCCTGGTGTATATGCACCACATTTTCTTTATCCATTCCACAGTATGGCCATCTAGGTTGATTCTCTGTCTTTTCTATTGTGACTAGAGCTGCAATGGGCAAATAAGTGCATGTGTCTTTTTGGTAGAATGATTTACTTTCCTTTGAGTACATACCCAGTAATGGTATTGCTGAGTTGAACAGTAGTTCTAAGTTCTTTGGAAAATCCCCAAACTGATTTCCACAATGATTGAACTAATTTACATTTTAAAAATACAAACAGTGTATTTTTAAAAGTACATATAAAACTTTTTTCTTGGTAATAAATATATTTCATGGTTGACAAAATTTCCTTTCTTTACAGATTGAAAGAGTAAAAATGGCATAAAATGGCAAAATAGAAACTTTTTCTCATAACCAGTACATTTCAATGTTAATAAGATAAATAACACCTTGTAATCAAAGCTGTATTTTTCTAAGTTATATGAAAAATCAAAATGTGTTTCAGATAATCTAGTGTTCTGCATACAGTAGACCAGACAATAAGATATTCATGAATCTGTCTGGCAACAGATTAAAAGCGTGTTGGCTATATGTTAAAGCTCAGGAAATGGTCATGGAAGGATATTGATATTCTATGGGAAATTTTATCATCCTTTATTTAAGGGTAACACATAATTTAGATCAAGGGAGTATGCTCTTGTAAAATAACTATTAAATATATAAACTAATAGACATGACATTACTAATCTTCAAGTATTAAAAAATATTAATTTTGATATACCAAGGCAGCATTTTTCAAGAATTATCATTACCAATATCATTATTATTATTCTAAGAGTTGAAATCAAATGAGCAATCCATTAACCTAAGCCCGCCTCCACTTATTGTTACTCTAAGCTCTCTGATTCTCATATACCTGCCAGGCCAATTCACCTTGTCTTAACGTTTGCCAGTTCATAATATTGTGACATGGTGTGTATTACTTGAAAGGGCTTCTCCATATATTCCATTAATTCAATTCCATAACCTCCCTCAAAAATTTGCTGAACAACCTTAACTTTTTCTATGACCTTGATTTCTGCAACTCACTCTAACTATTCTGTTTTATATCAGTATATGTTAATTCATGTTTATAGTTGATACCACTTGATACATTATTTTGGAAACTTTCCCCATGGGAATCCACTACTGTCATTCCTTGTTTATGGCCTATTTTCTGCTAAGAAAAAGCTCAGAATAATAGCAACTATATTTTACTAATTAAGATAACCTGTTTCCAAGTCTTCCACCATTTTTATTAAGTCAGATAGATGCTTGACATTTCAATATATCATACTATCTTCCAAAGCCCTAGGTAACACTTCAACAATTTTATTTATTCTATTAAATAATAGTCTACTTACCTGGATTACACTGTCAGCAGGTATGTTAAACTTTCCATGTCTTGGGAGAGTCACAGATAGGAGTACAATGACCCTTGTATTAAATTTAGAAATGGAGGTCAAATTCCCCAAAAAAGCTAAAAAAAAAAAAAAAACTATAAATATGTTAAGTTTTTGCATTGGTGCTACTCTAAATAGTGTTATACTATTCTCTTGGAGAAAAGCATTTGGATTTTTAGTTTAAATCATGACTTAAATTCAGATTTACTGATTACTACACTAGAATTGTTTCCATACCAATGCATGTGCAATAAGAAAGAATATACAGCATTTTGAAAAGAATCCCAGCAGCAAAAGTTCCACTTACATATTTTCCATACTACTTCCAATTTGCATATTGGACACAATTTGTATTTTTAAATGGAAATATGTACTTTAATTTTTAAATTATTAAATGTGATTATTTTCCACCCATCTATTTTAATCTTAGTATTTGGTCATAATATTTTAGTACTTTAGTAGGTAAGATTTTCTGTTATGAAGTCTTTCAAGGTGAAACTTTAACATGGTGGTATACATTCTAAAACAATATTAGCATTGAATAATTTATAATGCAGACAAAATCATTATGTGAAAATCTTTCCAAATGTATCGATAATTAAAATTCTAATATGATTAAAAATCTGCTTCTTTCAGATTTATTGGTATGGTTTCTCAACTTCAGCCATGCAACCCAGTTCCTAGAGATTTTGAATATTTTTGAAAACATGTCGACACACTGTTGTGTAACACACGATTTTGTTGCTTTTTTAAAATATACATGAAATATACTTTTATATCCAAATGTCATGCAAAAGAAAAATATATCCATTTAACTGAGTTTCGAAAATGTAGAAATTTAACCAATTCAGCATTTGCTGAAGTATTTCCATTGCAGAATGGGAAATTGAAGAAAACACAATAAAATATTCTGAGATACGTATAGTTGCAGATTGAATTTTTTTTAATGATCGCTGACTGGCAAAACTGACAACAAAATAATTTATAGTCTCCATTTTTTATTTGAACAAAATTGAGCAAAGAATTATTGGAAGAAATAATTGGTTTCATCACAGCTGGACATACTCAATCATCGAGAATTTATCTGTCATACACCTTTGAGGTACATACTAATGGGATTAAAGTAACCAACTCCAAAAAGCAGACTGTCTAAATCTAAGTTCATGAAATATAATCAACAATGCTGGACTTGTAATTTTAGACAGTGAAATTATGCAGTATAGGAGGAACAAAACGAATATTTCACATAAGGTTTTGAAAATCAGTGTGTTACAGAATTGTATTAAAAAATAAACTTTTTGGACCATTGATAAAATCATGGAAAATTTACAATGTTGATGTTAGTGCAGGTACATTGCCCTTGTTCATTGTCATATTCACATGTACACCTATCACATTACATGGCAGAATTACATAATCACGTATAAAAGAAAGAAAAAGCTGTAAACTCTGAAGTCAGAGAGGACTGACTTCAAATCTCCATTACATAGATGTGTAACTTTTGGCAAATAGACTTCACCTTTATTAGTGTCCATTTGCTCTTAGTAGAATAAGTTATAATGACCATTTCATAAAGCATATGAATATAAAAATTAATGCTCTGTGTATGGAGCTTACTATATGGGGCCCATATTTGGACATTAATAAATACTGTTCATTTCCTTCTTTAGCAATTACTCTCCTAGATTTTCATCATTTCATCTCACCTCTAGGAATATTTTCTTACCTTTTCCTTTTTTTCTTTTTTTTAAATCATGACCCTTTCATATCAAGTTGTTGGTCAGTGGTCCACATTTGGTTTCTCTTTCTCTTGGTCCCATACTTGAGTTCTTGCCTTTGTGAGAAGTAGTTGGAGCAGTTAGAGGCACAGATGCTGAAATAAGGTATCTGGATCTAAATCTTAACTGCATAATTGTTGACAAATAGTTAAAGCCTGTAAACCAGTTTTACCATCTACTTCCCACAATAGTTAATGAGTAGAATAAATGAGATAATTATGTATAAACTATATGTAAAATGATAATAATATTACATTAAATTGATGTGTGCCACAAAGTAGCATTAAGTATTTGAAGTAAATGTTGTGGTTTTATGTGCATAACACTTGAGTTCCTAATGTGTGCTTTAAGATATACATATATTTATAAAGTTGCATGTTAAAACTAAATTTCAGCATCAAGACCTCCACACTTCCCTTTATTTATGCATAGCTTTATTTATTTTCCCTTCTTCTTGATGCTTAATGCTTTCCTCACTACTGGGTTCTTCAATTACTGTATAAGTATGCACAAATGCTTGGCATTACAAAATAAATAAATAACAATAAAAAAAACTTGCTCAAATTAAATGTTCCCCTTGGTCTCATCTAATGGAGGTGAGAGAAGTTGAGAGGATAAAATGCAGAGGCAGCTAAAGTTCCAATTCTGGCTCCACCTCTTACAGGCTGCATAAGCTTAAACAATTTGGCTACTCTTTCCACAAATCATTTTTGTCATATGTAAAATTTTGACAATTCAATAAGATTAAAATTTTGAAGCCCATAGTATTATGTCTAGCACAAACCCAGGACTAAATAAATATGAGTTAATGATCTTGTCGACTATCTAAAGTAGCTCCATCATAGTTAATTTAGTTATCAACTTTTTTGGATTAAGGGATATCTGGATACCTGGTCATGTATTACTTCTAGGTATGTCTGTTGGAGTGTTTCCAGAAGATAAGTGTGTGTGTGCATGTGTGTGTGTGTGTACGTGTGCATGTGTGAACTGATTATATCTATATCTATATCTATATCTATATCTATATCTATATCTATATCTATATCTATATCTATATCTATATCTAGGCTGTTAGTTTTGTCTCTCTGGAAAACTAAGGGACATACCACCAAGTCATAAGCCCAGAAACAAGCAACAACTTTATTTCCTCTATATTCTCTTGGTTAAAGCAACCACAAAGCCCTCTCAAATTCAAGAGAGAATGGAAATAAATAATGGGAGGAATGTCCACGTCTGTACTATGGAAGGAGTATACAATGCTCTCAATATCATCTTTAAATGTATTTATATTACTCATATAGTTATTTTTCTTCATTTTTATTTTGGAAAATCTTTTAGTTAAATAATATGTCATAATTGTCTTAAAATATGCCTTTCTCCATTCATTTATTATTGCTTATTATAATGCTTTGAATGAATTTGACACCAATAAGTATATTTTAATTAAATTATGCTAGAAAAATTAAACTCTAAATCTTGGAGATTTACCAACCAAATGGAGAGCAAAATAAATAAATAAATAAATAAATAAATAAATAAATAGCAGGAGTTGCAATTCTCACCTCTTATAAAATAGATTTTAAAGCAACAAAGATCCAAAGAAGCAAAGAAGGTATTGCATAATGGTAAAAGGATCGATGTAACAAGAAGAGCTAATGATCCTAAATATATACGCACCCAATACAGGAACACCCAGATACATAAGAGTTATAAAGAGACAGACTCCCACACAATAATAGTGGGAGACTTCAACATCAATATTAGATAGATCAATGAGAAAGAAAATTAACAAGGATATCTGGGACTTGAACTCAGATTCGGAACAAGTAAACTTAATAAACATTTATAGAACTCTCCACTTTAAATACACAAAATATACACTCTTAACAGTACCACATCACACCTACTCACAGGCTTAATTGAAATATTGGTTGGCTACTTATTTCTTATTTTCTTCCCTCCTTTTTTCTTGTCTCCATTATTAAGCACAATTACTGGCATAAAAGAGGTTTTCAATACCCATTTTTAGACTGCATTCTAGCCTGGGCAATAAAGCAACACTCCTGTTCTCTCTCCCTCTTCCTCTTCCTCTTTCTTTCTCTCCTTCATTTTTTTTCTTTCTTTCTCTCTTTCTTTTTTACTTTTTCTCAAAAAAAAATAGAATAATTAAACTCTATATTAAATGGTATGATGGGTAGAGAAGATAAAATATGGAGACCTTATTTGAAAATCTTAAACTCACTAAGTGCTTTATATTAGATAATTCACTTCCATGTTACAAAACCACGGTTTCTCAATTTTGATATGTTTTAATTTTCTCTATAGATCTGTCATAAAGCTGAAATTGAGGAGAATTCAACATTTGAATTAAGCCCTTATGAATGCATTTAGTGCCCTTTTAAGAAGAAATATGAGAGCTTGTGATTTCACTCTTCTCTCATTATCTCTCTGCCTGTCTTTCTCTCTCTCTCTGCTTCCCACTCTGTGAGGACACAATGAGGAAGTGGCCATATAAAAACCAAGAAGCGGTCCCTCAGCAGACACTAGATCTGTCGTTGAGTCAGGGTCTGCAGGACAGACCTCCGCAGGTGATGGTCAATGTCTCATATAAGGTGCCCTCTTGGGATTCATATCACTAATTTTGGAAAAATTAGTAAGGTCTTTGAGGAGAATTCTGAAGATGCTTTAGAATCATAGCTTCTATAAAGTGTTCTATTTCTGTCTCTTTGTATCCAAAGCAGTGCAGTGTAATGACACTAACGTTAAAGAAACATTCCTTTGAATGAGACCTAGTAGAAACTGTGGGGGCGTCTAAACCAAGAAAATAATATATGAACATAACATTTGATCTTTCAAATAAATGTTAACATTAACAGTCTTGGGACAAGCTTACCATTTGGTTTTCTGAAAACAGTTATTAACTGAAATATGTAAAACATAGAAAAAAGTACTGCAATAAAGACTTTAGAAAAATAATGTAGTATAAAATGTACAGCAGCTTGTAAGTATAACACATCTGAGGTATAATGAATGCAAAGAATAAACAATTATGAAATAATTTTACAGTGCCTACATTCCGACTACATGAATTTGGGAAATAAACTCAAATGATTATACTCAAAACAGTGATTTAGGGTTTTCTATTCATGGAAGAGAGACACTTACCTCATATGCCTCATCAATGTTCAACTTAGACTCACTTAAACTTGATAAAAGAAAACCTTTAGCTAAATTAAATTTAAAGAAGTTTAATCAAGCAATGGAAGCGTTGGTGAATTGGGAAGCGGCAAGAGTCACAGCAGATTCACAAAGACTCCAGTGCAGCCACATGGTGAAAGATTTATGAGAAAATAAGTGAAATGACTTACAGAAATTGGAAGTAAGGTACAGAAAGGCTGGATTGTTTATAGCTCGGCATTTGCCTTATTGGAATGCAGTTTGAACACTCAGCAGTGTATGAATGGTTGAAGTATGGCCACGGGGATTGGCCAAGACTTAGCTACTGTTACAGGTTCATATCCTATATTAGGTTTTCAATCCTGTCTACTTATTAAGCCAGGTTGTTCTCCACAAGGACTCAGATATAGAAATATGAAATCCTCAGGTCATACTTAGTTTGCTTTAACAAACTAAAGCATCAGTCAATATACTTTCTTAGGCTTTGTGATCCCAGTTGATATTCAAGACAACACAGAAGAAACAAAAAGTATTCTGAGATACATATTTTGAACTGCAGATAATATTCAGGGGATAGTAAGAGCAAGCACCTGCCTAAATCCACTCAGCACAGAATATTTCTTTAGCTGCAGCCCCACTTTTACCTTCAGCCTCTGAGACTCTGTCTCCTGACCAGAACCTACTCTGCTCCCACATACTAGATTGTAAATACCTGGGAAATTTGTGCCCTGGGAATAGACCTGAATCTCACACCACATGAAAAATAACTCTGAGGCATATATTCTATAATGACTCACTGATTTCCAAAGAGGGGTAAAGTTCCAAATATCAACAGTAGAATTTTGCTTGGTAATACATATTTTGTTGCCTTCCTTCTCTTTCCTTCAAATCATCCCAATCCTCTACCAGTGTTCATCAATTAGTAACTTGTTTTTGGAATGTTTTCTCATAGGCTGTTTCAGGAGGAACACAAATTATGGCAGAGAAAGACAGTAGAAGATATGTTTAAGCAAGTAATGTGAGTGACACAGATGGGTCAGATAACTGTATAGTAAATATAGTAAGCATATTAGAATAAGTATGAGGAAAATATAAGAAGTAATGATCAGATTATGGTTTTATATTTGTTTTCATTTTCTGCTTCAGAGAGTTTCCAAGTCATCTTTTTATCCCCTTCATAGAGGAAGTAGATAAATTTTTACTTAAAAGTAATAATCCAGTACCATTCATGTCAGTATAAATGGAAGGATTTTATTCTTTTTTAGTCTGAATAAATTTCATTGTTGATAGTATATTTTCTTTATCCGTTTATCTGTTGTTGGGCAGTTGATTTGATTCCATATCTTGGTTATTGTAAATAATGCTGCAATAAACATGGGATAAAGATATCTCTTTGATATACTGATTTCCTTTTCTTCGGTTAAATGTACAGTAGTAGTAGTAGGATTGCTAGATCATATTGTTGTTGTGTTTGCCATTTTTTGAGGGGCCTCCATACTGTCCTTCCTAGTGGCTATACTGGTTTACATACTAACAATGCATACAGGTTATTTGTTATTTTTTCTTTACATCCTTGCCATCATTTGTTATTTTTGTCTTTTTGATAACAATCATACTAACTGGGGTAAGATGACATCATAAAATTCAAATGAAACCATGGAAGAGCAAAAGGAACCAACGGAACCCTGAGCAAAAGAACAAAACAAGAGGCATCACAGTACTAGACTTTAAAATATGCTACAAAACTATAGTAACCAAACCAGCACATTGTTGCCATAAACATAGACATATAGACCCATAGAATAGAATAGAGAACCTGGAAATTAATCTGCATCTTTGCAGCCAGGTGATTTTTGACCTAGGTGCCAATAACACTCATAGGAAAAAATTTCTCAGAACTTTTCAATAAATAGTGCTGAAAAAACTGGATATCCAAATACAGAAGAATGAAACTAGACCCTCACCTCTCACCATATACAATCATCAACTCAAAATTGATTGAAGGCCTAAATGTCAGATCTGACACTACTAAACTACTGGAAGAAAACAGGAAAAATTCTTCAGGACATCGGTCTAGGAAAAGATAATATTAATAAGACCTCAAAAGCACAGGCATGAAAGCAAAAATAGACAAATGGGATTCCATCAAACTAAAGAGTTTCAGCACAGCAAAGGAACAAATGAATAAAGTGAAGAAACAACCCACCAAATGGAAAGAAACATTTGCAAACTATTCATTCACCGGGGGATTAATATATAGAATATTCGAGGAACTCAAACATCTCAACAGCAAAAATACAAACAGCGGTATTTTAAAATGGGCAAACTAAGGAGATATTTCTCAAAAGACAACATACAAATGGCCAATAAATATATGAATCAATGCTTCATATTACTAATCATCAGGTAAATGCAAATCAAGATGATGAGAATGTATCATCTCAAGATACATTTTTACCTGAAGGGAAAATGAACTTCATGGTAAGTCAAGGTGAAATCTATATTCCACTTAGCAGTCATGAAAAAAATTCAAAAATAAAATGAGTGAATTTTTATTTATTAAATTGGCAAAAATTCTTGGAAACAAGTAT
Organism: Saguinus oedipus; assembly: GCA_031835075.1. Taxonomy (NCBI): domain Eukaryota; kingdom Metazoa; phylum Chordata; class Mammalia; order Primates; family Cebidae; genus Saguinus; species Saguinus oedipus. Next base: position 84,194,966 of record CM063176.1, on the reverse strand, counting down.
ATTTAAATTTAGAACTTATAGAAATAAGAATATTCAAAACCTCTTAATAAGAATTTACACCAGTACATTTTTAAGAACAGTGTAATACTCTTTTTTTCCTACAGTTCTTTCTGTTAAACTTAAGTAACTAATAAAAGATGTAAGCTATGGAACTGTTTACAAACATCTTAATTGCAGATTTATAGGAATGATGTCAACTCCTAGAATAAAAAGCCAACATTAAGGAAATTGTCAAATAAATCACACTCCAAAAAAGTCAGGTTTTTAGTGTATTTTTTAACTGTGTGCTTTACAGATATAATTCAGTTTACAGGTATATGTTGTTTAATCCATTAATAAGACCGAAATATGAAACTGCACATTTATATTTTCCTTATTGATAAAAAATATTTTCTTCTAAAACAATAAAAATGCCAATTCTGATATCTTAAACTTTGGCATGCATACTTCACAAAGTCCTCTTTTTTTGTGTACACAAGTTACAAGCTTGCATTCACTCGATTTTCCTGAGTGCCATCAGATTTTACTTTGGCTGCCTGATACTTCACATAGAAAAGCAAAAATGTCAGGCAGTGGATTATAAATTTCCTGGGCTCCAGGCATAGATGGTCACAAACATGTAAATGCCGTGTTGATATAATCAGTAATTGTCTTACTAATGCTTTTAGAGAAACAAGTGCAATCATGCTGACAGCCTGTAGTGCTGATGGAGAATTACAGAATCAATCTTCTTGTCTGAGAGACCACTCTTCCGAGTTCCTTTACACACTCCAGGAACTTACACTCTCAGCAGGAATGCCATTATCTGTCTGGAAATGTTTCAGTTTTTATAAATTCTTTTTTTGGTACTTTCATTCAAGGCTGAGTGAAAGCTTTGCTCGTTTTCTGTTTGCTTTTGAAAGACAAATCCCTCTCTCACCTCACACCAGAGATGACATTTCTTTCTGAAAGGTAGCTCCAGAAGACACAATGTAGCTGTTTTGAAGAAAAGCTCAGCTCATTGGTCTAGCTTTCTACCATTGAGTAAGTATGCCCCAGCCAAGTAAAACCTACTGGAAACCGTGGATTGCCAATAGTTTTGAGCATGTGTTCTCAGTCTCATACCTGAACTGCTTCAGTTTTCCTGTTCCTCAATCTAGTCCTAATCTTACATATTTTAGTGGCCTTTTTCTGAAACACTAATACAGCACAGGGCTCTCACCTCAGGCAAAAGTCAAGATGAATGGAAACATAGATTCCAACTAAATTCACTAAAAGCAAATAACAATGGACAATTGTGATTAAATTTTATATTTTGTTGAATTTTTAATCTTTAATATCAATTCAAACATGAAAATAAGAAAAGTTAAGAACTCAAGCAAAGGAAATGTACAGTAATTAGGGGAAAATAAAACTATTTAAAAATTTTAACTTGACACACATTTTATAACTTTAACACACATTTATATCTGAAAATTATTTTATTTTCTGTTTTTCAATTTTTGAATGTTTTTCATTATGGAAATGACAATTTTCCTCGATTTCTTTTTTTTTAATTAGTGAATGTATATATATATAATTTATATGTATACATATTTTGCCTCAAAATGTTAGGCACAAATAAATTAAACTTACTGGCACATTATATGCATACAACAAAAAGAAGTACTGAACTATGGTGCACAATATTGTCATTACTAAAAGAATTGCACAAAATCATGTTGCTATTTTACCTGTTGAATAGTTATTAATTGTAATTTGAATTTTAATGAGTCAAGATCAACAGTGGGCACACATTTCCATATTCTAAAATTTTGATGTTCTTAATAATCCTTTGATGGCTACTTACCTTTATGCTTTGTTTTGATTTTCAAAGTTTTCCTCAACAGTCCTTGCTATTCTACTCATGGCTAACACATTTACTGCTGTCAAACTGCTTTCTATGGCATTTCTTCTCCTCCTTCCATTATACTGTGGTTCTAGGGGAAAAATTTGTACTTACAGCTGTTAAAATAATGTACTGAGAAAAGGAAGTGTTTTCAAGTGACTACACTAAGCCCTCTACCTTTAAGCATAATATTGAGAGTTTAGTGTATATATATTTGTGTGTGTGTGTGTGTGTGTGTGTGTGTGTGTGTGTGTGTGTATATATTCCATGTAATCTGTTTTTGGGTCTCAAGACCATTTTTGCCCTTGTATGTCCTACTCATTTTATGAATAACTAATGTTTTACTTTGTTTTGAGACAGGATGTCACTCTGTTGCCCAAGTTGGAGTGCAGTGACACAATCAGAAATGGCTCACTGAAGTCTAGTTCTCCCCTGGCTCACATGATCCTCCTACCTTAGCTTCCAGAGTACCTGGGACTACTGACTCACACCACTAATTTTTATTTTATTCTATTTAATTTATTTATTCATTTTGAGACAGAGTCTTGCTCAGTCCCCCAGGCTGTAGTGCAGTGTCAATATCCCAGCTCATTGCAACCTCCACCTTCCAGTTTTAAATTATTTTTCCTGCCTCAACCTCCCTTGTAGCTGGGATTACAGGCACATGCCACCACCCCTGGCTAATTTTTGTATTTTTGTCGAGACAGGGTTTTACCATGTTGGCCAGGCTGGTTTTGAACTCCTGGGCTCAAGAAATGAGCCCTTCTTGACTCTAATAGTGCTGAGATTACAGGCCTAAACCACTGGACCCAGCCTGGATACCTAATGTTAACATATGGATAGTTGTTATACTATTAAAATTGAGATAAATATTGCAGTTGATCAGATGAAAAGAAAAAGTAATAGAATATTGAAGGATCATATATTTATGACTACAGCTACTTTTAAAGAGTTTTTTTTCTTTTGAAAAAAAAAAAAGAAAACTGAAGCAAAATCTTTTTGCTTCTGAGATTAACTCAGTCATTTAAAACAGCAGTCCCCAATGTTTTTTGGCACTATGGAGTGGTTTCATAGAAGACTGCTTTTCCAAGGTATGTGGGAAAGAGGTGTGGCAGGAAAATGGTTTCTAGATGAAACTGCTCCACCTCAGATGAGGCATTAGAGTTTCATAAGGAGCTCACAGCCTACATCCCTTGCGTGCGCAGTTCACCATAGTGTTCACGGTCCTATGAGAATCCAATGCCACTGCTTATTTCATAGCAAGCAGAGCTCAGGGATAATCTCCCTTGCCAGCTCAACTCCTCCTTTGCAGTCAGGTTGTTAACAGGCCATGGACAGCTACCGGTCTTCTGCCCGGGGTTTGTGACCCCTGATTTAAAACATGAAAAAATGTATTACTATACATGACAAAATTTAATATTATCTGGAATTTTAAGAGCCCTCTATTTTCATTCCTTCAGTTTAAGAATAAGGGATCATTTTAATTATAAATTATTATTCAAATTAGCTACACAATAGAGGGAAAACTCTTGATTTCATAGGTCATTTTTAAACTAAAACCATGACCTAAAGTCCTGTATGTTTTTATATTTTATAGTTTATTTGGCCAATGTATCTATACTATATTTCACTATTTAAATCTCATTTGTGTTTAAATTTTTGTCTTGAGATAATTGTAGATTTATATGCTGTTGAAATAAATAAAACAATAATGGCAGATCCTGTATATCCTTCCCTCAGTTCCCTCCAATGGTGACATTTTGTATAATGTTAATACAACATCATAACCAGAAAATTGGCATTTACACAATCAATCAACCTTACTGAGTCTTCCTCAGTTTAGCAGTAACTCTTTTTTTGTATGTATGTGTGTATATTTCACAACTGTTATCTTAAATAATTCTGTTACTTTACAGGTAAAATGTTTAGTAACACACAACCCTCACTTATCACTTCTAAAGCAAACACTTCTAGGGTGATGATTAAACAGCTGAGACATGCATTGTATGTCTTACTTCTGCAACTAACCTGAAATCACGGTGTTGCGGTTAAAAGGGTTTGCTATTCCAGATCAATCAAGAGTTATCAGTTAGGAGTTGGTAGAGCTTCATTTATATACTTCTAATCATTCCAACAAATAATTAGAAATGATATTCTATTATAGAATAATTAGTTAAGAATGATGTGGTAAGAATAGTCTTGTTTATTTTTAATTTCCAACTTTTGAGAGTAATATCATTTTTTTGTAAGATTGAGTAAAATGATAACATACAACTAGCTATTTTGCAAACTATAGAATATTTCCAAGTTTGGCTAGTTGTAATTTAGCAGCTAAAATTGAGATTAAAATACATGGAAATCCTGTTCAAATAGATATATGACAATCAGATAAAAATATATAAGATGCATTTGCTGAAAATTAATGTAGGGAATACTTTTAAATGGACTGCCTTAAGTCAATTCATTTTATTAATAGTTTTTCAACCTATGATGTTAAATTTGTGATGTATTATCCTTATGGTATACTAGGGAATTACATATTTTTATATAAGAAAAACATCTAGAAGATATCCAAATGTACGTTGTTCTGTAGAACTGAAGAAAAAAGTTCAAAACTCATTTTAAAGGATCCACATAAGCATGATACCACAATCTAAGAACATTCTGAAAACTAAAGTCAGCATGATTCATAAACATCTATAAAAAATGATAAATACAATCAGCCAACCAATCCATTTGGCTAGTGAAAAAGAGAAAAGCTGTCTTGGCCATCCAGAAGCTGGCCTGGCACTATAATTTAGGACTCGATATTACCAAGAGTTATCTTGGTAATCACAGTTAGGTTTTGTTTTTCCCTTGTTAAACAAAACTCAATTCATAGCACACCAATGTCAGACAAAACCACTCTGTGCATGGTAAATCAAACCAAAAATAACCACTCTATTACTAGGTCTGACACAAAACAGCAACAACAACAACAACAACAAACATAATAGGAACATTTTTTTCTACCACAGAATGGCTAAACATCCTGCTATGTTAGTTAATATGGTTTATTGATGGTTTTTACCAATGACAACTCTGTCCTTATTTCATTCCTCCCACTAAGATAAAATTTATTAAATTATCCAATTATAAAATTGTCTTCATATTCTGAAAGCATATAATACAAACATCCTGCTTACCTGAGCACTCCCCCAAATCAGGTAAGACACTCAAATTCTGTAAGTTCTAATAGCTTCTTACTAAGACATCCTGTAGTTTTTCATGGCATGTGTCTCCACTTGCTGCAAGAATCAATAAACTAAATTTTTAAAATACAAATGTCTTCATAGTGGTCTTTGGCTCAAAAGTATTTGCATCAGAAAAATAAAGAGGGTTTAAGAGCCAAAAATCAACTAGTGTAATTTAATGTTTAAAGGTAATTAAGGAGAAACATTATATGTTAACCAATAAATAAAAATAGTTTGATAAAATTCAACATCCATTCATGAAATATAAAAAGTGTTAATAAATTTTATTTAGTCAGTTTTTTCCATTAAACCTACTTAATAAATTAGGAAAGAAAAGGAAATTTCCTAGTATGCTAAAGTTCACATACAAAAATAAAATTAGCTATAATTAATACACATAATGATGAAATGACAAAAACTTTCTCTGAGTGAAAGACCAAGGAAGGAATGCCCATGAAAACTACTCTTAGTACACATCGTATTGATGATTCTATCCATGTGATAAGCAAAAAAATAAAGTGAAAAGATTGGAAAGAAATACTGTGACAGATGACATAATAATATGTGTTGTAAACAATTCACTTGTGTTTTTAAATACAAACAAAAACAACTTAGAACTGATTTTGAATATGTATTGCTGTAAATCTTATTAAAATCGTCATAAAACTAATAAAATATGTGCATTTTTATATATCATATTTCTAAATAATATATATTATGATAAATTAAAGAAGATAAATTATATACAGTTGATCCTTTAATGACATGGGTTTGAACTGAATTGGTCCACTTATACATACATAGTTTATCAAAAAATACATAAGAAAATTTTTGGGATATTTGCAACAATTTGAGAAAACTCACAGATAAACCATATAGTTTAGAAATTTCAAAGTAATTAAGGAAAAATTATATGAATGAATAAAATATGTGCAGATACTGTTCTGTCATCTGCAATCACAAATTGATCAAAACTTCCCCACACAAATACTTACAGACCACACAGGACACCATTCAGAACAAAGATAAATGTAAACAAGTATAAAAAATGCTGTATTAACTCATAAATGCATAAAATTAACTGTAGTAGATAGTATACTACTATAATTTCATAGCTACCTCCTTTTGTTATTGCAGTGAGCTCAAGTGTTACAAGTATCCACTTAAAATGCCATATGACACTAATCATCTCTATGTGAGCAGTTTCTTTAGTAAATTATGTATAGCAGCAAAACGTGGTCTCTTGTGGTTCTTACATATTCTTTATCATGTTTAGTGCAAAATACCATAAAACTTGAATAACACCATGGGATCTATATTAAGTGTCATTAGTGATGCATTACTACACTTTGTTCCTGGATGAGATTGGTTTAATGTCTATTCTCCCCAAATTCAGATTGATTTGTAGATTATACACTATGGGTGTTTTTTTTCCCCTGAATCTGTTAATCCAGTTCAAAGTTTTAGATGGAAATGTAATGGATCAAGAATAGCCAAGACACTAACGAAGAAAATATATTAAAGAAGAACAAGAAGCTAGGAGCTTTATTATAAAATATAGCAATTTAGGCTTTGCTATTGGCCCAAAGATAAGCAGGGAGATAAATGACAGAATGGAGAGGGTAGAAGCTGCCCAATTCATGTTTGAATAATTGAGTTAGGAAGAATTCAGCATTGCAAATAAGTGAAGAAAAGACTGGTCTTTTCAATTTCAATGATAGAACCATGTTATGTCCACCTAGGAAAATTATATTAACCCCTCCTCTATACTACATACAAAAATGTTCCAAATCTACTGATCTAGTTGTGAGAGGAAAAAAACAAATCTTTTATTACTTATTGTAGAGAATATCATCAACTTGTGTCTCATAAAGAAATAATAATACAGTGAATTATCAAAATTAACTCTGATGAGTTATTAACTTTCCTCAAAGAATAATTAATTTGAATAACTTATTTTATCAATATCTCTCTATTCTAACTCCAGGAAAGAATGAAAACAAAGTGGCCAAGTGGAAGCTTGTAACGCATTAAGCTAGATTAAGAATTGCAATCAATAAGTAAAATAGAAAGCCCAAAAGAAAAATAAACAAAAAGTTTGAAGAGGTACTTTGTAAAAAGCAGTGTATTTGTATAGTCAAAAAGACATGCAAATTTGGTTAATACATTCTAATTTGAGAAAATGAAAATTAAAACTGCAAGAACGATACCACTACACATTATAGAAAAATTTCAATCAGAATGTCTGCAATTAAAAAGACCTAGGGTAGTAGTGAAAATGTAGAGCAATTAAAATATTCAATTGAAGTACATTAGAGGGAGTTAGGAGTATAAATTGGTACAACTACTTTAGGAAATCATTTCTAGCTATATATCCAAGAGAAGTATAGGCACAAGTGACAAAGAAATAGTATAAGTAAGTTCATTACAGAATTTTTTCATAATCATACCAAACTGGCAAAAACTCAAATGCCCATCAAAAGTAGAATGGATAAATAAGTTGCCATATATAAAGACAATGGAAAACTCAGCAAAGAAAACTGAACCAACCACAGCTGCATACAAGAACATGGATAGTACTCACAAATACTATATTAATTGAAAGAATGTGGTCACAAAAATTTTGTACCTTTCTGTTAAAACAAACTTTAATAAACAGTCATAACTTAATGATAGTTTTATGAGAGGAACATAAAGACAACTTGTGTGTCTGAAACCTTTACAGGACCAAGCAAGACTTTGTTAAATAATCTGATATGATTTAATGCAATTTAAGTGCAATTAACAAAGTTGTTCCAAAAATAAATTTTTATCTCAGTATTATCTAGATAGACTACAACGAGAATTATTTTACTTGTTTTTAATGAGTGAATGTGACAAGGAATTTCCTGGCCATGATTTGCCAAATTTATAATATGTTATTAGAGTTTTTTTCACTGCTGTCAATATGTATGCATTAGCACATTATCATTACTATTTGCTTTATTTAATCAAGGATAGTGATTCTAGTTTCTTTCTTTCACCTTGTGGGAAATCAATCTCAACCATGCGTATAGAATTTAACTTTTATTTTTTAATGCAGAACAATCACATTAATATCTGCAGAGGCATGACATTTATTTTACAATCTCCAGGAAAAAGTAGGTCACTTTTCGAATTATCAGCTACAAATATAGTACTCGGAGAAATAAAGCTAAATGTAGACTTGAAGATTTTTTATTTCTTTGAGTTAAAAATTATATATGCTTTTAAGTAAGGAAGACCAAACTATATTTGTCTTGGGCCATTAAAACTGAAAAAGGTATTTTTTAGCTTCTTTATTGCAATAAAATCTACATTTGTAAAGATGTAATTAGTATTTCATCAAATCAACATTTATTTATTTTAATACTAGCTACTAACATTAAGTGAAGAGGAAGGATGTGCATTTCTTCCCTTCAGCATTAATACTCTAATTGTCTTTCAATAGTTAAAAATATCTATTAGTTTATTATTTGCATTTAATTTTTGTGTGGTTATATAAAGGCACAGTGTTTCAAACATTATAACAATATAGTTAAACTATAAACACGTTATACTTTAGCATTAAAACAATTCAATAAGCCATGAAATCACATTTAATATTCCTAAACAGAGAATTTTTAACAACAGTGTTTGCATAATTAAACTTATATACAGTTGCTAATAATATTAAGGCACAAAAATAAATACTTTAGATATAGACAATATAAAATGCAAATAATATTATTCTTCTCCTTTGCATCATGCCCATATGAACATTTTTGCCTTGAAGACTTCACTAAACTATTTATTTTGTTTCAAATATTTGAGATTGTCCACTCAACATACATTTCCATCAAATTATTTTTACAAAATTATTGTCTATCTCATAAATTAAAACACATTGTTAATTGAGATAATAAATTATAAAATGTTTTCTCTTTGAAAAAAAATGACTTTCCCACATAATCTTGGGCATATAAAAATATAGGGTGTTTCCTTGCCTCTGGGACAAAAAAGTGTCATTAACATATTGTTCATAGTTCTGAAGATACTTCATGCTGCATTTTGCATGCTGCAAAATAGTTGATAATATATTTTAGTCATATTATATGACAATTGTGACCTAGTTGTTAAATGCTGTAAGATGCATGATTAATGTACCCCAAGGATGAAAAGAGACACATTTTAAATAGTTTATTTTAGATTATTTTTATTTTCTCTTTTTCTCCTATTTTTGGGCAGTAGACAGTGTTAGCATGTAACCAGTTATTAGCACATTTCAATTTTTATCTTAGGAGAGTTGAAGCTTTTCGTATGTTTGGTGTAAAAGTAATAGCAGTTTCTGCCATTGAAAGTATTGGGGAAAACAGGCTCTTACTTTTACACCAAGGAATAGGAATATATTCAAAAACACCATGAATAAATGAAGATAAGGCAAGGCTGAAATAGAAGACATGTCATTGTTTCCTTTTTGTGTATATATATATTTTGGGAGGAAGGCAGGAAGGGAGAAAAGGAGGAAGGAGTGGGGGAGGAAGGAAGGGAAGGGAGGGAGGGAGGGAGAGAAGGGAAGAAAGGAAATCAGGCAATAAGAGAGACATTACCGATCTGGATCTAGAGGTCTACAAGTTGATTTCTTTTTTCTTTTTTCTTTTTTTTTTTTTTCAGAGAAGGAAAGAAAAAAAAAGGAATGAAGGAGAGAAAGAGGAAGAAAAAGAGGGAGAGAGAACGGAAATGTTGCTTTATTCTAGAAGAAATGGGTATTAATAATGGCCAATCAATATTTCATTTAAACCTATGAGTAGGTGTGATGTGGTATTGACAAGAATGTATATTTTGTGTATTTAAAGTGGAGAGCTCTATAAATATTTATTAAGTTTACTTGTTCTGGATCTGAGTTCGAGTCCTTGATATCCTTATTAATTTTCTGTCTCATTGAGTCTAAGTCTCTATGTGTCTGGGTGCTAGGATCGTTAGCTCTTATTGTTGCATTGATCCTTTTACCACTGTATCTTTGTTGCTTTAAAATCTATTTTATCAGATACGAGAATTGTGACTCCTGCTCTTTATTTATTTATTTATTTTTGTTCTCCATTTGATTGGTAAATCTTTCTCCATCCCTTTGTTTTGAGTCTTTGTGTATCCTTGCATGTGAAATGGGTCTGGATGTAGCATACCGTTGGGTTTTGGCTTTATATTTTGATTGGGGGATTTAGTTGATTTAAATTTAGGATTACTGCTATTTGATGTTAACTGGCTGTTTTATCCATTCATTGATGTAAATTCTTCTTTATGTTGATGCCCTTTACTTTTTGGTATATTTTTAGAAAGGCTAATACTGGTTGTTTCTTTCTATGTGTAATGCTTCTTTCAGAATCTCTTGTAAAGCAGGCCTGGTGGTAATAAAATCTCTGAGTACTTGCTTGTTCATAAAAGATTTTATTTTTCCTTCAGTTGTGAAGCTTAGTTTGGCAGGATATGAAATTCTGGGCTGAAAGTTCTGTTCTTTAAGGATGTTGAATATTGGCCCCCACTCTCTTCTGGCTTGTAGAGTTTCTGCTGAGAGATCTGCTGTAAGTCTGATAGGCTTCCCTTTGTGGTTAACCTGACCTTTCTCTCTGGGTGCCCTTAGTATTTTCTACTTCATTTCAACCCTGGTGAATCTAATGATTATGTGCCTTGGGGTTGCTCTTCTTGAGGAATATCTTTGTGGTGTTCTCTGTATCACCTGGGGTTGAATATTGTCCTGCTTTGCTAGTTTAGGAAAATTTTCCTGAATAATATCCTGAAGAATATTTTCCAGCTTGGATTCATTCTCTCCGTTGCATTCAGGTACACCTACCAAACGTAAATTTGGTCTTTTCAAATAGTCCCACATTTCTTGGAGACTTTGCTCATTCTTTTTTATACTTTTTTCTCTATTCTTGTCTTCTTGTTTTATTTCATTAAGTTGGACTTCGACCTGTGATATCCTTTCTTCTGCTTGAACAATTCGAGTGTTTAAACCTGTGCATACTTCTTGGAGTTCCTGTATTGTATTCTTCAGTTCATTAATTCACTTATATTCCTCTCTAAGTTGTCTATTCTCATTAGGATTTTGTCAAACATTTTTTCAAAGTTCTTAGTTTCTTTACATTGGGCTACAACATGTTCTTTTAACTCAAAAAAGTTTCTTATTATCCACCTTCTGAAACCTGATTCTGTTAATGGGATGCGCTCGTTCTGCATCAAGTCTTGTTCCCTTGTTGATGAGGAACTGTGATCCTCTTTAGAGGGAGAAGCATTCTGATTTTGAGTATTCTCAGCCTTTTTACTCTGGTTTCTTCCCATCATTATAAATGTATCCACCTGCTGTCTTTGTAATTACCAACTTTCAAATTAGGTCTCTGAGTGGACGTCCTAGTTGTTAATTCTCAGGGCCGAAATATGAGCACCCACTGTGCAGGCCAAAACAGCGGCGTTAAGACTGATGGTGATTTTCTGCCTGGGAATCTCCAGTCTGGCTTCCTTCTTGAGTCCATAATAGGCAACTCTGCCTTCCCAGAGCTCCAAATTTCAGTCAGAAGGGGAACCAGTCCCGTTTACTCTGCACCAAGAGCTGCCTCACCAAGGTGCTGGCAAAACCACTGCGCTGGCCACAGGAGTCGCGTTGGCGACCCATGCGGCTCCTCCACTGGGAATCTTCTGCTCCATGAGCGACCAAAATTTGTCTGAAAGTGTAGTGTCCTCTTGTTCTCTATGCTTTCACTGGGAGCTGCAATCCCGAGATGTTAGCGGTCAGCCATCTTGGATCATTCCCTCCATATTTATATTTTTTAAGAGATAGGGTCTTCATTGCCCAGGGCTGGTCATGAACTCCTAGGCTCAAGTGATCCTTTTGCCATGGCCTCACAAATTGCTGAGATTACAGGTGGGAGTCACATGCCCTGCCTATTCTTTCTTTGATGAAATAAAAACTCTGTTTGGTTTTGACTAGTGTTTTCAAAATGGGTAGAAAATATTTTCTCTGAATCAAGAAGAGATGGCATCCTGGCTTTAGAATAACTCCAAATTTCCCTGTATTAGAAGATGATTCAAGCTTCCACTAATTCTCTTTTTATAGGAGTGCATAATATTTAAATTATCAAGTTACATAAAATTGCTACAGATTTTGTATGAGGAAAAATTTAGTAAGATAGGGATGTGATTGTTTTCTGAGAAAAAATAGAAGTGATGTTTTTGGAATGATATTTGGGAGACATCAGTTCTAAGTTATTGATAATTTTAATTACACCTCTCTACTTTTTTATTCTCTACCTAATTATGTGTCTCTATGTCTCCATTTAAATCTTGTAATTTATGCTTATTAAAAGCTATCACTGTAATTTTATATAAAATAATTTACAAATACATTTGTAGAAATTTGAATTGTGTAAAATATTAAATGTATTTATTTCTAATTTATGATAGTAGAAAGTGTTGTCTCTTTCTGTCACTAAATGTCATTTGATGCCAGCATAAGTTCTTTCTGAGTTTACTACCCAGAAGACTTGATACCATGTGTGGCTTCCTTTTCAGCTGTGAAGAACTGAAACTCTGCTTTTTACTTTTCTTTCAATCACACTCCAGAGATCCAATGGCATTTCCTTCTGCAAAGTCACATTTTTCAGTCAGCCTTGTCAAATATTTTTTAGAAGAAATGTTTAGATCACTGCGAGTAATTGAAAATTTCAAGGCACATGTTTTCAGATATTGAAGGAGTCTTCCCCTGCATCTACAACAGGCAGAAGTTATAATTCATAACATTGGGGTGTTTGAAGGCTGATTTCCTACAGCTGACTCTTTTTAGTTACTTAGTTTTCTTCTAGGCACATCTGAAATATAATAAACACATTTATTTCAGTGTCTTGTATAAAAAGCCTTAAAATAATGCTTGGAAAATATAACTCGATATAATAGACTACTTTTATCCCCTATATTATTCACAATGGATGTACGTAAGAAAATCATGAAAATTAATTTTTTCTGTCAATAACTATGTTTAATATGTAAAGCACAAATTTAAAAAATGTTATGAAAAATCAAAGGTTCACAAAATTCTGCTTAAGAAAAATTCAGGTCTTTTATTGTATATTTCTTGCTATAAGTTAACAAGCTCCCTCATTCATTCAGAAGCCTAAGTACTTAAACACTAGTGTAAACCCTTTCCTTGTTTGCTCTCATTTGTAATATAAATTTTCTTATTCATTTTAAATATTATATATGTTTATTTTTATATAATACCTATTTGGGACATCATAAAAAATAAATGAGGCAGAGATTAACTTTGTGAGACTCTGAAACTGGCCATTCTACTACATCTTAACAGTCAAATAATATCCTTCTTATCATCTCAGTCACAAATATATCTGTATAGGTATTTACACACACACACACACACACACACACACACACACACACACACAAACCCCTAGCACATCATCTAGTGAATATTTAGCATTATCATATTCTAATTTTTTGAAAACCATTGTGAATATTTCATTTTTCTGCATGGTCAGGGCTTTTTGAACAAAAGTTGTTGATAAGCAGGCTAAAGTGTAGCTAAAGAGTAACCTTAAGTTAGAAAGCTCAGGAGAATTTGTTTACACTGAACAGAAAATTTTCTTTCTCTTCTTCCTAAGGGGAGACTAAGAGTAGCTTTACTATTCTCCTATATAACTTCAGTACTGGAATTTCTGGGTTCAGCTGCTGTTGTGAAATCCCTTCTTTGCACTTTCAGGTGACACGTGCCTTTGTCAATTTGCCACATGGAGGAAAAGGTTCATGAGTAATAGATACTAATTGCTAAGTGTAAATAATTGGTCTGATCTTGGATTTATCAATTTTCTATTTCATGTCATTATAAAATAAATAAATGGAATTTGAAACTTCAAATTTGGGGCGAAAGATCTCACTAGATGATTCTCAAAAGATGATATATAAATAAATAAAACACACACACACACACACACACACACACACACACACACATATATATATATATATATATATATATATATATATATATAATCACAATCACTAACCATCAGAAAATATAGATTAAAACCACAATGAATTATCACCACACATCTGTTAAAGTGGCTATTATCAAAAAGTCAAAATATAAGTATTGGCAAAGATGTGGAGAAAGGAAACTCTTGCACACTATTGATAGGAATGAAAATGAGAACAGCCCTTATGAAAAGCAGTATGAGGGTTCCTCAAAAAAAGTAAAATTGGAACTACAATTTGATCCAGCAATCCCACTATTGAGTATATGCCTAAAGGAAATGAAATCAGTATGTTGAAGAGATGTCTGCATTCCCATCTTCACTGTGGCATTATTCACAAATATCCAAGATATGGAGGCAACCAAATTTGTGCATTAACAGATGAACAGATAAAGAAAGTGTGGTTTATATACACAATGGGATACTACACAGCCTTTAAGAAGAAGAAGTGTAGACATTTGTGACAACATGGTGAACCTGGAGGGCATAATAAATGAAGTGATCCCAGCACAGAAAGGCAGATACTATGTGGTTTTATATATATGTGGAATCTGAAAATGTTAAGCTTATAGAATTAGAGTAGAATGGTAGTTATCAGGGACTGGGGATACAGGGTGGCCAGGAGTTTGGATGAGAATTGGTCAATGAGTACAAAATTTTTGTTGGACAAGAGGAAAAAGTTCAAGAGACCTATTGTACCACATATTGACTACAGTTAGTATCCATGTGTTGCATTCTTGAAAATTGCTAAGAGAGTAGATTTTAAGTGTTGTCATCACAAAAAATGGTAAATATGTGAATACACGTTACTTAGTTTCATTTAGTGATTCCACAATTCACTCATATTTAAAAATAGTATGTTATCAATGATATATATGAACAATTTGTCAACTAAAAATGTATAAATGTGAAAAAAACATAAATTTTAAGAAAAAATAAGTAAAATTAGAATTTTCTATAGCTCAATAAAATTACCTTTATTTTAAAGAATTTATAATTAAGTAAGCTATCTGTATATTGCTATATTTGACATACTAATTTCATAGTTAAAAGTACAGTCATTACAACTCATGCTCATTCATACAAATATTTTTGCTGGTAGACTATTCATGTTATATTTTTTCATATAACATTTCTTTACATAATTTTACATGTAAAATAGATAGCACCATATACTGTATATTAAAACAACATTATAAACATGTTCTGTTAAAATCTAGAATGTTTCATACTTTCTTCATTAAACAAAGGGCATAATTGGGTTCTACATTGTCAGCATTTCTTAGGATAACCTTGATAATAGAAGTGAGAAATGAGAAAAATTATTGGATCTGTTTACTTTTGCATAGAGCACCAGAAGATACGGTGCAAGTTACAGTTTCCCTAAAATACTATAGGAAGTAATTGAAGAATTTCTTCAGTAGATAATTTTCTGGAAGAGCTTTAGAAAGTTTAGAATTTTTGTTACATTCTGGTCTCTATATTTTCTTTTTCTGAAATTCAAATTACATGTAATTGCACCTATTGAAGTTGTCCTACAATGCATGGGTGTTCTGCTCTGATTTTTTTTTTTTTTTCCTATTCACTTTCAGTTTGGTCAGTTTTATTAACCTTCACCAGCAAGGTAAAATTATTTATTTTTTTTTTCCTGTGGCTATGTCTAGCCTACTGATAAGACGATCAAAAGAATTATTTAATTTTATTACTTTTTTTTTTTTAATTTTTATTGCATTATAGGTTTTGGGGTACATGTGCAGAACGTGCAAGATAGTTGCATAGGTACACACATGGCAGTGTGTTTTGCTGCCTTCCTCCTCCTCACCCACACTTGGTATTCATCCCCAGGCTATCCCCCCCAGCCCCCCCCACTGTCCCTCCCCCATTTCCCCCAACAGTCCCCAGTGTATAGTAGACCGCCTCTCTGTGTCCATGTGTTCTCATTTTTCTCACCCGCCTATGAGTGAGTATATGCGGTATTTCTTTTTCTGTTCTTGTGTCAGTTTGCTGAGAATAATGTTCTCCAGATTCATCCATGTCCCTACAAAGGACACAAACTCATCATTTCTGATTGCTGCATAATATTCCATGGTGTATATGTGCCACATTTTCCCAGTCCAGTCTATCAGCGATGGGCATTTGGGTTGATTCCAGGTCTTTGCTATTGTAAACAGTGCTGCAATGAATATTCGTGTGCATGTGTCCTTATAGTAGAACGATTCAGAGTCTTTTGGATAGATACCCAGTAATGGGATTGCTGGGTCAAATGGAATTTCTATTTCTAGGTCCCTGAGGAATCGCCACACTGTCTTCCACAATGGTTGAACTAATTTATACTCCCACCAACAGTGTAAGAGTGTTCCTATTTCTACACATCCTCTCCAGCATCTGCTGTCTCCAGATTTTTTAATGATCGCCATTCTAACTGGTGTGAGATGATATCTCAATGTGGTTTTGATTTGCATCTCTCTAATGACCAATGATGATGAGCACTTTTTCATATGTTTGTTGGCCTCATGTATGTCTTCTTTTGTAAAGTGTCTGTTCATATCCTTTGCCCATTTTTGAATGGGCTTGTTTGTTTTCTTTCTGTAAATCTGTTTGAGTTCTTTGTAAATTCTGGATATCAGCCCTTTGTCTGATGCGTAAACTGCAAAGATTTTTTCCCATTCTGATGGTTGTCGATTCACTCTAGTGACTGTTTCTTTTGCCGTGCAGAAGCTGTGGAGTTTGATTAGGTCCCATTTGTCTATTTTGGCTTTTGTTGCCAATGCTTTTGGTGTTTTGGTCATGAAGTCCTTGCCTACTCCTATGTCCTGAACGGTTTTGCCTAGATTTTCTTCTAGGGTTTTTATGGTGTCAGGTCTTACATTTAAGTCTTTAATCCATCTGGAGTTAATTTTAGTGTAAGGTGTCAGGAAGGGGTCCAGTTTCTGCTTTCTGCACATGGCTAGCCAGTTTTCCCAACACCATTTATTAAATAGGGAATCCTTTCCCCATTGCCTGTTTTTGTCTGGTTTATCAAAGATGATATGGTTGTAGATATGTTGTGTTGCCTCCGATGTTTCTGTTCTGTTCCATTGGTCTATATCTCTGTTTTGGTACCAGTACCATGCTGTTTTGATTACTGTAGCCTTGTAGTATAGTTTGAAGTCTGGTATGGAGAAACATTCCATGATTGTGGTTAGGAAGAATCAATATTGTGAAAATTGCTATACTGCCCAAAGTAATTTACACATTCAATGCTATCCCCATCAAACTACCATTGAATTTCTTCATAGAACTGGAAAAAACCACCATGAATTTCATATGGAACCAAAAAAGAGCCCGCATAGCCAAGTCAATTCTAAGCAAAAAGAACACAGCGGGAGGCATCACACTACCAGACTTCAAACTTTTTTTATTTCTGCACTTTCATTGATTCCTTTTTAGTAGAAGTTTAGTTTTTAACTTTTTAGTTTTTAAATGTTTTGTGTATAGAAAAATTAAGAGCAAGTTACAGAGATTTCCCACACATACCTCCTGTGTTCAACACATACATAGCTTTCCCCATTATCAAAATTCTTTACCAGGATGGTAAATTTGTTATAATTGATGAACCTATTCTGACACACCATAATCACTCAACACCCATAGTTTACATAAGGGTGTTGTATATATGTTTATAGTATGATTCAAAGTAATTCCACTACTCTAAAAATCCTCTGTGCTCCTCATATTCATTCATTCTCACCCGTAACTACTGGAAACCACTGATTTTTTTTTTTTTTTGCCATCTCCATATATTTGCTTTTCCAGAATGTTATACAGTTAGAATCATACAGCTTTTTAAAATTGTCTTCTTTTACTTAGTCATATGTATTTAAACTTCCTCTGTTTGTTTTCATGGCTTCATAGCTCATTTCTTTTTAGCACTAAATAATATTTCATTGTCTAGAAATACCATTTTAAAAAATCTGTGCATTTACTGAAAGACATCTTGGTTGCTTCCACATTTTGGTAATTATGAATAAATCCACATAAACATATGTGTATAGGCTTTTGTATGGAGATGAATTTTCAATTTGGGGTGGATGCCAAGAAATATGACTCATGGATTGTATAATAAGAGTATGTTTAGCTTCATGAGAATTATAACCAAACTGTCTTTCAGAGTGGCTGTGCCATTTTCTACTTCCAGAGTAATAAATGTGAGCTTCACATCCTTGCCAGAATTGGGTACAGTGTTGGGTACAGAACTGTTAGCGTTGTGAATTTTGGTCATTCTAACAAATGTATAGTAACCTTTTATGGCCATTTTTATAACTTTATTTATGACATATAATTTAGATTATCTTTTCCTATGCTTATTTGACATATGTATATCTTTTTTGGCAAGATGTCTGTAACGGTCTTGGTCAATTTTTAAATTGGGTTGTTTTATCATTGAGTGTTGAGACAATTTGTATTTATTGGATAGTAGTTGTTTATTAGGTGTCTTTTGTAAATATGTTCTATCATTTTATCATTTCCTCTCCTTGTTCCCTTGATATTGTTTCTTTTGCAGAGCTGATGCCCACCTTATCAA
The DNA here is from genome assembly GCA_031835075.1 of Saguinus oedipus. NCBI lineage: Eukaryota > Metazoa > Chordata > Mammalia > Primates > Cebidae > Saguinus > Saguinus oedipus. The sequence goes on along the minus strand of CM063176.1, from coordinate 84,176,270 downwards.
TTATAAATTAAATGGATTGTGCCTTTGGTATTGTATCTAAGACGGCATCACCATACCCACATCATCTAGGTTTTCCCTTTTGTTATTTTTTTATTTTATTTTATTGCACTTTAAGTTCTGGGTTACATGTGCAGATCATGCAGCATTATTGCACAGGTACATACATGACAATGTGGTTTGCTGCCTCCATACCCCTGTCACCTATATCTGGCATTTCTCCCTATATTATCCCTCCCCAACCTCCCTAACCCCTGCTGTTCCTCCCCTATTCCCCCACACCAGACCCCAGTGTGTGATGCTCCCCTCCCTGTGTCCATGTGTTCTCATTGTTCAACACCCACCTATGAGTGAGAACATGTGGTATTTGATTTTGTGTTCTTGTGTCAGTTTGCTGAGAATGATCATTTCCGGATTCATCTGTGTCGCTACAATGGACACAAACTCATCGTTTTTTATGGCTGCATAGTATTCCATGGTGTATATGTGCCACATTTTCCTTATCCAGTCTATCATTGATGGGCATTTGGGTTGGTTCCAAGTCTTTGTTATTGTAAACAGTGCCACAATGAACATATGTGTGCACATGTCTTTATAATAGAACGATTTATAATCCTTTGGACATACATCCAGTATTGGGATTGCCGGGTCAAATGGAATTTCTATTTCTAGGTCCTTGAGGAATCGCCACACTGTCTTCCACAATGGTTGAACTAGTTTACACTCCCACCAACATTGTAAAAGTGTTCCTATTCCTCCATATCGTCTCCAGCATCTGTTGGCTCCAGATTTTTTAATGATCATCATTCTAACTTGCATGAGATGGTATCTCAATGTGATTTTGATTTGCATTTATCTGATGACCAGTGATGATGAGTATTTTTTCATGTTTGTTGGCCTCATATATGTCTTCTTTTGAAAAGTTTCTGTTCATGTCCTTTGCCCACTTTTCAACACATTTTTATTTGTTAGATCAATTAAGAATTAAAATAAAATGTTTTATTTTACTTTTACTCATTCCTTTTTTATACTCTTCTTTATGAAATCTAAGTAACTGATCTATATCATTTTTCTTGTCTCTAAGGAGTTTATTTATTTATTTCATTATAATTTAAGTTCTGTGGTACAGGTGCAGAATGTGCAGATTTGTTACATTGGTATAATGTCTTCAACAAATGTTTTATACAATTCATCAGTAATCCTAACTGGGCCCAGTTGCCTATTGTTAACAGTGCTATGTAAGGATTTCCAGCCTGTGCCTTGGGGTATCACACTATTCGTGTGTCTCTTTGAGATGTTCTGGACTCCACCATAGAAAAAATCTCCTTTTTCTTATAAAATGATAGCATATGAAGCTGATATACAACCAGTCTCTAGCTTGAGACAAAGCAGATTCTAACCTACTCAAGGTTATCTGAATCTGTAATACAGAACACATGGATGAGGGCAATAAACAACTGTTGTTCTAAGCCATGGAAATTTTATTCTATACTTAAAATATATTAAAAATGTGAATATTTTTAAAGTGTTCTGATCACAAATTAATAATAATATAAAGAAGATAGAGGAATCTTTTGGAGACAATAGGTACATTTCTGACATAGATTCTGGGGTTGATTTTATGGGTGCATACTTATATCCAGACTCATCAAGTTGTGTACAACCAATATATACAACTTCTTTTATTTTAATCATACTTCAATCAAGTTATTTAAAGAATATAATATCAATGCCATATGTTGAATATATACTTTATATGTTAATCATTATACAATATATCAGTTGATAATAAGATTATCCTTATTTCATCTTTTTTCTTAGATATATTATCAGGTAAAATCTGTTAGTCTGTTTTCATTGAATTTTTTTCCACTTAGTTCTAAATTTTATTCTTTGTTTGTTTGTTTTTGCGATTGCCTTAGTATTCTAAACTAGAACCTTGACTAGATTAGAAATCAGTGTCAAAGAACAGATGAATAAGTGAAATGAATAACTGTTGTCTTAAGACCTGAAAATTTTGAAGTTGTTACTCAAGCAATATTACCATAGCACCAGTTGACTGAGACAAACATTAATGACTAGAAGTGAGGTAAAACTGGAAGAATTTAAAAGAGAAAAACAACTAAAATATGTAACAGTTACTAACTTTCACCTGTGATAACCTGGAAGGCAGAAAAACACACGCAATTAACTTGCCAAGTAGAGAGAGGAGATTTTCAGGCAGAATGTTAAACATATGATTTGACTATTGGTATCTGCGTTTGACAAAAAGCTACAAGAAATAAATGAGGTAAAAACAAAAAAATAAAATTTACAAGGAATAAAGAGAGTAAGAAACTGCATTGTAAATTAATCTGTTTTTCACCAGACCAATACTCTGACAGCCTTGAGGTGGGGTGATCTAAGACTCTATCATTAAGAGACGTTCTTAGGGTGAATGAGTAAATACTAAGTTAAGTGTTGGCAATAAACCTCTTTGTTAATATTTTTTAGAAAATCCAGGCAATGTTTAGAAGAGCATTTTAGCAAAATAAACAAATCATATGAAGATTAAGACATAGTCACACACAATCATTATGTACTCCAATATTCACAAATAGATCTAGAGCAAAAGGCATCATGACAAGAATTCTGTATATGGCTTTGACATAAAGTTAACGGGGTTTTCAGACACTAAAAAATAATCAATAATAAAATACATTTATATTGGCACTACCTGAATGGGAAAAATAATAATATCACTACTGGGGATCAAAAGAGACCTCTGTGACCCTACCTTTTTAAAGGAAGGCAGCAGGACTTTGCCAGTTATCAAGCAAGGTATTTTCTCCTATGGGCCAAGAGGATGGTGGGGAAAAAAAGAATGGATAAAGATAAGATCTATGGGAAAATTTTGAATTGGGGAGCCATACATGGGAGCAAAATCGGGTCTATTCCTTACTTACAGATCAGAAAATTTTTTCCTAGCAGGATTTAAGAATTATTACTGACCAATGACTATTACATCTCTCCATTTCTTTCCTCCTTTCAATTAGGTTGTTTATTACAGTTATTCTAGCCTTGTTGCAAAATTGTCTTTGAGTATGTATAGGGGACAGAAAAATTGTCTTTTTAGTTCCCATGTTTCTAGATTGAGAAACCTCATCAATGTTGATGTAGGTCACAATATTCTGGAACTGAAGCATTATACAATAATTGAATGAGACTTTGGCAGGGGTTTTGAAATGAGTTTGAATGTATTTTAAATGTAGTGGACACGGGAACAATGACAATCAAGATAGTGGACTGTATTCGATGGCATTGCTTTTTCAATTCTTTGTTTCCGTGAATCCATGTTCTTGGTCCCTTGATGTCACAGTACAGTACCTCACCCTAGAGTACAGATGGAGTACACCTTCCCATCTATGATAGTAGGCTTGCTATGTGACTTTCTTTAGTCGATGTAATCTGAGTAGGAGTGACAGTTTGTAGCATTATATCTTAGGCTTTATTAGACACCCTAGGTTTCTGCTTGATCCTCTAGTAAATTTTTCTTCTCCATTGTAAGAAAAACTTCATTTTAGATAATGCTCTATTATTCTGGGTGCCAGGAGTAAAACACATGATGTAGAGTTGTCCTATTCAACCCTCAGACTCAATTGCCATTTTACTCACTGACCCACATGTAAAATAGCAAAAAATAATGATTGTGGTATACTACTGAGTTTGGGGGTATTATTTAATCTAGTGTTGACATAGGTTTTTTATTGAATACTACAAATTGTGTACAAGGAACTGTAAAAAATCTGGGGGAAATTACTTTCTTCCAGAGTACTAATCCTCTGGTAGGCTATAAAAATGGGACTTGATCACCTTCATTCAACTAGTAACGAGCTGCCTGTTTATGGCTTTTAGTCCTCATAAGGCTCCATATATGCCTTTGGTTTGCTCTCACTCATACTGGGGAGCAAACCTAGAGCCAGTAATATATCATGGGGCCCTCTCCAACTTTCTGGGAGTCTAAAGTTTTGTCTCTAAATTAGCATAATATAAAAGTTTTGCTTTTCAGTGCTTTTTTGCTTGGCCTCTTACACAGATGTCTTATGTGACTTATGAATTCAGGGAACGTTTTAAGGAAAAGTTAAGAATCATGCTCATTTCTCAGTATCTGCCTTCTCTTTTGCATCAAGGACACTCCCTCAGGTCCTGCCAACACTGTCAGCCTCAAAATCTAGTTTTTGTCTCCCTAACCTCAAGAGATTTTTAAAAGCTCTGCTATTTCGTCTTTCCCTCAGCAGTGGTTCTGTTGCCAAACTGAAAGAATCAGTAGATTCTTGCCTCAGGCAATGCCACAAAGATAAAAGTAAAGGCTCAAAATATCAGCTTTCCTCTAAGAAGTTCAATTCTCCAAGCTCTCTGCCCATGAAGTTCTGCCTAACTTAACAGGTCTTTGATATCTTGCAGCAGATATTATTGGCCTTTCATCCAGATATACTCAGTAAGAACACTGGTCTGGTGGGAGCCATTTTCATCAGAGGCAAAGCTGATTTCCCAAATTATTACCTGTTGGTTTTGTATTCTGTTTCTAATTTGTTCATAATTTTTCAAAGTTTTATGAAAAATTGTACCTTTTGCTAGAAGCATACAAAGTAATCATTTATTCTCATACTTAATGGTTTGGTAAATGATTGCTTATATTAAAGTTAGTGCTATAGGAAATTTAATTACACCATATTTAAATGTGTAAGAGTATTTATAAAGTTAGTTTACCTTCTTCAGCTTCTATTTCCAAGAGTTGGCTTGTCACTTTCACATAACCTAAGTATACAATAAAAAGTGAATTCCAGTCTTACCAGATGGTGAAGTGTTCCCACTCATTTTAAAATGTATCTGTACTCATGTATCTTTTTTAACTCAGAATATACTAGCATGTCAAAAAGTGAGTATAATGAAGTTCATTAATCTACCAAAAGCTAAAATCTGATTTCCTTTATGACATTAAGAGTTTAGAAATGTGGGTGAAGGGGAGGAAGGCACCAAAACGCACCGCCATGTGTGTACCTATGCAAATATCTTGCATGTTCTGCACATGTACCCCAAAACCTAAAATGCAATTAAAAAAAAAGAGTTTAGAAATGTTGGCAAGTTATTATCTTCATTTTTTAAAGAAAGGGAAAATATATAAAGAGAATGTTGTATAGCAGTAAAGATTTTATTGTATTCCTTTTCTCAATATATGGCAATGTAAAAGATACAACATATAATAATTTACATTTTCCTTCAGAACAATAGATTATCTTATAAAGAACACTGATGGATGTATTTATTGTCTGTAGTTCTACCTACTGCTGCTTAACAGGCAGGTCTTTTGTATATTGCATCCTTAAGCTTTATGTGCATAATAGGATTTTATGACAGAAATCTTTAGACCCACACCACAAAGTATTATATTATTATAGTGTTCAATTTACATTTAATTTAATGAGAAACTGCTTTTTCCATGTAACTTCATTTTCAAATCTAATTTAGTTTTTCACGAATAGAATATATGCAGAATCTGTTTTTAGTAGAAATGGCAAAATAATTTTATTTTGCTATTCAGCATGTTTGATTTCTTTTTAAATTTTTATTCAAAATACTTAAGAATACATCTTTCAAGTGCTAGCTTGAAATATCACTTGATTATCTAATGTTATGCTTTACTCAAAACCATTATTAAAAAATATGTTTTGAGGCTAAATTTAGCTAAAATTGAAAGTGGAAGTGGAACTCATATTCTGTGGCTGAAATGTCATCATGTCTCTCTCGGTTACTTCAATTATATGCGCAGAAAGGACATTGCCAAATAATTTTATATTAATTGTGTTTATTCATCCATTTATTAAATAAACTATTGAGCACCAACACATGCAAAGGTAGCTGCAGGTTTGAGAACACTGTATACAAAGAAAAACCATGTCTTTATGGAGCTTACAATCTAGAACTCCTAACTGAAGAAAGGCATACAAAATATTTTAATATTTATTTCTTTTTCCCTTTTGACCAATAATAATCTTATTAATAATCAGTATGCATTTAGATAATTCTGTTTAGCTGATGAAAACCTAGAAAATTATAGAAAGATCTCTGAACTTCCAAAACCAAGCAGCTTAATATATGTGCATTTTACTCTCCCAACCTATGTAGAATATCTTAGCACTCTGCATTCTTCATGTTATGGTTCTACTAACATCTTTCCTTCCTCATTTATAAGCAAAAAGATAAGAGTATGATTTCATTCCCATTAAAGGCTTATTTGTGAGAAATTTCATACATTTAAAACCTGCCGCCAGATTTACACAAGGTATTAGGACTTTTGATAGTTGTTCTGTATCTGCTCAAAAATTGCAGTAAGATGTCAGAATAGGAAGGATTAGACTTTCCTTCCTTCCATAGACACACTGATTCAACAAGAATGAAATTACAAATTCACTTTGTGAAAAATCCAGAAACTAGCTAGGGTATGAAACAAGCTGTATCAAAGCTGGTAGAAAAATTCACAATACCGTTTTTCCATATTTCCTACACCTGAAACAGAATCATACAATTGAGAGAAATCTCATAGGTCCTAGCTTCAGCCTGTGGAGTAAAAGAGTTGAATTACACATTCAATGTTCAGACCTTTCTGGAGTCTTGCCAGAAGACTGGATTCTATGTTTCTGATCTTGTAGCACTGTTGAGACCCAGGATACTCTACATGCCTCGGGATCTCTGAGAATAGACATCGGAGTTTGAAATAGATGCATGTAGTTGTCATAGCTCCTTCTTAGACTCAACACAGAGATAGAAGAACAAAACTCAGTTCTCAGTTTCTTTCTAGGGAGGGAATGAGTTGGACTACATATCCAACATTTCAACTATCTTGTCACTGCCCAAAGGACTGACTTTTATCTTGCCTGTCTCTTATAAATAATGAAAGCCAGTATACTCTAGACTTCTGGTGACCACTAAGAAAAATACAGTATTTTAGATTGGCGTGAAAGTTTGAGAGGCTTGGAAAATCTCCGAGTGGACTAATTGATGATGAAAATCTGTATGAGGCCAGTATGTAAAGACAGGGAGAGGTGGCTGTTTGTTTCTAATGTTGTGTTACCTACACAAAGAGTGAAGAAAAATGAAGAAAGAGAGACATATGTCCAAAACAAAGGAACAAAACAAATCTCAGGAAATAGAATCAAATGAAATAAATATATATGATTCACCTGACAGAGAATTCACATTAATTATCTGTTAAATCTAGTTTAGCCTAAACCTGCCTCCTTACCTGTTTAAGTTCAGCCTAAAGACTTTTCTGTACATTGTGAACCATAACAAGTGGAGATGTAAACTAACCATAGTTCACACCTGTATCACTCCCTGAGTTTGGGTCAATCAAATGCTGCTAACTCATCAAATTATGTTCAGATAAGGCAAATGCTGAGCTGTAACCAATTCAGTTGTTGCTGTACCTCACTTGCATTTTCCCTATGTAACTTTCCTTTTCCTGTTCATAAATCTTCCACCACATGACTGTGTTGGAGTCTTTCTGAATCTGCTGTGATTCTGGGGGCTGCCTGATTTGCAAATTGTGTATTGCTCAGTTATCTTCTTCCAACACATGGCTGTGTTGCAGTCTTTCTGTATCTGCTATGATTCTGGGGACTGCCCAATTTGCAAATTGTTTATTGCTCAGTTAAACTCCTTTAAATTTAATTCAGCTAAAGTTTTTCTTTTAACTAATGGTGTAATAAGTGGGATCCAAAGTAGAGCTTTAACAATCCTCCCAGGAGTGCTGAATGAACAAGCAAGGTAGCAGCAGTGACCCACTTGTGTCCATTGATCTCTAAGAGCAGCTAGGGATTGTGGGTAAATTCTCTCTCAGATTTGGGAGATCCACAAATTTGTATTTTGAGTTCTCCGAGTTTCTCTGAGCAAATTACTGAAGCAAACTGGATTTGGAAGTTGTGTCAGAAACTAGGACTGGGTCCAGGATTGAATTAGATTCAGTAACTAACTGGCTAGGATCCAGTTAGAGGCCTCTTATGTCTGACTGGGTTAGAAAGAAACCGATACTAAATGGTAATATTTCAGGGGTTGTAAAATTTGGCTATTAAAAGTTCACAAGGATCTTTGTGTTATACCTATTTGTTTCATTTTATCTGCGTGCTTAGATAAGAAAAAAATCATTGGCTAAGTTATCCAAGGTAACCTGAGAGCAAAGCATTAGCTTTAGGTAAAAATGTGAGTTTTAATTAGTGATGAACTTATTTATTTCTGGCTTAAACATGTGTAAGCTTTAGGCCTGGGAAGAAGCAAATTCTTACAGAAATGGCAAGACTGTACTAAAGATAACTTACAGTGAAACATTTCAAATGAACAACACACTGAAGTTCATTTAAAATGAGGGTTCCCATATTAGTCTTATCTAGAGATGCCTATTGATATGCAGACACTTCTAAAAAGACTTTAGTGTTGGAAGTCACGCACTTTAAATAAAATATGCGTGTTTTTATTTAAAGCACGCATATTTTGCTCTGGCTGGAATGGAAAATATTATAATTTAGGTCTTCCATGCAGCTGGTTGGGTGGCAATTACAACATTTAGAGCATTTTGCCTAAGTTCTGTGATTATCCTTTGTGATGCAGCTTGGGCCCTGGAGCTATGGTATGGCAAGCAGGGTTGCTAGAGCCACTCAGGGAAGGGCAACTCAGAAACCTGACATGTTACTGAAAGAGTAAGAATTTCTTACCAGTCATACTTTTGGCCTCTCTCTCTCTATGCAAACCAGTTGAATAAATGGTAAAAAAAAAAAAAAAATTACTGTTTATAGTCTATGTAAAGTTCTAATTAACAGAAAAAAGACGTTTAGGAGGCTATTCTTAAGCTGTAGCCAATCTGATGGCATGCTTTGTGTGTGTTTTTGTACATTTCTATCATAAGGAGATGTAGCTTAGGATAGAACATGGGTTTAGAACCCCATTAGCCCTGCTGTTTAAGCCAGCCCAGCAAACTGGTCAGTTACAAATTTTGCTGAAGGTCTATGAAGAAAAATAAAATAAAATAATAAACGGGATAATGTCTTCATTTTGATTTATGTCCTTGGAAGTTTGACATGTTAACCATGTGGCAGTAATTTCTTCTGGTCTCCACCATTCTACAGTAGTGTCCTGGGATCAATCCTGGCTTAGGGAAAGAGTACTTTCTGGTTGAGATCTGCATGATCTTTACCATTTGCTGATTCTCTTCCCCTCCATGAAAAACTTCTAGCTTCCTTTCTTAAATCTTCCTTCCTCTGATCTACCTTTTAAGATTCTAGATTTTGCAAAAACTGCTTATCATTTCTTTGAAAATACCTTATACACTCATGGTTTTAAGTCATAACCTTAGTTCAGGTTTGTTGGTTTCATCTGTGAGGTTACTTTTGGTAAAGTTTAGAAGCCATAAATATTAGCCAGTTGATATGACTTAAGTCAGGTAATAACAGATTTAAAAGGATATTTTGAAGAGTGCTATGGGTAAAAGTCAGCTTAATTAAAAGTGAATATTCAAGCTCTAATAGCAAAAAACTCCTTAAGGAAAACAGAGGAGGCAACATAGACCCCATTTTTGAGAAAAAAAAAAAACTCTTGTTTTCCTCATGAAACTTCAGGAATAAGAGATGGATGGATCATTCTCAAAATCTAGGACTAAATATCACTTTAGAGATGGAAAATTGCAGTTATGGTGGGTACTCAGATCTGCATATTTGGATCAGAGAAGCATGCTCTTAGCCATCTGTAAGGTATGGCAACATCCCCACTGCCCCACTAAGAAACAATACTACATAGGAGATAGTTGCACAATGGGCTAATTGGGATTGCCATGAAATAAAAGGCATGGTAAAATCATTCCACTGTGTTTCCCTGTAGCATTTCCCTTTTGGGGGGGGGGATCTAAGATCTGATATAAAAATGGGATCCTTAGTTTTGGACATCTGTTTTTGCCTTCCAGGTGTGCCTGTTTAATGGGCCCTAGAAACTGCATGTTTTTCTATTTCTGTTCCTCCAAGGACTCCACCCTAAAGCCAGGAATCCAATTAAGAAACTTAAAAACTGGCAAATGACAAATTCTACAACTACTGGATCTTCTTCTGTCTGTGTATGTAGTTACACATGTGCTGTATGTGTCATGTTTGTATAAAAGAGCCCCAATTCACTGTCTTAAAGAAAAGTAAATAATTAGGATGCTTTGAAAGAAAAATAAAAACTGTAATGCCTTTTAGTTCACATGACCTTAGTAATCTTTAGGAAGTAAAAAAGTTTTAAAGATTATTAGGAAAATAAAAACATTTAGTCTAAATTAGTTTAGATATTAGATTTGCTAAATGCTTTAAGATTGTAAACTGTTTCTTTGCTTTTAAAAATTGTTCAACTTTACTGCTTTACAGCTAGGAAAGTCCTGGGGACTTGTAGATTTAGTGATACTCTGAGCTATACTGAAAAGAGTCAGACCTTATCTGTATGCACTTCTATCTGATACCCTGGGGTTCACATTAGTACATAATTAAAATAAGTTACCAGGTTTTTCACCAAAATTAAAAATTGCTGGGGGTTAATATTATCACATGTAATTGAGATAATTTTTTTAAAAAGAATTTTACATGCAAAGTTTGTAAGGATGATAACTTATTTTTAGTAAAAGATTATAAGAAGGCATGGGCCTATGTTTACACCACTACCATGCTGTTTTGGTGACCATGGCCTTATAGTATACTTTAAAGTCAGGTAATGTGATGTCTCCAGATTTGTTCCTTTTGCTTAGTTTTATTTTGGCTATGTGGGCTCCTTTCTGGCTTCCTGCAAATTTTAGGATTTTATTTTCTAGTTTTGTGGAGAATGGTGGTGATATTTTTATGAAAATTGCATTGAATTTGGCAGTATGGTCATTTTCACAATATTGATTCTACCCATCCATGAACATGGGATATGTTTCCATTTGTTTGTTTCATCTATGATATATTTCAGCAGTGTTTTGTAATCTTGCTTCTAGAGGTCTTTCACCTTTTGGTTAGATATATTCCTAAGATTTTTGTTGTTGTTATTTTTGTTTGTAGCTATTGCAAAAGTGGTGGAGGTTTTTATTTTATTCTCAGCTTGGTCACTGTGGCATATAGCAGAGCTACTGATATTTTTATATTAATTTTGTATCCTGAAAGTTTGCTGAATTCACTTATCAGTTTTAGGAGCTTTCTGGATGAGTCTTTATATTTTAGGGTTTTCTAGGTATATAGTCACATCATCAGCAAACAGTAACATTTTGACTTCCTTTTTACCAATTTGGATGCCCTTTATATTTTTCTCTGGTCTGATGGCTCTGGCTAGGACTTCAGCTACAAATGGCCCACAAAGATGTGAAAAAATGCTCAACAACACTAGTGATGAGGGAAATACATATCAAAAGCACAATGCAATACATTACTCCTGCAAGAATGCCCAAAATCAAAAAATCAAAACATAATAGATGTTGGCATGGATCCAGTGAAAAGGGAACCCTTCTACATTGCTGGTGGGAATGTAAGCTAGTACAGCCATTATGGAAAACAGTGTGAAGAATTTTTTTAAAAACTAAAAGTAGAATGACTATTTGATGTAGTAATCTCACTACTGGGTATCTACCCAGAGCAAAAGAAGTCATTTTATGAAAAATATATTTGCACATGTATGTTTACAGCAGTACAGTTTGCATTTGCAAAAATATGGAACCTGACCACATGCCCATCAATCCACAAATGAATAAAGAAATTATGGTATATATCTATAATGGAATACTACTCAGCCATAAAAAATGCATCTAATTAATGGCATTTGCAGCAACTTGGATGGAACTGGAGACTATTATTTTAAGTGCAGTAACTTAGGAATGGAAATCCAAACATTGTATGTTCTCACTCATAAGTAGAAGCTAAACTATGAGGGTACAAAGGCAAAAGAATGATCTAATGGACTTTGGGGACTGGGGGGAAAAGGTAGGCATCAGGAATGAAAGACTACAAATTGGGTTCAGGGTATATTGCTCAGAATGCACCAAAATTTCACAAATCACCACTAAAGAACTTACTCATGTAATCAAATAACAGCTGTTCTCCAAAATCCTACGAAAATAAAAGTTTTAAAAAGTAATGCATTGGCATATAAATTTTTGCCTAAGTTAGAGGGTCAAAGAATTGTTTTAAACTAGATAACATAAAGCTAAAGTTTAAACTAGTTGTGAAATGTTGTAAAAAATTAATCTTGTAAAATAAATTATTTGTGTGAACATAATATCTACATTTAAAAGGGTATTATTCTGTTTCTCCATGAATTGAACATTGGAATAAAAGCATAGTAGGGTTTTCTTAAGGCACTGATCTGCTCTTTCACAAAATTTGTAAAGGGTATAAAAGGTTTATGAGAATCTCACCTTATGGTCAAACTGATTAAGATTGAATCAAATTTTCTATAAGATTTTATTAAAAATTGGAATTCAATAGTAGACTAATGCAAGGGTGAAATTTGGCTTTCTCTCTTAAACAAGATTTTCATGTAATATTAAAAGATAATGAAAGATTTTTGTTTGCCTTTTGAATAAAATACAGGAAAAAATGTGGGAAAGACAAGAGACACATTATTTAGAAAGCTAAGTCTTCCCTCTATCAATGAGTAAAGGTTTTTGCCTTTCTACAATTTTTGAGTTGGCATTTTGTCTACATGAATGACTTATGCCAAGCAAAACCTAAAATTCTGCTTCAAAATATCTAGTGTTATAAACATTTAACATATTTGATAAACTTCCCTAATTTAAACTTCAGCTTCAAAATTATCTTTTCTGATCTTTAACTTTGAGATGCTACAGATGGCCCAGAAAGCATCCAAAAGAGAGCTAAAAAGGATTATCTGACATATTAAGTTACATGGGAACCATTGCCAAAATTTAAAAAAAATATATGCTTAACCTTCAGGTTATATTTTAGTGTATGTCATCAATATGTTCCAAAATAGTATGGAATCTATAAAATTCTAATATCTCAAAGTATATGTTGTCAATCATAATGATGGCTATTAAGTTACTGCAAACCTTAGAAATAATTAAATTTTCTTGTCAATTGTGTTATTAACTATGACTATTTAAAGCCATTCCACAGTTAATTGCTTAAAGCTAATGCAGTTTCTGAAAACTTCACAAGCACACAAATTCCTAGGATATGGTGTCTTTTAATAGGTTCATGAAAGGATGGCAAGGACCCTAAAATGCACTCTTGAATACAAGTTTCTGGTAACCTGAGAATCATATCATTCGGCTGGGTAAGAATTCCTGGAACTTTAATAAAAAGACTGATTGGGTTATAAAACTCTTAACTTAAGTAGAACAAAAACTAATTGAATACCAAGAAAATACTTTGCCAGATTTTAATGCCAAATCAGTCAATACTGAAATTGTTTAGATATACAGTATGAATGAACTCCATGGTCTAAGTCAAATTACGTGTGATAACCCATCGGTTAACAGTGCTATTTCCCTAAACTGGAAAAACAACTGGTATTCAAGAAGATATAAGGCCAGTGTTAAGCATGAATTTATTGATAACCAGATTAGTCACCTTGTCCTTCCTGAGTCCTTAAAGCTTTTGTTAAAAGTTCTGTGTTCCACAACTCATCCTGGAAAAGATAAAATGTTCTAAATTAAATATATTGGTATGGTAATATATATTGCTAAAACAGTTTATGACCAATGTTAGGGTGTCACTAAACGTTGCCAAAATGTGTATTTTGACGAATAACAAATCTGTAATCCTGGGAAAACAATAAAAAACTTGAGGTACATTTGGCTACTTCGTGGGCCATTTAAACATTTATACAACAATTTCATTCAATTGTCATTTTCAATGCATTGTTTTTTCACTTGTATAAAAGCTTTCCCATGCAAGAGTGCTGATATTATAACACTAAATTATTGTGCCACAATGTGTGTTCAACAGTTAAAGAAAGTGTTCTATGATTTACTAAGGCTAATCAACCCGTTCACAATCTTTTTATTTTTGTTAACAAAAGTTAGCAAAAGGTAGGACATAACAGATTTGAGCAGAAATAAATAATACAGAAAACAAATATTTTTAAAATGGAACTAAGAGTTGGTTCTTTGAAAAATAATGCCAACAAACTTTTATCTGTAGTGATTAAGAAAGTATAGAGAGGACTCTTATAAATAAAATCAGAAACTAAAGAGGAAATGATACAAACGTGATGACACAGAAATAAAAAGAATCATAAGATAATACTATAAGTAATTATGGATAACTGAAAAGATACAGATAAATTTCTATCATCATAGGACCTACCAAGACTGAATAATAAAAAAGTAGAAAATCAGAGATGATCTATAACTAATAAGGGGATCGAATCAATCATCCCAAATTTCTCAACAAAGAAAACTGTAGAACTGAATGGCTTCATTTTTTCTTCCAAAAAATTAAAGAAGAAAGAAGACTTCCAAGCTCATTTTATGAGGCCAACAACCTTCCTGATACTAAAGTATGAAGAAAACACTAGAGAAAAACCTCTTACAGGCCAATATTTCTGAGGAACATAGATGCAAAATTTATCAACAAAACACTAGAAAACCGAATTGAATAGCACATTAAAATAATCATAAATCATGACCAAATGGCATTTATCCATGTATGCAAACATTGTTCATCATACAAAAATCAAATAATATGATTTATCATATTAACAGAATTTTGAATAAAATGGTCATGAGATTTAAATGATAATGTTTAAGAAAGGATAAACATGATCATCTCAATAGGTGGAAAAAGGCATTTGAAAAAACTTAACATTGTTTTATAATAAAATCTGTCAACACAGTAGGTATAAAAGAACATTAACTCAACAAAATAAACAGCATAAATGAAAACCCCACAACATTATACTCACTGGTGTAAAAATGAAAGGTTTTCTCTATTCCACAAAATAAGGCAAAGATGGCCATTATCATTATTTATATTAAAAATGGTACTCAAAGTCCTAGCCAGAGCAATTAGGCAAGAAGGAAAAATAGAAGACGTCCAAATCAGAAAAAAAGGAATAAAATTGTCCCTGTGTGAATATTGTATATCTAGAAAACCCAAAATAAGCCCCTACACACACACAGTTGTTAGACTTAAAAAACAATTCAGTAAAGTTGCAGGATGTAAAAGAAACAAACAAAATCACTTTTGTTGCTATATACTATTAATGAACTGTATAAAAATGAAATTAAAAAATACTATTCATAATATCAAAACAAATTCGGAGTATGTTAACCAAGGAGGTGAAAGACTTGTACACTAAGACTACAAAACAGTGATGAAAAAAATTAAAAAGATGTAATAAAAGCAAACACATACCATATTTATAGCTTGGAAGAATTCATGTTGTTAAAATGAACAATGCTAGAGTCATCATCCTTCTTGATTTAAAATCTTACTACAAAACTATCATAATCAAAGCAGTATCACACTGGCATAAAAACAGGCACATAGAACAAAAGAACAGAATAGACATCTCAGAAATTAATCTGTGCAAATATGATCAACCCATTTTCCACAAGGACACCATGATTACAGAGTGAGGAGAGGATAGTCAATTGTATAAATGGTGTTGGGAAAACTATACATTCGTATAAAAAAGGAATTGGATCATCATATTATACCACGTAAAAGTCAACTCCAGTGGCTAAAGACTTAAATATAGGACCTGAAACCACAAAACTTATAGAAAAAAACTTAGGGGAAACAGCTTCTGACATTTGTCTCTGCAATGATTTTTTGAATATGACAAAAAGAATAGGTATCAAAAGCTGAAAACTTGACAACTGAGACCACATGAAACTAAAAAAAACTTTTGCAAAGCAAAAGAAAAAAAATTAGGGCAAAAAAGCAACCTCTGAAAAAGAAAATATTTGCAAACCAATATCTAATAAGGTGTTAATATCTAAAATATATAAATAATGCCTGCAATGCAAAATCACTTAAAGAAAACTTCATTTAAAAATAACTTTATTAGAATATGGGGATAGGACTTAAATAAATATTTCTCCAAAGATAATATACAAATGATCAACAAGTATACATAAAGGTACTCAACATATCTAATCACCAGGGAAATGCAAATAGACAATGAGGTATCAATACATACCTTGTTGGATGGCTATGATATAAAACAAAACAAAAAGATAATGAGTGTTGTTGAAAATAAAGATAAAAGAGGATCCTACTGTACTACTGATGGGAATGTAAGTTGGTACTGTCATTATGAGAATCAGTATACAGGTTTCATTTAAAAATTAAAAATAGCAATCCCAACTCTTGGTCTATTTTCAAGGGAGTTGAAACTAGGATCTCAAAGAGGTGTCTGCATTCCAATGTAGAATTCAGCATTATTCCCAATAATCAAGTTATGGAAAGTACTTACTTGTCCATTGGTGGTTGAATGAATAAAGAAATTGTGGCATATACATAGAATGGAACATAATTTAGCCTTAATTTTTTTTTTTAAATCCAACATTTGTAACAACATGGATAGAGATGAAGGGAATCACGTTAAGGGAAATAAACCAGACACAGAAAGACAACTCTTACATGATCTCAGTTTTATGTAGAATCTAAAATATTTAACTCCTAGGTGGAAATTACAAATGCTGGTTGCCAGGAATTGGTGGGAGATGAAAAAGAAAAATTATTATTAAAAGATACAAAGTTTTAGTTTTGCAAGATGAATAAATTCTGATATCTGCTATATAGCATAAGGCCTATAGCTGACAATACTGTAATGTATACTTGAAATTGCTTAGAGGATAGATCATATGCTAAGTAATTTTACCAAAAAAAAAATAGAGAGAGAGAGAGAATAATACAAAAAATAAAATAATAGAAAAGGAGGCAGGAGGAAACTTTGGGAGGTAATAGACATGTATGTGACCTCAATGGAAGTGATGATGTCATAGTTCTATTTATCCTAGAATTCATCAAGAAATATACATTAAATACGTAGAGCATTTCACTTATCAATCATATCTCAAAAATTTCAGTATTTCTAACATTGTAATAATCATTTTTATTCCATGCTAATAATACAATATTTAATTATTTCAATCACCCTGTTAGCTAGGGGTTCTGTCTATTTAACAGGTAAATAAAGTTAGGCACAATGCCCAAATCACTGAAGGTTGCAGTATGAACACAGGTAATCTGACTTCTGAGACAGATTTAAACTATTTCATGTAATACTACACACACAGTAATTAAGTTATATCCTTAATTGTGGGTTAGAAATCCAAAAATGTTGAGAAGGTAAACAATTTGACAAGGAGTGTGAAGTAAGGTTTTCAAAAAGATTCTAATTTTTTTTTAATTTATGCATTCATTGATTGTTTTTGGTCTGAGTTAAGGAAAAAGATTCACTGATTAAATAGGCTGGGATTAATAAGGATAAAGAAAGTAGACAAAGGTTTACCTCTTTTTCTATATCTATCTTTCATTCTCCTAAAGGAATATTAAGGAAAGGGAATTTATTCCCTGGTTTAAAGCATGCTTTAGTTACCTCTCTTCCCTTCTGCTGAAATCCAGGATGAAGAAAGCGGTTTTTGGAGTTTGTCTCTTGACACGGGCTTTTTTCATCATCCTTAGAAAAGATGAGTGCAATGACAGATTCACTAAAACAGAAATCAGGCCGGGCGCGGTGGCTCAAGCCTGTAATCCCAGCACTTTGGGAGGCCGAGGCGGGTGGATCACGAGGTCAAGAGATCGAGACCATCCTGGTCAACATGGTGAAACCCCGTCTCTATTAAAAATACATTAAAAAATTAGCTGGGCATGGTGGCATATGCCTGTAATCCCAGCTACCCGGGAGGCTGAGGCAGGAGAATTGCCTGAACCCAGGAGGCGGAAGTTGCAGTGAGCCGAGATGGATCGCGCCATTGCACTCCAGCCTGGGTAACAAGAGCGAAACTCCGTCTCAAAAACAAAACAACAACAACAACAACAGAAACAGAAATCAGAAGATTGGGTTCAAATATTGTCATGGGAAGAAAAATTAATACCTTCACTCCTTTTAATCATACAGAAAATAGACATGCTTGTACTTATTTTTCAAAACTATTATGAAGATTAACTAAAATAATATAAACAATTCTGTGCAGTATTTAAAGCATTCTGAACAGTATTGTTGCTCAACATTGTTAAGAATATAGTTTTATTTTTTTTTGTTTTCTCCCTGCTATAGACTCTCTTAACTTTTGCCTGTGTTCTAGACCCAGAGCTGCCACGTACTAGTTTTGTAGCATACAGCAAATATCTAAATCTCAGTCACCTCTTAATTTCTTTTATCTGTGAAATTTGGAACAAAAATATTGGCCTTGCTTGCCTTGAGTAGTATTTATTTTTCTCTCCTTTTTTTCTTTCGGATCAAAAGAAACTACTTCTGTGGAGTTGAAGACTAACTCAATTTTTCATCCATAAATGAGAATGCTAATAAAGACCTTGGGATTTGTATTTATAGTAAAATACTTTACATGCATTCTGATTGAGGCATATGAGATTCTTAAATTTAATTTTTTTATTACTCCTGCCTCAAACCCACCAATGACTTCTCATTGACATTTGAATGAAGATTAAACTCTGTAACAAAACCATGTGGTCCCTCTTGATGTATTCAGCCTTATCTGAAACTTTACTCTTTCTCTACTACAGTGATCTTCTTTAGTGTTTTATAGATACTTTTAAGTTCCTTGCAATTTCAAATTATTTGTCTATGCTAAGCATATCTTTCCTTTTCATCTCCTTCTATCTGTTCTATAAATTTCACCCTAAAAATCACTTCTGCTAGAAAGAATTCTGTATCCTCCCCCACAGACCTCTCTCCACCTAGATCAATTGTCATGTCATCCACACTGGATTCTTCATTACTTTGTTGTTCATAGCATTTGTTTCTATTAAAATTAAATCCCTATTTGTATATTTATGTGTTTAATTTATTCCCTTGGAAGTTACCAGTCTTTTTCATTACTGTATCTTTAATCCCAGGTACAGACTTGGAGCATATTATTTGCTCAGTATGTATACACTGAATGACTAAAGCAGGACATTTTTACAAATGATAAAGCTTAGAACTGGAGAGGTCAGGTAATGCAGCAAAGCTCGAACAGATGACCTGTGGCAAACCCAGCTTCTGCATCTGAGTTTATCTGATGCTAAGGTTTCTGCTAAACGTTTTATTTTTTGCTTGTGAGAATAATTGTCTTTTTTTTGAAAAGCTTAATGTTATTATAATGGAGACAAGTGGAAAACAGAGAGATAACCTCACGCTCTGACAAAGTGAAGCTATACCTGCATGATTGTACTAGTTGAGAATTCACTATGACCTAGACAAAGGGTCCATGTAACTTATCTCTCTGCAGAACTCATCTCAGATCAAAAGTCTGGGACTTATCTATATACAGAAACCAAATATCTTATTTGTTGAGTAAAAGTTGCACTCTTGCAAAATTAAGGGAGAAAAAATAATAAGTTAAAATATTAATTTTCTAAATTTCAAAAAGAAATAAGCAGGGTTAAACATATTGGGAGAGAAAAGCACTTTTCTACAAATACATATTTATGGATAAATGCTATATGTAATTTGGTAAGAAATCATGCCTACAAATATATAATTTCAGAAGACTGTTTACTTCTATTTTGGTAAGTTTTGTCTTTCTTTTGTGACAAATATCTGAAATTTGTTAAATAACAGACATGAGTACCTGGATTATTTATATTTTTACACTTTTTGTACATTAAATATATCATAAGAAAATAATGGTTAAAAGGCATGAGACTAGTGAACTCAATATGATAATTGGAAAGACAAACTTATCGAGGGTGCCAAATTATAGTTTAAAATATTTCTGTTAAAAAAGTAGTTGAATGTTTGCCATTTGATTTTCAATAGTCATTGGATTCAAATGTTTTTCTGTATTGTCAACTGGATTAAACTACATGCCTTAATTTAGTCTGTAACTTGGGGCTAAAGTTAACTATTTACAATTATTGGATACATACAACTTAATACAGATTTAGTTCAGTATTATGCAAATAGGTAGGAAATAGGGAGATTCTGATAGGCAAAGAAAAATAGAGTTTTTCATTTCTACATTTTTTATTTGGACTTTCTAGTGTATTTGAAATTATGAAGTTCATTTTCTTTCCCAAACAATAAATGTCTACAACAATGCTAATACAAGAATATTAGAAAACTTAAATGAATCTCTCTGTAGATTAAAATATTAAAAAGGCAGAAAACAAATATCTATAAATGGCTCCTATTAAACCATTCTCATACAAAAATAATTGGTTTCTATTTTCAGAAGGAAAAATAACTTGTAGTTTTTTGTAGGGCTTTTGCTTTAAAGTGATGACATTTTAAAGACCCAACGCTGTAGCATCCAATTGCTTATATAAATCTTTGATATTTTTATCGGACTAAAATATGAAATGAAATGACGTTTGTGGAGGATTGATTGAGTTCATTATAATTTGCATTAAATTTGATATGATTGGTTTTCTGCAGTAAATGATTAGATTTTTTCTGATATACTAGTACTTCATTTTAGGGTTTGACTTTTTGTAAAATATGAAGAAGCAGCACATTTAAATATTAAATAATAATCACAATTTATATATCATAGTAAAAATCTATGACCCACATATTAATGTTACAAAATGTGTGCTAGCACTGACAGCATTCACATAATTGAAACGCATTGATCTGAATTTGATCCCTACTCTTTAGAACATAGAATTCTATTCTTTAGAGACAGAGCAGGAAGAAATATTTTCTCCATCATTACTGGTATGAAATGTAACTTTCAAAGTGGTGTTGACAATTCAGTGTATACATTTATTGCAGAAAAAGCGTTTTTAAAAAATGATCATAGATCAGCATACACAGAAGTTGAAAAAATTCTTAGCTGTACTATATAGATTTGTTAACAAATATTATAGTTCCATTTATGAATAAAATTCCCCATTTTGGCTAGTTGCACCACCATGCATTTTATTACATCAGGCATAAATCCAGATTTCATCTGTAATTTTATATTTTCTGTACTTTATACAACCAATTACTCACCAAATCCAGCATTGCCATGATTTTGGTGCAAGCATTTTTCCTGGTGCATTTTTTGTTTGTTTTTGTGTGTCTCTTGGGGTGGGGGGTGTTTGTAGGTGTGGTTGTAGTGAGATATATGAAAAGGGTTCTGTATAATTGAACATAGACCCTTTGGTAGGCTAAATAATGTTTCCAAAATATATTTAAGTCCTTATCGCTGGAACCCATGTGTGTTACTTCGCATGGCAAAATGGATTTTCCAGACAAGTTAATTAAAAAATTTTTAGGCCGGGAGAGGTGGCTCACGCCTGTAATTCCAGCACTTTGGGAGGCCAAGGCAGGTGGATCACGAGGTCAAGAGACTGAGAGCATCCTGGTCAACATGGTGAAACCCCGTCTCTACTAAAAATACAAAAAATTAGCTGGGCACGGTAGCACGTGCCTGTAATCCCAGCTACTCAGGAGGCTGAGGCAGGAGAATTGCCTGAATTCAGGAGGCAGAGGCTGCAGTGAGCCGAGATCATGCCATTGCACTCCAGCCTGGGTAACAGGAGAGAAACTCCGTCTCAAAAAAAAAAAATAAAAAAAAATGCTGGACTGTCTGGGTGTATTGAAAATATAATCACAAATATTCTTATAAAAGAAATACACAGAGAGATTGGACAAAAACAGAAGAATATGGTATGAGCAGACATGGGGGTGATGCACTGTGAGGATAAACGAAGGGAACAACAAGCAAAAAAAATACAGATTCCATCTTTTTTTATATATATACTTTAAGTTCAGGATGTGCAGAACGTGAAGATTTGTTACATAGGTATACATATGCCATGGTGGTTTGCTGCAACCATCACTCAGTCATCTACATTAGGTATTTCTCCTAATGCTAACTCTTCTCTAAGCCTGGACAGACCCTAGTGTGTGTGTTCTCATTGTTCAACTCCACTTATGAGTGAGAACATGTGGTGTTTGGTTTTCTGTTCCTGGGTTAGTTTGCTGAGAATGATGGTTTCCAGCTTCATTTGTGTCTCTGCAAAGGACATGAACTCATCATTTTCTATGGCTGCATAGTATTCCATCATTTATATGTGCCACATATTCTTTATCCAGTCTATTATTAATTAGCATTTGGGTAGATTCCAGGTCTTTACTATTGTGAACAGTACTGCACTAAACATATGTATCCATGTGTCTCTATAATAGAATGATTTATAATCCTTTGGGTATATACCCAGTAATGGGATTGCTGGGTCAAATGGCATTTCTGGTTCTAGATCCTTAAGGAATCACTGGAACCACCACACTGTCTTCCACAATGGTTGAACTAACTTACATTCCCACCAACAATGTAAAATCATTCCTATTTCTTCACATCCTCTCCTGTTAAAAGAAACAAAACCTATATATTGAATACATAATGGTCAGAGTTATGAAATTTGTTTCAATTTATTCAAGTAATATTTATGTAACTTTTAATAAATTCTTGATATGGGAACATTATCCTTGAATGTCTGGGTGTACTGTAAAAATTTATGCCTGAAAGTGTAGTTACTAGAAGCTAAAAAGGCAAGGAAATGGAGTGTCCTTTAAGAGATGCCAAGAATTTGCCAACACCCCCTGACTTTAACTCATTGGAACTGGTATTAATCTTCTGATCTCCAAATG
The DNA here is from genome assembly GCA_031835075.1 of Saguinus oedipus. NCBI lineage: Eukaryota > Metazoa > Chordata > Mammalia > Primates > Cebidae > Saguinus > Saguinus oedipus. Next base: position 84,153,470 of record CM063176.1, on the reverse strand, counting down.
TGTACGATAATACATTTATGCTGTTTAAAACCCTTGAGTACCCCAAATTTACATATATGTATGTATGAATATATACATACATATACATATTATAGCAGCAATAGCAAAATAATGCAGGTTTCCTATCAAGCCTCTTATGGTCCACCCTACTGGATAATCACTTTGATCACTACAAAATGCAAATCTGAGCATGTAACAACCCCCATTTACCTAGCAGGGTTAACATACACAGTTTATCAAGAACTCATTCTGCTTCTCTAATCTTATCCCTATGGTTACTTGCATTCTACCATCAAAAATGCCAAACTTGGCAGAAGTTTTTAACCCTTGAGTACTTAAAATTTCATAGCAAACTATTATATTTTTCATAGCACTATTGACATATATCTATTATAGTAAATACCACAGTCTTACAGTTATTTGCTTTCCATTGGCCTTTTCTTCTAAAACTGTAACTAACTGAGAGATCCCACAGACTTAGCTTTATGCCTGACACATGGTAAGAGGCACATGCAAGTTTCCTGAATAAATAAATAAATGCTAAATCCATAGTTCTGTCATTAAAAACCCAATCTACAGGTTTTATTTCTGCATTCCTTTCAATGTGTCAAATACAGACAATGTATGGACTACTTGTATTGATTGTATAACTCTCTCCACAATTCTACAGTAATTTTCCACTCATATATTCATATATAAAAAAATTACAAATGGACCTAAATGTCCCAGAAATTTACCAGTATGTGACTATAAATTAAACATCAAAATGAAAATAGTTTTAGCTTTTTAGACTTAAAAGAATTTAGTTCTTTTTCTCATCACTTCAAATGTCTTAGAAACTCCACAACTGATATTAAGGTTTCACTGTCTTCCTTGGGGCACTTGGTGACTTTTGTCTCTGCTAAAGTGTAATTTCTCAATTTTCACACTTTAATAAATGGTTAGCAATCACCTTTGAAGTGTGAGATGGCCTCATTCTCCTCAGAATATACTGTAATAGAGTTGCTTGCAGTTTGAGTGTAAAAGACATTTTCAGTGTTAGTATAGCCATTTTTTTTCTAAACCATACCTTAAGCACTGTGCGTCACTGGAAAATAGTTAAGGGACAACCACCACTCTTCCTTCAGCTCTGAGACTCTATTGCTCAATCCATTTCATCAATTTGTATTCATTCACTCATTTATTCAGTCTTCCAGATAGCACTGCCTCCTTTTGAATGATTTTGAGTAACACCATTGGCAAAAACAAAGTTGTTTTAAAACTCTGAACTTGCAAATATCAACATTTCTTATAAAAATAAAACACATTAGGAGGGAGGGAGGCAAGATGGCGTCATAGAGGTGACTCAGGATTGCAGCTCTCGGTGAAGGCGCAGAGGGTGAGTCCTAGCCGCATTCTCGGATGTTCCTTTTATGCCCACAGAGCGTTGAAAGTCCCAGGTGTGGGAGAGACACGGGACGCTAGCAGCCGGCTAACGCAGCCGGCTCCCGCCGCCTCTTCGGCCGGCGCCGCAGCGGGACCCGGCGCGGAACTCACTGGTCTGGGTGCCCTGTTAAACCGGCAATCTGAGATTTGGAAGGGCAGATTGGCATGTCCATCTGATTGAACGGGACTTGGACAATGAGCCAGACCAGGAGTTTCCTGGGAAGCGTGATCTGAGCTGGGGTAGTGGGCAGCGGCACGGGAGATCGCACGGATCCCAGTGCCCTATCGGCAGGCTCTTGGGGCGCCAGTGAGAGAGTCGACCTTTCAGCTTGGGGAGAGAAAGAGAGAGAGAGAGAGGACGGACTCTGAGGCAGGGAGCTGAGTGATTGGGCTCCGCGGGTCCCACGCTCATGGGCACAAGCAGGGCGGCGACTGGAGGCGCTTGGGGCTGAGAGTTTTGTTGCCGGCATTTAGGATGGTGCAGCCTGGTCAGGGAGGGGCGTCCACCATTGCTGACGAAGTGCACCCCCACTTAAGTACCACCCAGGACTGACGCAGCCTGCCGTTGCCGAGGCAACCTGCCATAACAGAGAGACTCCGCCAGGCAGCAACAGGGCGGACCCGCGCTAGCAGGTCAGAGCCCCGGCAGGCAAATAGTGAATAGGCTGCCACCTAGTGGGGCAGGACAGTGCAACAGATACTCATAAAGAAAGCCCCAACTCCCTGAGACAGAGCATCTAAGGGTGAAAAAAAAAAAAGAGTGGTGTTTTATGAGTTCTATTGCAGCAGACATAAACAACCTCCCAACAACCCTGAATGAACAACGGAGCTCACAGCTCAGCACTGGAGCTCCTATAAAGCACACACTGTCTCCTCAAGCAGCTCCCTGACCCCTGTATATCCAAGCAGTCACCCCAGAAAAGGACTAATCAGACTGACATTTGGCTGGCATCATTCTGGAACAAGGGCAGCAGAAGAAGAAACTGGTATCATCCCTCACTGTTCTGCAGCTGCTGCAGGTATACCCCAGACAAGCAGGGCCTGGAGTGGACCTCAGCACTCATACAGCAGAGAGGATAGATCATTAGAGGGAAAACTAAGTAACAGAAATACTTCATCATCAACAATCTCAGTGTCCACACAGAGACCCAATTGAAAAATCAGCCACTACTAAGATGACAGGCGGATAAATCCATAAAGATGGGAAGAAACCAGCGCAAAAAGGAGGAAAGCACCCGAAACCAAAACACCTCACCTCCAAAAAAGGACCAAAACTCCTCACCAGCAAGGGAACAAAGCTGGACGGAGAATGAATGTGATGAAATGACGGAATCAGACTTCAGAAAGTGGATAATGAGAAACTTCAGTGAGCTAAAGGAACATGTTCTAAACCAGTGCGAAGAAACCAAGAACCTTGAAAAAAGATTTGAAAAAAGATTCGAGGAATTGATAACGAGAATGGACAACTTAGAGAGGAATATGAATGAATTGAAGGAGCTGAAAAACACAACACGAGAACTTCGCGAAGCATGCACAAGTTTCAACAGCCGAACTGACCAAGCAGAAGAAAGAATATCAGAAGTTGAAGATCAACTCAATGAAATAAAATGAGAAACCAAGATTAAAGAAAAAAGCACAAAAAGGAATGAACAAAATCTCCAAGAAATGTGGGACTATGTGAAGAGACCCAACCTACGTTTGATAGGTGTACCAGAATGTGACGAAGAGAATGAATCCAAGCTGGAAAACACTCTTCAGGATATTATCCAGGAAAATTTCCCCAACCTAGCAAGACAGGTCAATACTCAACTCCAGGAAATACAGAGAACACCACAAAGATACTCTGCAAGAAGAGCAACCCCAAGGCACATAATCGTCAGATTCACCAGGGTTGAAACGAAGGAGAAAATACTAAGGGCAGCCAGAGAGAAAGGTCAGGTCACCCACAAAGGGAAGCCAATCAGACTCACAGCAGATCTCTCAGCAGAGACTCTACAAGTCAGAAGAGAGTGGGGGACAATATTCAACATCCTTAAAGAAAAGAGCTTTCAACCCAGAATTTCATATCCAGCGAAACTGAGCTTCATAAGTGAAGGAAAAATAAAATCCTTCACGAACAAGCAAGTACTCAGAGATTTTGTCACCACTAGGCCTGCTTTACAAGAGCTCCTGAAAGAGGCACGACACATAGAAAGAAACAACCAGTTCCAGCCATCCTAAAAGCATACCAAATGCTAAAGACCATCAACAAAATGAAGAATGTACATGAACCAACGGGCAAAACAGCCAGCTAGCATCAAAATGGCAGTATCAAATTCATACATAACAATATTAACCCTGAATGTAAATGGGCTAAATGCACCAATCAAAAAACACAGACTGGCAAATTGGATAAAAAACCAAAACCCATCGGTGTGCTGTATCCAGGAAACCCACCTCACATGCAAAGATACACAAAGGCTCAAAATAAAATGATGGAGGAAGATTTACGAAGCAAATGGAGAGCAAAAAAAAAGCAGGAGTTGCAATTCTCATCTCTGATAAAATAGACTTTAAAGTAACAAAAATCAAAAGGGACAAAGAAGGTCATTACCTAATGGTAAAAGGATTGATACAACAAGAAGAGATAACAATTCTAAATATATATGGACCCAATGTAGGAGCACCCAGATATATAAGGCAAGTTCTTAATGACTTACAAAGGGACTTAGACTCCCACACAATAATAGTGGGAGACTTTAACACTCCACTGTCAATAGCAGACAGATCAACCAGACAGAAAATTAACAAGGATATCCAGGACTTGAACTCAGACCTGGAACAAGCAAACCTGATAGACATTTATAGAACTCTCCACCCCAAATCCACAGAATATACATTCTTCTCAGCACCACATCACACCTACTCCAAAATTGACCACATAATTGGAAGTAAAGCACTCCTCAGCAAATGCAAAACAACGGAAATCATAACAAACAGTCTCTCAGACCATAGTGCAATCAAGTTGGAACTCAAAATTCAGAAAATAACTCAGAACCGCACAGCTTCATGGAAACTGAACAACTGGCTCTTGAATGTTGATTGGATAAACAATGAAATGAAGGCAGAAATAAAGAAGTTCTTTGAAACCAACGAGAATGAAGACACAATGTACCAGAATCTCTGGGACACATTTAAAGCAGTCTGTAGAGGAAAATATATAGCAATAAGTGCCCACATGAGAAGAGTGGAGAGATCCAAAATTGACACCCTATCGTCAAAATTGAAAGAGCTAGAGGAGCAAGATCAAAAAAGCTCAAAACCTAGCCGAAGACAAGAAATAACTAAGATCAGAGCAGAACTGAAGGAGATAGAGACAAGAAAAACCCTTCAAAAAATCAATAAATCTAAGAGCTGGTTTTTCGAAAAGATCAACAAAATAGACCACTAGCCAGACTGATAAAAAAGAAAAGAGAGAACAACCAAATAGATGCAATAAAAAACGATAAAGGGGAAATCACCACAGATTCCACAGAAATTCAAACCATCATCAGAGAATACTACAAATAACTCTATGCACATAAACTAGTAAATCAGGAAGAAATGGATAAATTCCTGGACGCCTGTGTCCTCTGAAGCCTAAACCAGGAGGAAGCCGAAACTATGAATAGACCAATAACAAGGTCTGAAGTTGAGGCAGCAATTAAGAGCCTACCACACAAAAAAAGCCCAGGTCCAGATGGGTTCACAGCTGAATTCTACCAGACACACAAAGAGGATCTGGTACCATTCCTTCTGAAACTATTCCAAATAATCCAAAAAGAGGGAACCCTTCCCAAATCATTTTATGAGACCAACATCATCCTGATACCAAAACCTGGCAGAGACTCAACAAGAAAAGAAAACTTCAGGCCAATATCCATGATGAACATAGATGCAAAAATCTTCAATAAAATACTGGCAAACCGATTGCAACAGCACATTAAAAAAGTTATCCATCATGATCAAGTAGGATTCATCCCGGGGATGCAAGGCTGGTTCAACATACACAAGTCTATAAATGTAATTCACAACATAAACAGAAGCAAAAACAAAAACCACATGATTATCTCAATTGATGCAGAGAAGGCATTTGACAAAATTCAACAGCCCTTTATGCTAAAATCCCTCAATAAACTTGGTATTGATGGAACATATCTCAAAGTAATAAAAGCTATTTATGACAAACCAACAGCCAATATCATACTTAATGGGCAAAAACTGGAAGCATTCCCTTTGAAATCCGGCACTAGACAAGGATGCCTTCTCTCACCACTTCTATTCAACATAGTACTGGAAGTTCTAGCCAGAGCAATCAGGTAAGAAAAAGAAATAAAGGGTATTCAAATAGGAAAGGTGGAAGCCAAATTGTCTCTATTTGCAGACGACATGATAGTATACCTAGAAGACCCCATCACCTCAGCCCAAAAGCTCCTGCAACTGATAAGCAACTTCAGCAAAGTCTCAGGATATAAAATCAATGTTCAAAAATCACAAGCATTCCTATACACCAATAACAGACTTAAAGAGAACCAAATCAAGAACGAACTGCCATTCACAATTGCTACAAAGAAAATAAAATACCTAGGAATACAACTCACTAGGAATGTAAGGGACCTCTTTAAGGAAAACTACAAACAACTGCTCAACGAAATAAGAGAGGACACAAACAGATGGAGAAACATTCCATGTTCGTGCTTAGGAAGAATCAATATCGTGAAAATGGCTATACTGCCCAAAGTAATTTACACAATCAATACTATCCCCATCAAACTACCACTGAATTTCTTCACAGAACTGGAAAAAACCACCATGAATTTCATATGGAACCAAAAAAGAGCCCGCATAGCCAAGTCAATTCTAAGCAAAAAGAACACAGTGGGAGGCATCACGCTACCAGACTTCAAACTATACTACAAGGCTACAGTAATCAAAACAGCATGGTACTGGTACCAAAACTGAGATATAGACCAATGGAACAGAACAGAGGCATTGGAGGCAACACAACACATCTACAATCATATTATCTTTGATAAACCAGACAAAAACAGGCAATGGGGAAAGGATTCCCTATTTAATAAATGGTGTTGGGAAAACTGGCTAGCCATGTGCAGAAAGCAGAAACTGGACCCCTTCCTGACACCTTACACTAAAATTAACTCCAGATGGATTAAAGACTTAAACGTAAGACCTGACACCATAAAAACCCTAGAAGAAAATCTAGGCAAAACCATTCAGGACATAGGAGTAGGCAAGGACTTCATGACCAAAACACCAAAAGCATTGGCAACAAAAGCCAAAATAGACAAATGGGACCTAATCAAACTCCACAGCTTCTGCACGGCAAAAGAAACAGTCACTAGAGTGAATCGGCAACCATCAGAATGGGAAAAAATCTTTGCAGTTTACGCATCTGACAAAGGGCTGATATCCAGAATTTACAAAGAACTCAAACAGATTTACAGGAAAAAAACAAACAAGCCCATTCAAAAATGGGCAAAGGATATGAACAGACACTTTACAAAAGCAGACATACATGAGGCCAACAAACATATGAGAAAGTGCTCATCGTCATTGGTGATTAGAGAGATGCAGATCAAAACCACATTGAGATACCCTCTCACACCAGTTAGAATGGCGATCATTAAAAAATCTGGAGACAGCAGATGCTGGAGAGGATGTGTAGAAATAGGAACACTCTTACACTGTTGGTGGGAGTGTAAATTAGTTCAACCATTGTGGAAGACAGTGTGGCGATTCCTCAGGGACCTAGAAATAGAAATTCCATTTGACCCAGCAATCCCATTACTGGGTATCTATCCAAAAGACTATAAATCGTTCTACTATAAGGACACATGCACACGAATGTTCATTGCAGCACTGTTTACAATAGCAAAGACCTGGAACCAACCCAAATGCCCAACGATGATAGACTGGACTGGGAAAATGTGGCACATATACACCATGGAATATTATGCAGCAATCAAAAATGATGAGTTTGTGTCCTTTGTAGGGACATGGATGAATCTGGAGAACATCATTCTCAGCAAACTGACACAAGAACAGAAAAAGAAATACCGCATATACTCACTCATAGGTGGGTGAGAAAAATGAGAACACATGGACACAGAGAGGCGGTCTACTATACACTGGGGACTGTTGGGGGGAATGGGGGAGGGACAGCAGGGGGGGCTGGGGGGGATAGCCTGGGGATGAATACCAAGTGTGGGTGAAGGGGAGGAAAGCAGCAAAGCACACTGCCATGTGTGTACCTATGCAACTATCTTGCTCGTTCTGCACATGTACCCCCAAACCTATAATGCAATAAAAATTAAAAAAAATAAAAAAAATAAATAAATAAATAAATAAATAAATAAATAAATAAAACACATTAAAATACCTTTAAAAAAGTGGCTTTATCTTAAGCATTTTCTTAAACATGTTACATTTTCAATAATAGAGTCTCTTTATGATTCCACAGGAAATGGCACTTGTCAAAAACTTCTAAGATGTGCCGTTCCTTGGTATGTTTTCTAGAAACCTAAAATTTTTCTTAGGCATTTCGTTAATCCTCTTATGCTGTGATGTAGAAGGTGGTCATTATTCTCGTTTTACAGATACAGCAAGAGACATAAGAAGTTAAGAGATTTGACACAGAGAAGCAGCAGAAAACTCAGAAATGAAAATGCAGTCACTGTGTATATTTTAAGTGTGAATATGATTTTTTCTCTTTGTTTTCTTTACTCATGGATATGGAAACTCCTAAGAAATCTTTTCATGAATTTCATAAAACATATGTGACTGTAAAGATAATGGACTTGTGCCATACACTAATTTTAAGGATTTATTTTCCTTACAATTTTATGAGTCTTAAATATTTTTAAAAATATTGTCATAACAGTTTATGATTTTAATCACCATAATATTTCTAGGGAATCTGAAAACACCTTAGTAAAATTTTGAACTTTTTACTTTGAATACAAAGGAAAATAGTTGCTTGATATTAAAAGAATGGCAAATGCTTCATCTCTGCTTTTTGAACTGGGCAAGAATATATTAATAAATTGGTAATGTCATTATGCAATTGAATGCAGGCAAAAAAAATCTGTAAATTAGACATATATGGGTTAATCTGGATACAAACACAAATGAGGAAACAATTGTATGGACATACTAACGGGACACAGTTTTAGAACTGGGACAAAATTTCAAAATTACAGGTTATTTCATTCCAGAGAAGCAAAACTAGACAATCATTTATGTTGCAACGGATATCAGGCAGGAAGGTTTGAAAGAGAAAGTTACACTAAAAGGGCCAGCGGTTTTGATGTGTAGGTAGAAAATGAGTGTTTGAAGAGTATGAGTGGTGAATCCTCTTTCATTTCCTATGTAGTGGGGTCTGGCGTTTAATGCCAAAATTGTAAGTACTCTAATTTTCATTCAATGACTGTGTAAGTGGTCGGAGCATACTAGCAGAGCAGTTAAGAAAGAATTAAGGAAATTTAAGACCTAGTGAATATTGAAAGTTTATACATTTGAAGTAAATAATACTTTTATACTTCTTCCTTTCTTTGTATCTTGTTACATATTATAATTAGTTGAACAATATTTACCTCAACACAGTATATTTAATACTAAGGTGATTAATAAATATAAGCGTTTTAATTTTATCTAAAACTAGGGTAAGACTCAAAGGTTTGGCTCCAAGAAACAAGTCTTTAGTCAGACTGCTAAAGTGAGAACCATATTTGATAGCAAATCAGAAGAAATCACTGAGCCTGAAGCTAAGGGACTCTTTAATTTCCTCAGAATAGGAGAAACATTAATCCCAGGAGCTCAGTTGACATTAAGTCTTTAAGGAGTAGGTTCTGTTTAGTTCCCAGTGTTCAATAATAAAATGTGGAAGCTAGACAGTGTCATATTTATTATAGTCCAAAAAGCACCAGACTTTGAATAGAATTATTGGCTTGAAAATCTATCATACTCTTGCTGTTTTGCCCTAGGAAAACATTATTTTCTTGAAAATATCAATTTATTCCTGCGTAAATTTGGGATTATAATTACTCTATCTTTCATTAAGTTGAACAGAGAGGGGTTAAAACTTACCCCTGAGGTGTTGCTGGAATATTTTAATTTTATGTAACATTGCCATGGTACATGTGGTAAAAATTGGTTGGGTCTAAATCTAAGACACAGGCAAAATTGAAATCCTCTAAATGCTTTCTGTGATTTTCACATGATAAGGAATTATTAATAAAATTAATAAAACTTTACATTCCTATTAGTGAGATTCACTTACTCACATCATGGATTAGCTGCTCTTTTTCTAACCTAAATATCAAAATATTAGTATATTTGTTCTTTGTGCCAATTCAATTTTATTCTAGGTTACAGGAGTTCTGTTTGCTAGAGGAATGGTTGTTGCTTCAAACCCCCCCTTGAAGTGAGGAATCATTTCTTGTTTGGAATGAGAATTGAAAATAGATTGCCAATTTTGTTGTTTCATCTGATTTCTTAACACTGCAACCCCACCTACTCCAGAGGCTGAGGTACGAGAATAGCTTGAACAGGGAGGCAGAGGTTGTAGTTAGCCAAGATTGTGTCACTGCACTCTATCCTGAGTGACAGAGCAAGACTCCATCTCAAAAATAAATAAATAAAATTATAGATTAATATATATTGCTATTTGTATTTTTTATTATGAAAATATATTTGCAATACACTGCTAAAGGTAAAAAAGAAAACATTAATTACAAGAGTAAAGTGTAATTTGCCTTTGTTAAGAATATATTTATATGTGTTTGCATATGCATATGTATTCCATATACTTACTGTATTAAATGCACACATTACAGGCAATAATTGCAAACATAATAAAAATGTGAATCAAGTATAATTTTTGCATATTTGATTTTCAAAATTACAAAAATGAATTTTTGTATGAACGAATGTTTGTATAAGTTGCAAGAAGCTGCCAAAGAAACATACAATCAAAATTTATAGATGCATTTTTTGTTTATGTTTTTTTTTTGTTATGTTTTGAGACAATGTCTTACTCTGTCATCCAGACTGGAGTGCACTGCATGATCACGGCTCACTACAGCCTTAGCCTCCGGAACGCAGGTGATTCTCCCATCTCAGGCTTTTGAGTAGCTGGGACTACGGGCAGCACCACCACAATATCTAGCTATGTTTTTGCATTTTTTGTGGAGAAGGAGTTTCGCCATGTGGCCAGGGTTGTCTGGAACTCCTGGGCTCAAGTGATCCTCCCACGTGGCCTCTCAAAGTGCAAGGATTACAAGCATGAGCCACTGCAGTCAACCAATACATGTATATTTTAGTGCCAACATCTTATTCCTAAATATCTTGAAAGTTCTATTAGAACAAACTATTAAAAATTATTCCATGGGTAACTTACCCATGTCTCTGCTACATGATAGTACTAAGCTTCCAAAAATTTATTTTTTCTGGGTACTTAAAATTGCATGCATTTGAGAATAATCAATATTATTCTCTTATTGGAAACTTACTTGTTTGTTCAAGTAAGTCAAATATAACAAGCATTTAATATGTATTATTATAAATGGTGCTTTTAAGTTTCCAAGTTACAGTTTTTGTTCATTTGTACATTTGAAATAACTATTTAAATGTCAAGAATTATTACTGAAAATTTAAAGTATATTTAATACATTGTCATATATCATTTGAAAATATAAAATAAAAAGATTGAATGAATATATCCATTCATGAAAACATGAAATAAAAATCTTGAATGTGAGTATATATATTTTATATACATGAATATATATTATATATATACATACATTGAATATATCACTATATGCATATGTGTGCATATACATCTACATAGCTATATCTGTATGATTTCTGTGAACAAAAGAAATTTGAAAAATGTAAACATAGATACCATTGCTACAAAATCATGTTAAAAATTCAAAACACATTATATAAAGACACCAAACCTATGACTTGTTGCCATCTCTGAAAGAGAGAACATGCATCTTGGGAAATATATTTAAGGATATTCTCCACAAAAATTTCCCGAATCTCTCTAGAGAGGTTGACATTCAAATTCAGGAAATTCAGAGAACCCACTGCAAGAAATTATACAAGGTGACCATCCACAACATACTGTCATCAGATTAAGCGGAGGCAATAAAAAGAAAAAATTATTAGAGGTAGCTAGAGAAGGAACACATCACTTACAAAGGCAACCCCATCAAGCTAACAGTGACCGTTCGGCAGAGCACCTACAAGACAAGAAATTGGGGTCCTATTTACAGTATCCTTAAAAGAAGAAATTCTAACAGTAATTTTATATCCAGCCAAACTAAGCTTCAAAAGCAAAGGGTAACTAAAGCCCTTCTCAGAAAAAAGCAAGTGCTAAGATAATTTATTACCACTAGACCTGCTCTACCAAAGATTCTGAAGGGAAAGCTCAATGTAAAATGAAAGACCATTGCAAGACATCACTGGAACACACTTAAGTCCATACTCCAGTGACACTATAAAGCAACTACACAATCAAGTCTACAAAACAAACAGCTGACAACACAATAGCAGGGTCACATATGCACATATCAATATTAACCCTGCATGTAAATGAGCTAATATCCCCACTTAAAAGACACAAAGTGGCAAGCTGGAAAAAGAAGAAAGACCCAACCATATGCTGTCTCCAACAGATCCATCTGACACACAATTACATCCAGAAGCTGAAAGTAAAGAAAGAGATGGTTAAAGATTTACCGAGCAAATGGAAAACAAAATAAAGGTCAATTTCTTTCACACAGACCAGACTTTAAACCAGGAATGATCAAAAGGGCAAAAAAGAATAAAGCATTCAAATGAACAATAAGACTTAACTATCCAAATGTATGCATGCAACATTAGAGCACCTAGATTCATAAAGAAAGTTCTTAGAGACTTGACAAGATAACCACACTACATGGATGAGAGATGTCAACACTCTACTGAAAATATTAGACAGATCATTGAGGTGGAAAATTGACAAAAATATTAGGATCTAAACTTGACACTACAACAAATAGACCTAACAGACATCTACAGAACACTCCACACAGTAAGAGTAGAATATATGTTTTTCTCAACTTCAGATGGCACATACTCTAAAACTGACCACAGGCAAAGCCATAAAGCAACTCTAAACAAATTCAGAAAAAACAAAAATCATACCAAGCACATTCTTGGACTATAGTGAAATAAAAATAGAAATGAACACCAAGAAGTTATTTCAAAACTATACAACTACATGAAAATCGAACAATATGTTCCCGGATGGTCTTTTGGTAAACAATAAAATTAAGGTAAAAGTCAAGAAATTCTTAGAAATTGAAAAAAACTAAAATACAACATTTTAGAATCTCCAGTATAAATTAAAGCAGTCTTAAGGGAAATGTTTATAGTGTTAAATGCTTGCATCAAAAAGTTAGAAAAATCTCAAATTAACAATCTAACATTACACCTTAGAAACACAAGTGCAAATCATCCCCAAAGGTGGCAGAAAAAAAGAAATAACCAAAGTCCAAGCTAAAATGAACAAAATAAAGATGTAGAAAATCATTCAAAAGATCAACAAATTTAAAAGTTCATTTTTTTGAAAGAATAAATAATATTTATGGACCATTAGCTAGACTAATAAAAAAAAGAGAGAAAATCCTAATAAACAATCAGAAATGACAAATTGGACATTACCACTGACCCCACAGAAATACAAAAAAAATTATTACAAATACTTCCATGCACACAAACTAGAAAATCTACAAGAAATAGATAAATTTCTGGAAACATACAACCTCCTAAGATTGTACCAGGAAGAAATTAAAACCTTAAACAGACCAGTAACAAATTTCAAATTTGCATCAGTAATAAAAATCATAGGAATGATAAAAAGCTATGGACAATATGGATTCATGGCTAAATTATACCATACATATAAAGAAGAGCTAATGCCCATCACACTAAAATTATTCAAAAGATTGAAAGATAGGGGCTCTTCCCTAACACGTTCTGTGAGGCCAGCATCATTCTAATATCAAAACCTGGCAGAGATAACATGAGAAAAAGAAAACTTAGCCAATATCTCTGATGAATGTAAATGCAAAAATCCTCGACAAAATACTAGAAAACTGTATTCAGCAGCACATTAAAAAGTTAATTTGCCAGATCAAGTAGGATTGATTACTAGGATGCCAGATTGGTTCAACATACACAAATCAATAAATGTGCTTCATCACACAAACAGAACTAAAAAAAAAATCATGTAATTATCTGAAGAGACACAGAAAAGGCCTTTAATAAAACTCAATATTATTAATGGATCATTCTCTATACTATAGAAATATTATATTATTACATTGATCATTCTCTTTTCATAACCTTACTAACCTTTCAAATTCAATACTCTTTAGAATAACTGTCTATACCCGCTGCTACGAGCTGCGTTGTGTTCCCCTTCAAATTTATTAAAGTTCTACTCCCAGTATCTCACGATGTGAATGTATTTGAAGATAGGATCTTCAAATAAGTAATTAAGAATGCAGGGGTGGGATCACTGACTACACAGTGGGTCTAGAAGGCAGGCCTCAGAAAGACAAAGCAATGAGTGAGAGAGGATTCTTTTTGAAGCTTAAAATCTAATAGTTATCCTTGATAGTTTCAGACTCTTTTGGGACTCATGATCTTTTTTTTTTTTTTTTAAATGTCTCCCTTTTGGAATGAGAGTGTCTATCCTATTCCTGTTCTACCACTGTATTTTGGAAACAGATAACTTATCATATTCCACAAGTTCACAGCTGTAGAGAAGTTTTGCCTCCGGAAAAAATATACTTCCAGGCTTAACATAGCTAACTTAAAATATTGTATATTTAAATGAGAAGGATATAGAGCTGGAATGGGTTGCAGCTTTGGGGACCGTTGGGATTGAGTGAATGTATTTTGTATGAAAGAGGACATGAATCTTAGGATGGGGTACAGAGAGAGGGTGGAACGTAACAGGCTAAATTATTTTCTGCCAAAATGTATGTGTTGTGATTCTAGTCCCTAGTATCTTAGAATGTGACTGTATGTGAAGACAGGGTCTTTAAAGAAGTGATTAAGCTAAAATAAGAAAATCAGAGCAGACCTTCTCTATTAAAATATGATAGATGCTCTTATAAGAAGAGAAACTGTGAGGGGAGGAAGAGAATTAGGCAAAATAGCTAATGCATGCTTGGCTTAAAAACTAGGTGAAGGGTTGATAGGCTCAGCAAACCGTCATGGCACATGTTTACCTACATAACAAACCTGCACATCCTGTGCATGTACCCTGGAACTTAAAGTGAAAACAAAAAATTTTTAAAAATTAGTATCTGAATCTTAAAGAGAGAAAGTTAAGACACTGCAGATACACCGGGGAAAGACAATGTGAAGACAAAAAGAAGATGGCCATGTGAAGACAAAGAGAGGATGACCATCTACAAGCCAGGGAGTGATCTCAGAATACCAACCTTGTTGTTACCTTGATCTTGGACTTCTAGCTTCTGAACTGGAGGAAATATGTTTCAGCTATTTAATGCATCCACTCTATGGTACTTTGTTATGACAACCCAAAGACATAAATACCATTTTTTTCTTCATCACCCTTTTCTCTCTTTCCATTATCTTAATCAGGACTTAATTAGGTCTCTGTCCTCATTATAAGACTAAGGCTGTTCTTGTTCATGCTGTCAATAAACTCCACATTGTGAAATTAAATGTTTATTTCTCTCATTACAAATCTTACTTAAATAGTAATTATTTTTTAATTTAAAAATTTTAAATTTTGTGGGTTCATTGAAGGTGTATGTATTTGTGGGGTACATGAAATGTTTCGATGCAGACATATAATGCCTAATGATCAAATCATAAAAGATAGTGTATCCATCCCTTCAAGCATTTATCCCTGTGTTACAAACAATCCAGTTGTACTCTTTTAGTTATGTTTAAAAGTAAAATTAAAATATTATTTACTATGGTCACCCTGTTGTGCTATTAAATCTAGGCTTCATTCAAACCCTATTTTGTACCCACTAACCATCCCCACCTATCCCCAGTAGTCACTATTTGACACAGATGATCATTACCACTGCCATGATAATTTTTTGACCTAGGGTCCAGGATTTCACATTCTCTTACATCTTTTCTGATTCTTTCTCTTCACCTCTGCTTTTTAAGGTGAAAGTCTCTTAATTCTTGGTCCTCTTCTTTACGTAAATATGCAAATAATTTCACATTTTATTTCTACCTCTAGGCCAGAATCTACAAAAACAAAAATCAAAAAACAAAAACCCTACCTCTTATATTTTCACTTGTCTGTTTAATAGACATCTCAAATTCAACATATACAGAGCACTGAACTCCTCATATTACCCCCAAACATAATTACCCAAGGTCTTACCCATTGAATTACAGGGTTTTTCATATACGTGTTGTATTAGTCTGTGTTCTTCAGATAAACGTTATCAATAGGAAAAATAAAAATACATAATTATTATAATATTGTTATATTACATAAAATTAAATACATACATATTGAGAGAAAGAGATGTCTATTATAAGGAACTGGTTCAGTTATGGAGTCTGAGAAGTTCCGAGAGCTGTAGTTAGCAGGGTAGACACCAGAAGAGCCTATGATATAGATCTATCCCATGATCAAAAGTCTGCGAAGAAGGAGAGCCAATTGTGTAGCTTCTAGTCCAAGTCTCGGTACCAGGGCAGGTGAGGACTAATGTCCCAGATCAAAAACAGTCAGCCAGAGAGTGAATTCTCCTCTACATCTTGTGTTCTTGTGCTTTCAGTGGCTTGAATGGGTTCCAACTATACTGGGAAGGACTATACTTTTACTTGGTCTACTGATTTAATTGTTACTGTCATCCAGAAACGATCCCAATAACACCTAGAATAATATCCAACCATCTTCATGGCCTGGTAAAACTGACACATAAAATTAACCAACACATTAAACACTTCATAACTTCCAGTTGCTCAGGCTTAGTGTATTATATATTCTTTAGATATCCCATTTATCTCATATTCAGCATACTACTAGAAAAAATTAGCCACTTATGTAGTTACAGTGAAAACAGTCCACAAGACCACCCTCACTATTGGCACAAACTTTAAATTCAGGATACACAGAACCCCATATAATCATATCTGTTGCTACAACACTGGCTGAAATCAACCACTGTTTCTTGCTTAGACTATCTCAATAGCATACAAAAGTCTTCTTGCTTTTCTTCTGCTCTTAGAATAACTTCATTGCACTTTGTATCAACACGACACCCACAGTCTTTGTATTTGTGCAAGTTAAATATTTTTACTTTTCTGCTGGAAACCTTATCAAGGCTTTTTATTTTACTTGAGAGACAAAGTTTTTCTCAGTAGCTTATACAAACCTACATAAACTGGCAACCTGTTACTTCTCTGACATC
Organism: Saguinus oedipus; assembly: GCA_031835075.1. Lineage (NCBI taxonomy): Eukaryota > Metazoa > Chordata > Mammalia > Primates > Cebidae > Saguinus > Saguinus oedipus. The sequence goes on along the minus strand of CM063176.1, from coordinate 84,136,533 downwards.
TTCTACTGGTGTTGCCTTATCGACTCTTCCCAAGTCACTGCCAGCCCCCTTGCTCTTCTTTGAACATGTCAGGTGAGCCATCACTTAGGTACATTGCACTGCTGTCTCTCAGGCTAGAATGATCTATGCCAGGATATTCTCCAAGGCTAAGGCCTTCATCTGTTTTATATCTCTGCTGCAGTGTCATCTTCTAAATCAGGTATACTCTAACCACCCTATTAAAATGGTGATGTATCCCTCTTGGAACCTCCTAATCTCCTCACTCTGCTTTACATTACTTTTCTATGATATGATTATACTCATATGTTTATCATAAGAATTTATTGACTTGATTTAATTTTAAATTTGCAGTTGATTTATTATTGCATTTGATATCATATCATAATTTTTACAATTGATTATGTTTATTGTTTGCCCTAGAGATTTTTGTGGGTCTCAATCACATTTGTGTCTCTAGGATTGAAAGCCATATTAGATGCATGAGGTTGAATTTCAATGATTATTTAATGAGATTAAATATTAAATTAATAAAAAATATCTTTCTTGGGAACACTAGGCAAAAAAAAGGAATAATCATTTGTGACTTATACAGCAGCGTATCTCTAGAAGAATCAGTGTGCATTAGAACCATGAAAAAATATTGTGTGTTCAAATCTAAACTCAGGTCATTGTAATCAGAATTTCTACCTAGAGCATTGGTGGAATCTTCAAAAGTCCTGTGAGCTAATTAAAAATATATTTAATTTTTATCCACTAATCTTGTAAATCCCTATAATGTGAAATAGAAAGAAGGATAATCTTCATTAATATTACAAAGCTTAAAGCTTACCAACAGGAAGCTGATGTATAAAATCAAAGGTCTAGGGGCCCAAAGTGGCTCTGGCCGGATGTCGTGGCGCTTGCGAAGGCGAGGCCAAGAGTTCAAGGCCAACCAACCTCAGCAACCTGACAAGCTCTCAATGATTGGCAAAAAAAAAAAAAAAAAAAAAAAATCAAAGGTCTATTTTCTGCAGACATTTTTTTACATACTTTACCACAGTATGTAAATCCCAAATAATACCATTCTTAACAGTGAGCATTTCTCATGCTCATTTCTATTCAGGGTTGAAAGTGGAAGGCAAAAAGTGAAGACAAGGATGTATGGGTAAATAAGCAAACACTAGTCTTGTGAATGGGCTTAAATCTAGTAGATAGGATCAATTGTGTATAGCACTATAATAAATGGCAAAATACAATAAACATGGTGATAAAGGGAACGAAGAAAAATATAATTACCATGTCTATGAAATGTAGAATAGGATTTATATGAGAGATGGGAAAAAGTGGAGATTGTGCAAAGAATTTTTGAAGCTAAATCTTGGATAAAATAACAACAATCTGCTTCCCTGCCATTTATCTCCCCCATCAATAGACTCACGTAATTTCATCTCATTTCATCACATTATTGTTTCCTGAAATCAACTTCTAGAAACTGGAATGATGAGAATATCCAAATTGACATGTATTAACTGCTTCATGCACTTGCTAGGTACTTTACATAGCATCTTGTTCAATGGATGAATATAATGCTCATAAAAAGACTTTAAAATATAACTTTCCTTTGGAAATATTTTCGATATGTTGCACTAGAACCAGATTTTTCTTGTCTTCTGGGGATATTCTGTTTCCAATGAGGCTAACAAAATTTTAGAGGGCAGCGGGTTGACCTCCATCTTAGAAGTATGAGGAGCATGTTATAGTGGGATATTATTTACCAGAAATAACTGAAAACCTTACTGACAAGATGATCTTACAAAGGACAAAATATATTAATCATGGTACTAAAACAATTGCAAATGCACTCTAAAATGAAAGGGCGTAACACTCTTGGACTAGCTGACAGGATACAATAATAATTTAGTAAGCTATTTTTTATCTATTGTACCTCATTCCTAAAAACACGTTGAAGCTATGTTGAAAACTACATTACAAGTTATTGCTGCACTGAGCCTCAATAACTTGTAAAATGCCAGCAATGCACCTACTATAAACACATTGAAAAAGCATCTTAGTACATTATTGCCTCCAGGAGTAGAGACCATGTTTATGGAATTGGGAAGTCATGACCCCATCTGTTATGTATGTCAAACAGCTTACCCTCTTGTAAAAATGCTGCCATGAAACTCCACACATATCAAGCAGGGATAGTGGAACTTGGCATGGGGGATGAAATAACACTTTCTTCTGGGTTCATTTCTCTTACTTACTCACAAATGTGGTTAATATACTGCGGTTAAAATAATATCTCGTGTGAAATATTAACCATTCTTCTTTTCCTTATAGGGCTCTCCTAAGCCATGTTCAAATGTAGTATTAAAAATTCACTACAATTTAAACCACCAGCAAATGAATCACATGAAAAAGGAAAGAGAAAAAATTTCCTTTTATGAATTTAAAATTTTGTTCTCTCTAATTTCTGCTTCTTGGCTTTTCTATGATTGAAATAACTCTGCTATACATGAATTACATCCTATCCTCTAATTTAAGGTCTTACTACTCAAATCTATTCACAGACAGGCTAGCATAACTTGGAGTGTAATGAGAAATACAGAATGTTGGGGAGAATAGCCAAGATGGCTGACTAGAAATGAAACTGAGGGGTGAGTAAATTCCAGCTCAAGTGAACCATCCAAGAAGCAAGGGTGACCCACTGAGTGTAGAGTGGAGATGGGGGAGCCAGGATCGCTGCCCATGGGAGATTGACATAGAACCAGGGAGGCTCCCTACCATGGGGAAAGAGTGAGTGAAGAAAGTCCTCGGGACCCACACTTCTGACATGGACATTAGCAACTGATCCCTTCAGACACCCCTACCCACACACCCCCACCACCCCATGCCACCTTCCAGCCTTACATGGAGAGCTACCTGGAGCGTCTAGGCAGAACCACTGCTCAAGCCACATGGAGACCCACAGGCCTTGGACTCCTGAGCACCCCAGCTACAGCTGCCATAGCTCTACCAACAAGAGAGGCCAGTCTCTCTCACATGCTCCTAGGATAAGGGTTACATGCATGGTGCTAAGGAGTTGACAGTCTGGAGGCCCCACCTCCCCTGCTCTTTGCAGGCAAGGCCCACTGGCTTGGGCCCTCAGCACAGCCACACCCCACCCCTGCCTAAGCACTCTGGTGATCATGCTGTATATTTCTTTGGGACAGACCTCCCACAGGTAACTCATAGGCTTCCTATGACTGGGCTGCCATGGAATCCACCCCTACTGCCCTCAGCCAAGCTAGGGAACAAGGAGTTCCAGAACTGTCACGGGCCTCCAAAACTCTGTACTACAGCTGCCTAGAACCTCAGCTGCAGGCAGCTGTAGTATGAAAACGTAGACAGACTGTTTCCACAGAGATCCCTCCACCTGCTGCTCCTCACAGAGCAGGGCCTCCTAGCTTAGGTCTGCAGTGCAGCTGACCCACCCCCACCTGATTACTTCAATCAGTGACAGCTCTGCTTTTCTCTGGGGTGGAACTCCAAGAGACAATCTACAGGCCCTCTGCCATGGTCACCACTGTGGTACCCACCCTGGCTCACCCCAGGCTAGTCAGGGAACAAAGAGGCTGATTGCTTTCAACCAATCAGATGAAAAGCATCTCTGTCCTACAGAGAGGAGGGCAGTCTTCCTCTCTAGCCCCCATCTCATTTGCTTTTAACCAGGCAGGGTCTCCTGATTTGGGCCCATAGCACAGCTGCCTTACCCCTGGATTATCACTCTGACCAGCCATGGCTCTGCATTTCTTTGGAGAAGAGTTTCAAAGAAACAACGAGCAGGCTCTCTCTCATTGCCACTAGGAAGGGCTCAAAGGCCTAGATTGCTAGGTTCACACCTCCAGCCTACTTCAGCTACCTCGACCAGATTGATTCACAGTTGAATTCTATCAGACCTACAAATAACTGGTACCAATAGTTTATTTACTGAAACTATTCCAAAAAAGTGAAGAGGAGGGGCTCCTCTCTAACTCATTTTATGAACCAAGCATCAGCCTAATACCATGTATGTCAGAGACACAACAAAAGAAGAAAACTTTAGGCCAATATCCCTGATAAATGTAATTCAAAAACTTCTCGGTCAGATACTAGCAAACCAAATCTAGTAGCACATCTAAAAGCTTATTCAACACCATTAATCAGGCTTTATTCTTGTAATGGATGCTGATTCAACATGTGGAAATCAGTAAATGTGACTTCCTAGTCATAAACAAAATCAAAAGCAAAAACTGTATGACCACTAAGTAGATGTAGAAAAAAGTTTTTGATAAAATCCAACATACCTTCATAATTAAAAACAAACCTCAATAAACTAGGCATTGAGGGAACAGACCTGAAAATAATAAGAAAAATCTTAGACAAACCAATAGCTAATGTTGCACTTGCATAAACGAAAAGCATTGCCCTTGAGAACTAGAACAAGACAAGGATGCCCTCACCATTCCTATTCAGCATAGTACCAGAAGTTTTAGCCAGAGCAATCAATCAAGATAAATAAATAAAAATCATACAAATAGGAAAATAAGAAGTCAAACCAGCTCTCTTCACTGGTGACTTGAAAACTCTAAAGACTCCACCAAAGGTCTGTGGAACCAAAAAATGAATTCAGAAAAGTTTCAGGATACAAAATCAATGTACAAAAATCAGTAGCATTTTTATATATAACTATGTTGTTGTGGAAAGTTAAATCAAGAACACAATCAGGAACACAATCTCATTTACAATAGCCACAAATAGTTTTAACAGTACTTCTTCAAACTACCAACATCATTCTTCACAGAATTAGGAAAAGCTACTCTAAAATTCCTGTGGGACCAAAAATGAGCTCAAATAGCCAATGCAACCCTAAACAAAAAGAACAAAGCCAGAGGCATCAAACTACCCAATTTCAAACTGTATGTTCAAACTAATATAGCCTTAAAATAAGGCTATATTAACCAAAACAGCATGGTACTGGTATAAAAACAGACATGCAGAACAATAGAACAGAATAAAAAACTCAAAAGTAAAGCAGCACATTTAAAACCATCTGATCATCTATAAGGCTGACAAAAACAAACAATGGGAAAAGGACTGTCTTTCCCAGTGGTGTTGGGATATTGGCCTAGTCATGTGCAGAAGAATGAAACTGGATGCTTACCATTCATCATATGCAAAAATCCTACCAGGAAGTATCATTCTGGACATTAACCCTGGGAAAAAAATTTGGCTAAGTCCTCAGAAGCAACTGCTACAAAATAAAAAAATTTACAATTGAGACCTAACTAAAGGCCTCTGCACAGCAAAAGAAACTGTTGAGAGTGAACAGACAATTTATAGAATGGAAGAAAATACTCACCATATATGCATTCGACAAAGGTCTAACAGTCTGAATCTTAAGTGAGCAAGCAAAAACCCAATAGCCCCATTTAAAAAATGGGCAAAGATACAAACAGACACTTCTCAAAACAAGACTTACAAGTGGTCAACAAACATGAAAAAATGCTCATCATCAGTAATCATCAGAGAAATGCAAAGCAAAAGCACAATGAGATACCATCTCATATCAGTGATAGTAGCTATTATTAAAAAGTTAAAAACAGAAATATAGACCAATGGAACAGAACAGAGGCATCAGAGGCAACACAACATATCTACAACCATATACTCTTTGATAAACCAGACAAAAACAAGCAATGGGGAAAGGATTCCCTATTTAATAAATGATGTTGGGAAAACTGGCTAGCCATGTGCAGAAAGCAGAAACTGGACCCCTTCCTGACACCTTACACTAAAATTAACTCCAGATGGATTAAAGACTTAAACATAAGACCTGACACCATAAAAACCCTAGAAGAAAATCTAGGCAAAACCATTCAGGATATAGGAGTGGGCAAGGACTTCATGACCAAAACACCAAAAGCATTGGCAACAAAAGCCAAAATAGACAAATGGGACCTAATCAAACTCCACAGCTTCTGTACGGCAAAAGAAACAGTCACTAGAGTGAATCGGCAACCATCAGAATGGGAAAAAATCTTTGCAGTTTACGCATCAGACAAAGGGCTGATATCCAGAATTTACAAAGAACTCAAACAGATTTACAGGAAAAAAAACAAACAAGCCCATTCAAAAATGGGCAAAGGATATGAACAGACACTTTACAAAAGAAGACATACATGAGGCCAACAAACACATGAAAAAATGCTCATCATCACTGGTCATTAGAGAGATGCAAATCAAAACCACATTGAGATACCATCTCACGCCAGTTAGAATGGCGATCATTAAAAAATCTGGAGACAGCAGATGCTGGAGAGGATGTGGAGAAATAGGAACACTCTTACACTGTTGGTGGGAGTGTAAATTAGTTCAACCATTGTGGAAGACAGTGTGGTGATTCCTCAAGGACCTAGAAATAGAAATTCCATTTGACCCAGCAATCCCATTACTGGGTATATATCCAAAGGACTATAAATCGTTCTACTATAAGGACACATGCACACGAATGTTCATTGCAGTACTGTTTACAATAGCAAAGACCTGGAACCAACCCAAATGCCCAACGATGATAGACTGGACTGGGAAAATGTGGCATATATACACCATGGAATATTATGCAGCAATCAAAAATGATGAGTTTGTGTCCTTTGTAAGGACTTGGATGAATCTGGAGAACATCATTCTCAGCAAACTGACACAAGAACAGAAAAACAAATACCGCATATACTCACTCATAGGCGGGTGAGAAAAATGAGAACACATGGACACAGGGAGGGGGTCTACTACACACTGGGGTCTATTGGGGGGAATGGGGTAGGGACAGCGGGGGGAGGGGCTGGGGAGGGATAGCCTGGGGATGAACGCCAAGAGTGGGTGAAGGGGAGGAAGACAGCAAAACACACTGCTGTGAGTGTAACTATGCAACTATCTTTCAGGTTCTGCACATGTACCCCAAAACCTATAATGCAATAAAAATTTAAAAAAAAAATAAAAAAAGTTAAAAAAAATGACAAATGCTGATGAGGCTGCAGAGAAAGGAGAAAACTTATACACAGTTGGTGGGAGTATAAAATAGTTTAACCACTGTGGAAAGCAGTTTGGAGTTTTCTCAAAAACTTAAAACAGAGCCACCATTTGACCCAGCAGTCCCATTCCTGGGTGTATTCCCAAAGGAACATAGATTGTTATACCCCAAAGGCACATGAACTCACATGCTTGTTATTGTGCTATTCACAATAGCAAAGACATGGAATCAACGTAGATGTCTGTTGGATGAAGAAAATGTGGTATATATGCACAATGGAATACTATTCATTCATAAAAGCTAATGAAATCACGTTCTTTGCAACAACATGGATGGAGCTGAAGGCCATAATCCTAAGCAAACTAACACAGGAACAGAAACTAAATATTGCATATTCTCACTTATAAGTGGGAGCTAACCATTGAGCATGTATGGACATGAATGTGGGAACAAAAGACATCGTGGACTACCAGTGGCAGGAGAGACAATGTGGGGTGATGCTGAAGAGCTACCTATGGGGTACTATGCCCACTACCTGGGTGCAATATACCTGTGTAACAAACCTACACATGTGACCCTTATATCTAAAACAAAAGTTGAAAGTCAAAAAGAATAGTAGGTAATAAATTTAGAACTCAGTGAAATGGATTAGTTAACTTTAAAAATGTGGGGGACGTTTTAATGTGCTGTAATTTATCCTCTTTTATCTTGTAGGAATTTTTGGGATTACTCTATTGTCTCCAAAAGGTCTTTAGTCTCCTCAATTAACTTCAGCTCCGTATTGACTCTTAGTGCCATAGTTTTAGCTGAGACCATGTGCCCAAAACAACACTGCCGGGCCAGTCTGCTTTATAGTTGTTTCCTGCCATAGCAATTTGCACCAAGTTCTTTTTTACTTTAGTCACCTAAGGATGCCAAAAAGGTAGCTACTAAAAAACAAAAGAAAAAAAAAGAAAATTCATATGAAATGCATTTTGTTTTGTGCTTCTGCCCATAATTTATTCTTTTGGAATTGAAGCCTAAGTGTGCCTGATTAAAAGAATGGCTCTGAGATTAATGTCATACCTCGTGATCCTCCTTTCCATAATCATAGTATATTGTCTTGAATGTGACCATCTGGCCCATGGAAAATTATTTAATTGCCAGCCAACCAACAATATAGTTATTTCATTTGGGATGTTGAACTGGATAGTACAAGCATACTGATTTAGTAAATTGTGGATAAGTTCTTGTAGTGACACAATACCACAGTGAAGGTCTAAGAATGTCTTGGCTGAAACTCTCACCGTTGCCCTGGATCATACATTTCCTGAGGCTTGCTGTGTGTGTTTCTTTACAATAAATTGTCTTTCTTTTTTGAGCTGTTTGTCACCAGCGCACTAAAATCAAATGCATGCTAATAAAAACAGTGAACTCCTAGCATAGCTTTACCTGTAAAAGTTGACAGCTCTAGTTTATTATTCTTATAATTCGTAGGAGTTATACACATTACATTTATTGGACTAGGATTTAAATATTAAACACGGTTATAAGCACTGCTATTCCTTGTTACTTTCATGAACATCTTTCTACATTAGGACAAAAATAACAAGTTCATTTTTCCTATAGCTTTATAAAGGTATAATTGACAAATAAACATGTGTCAGATTCTACTACCATTCTTTAGGTTAGTTCTAATCACTTAGATTGATCCTCTTATTTTACCTTGACTCTAGAGCAGTGGTCCTAGATAAAAAAATTGTGCAGATTACATGTACACACATAGTATATGTCTATTGCTATAATATATATGTATGCTACCTGTGTCATATAATATGCATCCTTAAGTTACTTGGAATGAAGAAGAACAAAATGTATAATTTAAAATATTAAACAAATACAGAATCTCAGGCTCCACTCCACAACTACTGACTCAAGATTCTTCAATTCAACAAGATACAGGTCATCCACCTGCAGATTAAAGTTTGGGGACCACTGCTCTAGAGTCAAGGTAAAATAAGAGGATCAACCTAAAGTGATTAGAACTAACCTAAAGAGTGGTAGTAGAATCTGACACATGTTTATTTGTCAATTATACCTTTATAAAGCTATAGGAAAAATGAACTTGTTATTTTTGTCCTAATGTAGAAAGATGTTCATGATATATGAAGTGAATAAAAGAAATTGTGCAGATTACATGTACACACATAGTATATGTCTATTGCTATAATATATATGTATGCTACCTGTGTCATATAATATATAACACACATGTGACACACACATGAATGCTTCCACAGTTATACATAAACAAGGATAAAAATAGAAACCATATATTAAAAAATCAGTGGTGCAATGAGATACATGAAATGATAACTTTCACTTCATAACATTTCCTGGCAATAGTATTATAGGTAGTATCTACTGTTTGGAGTTCTAAGAAGTTTAAAAAATTTAGAAAATGCCTTTTTTTTTTAAACCAAAACACCACTATCTCTATTGTTATGTAGCTAATTTTACTATATGCCTCTTATCTTTTTAACAGGCCTTTTCTGCCTTTCTGTTAGGACCCATATTAAATGGCAAAAAAGAAAAGTAGGCAGGAAACAAAACAAATTACCTCTGATAATAAGTCTGACAAATTTGGCAGAAAAAAATACTCTGATAAAATTAAGTTTTAGACCTATCTACATACATAAATAACACATAAATACATAAACTAGATTTGTTTTTCCTTCATTAAAATAAAAAACCATGGACTGTTGTAAAGTATCAGTTTATCAGGAATTTGCCTGTAGAAGCCACCACCGTATCTCCATGGATCAGTCATATTTAGAAGAAAATCTATGTCCCCTTCCTTGGAATTGCACTGCTGTCCTTGTTGCTCTGGCACCCCCTGGTGGAGTGAAATCACACAGATAAGGAGAATGGAGGAGTAACCCACCAGGAATCTGTTGTCTAGAAGATAAATGTGCTGATTTTTCAAGTAACTTCTCTGATTGGAACACTTTGAGATGAAAGTACATTTCGGTTACATTGATTTAGTACTATGGCCTTCTGATAAAGGCACTGTTGGGCTCTCTGTGGTGCAAGCTTCTGTGTGCTTCCTGTGGGTTTTTAATATTTAGTAAAGCAGCTGTGCAGAGTCAAGTTCAATATCCAGAGATGTAACAGATAATGTCACAGAGAAAATCTGAAATACCAGACTCTTAGGAGTAGACACATAGGTGTAATGTGTTTGTGTGAATGTTTCCTTCATGTTAGAAATTTTTGCCCTGTGTTTTTTCGGGTAATCATACTCTCCCCAGAAAAGGCTCTTAAAGACAGAACTGTTGAATTGCTACTAGCAAAGGCCTTGAAGTTAGACAAATCTGTACTTGTGTTTATCCTAAAAACTCATTACCTGTATCTTGAAATTCTTGTCTATGAAGTACACATGATTGAATTAACACATTTGAGTGAGTTGTGAGGATTAAAATGATGCATGTAGAACAGTGTTTAGTAAAAATTAGGTACTTTATAAATTAGTGATACACACAGGTTTTCTCTAAAATGCAAATAAAATAATTTTTGAGTTTTTTTCTTTAGTTTTAATACTGAATAACTGAAGACATATTTTTTCTATTATCTGGAAGTCAAACTGTACTAATAGTAAAACATATAGATAGATGTTTCTGCAAAACACATAATAATCATCTAGCAGGTTTTCAGTTCCGTAAATTATTGATGTCCTGTAAAATACTATGTATTCTGAGAATAGAGATAATTTCCTTGATTATCTCTCTGAATGAAACCCTTCAGAACTGCAATTTTTCCTAATCTGTTTCTGGGCTGGGGCTGGGGGGGTGTTTGAAGTAATTTTTCATATCTCTTGAGACATGTTTCATGTCTGTGTTTCTAGATGGTCATTCAAGCAGATGAGGGAAGAGAACAACAGCTCCTCTTCCAAGAGTCAGGGATGTGGTTTGACATTGCAGGGCTTAATTGGAGTCACAAAAGTACTGAGTCAGCCCAAGTGGCAGGGAGGGAGTTTCAGAGCACCACTCTCTGAGAACCAGGAGGGATAGCCATCTGCTGTGATTATACTGACATCTGCAACCTCTTCACTTAAGAACACCTGAAAAGTCAATCCTAAGTGGGCCAGCTGCATCAGGTTTTCTCTGCAGACTCTTCTGAGAGGATTGGTGATTATCCAAGTGCAGTTTTTACTTCCTCTCAGGACTCAAGGCCTTTTTCTATTCAAGCATCTCTGTGTATACTGATACTTTGGGGATTTTCTCTAAAACTAAATTTGGTGTTTTTGAACTGAAATCAGCTCTCTGAACTGAAAGCACTGTTTTGTAGAAAGATCTGTAAGCTTTTTCTCCCTTGGTATTTAACCATTCAGAGGTGAGCATTATGTTCACAGAATTATATCTAAAAATATCAGAATAACATCATTAAAGCAACTACAGATAGCATCTACTGCATGTACCTGTCATTTTGTACACGGATGTGCCAAAGCCCTCGGTACCTCAGGAGCTTCCTGTTACACACACACACACACACACACACACACACACACACACACACACGCGCGTACGATATGTGGAGGGCCAATTCTTTATACATGCTTTCTGTCTACCTGTGAGTGAAGTACTTGTAGGAGACACTCAATATTTCTTAATACTTATTTCTTTAGTTACTTTACTTACGTATTTTACAAAAGCATCTGTGTATGTATGTCTTATTATAAGCAAGGCACTTTTTAAATTACTTTACTAATATTAACTCATATTTTCTAGAAGTCCTACTTTAACATTTGTTTATTACTGCTATAACAAATTACTACACATTTGGTGGCTTAAAAGAACATAGATTTATTATTCTATACTTTCAGAGGTCAGGATTCCAAAAGGACTCTCATTGAGATAAAATGAAGGTGTCAGCATGGCTGTGTTTTTTCTGGAGGCAAGAGAGGAGCATCGATTTCCTTGCCTTTTCCAGCTTACAGAAGCCGCCCACATTTTTGTCTCAGGCCCAATTTCTCTGTCTTAAAAGTCATGAATGTAGGGAACCAGCCCTATATCACCTGTGGGTACCCCGAGTTCAGTGGGACAAAGGAATGAGAAAAAGACAGATTAAGAGAGATAGTGGGACCAGGGTGCCATCACTCATTGCTTTGGAGGAGACAGCGAAGTCCCCAAGCTCTGATCATCCACACGATTTATTGATTACAATCACTTTGATCTATAGGTAGGGGTGGAGTGATGGTGGAGTGAATCAGTGAGCCAGAAGTGACTCGGTGAGCCAGAAATGGTGTGTCATCCTAGGGATTGATAACAGTGGTGGTTTGGGAGTTTCACCAAACAAGAACATGTGGTTATCTTTAGCTTATTATTTATGTGCAGCTGGTGGAACTCAGGCCTTACAAAGAGCCTGCAAGTCTGGCTACACTGTAGTGCTATGAAGGGGTTTTATGTCCTTGAGCACAATGTTTATGATAACAGAGCCCAGGTCACCCTGCACTGGAACATGAGGCATGGAGAGGCCTTCTTCTTCAGAGGCCACAGTTTGTTGTTCCTTGTTTATATGTTACTCATGACCAATTTATATAGGCACTCTGTAAGTCCTTTCTCCTTTGCTGCTTTTCCCAACAATCCATGGCCAGTCATGTCTTTATCATGCTACATCACTCTGGTTATCTGCCTCTATTACATCTTCTGCTCTGACTCTCTTTCCTCTCTATTTCACTTTTAAGGATTACCTCCATCTCTAATGATGCTTAGTCACTTCTGCAAAATCCCTTCTGCCACGTAAACTAACATACACATTCTGATGATTAGGACACGAACATCTTTAGGGATTCATTATTCTAGCTACCACAACTGCTGTAACTATTCTTATTTTATATATGAGAACATTGAGACTCAGAGAAATTAAGGAATTTGTCCAAGATCACAGTTACTAGCAGCACAGTTTGAATTTAAACACTATCAGTTTAGCTTTGGCATCTGTTTTTTTTTTTTTTTTTTTTTTTTTTTTTTTTACAACCTCACGGTTTAATGTTTGTGGATTGAAAAAGAGAAAAGGAAAAAGTGAAGAAAAAAGGTTCCAGAGACATGATATTTTCAATCTATTCATTCATATACAGAAAAGCCAGCTAGCATTTAACAAGTCAAACTCTTACTTTCTGTAACATAGTGATTACATAAAGATACCGTAATAATAACAACAAAATACAATACAAAGATCTTAAGGACAAAAGAAATAATATCCCAAAATAATGAATATAGGCTGCTGATATTGATGGTTGCTGCACTAACTGCCTGAGAAGGTTGAAAGACACTAAGAGGCAAAGAAAGAATCACAGTAAAAGAGATGATGGAGGATGTACAAAAATAATGCAGAAAGTTCTGCTAAGAAGAAGAATGTGAGGGGTCTCTGAAGGAGCAATAAAGATGTGGAATTGGGTAGAAACAACAAAATTAGAAGAGTATTTTAATTAGCTTTCCAAAAATGTGTGTAAAACAGGATTATTTCTTTTTTTAACTTTATTTTAGGTTCAGAGGAATACGTGTAAATTAGTTATATACATAAATCATGTGTTACAGGGTTTGATGTACAGAATATTTAGTCATTCAGGTAATAAGCATGGAACCCCATCGGTAGTTTTGTGATCGTCACCCTTCTTCCACCCTTCACCCTTGAGTTGGCCCAAGTGTCTATTGTTTCTTTCTTTGTGTTCATGTGTACTCTATATTTGGCTCCCAATTATAAATGAGCATATGTGGTGTTTGGTTTTCTAATTTTGCATTCATTTGCTCAGGATAATGGTCTCCAGCTCCATCCATGTTGCTGTAAAGAACATGATCTCATTCTTTATTATGGCTTCATAGTATTTCATGGTGTATCTGTATGACATTTTCTTTATCCACTCTACCATTGATGAGCATTCAGGTTGATTCCATGTCTGCTAATACGAATGGTGATGTGATCAACATAAACATGCATGTGTCTTTATGACAGAATAATGTATACTCCCTTTGGTATATACTCAATAATAGGATTCCTGTATCAAATCGTGGCTCTGTTTTAAGTTCTCTGAGAGAATGCTGAACTGCTTTCCACAATGTCTGAGATAATTCACATTCTCACCAGCAGTGTATAAGCAAGTGTTCCCTTTTCTTTGCAACCTTGCCTCACCAGCATCTGTTATTTTTGCCTCTAGCAATAGCCATTGTGGTTATTGTGAGACGGTATCTCATGTGGTTTTGATTTTTATTTCTCTAATGATTATTGATGCTAAGCATTTTTTCATATGCTTGTATAATGGGTATCATCCAGCAGTTTCCATGGCCAAAATAGACAAGATAACCAAACTTATTTAATGTTTAAGACTTTTCAATGTTTGTGTCATGGTATATTGCGAATCCAGGTTGAACTCTGGTATGAGATCCTTGTCTAATTTGTAGATAAAATACTCAATTGAAACCAGAGAGTGAGTACGTAGCAGAATACGCTCAGTAACAGTAATTAATAACTGAAGTTAACCCCACCAAAGTCAGGATACAGATTCTCTATCTACAGTTAAATAAAAGGAAAGGCATGGCAAATATACTCAAATATGAAAGCATTCCAGGCATTAAGTGATGTTGTTTGTCACATTTCCCAATTATTTACCCCTTTACAGAAAAAAAAATTAGATACTCTCCCAAAAATATTTCATTTATTTAACAAATATTAGACACTCTCCTACCTGATAAGCATTGTGTAAGTATGCGCAGATTAAGAATGCCATGTTCCCAACTCACATTCATGTATTTAAGATGTAAGAGGAGTATTTTAAACAATACAAACATTTATGAATAACATTGACTTATTATGTTTTCAAAGCAAAAAGCAGCAATCGTCAATTATTTTACTGATCATTAAAACAACCAATTAGCTAATACTAATATTTTGAAGTATTTCTATAGACTTCTTTCTTATGAATACATCCAAAGTTTAGGAAAAAATTGACTCACATTTTAAACTTTTCAATTTTTTAAAGCTTAACATTTTATTTTGAACAAAATGCCCATTGTCATTTCTCCATATCATTAAATGTCCTCTTGTCTCATGGCTACATGCTATTCCATTGTATATGCACACCATAATGCATTTCGCTAAGCCAATTTTGTTTGCAATTCAGTGAAAAATTTAGTACTGGAACTGAAAATGTCTCTAAAACCTCTGCTCCACAACCCCTGCAGTGTCACAGTTCCATGACGTTTATCGCTTCCTTCTGCCAAACTGTGTCGCTTTTGTAGTAGCAGTTGCAGTATTCTGAAATTCCATTGCAATGGATAATTTCTTTTTATTAACATAGTATTTCTGAGTCCTGTAAAGTTTCATTTTAACACATAAGGCCTAGAAACATAAGCAATAATGATCACTTCACAAAAGGTTTTGGAAGCATTTTTTTAAATTATTTCTCCTCATTGTATTTGCTTCATTTCTTTAAAATTACTGACTCTACAATATATTCCAACATCCTCCCATTCACTACCACTCTTGCTTCCTCAAACTCAAACTAGTGAAAAATGTCATATGATATATGTGTTGTATAATCAACAAAACAGGCAATTCCTATGAAAAAGTATTTGGAACACTGAATTGTAGAGTTTAAGCAGTAATGAGAGATGAAATTTAAAAAATTAAAAACAAATTAACACAATAAACAGTCCTAAGTATTCAAACCTAAGATTGGTTTCAATAATAAAAACTTTTCACAAGTACATACTATGATTAAAATCAGTTTATTTTTACAGATCACATGTAGTTTAGTTCTCAAAGATAATACTTCAAATATCAAAGTACTTTAGAGTAAGTTACTTCAAAGTAAAATCAAGGTACATTACAATACCAGGGCATTACAATTTTTAAAATACTGATTAAATTACTGATAAAATCGGTAGATGGTATTTCCCTGTTAAAGAGTGAAAATGAAGGGTATAGGCAATGATTTTTAGCTACTTCTGTTAGCTATTTATATAAAGACCATTCTAGGTTGACCCACAATGTAAATTTTATTTTTATGTAAGTGAATAGAAGAGATGTTTCTCAACAGTCTCTGACTGCTAATAAACTTATACCTCACAAAGGGCTAAAGCAGAATTTGTTTTTTGCTGTATCAGAGCTTTAATGTTTGCAGGATTTTTGTTTGTTTGCTGTTTTGTTTATTCACTCTTAAAATTACTGAGATTTTTGAAAAAAAACAAAACAAAACAACTGCTTTTCCTCTGAAAGGGCTTGCTTACACCTTTAGTAAGCCATTTCCTGGTCTCAGGGATAGTCCCATTTCACCTAAGCCAGAGCTCCATGCCCAAAAAGCTCAGCCACTATGTCATTTTAAAACCAAATAGGTCTGGACATCTAAGACAGAGGTCTTTATTTACCTTGATTTTAATCACTGGAAGACATGCATTATTTACATATAGGTAGGAATGAAAGAGCAGGTTTGTACCTGCTGTAGCAGTGGATTATTATGGAATTTAAAATCAGGACTGGGTGTATAAAATGCAGAGTACTAGGGCTCCTTATATGCCTGTTAAATCTAAATTAAATGCAATCCCTTAATATTCAATAATATTTTTAATATGATAAGTATAAGAAAATATATATTTTGAATGTCATGAGTTTCTTCAAGTATTAGGCAGGCAAGGAATGACAACATGGTTTGAATAATGAAGTAATTCCAAGGAACTACATAATTTCACTACCAAATCAGACACTACTCCCACTTGCACTAATATTCATATTATTTCATAAACAGCTTCCAAGTTTGGAGTGTCTCTACTGGAATAGAGAGTGTGATAAGTGTTTAATATACATTGTCTCTATTGTACTTTTTAGTGTCGCTGAGAATTGCCAACATGTTCAAAATGAAGGAATATGGAGGTGGTTCACCTTCACTTTTTTGTCCCCAGGGTCTCTGTCACTTCACTAGGCTACACTGTCTATCCATTTATACAAATCACATATAGTGTTTTTTAATGCAATGTGTCTACCCCTTTCTTATAAAAGTAAATTATATAGACTTAGGAAGCCGGCTTACTACCCACATCAGGGCTTAGCTCGCATCCTATACCTCCCGCTATGCATCAGTTACACACAGTGATGAAAGTCTGAACTTGAATACTACTCTGCAAAGCCTCCCCTGTAGCTTATATCCAGATTTATGCATGCTGTTATTATACAACTTTGAATTGTAATCACTTGCATTCCTCTCATTATGCTAGTGTGCAAGGTACTTAAAGATAAAATCCATTCTTTTCATCCTTGTGCTCCCAGTTCTTAATACATTGATCAGGAACAAATAGGCATCACGTAAATGACTGTTGAAGAAATTACTGTGTCTCCTCAAGGAAGAAGATTTCCTGTGAAGAGACAGGGGCTGCCCCCTGGCAAGTCTGGTCTGGAAAGGATGGCTGACATTTCAGAGTTATCAAACAGTTGCTTGGGGGTGGTCTTAATTCTGTGCAATTGTTTAAAAATTTCATTCTCAATCAGTATTTTCTTACAAATACATTACTTCATTCAATCTAGCATACCACAATTTACTTTTTCTGATATAATTCTCCTTTAAAATAACACATTCATAATTTGGTACAGATTCTAGAGATGAGGATTTGATCCTTGGATGTCAATGTCTATGATTGTCAAAATCAGTTGATCATAGTTCAGGAGAAGAAGGATGAAATTGAATTGTCTAAAGATTGTATGGCTTATTCAAACGCAGTGCTGAACTTTGTGTGTGAGTGTGTGTGTGTGTGTGTGTGTGTGTGTGTGTGTGTGTGTGTCTGAAAGAGAAAAAAAGAGAAGTATACAGCAGAAATGAAGCAACATCAGATATTGGAAGGTAATTTTAACACATAGGATTATGTGACTGAAGTAATTTTTCATAATCTTAAAATTGAGTAGTCTTGTAATAGCAGTAGGACCCAGAAAAGGTAAAGTCTCCAGTAAATGATAGTATCTGGAAAAAAATCTGTAACCAATGATATAGTTAAAGTTGAGCTGAACTAAGTTATTAGCAGATATGAATAAAGAAAGAAGTGTTTTCAACTATATTTATCAGAATGAAACAGAGACCCTACCATTCCCTATATGATGAAATACATTGAGAATACTATATTTCACAAATGAGAAATAATATTTGGTAGCACAATAGGTTGACTATTGTCAAGAATAATCTTTTTTCTATTAAAACATAACTATAAGAACGGAATGCGGGTGAAGGGGAGGAAGGCAGCAAAACACATTGCTATGTGTGTACCTATGCAACTATCTTGCACATTCTGCACATGTACCCCAAAACCTATAATGCAATAAAAATTAAAAAAAAAAAAAAGAATGGAATTGGAATGTTTCTAACAAAAAAAATGATGCTTGAGGTGATGAGTATCCCAATTACCCTAATGTGATTATTATACATTATATGTATGTATCAAAACATCACATATACCCTGTGAATATATACACCCAGTGTGTACCCATAATAATACAAAATTTAACAATGTTAAAAATGTTATATTTCTAACACTTTTCCTATTTTTAATTCTAAGACACCTATATATTAATAGTATATGTAGATATTCTCAACTGAAAAGAATATAGCAGTGTATTTTAAATTTTATTAAGTACTGCTCTTGGGACTTGGGAAAGTAGATAGCTAGACAACTTAAGCCACTTAGGTTATATAACATTATGTCACCAAAGAGCTCTACTGGTAGCTCCACTTTTATCTGTTTTATTAAGCTTCTTTGTAAGCCTTTGAAGAAAATAAAGCATTTTTGCAAACCAAAGCAAACAAAATAGTATCTAAAAATTTATCAATCAATATACAAATAGAAAAACAGGAAAAAAAAAAAGACAAACATTTGGGTATTTAAAACAGAGGATAGGTTACTCAGGTAATAGAAGAGCCTGAGAAAACAAACAGCTTTCAGGGAAACAACCCAAAAACAGCAAATGCAGTAAGCCAGTCCTTCCATGCCCACGCAAGAGGGACAAAAGAAAATGTGACCTAAAAATAATTAGGACTTGGTGTCACTTGACCTTTCTATTTCTGAGCTCCACCTTCTTTTCTGTAAAGCACATTTTCCCACTGACCTCTTAAAAAGGACTTTTTGGCTGTGTAAAAAGCTTTTGAATAGACTAAAACATTCAACTAGGTTTCCCTATTTGCTCTTGAAATTATATCTGTGGCAAGAAGTGGGGCATCCTGACAACTAAGGCTTAGGTCATGTGCCTTGTGCTTACTCGCAGGACCAGCCGTGTGTTATTTCAATGGTAGGGTTATGGAATCAGCTTCAACAAAACCACAAGGTCTTATCATGGGATGAGAGTGGGGAGAGGAGGTTGTTGCTTTCCAACAAAAAGGGTGCTTCAAGACAAAACAACACATTTATTACCATTAGAAAAACTCATGCGAAGATTAGATTACTGGAGAGTTATACTCTGTTCGTAGCATACTAACTGTAACTCCACCCACTCAAAAAGCATATTGGAAAAGGAGTGAGCTACTAAATTTGAAACGACCTTGAGTCCTTCACATTTGCACATATTTTAAAATTAAAACACTACATACTCTTGTTATTTAAATATTACTGTTAAACTTTATGATGCTTGCCTATGACACATACCTGTCTATTGGAACCACAATTTAAATTCGATGTTTTGAAAAGCAATAGTAGCAACTCCACGTCATTTTACAGCAACATCAGCATTAACCAATGCTTTAATTGAATAGCAATTAAAGTGTCCAGAACTTATTTGGCAAAGTTGGAAGAATGAAGAGCAGCAGACTTTCCAAATTATTACTGGCTTTAGCAAGGAGCAGTGAAAACTACTGTATCAGAAAAAGAAGAAAAGGCAAGAGCTGAGGATAGGGAATGTCATTCCTGGTGTCAGCAACTGTTTTGAAAGGGTCACCTTGATGGATTTGGATTTCTAAGTTTTCTCCTATTTTTAATTCTAAGACATCTATATATTAATAGCATGTGTAGATAATCTCAACTGAAAATAATTTCAGTGCCTCAGTCAAAGCTAGGTTTTCATCTAAGTGGGTAGTTATATATTTATGTATAATATTTGTAATTCACGTGGTACATACTGTAAAATATCCATATTATTAAGTTAATTTTACCTCTGAAAGATATGTGTCATATCTAGTCTTATGAAATTATGATTTTTTAATTTTGCCAATAGAATTTTTAAAAACTGCAAAGAAGCTTCAAAAATTGATTAGAAATCAGCATCATATTATAGGGAAAATAAGCATAAAATTCACTAGTAGCTTTTTATTACCTACATCATGCATAAATACTGCAATAATAATACACATGACAGAGAATATCTGCTTAGTTATCACAATATTGTAATCCTGAGAAGTTTTTCATTCAAATTTCATTTCAGAGGAATATAAAAATAATAAAGCAGTAGAATTAAATAGCAATGCAAAATAATAAGAGAAGGAAAAGCCATTAGCTATGTGAGTAGGAAAGCGTTAGAATGCCTTAAAGTGAAATTACACTCGCAATATATGGAAGATCAACGAGGCACATAGAAAAAAAACTGTATTAAAAGTGTAGATTTTAATATTACATGAATAATTTCATAGGTTGAAGGATTGAGATCTATGACTCAAAAAGTGATAAAAGAGGAAGTTACTATGTATGAAAGCATATTTTGATTGTGTTTACAGATTTCAAAAATTAAAATTAATTTCCAAAAATGATATTGAATTCATCATCGTTAATTACCTGCAGTTTAAATTACTTTTAAATTAAGTCACTTGTCTACATTCTTCAAACCACTGCCTATAGGCAGCATTAAACCTACACTTGTCTACAATTGTTATAGAAAAGTATGTGTAAATTCATAGCCATCAGCTTCGGCTTCCACAGTATAATTTTCTGACTCTTCTCAGGAACGTTAAGAAATTTAATTCTTCTGAATCCTTATTTTAATTGATACTATTTGATGCACATAGAGTTTTTTTAGAGAAATGGAATTTCACTCACACTTAGGAAAGCAGGCAGCTAACATCAAACTCAAAAGACATTGGTAACTGACAATCCATTATATACATCTCCTGAGGTCTGTCTTTAGAATATAAAATATATAGATCATAATATTACACATTGAACCATATTTGATTTTGTTCTCTGGACCCTTGATAATCAACAGATTGTAGAAATAGAGGTCTATAGGACAAAGCTCCAAATGTGAAGCTATACCCTTCCTGTTTTCTGTCAGATGTAAATGTAGTTTTAATATTGTCCATATATTAAAATTAATATTTATCCGTATCAGGAATCATTGACATGCTATAATTTGAATTTGTGATGATGTAAGTGAACAGTATTTGCCATTTCCTCTGTCACATAAATGCTTACTTTCCAAGACAGGCAGAAATTACCCAAGGCTCTTCCTGGAGAAAAAAATTGCCCAAGTTGGGAAATAACCACGTTCTTATTTCTTGTTTTTGCTTTGTATTTATTTTTGCACCACTGCTTTTACCAATGAGGGTTCTAATCTTGATAAAATGTCAGACTTCAAATTTTACCTTTCAGAATAACACTTTCCCCAGATCTTCATGAGCTGTGAGAACGTTTGACTTTGCTTATACACAGAACTGGGGGAGGGGGGAGAAGCACTAACATGATAGTTCCATAAATTATTTCAAAGAAAATGATTGAGATTTTTTTTTTTCGCTTAATCACTTTTTAAAAAAAATTTTTATTGCATTATAGGTTTGGGGGTACATGTGCAGAACGTGCAAGATAGTTGCATAGGTACACACATGGCAGTGTGTTTTGCTGCCTTCCTCCCCTTCACCCACACTTGGCATTCATCCCCAGGCTATCCCTCCCCAGCAACCCCCGCTGTCCCTCCCCCATTCCCCCCAATAGACCCCAGTGTGTAGTAGACCCCCTCCCTGTGTCCATGTGTTCTCATTTTTCTCACCCGCCTATGAGTGAGAATATGTGGTATTTCTTTTTCTGTTCTTGTGTCAGTTTGCTGAGAATGATGTTCTCCAGATTCATCCATGTCCTTACAAAGGACAAAAACTCATCATTTTTGATTGCTGCATAATATTCCATGGTGTATATGTGAGTTTTTTAAAAATATAAATTAAAAATATCTTATTTTGGTTTGTAATTTTCTGCCACTGTAAGACCACAAAATGCAAATACAGATACAAAAGTACAAAAATATAAAAAACACAAAAAGTACTTTTGGTGTATATTTACTGTACAGAAAATGTTAATATAACACAGAAAAATTCTGTAATATTTACTAGAAAAGCCAAACTCTGGCTGGGCAGGGTGGCTCACGCCTGTAATCCCAGCACTTTGGGAGGCCGAGGCGGGTGGATCACGAGGTCAAGAGATTGAGACCATCCTGGTCAACAAGGTGAAATGCGGTCTCTACCAAAAATACAAAAATTAGCTGGACACGGTGGTGCACGCCTGTAGTCCCAGCTACTCGGGAGGCTGAGGCAGGAGAATTGCCTGAACCCAGGAAGCAGAGGTTGCAGTGAGCCGAGATCGTGCCTTTGCACTCCAGCCTGGGTAACAAGAGTGAAACTCTGTCTCAAAAAGAAAAAAAAAAAAAAAAAAAAAGCCAAACTCAAGAAAGTTATTACAGTCAATTTTCAAGTAACCTACTGAAATCATTTCTTAAATAGACGAGTATGAGCTACTGAAGAGAGGAATATGCTAGAAATGATTTTTAACATTTCTAATACATGCGGTTTGTTATGTTGAAATAGAAATAATGTGATTATGCATTGTCCCCTGGGGTTAAGCAATGCAGGTACTAGTTACCCTTCCATATAAGCCTCCTTATTTTTAATCACTAGGTATGTGATTCTTAGTTATCTATAAAGGGCAAAGAATAACATATTACCCAGCTGAACTCAGAGGAATAGGACAGATAATTTCTGCAATTAATGATTCTACAAGTAGTATTCCTTCTAAGAATTATGTAGTATAGTAATATAAATAATTTACAATGAACACAGTTGCATATAGAGATATTTGCCACATTAGGTGAGTGTTTTTGAAGTATGTATGTATATGTCTATGTGTGTGTGTGTGTGTATGTGAGTGTGTGCATATATTTGGTTTTTTTGAGCACTTACACTGTTCCTAAGAATGTGTGTTGGAAATTTGAGAGTAAGCAAAATAAAAAATGCACTTGCTCTCATGGACATAAAGAGATGAGGTAGAAAATACATAGGCACAATATGCGGACAAGTAATTAGGAGTTATCTAAAGAAAATTAATTCTGTTAATTGAGTGGAGATTGGCTGCTTAGGTGGCCTTTCAGAAAAGAACTGAATGACATGAGAGTAAACCATAATTAGCACTAGGAAGAACGAAACAATTACTAACACCTGATCCATTGCCTTAAATTCTTCACTGTCTCAGAGAAAAGACAGGCATATGTCCAGTCATACAAGATAGATATAATACACACCATTGAAAAGTAAAGAAAGGCATCAGGACCCACAGGGTGAAATGATTTTCATCATGAAAAATGGAGAACTTTTATGGAGAACATGACATTAGCACAGTATACTGCAAAATGTCTGGATGAACTCATTAAGTGAATTTTACCAAAATCTTAAAATGCCATATGAATAGAAATATGAATGAAATAAAATAAAATGTAGGGTTTCATCAACAGCAGCAGCTCTGTACTATTGAATATTGATTTTATATTTTAGAAATGGCCAATATTAAACTAGAGCCAATTCTAGTTTGATTGAACTTCTTTGGCCAAAATAAAACATGACAAAAACAAAAATAAAGTGTTTCATTACCTGAGACACCACACTAGCCCACTGATCAGAACTCTGAAGACAGAGGTTGGGAATCTGAAATATTATCAAGCTCCCCAAGTGATTTGTGTGGATAACACCTTTTAGAATCACAAGTTCAGCAGAGTATTCACCCTCCCATCTATTTAACTAATTACATGTCCTTTTCTTTTCAAAGTATTGAAATTCTGGGGATGCAGACTGCCCAGAGATTAGCACATTGCACATAGTGGCATTGCAAACTCAGGTCTTCTTTGTCCAGATTAACAGAAAAGTTTAATTTAAAAATTAAGATAGACCTTTTTCTTAGTTAAAACAGAACTCTCCTTAAGGCCCACCCTTTTTTTGTTCTGAAACACCAAACATTTTCTTCTGGTATTTGTGGGAAGAGCTCCTACATTAATGTCAGAAGTGCTCTCTTGTCAGTTTTTAGATATAACAAACTGATTACTCTCATTTTCTTTGACCCAATGGCCAGATAACATGAATCTGATAGTCTCAAAGCTTTTGTGATTTAATTTACTCTTCTTTTTCTCTTTATTTCTTGTTCTCACCATTACTTTCTTTCACATCCCCTTGCTTCTCTGGTCTAGAATTAAATGATCCTTCCTTTTTTCCATTTCCTCCTAGAGATTTTCTGCCTCACCACAATTTATACTTTTGTATGTTTATCTTTATGCACTATATATATTTTGTTCTTGTTCACAGACACTGGGCAACATAAATGTACATAAGAAAATATATAATCTGTTCATCATAGGGGATACAATTTGATCAGGAATAGGAATTCCTCTTACCTTTCAGAAAATTACCTGGAGAAGGTGAAATTGGTGTTGTGGAGTCATGTGCAAAGCTCTGGTTCCCAAGGGAAAACTGGGAGATGGATACTGTTACCATAAGAAGAAACAAATCCCATTCATTAAACAGGGAATCCTTTCCCCCTTGCTTGTTTTTGTCAGGTTTATCAAAGATTGTATGGTTGTAGGTATGTTGTATTGCCTTCAATGCCTCTGTTCTGTTCCATTGGCCTATATCTCTGTTTTGGTACCAGTACCATGCTGTTTTGATTACTGTAGCCTTGTAGTATAGTTTGAAGTCCGGTAGGGTGATGTCTCCTGCTGTGTTCTTTTTGCTTAAAATTGAATTGGCTATGCGGGCTCTCTTTTGGTTCCATATGAAGTTTAAGGTGGTTTTTTTCCAGTTCTGTGAAGAAGGTCATTGGTAGCTTAATGGGGATAGTGTTGAATCTGTAAATTACTTTGGGCAGTATGGCCACTTTCACGATATTGATTATTCCTAACCATGAGCATGGAATGTTTCTCCATCTGTTTGTGTCCTCTCTTATTTCATTGAGCAGTGGTTTGTAGTTCTCCTTGAAGAGGTCCTTTATGTTCCTTGTTAGTTGTATTCCTAGGTATTTTATTCTATTTGTAGCAATTGTGAATGGCAGTTCATTCTTGATTTGGCTCTTTTTAAGTCTGTTATTGGTATATAGGAATGATTGTGACTTTTGCACATTGACTTTGTATCCTGAGACTTTGCTGAAGTTATCAGTTTCAGGAGATTTTGGGCTGAGACAATGGGGTCTTCTAGATATATTATCATGTCCTCTGCAAATAGAGACAATTTGGCTTCCTCCTTTCCTATTTGAATACCCTTTATTTCTTTTTCTTGCCTGATTGCTCTGGCTAGAACTTCCAGTACTATATTGAATAGGAATGGTGAGAGAGGGCATCCTTGTCTAGTGCCAGATTTCATAGGTAATGCTTCCAGTTTTTACCCATTCAGTATGATATTGGCTGTTGGTTTGTCGTAAATAGCTTTTATTATTTTGAGATACATTCTTTAAATATCGAGTTTATTGAGGGGTTTTAGCATAAATGGTGTTGGGAAAACTGGCTAGCTATGTGCAGAAAGCAGAAACTGGACCCCTTCCTGACACCTTACACTAAAATTAATTCCAGATGGACTAAAGACTTAAACATAAGACCTAACACCATAAAAACCCTAGTAGAAAATCTAGGCAAAACCATTCACGACATAGGAGTAGGCAAGGACTTCATGAACAAAACACCAAAAGCATTGGCAACAAAAGCCTAAATAGACAAATGGAACCTAATCAAACTCCACAGCTTTTGCACGGCAAAAGAAACAGTCACTAGAGTGAATCAGCAACCAACAGAATGGGAAAAAATCTTTGCAGTTTACCCATCTGACAAAGGGCTGATATCCAGAAATTACAAAGAACTAAAACAGATTTATAAGAACAAAACAAACAAGCCCATTCAAAAGTGGGCAAAGGATATGAAAAGACACTTTACAAAAGAAGACATACATGAGGCCAACAAACACATGAAAAAATGCTCATCATCACTGGTCATTAGAGAAATGCAAATCAAAACTACATTGAGATAGCATTTCATGCCAGTTAGAATGGCGATCATTAAAACATCTGGAGACAGCAGATGCTGGAGAGGATGTGGAGAAATAGGAACACTTTTACACTGTTGGTGGGAGTGTAAATTAGTTCAACCATTGTGGAAGACAGTGTGACGATTTCTCAAGGACCTAGAATTAGAAATTCCATTTGACCCAGCAATCCCATTACTGGGTATATATCCAGAGGATTATAAATTGTTCTACTATAAGGACATATGCACACGAATGTTCATTGCAGCACTGTTTACAATAGCAAAGACCTGGAACCAACCCAAATGCCCATCGATGATAGACTGGACAGGGAAAATGTGGCACATATACACCATGGAATATTATGCGGCCATCAAAAACGATGAGTTTGTGTCCTTTGTAGGGACGTGGATGAACCTGGAGAACATCATTCTCAGCAAACTGACACAAGAACAGAAAAGGAAATACCACATATTCTCACTCATAGGCAGGTGTTGAACAATGAGAACACCTGGACAAATGGAGGGGAGCACTGCACAATGTGGTCAGTTGAGGGGAATAGGGGAGGGACAGCGGGGGGTGGGGAGTTGGGGAGAGATAGCATGGGGAGAAATGCCAGATATAGGTGAAGGTGAGGAAGGCAGCAAATCACACTGCCACGTGTGTACCTATGCAACTATCTTGCATGTTCTTCACAGGTACCTCCAAACCTAAAATGCAATTAAAAAAAGAAGAAACCAATCTATTCAGTGCCCTAGATATTTACATTTCTTATTCTAGCAACCTGCACTATCACTCCCAAAGCAGTTTACCTATACTTCTTTTTGGCTTCAGTGACTTTACAATTAATAGACTATTAAAGAAGACATTTACAGTCTACACTAGATAAAAAAGGATCATTTACACATGATATTTTGGAGAAGAACACGCTGTATATAATATACTGTGGTGAAGTAGTACTGATACCATCTCTACATGTTTCTTGCTAATTGAGTTGATAGTAATAGTCTCAGCTGTCAAGTTTAGTATCTAAATAATTTCAAAGCCACAAAGTGCATTATCCAGTATGAAAATATTTCATAAAAATCGCTTATAGATGGGCCAGGCGAGATGGCTCACGCCTGTAATCCCAGCACTTTGGGAGGCTGAGGCGGGTGGATCACGAGATCAAGAGATCGAGACCATCCTGGTCAACATGGTGAAACCCTGTCTCTACTAAAAATACGAAAAGTTAGCTGGGCATGGTGGTGTGTGCCTGTAATCCCAGCTACTCGGGAGGCTGAGGCAGGAGAATTGCCTGAACCCAGGAGACAGAGGTTGCAGTGAGCCGAGATTGCGCCATTGCACTCCAGCCTGGGTAACGAGCGAAACTCCATCTCAAAAAAAAAAAAAAAAGAAATCGCTTATGGATAACTCAAAATGGAAAAGTCCTGGAAAGGATATAAAATTATTTTAAGGCAAAATTGTTTCTATATAAGCTTGATTATATACTTTTTCACCACCTACCATGTTTTGAAGTTCAAAGCCTGAGTTTTTCAAATTGACACCTCATGCTGCTTATTAATAAGACTGAAAGGAAACAGATTTTTTGCTATTGTCTTTCAAAACATTACTGGACCTTCTTTAATCATTTATAAGCCATGGAATATTTAACATCTTGGCAGATGTGGGAAAGAAACATCATGGTTTGAGTTCAAAATTAACTTGTTGGAAATAAACCATGTTTAGCCATCATTACATCCTATTTAGATGTGAAAAAATAAAGTCCACACAGTTGTTGATAGGCAATCTGATCACATTTGTAACTTTCTTATCTGGTATGGTTGAAAATCAGAATGAAACACACCATGTGATATTTTAAATTCAGCATGGACTTCTTGTGATAAAGTAATCTCATATTGTCAATCAGGAAAGTGAAAATAAAGTTAAACAGTATTTACCCCAAAGCTTATAGTACACTGCATTTTGCCTTATTGCTTTATTGTTGATAGTATTTTATTTTTATATAAATGAAACATCAGAAATACAAATTTGGCCAGGTGGAGTGGCTCACACCTGTAACCCCAGCACTTTGGGAGGCTGAGGCATTAGGATAGCTTGTGTCTAGAAGTTTAAGACCAGCCTGGGCAATGCAGTGAGACAATATCACAAACAAACAAATAAAAAGTGTTGCCAGGTGTGGTGGTACATGCCTGTAGTTCCAGCTACTCAGAAGGCTGAGTTGGGAGGATCACTGGGGCCAGGGAGGTTGAGGCTAAAGTAGGCCATGATCATACCACTGTATGCTAGTCTGTGCCACATAGGGAGATCCTGTCTCCGAAGAAAAACAAAAGAAAGAAATGCCTCCAACACTATGTAGCTGATCCTTTTTTAATTTATTTCCTTTATACAAAATTTAACATCATGTCTGTCATGTCTTCTAAGAAAATCAATGGTTACAATATTCTCCAATTTTAATTCAATATCTCTCATCAATATCGCAATTACTCAGGATCTCACTATGCTTTTATAAGATCCTGTAATTATAACAGAATGCATTTGAACTAGCATGTACACATAAAACTTGGGTTTTAATCTTTTGGCCTTTAGATGATGAGTCAACTGACTTTCCCACTTAATATAACTTTTTGATTATGTTAAAAAATTAATTTAGGTAAGGGGAGATAATGATTTTTAGCAGATATCAGTAAATAATACATACCAACTATCAATATACATTTATTCCTTCTTATTCAGTTTTATGAAGCTTGCTTAAATTTTGTGATATATAGTAGAGTAGCAGTTCAGAATCAATGTTCTGATGTCAGAGGTTGTTTCAAACAGCCACTCTATGATGTAAAGAAAATCTCATACATGTCACTTAAGGTCTGAGAATTTCAGTTGTCTTATCTGTGAAAGGGGTGTAAGAAAAAAATGTGTTTACCTCAAGAGCTGTTTTAAATACAATGCACGTGATTGGGGCAGTGGTGGAGGAAAAGTCTGTTCTTCCAGTGCCTGGTAATTGGTGATGGTTAAGTATCTTTGTAACTAAAACGCATGTTAAGAAAAAAGTTGAATGTATTTCAAATCTAGTTTGGAGTAAGGGACACAGAGCATCTTAACTTTAATTATGCCACTTCGATTTTAGAGCAGAAAGCTGGCACTTTTCTAATAAGGCAGGGAAGGAAATAGGCAAAAATAGGTCCTCCTCCTAGCTTGGTACCTTATCTACTGGGTAGTTAAGTTGGTACCTTTCTGGTCAGAAATAGGTTGTAAAAATGGCCAAGTGCGTTTCCTTTCCACATGTTCTTCTGAGGTTACCCTGTGAAGGTGAGAGTTCTCTGAGGAAGTGCTTTGGTCTACAAATCAACTGTCAAGAGGTATCCTTCTTGGAGCACATAGATGAACTCGTCCTGTGGGAAAAGTCTGTTGAGGGGGAGGTGAAAGGTTATATTTGAATTTCTTTTTTTTTTTTTTTTTTTTTTTTTTGAGGCGGGATCTCATTCTGTCACCCAGGCTGGAGTGCAGTGGCGTGATCTGGGCTTACTGTAGTCTCCACCTCCCAGGTTCAAGCAATTCTCCCACCTCAGCCTTCTGAGCAGCTGGGATTACAGGGTCATGCCACTACACCCAGTTACTTTTTGTATTTTTAGTAGAGAAGGGGTTTCACCCTGTTGATCAGGCTGGTCTTGAACTCCTGGCCTTAGGTGATCCATCCACCTCGGCCACCCAAAGTGCTAGGATTATAGGCAGTAAGCCACCTCACCTGGCTTTATATTTGAATTTCTAAAGGGTTAAGTAGGAAGGGTAGAGCAGGGGAAAACAGGAAAGGAGAAGAAGAAAATACTAAAAAATAAAATATTTCCAAAAAATTAGGGTCTTCAGTTACATGATCAATTTATATTTTTAACTTCTTTTTAAAGTGTATAAGTTTTGTGCTCAATTATGTCTTTTAAATTTGTGTTTTTAAACTGCAATATAAAATTTGGCATGCTGCATTTTTGTTTCTTTAATAATAAATTGAAGGTTTTTAATATGTCATTGAAATTGAAGCAACAAATATTATCAACTTAACAGGTTTGTGAAAAAAGTTTTAAAATAGAACTTAAATTTTACAAGATTATTATTTTGTAAATTGTGAGGTTTGCTTTTTAAAATATGACCCTTTTTAAAGATTAATATTACAACTCATCTTTTAGGTGGAATATTTCTAGAATAACTAGAGAACCATCTTTGCTTCTAGTCAGAATTAGTGTTTCTTTCCTCTTTGCTCCCATTATACATTCCGCACAGCTTTGCCACACAGTTACTGTTACTGACAGCAAATCCATATAGGTCTGCAACAATTTCGATTCTTGCCTCCTCAGAAGAAAGAATTTGACCAGGAGGCATAAGGCAGAAGAAGAGACCCAGATAAGTTTTACAACAGGAGTGAAAATTTATTAGAAAGCTTTAGAGTAGGAACAAAAGAAAGTAAAGTACAATTAGAAGAGGGCTGAG
This sequence comes from Saguinus oedipus, assembly GCA_031835075.1. Classification (NCBI taxonomy): domain Eukaryota; kingdom Metazoa; phylum Chordata; class Mammalia; order Primates; family Cebidae; genus Saguinus; species Saguinus oedipus. The sequence goes on along the minus strand of CM063176.1, from coordinate 84,105,781 downwards.
TGGGTGACTTGAGACATCAAGTGTACAGTTTCACTTTCTGACTTGGGCTTTATATGATGACATACTTCTGGGGTCTTGCATCCCTTCTCCCTGATTCTTTCCTTGGGGTGGACTGTCCACAAGCACAGTGGCCTGCTAGCACTTGGAAAGTGAGTATGCACAGCCCGTTCACTGGAGTTGTATGCATGCTCACTTGTGGAGTTCTTCCCTTAGCAGTCATATGTCCCTGGAAAGTCATACACCAGTGAAACTCTGCCATTTTGCCTTTTAATGCGCATGCTTGTGCCCACTTGCCCAACTCTTGAGATCTTATTGGGAAGCCACTAATCACCAGTCTCAGGTATTTCTGTCTATTGGGAGACTCCCTTTCCCTGTACCAGCTGTGACCAATTATTATTTTAGAGAGACAGTGTAACAGCTGCTGGACAACTGTCTGATAGTCACCTGACATTTCTGGTGGGGTGGGGTGGGGGTAGCCCTTTCCTGCCCTGCTCATGCCTGACTTGCTACCTACTGAAATACCACTTTTAAAGTAATGTTTTTAGTGAGTCCATGCTGTCATACTGTGAGTAATCTGAGGAGTAATGTCTCATTCATTTATGTTAGACCATATTTAACATTCTACTTGGAGGGTTACATGTATTCAATACATGTTTGTGGAATTACATCTATGATTTACATTTATGAAATTAAAACATTGAAAAGCTACAATTGCATTGTTTTAACCTTTTGTTTTCCTATAGTCATTATTAATATGATTCACCAAAGGCTTTGAGGAATATGATAGGTTTGTACTTTCCCTGTTTCTGGTGATAGGGTTGAACTTTTAAACTCACATAAGACAATAAGGAGACATGACATATATCTATGCTAAGTGTTTAATTATCAACATGAGACCTTCTAGAGTTCTCACTTCTCTTTGTCAGGACAATCAGCAAGGCTGTGTATGGTCCTGCTCTGTCAGCGACATTGAGGCCTGAAATCAATAGAGCTTCTCTACTCACACCATGTGTGATCATGTAGTATAAAAGAGAAATACATCTTTTGCATAACACTACTGGGATGCTTAGATATTTTTCCTGACTTTAATTTAGGTGCTCCTATTCTAATTTATACAATGTTCCATCATGTAAAACAGAATTTAAAGAAAAGAATTGTAGAGATGGCTTCAGTTAACATTGTTCAAAAGAATGGAAAGAAAGAGAGAGACCAAACTTGGATTTAAGAAAGAGAATACAAATTCAAGGGACTTTAATTCCTGCACTATGCAGGCCATATATTTACTTTACACTTCACACTAAGAAGCAAGTAGGCTTTCTTAGTCTTTCTTAGAATGTAACTTTAAAGAGTAGTCCAACTAGCTAAAATATAAATATACATTAAAATATAATTATTTTCTAATATATCAATCATATAGTCAATATTATTTTAATCTCAATTAAAAATGTAAAAATATATGTGTACATATTAGAAGACTATTTAAAACTGAAAATGTGTGTGTTAAGATGAATTTCTTAAAGAGTATTTTAAAATTAATATTTTAGAGCCTTCCTATTTGTTATCCTAATATTTGTAAAATACCTTTCCAATCTTAAGAACTTTAAAATAATATGATACATTGAATCTGTGGAAAGGACAAATCTAAGAATAGGCAAAGCCCTATTCTTCAAACATCATTAAGTTCAAGTACCTAAAAATCACATAAACAATTATTGAGACACATAAAAATTCATAGTTGGTCAAATGAATAAATGTCTTAGTATATCTCACACTCAAGAAAGGAGGAAAAGATTAGCAAAACATCTGCCAAAGTGCATTTCATCTGTAAAACTTATATTAGCTTAATGGTATTTTATATCATAAGTCATATTACTTTTCTGGTATTTTAAATTCAGTTCTTCAACTTAGGCTTAACATAATATCTGTGGCTATATAAAAGAGATGTAGAGTCAAAAAATCACATAAGATAAAAGTCCCAATGATTGATCTCAATGGCTTGTTAAAATTAGTTTCAGTCCACCATATTGATTTAATTCCATTGCTTGAAAGTGCTAATTAATAATGATAATAAAAAAAAGAAATTATTGTGGTATAATGTGTGAAAAACCCTTATTAAAGAATTATAAATTAGATGTGTTTGGGCAATCAAAAGTTTTTGCTTATAAACCTACTAATAAGTATATGATGAAACATTCTCAATTTTCTCTTGCCATGTAAAAATGCACCTCAAATCACTGGCTTAATAGTAATCATTTATTTTGTTTATAATTCTGTAGGCCCATAGGGCACTGCTAGGCAATTATCATTCTGGGTGGCTCATAAAATTGCAATATGAAGGTAGCTGGATTTAGGACCATCTTGAAACTTTTCTAATTATATATGTAATATGTGGCCTGGGAAAATCAAATAGCAGGTGACAAGTACTACTAGGACTCCTCTAGTTATCTCTCTGTCTCTATGTGGTCTCACCCTTGGGTCTCTCTACATAGAGTCACTGGGTAGCTGGTCATCCTACACTGGAGCTCCAGGCTCTCAGAGCAAGTGTCCTAGAGAGACCAGCAAAGGCTGCCTAAATGCCCTTTTCTTTTTTCTTCCTTTTTTTTTTTTTTTTTTTTGAGACAGAATTTGGCTCTGTTGCCCAAGCTGGAGATCAATGGTGGGATTTTGACTCACTGCAACCTCAGCCTCCTGGATTCAAGCAAGACTCCTGTCTCACCTTCCAAAGTAGTTGGGATTATTGATGTGCACTTCTACAACTGGATAGGTTTTTTGTATTTTTAGTAGAGATGGAGTTTCACCATGATGGTCAGGAACTCCTGACTCCCAAGGCAATCCACCGGCCTCAGCCTCCCAAAGTGCTGGGATTACAGGCATGAGTCATCGCACCCGGCCCTTTTCTAATCTACTCCTAGAAGTCACACAGCTTCTTGTCTATTTGCTGCAGCGGTAAAAAAACTCACCCAGATTCAAGCGGAGGGGACATTTTTTCTTACCTTTTGATGTAAGGGGTGTCAAAGAATTAGCAGACATATTTTTAAACTATCACTGAGATACAAATCAGTGTTACAGGATTAGACAGCCAGTACCATGAAAATGTAAACATTTGAAGATCTGCAATCCAAAGCCTTTGAATTCTGTTTCACCTGAAAGCAGTCACTACACAGCATTGTTTACTACACTGAACCATGACTATTAGAGTGAGTTTCTCATGGTTGAACCCCTTAGCATGGAGTAATTTTACTGAGCAAGCAACTTTCTATCACCTGATGTTTCCTCTGCTTCTTCAGCTGCTGAGGCATCAATTGTCTTGAATTTCATTCCCATTCAAAGCAATAATGTGTTATTGACAGTGAGACATGCATGTCTGGCATTTAGAAATCCTGCAAGGCAGCTGTTTTGTTTCTTGAAACCATTAAGCTGATTACAGAAGACGATTAAATATGATATTTGAGACCAAATATCATAGGACTTGGCAGGCTATACAATTAGAGTTTTAGGAAAAAAGTGTTAAAAGAATATTATCTTTTGTTGAATGGCACAGTGATACACAAAGTAAAGTTTTTACAGTTCAGCCAACATCTGAGCGAAACAGTCAGAGGCGTGTGAACCAGAGCAACTCCATCTTAAATAGTACCTGGGTAAAATGAGGCTGAAACCTACTGTGCTGCATTCAGAGACTATGAAGGAATTCTAAGTTACAGGATGAGATAGGAGGTCAGCAATACAGATCATAAACACCTTGATGATAACACAGGTTGCAGTGAAGGAACTGGCCAAAACCCACTAAAACCAAAATGACCACAAGAGTGACCTCTGGTTGTCCTCACTGCTACACTCCCTCCAGCACCATGACAGTTTACAAATGCCATGAGATTGTAAGGAAGTTACCCTATGGTCTACAAAGGGGAAGCATAAATAATCCACCCCTTGTTTAGAATTTCATCAAGAAATAACCATAAAAATGAGCAACCAGCAGCCTGGTCTCAGGGCTGCTCTGTCAATAGAGTAGCCATTATTTTATTCCTTTAAACCTTAATAAACTCGCTTTCACTTTGCACTGCAGACTCGCCCTGAATTCTTGCTTGTGCAAGATCCAAGAACCCTCCCTTGGGATCTGGATTGGGACCCCCTTCCTGTAACACAACTATTGATTATTTCTTAGAAGCTGGCTGCCATTTAAGTGGGACAATTAGTTAAAGACTGAGAATAAGCACAATCTTGCAGTGCTACTGCTACTGGTGCCCTGCACCTAATTTATATCTTTTAAAAGCCAGAGATTCTAAGTCTCTAGAGGAAAAACTCAGAGGAAATTTGTCAAGGCTGCTATGCTTAACGTTTCAGGAAAATAAAAAACTCTAGCTCTCTTCAGATATATCTTTTAAAGCTAATAACATTCTAATTATAGAGAGAGTATGGTTGCAACAACCAGCTGAAAGCATTTTGTGGATTTAAAAAGCAAATTAAGTTCAAGGAACAGAGCTAATGTAACCGTAGCATCTGTGGTTCTCATAGGTTTACTCAGACAAAACCAATGTAATCTTCAAGGTGACCCACACTAGGAGAGGGCCATGGTATCTCAGGTATGATTAATAAATCATAATTTCACAAATGACTATAAACATAATTTTTTCTACATACCCTATAAAGTACTATCAAAAACTCAAAAAATTCAAAGGATTATAAAAATAGCACCTCATTTGCGACATGATTCCAACAATCTTAAAGTTTGACAGTATTGCTTCCTTCCCTGTATTTGTTACATTTGTCAACTAGAGATAATTAATTGACTGGCATATTCATAATTACCTCTTATGCTGTGGAGTTATTTTTTAAATAGAATTTTCATGCACAGCCTTGGTGTGCAGTCTTGAATTATCCCTTGAGATCCTAATCTTTGTTTCTTTCATAAATTGTATGAAAGAAGCTGTAACAAAGTTAATAGTTGGCTGAAATTTTAAACATTTTGCAATATAAATAATGGCACTTTGCTTATTTTGTTAATAGAATACATAAAACATACATTATAAATGTTTTCCTTCCCCAAAAGTGACATTGCCACCTGAAGATCTAGGTTATATGGACCAGACAAAAATAATTTAGTAACCAATGAGTGTGTTTTCAAAAAATAGTATACATGTATTGCTTTTACCTTGTGCAGTGACTTTCCTAAGTTGTAATAAAGAGTGACTGAGAGCAAAAGTGATGATATAGCGTATTTTCTAGGGAAGCTAGAGGACAGTATGAAAGAAAAGATCTGGGAAGGATTGTGGCTCCTTGCTCTTGACTTCCTTCTGTTCTAACAATTAAAGAATAAAGATATGATTATCTGTAGATTTTGTCTAATAACTTTCAAAGTTCTCCAAATGACAGTATACTTTGGTCACTTGATGGTTTCTAAATGACTAGAGGCTATATCTGAGTTTTGGGGAAAATATAATTCAAAACAAAACAAAAAAATCTCTTTACAACCCAGAAACACTCCATGAAGGTAGAAGAGAAAGAAGGCAGTTTTATTATTGAATAACCATTGAAAACAGAATGTGATACACATAAGAGGCAATCTGCTAAGAGATTGTGAAGACAGAAAGAAATCTCATCCTTTTATATAGCCAAACAGATAAAAGCCATTACAGACATGTTCTTAAAATGAACAATAACTAATCCTCAAGTAAGAGGACTTGACAACACCCTTTGTTGCACATAGTTCATTCTAAACTCACTTGGCATTGAGTGACTATCTGTGCTAATCGACTTTGACAAAAGAAAAAATAATACATGTCTCATATCTTTATGACAAAAGGTAGTTTTGCAATTTAGAGCAAGAGGACCATCAAAGTTACATTCTTACTATCCTGTAGAGACTGGATGTGAGGTACTATGTTCCTTGATGGTTACACTTCAAAAAGAAAGCTCCAGTCACTTGAGAAAGGCATGCCTGGCTCCTAAAGCTGTCAAGACACTTTAATTTTCAAAAAGAGTTGCATGCATTTCAAAAAGACAAGCAAGGGACCTCTCTAGTTTTTTAAAGTCCAAGCTCTGAGGAAAGGGTTAGTAAGTAGTCTCTTTTCTGATTTTCATCAGGGAGAATGAAGCCTTTGATTTTAATTTGTATTTGCACTTACCAGAAAAAGTACATTCTTACTGCTGAGAGATAAAGATGGCCAATTATACAATACAAACTTGTCATTTACAGATGAAGGAAGTAAAAAAATAAAGTAGAAACATGATTTTCTCTGGAAGGATAGGGCTGATAATCACTCCAGCATGATTTCCATTCACCATAATTGTCTCTTGAAGCAGGTTTCTCAAAGACAAGCAGAGATGGTACACCTGAAGTAAAACACTTCTTATTGCACTACTTTTCTTCCTATTTCATGCCTCTGCTTCATGCATGAGATCCCCAATCTCCAATGCTCACATCTAATGCTCATGGTTATCATAACCAATGGATAGATAAACTTAGGCTAAGTCTGTTTTTCCATGGTTTTGGCAGCAAGATTCTGTATAATGATAACTTATTAGGTGAGCTTTATAAAGCAGTGCAGTCATAGGAATAGAATGTCATAAAAGGTTTTCTAATACATATGGGCTTTCTCATATTTACCTCCGCAAAACAGTATAGTGCAAATTAATTACTCAACCTTGTCTTGCACAGAGTAAAAAAAAAAAAAAAAAAAAGGTGTTCTTTGTTACTTTATCACTGCCATAGGAACAACTTTGAGTCGTCACCTTCAGTTGTGAAAATAACAACTTTGAGTCGTCACCTTCAGTTGTTCAGTTGCATGAACAACAAGAAAAGTCCTCACATGTCATTATTGATTAGTAAATAAAAGGTAGACATCATAAATCTGAAAGATTATATCTGAATTCTGAAAGCCTACATTAAATTGACTAAATATATACAAAATGACATTTTTGTGTTCACTTTAAGGGTTCCAGAAAATTTTACTACTTCTACCAAGCCCCTGAGCTATTCAATATACAATCCCAACAAAGCCACCAATCTGAAACAGATTTGCCTTAATTTCTCAAGTGTATATCAAGTCATTTAAGCCATCTGTCAAAAGAGTGATTGCTGAGACAAAGGCCATATAAATTCACTGACTTTCTTTAAATTGCAAAAAGTGTTCATATTGCCAAATAGCTCTAATAACGAGAAGTAAAAGAAGTAATGGATAACAAATTTAATAGGTAACTAATAACAATACTGGGCTCATAATAATGCAATGATACTTCGTTACCAAAAAAACTGAGGTGAGTTTCATTTAGCCATGTATACATGGAGCAAATAGCCATAAAACCTGAGATTAAAAGTAAAAGGCATTAGAAAGATGTGATTGTTGAAGGAGGGACATGAGCTACAGAATACAGGTAGTCTCTAGAAACTGGAAAAGATGAGATTACGGATTTCTCACTAGCACCTCCACAGGGCATGCAGCCTTGCTGACATCTTGATTTTAGACCCATGTGAGATACATTTTGGACTTTAGTCCTCCAGAAATTTAACATAGTTGTTATGTGTTAAGCCACAAAATTGTTGGTAATTTGTTATAGCAACAATAGAAGATGGATACAATTCCGTATCCTACATTGGTTACATTAAATTTTAGTATGTGGACATGTTTGATGTGTGTGTCGGGGGAGGTCACTAATCTACCTACCACAATTGCCAAATTAATTGCCATCATAGGCAAATGTTTTTCAGTTTCACTGGAGAACTCTAGAAGTCAGCATAATGTATTTTATCATTTCTCATCCAAGGATGAGTGAAGGTGCTAGGGTATTTATCTACCGACTCCAGAGGTCCTGGGTTGAGAGTTGCTTCTGGATCAAAAGAATAGGTTAAATATTCCCTTATAGTCTGCCCAGTGGTCAACATATTATGTTCCCAAGAAAAAGTCCCCAGGGTAAATTAAGGCAGAGGCTGACATTGGGATGATGGGCCAGTGTATATGGAAATGATGAAGGCACTTGCAGGGCCTCGTTCATCCATGCCTCACATTAACTTTATTTCATCCTGCCATTGATTATTCAAGGTAGTGGCTAACCACAATTTCTTTTTTAAAAAAATGGACTCTGACTGGAGGGTCCATGTAACAAGCTACATTCACACTGCTGCAGTTATTACCAAGGTCACATATGACATAAGTCAACTGTCCCCTCTATTATGCATTCGAGATTCTTCTCACCCTTCTCAACCATTTTTCTTGCTTTAGGTTGCTTGTCCAGTGGACTAACTCAAACCTATATCCCTGAGGAGTTTGGGCTCCTGGTTATTCTCTGCTTGTCAGGCCATAGCTACTGCAATTTTCTACCTACAGTTATTACCATGCATGGATCTATTCCAAGCACATTAATGAATCCCCTGAGTTACTGATATACACATTCCTAGTCACATTGTATGTCAGAGATTGTATCTCTTCCTAAAAATTAAGGTAATTTATCCATATAGTAACTCCTTTGTTTTCTGGTCTGCTTCCATAAGGTGTCCAAACTGATCAGGTAAAAGTCATATTGAGATTAGTGGAATCCTTTTGGTGCCCCACAATAGAGGCAACATCTTCTCTACTCCAGCAACAAGACCAGTAATTAGGAAAACTGAATTATAAAGGGATGGGAAGTACAACTTCCTTAAGTGAGTAACTAGCTGTGATTTTCCATATAGTCTGTTCTCTGCTGCAAAGCAAAATTTTTTAAACAAGGCCATGGTGGTCTTCTAGCTTTTGCATCATAGCCTAAGTTGTTATTTTCTTCTGGCTGTGCTTTAATAGCATTAAACAGCAAGATAATTTTTCTGTGTTAAAATCACTATTGCCCTTTTGTCTTTCAGATGCTGGAGACAGGAGACATTGCAAAAGCCAGTGCTCCTTTCTTTACTCGTATTTATAATTATGAGTCATTTTAATAGTGGTATAACAGCATGTCATGGCTTATCACAAATTATCTTCTTATAGACTTCTGGCCAGTGAATGATGTGATTCAATTTCAGAGTTATATCCTGGGAATTTCCTTTCTATGTTATTTCCAATAGTAATTTTATTAGTTTGGGTTCCTCCAGAAGCCAACTCTGTGACAAATACACAAATGCCAGTGGTTTATTTGGAAAGTCATCCCTGGCAACATGGATGGAAGTGGAGATCATTATGGTAAGTACAATAAGCCAGGCACAGAAAGACAAACATTGCAGGTTGTCATTTATTTGAAATATCTAAAAATCAAAACAACTGAACTCATGGAGATAGAGAGTAGAAGGATGGTTAGGAAAGGCTGGGAAGGGTAGTAGTGAGTGGGGGGAAAAGTGGGGTTGGTTCATGGGTATTTAGTAGTTAGGAAGTGAAACACAGAAGGAAAAAGAAGGCAGTTGGTAAGGTATACATTAACACAGCACCCAAATGACATGGGCTTGAAGGCAAAATAGGAGGTCACCTGCTCATATCCTGATAATAGCAAGAATTTTCCATCCACCCATGGACAGAAGTATCTTTGTGGGAGGCTTGGGATTCAAGTAGGAGGTTTAAACACTCTGGTAAAACCCAAGACTTAGAAAGGTCATTTTGAGAGTGCAGACCTGCACCAAGGTGGCAGATCCAGCAATCATGGTCCAGATTTCAGACTCAGAATGGGCACTGTTCCCTGAGGGACTTAGCTACAGTCTTGTTTTGTCTCAATCCTCTTAACCCAAACCAACCTTCAGGAAGTACACAGGGAATCACTCACACTAGTGCTTCAGCAGACTGGCCCACCTATATTGGTCACAGCAGTGGGCCCAAAACATACTGTGTGATTCCTCTGACCATGCTCTGCTGTACTCCTAGCTTAGCACTGCTTGTGCAAGACCCCAGGGGAGATTTGGCTCCCGTTACAGGCTCACAAACTACAATCTTACTCAGAATACAGCATCAGGCATGTTTCTCAGATACATTCGCACTCAACCAGGTACAATGCTATCAGCCCAGAGACCTAACAGGAAGACTTTAGCTTGCCAAAACAAAATAAAAAGCATCAACACACACCAGTAGAGAAAATTACTTATCTGTAAAGAAAGACAGCAAGAAGAAAAGAAAAGAAAAACCAATATGCAAAACAACTAAAAAAAATTAACAAAATTACAGTAGTAAGTTCTTACTTATCAATAACTATCTTGAAGGTAAATGGATAAAATTCTCAAGTAAAAAGACACACAGGAACTAAATACATAAAAAAACAAAAATAAGACCTAACTCTATGCAGCCTATAGGAGATTCACTTCACCTATAACAACAGACAGACTATAAATGAATCTATGAAAAAAGATATTCCATATAAATGGGAATTGGAAGAGAGAAGGAATGGAAAAAGATATTCCATGTAAATGGGAATTGGAAGAGAGAAGGAATAGCTATATTTACATCAGGTAAAATAGACATTAACTCAAAATTCTAAAAAGAAACAGAAGTTTGCTAAAGGATATAACAATCATTACTTTTAAATATATGTATGCACCCAGTATGTGTACACACAAATATATAAAGTAAAAATTAATAGATCTAAAGGGAAAGATAAACTGCAATGCAATAATAATATGGGACTTCAACACTTCACTTTCAGCAATGGAAAGATCATCCAAACAGCAAATTAACAAGAAAACATTGCATATAAACTACATTCTATGACCAGTGAACTTAACATGTATATATATAGAACATTTATTCAAACATCTACATAGTCTTCTTAACTATACATGGAACATTCTTTAGCACAGATAATATGTTAAAACACAAAACAAGTCTTAAACAAATTTAGAAGCAGCAAACCAAGTACCTTTTATAACCGTATTGGAATAAAACTAGAAATAAGTAACAGGAGAAATTTTGGAACATTGAAAAATACACCTAAACAACAAATGAGTTAAAATATATTAAAAGGAAAATTTAAAAATATATTGAGATGAATAAAAATGAAAATAAAACATGCCAAAACTCATGGGATGCAGTAAAAACAGTTTGAAGAAGGAAGTTTATACCAATGAATACCTAACTCAGGAAAAAAAAAAAGATCTTAAATGAGTAAATTAATGTTACATTTCAAAGCTCTAGAAAAAGGAGAAGAAACTATGCCCAAAGTTAGTAGATTGAGGTAAATAATAAAGATCATAACAGAAATAAATAGACACTAGAAGGACAATAGAATAGATCAATAAAATTTAAGAGTTGCTTTTTGAAAAGATAAACAAAGTCAGTGAAACTTTTCCCAGACTAACTAAAAAAACAGACAAGACTCATAACTAAAATCTGAAATAAAGAGATATTACAACTACCATAGAAACACAAAGGATCAAAAATTACTATACCTCCAAAAATAATATATTTTAGAATAAATGGGTAGATAAATTTCTAAAAACATATAAGCTACCCAGACTAAATCAAGAATAAATAACAAAGATGAAAAGACCATCGACGAGTCTGTTCAAGAAGATTGAATTATTAATAACAAACTCTCCCATAAAGTAAAAGCCCAGGACTAGATGTTCTTTCACCAGAATTCTACCAACCATTTAAATAATAAATACTAATTCTCCCAAACTCTTCTGAAAAATTAAAGAACAGGGAATATTTCTGAATTTGTTTCATGAGACAAGTATTACCCGATTCCAAAGCTAAATAAGGACACCACATAAAAAGAAAAATATAGGCCAAATGCTCTGAAGAACATAGATGCAAAAATTCTCAACAAACAGGGAATGGGTACTACACACTGGGGTCTATTGTGGGGAATAGGGGAGGGACAGCGTTGGGGTGGGGAACTGGGGAGGGATAGCCTGGGGAGAAATGCCAAATGTGGGTGAAGGGAAGGAAGGCAGCAAAACACACTGCCATGTGTGTACCTATGCAACTATCTTGCACGTTTTGCACATGTACCCCAAAACCTAAAGTGCAATTAAAAAAATAAATAAATAAATAAATAAATAAATAAAAAGTAAAAAAAAAAAATACAACAAAACTAAATTCAGCAGTCTATCAAAAGGATCACTCATCATGATCAAGTGGTAGTTAATCACTGACATGCAAGAATAGTTTCACATATGTAAATCAATAAACACGATATAACATATTAATGGAATGAAGAGCAAAAAAAGATAATATACACAGAAAAAGTACTTGAAAAAATTCAACATCCTTTTATATAAAAAGTCAACATATTAGGTATCAGATGAATGTACCCAACATCATAAAGGCCATATATGAAAAGCCCATTGATAGCATGATACTCTATGGTGAAAAGTTGAAAGCTTTTCCTCTAAGATCTGGAACATGACAAGGCCACCCATTCTTGCCACTTAACACAGAACTGAAAGTTCTAGCTAGAGCAATTAGACAAAGAAAAGAAACAAAAGTCATCCTAATAGGAAATAAATAAATTTTTCTGTTTACTGATGATATAAACTTATATATGAAAAACCCCAAAAAATCTGTTAGAACTGATAAACAAATTCTGTAAAGTAGCAGTATACAAAACCAACATAAAATCAGTAGCAGTTCTTTACACTGACAATAAACTATATGAACAAGAAATTTAAAAACAATTTCATGTACAATGTCATCAATAGAAAAAATAGTTAAGAGAAAATTGAACGAAGTGCGTGAAGTAGCTATAAACTAAAAACTATAAAACTTCAATGAAATAAGTTGTAGACAACACAAATAAATGAAAAGGAATTCCAGGTTCATGGATTGGAAGAATTCATCTTACTGTAACAACCAATGTGACTTTCAGATCAACATGATCTGTATCAAAGCAATATATGTATCAATGCAATTGTTATCAAAATCTCAATTTCATTTTCATGGAAAGTGAAAAATAAGAAAACAGTAGAAGAACAGACACACTGACAATAGAACAGGATAGAAGGCCTAGCAATAGACACATGTATTACAATTAATTCATTTTCGGCAAAGGTGGCACAAACATGCAGTGAAAAGAAAGAGCCTCTTCAATAAGTGGTGTAAGGAAAACTGGATATTCACATATGGAAGAATAAAATTGGACCCTTATATCATCTGCAAAAGTCAACTCAAAAAGGATTAAATATTTAAATGTAAGACATGAAATTATTTAAAAAAGAAGAAGAAGAAAACATAGAAGGAAACCTCCATGCCATTGGCCTAGGCAAAGATTTCTTGTACATGACCCCAAAAGCAGACAACAGAAGCAAAATAAACAAATGAGATTGCATCAAGCTAAAAAGCTTCTGCTCTTGAACAGAAACAATCAATAGAGTGAAGATACAAACCACAAGAGGAAAAATATTAGCAAACCACACACCTAACAAAGGGCTAATAGTCAAAATATATATGAAACTCAAACAACTCAATAGCAAGAAAACAACCCAATTTAAAAATGGGCAAATAACCTAAATAGACATTCTTAAAAAGAAGACATATAAATGGCCATGAGACATTTTTTTTAATGTTCACAGTTACTATCAGTGAAATACAAATTAAAACCACAATATGATATCACCTCAAACTTGTTTCTGGCTAGCATTAAAAAGAGGAAAGATAAGTTTTGGCAAGGATATGGAAAAAAAATGAATCCCTGTGCACTTTTGTTGTAAATGTAAATTAACAAATTAAGTATGAAAAACAGTATGGAACTTTCTCAAAAAACTAAAAAGAGAATTATGATGTGATCCAGCAATCCCACTTCTGATTATATATCCAAAAGCAATTGAAATTCATACGCTGAAGAGCTATCTGCATGTCCATGTTCATTGCAACATTATTCATAATACCTATGACATGGAAACAACCTAGGTGTCTATCATTGAATGAATGAATAAAGAAAATGTGATATATATATATATATATATATATATATATATATATATATATACACACACACACACACACATACACACACAATGGATACTATTAAGTCTTAAAACCTAAGGAAACTCTGTCACTTGCAACAATATGGATGAACCTGGAAGATGTTATGTCAGGTTGAAGAAGCCAGGCATAGAAAGACAGATACTATATGATCTCACTTATACGAAGAATTTTTAAAAGTTGAACTAGGAGTAGAGAGTAGAATGCTAGTTACCAGAGGGGAAAGGTTGTGGAGAGAAAAATGGAATGTGTTTCTCAGAGCATAAAATTTCCCACCTAGGAGGAATAGGTTTCAATGGCCCATTGCACAGAATGGTGATTATGAAAAATAATAATGCATTGTTTATTTCAAAATTACTAGGAGTAGATTCTAAATGATTTTCACACATATACACAAACACACCTGAGATGAATTTGTCAATTAGTTTGACTTATTCCATAAAAATTTTACCCCATAAGTATTATCCCACTGGGGGATAATAGCTCAGGTGTCATTAATTCTCTGGCATTCCAGGTTAACTAAACTTGGGCAGAGAATGCTTTGGAGTCTAGAAAAAAAATACTCAGGCAAGTGGAAGTTTGTGCTGGAAGTTAGAAATTGGGCCAATGTGCAGGGAAATTCTTATATATGTTAGGAGAGGGCAACAACAAGATCTCCTACAGCTAATAATATTTCTTCATAAAACCAAGTAATCACTTTCCTTAAAGATGTTTCATCCTCCACCCATAGACTACATATTGATAAAATAATAACTGATATATAATCTCCTCTGTTTATGAATTAAGATATGTTGTTTGGCTTTAATTATCTTAACATTCTAGATTCCACATATACATGCCCTGAGTCCATCTAGAATTGGGGACCCTCACTCCCAACCCATTTCTGAAAAGGGAAGGATCCAAGATGGCAGTTTAGGAGCAGCTCTGGATTGCAGCACCCAGTGAAAGCACAGAGGGTGAGTGGATGCCACATTTCCAGACAGATATTTCTTGCCCACAGACCAGGAGATCCCCAGGTGGAGGAGCCCCATGGGTAGCCAGTGTGGCTATTTTGGCCAACATGGCTATTTTGCTGGTGCCCCAGCATGGCAGTTCTCTGTACAAAATACACTGGTCTGGTTGCCCTCTTAAGCTGGCGATTGGAGCTCCAGGAAGGCAGAATTGCCCACTAATCTGATTAAACAGGGGACAGAAACAGAGAGCCAGGCCAGGAGATTCCTGGGCAGTGTCATTGTTTCAGCCAGTGCAGTGCATTGCACCATGGGAAATCACACAGATCCCAGCACCTTTTCAGCAGGCAACAGTAACACCTGGGAGAGAGTCAACCATTCAACTAAAAAAAAAAAAGGCTCTGAGTCAGGGAGCCAGGTGATCAGGCTCAGTGGGTCCCACCCCTACAAAAAAAAAAAAAAAAAGAAAAAAGAAAGAAAAAACAGCAATTGGAAATGCCCTGGGTTGAGAGTTCCATGGCAAACACAGCTGAACCTGGGATGGTCCAGCTCTGGGGGGGAGGGGCATCCACCATTACAGAAGCACTCCACCCCTACAGAGGTAGTCCACTATTTCTGAGGCAGCCCGCCATTGCCAAGGCAACCTGCCACTACAGAGAGAGTCCACCATTACAAAGGTGGGCCACCAATGCCGAGGCAGTTCTAACCACACCCATATAAACAGGACTGCAGGGAAGTTCACCTGGCAGTAGGGCGGATCCTACAGCAGATCAGCAAAGCCTTTGCAGACAGACAGTGACTAGACTGCCTCCTTGCTGGGCAGGGCAGCCCTGAAAACAAAAAGGCAGCAGCACAACAGAAACTCATAAATAAAGCCCTAACTCCCCAGGACAGAGCACCAGGGGAAAAAAAAATGGTTTATGAGTTCTGCTTCAGCAGACTTAAACGAACATGCCCAGCAGCTCTGAACAATGGAGCTCACAGCTCAGCACTTGAGCTCCTATAAAGGACAGACTGTCTCCTTAAGCAGCTCCCTGACCCCCGTATATCCAAAGAGTCACCTCACAAATGACTGATCAGACTGACATTTGGCGGGCATTATTCTGGGACAAAGATAGCAGAAGAAGAATCTGGTAGCAACCCTTACTGTTCTACAGCTGCTGCAGGTGATCCCCAGGCAAGCAGAGCCTGGAGTGGACCTCAGCAGTCCTACAGCAGAGGGACCAGACTGTTAGAAGGAAAAATAAGAAACAGAAATAACTTCATCACCAACTGGACATCCATTCAGAGACTCAATCTGAAAATCAGTAAATACAAAGATGACAGGTGGATAAATCCACAAAGATGGGAAGAAACCAGCACAAAAAGAAGAAAAACACTCAAAACCAGAACACCTCTCCTCCTACAAGGGATCATAACTCCTCACCAGCAAGGGAACAAAGCTGGATGGAGAATGAATGTGATGAAATGACAGATTCAGACTTCAGAAGGTGGGTAATGAGAAACTTCTGTGAGTTAAAAGAACATGTTCTAACCCAATGCAAAGAAATTAAGGACCTTGAAAAAAGATTTGATGAAATGCTAATGAGAATGGACAAGTTAGAGAGGAATATGAGTGAATTGATGGAGCTGAAAAACACAACACGAGAACTTCACAAAGCATGCACAAGTTTCAACAGCCCAACTGACCAAGCAGAAGAAAGGATATCAGAGGTTGAGGATCAACTCAATGAAATAAGACAAGAAGGCAAGACTAGAGAAAAAAGCGTAAAAAGGAATGAACAAAGTCTCCAAGAAATATGGGACTATGTGAAAAGACCTAATCTACGTTTGATAGGTGTACCTGAATGTGACAAAGAGAATGAATCCAAGATGGAAAATACTCTTCAGGATATTTTCCAGGAAAGCTTCTCCAACCTAGCAAGGCAGGCCAATATTCAATTCCAGGAAATACAGAGAACACCACAAAGATATTCCTCAAGAAGAGCAACCCCAAGGCACATAGTCCTCAGATTCACCAGGGTTGAAATGAAGGAGAAAATGTTAAGGGCAGCCAGAGAGAAAGGCCAGGTTACCCTCAAAGGGAAGCCCATCAGACTCACAGCAGATCTCTTAGCAGAAACCCTACAAGCCAGAAGAGAGTGGGGGCCAATATTCAACATCCTTAAAGAAAAGAACTTTCAACCCAGAATTTCATATCCAGCCAAACTAAGCTTCATAAGTGAAAGAAAAATAAAATCCTTTGTGAACAAGCAAGTACTCAGAGATTTTGTCACCACCAGGCATGCTTTACAAGAGCTCCCGAAAGAGGCACTACACATAGAAAGGAACAACCAGTACCAGCAACTCCAAAACAATACCAAATGGTAAAGAATATAAACATAACAAAAAATCTGCATCAACTAATGGGCAAAACAGCCAGCTAGCATCAAAATGGCAGTATCAAATTCAGACATAACAATATTAACACTAAATGTAAATGGAGTAAATGCACCAGTCAAAAGACACAGACTGGCAAATTGGATAGAAAGCCAAAACTCATTGGTATGCTGTATCCAGGAAACCCATCTCACATGCAAGGATATACAAAGGCTCAAAATAAAGGGATGGAGGAAGATTTACCAAGCAAATGGAGAGTAAAATAGGCAGGAGTTGCAATTCTCATCTCTGATAAAATAGACTTTAAAGCAACAAAGATCAAAAGAGACAAAGAAGGTCATTACATAATAGTCAAAGGATCGATGCAACAAGAAGAGCTAATGATCCAAAATATATGCACCCAATACAGGAGCACCCAGATACATAAGGCAAGTTCTTAATGACTTACAAAGAGACTTAGACTCCCACACAATAATAGTGGGAGACTTTAACACCCCATTGTCAATATTAGCAAGGCTGGTTCAACATACGCAAACATAATTCACCACATAAACAGAAACAAAGACAAAAACCACATGATTACCTCAATTGATGCAGAGAAGGCCTTTGACAAAATTTAACAGTCCTTTATGCTAAAAACCCTCAATAAACTAGGTATTGACGGAACGTATCTCAAAATAATAAAAGCCATTTATGACAAACCTACAGCCAACATCATACTGAATGGGCAAAAACTGGAAGCATTCCCTTTGAAATCTGGCACTAGACAAGGATGCTCTCTCTCACCACACCTATTCAATATAGTACTGGAAGTTCTAGCCAAAGCAATCAGGCAAGAAAAAGAAATAAAGCGTATTCAAATAGGAAAGGAGGAAGCTGAATTGTCTCTATTTGCAGAAGACATGATTGTATATTGAAAAAACGCCATCATATCAGCCAAAATCTCCTGAAACTGATAAGCAACTTCAGCAATCTCAGGATAAAAAATAAATGTGCAAAAATCACAAGCATTCCTATACACCAATAACAGACTTAAAGAGAGCCAAATCAAGAATGAACTACCATTCACAATTGCTACAAAGAGAATAAAATACCTAGGAATACAACTCACAAGGAATGTAAAGGACCTCTTCAAGGAGACCTACAAACCACTGTTTAATGAAATAAGAGAGGACACAAACAGATGGAGAAACATTCCATGTTCATGGTTAGGAAGAATCAATATCGTGAAAATGATCATACTGTCCAAAGTAATTTATAGATTCAACACTATCCCCATCAAGCTCCCAATGACCTTTTTCACAGAACTGGAAAAAACCACCTTAAACTTTATTTTAACCAAAAGAGAGCCCACATAGTTTAGTCAATTCTAAGCAAAAAGAACACAGCAGGAGTCATCACACTACTGGACTTCAAACTATACTACAAGGCTACAGTAATCAAAACAGCATGGTACTGGTACCAAAACAGAGATATAGACCAATGGAACAGAACAGAGGCCTCGGAGGCAACACTTATATCTACAACCATCTGATGTTTGACAAAATGACAAAAACAAGCAATGGGAAAAAGATTCCCCGTTTAATAAATGGTGTTGGGAAAACTGGCTAGCTATGTGCAGAAAGCAGAAACTGGACCCCTTCCTGACACCTTACACTAAAATTAACTCCAGATAGATTAAAGACTTAAACATAAGACCTAACACCATAAAAACCCCAGAAGAAAATCTAGGCAAAACCATTCAGTATATAGGACTAGGCAAGGACTTCACGACCAAAACACCAAAAGCATTGGCAACAAAAGCCAAAATAGACAAATGGCACCTAATCAAACTCCACAGCTTCTGCAGGGCAAAAGAAACAGTCACTAGAGTGAATAGGCAACCATCAGAATGGGAAAAAATTCTTTGCAGTTTACGCATCTGACAAAAGGCTGATATCCAGAATTTACAAAGAACTAAAACAGATTTACAAGAACAAAACAAACAAGCCCATTCAAAAGTGGGCAAAGAATATGAACAGACACTTTACAAAAGAAGACATACATGAGGCCAACAAACATATGAAAAAATGTTCATCATCACTGGTCGTTAGAGAAATGCAAATCAAAACTACATTGAGATACCTTCTCATGCCAGTTAGAATGGTGATTGTTAAAAAATCTGGAGACAACAGATGCTGGAGAGGATGTGGAGAAATAGGAACACTTTTACACTGCTGGTGGGAGTATAAGTTAGTTCAACCATTGTGGAAGACAGTGTGGCGATTTCTCAAGGACCTAGAATTAGAAATTCTATTTGACCCAGCAATCCCATTACTGGGTATATATCCAGAGGATTATAAATTGTTCTACTATAAGGACATATGCACACAAATGTTCATTGCAACACTGTTTACAATAGCAAAGACCTGGAACCAACCCAAATGCCCATCAATGATAGACTGGAAAGGGAAAATGTGGCACATATACACCATGGAATATTATGCAGCCATCGAAAAACGATGAGTTTCTGTCCTTTGTAGGGACATGGATGAATGGAGAACATTCTCAGCAAACTGACACAAGAACAGAAAATGAAATACCGCATGTTCTCACTCATAGTTGGGTGTTGAACAATGAGAACACATGGACACATGGAGGGGAGCACTACACACTGGAGTCTGTTGTGGGGAATAGGGGAGGGACAGCAGGGAGTGGGGAGTTGGGGAGAGACAGCATGGGGAGAAATGCCAGATATAGGTTACGGGGAGGAAGGCAACAAATCACTCTGCCACGTGTATACCTATAGAACTATCTTGCATGTTCTTCACATATACCCCAAAAGCTAAAATGCAATAAAAATCAGATCCTAGAAAAGCCAAAACTAATTTGAAAGAAAGAACAAAGTTGGATGACTAATTATACCTAACTTTAAGACTTATTAAAGCATTACAATAATTACAACAGTGTGATATTGCTGTAAAGATAGATTCATAGATTAATGCAAGAGAATTCAGATTCCAGAGATTAACCGTCATCTATGTGGATAACTAATTTTTGACAAGTTATAAAGACAATTTTGTGAAGAAACCACAGTCTTTTCAATAAAAGTTTCTAAAACAAAAAAAAATATCAGGGTAGTTATATTGGTATAGAAGTGTTGAATTTATATAAACTTCTGCGCAACTCATGAAATAGGAATCAGAAACCTTTTGTGTTTATAGGATGAACTTAAATTAAATTGACTTCTTGGTTTGCCTTTATCAAGTTTCTTTGCTTTTTTCACTTACAGTTGCAGTAATCTTATATTGAACATTATTCTTCTTATATTCGCTTCCCAAGAGGTTTATAATTACAGAGTTTACACTGGCTGGCACCTATTTGGTTACTTGTCAAAAGCATAATAGAAGTAGCTATTTCTTAGGTAATCTAGATTTTACCAAGTTTTTTGTTTAGTTTAACATTTACTATAATAGAAACAGATTTCCTGTAGTATCAAGTGTCCTTATATGAGGGAGGCAGAGAGAGATACTTGATTACAGTAGAGGAATAGTGATGTGATGTAATGAAGCGGTCAGGAGCAAAGAACTGCAGGTATTTCCACAAATTGGAAAAGGCAGGGAAATAGAATTTCACCTAACTCTCCAGAGGGAACCAGCCTGCCAACAGCTTGCTTTTAGAAATTTAAGACTCCTGTCTGGGGACCTGTGAGATAATAAATGTATATTTAGCTAAACAACTAGGTTTATGGTAATTTGTTATAGCAACCATAGTAAGCTAATACAGAATACAGATAAGTAATTCTGGAAAGAAAATCTAATCACATAGAATTTTCATTGCAGAAATTTTCTTACTAAATAAGAAAATTTTCTTTCTTAATAAATTTCTCATAGTACTTAGGAAGTAAAATGATTAAAAACTCTGAGCAATCCTGGCAGTATGGAAAGTCTTCATATTTAACACATCTCTTGAATGGCTTTTTTGAATAAAGCCATGTCACACCCCATGTATTTACTAATGTCCTAAACTATTACTGACTTTAGGAAAAATAATAAAAACTAAATATGTGCATCTTTATTTATTTATTTATTTATTTATTTATTTATTTATTTATTTATTTTTTATTTTTTTAAAATTTTTATTGCATTATAGGTTTTGGGGTACATGTGCAGAACGTGCAAGATAGTTGCATAGGTACACACATGGCAGTGTGTTTTGCTGCCTTCCTCCCCCTCACCCACACTTGGTATTCATCCCCAGGCTATCCCCCCCAGCCCCCCCCGCTGTCCCTCCCCCATTTCCCCCAACAGTCCCCAGTGTATAGTAGACCGCCTCTCTGTGTCCATGTGTTCTCATTTTTCTCACCCGCCTATGAGTGAGTATATGCGGTATTTCTTTTTCTGTTCTTGTGTCAGTTTGCTGAGAATGATGTTCTCCAGATTCATCCATGTCCCTACAAAGGACACAAACTCATCATTTCTGATTGCTGCATAATATTCCATGGTGTATATGTGCCACATTTTCCCAGTCCAGTCTATCATCGATGGGCATTTGGGTTGGTTCCAGGTCTTTGCTATTGTAAACAGTGCTGCAATGAACATTCGTGTGCATGTGTCCTTATAGTAGAACGATTCACAGTCTTTTGGATAGATACCCAGTAATGGGATTGCTGGGTCAAATGGAATTTCTATTTCTAGGTCCCTGAGGAATCGCCACACTGTCTTCCACAATGTGCATCTTATAAACCTTTCTTTTTTAGTCATCTTCTCTATAAATGGTAGGTGGTCTCGATACACTATTTACTATCCTCCAATGTGGAAAGAACCTGCTAATTTGTGATTGGTAATATGCAAGTTGATGGCTAGTTTTGATTTTAATATCGGTCATATCCTTAGCTGTTTGTTTTATTGAGATGTAGAAGAGGTAGGCATCTCTGATTAGAAAATTTTTAATATATCTCTTAAATCACATTTAAAATTAAACTGTTAAATCTACATGCCATTCAATTCTACCTCTGGCCCAGTGCAGTTGTATCTTCTCATAGGACCCTGAGTTATCTAGAGTACAAGATATGTGTTGCAGAAAGAAGAAAGTAATAAAGTCTTAGCTCATATTTCTGTCTGTCCCAGAAATTACAAGGTCCTGGTACATTTCTTTCCTTTTCCTCAAATGTGGCATGAAGGGGGTGAATTCTCGACTAGATTTGATGTTGTGACGAAAGAAGAAGACAAGCACAATGTGAAGGGTCAGAATCTGAGTAGCTGCTTCCCAGGGCTAAGCTTCAAGAAATATCTTCCCAGTTAATGATGTGTAAGAGCACTCTACATCAAAAGCAAGAATTTATGACTGGCTAAACCTAAAATTTCACTTCCTACTTGGTTCACAGTTAGTTGCATTCAAAAGGGAATAGGAAATTGGGAAATTTAGTATGGGATGGTCAAGAAGGGGACAGCAGATAACAAGTAGGCTCTATATTTTGTCCCTTTGTGATAAGGAAGGGCCCATGAATTAGTCTGTCTACTTTTATATATATGACACAATAATAAATTCATAACACAAAGAATTATGAAAAATTAGCACTCAATGTGTCATTTACAATCAACTTAAGCTGACAAAAAGAGGTTTATTTGACATGACCTAGATTCTCTAAAGGTAAATTTTATTTCAGATATGGAGAAGAGGGCTAAGAAATAAAAATCAGTAATATAACTAAATTGGTGATATTCCAGGTTGAGACCATTTTAAGTTGTTATAAATGCATATGTTTGATGTAGGGATTCAGGAGTTTTCTTCTAGTGATTGAATGCATAACAAAAGAATTGTTTTATTCTGTGTTCATGTCTAGCTATCAGTTTGGATATGGTGCTTTGAGGACAAATTTTACTATTATTTGGAAGGTGGAAAC
This sequence comes from Saguinus oedipus, assembly GCA_031835075.1. Classification (NCBI taxonomy): domain Eukaryota; kingdom Metazoa; phylum Chordata; class Mammalia; order Primates; family Cebidae; genus Saguinus; species Saguinus oedipus. Next base: position 84,082,700 of record CM063176.1, on the reverse strand, counting down.
TAAACAATGTCATAAACTAGAGACCAGTTGGGGATTTTGTAATCAGAAATCCACATAATTCTAATGTCATTTAATTCCTGGACCCCACTTCTTAGTTCCAGCCTGGCTGATTGTATTTTCTTATTTCTTTTTTTTATTATTATTATATTTTAAGTTCTGTGGTACATGTGCAGAACGTGCAGGTTTGTTACAGAGGTATACATGTGCCATGGTGGTTTGCTGCATCCATCACCCCATCATCTGCATTAGGCATTTCTCTTAATGCTATCCCTCCTCTTGCCCCCCACCCGCCAACAGACCCTGATGAGGGATATTCCCCTCCCTGTGTCCATGTGTTCTCATTGTTCAACTCCCACTTTTTTTTTTTTTTTTTTTTTTTTTTTGAGACGGAGTTTCGCTCTTATTACCCAGTCTGGAGTGCAATGGCGCGATCTCGGCTCACCGCAACCTCCGCCTCCTGGGTTCAGGCAATTCTCCTGCCTCAGCCTCCTGAGTAGCTGGGATTACAGGCACGTGCCACCATGCCCAGCTAATTTTTTGCATTTTTAGTAGAGACGGGGTTTCACCATGTTGACCAGGATGGTCTCGCTCTCTTGACCTCGTGATTCACCTGCCTCAGCCTCCCAAAGTGCTGGGATTACAGGCTTGAGCCACCGCGCCCGGCCAACTCCCACTTTTGAGTGAGAACATGAAGTGTTTGGTTTTCTGTTCTCTTGTTAGTTTGCTGAGAATGATGGCTTCCAGCTTTAACCATGTCCCGGTAAAGGACATGAACTCACCATTTTTATGGCTGCATAGTATTCCATGGTGTATATATGCCACATTTTCTTTATCCAGTCTATTATTTATGGGTATTCAGGTTGGTTTCAAGTCTTTGCTATTGTAAACAGTGCCACAATAAACCTATGTGTGCATGTGTCCTTATAATAGTATGATTTGTAATCCTTTGGATATATACCTAGTAAAGGGATTGCTGAGTCAAATGATATTTCTATTTATAGATCCTTGATGAATTGCCACACTGTCTTCCACAATGGTTGAACTAATTTACACTGCCACCAACAGTGTAAAAGTGTTCCTATTTCTCCACATCCTCTGCAGCATCTGTTGTCTCCTGATTTTTTAATGATCTCCATTCTAACTAGTGTGAGATGATATCTCAATGTGGTTTTGATTTTCATTTCTCTAATGATCAGTGATGATGTGCTTTTTTTCATATGCTTGTTGGCCTCATAAATGTCTTCTCTTGAAAGGTGTCTGTTCATATTCTCCACCCACTTTTTGATGGGGTTGGCTGTATTCTTCCTTTCAGTCCCCAGAGATTAACATGTTTCTTTTTTTCAGTGTTTTTTCCCTTTGCTCACATGTAGAAAGGAAGGATTAAGTAATTGGAGATAGAGAAACATAAAGGATAAGTCTTGGCTCTTTATTCTTAGTGAAATAAAAGAATTCCATTAGATAGTGGGTCTACACCTACATATGGGACTTATTCCCCTACAAAATCCACAGGCAAATGTTGGAATTGATACTGACAGGTGATTGATAGACTATTCTATAAACAGGGATATAAACATTACATTCCCAGTACTGAGGTTATAATTATTGTTCCCTAGTCTTGGATGAGTTATTGGATTTTCAGAGATGAGAGCTATAAAATGAGCAGAAAGCAGGTCAAATTGTAAAGTCATGTAAATCATGGCGAAGGGCAGGAATGAAATCTAAAATAATTAAAGAAGAAGCCAAGAGTTAATTTGTAATTCAAACAGCTTGAAGAACAGCTCTGTACATAACATTTTCCAAATTCCTACAAAAATATGTATGTATCTGTGTGTGTGTGTGTGTATATATATATATATATATATATATATATATATGAAAAAATATATACATATGATGCTGAAACCAAACCTTTTACCTACAGTCAACCAATGCCTGAACTGGAGCAGAGTTTATAAAAATAGGAGGTTTTATATCAGTGCTTCATTTCTTCACAAGAAGGCAAAAGTATGTATAGTCTTTCCATTTCCCAACCACTAATACTGTTTACCATTGTGATGAGAAATCATTAAGAAAATTAGCAGTTGTAGCTATGGTATTCATTTAGTATATCGTATATATTCCTTTAGTATATATGTTATATGCATGCTTTTCCCATCCAGCATTTCCTAACTTCCTCCAAAATTCCCACTTTCAAATGTTGATAAATCTCCAGAAACAAAAACTCTGTAGAAGAAAAGTGAACAGTTAACAGAGGTGGTTTGCTACTTTCTAGGAGGGTGTAGAAAAATACAGAAAAATCTCTACATACAGAAAAATATCTATATCAATTCATGCTAAGCATGTTAGATGTAATTAATATCATTGGAAATTTGAACTAGAGCTATGCAAAATTCAAATGTGTTTCTACCAAAACAGTAGATACACATAAACACACAATCTCACACATATAGAGAGAGCATAGTTTGGCTGATTTTGTCTCATTGAAGAATGAGTAAACAAACAAAAAATTGCTGTATGAAAAACATCTCCAACCAAAGGAGAAGAAAAAGATAAGTATCATAAGAAAGAGATATGCATAGATTACTTTCAAGGGGCCAAGTTTGTTGTAAATCCATAAGGATTGTAAAGTACAAAGAAAATTTCATCAAATAAACACACATTGCCCTTCAGATTAATTCTTCCTAACTCAGTGGTGCATATCAAGCTGCACAGGCAACCAGTCATGTTACACAGTATAGTTTTGACAGCACAGAGAGGTGTACATAATAAGACTGACTACATTAGTTTCCCCTGGTCTGTGGTGCTACTTTTTGTAGTTTCAGCTACATACAGTCAACCACGGTATCGAAATAGGTGAGTACAGTACATTAAGATATTTTGAGAGACACCACATTCATATAACATTTATTACAGTATATGTTATAGTTCTTTTTTTTTAAATTTTTATTGCATTGTAGGTTTGGGGGTACATGTGCAGAACGTGCAAGATAGTTGCATAGGTACACACATGGCAGTGTGTTTTGCTGCCTTCCTCCCCTTCACCCACACTTGGTATTCATCCTCAGGCTATCCCCCCCAGCCCCCCCCCGCTGTCCCTCCCCCATTTCCCCCAACAGTCCTATTTTATTATTAGTTATTGGTGTTAATCCATTACTGTGACTAATTTATAAATTAAACTTTATCATAGGTATGTACATATGGGAAAAAACGTAGTATATGCAGGGTTCAGTACTGTTCTAGAGTTCAGGCATCTGCTGGAGGTCTTGGAATGTATCTCCCATGGATAAGGGAAGATTGTGATATTTCGTTTTGTATTTATATTTCACAGAAAAGATGCAATTGAAGTGACTTGGTTCTACTCATAAAGAACTACGTATATTGATTAAAATTTGAAGCAGTTGTCAAGGTTACTAAGATAGCATTTTTTTCCTGAGTATCGACATTGCTGAATGCCTTAACTATTAAACAGCACCTACTATTTAAACCAAATTTTTCATGGAGAGAGGAAGAGAAAATCCGCACGCAAACATATGTTCTCTTTACCAAAATAACTTGGTGTAAACTTCAGCCCCATTTGCTGATGAGTCAGTTTTATCTCAGGGACTTTAAGGACTCCTTTTGCCCAGCCTAATTTTGGCCAAATATCTGAAGTACTTCATAGACCGAGAAGGTGAATTACCTGCTTCTATTAGTCCAGTATCAAAATCATGGCTCTGTCTAGATTACTATTTTTGTAATGAAGGAGAGTAAATCCAAATGAAAGAAGTGCTGCGAGTTTTGTTCCAGGCATCCTTTACCTAGTCTGCTTCTTGCTTGACATTCTGAAAGAGGGAGGATGGGGATGTGAGTGCAACAGAGATTATCTTCTTGTGGGTGGAAGACCTGTCTTCTCCCATTGCCGCATCTATACTTGGTCATTATTATGTCATACTCAGTCTAATCCCCTAACTACAAATATAAGAGACAGTTTATCTTTCTTGTTTATACATGTTCATTGACTTTACTAAATGTTTCAGATTGAGTGAGATTGAGAAAGCACAGCAATCTTGAACTAGAACAGGTAACAAACCATTCTGATTCTACCTGGGTTTTGCTGTACTGTTAGTATTTGCAGAGTAGAGGATGAGAACTGGTAAGGCCTGGGGATAGGGCTAAATAAAGTTATTAGAAATGTCTTTACTGAACCTTTCTAAGGCCACTTACTCAGAGCCTTTGTGTCTAGTTAATGCTAACAAAGTGGACCGTGCAATCTCTCAAGATATTTTGACAACATATTAATGGTTTTTCCTCAGACACTCCTGAACTATATCAGAGAAGAATATTTGTATTCATTTAGTTTACCCCAAGGCCACACTGTACATTCAGCTAATTTACATGTCCAATTTTTGTGGACAATTATATCAACTTTTCATGTCCAATTTTATCAACTAGGTATTACAGCAAAATCACAAAATGAGGTAATGTAATGAGCATCAGATAGCCATATGACTGAAACACCCATTATCTACCTATATATATTCTCTACCTACTTACATATCTTCTATTTATTTATCAAGAAATGTCTCAAGTATACCACAATTTATTAAAAACTTGTTGGAAGGCCGGGCGCGGTGGCTCAAGCCTGTAATCCCAACACTTTGGGAGGCCGAGGCGGGTGGATCACAAGGTCAAGAGATCGAGACCATCCTGGTCAACATGGTGAAACCCCGTCTCTACTAAAGATACAAAAAATTAGCTGGGCATGGTGGTGCGTGCCTGTAATCCCAGCTACTCAGGAGGCTGAGACAGGAGAATTGCCTGAACCCAGGAGGCGGAGGTTGCGGTGAGCCGAGATCGCGCCATTGCACTCCAGCCTGGGTAACAAGAGCAAAACTCCGTCTCAAAAAAAAAAAAAAAAAAAAAAAAAAACTTGTTGGAAACAAGTTTACCATCTGATTCTCCTGTAAATCCATTTTTGGTGATGTTCTCCACATAAATTGATAAAATCTCTAGATTTTATAGCTTATATACAGAAAATACTATGAATATTCTAACTCATATATCTCACTGCCTGCTTGACATTATTCTTAAAATGCCTAATAGACATCTCAAATGTAATGTGCTAGTGGTAGTTGATCTCCAAGAATGGCCCCTGAAAAAAATCACATCCTTTCTTATTATGCCTTTTGGAGATCCATACTGAATTCAATACATGCAGCAGCTTAATTCAATACATGCAGCAGAAGGAAATTTTTCCAGTTATAGTCTTAAGACTTAACAAGGCCCAGAAATTTCTGCTTTTATTTTTTCTGGGGCTCTAAGCCATCATACAAGTGGTTGAGTTACTGTGCTGGACTGACTAAACTATGAAGAAGCTATATAAAGGAAGTGAAGCTAAGTCGCCCCACTCCAGCAGCACAGCCCTCCAGTCATCCCTATCAGGACACTAGACATCTGTGTAAATCTGTCTTGGAAATTTCAGTCCCAGCCATCATCCACAAACATCCTTATAATAGACTCCAAGCAAGACAGTGCAGAAACCATTGAGCTGAATGTCAGTCACTCCTTGGAATTATGCAAATAATCAAATGAGTATTATTTTGACTCCAAATTAATAACCTCAGCTGGAGAATGTGTGTAAGCTACAGTTATATTTGGATGCTTAGGAGACATCTTAACATGACATGCTCAAGACTGAACCTTTCCACTCAAACTTGCTCTGCACTCAGGATTTCTCATCTCAGTTGAGGGAAATTCTTTTATTTCTGCTGCCTAGACCTACAGCTTTGTAGTTATCCTTTCCTTTTTATTTTTTTCATACTCCATAGCTGTTACTTTAGGTTATTCCTCTGTCTGTACTTTCAAAATGTTTCCAAATTCCAAGCTGGCCTTAGCAATCCTAGTATCTAATTAGGTTACTGTAATAGCCATTAAAGAAATCTCTCTGCTTTACCCTTGCCCTCTGTGGTTTGTTCACAGCACACAGAGGCTGAGGTGACCCTCTAAAATATAAATCATGTAATGTTAACTCCTCTCCTCAAAACTCAGATGGCTCCTCATTTCAAAAACGAGAGTGTATATAATGGCTGACAATGCCCACTTATAAAGTCTGTTTCTTCCTCCCACCTTTCTGACTGCATTTCTTGACTTTATTTTCTCCTGATCACTCCACTCTGGTCCTACTGAATCCCCTGACATTCTTCAAACTTGTCTGTCAGGTTTGCAACTTATGGCCTTTCAGTAGCTCTTACCTCTTCCTGGAATGCACTTCTGTTAGATATCTACAACATTAATTAATTCTAATTCTTCAAGTAATGGTTCAACTGTTTCCTTCTCTATGAGGCCTATTTAAACCCTACTTAAATCAAAACTCTTTTCCATAACATAACAAATTCCTTTTTACCCTACTACTTTTATTATATTCTTCTTTTCCTCACAGCACTTAATAAACTGTGTAATTTTCTTTCTTATATGGTTGTGATTTTTGAGTCTCCCTTGCTAGAATATGAGCCACCAAATTGCAGAAATTGTTGTATATTTGCTCAATGATATATTCTGAACTATTTTTTAAATAAAAATTATTTTAAATTGACAAATCAAAATTACACATTTTCATGGGGTACCATGTGCTGGTTAGCTACATGCATAGAATCTGGAATGATTGAATTAAACTACCAAATATGTCTAGCAACTCACTTTTTATGAGACATATGAAATATACTCTTTCAGCAACTTTGAAATACACATTATCAATAGCCACCCTGCTATGCAGTAGATCTCAAAAACTTATTCCTCCTGTCTAACTGAAATTTGGTGTCCTTTGACCAGCATTGCCCCATTCACTTTACTCATTCCCACAAGTCTCAGGTAACTACCATTCTCTTTTCTGTTTCTATGAGTCTGATTTTTTAGATTCCACATATAAGTAAAATCCTGTGCTATTTGTTTTCTTATGCCTGGCTTATTTCATTTAATATGTCCTCTAAGTTCAGCCATGTTGTTACAAATGACAAAATTTTCCTCTTTTTAAACCTGAAATGAATTTCATTGGGTTTATATACCATATTTTCTTTATTCATTCAACCTTTGATGGACACTTAGGTTGATTCTAGGGCTTGGTTATGGTGAATAATGCTACAATAAGCATGGGTGTGCAAACATCTTTTCAACATACTAGTTTCCTGCTATATGTGTATATACACAGAAGTAGCATTGTGGGATTATAATAAAGTTCCATTTTTTAGTTTTCTGGGAAACCTCCATACTGTTTCCATATATAATTGCTATACCAACTTACATTCCCACTACAAGAGTTCCCACTCAAAAGGAACTGCAAGGGTTCTCTTCTCTCCACATCCTCTCCAATACTTGCATGTCTTTCATTTTTTTTTTATCATAAGCAATCTAACAGGTAGCAGTTGATATCTCATTGTGATTTTAACTTATACTTTCATGATAATTAGTAATATTGAGCAGTTTTTTCATAAACTAATTGACCATTTTATTGAACTTGTTGCTTCATTTTATGAACTTGCATGCCATTTTTTGAGAAAATATCTTTCAGGTTTTTTGCTCGTTTTAAAATCAGGTTATTTGCTTTCTAGTTCCTTATATATTAATTTTGCTTATTGATCCTTTATCATATGTGTAGTTTGCAAATATTTTATCTCATTCTTGGAGGTGTCTTTTCACTCTGAGAATTGGTTTTATTATTGTGTAGAAGTATGTTTTTAGGTTTTATAAAATTCCATTTGTCTATTTTTGCTTTTTGTTGCCTCTGCTTTCTGAGTAATAACCCAAAAATCATGTTCTATGTTACAGGAAGTTTTTCTGTTTTCTTCTATTAGTATGACAGTTTCAGGTTATATTTAAGTATTCAATTTATTTTAATTTTGTTTTTATATATAGTGTGAGATAAATATCCAATTTTAATCTTCTGCATGTGAATATCCAGTGTTTGACATCATGTATTGAAGAGCCTGCATGTGTGTTTATGTCATCTTTGTCAAAAGTCTTTTGGACATAAAGGCAAGGGTTTATTTCTGAACTTTCTAACCTGTTCCATTGGCCAATGTGTTTGTTTTTGTGCCAATACCATGCCCTCTTTTTCTTTCCCCACAGCCTGATTTTTTTTTAATTTTTATTGCATTATAGGTTTTGGGGTACATATGCAGAGCGTGCAAGATAGTTGCATAGGTACACACATGGCAGTGTGCTTTGCTGCCTTCCTCCCCTTCACCCACACTTGGCATTTATCCCCAGGCTATCCCTCCCCAGCCCCCCCCCCCGCTGTCCCTCCCCCATTCCCCCCAATAGACCCCAGTGTGTAGTAGACCCCCTCCCTGTGTCCATGTGTTCTCATTTTTCTCACCCGCCTATGAGTGAGAATATGCGGTATTTCTTTTCATGTTCTTGTGTCAGTCTTTGAAAATATATTTTTTTAATCTATTTTGAAATCAGGGAGTTGATGCCTCCTGCTTTGTTCTTTTTGCTAAAGGTTCCTTTGGCTATTTGGTTTCTCTCTGTGTGTGTGATTTCATAGAACTTTTTTTTCTCTATTTCTGTGAAAAATGACATTGGAATTTTTTGATAGGGATTTCATTGAATCTGTAGATTATTTGGGGTAGTATGGATATTTCAATAATATTAAATCTCCCAAGCCATAAATATAGAGTAGCTTTCCATTTGTTTGTATTTTATTTCTTTCATCAGTATTTTGTAGTTTTCAGTATAGAAATCTTTCACCTCCTATCCCAAACACATCCTATGGCACATACTAGGAGCTATTAACTGACTGTTTTATTCCCCTCAAAATTTGTGCGTTGAAGCCTAAATCCCCAATGTGATGTTTGGAGAGTAGAACCTTTGTGACATAATTACGTCATGAAGGTGAAGCACTACTGAATTACATTAGTCACTTATAAGAAAAGACATGGGAGACATGATCTTTCTCTCTGCTATGTGAGGATACAATAACCAAATTAAAAAAGAGTGCCCTTGCCAGATTCCAGATCTGCAGGCACCTTGATCTTGGACTTCACAGCATCCAGAACTGTGGCAAACAAATTTATGTTGTTTAAGCAACCCAGTCTTTAGTTTACTGTTATGGCAACCTGAACCAACCAAGATAGTAGGTAATCAACATATATTTGTTGAATCAAAACATGACTCAATGCCAAAAATTATAAAATTAAAATATTCACAGACATATCTTACCATTTGATTTTTTTCCTTACTCTATTGAGTTATAGCCACAGTAATACCACTCAGCTTCCTAGATGATTTTTGAATTTCAACCCTGCAAATAACATTTGAATGTGAAAAAAAGTAGAAAATTTAAAGTCTACATGAGACACTTTCAATCTATCATAACTTTTTTTCCCTAAAACTGAGGTACACTTAACAATTTTATAAGAAAAAAATGTATTGCTCACTTGGATGACTGTAAAAAATGTAGTTTACAAAAAAAATTAGTTTGTAGGACATACAATTTTATGTTTTAATATTTTTATAAATTATAGATTTCCTAATATATCTGACAGTCCATGGTTACAATGAAAATATATTCATTTTTGTTACTCCTCAGAGTTAATGCGCTTAATATTCTAAAATGTAGTTTCTACAAATGAATTGTTTTATACATTTCTTAAATGAATGAAAAAATAAACAATAGTTATATACAGAGAACCACATTATTTACTTTGGGATACATACAAGTAGGTATGTAACCGGGTGACAGGAGCAAGCCTGCAGGAGTGTCCCAAAGACACTCACTGTTCCCCAATCTGATGTGTGTTCCCAGATCCTTAGGCCTCACTCACCCAAGAATGGGGAGGAGGACCCTGGAGGTGCCATAATATCGTTTAAGTAAATATCAGACCCCAACAGCTTTGCAGAAAAGCGATTTATTAGGCAGAAAGAGAGAAAGATAAAAATATGTATATAGAGAGGGCTCCCACAATGCCATGGGAGAGGATCCCAGACGGGAAAATCCACACAGTAAAGTGCAGTGGAGTTTTAACTTTGAAATTATTCCCTGCCGGGAGCAGTGGCTCATGCCTGTAATCCCAGCATTTTGGGAGGCGGAGGTGGGTGGATCACGACGTAAAAAGATCGAGACCATCCTGGCCAACATGGTGAAACCCCGTCTCTACCAAAAATACATAAATTAGCTGGGTGTGGTGGCGCACGCCTGTAATCCCAGCTACTCAGGTGGCTGAGGCAGGAGAATTGCTTGAACCTGGGAGGTGGAGGTTGCAGTGAGCCGAGATCGCGCCAGGCACTCCAGCCTGGCGCCTAGGGACGGAAGGAGACTCTGTCTCAAATATATATATATATATTCCTGCCCCTCAAGTTCTCTTCCAGTGAGAGGAGTTCTTTTTGGGGGGTAGGGGGTGGGGGGACGGAGTTTTGCTCTTATTACCCAGGCTGGAGTGCAATGGCATGATCTCGGCTCACCACAACCTCCGCCTCTTGGGTTCCAGCAATTCTCCTACCTCAGCCTCCTGAGTAGCTGGGACTGCAGGCTGCGCCACCATGCCCAGCTAAATTTTGTGTTTTTAGTAGACGCGGGGTTTCACCATGTTGACCAGGATGGCCTCGATGTCTTGACCTAGTGATTCACCCGCCTCGGCCTCCCAAAGTTCTAGAATTATAGGCATGAGCCACCGCAAGAGGAGTTCTTTCAAACTTCCTCTGGAGTGATTTATCTTTGATTCTGATGCTGGATTGGCTGTCTGTCTTGCAGTAGAGCCCCTCCTTCTAAGGCTTTTGGTGGGCTTTCTAAACAAAGGAGGCTCACCTGGGCAGTCTACCTAAGATGCACAAAAGTTAAGACAAAGAACTCCAGCCTCCCGGATGGGGAGGGGATGGAATTAGGTGTTTGGAAATTCTTGCCTTTGAAACCACACCCCTTGTGGACTCGGGAAGAGAAGTTAACATAGTCCATCAGACATAGCACCAAGAATGAGAGAAAATAATTGAAAGGAAAAGTTGTCGGGAAGAAGATATTTTAGCATAGATGATTATTTTATTTTTTGAGGATAATACACATATAGAAAACAAATATAAGAGTGCATATTCACCTAATTTTTATCATTGCGAGTTATATGTTTAAATACAGAGTAAAACAGTGAGAAATTGTTGAGACAAGATGGGAAAGACAAAGAACACTGGCATTTAGAAGTATTTTATTTGAGAAATTTTTTTTCCAGTTTCAAAATTGTGGTTGAGAGTTTGAAAAACAGAGTAGTATTCCTGAGAAATAAACTGGCAGAAAATTTGTAGTTCAAAACCCACCAAAATGGAGAAGCCATGGTTAATCCCTAGTTCTCTAATGCATTTAAGAATATTTTTTAAGTTATTTCTTCCAATCTTTTAAGTTGTTTTCAAGGAGATATTTAATTCAAGAGATTTAGTATACAATTGCAATGAATTTAAACTTAAAAATAATTATTTTAAATAAGTAATTGGCCAAATACATTTTCATAAAAAAAAAAACGCTATGTATACAATTTATTTGGTCCAGGTAAGTAGGTGTCTAAAGCACCAGTGAATAAAGAAGGAAAACAAAGAAATTAAAAGTTTGAGGAAATATTTGCTTGCCTTTATAAGAAAATTGAACTTTATTAAGTAGAAAATTGGAAGCTATTGAAGCAATAGAATAATATTATCAAGTATAGTTGTCTAATGGAAAAACATTAATATAGACTCTAGTCCATCTATTTGCCTTCATAAAAGTCTACACATGTAGTCTGGGCTAATTTATAAACACTTCCAGGAAAAAACATTCTTCATTACACCTGCAACGATACCTTATCATTTAGAACAATATTTATGAGTAATTAATATGCTTTATATTGAACCTTAAACCCATATATTTTAGCTAGTATCAAACGTAGTATCATATGGAAAGCACATCCAAAGTCTTATTTTCTTTCCCCTTAATACTGAACACATATAAAAGTTACATGAGACATATAGAAAGAGAAGCAAATAAAGTATTGATCATTTTAATTCTAGAAGGATTTTACAGTAAATAGCTCAACATTTTATTGAATCCCTAAAGCACGACAAAAAATAATGAGTCAAGTGGCTGCAGGAGTTAGCTGTTTTCTTTCTTTTCTTTGATAAGTGGCCCATTTTTTAAAACATAGCACTTTAAACTGTTTTAGAGCAATTTAATAGCTATTATCTCTCTCTTTTTTATCCTCAAGGTAGGAAGGACAAGTATTATTACTCAGAGAGGTTAGGTGAATTGAGAATATCACAGAGTAAATTAGTGCAGAGTAGAGATTAGAAAAAATACTCTTCTCTTTTCATGTTTTTTCATTATACTACATTTTCTCTTGTAATGTTGTATGATGTATTACACAAATATGTATCTATAATGGTGAGAAAACTATTTTAATTTTCACTCATACACAAACTCAACTGTTAAAAACACTTCAGTGCTTGCAAAAAACAGACAAATAAAAGAAAACCTTAAGAGAGGCACTCAATTACAACTGCAGTAAGTGCTGTTCCCAGCACAAACAGCTGTTCAAATAGTATTCCAAAGGGACTAGCAATATTACAAAGAGACACTGTAGAACAACATTGAAGGAGAGACAACAGAGGCAAAAAGGGTGCAGTTGAAGCATATAAGAAAACAAAAGGAACTCTTACACTGTTGGTGGGAGTGTAAATTAGTTCAACCATTGTGGAAGACAGTGTGGCGATTCCTCAAGGACCTAGAAATAGAAATTCCATTTGACCCAGCAATCCCATTACTGGGTATATATCCAAAGGACTATAAATCGTTCTACTATAAGGACACATGCACACGAATGTTCATTGCAGCAGTGTTTACAATAGCAAACAACTGGAACCAACCCAAATGCCCAATGATGATAGACTGGACTGGGAAAATGTGGTACATATACACCATGGAATATTATGCAGCAATCAAAAATGATGAGTTTGTGTCCTTTGTAAGGACATAGATGAATCTGGAGAACATCATTCTCAGCAAACTGACACAAGAACAGAAAAAGAAATACCGCATATACTCACTCATAGGTGGGTGAGAAAAATGAGAACACATGGACACAGAGAGGGGGTCTACTACACACTGGGGTCTATTGGGGGGAATGGGGGAGGGACAGTCGGGGGGGCTGGGGAGGGATAGCCTGGGGATGAATGCCAAGTGTGGGTGAAGGGGAGGAAGGCAGCAAAACACACTGCCATGTGTGTACCTATGCAACTATCTTGCATGTTCTGCACATGTACCCCAAAACCTATAATGCAATAAAAATTTTTTTTTTAAAAAAAGAAAGAAAACAAAAGAAAAAAGAAAGAAACCTTAAGAGCCAATGAGGAGGCTAGGAATTCCTTCTGTCAAGCCTACACTATACTTTTTCCAGAGAGATTAATATTAAGGCTCTTCAGATTCTTGTAATGAAGGCTTTTATTGATTTGTATGTTTAGCCAAGTGGTTCCTCTTCCATATACAGAGTCATCTTACTGTTGTTCAATAAATGTATCAGGGACATTGTGGAATTCAGATCTTTAGTGTTCTTCTCATCATGAGGCTGGCACAGATGCTTCCACAATTTAGGCCAGACTATCACTGTAAATTTATCAATGATTTATAAAATTCTAGTATTTTTTTAATTTTACTACTTATCATGATAGATGTAATATCACTATATAAGAGTCTTTGTTTTTAGACTGAAAATTTTGTGTTTAATAATCTGTAAAAAATATATATTTTTATAACAATCTATATTACTATGTATTTCTCTTGTGTATCTTGGTCTCTGCTTCACAGAGTGTCATGTTGTCAATATTTACAGAGGAAATGCTATAATAGGGAGGCTTTTTAAATTTACTTCACAAAACTGGGAAATATCAACATGTATTAATTAAGTAAACCAATTTAGTGTTTGTACATGTTTAATTTTAATAGTATATATTTATTCCTAATATATCTCTTTTAAGTTACACAAATATTGGCCATCACCAACATTTAAACTTTCCCATAACTATACCTCAGGAACTAGTTTTATGGAAATAGGAGTAGTTATGTAAACAGGCATTTAGAATAGAAAATAAAAAACATAGAAAGGAATGTATTTTCACTTACATCTTTTTATCCCAGTGTGATGGTTAGTTTTATGTGTCAATTTTGCTACACTACAGTCTTTAATGATCTAAGTGTTAATTGTGAAGGAACTTTGTAGATGTGATTTAAATCCATAATAGGTTGACTTCAAATAAGAGAGATTATTGTACAAAATCTGAGTGATTCAATCATTTGAAATGAATTAAGACACAGCTAAGTCTTCCCTGAAAAAGAAGAAAATTTGGCAATAGTTTTAGCATGCAGCTGAGAGTTTCATTCAGCTGTCTCTGACAGCTTGTCCTAAGGATTTTAGATTTGCTTAGCGAGACCCCATAATTGTTCCTTCCACTAAATATCTTAATGCATAGCTAAAATACATATAAAATCAATCTAATAATACATGAATATGCTCTGTAAATATCTATCAATAATATGTATCACTATATCTGTCAATTTATTATTTCATTTTAGTTTGGTAGACTCCTGAGTGATTTTAGTATCAGAAGTGGTTCTACAGGAAAAGAATTTAAGAATAATTTTTGTTGAATTGGTTCCAGGCTTTCTGGTAGTATTTCTATAATTTGATTAAAGTCACTAATGATTCTTTTTCTAGTAAAAAAAAAAAAATGAGGGCATCAGTAATCCACAGGATCGTAGAGATATACAAAATATCACCATTGGAAACTCCTAATCAAATACCTACAAAAGGTGAAGTAATTATGGGTGACAATGTACTGGCCATCTAGAACATTTTAATTAAAGTAAAGGGTGTAATGAGATAATCTGGTTGCTCCTGTCTACACTGGAGGAAGAAGGCTGGGGTCAGGAAGTATGGGCTTAGTGCTTCAGATTCCCAGTTCATTCTCTGCATTAAGGAACTGAAAGCTTCTATATCTGTCCTAAATGAAACTCTTATATCCTGTAGCCACCAGGACAATACTGTTGAAAACCAAACTCAGAGTCTCACTGTGAGCGGTTTAATTTCAATGTAAATTAAATTCTTACCCTCACAGGGTGGCTTCTGTTAAAATGGGGGCATTCATTGCGAAGAAATGGGACCTCGAAAACTGGAATGAGTACATATGGAAGGATTCCAAATAAGTTGGGGATATCTAACTCCTAAATAAATTCTGCTGAGTCTTCATTACTAGAAGTTATTTCACTTCTGCCTGAAAAGGTTAGCCCTCTATTGCCTAAAAAACCTGTAATGAGCTCCCATGGGGAAGCTGTCTTGCATGGAGCTACTGATTCCCCTTAAGGCCTATCAACCCCTCTCCTTTTCTTTGACTTCCAGACCTATAAATAAATCAAGTCCCAGAAAGTCTTGAAGAGTAAGGTACAAAGTGTGATCCAAAAGATGTCCAATTCATATCAAAATAACTGCAATAATGTATTCCAATCCACAAAGACAGAAATCAGCAGAATATGTGTGGGAATCAATATTTAAGATATGGGCTTTTTGTAGAAAGAATATAAAGTGCAATCAATGTTCCTAGCTTCCTTGCATTGGATTAGAACATGCTCCTTTAGCTTGGACAAGTTTGTTATTACCATCCTTCTGAAGCTTACTTCGGTCAGTTCATCAAACTCATTCTCCATTCAGTTTGGTTCCCTTGCTAGTGAAAAGATGTGATCCTTTGGAGGAGAAGAAGCATTATGGTTTTTGGAATTTTCAGCCTTTTTGTGCTGGTTTTTCCTCATCTTTGTGGATGCTATTTCCATCAAGCTGCCATTGACTTTCTTTACAGAATTAGAAAAAAACTATCTTTCATATGGAATCAAAAAAAGAGCCCATATAGCCAAGACAATCCTAAGCAAAAAGAACAAAGCTGGAGGCATCACACTACCAGACTTCAAACTATACTACAAGGCTATAGTAACCAAAACAGCTTGGTACTGTTACCAAAACAGACATATAGACCAATAAACAGAACAGAGGCCTCATAAATAACACTACACATATACAACTATCTGATCTTTGACAAACCTGACAAAAGCAAGCAATTTATTAAATTCCCTATTTAATAAATAGTGTTGGGAAAACTGGCTAGTCATATGCAGAAAACTGAAATTGGACCCCTTCCTTATACCTTATATAAAAATTAATTCAAGATGAATTAAAGACTTAAATGTAAGACATAAAACCATAAAAATTCTAGAAGAAAAGCTAGGCAATACTATTTAGGACATAGGTATGGGCAAAGACTTCATGATTAAAACACCAAAAGCAATGGCAACAAAAGCCAAAATTGAAAAAATGGGATCTAATTAAACTAAAGAGTTTCTGTACAGCAAAAGAAACTATCATCAGAGTGAATGGGCAACCTACAGAGTGGAAGAGAAATTATGCAATCTATTCCTTTGACAAAAAGCTAATATCCAGAATCTACAAGGAACTTAAACAAATTTACAAGAAAAAAATACAACCCTATCAAAAAGTGGATGAAGGGTATGAACAGACACTTTTCAAAAGAAAACATTTATGTGGTCAATAAGCATATGAAAAAAAGCTCATCATCATTGGTCATTAGAGAAATGCAAATCAAAACCACAAGATACTGTCTCACACCAGTTAGATTGGCTATCATTAAAAAATCAGGAAACAACAGATGCTGGAGAGGATGTGGAGAAATAGGAATGTTTTTACACTGTTGGTGGGAGTATAAATTATTTCAACCACTGTAGAAGACAGTGTAGCAATTCCTCAAGGATCTAGAAATAGAAATACCATTTGACCCAGCAATCCCATTACTGGGTATATACCCAGAGGATTATAAATCATCCTACTACAAAGATACATGCACACGTATGTTTATTGCAGAACTATTCTCAGTGGCAAAGACTTGGAACCAAACACAATGCCCATCAGTGATAAACTGGATAAAGAAAATGTGGCATATGTATACAATGGAAGACTATGGAGTCATAAAAAAGGATGAGTTCATGTCCTTTTCAGGGACACTGATGAAACTAGAAACCATCATTCTCAGCAAACTAACACAGGAACAGAAAACCAAACACTGCATGTTCTTACTTGTAAGTGGAAGTTGAACAATGAGAATATATGGGTACAGTGAGAGGAACATTGTAGACTGTGGCCTGTTGGAGGGTCGGGGGTAAGTGGAGGAATAGCATTAGGAGAAATACCTAATGTAGATGATAGGATAAAGGGTGCAGCAAACCACTATGGCACATGTATGCCTTTGTAACAAACCTGCACATTCTGGACATGTATCCCATAACTTAACTATAATAAATAAAAGAAAAAGAAAGTTCAGTCAGCCTGAATGCATTCATATGGGCCCATTAAATCATGATTCTGTGTTTAATATTTTAGCTCAATGACTTATAAAGGGCTCTGTTTGTTTATTTAGTTGGCTGAAACATGGACCCCGAGGTGGCCTGTACTAAATAAAATTTAAATACCAAAAACTACCCTGGTGTATTGTAGAGGAAGATATTGAAAGACTTAGGGAGATTGCAACATTGTGCTAGATATATCATGTAAGATGTCCTCACCCATCTTAAGAGAATCTAGAGGACACACCTTTTATCATGACTCGAATAAAAACATTCGTGAAGGGAGCTCCAGTATCCTTGAAGGGATTTATGGTCACTCTTATCCATAGGTCAGAAATCGGAAATCACAGTGGGGATTTCCACTGTCAAACTGGGATTCCTAAATGTCATGAGATAATGAGATTCCAGGGCAGTAGTGGCTCAGTGGAAGTATTTAATTATCAAAGGCAACTTGGCCATATGCTAACAGATAATGGTTTTAAATAATTAACCAGATCAATTTGCCTAACAGAAACCTATGGCATTGGCTAGTGTCTCTAGGAAAGAAACAGATGAAACTCTGCAAAAAGAAACTCAGCTAAATTTGTATTGGATATGTATGAGCAGAGGATGGTGAAGAGAAGTTCATTGTCACTAGGCATAGTGAATAGAAGTCTAACTGAATCACCAAAAGAAAGATTCATGGTCCCTCAATTCCCAGAGTTGAGCCAGTTTATAGAATGAATTAAAGGGAGACTTAGTGCCCTAGAGGAAGGCCTCTGCTACATTACCAAAAATTTGTATTGTTAATCATTCTTCCTGCCTTCCCCAAGTAATCTATGTCCATTTACCAAGGTGACTATGCATTGCGAAAGTAAAATAATTAGAGTATTCAGGGAATACTGGATACTATAATCCCTGAACTTATGCTAATTCCAGGATACGCAAAAGTTGATTGGGGTGCACAAGTCAGCACAGAGGTTCTGCAGGTCAGGAAATCAATGGAGTTTTAGCTCAGGTCATGTTACAGTTGGCCTACTGGGTCAGTGAACTCATCCAATACTTATTTTCCCAGGTGTGGAATGCGTAATTGGAATAGACAGCACTTACAATTCCCAAATCCGGTCCCTGACCTGTGGAATAAGGGCTATTAGGCTAAGTAGCAGCTACCAGAACTGCCTTTAACTGCAGAAACAGTAAACTAATAGCAATACTTCATTTCTGGAGATACTGTATCAACCAATGCTACCAATGAAAACTTGAAAGAGGCAGGTATAATTCCTGAAAATCACCAATGAACTTTCCTATTTGGCTGTACAAAAAGCAGGTGGATCTTGGTGAATGACAGTGGCTTGTTATAAAGTTAATCAGCTGGTAACTGTAATGATAGCTGTTATTCTGATTGTGGTTTTGTTGCTTGAGAAAATTAGCACATCTCTTCAACCTGGTATGCAGCTAAATTGACAAATACCTTTTTCTCAATACTTAATAAAGATCACTGAAAGCAGTTGCTTTCTGTAATCATCTTTACTACCCTACTTTAGGCCTATATCAATTCTCCAGCCCCATGTTACAATTTATTCCACAGAGACCCTTGCTTTCTGTCCCCTTCCACAAGACATTCTGATGGTTTATTTCATTGGTGATATTATGAAATTGGCTACCTTCAGCACAATGTAGTATTTTATCAAGACATATTGGTAAGGTAATTTTCTGTCAGAGGTTAAGAAACATTTAGAGGCTCTCCTTCGGTGAAATTTCTTGAGAACCAGTGGTGTGGGGCATGTTGCAATGTCCCTTCAGAGATGGTTGTGACCCCTACTCCTGCTATGTTGTCTTTCTCTTTCAGGTAGTCCTTTACTCACAGGGAGTTCCCTCTGACAGTTGACGATAGGAGAGAAAATTCAGGCCAGGTTTAAAGAGGCTCTTGCTTATTTGTCCTATCATACTATAAATAAGACCTGGTGATATACACATCAGTACTGTGACTGTTGCTTACCATAATCTATTTTACATCTTAAAAATGCTAGAAGAGAATAAAGTGCATGTTTCAAGCATAAAGAAGAGACAAATATTTGGGGTGATTATAGATATCTCAAGTACATTGGTTTGTTATTTACAAATTATATTAATGCATTAAATGGCCACATGTGCCACAAAACCATGTGCAATTATTATGCATTAATACTACTAATAATAAATGGTTTTGCAAGATATGCAGGAAATCCATGAAAGTGAAAAGCAGCCATAAAGAAGAATGATATGATGTCCTTTGAAGGGACATGGATGGGGCTGGAGGCCATTATCCATAGCAAACTAACAGAGGAAATGAAAACCAAATACTGTACGTTCTCATTTATAAGTGGGAGCTAAATGATGAGAACACAGGAACACATAATGGGGAACAAAAACACTGGGGCCTATTGGAGGGTGGAGGATGGGAGAAGGGAGAAGATCAGGAAAAATAACTAATGCCTACTAGGCTTCATACCTGGTTTTGAAATAATCTGTACAACAAACTCCCATTATGCAAGTTTACCTATGTTACAACCTGCACTTGTGCAGCTGAACTTAAAAGAGACAGAGAGAGCTAGGGCCCTGCACCTCATTTTGAGACATCATTGAAGAATAGAGATGAAAGTAAATATTCTCAGTTGGCAGAATTTTGAGCAGTGAACCTCGTTGTTCATTTTTTCTTAAAGGAGAAATGGTTAGCACTCTGACTGTGGCCAATGGTTTGGCTTGGTGATCAGGGTGTACCCAAATGGGTAATTGTCAATAAGAGGATCTGGAGAATCTATATATGTATAGAATTATGCAGGCAATGAATTTGAAGATATGGGTGTTTCATGTGAATGCTTACCAAAGGGTGACTTCAAGAGAATAAGATTTTAATAATCAAGTAGATAAAATGAATGAACAGTCTGTGGATACCAGTCAGCCTATTTTCTTAACTATCCCTGTCATCACCCGATGGGCTCATAAACAGGGTGGCAATGGTGGCAGGGATGAGGGTTATGATTGGGCTCACCAACATGAACATCAACTCACAAAGACCCACTTGGTGACTGCAAATACTGAGTGCCCATTCTGACTGCAGTGGAGACTAAAACAAAATCCCTGTTACATCACCATTTTCCAAGGAGATAAGCCAGATATATGGTGATAGACTGATAATATTAGAACACTTTCTTCCTGAAAGGGCCAGCTCATTGTTTTTGTGGAATAGACACTTACTCTAGACATAAATTTGCCTCTCATGCATTCAGCACTTCTGTCAAAACTACCATATGTGGACTTACAGAATGTCTTATTCACTCTTACGGTATTCTACATAGCATTGCCTATGATCAAAGAACTCACTTCACAAAGGATGAAGTGCACCAATGGAACCATGTTCATGGAATTTATTGATGTTACCATGTTCTCCAATCAAGTTGAACCATCTGACTTGATAAAATGATATGATTACCTGTTGAAGACTCAGTTATCACAACAGTGAGCACTAAAAAGGTTGCAGAGTTGGAGCAATGTCCTTCATAATAACAAATATTCCCTAAATTGTTATCTAATGTATGATACTATTTTTCACAGACAGAACTCACAGTTCTAGGAATCAAGGGCTAAAAATGGAAGCATCATTTTATTTTTCAAATTTAATTTAATTAATTCGTTTTTGAGGGACAGGGTCTTTCTTTGTCACCTAGGCTTGAGTACACTGGCCCATCTCAGCTCACTACAACCCCTTCTTTTCCTGTGTAGTGCTTTGATGATAACTGAATCACATTTCAAATATTTCTCTCTTTAGGACAAGTATTTTAGATAATGTTAAAACCAAAGAATGAATGTTTATTATATTTTTGTTTCATGTTACCAGCAAAACCAAAACTAAAAGGGAGCTGTCATTTGTTGCCTAGAATTGGAAGATATGATGTCCTGGATCATTGCAAGGAAGCTATGTAAAAACTAAGAAGATGTAGTTAGATGCCCAGACACCAGGAGAAATGTTGAAAATCAAAGTGAGATTGATGAGATGCTTAGTTCCTAAGCACCTTGAATCATAAGCCAATAGGTTATGTTACCTTATAAACATTTTCAGTGTTGCTATTTTTCTTGAAAATCCTGAAAGCTTCCTTATAATGAGTGCAGGAAATACATATTATATTCACTTTCCTTTCCTCTCAGTATATGACACTGTTTCAAAATCTAAATATATCAAGCAGTTAAAAGTTTTAAATTGAGAAGCTATGATAACAAATCATAAGTTGTCTGCCTATAATACAGAAAAAGAGGCACAATTAAAATCAGAGAAACAATAATTAAGTATCAAGAAAGGAAAAATAGGAAATGAGCAGACTTATAGAAGTCTGGGTTTTAAATATAATTACCATTGATGTGTCTATATGTTCCCATCATATTAGCTCTCACTTACAAGTGAGAACATGAGATATTTGGTTTTCTGATGCTACATAAGTTTGTTAAGGATAGTGACCTCAGGTTCCATCCATGTCTCTGCAACAAACGTAATCTGGTTATTTTTATGGGTGCATAGTATTTCACGTATATATGTACCACATTTTTTAATCTAATATGCTATTAATGGGCGCCTAGATTGATTCCATGTCTTTGCTATTGTGAATAGTTCTGTAAAGAACATAGATGTGGATATAGCTTTATAATAATTTATATTCCATTGGTTATATACCTAGTAATAGGATTTCTGTCTTTAGGTCTTTGAGAAATTGCCACACTGTCTTCCGCAATGGCTGAACTAATTTATACCCCACCAACAGTGTATAAGTGTTGTCTTTTTTCAAAGACCCTTTCAGCATTTGTTATTTTTTGACTTTCTTTTTTTTTTTTTTTTGGAGATGGAGTCTTACTCTGTTGCCCAGAGTGCAGTGGTATGAGCTCACCTCACTGCAACCTTCATCTCCTGGGTTCAAGCCATTCTCCTGCCTCAGTCTCCCAAGTAGCTGGGACTACAGACACGTACCCCATGTCCTGTTAATTTTTGTATTTTTTTTTTAGCAGAGGTGGGGTTTTGCCATGTTGGCCAGGCTGGTCTTGAACTCCTAACCTCAGGTGATCCACTTACCTTGGCCTCCCAAAGTGCTGTGATTACAGACATGAGCCACCATGCCCGCCCTTGACGTTTTAATAATAGCCATATGATGATTGTGAAGTAATATCTCATTGTGGTTTTGATTTTTACTTCTCTAATGATCAGTGATGTTGAGCTTTTAACTAATAGGTACTAGGCTTAATACTTGGATGATAACATAATCTGTACAACAAATCCCCATGACACAAGTTTACCTATGTAACAAATCTGCACTTGTACCCCTGGATTTAAAATAGAAGTTTAAAAAATTTAAATAATTAAAAAATATGTTCTGACAAGAGGCCAGAAACATTATGGAATATAAAATATTAAAATAAGTGTACTTACATTGTTAAAAGATAAATAAATAAATTACATATTAATAAAAAGTAACCTTTTATCTGTTTTTAATGTCCCAGAGCGACTTATACCTTGAACTTTTGTAGAGCTAGCATGTCTGTGTATTTTTATGTATAAAGTAAATATAAACTATATATTGCATTTTATAAATTATAAACATACAAGATTTAAATAAAATAATGATGTAACATCTGCCAAGCATTTTGCTATTTGCAGAAGAAAGCACTTCCTTTTATCTAATTTTTTAAAACACATATTGGAGGGGGTGGATTATGAAATCCATTTTAGAAATGGAAATTGACTTAGTCATGAAGTGTCTTGCACAGGGAAACACAGATAGAAAATGAAAAATCTGACCTGGGGCCTTATTCTTGTGCCTGGAATTCTCACAACCTTTTTATTCTACCAAAATATGTAAAATGTTATCATGAAAAATGAAAGCAATCAATAAGACTATAACATAAATAAAATATGGCTTTACTTAATTATTTTTAAATACATGTATAAACTCAAAGTTCTTTGCTATAGACAACAGCATAGAAACATTAAAATTGATTAGATAAGTCTAGGTAACAGTAAAAAAAAGCTATGTCCAGATTAATGTCGACTTCTATATATTAATAAACTACAATGTCAGAAGTATTTAAAGTGATGATGCTTACAAAAGAAGTACAATATGAAACTGCAGTCAAGGAAAAAAAATGATTATGCTAGTTTGCCAAAACTTGCCTATTTAGCAAGCTTGCAACTGTATTAGCAAGAACTTTTTGTCAAGGCATTGTGGCTCACACCTGTAATCCCAGCACTTTGGGAGGCCAAGGTCTGTGAATCACTTGAGGCCAGGAGTTCAAGACCAGCCTGGTCAACACAGTGGAATCCATCTCTACTAAAAATACAGTAATAATAATAATAACAGAGCATGGTAGTGTGTGCCTGTAATCTCAGCTGCTCAGGAGGCTGAGGCAGGAGAATCAATTGAGCTGCGGAAGTGGATATTGTAGTGAGCCAAGATGCACCACTGCACTCCAGCCTTGACAATAGAGAGAGAGACTCTGTAAAAAAAAAAAAAAAGGAACTTAAGAATTATTTTACATGTTCCTAGACTAAGAGAATAAAGCAAGCAAGATTATCATTATGGAGGAAAAAAATAAACATAAGAGAAGGACTAATTTATGTTGAGAATCTCAAATCTTGTGCTCTTGTAGTTCAAACAAGTCCAAATATAAAATATTGATTTATGTGCGTTTGAAATTCTTGTGAAGCTTTCTCAGCTCAATGATAGTTCTTCATTTTCCTTCTCTCACAACTATGTTCTAAATCTCAGGTCTTTCTATATCTCTAATTTAGAGATTGAATTAAAGAACTGGACAGCTCAGTAATACTATGAGAGAACAGCAGGGAGAACAGAAATATATGGTGATGTTTTCAGAAAGGAAAAAGCAGGTGAAATTTTACATCCTTCCATTACCTAGAGTGAGCAAATGAGGCATAAACTTCATCCTTGTTGAAAACAAGATATCGACAACTCCGGAGATTTAGCAGTGAAATAGTCACTATATTTCGAGGTGCTAAAGTAACAAAGTGAATATCTGCACATTTTTTTTTCTTCTTCTTCTTTTTTTTTTTTTTTTTTTTGCGACGGAGTTTCGCTCTTGTTACCCAGGCTGGAGTGCAATGGCGCGATCTCGGCTCACTGTAACCTCCGCCTCCTGGGTTCAACAATTCTCCTGCCTCAGCCTCTGGAGTAGCTGGGACTACAGGCATGTGCCACCACGCCCAGCTAATTTTTGTATTTTTAGCAGAGACGGAGTTTCACCTTGTTGACCAGGATGGTCTTGATCTCTTGACCTCGTGATCCACCCGCCTCAGCCTCCCAAAGTGCTGGGATCATAGGCATGAGCCACCCACCTGGCCTCCACATTTCTTTTCCATCAGCAAATGTAATACAATGTAATGGTTAAAAATATGTGTTTGAGGATCAGGTTCCATGGATTTGTGTCATAAACAGAATAATTAAAATGTAAGTGCAAGGAGGCAAGTTCAAATCCTTAAGTCTTGGCTTTCTCATCTGTAAAATATACATTAACAGTTTTACTTATGAATATATTGTACCCAGCAATGTTTAGCTCAGAGGAGGTGCTCATTAACTACCCTAGTTATCATTACTACTAAGAATAAACCTCTGTCAAATGTCAAGACTATTATTAAATAAAGAGGAACAGAGTTAAAAACTAAATAGAGCTAGTTCTGTCATTTACGTGGATACTGTAATTAATGGACATGATGATATAAATTTCTGTATTTATTCACTTCTCATCAAGCAGATTGGTGAATAACGAAAAAGGAAAGGTGAACATTGAAAATCCTTGGTAGTTATTTTTTGTTCTGTGGCTGATGATTCATTATTTGTACAAAATATTGATGAGTTCCATGATACATAAAAGTGAGCAGCCATACAATTTAGGAACCGAAGTTAAATTGCTGTATGAAATGAAGACTGTAGAATCGAGTTTTGGAGATCTTGAGAGAGGTGATGCCCCAGAAAATTGTAGAGGAAGGAAATACGTGAATGGATTATTTATAGAAAAAAAATGAACATCAAGCAATCTGACAATGGATAAGTCTGCAGATACCCCAAACCTAAAACAAGTTCTGCTACACACACACACACACACACACACACACACACACACACACACACACACACACATCCCACATACCACAGACATGCCTTGAATGAGTGATTTTACCTAGAGAAATCAAGGAGATTTCTGTGTCTCATCTTGAATCATCAGTGTCAGAATGTGTATGCAGTGTGGGAGATGAGGCAATCCACTCATTAAATCAAAAGAAGCAGAAATGTAGAATTGGAAGTGGCTTGATGGCACCCAGTGGCTCCCACCTGTACTCACAACACTTTGGGAGGCCGAGGCGGGCAGATCACAAGGTCAAGAGATCGAGATCATCCTGGCCAATATGGTGAAACCCAGTCTCTACTAAAAATACAAAAATTAGCTGGGTGTGGTGGCAAGTGCCTGTAGTCACAGCTACTTGGAAGGCTGAGGCAAGAACGTCACTTGAACCCAGGAAGCAGAGGTTGCAGTGAGCCAAGATCATGCCATTGCACTCCAGCCTGGGCCACAGAGGGAAACTCTGTCTCAAAACACGCACACACACACACTCACACACACACACACACACAGTGGCTCAAACACTATCCTCCCTTTACTATCTTCCCTACCCCAATCTTCAGGATGACTGAAAAATCTCCAGGCACCCATTGACATGTACTATGATTCAAGCTGATTTAATTTGGCACTCAGAGGAAGGGTACCTCAGCTAGTATATGCATTTGACTATCACAATTAAGCATTTACAATAGCTCATTGTACCATCATATAATGGATTTCTGCTATGTCTTTCTGTTATGTCTACTTTTCTTTGAAAAGTTCCATTCATTAGTGGTGATTGATTTGTGTGTCCATTCCGGTGCTTCGTGTAGTCTTTCTAATGATTCCTAAGAATTATTGGAGTGAGATTTCTCTTTTTTCTGTGTCTCATTTGCTGTTGTCATCATTGTAAACACATTTTTGTTTACTATTGTTGCCTACCTAAGGTGACATGACAAATATCAGACCACATGATTTTTTAAAAATATGTCCAGATGTTTTATTAATTCATTTTTCTTTCCTGATATGTATATTTTTAAATTAAATAGTGTTTTAGTGTTATTTTAATCATTCTTCTTGATTCACATAAATAAGAAGGTATGTAAGTTTATTTGTGTCATTCTTTGCCAATTAATCAACCAACAATTTAATCTCCTTTGTTTTTTATTATCTTCTTGTAATTTCCTTACCAGTTGTTTTTATAATTATTAAAAGGAATACTATTTGCTCATTAATAATAGCAACACTGTTAGAAGAGGAAACTGGGACCCAAGGATTTTCTTAACAGCCCAGTCATGTGGAGAGACAAAAATGGCCACGTGCAGGCTTGCACATGAAGGGTAATAGAATAAATAGAAGCAGAAGCATGACAATATGCAGCAGCAGGCAGTGAAGGTCAGGTGAGTGAGGCAGAAGGAGATCAAGTTGAGGATACTGGGACTGGTGGTTGAAATAAGAAAAGTATGGAATCTGAGGGCAGAATTTCAGTTTTAAATAATCCAATCTCTAGGGAAATTTATTAAAAGTTACATAAAACTCTGCAAGAATTAATTCTATTTCGTGAAATATCATCAAAGAGACTGAGGCACTGGGGAACAAATAAAGCTTCATAGTTTTAAGAAGCGAAGGTGTAAGGTGCAATGTTCATAAATTCACTCATTCAAAAGAGGTGAATTGAGTACCCGGTATGTGCCAGAAACTCTTCTAGGATTTTAGGCACAGTAGTGAAAAAATGCGACAAAAACAAATGTGTATGCCTTCATGGAAACTACATTCTAGTGACAGGATACAGATAGGGAAAAGCACTTAAAAAGTAAAATCCACAGCATAATATATCAGATGCTGTAGTTAAAAAAATAAAATAAAGTAAATGGCGATCAAGAGTTTTGGAGCAATACTGGAATCATACGTTGTGATTAAGGTAGTTCCTAGACTATAAATACTGAGATAAACCTTATGTACTGATGTTTTCCCAAGGAGAAAATAAAATTTTTGTAACCAGAAGTGAAGTGAAAACAGAAATAAGTCAGTGAAGGAAGAAAATCAAATACTAAGTGGCTCATCACTGAACTAATGATAACTCCACCAGAAAACAAAGCTGCTTAGAGAGACCTGATGAAACCATGATATTTCCTTTTTCATCAACTGTTGATCAGAAATTCATCCCAGAGGAGAGACTGGCCAATGTTTAATGTAAAAGGACACCTAGCAATATTTCAAATTTTACAAACCTCTGAGTCTCTGTTGCAACTATTTGACAGTGCTGATATAGTGCAAAAACAGCCATAGACAATACAGAAATGAATGAGTATGTGTGGGATCTAATTACATTTTGTTTTTGAAAATAGACATCAGACCGGATTGGCCCCTGGCCATAGTTGCTGATCCCTGCTATAGAATATTAAGTCTTGCATACTGTCAAGTTATGTTATCTGCCCAATATTAGCAGCAGTGACATCCTTGGAACAAGCTAGAGTATACATAATGAGCACAAAGAAGTTCAAAAATACGTATATGCCATGTGCTAGGGTTGCCTTATTGCTCCAATCAGGGTAACCAGTGCTTATGTATAGCCTTAGCAGTGAAAGGAAGCCCAAAGGTGACAGAAAAGGTGAGATGCATGAATCTATGTACTGTGGGATCTTCCACAATCAACCAATAGGAACAGAAGGACCTGCCATAGTAGGATTAGTACCCTGAGAAGGAGTAAAAGAGTCTGTGCCATGAAAATTCAGACAGAGCTCAATGATTCTTTCTTTGTGAAAGACGCAAACTTCCTCTCTAAGGCCAGTTGATCACCACAGAAATTAATCAATATATTATGCAGAAAATTAAAGCTGACTTCATCTCGGTAACCACTTCAATTTTATGTAGTACAGAAGACCTCACAGGGAAATGAATATTTAAAGAAAGACCAGAAGGCAGTGAAGACCCGTATTGTACATAGTTCTGTGGAAGAACATTCTTTGCAGAGGGAGTTACAAGTGCAATGCCTTGAGGTTGGGAATTTTTGGCATGTTGTAGAAATGAAGGCTATGGTGGAGGTGAGTGAAGTGGTGTGGAGTGATGTGAGAAAATTAAGTCAGAGAAGTTAATAGGAAGGCAGATCACAGAGGGTCTTACAGATCACTAGAGGATGTTGGCTTTTACTCTAAGTTAGAGGAAAACTCCTAGCATAGAAACAAATGAGATATGTTGGTGGCTTGAACCACAATTATAACAGTGAAAGTTGTAAGAACAAACAAGATTTACTAAAGGAAATACTGAAAGATATTTATCCTTAGTACCTTAAAGTTTGACATGTTAGTAATTAAAATGTTTATTATACTCTGATGGACCAGGACCATAGAAACAAGGCAGAACCTATGTCAAAATAATACACATTTCAAATTTAAATTTAAAATTCCAATTTTATAGATAAGGTGGGGAGATTAGAATAATTCAAGTAACAATGAATTAGAGTTGGAGACATAAGTATAAGCTCATGTTTACCTTAATGTAGATATATATGATTACATAAAAAATAGTGAATATTTTTATATTTGTGTGTGTATGCAAATATTTCCTTATTCTGTCTGTTGAGACAACCTCAAAGTGAAAACATCCCATTAGCAATAAGAGCACTAGCACCTAGATTTTGGTTTCTAACACCATTCTTCAATAAAATAAACAAGGGGCTGGGTGTGGTGGCTCATGCCTGTAATCCCAGCACTTTGGGAGGCCAAGGTAGGCAGATCACCTGAGGTCAGAAGTTTGAGTCCAGCCTGGCCAACACGGTGAAACACCATCTCTACTAAAAATAAAAAAATTACCCGAGCGTGGTGGCACATGCCTGTAGTACCAGCTACTCTGGGGGCTGAGGTAGGAGAATCGATTGAACCCAGGAGGTGGAGATTGCAGTGAGCTGAGATCACTCTGCTGCACTACAGCCTGGGCCACAGAGTGAGACTCCATCTCAAAACAAACGAACAAACGAACAAACAAACAAACGAACAAAAACAGGCAATAGATTATGTCAGTTTTGATTAATGTAGTAAAGAGAAGGCCAAAAACAGAAACCAAATGTGCAAGACTTTTTAAGCTGGAGCAATTAGAATTTGATGGCCTTTTGGATGAGATGGGAAGAGCAACATTCAGGTAGGTTGTATATTTGTGTATAAGAGAAAGCTTGACAGAAATATCATGGGGCTTCAATGCTACTGACATTAATGAATTAAGTAATTTTAATTAGCAATTATTAATACTTAAACATTTTATATTATTTATTTTGCATTCTGTAAGTCTTCAAAAACATTTATTTAAATTATTTCCTGTTGTAAATAGTAGCTAAATGATTTTATATTTATTTGTTTTTTATATTCTGAATTTTTAAAGACTGTTTTGAAACAGACAGTCTAAACTAATATCCACAACATTTCCTTCTTGTTTTCTTTTGTCTGTTTGTGTGATTTTTTGTTACTGTGAGGAGTAAAGTAGAACAGTATCTCAGATAAATCTGTGAGACTCTGTCTTAACTCCTTCACAGAGTAAATTAATAAACCCTGTTGGGTTGAATCCAATCTGATTTCCTTCAGGTAAATTTATGTCACCCTTATAATTTTATTACTGAATCTCAGAAATTCTTTGCTATAGCAAGAAGCACCCTGTGAGTACAAGTTTACTGTGATTCAATACAACAGACTGAATCTGATTTACTTGGTTTTGCTTTACCTGTCCACTTCAGAATGGAGTTTAAACATAGAAACAGCAAGGTTAGTCACACTGGTCCCATTCTTGTTAGAGATTCCCAAAAATTCTTATACTGACTTTGGCAGTCAGAAAAATGAAACTCAGATTTAGAAATAGTTGTATGTTGCAGTAAGATAAGCTAAGTAATAGAATGTTCTCACATGGGTTACACATGACTGTAAGCTCAAGGCTACCGTGATTTAATGTAGGCATAACTGAAGAAGAAAGAGAAATGCAAAACAATTTGAAAAAAAAGGCCCCTCATTCTTGTATATAGAAATTGTTTTAAGAATATATCCATCATTAGTTTCTTATTACACAATAATTGTGAGTATGTAATTTATTCAACCTCTCTTAAGATATCTCACAAAGAATAAGATATTATGAGTTTATCAAAACTGTTCTCAACTATTTAGGCAATACCGTGATATTACTGCTTTCAATTATTAAGGCAAAGAAAAATACCTATTTTTTACATCAGGAAAGCATAGCAGAGGAAAAGGATCAGATAGGTGAATCATATTTTATGAATATATCTGAAAAATTGATATGTTATGACAGGTTTGCAATCCTAAAATCATTCTCTTTGGAACTCGGTTACTGACTCCAACAACATTAATGTATACAGTGGTAATTTAAAAAGTATTTGTAAAGGCGTATGTACTAGTTTGTTCTCATGCTGCTAATAAAGACATATCTAAGCCTGGGTAATATGTAAAGGAAAGAGGTTTAATTGACTCAAAGTTCTGCATGGCTGGGGAGACCTCAGGAAACTTACAACCACAGTGAATGGGGAGGCATACATGTTCTTCTCCACATGGCAGCAGTAAGGTGCCAAGCAAAAGGGGGAAAAGCCCTTCATAAAGCTATCAGATCTCATAAGAACTCACTATCATTATCATGAGAACAGCATGAGGGTGCCTGCCCCCATGATTCAGTTACTTCCTACTATGCTCCTCCCATGGCACATGAGGATTATGGGAATTAAAATTCAAGATGATATTTGGGTACAGAGTCAAACCATATCACATAATAGATAATAATTCCAATCAATTTTCCTCTTATAGGAACAAATTCGGTGTGTAAATAGATTCTTTTTTTGATATAAGGGAAGCGATAGAGTTACAGCCCAAGAATGGACATGAAAAGCTATAATTTTGTCACAAATTTCATTACATTAAATAGTCCGATGGTCTAAATTTTACAATAGAGTGGTAGGATTCAAAGAGGGTAAATTATTATTTATTCAAGATATATCATTTTCTACAGAATGGACATTTTAAAATTACAAATATAATCTGGATCTATGTCTTTATTTTCATCTGTTTATTAGATAAGTATTGTAACTAATACCAGTAATAAGAAAAAATTGATTTTAAATTGCATATTATGCGAGCAAAATATTTTAAATTTTTCAAAAAAGATTGAAAAGGTAAGTCTAATTAGACTCATGTGTCATCCTAATAAGTACACTTAATTGATTAATTATATCTTTATTGCAACTAGTGCCAATCAAATCAAGAACTGTTTTCTCTATGACTGCTTCTCAGTGCCTAAAGGTACTTGACTCATTTCAAAGGAAGTACTTATTATCTCTTCCTCACTGCTTAGATAAATACCATCTGACTAATGGGTGACTCCTCCTGGTTGACATTCAGTTTAAGGTTACAGATAATCATTTTATTAAGTATGTTTATCTATTATTTGTATATTTTATTTTATTTATTTAGGGTTGTTCTTACAATGCTATTGAGGTCCTTTAGATCTTATTTTTTGGCACTATGAACACAGGTATTATCAAAAACAAAAACAGATTTATTTTCCTAAGTAACTGGAACTTCATATTCTTCAGCCAATATCTTCCTCATTTTTTCCACCTTCCTACCCC
The DNA here is from genome assembly GCA_031835075.1 of Saguinus oedipus. Classification (NCBI taxonomy): domain Eukaryota; kingdom Metazoa; phylum Chordata; class Mammalia; order Primates; family Cebidae; genus Saguinus; species Saguinus oedipus. The sequence continues at coordinate 84,050,589 of CM063176.1, read as the reverse complement.
TGATAACCACCATTCTAATATCTGCTTCTGTGAGCTTGACTGTTTAAATTCCATGTATAAGTGAGATCATGTGATATTTATCTTTCTGTGTCTGGCTTATCTTACATAGCATAATGTCCTCCAGATTCATCCAGTTGTTGCAAGTGTCAGAATTTATTTCATTTTTAAGGCTAAATAATCTCTTACTGTATATTTGTGTGTGTTTGTGTGTATCACATTTTCATCAATTAATCCATGAATGCACAATAACGTTTTCACATCCTGACAATTGTGAATAATGTGATAAACATGGGGATGCAGATAATTCTTTGAGATACTAATTTCATCTCTTTGGAGATATATTTAGAAGTGTGATAATCTTGAAGTTCAATCTTGAATACAAATAAATGTTTTGTACAAATACTTTTATTAGTGCTAATGATAGAACAGGAACATGATTTATTGAATTATGATATATGGGAATATCGGGCATAATTTGAAAGACTTATTGTACCAGAGCTTCAAAATACATAGGCAAAGAAGACACAAAATGTAATAGGGCTAAATATATTAAAAATTTATGAATTAAATATGTTAACACTATGTAACTTACTGTGATTAATTTTTGGAAGTTAGGGTATGAGTCTCATTTTCTATTTTTACTTTATCATATTTTACACATTAAATAACCCATTATTATTTTTATAATCAAAAATCTAAAATTGATTTCATAATCCCTTCCTCATCCTTAACTAAGCACACCTGTATATTTCTATACTTGAGTTAAAGGTACTCCTTAGATATCTTTTAATCTTCCTTCCTACTCAGCCCCAACATTCATTTAGTTACTAAGACACTTTGTTCAACCTCCAAAATATCTCATATCTGTACTCCCTGATTTCTATTTCTATTGCTATTGGTTTTGTTCAGTACATCCTCAGTTTTCTGTGGAAGTGTTAAAATAGACTACCAACTGCTTTCCTTGGTTCCAATCCAGCTCCACCTTCTGTTTTTGCCTCAATTTCTCTTCCAAGCTGCTGCCAAAAAGATATTTCTAAAGCACAGTCCTGGTCATGCTATTGCCCTGATTTTAAAATCTGGAGTAACTCCCCATTTCTTACCAGATTAGACATTTTATCATGTCACTCCAAACTTTTAACAGTCTGGCTTCAATTTGTCTCCTGATTTTTCTTTTGCCCCTAATACCAGGACATGTGCACACACATGTTCATGCACACGCACAAAGACAGCATATAATTCACAGAGGGTCCGGTTATATATACTACTTGCTATTTGTGAAAGACTCCATGCATTTTCATTTTTGTTCATTTGTGTATGTTATTTTTCCAACTTGACATATTCTTCCATTCTTTCTAAGACTGACAAACTCTTATGTATTCTTCCATGAACAGTTCAAATTGTCTTTTCTATGACACACACAAATATTAAACACTTGTCAATGCTCCCAGTTTTCTGAAGTTCATGTTTCACACTGTATTGTGAATTGTCCTTTCCTCATCTTTACCATTATGGATAGCTATGCAATTAGTTTATAGGAAGCAGAGACTATAATTTATTCATTCTTTTTCCTTTAGTGTCCTGAACTGTGTACATCATGTTATAGATGTATTTTCAATAATTTGTGAGTTAAATATAAATGAACAAGTGCCATTCATTTATAACTCATTCATTTCTTAAAAAAGTTATATTTTTTATTACTTTTCTCTTCTGGTGAACTAAATCTTGCTGTATATCTGAAAAGTTATATTTTTTATTACTTTTCTCTTCTGGTGAACTAAATCTTGCTGTATATCTGTTACATGGATTGCTATTACCTGGCTTGCTATTGCTATTATCTTTCCCTCCTATTCATTACTTGACATACTGCTATCTGCTTCTCAGTCCCATAACTTATTTGAAAAGATTCTTGCTAGGGTCACCATGACAAGGCATCCTGAAAAACTCAATGATTCTGTTTACCTAGTTTTACAAACGAATTTGTAATAGTTTTATAGACATTTTTCTTACTTAAACACACTTCAAGTTTGAGTCTGTTAAGAACTCTCTGTTTTGAAATTACATATACACCATGGAATATTATGCAGCAATCAAAAATGATGAGTTTGTGTCCTTTGTAGGGACATGGATGAATCTGGAGAACATCATTCTCAGCAAACTGACACAAGAACAGAAAAAGAAATACCGCATATACTCGCTCATAGGTGGGTGAGAAAAATGAGAACATGTGGACACAGAGAGGCGGTCTACTATACACTGGGGACTGTTGGGGGGAATGGGGGAGGGACAGCAGGGGGGGGCTGGGGGGGATAGCCTGGGGATGAATACCAAGTGTGGGTGAAGGGGAGGAAAGCAGCAAAGCACACTGCCATGTGTGTACCTATGCAACTATCTTGCTCGTTCTGCACATGTACCCCCAAACCTATAATGCAATAAAAAAAAATAAAATAAATAAATAAATAAATAAATAAATAAATAAATAAATAAAAAAGAAATTCACCTGTCGTTGGTGATTTGCTATACCTCCCAGATTGGCATTTTCCTAATGCTCTGGCCATTACATCTCAGCCACTGTGAGGATTCCATTTTTTCTTTCATGCCTAAAACATTGGTTTCCTTTTAGCTTCTTTTCTGTATACTTTGTCATTCTTTGCTTCAATATGGGCCCCTCCAACCAATAATCAGCATTACAGATCAAATGCTTTTTACAAAATATGAATCTGATTGTTTCAGTTCCCTATCTAAAAATCCTAAGGATTGTCATAAATTAGTTTATATAAACATTTTTTTCTTACGTGTGTTACATAAAAAAAAGATACGTAAGTTTCAATCCACATTAATACAATGGACATGGATGTCATCACCTCACAGGTTAAAAAATTAAACTTCAAAATAACAAAAAAGTTTCTTATGATCCCTACTCTGAATAAACTGTCTTTCATCTCTCCACCTAAAGAGAATCAGCATTCTTGATATTGTATTTACTGTTCTCTTGCTTCTTTTAAACTTTCAATTTTAGAAAACTTATAGATTAATAGACTTACTGTGAAGAAAATATACTACTATATATCCCACCTCAGTTTTCCCTACTGTTAACATCTAACCTTAGCAATGTATATAATTGTCACAATTATTGAAAAAATACTGATACACTATTATTAATGGAAACTTGTATAATATTCAGATTCCCTCAGTTTATTTCTGTAGTGTACTGTTTTAGTCGAAGGATTTTATCCAGAATACAGCAACACTTGCAGTGGATGTTTTCCCTCTTAGGCTTCTCTTGGTTGAGTCAGTTCCTCAGGTTATCCTTGCTTTTGATAACTTTGACATTATAAGAATTTATGGCCAGGTATGGTTTGTAAAATTCCCTTCAATTAGAATTATATGTGTTTTTCTCAGTCAACTGAAGTTATTTAATGTTAAGAAGAATTTAACACAGATGAAGTGCCATTCTCATCCTATCATATCAAATGTGCATTCTATCAAAATAACATCAAATGTTGAACTTAACCTTGATAAGCTGGCTAATGGGTTTGTTGGGATTCTTTCAAATTTTAATGTTTTTCCCTTTCATTCTTTGAAACAAAGTCACTATGCACAGCCCATACTTGAGGAGTGGAGAGCTATTCTCTGCCTCCTTGATGGTAGGCTAGCTACATAAATTATTTGAAATTTCTTTGAATATTTATCTTTTTTCCCTTTTGCTTATTTATTCAATTATTCATTTATACCATTAAATTCATAATATTTATCTTACATTTTAGATTATCATCACATACCACATTATACATTTTTTTGCTCAAATTGTTCTAGCTTTGGACATTGAAAATTTTCAATTGGTTCCTGCGCTCCTCTACTATATCACTATAATTGTGTTAGGTTGTTTTGAGTACAGACACCTTGATTTACTATGGAATTATGCCCCTACAAACCACTGGAAATTGAAAATATTACAAGTCAAAAATGTATTTAACACACGTAACCTACTGGTCATCATAATTTAGTTAGCCTACCTTAAATGTACCCAGAACACCTTCACCACAATTGGTCAAAGTAATCTAACACAAAGCCTATTTTATAAAAAGTATTAAATATCTTATGTAATTTATGAACACTGTACTGAAAGTGAAAAACGAAATAGTTATATGGGTACTTAAAGTATGGTTTCTACTGAATGCTAATCATTCTTGCACCATCCTAAAGTGGAACCATTATAAGTTGGGAATGATCTGTACTTTCTTACTTTCTATGCTACAAGATACTCCAGGCTCATTTTGCATGTATCCTGACTCAGTCCTACGATCAGTCATTTCTCCAAGGAGCACTAGTTTATTTAATTTATTTAATTATTTATTTGAGACAGAGTCTCACTCTGTTTCCTGGCTGGAGTGCAGTGGCATGATCTTGGTTCACTGCAACCTCCACCTCCCTGGTTCAAGCAATTCTCCTTCCTCAGCCTCCCTAGTAGCTGGGATTGTAGGCATGTGTCCCCAAACGTGACTAATTTTTGTATTTTTAATACAGACAGTGTTTCACTATGTTGGCCACACCAGCCGCTGAACTCCTATTGTCTGTTTCACAGGGTTTGTTCTCTTTTTCTTCTCTAAATAAAATTAGTTTTCCACCCTAACATCTTCTTCAAATCAAAAACTTAATTTTGACTCAACTTCCATTGATTCCTATCACATCCCTGTTCTCTTGACCTGCTATTTTTAACACTGACTATATAGAACTCACTTTGAGAGCTTTAAAATATAAGGATGCTTGTGCTCCACCCCAATCACTTGTCACAGGCTCTATTGTTATGGGGCTCAGAATTAGTATTAAAAATAAAAACCTTATGATTGTAATGTAAGCCAGTGTTGAGAATCACTGCTCTAAAATCAATGAAAAAAATAAATTTCCCTCAAATAAAGGCCTTGAAGATATTCATGAGTTTATACTTAACATTTGTAATTGCAAAAATCTTAATCCTTTCAACTTCACCACACTGGTTCAAGTTAAATTTTTTGGAGTCATGCTGAAACAATGTGGACATTTCTATCTGTCAGATTTTATTTATGCTATGTCCATCTACATAATACATTTTACTTTCTGACTGAAAATTTCCAGGAAATTTTCTATGTGTTTATAAGTTCAGATGCTAAGAATACAAATAAATTATAAAGATATTTGTCACCAGAATGACATGAGTGTTTATTTCAAATAGCTGTGGGAGGAGGAAGCATCTAGTTCAGACTGAGTTTGGTTCCCCATAAGACAGTGAGAGAAGGAAATTAATGCTGGAGTTCACTGTTGAAGAACAAGCACAATTCCTTTTCCATCAGCACCTCAGAGTTGTTTCTCTGCCCCAGTAAAAGATTACTGGTTGCTTCTTCATCTCTTCAGCTGTCTGAATAGTTCAATAAAAAGATTGTTTCACTTTTTTTTTCTGTGTTAAGCTGTCACTTTCCAAGAGCCAAGTCTTGGGTTGCTTCATACTAAGTTGGTAATCTATTCACTTTCTTCATTCCTTTGATCATTGATGGTTTCTATTGTGTTATTAAATGCTCTCTAAGGACTTGATTGTTGGAACAAAATCAGCAAAGTTACTGGTTAATAGAGAATGACACAAATTCAATTCCTGAGGAAAAACTTAGCAATATTTTATTTATTTATTTATTTTTTAATTTTTATTGCATTATAGGTTTTGGGGTACATGTGCAGAATGTGCAAGATAGTTGCATAGGTACACACATGGCAGTGTGCTTTGCTGCCTTCCTCCCCTGCAATATTTTAAACCTTGGATATCAATTAGAGTTTACATTTGTTGTCTTGCTATCTTCACTTATTAGAAGATTATTATGTAAAACTACTAAAAATTTGGCAAAACTTATCACTGTAAAATGCCTTTTATGTTGATTTCAATAAGATAGTTGTGCAAATTTATGTTTTTAATTGTTTTTATTTTTGGTTTGTTGAATCTTTGGTTACATTTTGAATTTATTTTAATGAAACAGATGCATGAGGTATATTTACATAAAATAAGATTCACCATTTAAGTGCTTCCTTTAACTATTATTGTAAAATATAATTGAGTAACCATCATTATAATCAAGATAAAGAACATTCCTATCACATCAAAATTTTTCTTGCAAGTCTTTGCAGTTGATTGCCTTCCTTGGACCTTGGCAACTACCGTTCTACTTCTGTCACCATAGTTTTGACTTTTTCTAGCATTTCACATAAATAAAATCATACTGTTATTAGTCTTTTGCATCTGCATTTTTTCACTTACCGTGCTTTTCAAAGCCATTCCTATGAATGAGTACAGTAATAATCAAATTTTTCATTGCTGAATACAATTGCATTGTATGAATATAGCAAAATCTGTTGATGTAGTCACCTGCTTGTGACCCTTGGGTGGTTTTCAGTTTTTAGTGATTGTTTAAAAACCTGCCGTAAATACTTGAGCACAAGTTTTTATATAGAAATATGCTTTAATTTCTTTTGGGCAAATACCCTAAGAATGGCATTTCTGGGTCAGATGGTAGATATTTACTAAACTTTATAATCATTCCAAGCTAATTTGAGAAGCATATATCTTTTTTTCACTTAATTGGGCAGTTTATGAGAGTCTACAAATATTATGAGATCAGATTTTTTAACTGCATTGGTATGTATTTTTATATTATCATTGTTGTTGTTTACTACAATGCTTAATTAAACATTCTTGCTGTAAATGTCAATTTAAATTTTTGGCTTTGTAATTCTGTCATTGGTCTTGATATAGTAATACACTGCTTTATACACATTTATGATTGTTATAATTTATGTTTGATTTCTTTAGTTATTAGGTAGTGTCCCTCTTTCCCTATTATAGTAAGTTTTTCTTAACTGTATTTTCTCTGATCTCAATATATAAGCATCCTGGCCTTATGGGATTTATGGTCAAATGTAACTACATTATGATTAAGAGAACGTGGAAAAATAAAACACACATGTACATAAAAACAGAAGTAAAACAGATTAATACACTGGATTTTGATAATTACTGAGGAAAAGGTAGACTAGGGAGAGATAGGGAGTTCTGGGTAAGGGAGGGCATAAAATTTAATCAGGATAGTTAGGAAACATCTGACTGAGAATTTGTAGTTGAATAAATACCTGAAGTATAAAATTTTCAGATAAGGGGGCACCAGGCAGAGGAAACATGTCCAGTAAGATGGACTTGAGTGTTTAAACATTGGTACGAATTCAAACAAATGAGGTGGATGAATGAAAGAAACATAGGAGATACCTCAAATGATAGGAAGAAACCTAAGAGACTCATTCGAAAGGTAAAATAGCACCAGAAAGTGTGCACCATGAAATGCCTTGACTTCCACTGGGAATGACAGGGGCAATTATCAGAAAACTTGCGTAGGCAAATAGTATGAGGTGACATTTAATAGAGTTTTTGTGGCTCCTTCATGAAGAATACACTGAAGGGGGCTATTGCAATTATCTAAGTAAGTGATAATGGTATGTTGGAACAGGAGGAGTTTGGGCTAACAAGTGAAATGGAAGTGACTGAAATGTCCAACTGAGAAGATTCACTGATAGAGTGTATGTAGAGGGATGAGACAAAGACTGACTGCAATTTGTTTTTGAGAAAGTAAGTATAAAATTGCCATTAATTTAAGACAGCTAGATGAATCAGCTTAGAGCCGGGACAAGATTGGGAGTTCATTTGTTGACATATTGAATGTGTTCATACATATAAACATACATTCGCAAACATGCTAGAGATAAGAGTGTGGCTTTTGTTAGTTTTGTATTGGTTTTGGTAGAAAAATCATGGGATCTAACATTTTAAAAAGTTAGACTTTATCATTAACTAATACTTACTAACATTGTGACCACAAATGAAACATAAAATCTCTGGCCTTCACTTTGCTGATCTGCAAAAAGGTCATAATAAAGCCATGGATTGCTTTATATAATAATAATAATAACAGTAACCATTTTGATTCAGTTTTTCCAGTGAAGCAGTACTAAATGCTTAATATATATATGGTAGTCAGACTCCAAAATGGTCCCCAGTTTCCCTGCTTTCTTGGTATTCACACTGTTCTGTTTCTTTATCACATTATATTAGATTTGTTCTGTGTGTCCAATTGCACACAATAATACAGCAGAAGTGATTTTTTATTTTTTATTTTTTTAATTGCATTTTAGGTTTTGGGGTACATGTGCAGAACATGCAAGATAGTTGAGGTGATTTTTTTAAAACGTGACTTTTAAGTTCAGAGGCACATGTGCAGGTTTTTTGTATAGGTAACTTGTGTCCTGGGAGTGGGGGTTGCTGTACAGATTATTTAGCTACCCAGCTATTAAGCCTAGTAGCCATTAATTACTTTTCCTGATCTTCTCCCTTCTCCCAACCTCCAGCATCTTAGAGCCTCCACTGAGTGTCGTTTCCTTCTTTGTGTCAATGTGTTTTCATCATTTAGCTCCTGCTTATAAGTGAGAACATGTATTATTTGGTTTTCTGTTCCTCGGTTAGTTTGCTAATGATAATGGCCTCCAGCTCCATCCATGTCCCTGCAAAGGACATAAGCTCACTATTTTTTTATAGCTGCACAGTCTTCCATAGTGAATATGTACCACATTTTCTTTATCCAGTGTATCATTGATGGGCATTTAGTTTGATTCCATGTCTTCGCTATTGTGAATATTGCTGCAGTGAGCATACATGTGCATATGTTTATGCTAGAATGGTTTATATTCCTTTGGGTATACACCTAGTGATAGGATTGTTGGTTCAACTGGTATTTCTGTTTTTAGGTTTTTGAAGAATTGCCACACTGCCTTCCATAATGGTTGAAATAATTTATACTCCCACCAACAATATATAGGTGTCACCTTTTTTTCAGAAAACTTGCCAGCATCTGTTATTTTTTTACTTTTTGATAATAGCCATCTGATTGTGGTAAGTTGGTATCTCATTGTGGTTTTTATTTGCATTTCTCTAATGAACAGTGATTTTGAGCTTTTTTTTTCATATGCTTGTTGGCTGCATGTACATCTTCTTTTGATAAGTATCTGATCATTCTCTTTGCCCACTTTATAATGGGGTTATTCATTTTTTTCTTGTAAATTTGTTTAATTTTCTTATAGATGCTGGATATTAGATCTTTGTCAGATGCATAGTTTGCAAACATTTTGTCCCATTCTATAAGAGAAATTCCTCTGAGTATATACCCAGTAATGGGATTTCTGGGTCAAATGTTTACTCTGTTGATAGTTTCTGTTGCTATGCAAAAGCTCTTTAGTTTAATTAGATCTCATTTGTCAATTTTTGCTTTTGTTGTAATTGCTTTTGGTGTCTTTGACATGAAGTCTTTGCTCATTTCTATGCCCAGAATGGTATTGTGTGGGTTGTCTTCCAGAGTTTTTATAGCTTTGGGTTTTACATTTAAGTCTTTAATCCATCCTGAGTTGACTTTTGTAGATGGTATAAGGGAAGGATCTAGTTTCAGTTTTCTGCATATGGTTAGCCAGTTATCTAAACACCATTTATTAAATAGAGAGTCCTTCCCCCATTGCTTGTTATTGTCAGCTTTGTCAAAGACCAGATAGCTGTAGGTGTGCAGCCTTGTTTCTGGGCTTTTGGCCTAACTATTCTGTCCCATTGGTGTATATGTCTGTTTCTGTACCAGTATCACACTGTTTTCGCTACTATAGCCTTGTAGTATAGGTTGAAGTTGGGTAGCATGATACCTCTAGCTTTGTTCTTTTTGCTTAGAATTGCCTTGGCTATTCAGGCTCTTTCTTGATTCCATATAATTTTTAAAAATTTTTTGTTATTCTTTAAATAATATCAATGGTAATTTAATGGGACTAACATTTGACTCTATAAGTTGCTTTAAAATGTATGGTAACTTTACTGATATTGATTCTTCCTATCCATGCCCATGTAACTTTTTCATTTATTTGTGTCATCTTTGATTTCTTTGAGGGGCGTTTTATAATTTACTTTGTAGCCATGTTTCTCCTTCTTTGTTGGCTGCATTTCTAGGTATTCTTTCCACAGAAATGATGTGTGTTCAGTTTTTAAATTAGGCTAGAAGGACTCTGGATTCTGTCTTGGTTCCTCTCTCTCTCTCTCTCTCTCTCTCTCTCTCTCTGCCTCTCCTCTGTCTCTCATGACTTTTTCTGAGGGAAACCATGACATGAGCAACCTTTTGGAGAAACTCACTTGGCAAACAACTGTAACCTTCGGCCAGCAACCATGTGAGTGAGCCTGGACAGAGAACATCTGGCAACAGACGAACAACAGCTGCAGCCCCAGCCAATAGCTTCACCACAATCTCATGAAAGACTCTGAGCCAGAACCACCCAGCTAAGTGGCTCACTGATTCCTGGCTCACATAAACTGTGAGATAGTAATTTTTAATTTGTTTTACTTTGCTAAGTTTTGGAGTAATTTATTGTAGAGCAATAGATAGAAAACAGAAAATATTTTAAATCTTTACAACAGATTTATCATCATCTAATAATAAATACAAATGTTGGAACCAATCAACTTTATTTTCCAAAACAAGATCATACTTCACTCTGAGAAAGGGCCTGCAAGTTCTCTCATATCTGTACTTTTCTCTGACTTAGTAAAACATCTTGATGTCACCTCAATGTAAGAGGCTCTGACTTCAGGACAGAGGATCCCGGTGTTCACAATTGAACAAGAGATAAATGCAGAATTCCGAAGAGTTGCTGTTGTCCTCTGCATACTAACTCATCCTACAAAGTTCTATAGACATAGAAATGGCAAATATCTTAATGTTATTCTAATTCTGAATTTGAAGAAACATCTGCACTTTTCAAGAAAAAAGAAAAAGGTCTAATATTTATACTCAACCCTGATATATGTAGTTATCTTCCATTCAATTAAACTGTGGTAACCTAGGTACTATTTCAGACATATCAGACACCAACTGACAAAGGTTCCCTGGCAACAGCATAGGCAAACTGACCTTGACAGAATCTGCCGACTTATGACAAGAAAAATTACTTCACTTATGTATTACTGAGTCTTAAAGACACCAATAGCAAAAAAAAGTCAGACCAGCTGAAATTTCTAAGTACTCCACAATCATTACTCTCCTTCTCCTCTACAATAAAAGAAAGCTTTCAAATTTTTGCCTGGCACATGCCGAAGAGAGTAAAGATTACAGTGTCAACACTCTCTTACAGCAAGATTTATCGATGCATATGCATTCTAGCTAAAAGTAATGTAAGTGAAGTGATAAGTATTACATCCAGAACACTTCCTTAAAGGAAAGTAGCATGCCCTTTTTTTCTTTCCTGCATCCTGCTGGCTGAGGAGACTTGATGACTAGAGCCAGGTAGCCATGTTGCTCTACAAGTGGAAGCTACATGTTGAAATTTCTGGTATGAGAGAGTAGCAGCCTTGATGCCTGATGATCATTGCCATGATTTGAGTATGTCTCCCCCAAAATTCATGTTGAAACTTAACTGCCAATTTAGCAGTATTAAGAGATGCAGCCATCTCTCAGCCATTGCAGTACATTGAGCTCCATAGAGACAGTGCTGGGGCAAGTGAGAGCCAGACGGGCACTGAGCAACTCTGTGCCTCGCTGAGGAAAAATAACTAAACATGGGCAAAGGAGATCCTAAGAAGCCGAAAGGCAAAATGTCATCATATGCATTTTTTGTGCAAACTTGTCGGGAGGAGCATAAGAAGAAGCACCCAGATGCTTCAGTCAACTTCTCAGAGTTTTCTAAGAAGTGCTCAGAGAGGTGGAAGACCATGTCTGCTAAAGAGAAAGGAAAATTTGAAGATATGGCAAAGGCAGATAAGACCCATTATGAGAGGGAAATGAAAACCTACATTCCTCCTAAAGGGGAGACAAAAAAAGAAGTTCAAGGATCCCAATGCACCCAAGAGGCCTCCTTCGGCCTTTTTCCTGTTCTGCTCTGAGTATCACCCAAAAATCAAAGGAGAACATCCTGGCCTGTCCATTGATGATGTTGCGAAGAAACTGGGAGAGATGTGGAATAACACTGCTGCAGATGACAAGCAGCCTTATGAAAAGAAGGCTGCGAAGCTGAAGGAAAAATATGAAAAGGATATTGCTGCATATCGAGCTAAAGGAAAGCCTGATGCCACCAAAAAGGGAGTTGTCAAGGCTGAAAAAAGCAAGAAAAGGAAGGAAGAGGAGGAAGATGAGGAAGATGAAGAGGATGAGGAGGAAGATGAAGATGAAGAAGATGATGATGATGAATAAGTTGGTTCTAGCGCAGTTTTGTTTTCTTGTCTATAAAGCATTTAACCCCCCTGTACACAACTCAATCCTTTTAAAGAAAAAAATTGAAATGTAAGGCTGTGTAAGATTTGTTTTTAAACTGTACAGTGTCTTTTTTTGTATAGTTAACACACTACCGAATGTGTCTTTAGATAGCCCTGTCCTGCTGGTATTTTCAATAGCCACTAACCTTGCCTGGTACAGTATGGGTGTTGTAAATTGGCATGGAAATTTAAAGCAGGTTCTTGTTGGTGCACAGCACAAATTAGTTATATATGGGGATGGTAGTTTTTTCATCTTCAGTTGTCTCTGATGCAGCTTATACAAAATAATTGTTGTTCTGTTAACTGAATACCACTCTGTAATTGCAAAAAAAAAAAAAAAAGTTGCAGCTGTTTTGTTGACATTCTGAATGCTTCTAAGTAAATACAATTTTTTTTATTAAAAAAAAAAAGAGAGAGATGCAGCCTTTAGGCTGTGTTTAGGTCGTGAGGTTTCTGCCTTCATGCATGAATTAGTGCCTTTACAAAAGGCTTAAGGAGGAAATTTGTTCCTTTCATCTCTTACACCACATGAGCACATAGCTTATCCCCTCTGAAGGAAAAGGAACAAGGCACCATCTTGAAAGCAGAAAGCAGTTCTCACTAGATACTGAACATGCTGGTATTTTTATGTTGAACTTCCCAGGCTCCAGAATTGTTAAGAAATACATTTCTCTTATTTATAATTACCTAGTTTGTGGTATTTCATTGTAGCAGCAAAAGGCAGGGAGACAATCACAAACATATACCTGTACTTTTAAACAAGAAAGAAATAAGTTCTATCATGCTTATGTCACTATTACTTATGGACTTTATATCACTTGTAAACAAACTTAATGCTAAATAACACACTCCTTTAGAATCCTTGATCAAGAACTCATCTGACCACAAATTTTCAGAATATTTTTATGGGTTCCTAAGTAATTTCTTGTTGATGGCACTCAGAATGATAGTATTATACTAAATAGATATTTTAATTTAGAAACTACAGAAGTTATTAAGAATAATTAAATCAGATGTGATATTAAAGAAAGAACATATTGGACTGAAATTATTTTTATAAAGGAAAGTCAAAGAATAAATGTAGGCTAATGCATTGAAAGATGTTATCAGTACAACAAAATTTAATGTAGGTATAGCTAAAAATCTTTTTAAAACAGTATATGTTTCTACATCTTCAAATAATTCAAAATTATATTAAAAGCTTTAAAACTTGAATAATCGGCCGGGCGAGGTGGCTCAAGCCTGTAATCCCAGCACTTTGGGAGGCCGAGGCGGGTGGATCATGAGGTCAATAGATCTAGATCATCCGGGTCAACATGGTGAAACCCCGTCTCTACTAAAAATACAAAAAATTAGCTGGGAATGGTGGCGCATGCCTGTAATCCCAGCTACTCAGGAGGCTGAGGCAGGAGAATTGCCTGAACCCAGGAGGCGGAGGTTGCAGTGAGCCGAGATCGCGCCATTGCACTCCAGCCTGGGTAACAAGAGTGAAACTCTGTCTCAAAATAAATAAATAAATAAATAAATAAATAAATAAATAAATAAAACATTGAATAATCATCATATGCTTAATACTTTATTATATATAAATATAAATAAAAATTATATTTTGTGACATATCAAATAGACACAAGGAGTATTCCTAAAATATTATGCAGTATACTACTTCTGTATGTTATGTTTATATTCATGGGCTGAAATGCAATTTATTTTTATGTTTGAAAGACAGACATTCAGAGAGGAGTTTCATTTGTATTTGGTCTATATATGTATCAATCTTCACAGAATTTCAGTATAAAGTTAGAAATAATGTACTAGAAAGTTATTTTATTTTTAATTTATTTATTTTATTTCATTCCTTTTTATTTTTCTATAAGTTACTGGGGTATAGGTGGTATTTGGTTATATGAGTCAGTTCTTTAGTGGTGATTTGTGAGAATTTGGTGCACCCATCACCCGAGCAGTATACACTGCACTCTATTTGTAGTCTTATCCCTCATCCCCCCCACTCTTCCCCACAAATTCCCAAAGTCCATTGTGTCATTCTTATGCCTTAGAGTCTTCATAGCTTAGCTCCCACATATCAGTGAAAACATAGGATGTTTAGTTTCCATTCCTGAGTTACTTCACTTAGAATAACAGTCTCCAGTCTCATCCAGGTTACTGCAAATGCTATTCATTCATTCCTTTTTATGGCTGCATTGTGTGTGTGTGTACACACACACACACACACACACACATTCCACATTTTCTTTATTCATTCATTGATTGCTTGAGCATTTGGGTTTGTTCTATGATGTTGCTATTGAGAATTGTGCCACTAGAAATATGCATGTGCAAATATCTTTTTCTAACAATGATTTCCTCTCCTCTGGGTATATACCCAGTAGTGGGATTACTGGATCAAATGGTAATTTAAGGAATTAAGGAATCTCCATGCTGTTTTTCATAGTGGCTGCACTAGTTTACATTCCCACCAACAGTGTAGAAGTGTTCCCTGTTCAAAGCATCTAGCTAACCAACATCTACTGTTTTTTGAGTTTTTGATTATGGCCATTCTTGTAGGAGTATTGTGGTATTGCATTGAGGTTTTGATTTGTATTTCCCTGATCATTAGTGATGTTAATCATATTTTCATATGTTTGTTGCCCATTTGTCTACCTTCTTTTGAGAATTGTCTATTCATGTCCTTAGCCCACTTTTTGATAGGATTTTTTGTTTTTTGCTTACTAATTTGAGTTTGTTGCAGATTCTGGATATTAGTCCTTTGTCAGACGTATAGATTGTGAAGATTTTCTCCCACTCTGTGGGTTATCCATTTACCCTGCTGACTGTTCCTTTTGCTGTGCAAAAGCAGTTTATGTTAATTAGGTCCCAGCTATTTATCTTTTTTATTGCATTTGCTTTTGGGTTCTTGGTCATGAAATCCTTGCCTAAGCCAATGTCTAGAAAGATTTTTTCAATATTATCTTCTAGAATTTTTAGTTTCATGGCTTAGGTTTAAGTCCTTAGTCCATTTTGAGTTGATTTTTGTATAAGGTGAAAGAAGAGGGTCCAGTTTAATTCTCCTACATGTGGCTAGCCAATCATCCCAGCACCATTTGTTGAAACATGTGTCCTTTCCCCACTTTATGTTTTTGTTTACTTTGTCAAATATCAGTTGGCCTTAAGTATTTGGGTTTATTACTAGGTTCTCTATTCTGTTCCATTGGTCTATGTGCCTATTTTTATACCAGTATGATGCTGTTTTGGTGATAATGGCCTTATAATATAGTTTTAAATGAGGTAGTGTGGTGCCTTCAGATTTGTTATTTTTGCTTAGCCTTGCTTTGGCTATACAGGCTTTAATTTTTGTTTCATATTAATTTTAGACTTTTTTCCTAATTCTGTGAAGAATGATGGTGATGTTTTGGTGGGGATTGTGTTGAATATGTTGGTGGCTTTTGGCAGTATACTCATTTTCACAATAATGGTTCTACTTATCCTTGAGCATGAGATATGTTTCCATTTGTTTATGTCATCTATGATTTCTTTCAGCAGTGTTTTGTAATTTTCCTTGTAGAGATCTTTCAACTCCTTGGTTAGGTATATTTCTAAGTGTTTCATTTTTTTGCAGCTATAGTAAAGGGAGTTGAGTTCTTAATTTGATTCTCTGTTTGGTCGCTGTTGCTCTGTAGAAGAGCTACTGATTTATGTACATTAATCTTGTATCCAGAAACTTTGCTGAATTATTTTATCAGTTCTAGGGGCTTTCTGGAGGAGTACTTAGGGTTTTCAGGTAAATGATAATATTATCAGCAAACAATGACAGTTTGACTTCCTCTTTACTGATTTGGATGCCTTTTATTTCTTTCTCTTGTCTGATTGCTCTGGCTAGGACTTCCAGTACTATGTTGAAGAGGAGTGTTGAGAATCAGCATCCTTGTTTTGTTCCAGTTCTCAGAGGGAATGCTTTCAACTTTACTTTTCCCCATTCAGAATCATGTTGGCCGTGTGTTTGTCATAGACAGCTTTTACTACATTAAGGTATGTTTTTTGTACGGTGATATTGCTGAGAGTTTTAATATTAAAGGGATGCTAGATTTTGTCTAATGCTTTTTTCTGCACCTATTGAAGTGTTCATTTTTTTAAAAAAATTCTGTTTATATGGTGTATCACATTTATTAACTTGCATATGTTAAACCATCCCTGCATCCCTAGTATGAAACCCACTGGATCATGATGGATTATCATTTTGATGTGTTGTTGGATTCGGTTAGCTAATACTTTTTTAAAAGAATTTTAGCATCAGTGTTCATTAAGGATACTGTAGTATTTTTTATTTTTCAGTTATGTCCTTTTCTGGTTTTGGTAGTAGGGTGAGGCTGGCTTCATAAAATGAATTAGGGAGGGCTCCTTCTTTCTCTATCTTGTGGAAGTGTCAAAAGAAATGTTATCAATTCTTCTTTGAAAGTTGGGCAGAATTCCTCAGTAAATACATCTGGTCATGGACTTCGTATTTTTGGTCATTTTTAAATTACCATTTCAATCTCACTGCTTGTTATTGGTCAGCTGGGGTATCTAATTCTTCCTGATTTAAGCTAGAAGGGTTGTATTTTTGCAGTTTACCCATCTCTTCTAGGTTTTCTAGTTTATGTACATAAAGGTGTTCATAGTAGCCTTGAATGATCTTTTGTATACCAGTGACATCAGTTGTAATATCTTTCGTTTCATTACTTAGTGAGGTTATTTAAATTTTGCCTCTTCTTTTCTTGGTTCATCTTATTAATGGTATATCAATTTTATTTATCTTTTCAAAGAACCAGCTTTTTGTTTCATTTTTTTGTGTGTGTGCTTATTTTTTGTTTCAATTTCATTTAGTTCTGCTCTGCTGCCTCTAGCAGACTCACCTAACACATGAGAACTCACATAAACTTAAAGGGATAGAAAAAGGCATTTCATGCAAGTGGACCTCAAAAATGAGCAGGGGTAGCTATTTGTATATCGGACAAAACAAATTTTAAAACAACAACAGTTAAAAGAGACAAAGAGGGACATTATAGAATGGTAAAAGGCCCTGTCAACAGGAAAATGTCACAATCCTAAAGATATATGCACCTAACACTGGAGCTCCCAAAGTTATAAAACAATTACTAATAGACCTAAGAAATGTGGTTGACAGCAACACAATAATAGTGGCGGACTTAAATACTCCACTGACAGCACTAGACAGGTCATCAACACAGGAAGTCAACAAAGAAACAATGGATTTAAACTGTACCCTGGAACAAAGGGACTTAATGATATATATGAACATTTCATCTAACAATCACAGAATATACATTCTGTTCAACAGCTCATGGAATTTTCTCCAAGATATGCCATCTGATAGGCCATAAAACAAGTCTCAGTAAATTTAGGAAAACTGAAATTATGTTAATCACTCTCTCAGACCACAGTGCAGTAAAATTAGAAATCAACTCTAAAAGGAAGCTTCAGACCCATGTGAATACATGGAAATTAAATAAGCTGCTCCTGAATGAGCATTGGGTAAACAACAACAACAACAAAAAAAAAACCACAAGATCGAAATTAGAAAATTCTTCAAATAAATGACAATAATGACACAACCTGTCAAAACCTCTGAGATACAGCAAAGGCGGTGCTAAGAGGAAAGTTCATAGTCTTAAACACCTACATCAAAAAGACTGAAAGCACAAACTGACATTCTAAGGTTACACCTCAAGGAACTAGAGAAACAAGAACAAACCAAACCCAAACTCAACAGAAGAAAGAAAATTACCAGAAAGATTTTATTCACAAATTAAGCATTAATAATTTATGAATTCTATTAATCCTCACAAATTTTAAATATTCTATGATTATACTTCTGTAAGCTTGAGACACTAATCTACAAACTTTCCCAAATAGTTACCACAAGATTTAAGTTAATTAAAAATTATCTTTACTACAATTATTTTTTTGAAATGGAGTTTTGCTCTTGTTGGCCACGCTGGAGTGCAGTGTTGTAATCTTGGTTTGCAGTGGTGTGATCTTGCAACCTCCACCTTCTGGGTTCAAGTAATTCTCAGCCTCCCGAGTATCCAGGATTACAGGCCTGTACCACCATGCCCAGGTAATTTTTGTATTTTTAGTAGAGATGGGGTTTCATCATGTTGGCTAGGCTGGTCTTGAACTCCTGACTTCAGGTGATCCTCCCACCCTCAGTCTCCTAAAATGCTGGAATCAGAAGCATGAGCCACCACACCTGGCCTCTTTACTACAATTCTATAAAATATTACAAGTTTATAATTTTAAAAATAATTTTACAAATAAGAGGCATTACATATAAATAAAGAATATACCTTTCAAGTTCAAATACCACTCCTGACCTTCTCATAGTCCGACAGGTAGGGACATCCATATTTACACATTCTTTAAGTATATTGTATACTTATTATTAGTAGATATGTATTAGTATATCTGCATATATCATATATATCATTAAAATTGCTTCATACATCTACATAGATTATATGCTCTACACATCCTCTTTCAACTTTATTTTTTACTCATTGGTATACTTGTGTGCTCTATATGTGTAGATCTAGATAGTTCATTATTTTAATCATTTTACAGTATTTTTATATGAATATACTACATGTTATGTATTCATCATTATATTAGTGAAGCTTTAGGTTGATTACAATATTTTCTACATAAAAAGATGCTACAGTTAAAGGTTTAAAAATTTCATAATTGTTCCAATCTTTTGTATCTGAGTAATGGATAAGTAGAGACTTCCCCAATGGTTTAGAGCAGCTTACTCTTATCAGCATGAACAAATTGAAAGATATCTTTAGGAAATTAGAAAATTGAAGAAGGGTAATTTGTTCTCAGTTCTTTAAATAATGTAGTAAATCAAGCCAGGTGGTAAATGTCATGAAAATCTGTTTTAAATATGCTAGTGATTTCAAAGTGAGTAACAAATTAACTTCAAACCCCAAAGAGCTGCAATAAAACATGAGAAAGAAAGGCAGCTTTCTGGAGTACCACAGTGTGTCTGGACATAGATGTAATATATCCCACTTCAAAGCTAAGGAGTTTATATTTAGAAGTGTTGTCATCTAGAGTAAGATTTTAAAATTTATGTGAGATGTTTGGCAATGTACATAGCTGCATCTCATTTTTCTCACTGATAAATGCCTGAGACAAAGGGACTATACTGCAGACTTTTAAAGATACCATTTCTCTTTTTTTAAAAACACATCTTGACATTTATTCATTTTTATTTTTTTATTATACTTTAAGTTCTGGGTACATGTGCAGATTGTGCGTGTTGGATGCAGCAAACCACGATGGCACATGTATACGTATGTAACAGCCCTGCATGATCTGTACATACGATTTCTATTGTTTGGCAAGTGGGTCCAGTTGGTTGTCGGGAATGCTACCCAATTATGTCTCAGTAACATCATGCAGATTTTTCAAAAAGAAACATACAGTCCTATTTTCATGTAAGAGAATCTGATAAAAATTACCGTATGTTCTACAATTTAAACACAAAAAGTAAGTCATATGCTTTTCTAGAAGCCTAAAAGTCAAACTTACTATTCCATTGTGGTCTCTTTTGACATATATTTTATGATGGGATAAATATGGAATAAAGCAATTCCTTTAAATAAAGATTGGAAACATGAGATATGAAATAATTTGAATTTTTTCAAACCTTACAGTAAGCACATGTTAAATGTTTGTCCTCAATAACTACAATTTAAAATCCATTCCCTAAACTGGTCTTCAGTCAAAATTGTCATTTTCTTAATAATATTGATATTAAAGCTATTAATGTATGGTTCATGGGCTTCTTAAGCTCTTCTCCTGTCCACGGCCATGGATCCCCATACAAAACCTATATTTTCGTTCACCCACCAGTTGAATAAACAATTTAGGTTGTATGCACACATGTATGTAACTACATGTATATGTTTCTGTGCATACATATGTATGTCAATATATTACATATATGTATGTTTCTAGGAATATTCCTGAGTCACTTCTAGCTTTTAGTATGAAATTATAGCAAAATGAAAATATTCAATATAGGATTAGAAAGAATACTGACAACTTTGAAAATAAAGTCAGCATTCAGTAGTCTTTTCTACTCCTACAAACTAATAAAGTGAAGTCAGATAATGTAATAAAATAGTAAGTAAGCAAAACCTATAAATAAGTAATTTACAGAAGAGTAAATGTGAATGGAAAGACAACATAGGAAAAGATGTATAATTTCATTAGTTTGGGTAAAAATGTTAACAGCCGTTATGAACTCTAACAGAATCTGGGATCTATTCCTGAATTTACATTCTCTAAACACAGCTCTCCAAATGTAAAGATATAAAATAAATGTTCAGTGTTAACTGTTAAATTGGTACCTGCTTATCAGAATGGTTTATTGCAAAATTCCTCCAGACAACTTGCCTCTGTGCTGCCACTGATAAATGTTGACAGCCTGGAAAGGCTAAGTGCCAAGCAAAGTATAAAATAAGCACTAGGAATAGTAGGAGAATTTTCTACTTCAACTTCATTTTATACAACTAAGGCAGTGGAGATTAGGTGGAAATGACTTGAAACTGCCCCTGAGCTGTTGCCAGAAATCTTGATACAAATATTGTATGGCCAGGTGCTGTATTGCCATTTTGTGCCTAAGGCTAATAAAACTGATGTTGCAATCATACTGAGAGTATTTACATACTTACAAACCTAAAACGAAAGTATATTGATCCAATGCCTCACATGTAGCAATTAGAGAAGAACATAATAAAACAACAATGAAGTACACTTTTAAAGAAAATATATAAATCAGTTACTTTCAGGTATTAATATGAATTTAAGGGTGAAAAAATTCATATATTGATGGCACAACCACTTTAAAGAGAAATGCCTAATGAAGTTCAAGGAAAACCCACACAATTTCACTTCTAGGCATATATTTGAGAGTAGCAGTTTCCAAAGCCTACTGTTTTTTGGACACCTAAGGAGCTATATAAAGATAAGTGTACATACACATACACACAGATCTGCTGCTTAGAGATTAATTTGGGTTCCAGTTCTGGCAATAACATATTCTTTAAACATCTTAGATGATTGTAATATATAGCAAAAAACAACTTCAATATAAATATTTTCCTATATGCACAAGAAGAAAATTATATCATTCACTGAGTAACATTTGTAATGCCTCCCCAAATGAAAAACATACCAAAGTCCATCTATATTTCAATCAATAAATTCTTCATGGTATTCAAACCATAAAACACCTAATATAAGGCAAAATTAATGGACTAATATATTGGTATCAAATGGATAAATCTCAAATTAACTTTGAATATTAAAGAAAAATAATTATAAAATTATTTGTATAAAAATTTGAGTACATGAACAATATGCTAACTTTTATGGCTACCTATAGGAAGTAAAAGAATAAAATCATGAAATAAAGCCTATACGTCAAATTTCTGCTGGTAGTTGATTCAAAGGTACTAGGAAAGCAAAAGTTCAAACAGGTAAATATAGTAGAATTCAACTTTATCTGCTTTGTTTTATAGTTTAAAAGAGTTATAAGATAAATATAAAAATATGTTTATATATGTATTATTCATAATAAATAGGCAGTTGGAATACAAGTTTTTAATTTTTCTATGATTTAAAAATATTATTTGTGAAATATTTCTTATAGGGACTTTTAGATAATATACATAATACTTTTTACTCCAGGAGGGGAGCTTAATTCTTCCTTTTATTTTTTGAAGGTGGGCTAGGTTTTATTTCAAGGAATAAGTAGGACTAGGAAATATTTTTTTTTAGCAGAGAAACATGGTGAACACTATATTATGCAAGTGAAGAAGGTTAACATCACCTGTCACAGTATGTGGGTATCGTGTAATCTATGACATAAAGTGAGAGGAAGGGCACTTCAACTATTGGATATTTTTTTCCCCAAGTCAACAAATGTAGTCTAATTATGACAAAAACATCACACAAGTCCAGATTAGAGAACATTCTATAGAATACCTAACCATGACTCTTGAAGACTTATAACTGTAAAACCTACAGTTCACTCCCCCTCCCACCGCCCCACCCTGTTATAAGGCGGTATATTAGAGGCTTTTAGTGTGACTCAGCCACTTGGAAACAGCAAAAGAGTGCATAAATATCGATCCTATTAGCTTTAATTCAAAAAAGAAAATGGGAATCCATCAAACTGAAAGACAGCCCAAACCCAAGGGAGGAGAATGCAGGCAAGCAGCCCTCATGAAAGCATCCAGCCCTAGTATGTGAAAGAAGCACACAGACTCCATCTGTGACTCACTTTCTACCAGGTATTTGAGCAATCCAGGCTCAGGGAGAGTAATTTTTTCTCCTAAGCCCTGAAACTAACCTGGGAAGAGGCTTGGAGACACAAAGAAAAAAAGCATAGGAAAAGCTGCAGCATTGTTCCCTACACAAAACTCAGAGTAGGACACCACTTTTAATCCAAACACAGTCAGTCATTCTTTGGTGATCCAATAGTGTGGCCACGCAAGAATTTAGTCTCAAGCCAGATATTGGAGCGCCTGTATGGACTCATTTAGGTGCCTCCACAGCCAGAACTGTAAAAAATTCTTCAACAGCAAAAGCTAGAATTGTCCTTTCCCCTGTTGCAGGCCTGTGGCAGAGAACTGCTGCAACTGTGGTTTCTCTTAGGCAGTGAGACTTGCAGCCAGGGCCAGCTTAGCAAGTTAGAACCAGCCTGTGTGTATCATATTTGGGTGCCCCAGAATTGAGATCATAGTGCAACAGGGCCCTCTGCTCCATGACCAGGTAGCTCTCTGGGCAGTCAGAGCATTTGCTGGCCTATATAAGAATCCAAGTTGCCCCACCCTTCCTGTGCAGAGACGTTGGTGCAGCCAGGCCCTCTTTGCTTCAAGTCCAGGCATATTTCTAGGCATTTGGAGGGACCACTTGCTTGGATTAGCAGCCTGAGTCACCCCACACTTCCTGTGCAGAGATCTGGATGCAGGGAGCACATCTCTGCTTTACATACAGATATATTTTCAGGCATTGGGAGCGCTTTGTATCCTGTACTGACAACCTGACTGCCCCACTATTTCTGCACAGAGATCATAGTGCCATCTCCAGGCATTTGGAGCATCTGCTCACCTGGACCAGCATCCTGAGATGACCTACCTTTCCTGTGCAGAGATTTGGTTGCAGGAAGCCCCTCTCTGCTTCATGCCTAGGCTGACTTCTAGGCATTCAGATTACCTGCTTTCCTGAATTAATAGCCTGAGTCTTCTACCATTCTTGTGCAGAAACTGTGGTGCTGCTGGACACTCTGTGCCCCATGCCCAGGCATATCTCCAGATATTTGGAGGACACACTCTCTTGGATTAGCAGCCTGAGTCACCCCTCCCTTTCTGTGCAGAGATCTGGGTGCAGAGAGGCCTTGTCTATATTATGCTCAAACATATCTCCATCTCCAGACATTCAGAGCACATGCTTGCCCATATTGACTGCCTGAGCTGCTCAAACTTTCTGTACAGAGACTGAGGTGCAGTGTGCCCTTTCCTGCTTCACACACAGGCAGGTCTCCAGGCATTTGAAGAAGCTTCTCAGCTGGATTAGAAAACTGAGTCTCTCACCATTCCTGTGCAAAGATTCAGGAAGAGGGAAGCCCTCTCTGTCCCATGGTCAGACATTTCTCTGGGCATTCAGAACACCTGCTCAATTGAATTAGAAGACTGAGCTGTCCCACCCTACCTATGCAGAGACCATGGTGAAGTGGTGTTCTCGCCAACCCATGCCCAGGCAAATTAGCAGGCATCTAGAGCACCTACTCTCCTATATTAGGTGTGTAGGCAGCCCCTCATCCTTGTGCAGAGAACTTGAGGCCAAGGAGGTTTTCAAGCTCCATGCATAGGTACTTGTCTGGATGCTTGGTGGCCACACACTGAATTCTCCCTCAGTGCTGGTACTTGTGTCAGCCATTGAGTTTCTGTAGGCAGTCCTGCTTGGTCCAGTACCTCCCATCTTCCCTCCTATCCCCCAAAGACTGAGCAGGGAGTTCAAACTGTCTACTCTCTGGATCAGCATATTGCCTGTAACAAAAATTAAGTATATACCCAGCTACAGTGGCTGGAGCCAATGCATACCTATAAGCACCATCTACTGGCTTGTAGGTCAAACTGCACAGCCCAATATAACACCTGCTAACAGAAGTGCACGGGGCCACAGAAGCAAAGCCAAAGGACACTACCCAGCATTCTCTACAGTCACATCTCCTAAAAAGGAGGAGAAAGAGGGAAAAAAGAAAAAAAAAGCAATATTATCGTGAAAAAAAGAAAGAAAAAATGCTATCCACGTGAAAGTTATTACAAAACTTAGAGGTTCCAGCATTTCCAGATGAGAAGAATGCAGAACAAGAATTCTGGTACCATGAAAAAGTCTGAATGTTGTGACACCACCAAGAGATTACACTATCGCTGCAAGAATGGTTCTTAATCAAAATAAAAACTCAAAAATGACAGATAACAAAATTATAGAAAGGAAATTGAACAAGATCCAAGACAAAGGTCATAACTGACAGAAAGACACTACTAAAGCAACCCGGGAATTGAAGGAAGAGATAAACACCTTAAAGAGAAATAGATAAAAGCTTCCAGAATTGAAAATCTCACTTAAAGACTTTCAAAATACAGTTGAAAGCTTTATCAATAGACTGGACTAAGCAGAAGAAAAAAAATAATTGCAGTTAAAGACAAGTTGTCCAAACTCAGTCAGACAACAACAACCAAAAAGTATAAAAAATGTACAAAGTCTTCAAGAAATATGGGATTATGAAAAGTGACCAAACCTACAAATTACTGGCATCCTGAGAGAAGATGACAAAAAGTAAACAACCTGGAAAACATAATTGAGGTAATAATTTAAGAAAATTATTCTAATCTTGCTAGAGAGGTAGACATCCAAACACAGTCCAGAGAACGCCTGTGAGATACTATAAAAAAAAATGAACATCACTAAGGCATATAGTTACCAGACTGTTCAAGGACAACACTAAAGAAAAGATCTTAAAAACAACTAGAGAAAACAGTAAGATCACATATAAGAAAAACCTGGCTAACATTATACTTTTCTGTGGAAACGTAAGAAGCCAGGAGAGATTGAGAGCAGATTTTTAGCATTCTCAAAGTGTAGCAGGATGAACCTCAAACAAAGCCACTTAGACAGCAGAGTAAGGAAGGAAGAGAACTTTCATTGGCTGTGGAGTCTCGGCAGACTATGTCCCAAGAACTGAGCTCCCTGAAAAGCAGTTCCTTTTCTTTTTTATAGGCTTACAACTCTAAAGGAAAAACTGAAGTGAAACTGTCATGGCCCATTGGCTGGGCAATTGACCTCACAGTCTTTGGCTTCATAGGTTTGCTAGTTCATATTTAGTGCATGCAGGGAGGGTCAGGAGGAAGGCCAGAGGGAAGGCTTACAAGGACTGGATAAAGGAAGTAAATTATTAGTTGGCAGAGGTATTTCCAGGAAGGGGATTTGGGTTGTGTAAACATGGAGTATGTGACTCAGTGCCATCCTCTGGGCAGTAAGGATAACAATTTTTGCAACATTTTCAAGGTTTATAGATGATACAAACATTAGTTACCAAGAAGGGAGTTATTTTCCAAGTCCCAAAGCCTTACTGTGGTCTAGGCAGTGGTGTCAACAAGTCACCTGACCACTGATTTTAACTTCTAGGTATTTTACCTCTTTTACTCTCCCTTCTACCAGGAGGGTGCAAGGCAGAGAAATGGAGCCCTCCTCTCTCAAAAGCAATAAATTACAACTATGAATTTTATATTCTGCCAAAAAAGATTCATAAGTGAAGAATAAATAAAATATTTTCCAGACAAGAAAGCACTAAGAGAATTTAGTAGTAGACCATCCTCACAAGAGATATTTAAGTGAGTCCTAAAAATGGAAAGAAAAGAACAATACCTGCTACCACATAAACACATGTAAGTACATATCCTATAGACCCTATAAAGCAATGAGACAATAGAAACTACAAAGCAACCAGCTCACAGCTGCAAAATGGTATGAAAACCTCACACATTTATATTAATCTTGAATAAAAGTGGTCTAAATACCCCACTGAAAGAGGCAGAATGACAAGCTGTATAAAATACAATATTCATTTGTCTGCTGTTGTAAATGGACCCATCTCACATGTAGAAATATCCATGGGCTCAAAGTAAATTTTGGAGAAAGACCTACCACATACAAAACAAAAGAAAGAAAGAAAGCAAGAAAGAAAAAGAAAGAAAGAAAGAAAGAAAGAAAGAAAGAAAGAAAGAAAGAAAGAAAGAAAGAAAGAAAGAAAGAAAGAAAGAAAGAGAAAGAAAGAAAGAAAGAAAGAAAGAAAGAAAGAAAGAAAGAAAGAAAGAAAGAAAGAAAGAGAGAGAGAGAGAAAGAAAGAAAGAAAGAAAGAAAAGAACGAACAAAGCTGGGGTCACTATTTGCATATAAGATAAAATAGATGTTAAACGAGCAGTAAAAAAAGGACACAAATGGCAATACATAATGGTAATGGGTTCACCAGGAAAACTTAACTATTCTAAATATACAGGGAGCCAGCATTAGAGCACTCAGATTCATAAAGCAACTGTTTCTAGATATGTGAAAAGATACAGACAGCCACACAATAATAGTGATAATACGTCAACACTCCATGGACAGCTTCAAACAGATTTTTGAAGCAGAATATTAAGAAAAAGGAAATTCTGGAATTAACACTTGACCAATTTTTCCTAAGAGACATCTTACAGAATACTCTACCTATCAACCACAGAATATGCAATCTTCTTATCTGCACATAGAAAATACTCTAAGATCAACTACATGCTCAGACATAAAGCAAGTATCAGTAAATTAAAAAAAATGAAATCATACCAACCACACTCTCAGATAACAGTGAAATATAAATGGAAATCAATGCCAAGAAGATCTCTCAATGAAATGCAATCACATAAAAACTAAACAATCTGCTTCTGAATAAATTTTCTGTAAATAACAAAATTAACAAAGAAATAAAAAATTCTTTGAAATAAATGAAAACAGAGACAAAATATGCCAAAATCTTTGGAATGCAGCAAAAGCGCTGTTAAAGGAAATTTTATACTGCTAAACACCTACCTCAACAAGTTTTTAAAAAATCTCAAAATATTGATCTAACATTACATTCAGAGCAATTAGAAAAATAAAAACAAACTAACCTCTAAGCTAGCAGAAGAAAAGAAATAACTATAATCAGAGCTGAACTGAACAAAATTGCAACCCCAAAATGAAAACAAATAATTAAAAAAACCAAACATGGGTTCTTTCATAGACCAGCAAGATTGATAGACCACTAGCTAGATTAGCAAAGATAAAAGAAGAGAAAATGTAAGGAACAATCAGAAACCACAAAAGTAGCATTACAACAATTCCCACAGAATACAAAAGATTCTCTGAGATAATTATGAACACCTCTATGTAAACAAACTAGAAAACCTAGAGGAAATGGATAAATTCCTGGAAACACTCCACCTTCCAAGACTGAATCAAGAAGAAACTGAGAGCCTGAACAGAATTCATCATTGAATTCTGAAATTGAATAATAATAATAATAAAAAACTCTACAAACCAAAAAACAAAAACAAAAGCAAAACCACACTAATACACAGACCAGATGGATTCACAGTCAAATTCTATAAGACATGCAAAGAAGAGGTGGTAACAATTTTACTGAAGAAAATCAAGGAGAAAGGACTCCTTTCTGACTCATTCTGTAAAGCTAGCATCAATCTACTACCAAAACCTGCTAAAGATACAACAGAAATAACACGAAAAAAGAAAACCACAGGCCAATATACCTGATGAACATAGATAAAAATTCCTCAACAATATACTATCAAACCAAATACTATCAAATATACTATCAAAACCAAAGCATATCATAAAGTTAATTCACCGAGATGAGGTAGAATTCATTTCTGGGATGACAGGATGGTTCAACATATGCAAATCAATAAATGTGATTTACCATGTAAACTGAATCCAAATTACAAACCATTTGATCATCTCAATAGATGTATAAAAAGCATTCAACAAAACCCAACATTCCTTCATGATAAAAGAATTCTCAGTAAACTAGGTATCAAGAGAACATACCTCAAAATTAAAAGAGCCATCTATGCAAACCCACATAGATGGGTTTGCATCACATCATGCAAATTCAGCTCACATCATACTGAAAAGACAAAAGCTAGAATCATTCCCCTTAAGAACAGAAACAATACAAGGATGCCCACTCTCAACTATCCTGTTAAACATTGTACTGAAAGTCCTAGCCAGAGCAATCAGACAAGAGAAAAAAATAAAAAACATAAAAATAGGAAAAGTAGAAGTGAAATTATCTCTCTCCATTGATGATATGATTCTATGCCTAGAAAATCCTAAAAACTCTACCAAAATGGCTTCTTACTCTAATAAATTTCAGTTAAGTTTCAGGATACAAAACAAATGGAGAAAAATCAGTATTATTTCTATATAAAAATAATGTTCAAGCTGAGAGTCAAATCAAAGATGCGATTTTATTTACCATAGCCACAAAAATAATGAAATAAATAGGAATACATTTAACCAAGAAGGTGAGAATCTCTGCATGAAAAACTACAAAACACTGTTGAAAGAGTATTCCACAGATGACACAAACAAACAGGAAACATTTTATACTAATGGATTGGAAAATTCAGTATCATTAAAATGGCCATACTGTCCAAAGCAGTCTACACATTCAATGCTAGTCCTAACAAACTACCAATGACATTTTGTACAGAATTAGAAAAAAAGATTCTAAAATTCATGTGGAACCAAAAAGATAAATAGCCAAAGCAATCCTAAGAAAAAAGAACAAACTCAGAGGTATAATAATACCCAATATCAAACTATACAACAAAACTACAGTAACCAGAACAGCATGATACTGATACAAATAAAGAGACCAATAGAATAGAATAGAGAATCCAAAAGTAAAGCCATGCACCTACAAACATCTACAAACATCTAATCTTCCACAAATTTGATAAAAAATATGCAATAGGAAAAGA
Source organism: Saguinus oedipus (assembly GCA_031835075.1). Lineage (NCBI taxonomy): Eukaryota > Metazoa > Chordata > Mammalia > Primates > Cebidae > Saguinus > Saguinus oedipus. The sequence continues at coordinate 84,021,102 of CM063176.1, read as the reverse complement.
ACTCCCTGAACACTCGATGGGATGACTTGCCTGCTGAGAGGAGCTACTCACTGCAGGTCTCTTCTGAGCTGTTCTACTACTCAATAAAGCTCCTCTTCACTATGCTCCATTTGTCCACATACTTCATTCTTCCTGGATATAGGACAATAACTCAGGACCTGCTGAATGATAGGGCTAAAAGAGCTGTCACAAAAACAGGACTGAAACAGGTTCCCATTGCTCACCACATAGCTTTGAAGATGGAGGAAATGGCCATGAGTCAAGGAATATAGATTGTCCCTAGAAGCTAGCAATGGCAAGAAAACGGATTTTTCCCTAGAGCCTCCAGAAAGAATGCATCCTTGACAACCCATTTTAGACTTTCAAACTCAGGCTGTAAAATAATCAATTTCTTTCTTCTTTTTATTTATTTTTGTACTTTAGGTTATGGGGTATGTGTACAGATCATGCAGGGTTGTTGCATAGGTACATACATGGCAAGGTGGTTTTCTACCTCCATTCTCAGATCATCAATAGCTGGCATTTCTCCCCATGTTATCTTTTCTCACCCTCCCCTCCCCTTGTTGTTCCTCCCCTAGGCTCCCACAACTGACTCCAGTGTGTGATGCTCCGCTCCCTGTTTTCATATGTTCTCATTGTTTGACACTCACCTATGAGTGAGAATATGCAGTGTTTGATTTTCTGTTCTTGTGTCAGTTTGCTGAGAAGGTTTACAGATTCATCCATGTCCCTACAAAGGACACAAACTCATCATTTTTATAGCTGTGTAGTATTTCGTGGTGTATATGTGCCATAATTTCCTTGTCCATTCTAACAATGGTGAGCATTTGGGTTCAGTCAAGGTATTTGCTATTGTAAACAGTGTCACGATGAATATACGTGTGCAGGTGTCTTTATAATAGAACAATTTATAATCCTTCGAGTATATACCCAGTAATGGTATTACTGGGTCGAATGGAATTTCTATTTCTAGATCTGTAAGGCATCACCACACTGTCTTCCACAATGGTTGAACTAATTTACACTCCCACCAACAGTGTAAAAGTGTTTATATTTCTCCACATCCTCTCCAGAATCTGTTGTCTCCAGATTTTTTAATGATCACCATTCTAACTGGTGTGAGATGGTATCTCAATGTGGTTTTGATTTGCATTTCTCTAATGATTAGTGATGATGAGCATTTTTTCATGTTTGTTGGCCTCATATATATCTTCTTTTGGAAAGTGCTTGTTCATATCCTTCGCCCACTTTTGAATGTTTTTTTTTTTTCTTGTAAATCTGTTTTAGTTCTTTGTAGATACTGGATATTAGCCCTTTTTCAGATTGGTAGATTACAAAAATTTTTTCCCATTCTGTTGGTTGACAGTTTGCTCTAATGATTGTTTCTTTTGATGTACAGACGTTCTGAAGTTTAATTAAATCTCATTTTGCTATTTTGGCTTTTGTTGACAATGCTTTTGGTGCTTTAGTCATGAAGTCATTGCCTATGCCTATGTCCTGAATGGTGTTGCCTAGGTTTTCTTCTAGGGTTTTTATGGTGTTAGGTCTTATGTTTAAATGTTTAATCCTTCTGGAGTTAATTTTAGTGTAAGGTGTCAGGAAGGGGTCCAGTTTCTGCTTTCTGCATATTGGTAGTCAGTTTTCTGAACACCATTTATTAAACAAGAAATCCTTTCCCCATTGCTTGTTATTGACAGGTTTGTCAAAGATCAGATAGTTGTAGATGTGTGGCATTGCATCCATGGCCTCTGTTCTGTTCCATTTCATTAGTCTATATCTCTGTTTTGGTACCAGGATTATGCTCTTTTGATTACAGTAGACTTGTAGTATAGTTTGAAGTCAGGTAGCGTGATACCTCCAGCTTTGTTCTTTTTGCTTAGGATTGTCTTGGCTATGGGGGCTCTCTTTTGGTTCCATATGAAGTTTAGAGTTATTTTTTTCCAGTTCTGTGAAGAAGGTCATTGGTAACTTGATGGGGATAGTTCTGAATCTATAAATTTCTTTAGGCAGAATGGCCATTTTCACTATTGATTCTTCCTAACCATGAGCATGGAATGTTTTTCCATCTGTTTGCATCCTCTCTTATTTTTTTGAGCAGTGTTTGGTAGTTCTCCTTGAAGAGGTCCTTTAAATCCTTTGTTAGTTATATTCCTAGATATTTTATTCTCTTTGTAGCAATTGTGAATGGGAGTTCACTTTTGATTTGGCTCTGTTTGTCTATTATTGATGTATTGGAATGCTTGTGACTTTTGCACTTTGATTTTGTATCCTGAGCCTTTGCTGAAGTTGCTTATCAGTTTAAGGAAATTTTGGGCTGAGATGATGGGGTCTTCTAAATATACAATCATGTCCTCTGCAAATAGACACAATTTCACTTTCTCCTTTCCTAATTGGATACTTTTTATTTCTTTTTCTTGCCTGATTGCTCTGGCTGGAACGTCCAATACTATATTCAATAGGAGTGGTGAGAGAAGGCATCCTTGTCTAGTGCCAGATTACAAAGGGAATGCTTCCAGTTTGTGCCCATTCAGTATGATATTGGCTGTGGATTTGTCATAAATAGCTTTTATTATTTTGTGATACATTTCATCAAAATTGAAAGAGCTGCAGTAGCAAGACCAGAAAAACTAAAAAGCTAGCAGAAAACAGGAAATTAAGATCAGAGCATAACTGAAGGAGATAGAGACACACACACACACACACACACACACACACACCCCACACACACACACAAAAAAAAAAAAAACCCTTCAAAAACCAATAAATTCAGGAGCTGGTTTTTTGAAAAGATTAACAAAATAGACCACTAGCAATACTAATAGAAAAGAGAGAAGAACCAAATAGATGCAATAAAAAACGATAAAGGGGATATCACCACTAACTCCACAGAAATACAAACTGCCATCAGAGATTACTACAAACAAGTATATGCACACAAACCAATAAATCTGGAAGAAACAGATAAATTCCTGGACACTTGCACTCTCTCAAGATTAAACCAGGAAGAAGTTGAAACCCTGAATAGACCAATAACAAGGGCTGAGGTTGAGGCAGCAATGAATAACCTACCAACCAAAAAAAGTTCAGGTTCAGACAGGTTTACTGAATTCTACTATACAAAGAGGAGCTGGTACCATTCCTTCTGAAATTATTCCAAAGAATACAAAAAGAGGGAATCCTAACTCATTTTATGAGACCAACGTCATCCTAATACCGAAACCTGGCAGAGACTCAACTAAAAAAGAAAACTTCAGGCCAATATCCATGATAAACATTGATGCAAAAATCTTCAATAAAATACTGAATGTAACAGCACATCAAAAAGCTTGTTCATCATGATCAAGTAGGCTTCTTCCCAGGGATACAAGACTGGTTCAACATACACAAGTCTATAAATGTAATCCATCACATAAACAGAACCAAAGATAAAGACCACATGATTATCTCAATAGATGCAGAGAAAGCCTTTGACAAAATTCAACAGCCCTATATGCTGAAAATCCTTAATAAACTAGGAATTGATGGAACATATCAATTTCTGTTTTTTTAAGCCACTAACTTTGTACTACTTTGTTATAGCTACAATAGGAAACTAATACATTGAGTTATTAATTTCATTCCATTAAATGGCACTGCCTAATTGCTCTGAAAGCACGCTTTATTTCTACCATCATAATAATATGTTATACTAATTGCCTTTTCACATTTCCATGCCTCCCTTTTCCAACACTAAGGAAAATGGTAAACTGTGTGAAACAAGTTCATTTCCATCTCATTCAGTTGATTGTCAATGCCCGAGAAAATATAATACACAATAAGGTTGTATTGGTCCATTCCCATGCTGCTATAAAGAACTGTCTTACAATGGGTAATTAACAAAGGAAAGAGGTTTAATTGATTCACAGTTCTACATGGCTCAAGAGACCTCCGGAAACTTACAGTTATGGTGGAAGGGGAAGCAAACATATCCTTCTTCACATGATGGCAGGAAAGACAAGTGCTAAGCAAAAGGGTGAAAAGCCTCTTATGGAACCATCAGATCCCATGAGAACAGCAGCATGGGAGAAATTGCCCTCATGATTCAATTACCTTCCCATTGATCCCTCCCATGACACAGGGGGATTATGGGAACTACAATTCAAGATGAGCTTTGGGTGGGGACATAGTCAAACCATATCGGAGAGCAATAAATATATGCTGATAGAAAATTTTAATGATTTTTCAATGAGTTATTTGTGTAGTTTTAATATTTATCCTAAAGATACCTAATTTATATCACATCAAATGTTCCCCAATAATGAAGTGAACTTGTGCAGAAAATTTAAAAGTTTTTTTTTTTTTTTTTTACTTTATACATTAAATTTTGTTATTAGATTGAATGCAACTCTAATAAAGTCTCATAAATACTAGTTCAATTTGTGGCCTTCTCAATTTTTTTTATTGATTTAATTATTGGCATTTAATATTTTTTAAACTAAGAGTGGCTAGCAGAAATGAACCCTTGCAAACTTTCCCTTAATGTGCTACTGGAGTGATTTTTCTTGCTTTCTCAGTGGTGAAAGAATCTTTTGCTCAGCTTTTTGGAAGTTATTGTAGTCTTATTTGGTAAGAGTTATGTTTGTGGGAAGTTACTTTTTCTCATGCACAGGAGAAATCTTCAACTAGTCATATTTTAATTTTGCTTTGTCCACCAGAAAAACATACAGTCTCTCTGCAACTCAACTACAGTAATTATGTAGGCTTGGTAATAAATGCCAGCTTAACTTGTATAAAACCAAATTTGTTATTTATCTCTCCCAGACCATACCCACCTACAATGCTTCTTAGTTGTTGACAAACTTATTCTTTCACTTATCCAGTCCAAAACTTTGCAGTTAACCTTATTCTCTTTAACACACCTTGCATCTTGTCTATGAGAAAAAGAAAAGAAAAGAAAAAAAAAATAACCGGGAGATTCCACATTCAAAATCCATCCATTATTCCAAACACTTTTCATAGCCCAGCACCCCTGACATATATTCTCCCCAATAGAATAGATATAGTGATCCTTTAAAAAAAGTAAATCAGATTAGATTAGGACACTCCTCTGCATCCTGTTCATACAAGTCTCACTGAATACATAATATGGTCAGAATTAAAGACACTTCAAAGCTCTAATTCTTCTTTTCCTTTACCCCTGATTGCATTTCCCACTACTCTCTTAATGGTTCACTCTCTTCCAGCTAAGCTGATTTTCTTACAATTCCTGGGAACTGCCAAGTATGCTCTCCCTCAGGACCCTTTGCAATTATTCTAGTCCTGCTTACACCACTCTTTTCCCTGACAATCAGTGGCTAATTTCCTCACCTCATCAAATCTTGCTCAAATATCACCATTTCAGTCACTCTAACATTGCATTACTCCCTCAGCCCATTTTTCTTATCTTTTTAATAACACCTATCATTTTGCAACATTTTATAAAATGCATGTTAATTCTCTGTTATTTTTACTATATGACTCCTCAATTACAATATAAGCTTCATAAGGGCAAGGATTCTTACTCAGTTCCTTGATGGAGTCCAAGATTATGAATGGTGCCTAGCACCACTAGGAACTCCATCAATATGGATACATGAGTGAATTTTAAAAAGGGAGAGATTGCCATGTGGCAGTGCCATATTGGTACCATTTCTGATATGGTGAATGTCTTAATAAAATATAATGAAATTTTATATTGGAAAGTATTTTATAACTGAACTAAATTGTATTTGCAATAACTAAATATACAATACTCTTTTAATTTTAAATAAAATAAATACAAACTATTTTATACTTACCTGGCAATTCAAACTTTTACCCAATTCTAACTTTTTATATTGCATGAATACAGTCCACCAGTACTTTAATATATAATAATATTTTTTAAATTCTTTATTTAAAAGTAAAACTTACCAATGTGTCATTTTAACACCGTTTATATCAAGGCTAAATATGTTGGTTTATTTATTTATTTTTCCATACAAAAGTATCTCCTTCCAAACTTTTGGTTCCAAGTACCAAACCGAAAAACTTACATTATTCCAGGCTTGAAAAAATAACAATAACAACAACAAAAAAACACCTGGCCTTTTAGATCATACGATCCTTGACCCTATAGTTTCAATAGCCCTGTCTGCCAAACCGAAGTTAGAAAACCAATTCTACCTCCTGCTGTTGTCACTCAGGATTGTATCACTGAGTGTTTCAAAAGACACCTTCTCAAAAACAGCATGAAGTAAACGGCTTTCTAATATGAGAAAAACAACCTTGACTCTGAATCACTTGGAGGTAAATTTCACTCTCTTAGCTTTTTTCTTCATTTTCAGTGATTTTTCAGACAGAGGTACAGATATAATCTCTCTTTCTCCCAAACTCTTACACACAAACACACTTACTCTGTATCTCTCTTTCACAAACACGCACACACAATTCCCAAATATCATGATTTTCTATATTGTGTATAACTTTGTTTTAAATCTTGATGTCTCAAAAATTGGGTTGGAATCGTCTTTCTCTTTTCTTGCTCCTTTTGTACATTTTGTAACAAAAAATAATTGGATGTAAAGAAATTAAGTTTAGTAGCAACTGACATGACTGATTTGCATTTTATTTATTTGTCATAATTGCCAGCAAAGTTGAAATATTGACTCTGCACTTGTTTTGTTATTGTTGTTTCCTCCCCAAACCTGCACCATAATCACACAGCTGTATATGACGTCCACAGCTTCATGTACTGCTTTTCATTTAGTTGGAATTATTTTCCATCATTTAGATGGTTGATACATAACTATATTTGTCAAATATTCTAAGGCAGTGTTGTTCAGCTGTTGGCTGTTTTTTTTTTTCATTTTAAAAGAAGAATACTTTTGCAATGCTCAATAGATGATGAAAAGTCATTTGATAAAACTCAAAACCCATATTAATAAACTGTATTTATAAAATACAAACTAATACACAGTGAATATCAGAAAGCATAAAAGCAAATATCTTGAATATGAAAACCTGAAAATTAATAAGATAATATGACAAAGGATCTGGCTCCAAAATATTATAAAGTTCAATTTTTTATTACTCTACTAAACAAAAACTTAAAAAATAGCAAGAAAATATATTCTATTTGAAATAGGAACCAAAAATTAAAATGAAAGACAAATTAATATAATGAATAACTGAACTATATGAAAAGTGATTTTAAGAAACACAACAAAATACTTGAATAAATAAAAGGCATGACATGTTCTTGAATAAAAAAAATCTAAATGTAAAAAGTCAATATCCCCCTTTAATATACAAATTTGATAGAAATTCCATTTGAATCTTGACAGATTTTTCTTTAAGATTAGATAAAATGCCCTAAAAGTTCATATTTAAGATTTTAGCTGCCAAACAGCTTAAAAGATTATGATGAAAGTATTAGTGAGGATCAGTTTGTCATATATGTGTGAAACTGAAGCCATGCTAAACTGATCTCCTGATAATGGCAAAGAAGGACCTATTTATTAAATAATAATAACATTACTACAAACTACAGGAAGAAGATAAAAATTGAATCCTTACCTTACATCATACAGAAAAACCTTCTAGGACATGGGGTAGAGCAAGAAGGCAAAATAGAAGGCTATAATGATTATCGCCCCCTCACCCCACCACAAAGACACCAATTTAAGAACTACCTACACACAAAAAACACCTTCACAACCGCCAAAAATCAGGTGAGCACTCACAGAATGTTGTTTTTAACTTCATCTTGGTAAAAAAGGCACCGAAGAGGTAGAAAAAAACAGTCTTGAGTTGAAAATGCCACACCTTGACAATTCCTGAGCAATGGCAGTGTGATGTGAAGAGCATTTTTGTGCACTGGGAAGATGGAGAGCCCAACAATTATGAGGCATTGAACTCAGAGTTGCCCTATTATAATAAAAATCAAAAGCAGGCGCAGCTGCTGCTCACTCATGGAGGGAGCATTGAACTTAGCCCCAGGCACAGGGGAATTGCCAATGGGAGTCCTGGAAACTTGATATCTCACAAGCCTCACCACCATGGGCTAAAGTGCTCTAGGGCTCCAAATAAACTGGAAAGGCAGTCTAGGCCACTAGGACTGCAAATCTTAGCCAAGTCTTAGTGCTGAACAGGGCCCAGAGATAGCAGACAAGGGAGTAGAGTGTCCTGCTGAGACACCAGCTGGGAAAGCTAAGACAGTATTGGTATCATTCCTCTTGTAAACCTAATCTACACAGCTTATGGCTCTAAAAGATATCCATTCCCTCCAGTTGAGGAGAGGAGAGGGAAGAGTGGGGAGGACTTTAATTTTCATCTTGAATACCAGCTTAGCGACGCCACAGAAGAATGTGGCACCAGTCAGAGTCATGAGGCCCCTTTCCAGGCCCTACTCCTGGATGACATTTGTAGACACACTCTGGGCCAGAAGGGAGCCCATTGCTTGAAATGAATGACCTAGTACGGGAGGGTTCATCACATGCTGAGGAGCCCTTGGGCCCTGAATAACTAGCAGTGTTACCTAGGTACTCTGTCAATGGTCTTGGGTAAGACTCAGAGACTTGCCAAATTCAGGTACCAGCTTAGCCACAGTGGGGTAGAACACCAAGCAGACTCAGGGAGTCCTGAGTTCCAGAACTTGGCTCTTGGAGGGCATTTCTGGACCTACGCTGGACCAGAGGGGAGCCCACAACCCTGAATAGTGAGTCCCAGGCAAGGCAGCATTCACTGCAAGCTGAATTAAGAGACCGTGGGCCTTTAGAAAACATTAGTGGCAGTTCTAGTGTGCCTGTGGTGATGGTAGTCATGGGGTGAGGAACCTCAGCCTTTGGAAAGGGAAAGGAAGGACTGCATCTTGTGTTGTGAGCTCCAGCTCAACCACAGTACAGTACAACACCAGGTGGACTCCCAGGGATTTTTATTCCAGGCTCTAGATCCCAGACAGCACCTCTGCACACATCTGAGGACTGGGGGAAACTCACTGCCCAGAAATGTAGAACACAAGCCTAGCTGACTTTGCGGTCTGCTGATTGTAGAGCCCGAGGGCCTTGAACAAACATAGGTGGTAGTCAGGTAGTGGTTACAATGGTCCTTCAATGAGACCCAACGCTGTTCTTGGTTTAGTTTGGATCCTGTAGAGTCTTAGAGGTGATGTCCACTGCCACCCATTTCCAGGTGGCTCATAACAGAAAAGAGAACAAGAGGCTTTACCTTGTAATCCAGATAACTATTCCAAATCTTTTTCAAGATTATCAAGGTGGTACTTCTATGTGTCTACAAGAACCACAGTATTACTGGGCTTGTGGTGCCTCCTAAAGCAGATATAGTTTAGATGACTGTACCAAGTCCTTTCAAGTGTCTGGAAAGCATTCCCAAGATGGGTGGGTATAAACAAGTCCAGGCCGAGAAAACTGCAACAAATACCCAACTCTTCAATGGGCAGCACAAACAAACATCTAGAAAGTATCAAGATCATCCAGTAAAACCTGAAATCACCAAATCAACTAAATAAGGTTTGGGGAACAATCCTGGAAAAACAGATATGTGACCTTTCAGAAAGAGAGAGAATTCAAAATAGCTGTGTTGAGGAAAGAAAAAAAAAATCACAATAACAGAGAGGAGGAATTCAGAATTTCATCAGATAAATTTAACAAAGAAATTGAAATAATTAAAAGGAATTAAGCAGCAATTCTGGAACTGAAAAATGCAGTTGGCATAGAAGACTGCCTCAGGGTCTTTTAATAGCAAAATTGATAACCAGAGGAAAGAACTAGTGAGCTCGAAGGCTATTTGAAAATACATAGAGGAGAAAAACGAATAAAAAAGCACACCTAAATGATTTAGAAAATAGCCACAACGGGCAAATTTAAGAGGTATCTGCCTTAAAGAGGAAGTAGAGAAAGAGATAGGGGTAGAAAGTTTATTCAAAGGAATAACAGATAACTCTTCAAAGATAAAGAAGGATATTAATATCCAAGTCCTCAAAGGTTATAGAGCACCAAGAAGATTTAACCAAAAGAACTACCTCAAGACATTTAATAATCAGACTCTCAAATGTTAAGGATAAAGAAAGTATCTTAAAGCAGTAAGGCAATAGAAACACATAACATTCAATGGAGCACCGATACATCTAGCAGCAGACTTTTCAGTGGAAACTTCTTTTCAGGCCAGGAGATAGTGGCATGACAAATTGTATTAACAGATGCTAAAGGAATGAACTTTAGCATTATACCCAGTATAAAACATTATACCCAGTAAAAGTATCCTTCAACCGTGAAGGAGAAATAAAGACTTTCCCAGACAAACAAAAGCTGAGAGACTTTATCAACATGAGACCTATCTATAAGAAATAGTAAAGGGGATATGTCAATAAGAAAGAAAAAGACATTGATGAGCAATAAGAAATCATCTGAAGGTACAAATATCACAGCTAATAGCAAGTACACAGAAAAACACTATTATAACACTGTAACTGTGGTATGCAAAGTACTCTTAAGTAGAAAGAATAAATGATGAACCAATACAAAATAATAAGCACAACAACTTTTCAAGATATAGACAGTACAATAAAATTTAAATAGAAAGAATAAAAAGTTAAGAACAGAGGGATAAATTATGGTGTAGAGTCTTCATTAGTTTTCTTTTTGCTTGCTTGCTTGTTTGTTTATGGAAACGGTGTTATTATTTGCAAGCATCATGGTAACCTCAAATAAAAGATTTACAATTGATAAAAACAATAAAAACCAAGAAATTCAAATATACTACCAGAGAAAATCAACTTCATTAAAAGGAAGACATGAATAAAATAAAGAAAAAATAGATGAACAAAAAACAACCAGTAAACAAATAACAAAATGGCAGAAGTTCATTCCTACTTATCAATAATAATATTGAATGAAGATGGACTAAAGTCTCCAATCAAAAGACACAGAGTAGTTGAATGATTTTCAAAAAAAGCAAGATCTAGCAAAAGCCAATGATCTGTTGCTTAGAAGAAACAAACTTACCCATAAAGACAGAAATAGACTGAAAATTAAAGGATTGAAAAAGATATTTCATGCTAATGGAAACCAAAAAAGGAGTAGGAGTGACCGTGCTTATACCAGAAAAAATATATATTTTAATACAAAATCTAAAGAAAAGAAAGAAGCTCATTACATGATGACAAAGAGGTCAATTCAGTAAGAGGATATGCCATACAAAAGAGTGAGATCCAGTTATATGCAACAACATGGGTGGAAATGGAGGTCATCATGCTAAGTTAAATAAGCCAGGTAAAAAAAGAACATCACATGTTCTCATGCATTTGTGGCATCTAAAACTCAAAACAATGGAGCTAATGGAGCTAGAGAGTAGAAGGATGGTTATCAGAGTCTAGGATGGGTATTGAGGGATAAGAGGCAATTAATGAGAGTCAATGTGTACACAAAAATAGAAAGAATGAATAAACTTCCTATTTGATAGCACAGTACATTAACTATTATCAATAATAATTTGAATGTACATTTTCAAATAACTAAAAGAATATAATTAGATTGTTTGTAACACAAAGAATAAATGCTTGAGGGTATGGATGCCTCATTTTATGTGACATGATTATTATGCATTGCGTGTCTGTACCAAAACATCCCATGTATACCACAAATATATACATTTACTCAATACACACAAAAATTGAAATAAAGGTTTTTATGATATTCACAAAAATAAAATAACAATTAAAGTACTATATAGTATTAAAATATTTCTGTTAGATTAAAGAATTAGATGTACAAAATAGCACAATAAGAGTCTTTCATGGAAGTCTAGATTACATTTATAATATAAAGACTGCTTACTTCTCAAGACTGCAAAATTACAAGCTACAAAGGGAATATATATATATGCTCTTTAAATATGTTTAGCCATTTCTCTGGAAAATAAATTATAACAATGCAAATATACCAGTTATTCATAGGGCTAATAGGTTTTAATCCACATAGCAAAAGAAGCAATAATTTCTGCAGTAATTTAATATACTTAAAACCTTTACTAAACAAGTACTGTGAACAGAAAGAAGAGCAAATTAAATTAGCCAAACAGTATGAATATACTGCATCTCTCTAATAGGGATATACAAATTAAATAAAAAATGAATTATCAAAGTATATTTCTCAGACTGTCAAAAATTTTAAATGGGTATGCAACTTGTTTGGGATGTGGGTGAATTTCATGCATCACTGGTGAAAATTTCAAGTGTTAAATTCTAAGACCATCATATAATATCTATTAAAATTTAAAATTATTATACTGTCATATATAACAATTCCACTCTAAGCAGCTATGCCTTAGGAATAAAGTGCCAATTCCTAAGGGCATATGTGCAGAGGATGTTTATTGCAATATTATTTGAAGATGACAAGAACAAAAACCAACAAAGCACTGGCTGACTACATTTTGATATATCCAAAATATTAATAACTACATATTTATATAGAATGAATTGAGCCTACAGATGATATACAGATAATATATCAAAATGTATCATTGTATGAGTAAAAACATGTATAAAACATGCTTATTCCCTGTCCACCTCATATATAGAAACCAAAAATTTTCATATATATATATATATATATATATATATATATATATACACACACACACACATCTATATATGGAATATATTAAAGAAAAAATATAGAAGGGAGAGCATATAATAAACAGTTACGGCATAATGCATGAAAACAACATATATGGTGTTATCCTACGTAACATTATTTTTGTGCATGTGCATACTTTTATGGATAAATAGATGTCTGACAGTATTGATGCCAAAATATTCAGGTTGCCATTCCAGGATATTTACCTTTCATTCTATAATTTCTATGTTTTGGTCAAAATACGGATTTTGATCAAACAGCTGGCTTTCATATCTCTTTGTCTAAGCTGCTTAAACATTTTTATTTTGTTCAATTCAGACAGTTTAAACAAACATCCTGTGAGCTTCCTAAATAATGGTCTTTAGTCTATAACTGAAAGAAATATCAACATATCAGGTATATAATCAGTATGGTGGATGTTGTACTAAGAAATCAAGAGGAGTATTTACAATTTTCTCTATATGAAAGTTCAAGCTACATTTCAGAGGTAGTGAGCTGCAGTAATGCTAGTAAATAAGATGACGATATACACATTTTTTAAATCAGCTTGAATTTTTTCTTATGGTCAGGAAATACTTAAATAACAGATTTGAATTTTGCATCATAACACATGCAAGACAAGGCACTTGATCTGAAAGACATGAGAGCATAAGTTACCAATTAGTGTCACATATACATGCACAATAAGAATCAAATGTTACTGCTTATAAATACTTTTAAGTTTGTCAATGTTTATAAACATTGTAACTATTTTCTATATTCATTAGAAACATTTCTTAAAAAATATGACTTTATAATATTCTATGACCAAAAATATTCCTCAAATTTATCAAGCAATTCCTTGTTTTTGAAAATTTGGATGTTTCAAATTATTTAAAATTATTCTGTGAGAAAAAAACTTATCACTAAATCTTTGTGAATATACATCAATATAGGAAAAAAATAATAAAAGTAGAGCCAGTAGTAGATGAGAGAGGCTTTGGACCAAGCTTGGGCAGGAAGCTGTGTATGAGAGTAGAGGAAGCTCCTTTTTTAAAAAATTATACTTTAAGTCTGGGGTACATGTGCAGATCATGCAGGTTTGTTACATAGGTATACACATGCCATGGTGGTTTGCTGCACCCATCGCTCCACATCTGTGATATATTTTGCCTAATGTTATCCCTCCACAATCCCCTAACACCTGCTATCCCTCCACTAACCAACCCTCCCCCACCAGCAGACCCTGGTGTGTGATGTTCAGCTCCCTGTGTCCATGTGTTCTCATTGTTCAACACCCACTTATGAGTGAGAACATGCAATGTTTGGTTTTCTTTTCCTGTGTCTGTTTGCTGAGAATGATGGTTTCCAACTTGATCTGTGTCCCTGCAAAGGACATGAACTCACCCTTTTTTATAACTGCATAGTATTCCATGATGTATATGTGCCACATTTTCTTTATCCAGTCTATCCTTGATCAGCATTTGGGTTGGTTCCAAGTCTTTGCTATTGTAAACAATGTTGCAATAAACATACATGTGCATGTGTCTTATAACTGAATGATTTATAATCCTTTGGATAGATACCCAGTAATGGGATTGCCGGGTCAAATGGTATTTCTGTTTCTAGATCTTTGAGGAATCGCCACACTGTCATCCACAATGGCTGAACTAATTTACACTCCCACCAACAGTGTAAAAGTGTTCCTATTGCCCTACATCTTCTCCAGCATCTGTTGTCTCCTGATTTTTTAATGATCGCCACTCTAACTGGAGTTAGAGATGGTATCTCAATGTGGTTTTGATTTGCATTTTCCTAATAACCAGTGATGATGAGCTTTCTTTCATATATTTGTTGGCTGCATAAAAGTCTTCTTTTCAGAAGTGTCTGTTTATAGGCTTCACTCACTTTTTGATGGGGTTGTTTGTTTTTTCTTGTAAATTTGTTTAAGCTCTTTGTACATTCTGGTTATTAGTCCTTTGACAGATAGGTAGATTGCAAAACTTTTTTCCCATTCTGTTGGAGGGGGGGTTGTTGGTTCATCCTAATGATAGTCTCCTTTTTAGATATACTAAATACTATATCATTGTGTTTGTTTACACCACATTTCCTTTTCTATCAACACTTAGTTGGATTCTGTATTTGGTTACTAGGAATAATGATCCAAAATTTGAGTTAGACAAGAGAAAAACATTTTTGAGATTTATTACATAGCATGGTGACCATAACCAATAATAATGTACTATCTTTCAAAATTGCTAAAAGAATCGAATTTAAAAAAATCTCACCACAGAAAATTATGTGTGTGAGGTAATAATTACATTAATTTAGCAAATATAGTTATTTCACAACATACACATATATCAAAAAATTACATTATTTCCTATGAAATATGATTTGTTGATTAAAAATTAAAATTAAAAAAAATTGATCCTACCATTTTACCTTAATCCTCCAGAGCTCTCTCAATGCCCTCTTTTTGCCTCCTACCTATAATAATTAAATGATGCATCATACTATTCTCTCCTCTGCATATATATTTAACTGACTTGTACTTCTACTTTGACAAACCATGACTGAAGTTTGATTTGTCAAAACAACATCAACAACAACAAAAAACTTTTTTAAAAGGTATAGCCTGACCATAGGCATCAAATAACCTCTTCAGTCACTTCCCTGTTGCTGTGCTTAGATGGGTTTTTTAAATCACATACATAAATCCTTATATATCATGAACTCAGTATATTTCTTATTATTTAAAATATATGTTTTCAATCACGTGGATTTGTAAAGCAAAGTGTATCCTCTTTCATTAAAAAATTATTATTTTGAAGAAGTACTTGTTTTAAAAATGTTTAATTCACAAACATTTCACATATAATGACAACTTCATGATTTTTAGAACTCAATAAGACCTAAGATGATTGCATTATGACTACATTAGTTTAATATATTATTGTTTAATGAACCTGATACTAAAATAATTAGCAAGATATGGTACTTGCATTTAATCATCAAAGCATAGTAGCATTGAGTCTTGTTGTTTAGGTAGGTGATGCATTGCAAAACACATATATTACAACAGTAAGCTCCATGCTGAAATAAAATTTTTCATAATACTCACAAGAATACTTTGCTAACCCACTTTTGCTTGTTGTGCTAATAATTAATTGGCCTAAAAGGGGCTCAGGATATTAAGGGTCACATTTAAATCTTCACAAGCAAGTAATTTAAAGATGAAGAGTATCTTGCTATTTCTTTTTCCTGCTCTATTGTTCTCATATATTACAATTTGTTGAGGCTGAAATTTGTTGACATTATAAATGTTATCCACCTGCTGACAAAGCTTTAGTGACTATCCATTGTGTGTTCATTTGAATGAGCCTGACAACCTGACGTTCACTGCCATACACAGCTACATTTTGGCTTTACACTCTTATTTCCACTATTAGATAATATCATGTACTTAGTATTCATTATATATACCCTATTCAGTTCAACTTTTTAATCTTTGTACATGAAATAACTTAACAGACGATCACCCCTATCTTTGAACCTAACCTTAACTATTCTTGCAGCTTTGCCTAAAATATAATTACTTTCAAAAAATTCTTTTTTGACTTTTGCTTCAATTTCACTTAGTGATCACCGCTCCTTTTAATTCTCATGGTAATTTGTCTTTATGTTAAAGCATATTTTATGTTATACTCATCATTCCAGAAATTACTGTCATCTAATTTGACCCGAACTAGACTGTACGTTTCAACAAAGTTATCATGTTTTTTTCTGTGTTTAAATCTCTGATAAGTACTAGTGTGGTGCAAAAGTCAATAATAAATCTTTATCAAGACTCATAGAAAATTATAATTTAGGATATTAACAAATATATGGGCATGAAAAAATAAATGAATATTTAGTAGGAGTTCTGAGTTTCTCAATGTGAAAAAAGTTTCATTAAAAATGTTTCCAATTAGCTGGGCATGGTGGCACATGCCTGTAATCCCAGCTACTTGGGAGGCTGAGGCAGGAGAATTGCTTGAACCCAGAAGTCAGAGGTTGCAGTGAGCCAAGATCTCGCCACTGCACTCAAGCCTGGGTGACAGAGTGAGACTCTTTCTTGAAAAAAAAAATGTTTCTAATCACTAAAGTTTGCATATTTCACTGTGGAGAAAAAATTATATTAAGACACATAAATTGGTGGATATTGTATGAGAAGTATAGTATGCTTACATTATAAAAAGGCTACCATATAGATAATTTTTAGTGAATTCAGTTCAACAGTTGTAACCAGTTTTAAAGTTATGTTTGTGTCAAAGATGAACTAAGGAATAATACAGGCCAGCCAAAATGCACACGGGTTGCAATTCTTTCTCCAGTGACAAAGCTAACAGATAACGTAATTCAAATAATGTAAAATCATTACCAAATTACACATATTTGAAATTTGGGTAATTGGTATGAATATGTAGATGACATATTACCTAATACAAGGGTAAGAAAAAGGAACCTATTGATTATCTTGCCAGAAACTAGAATAGCCTAGTTTTTTTTTTTTTTCTTGTTTAATCCCACAAAAATTCTACATAGGAATAATTTTACTCCTCTTACACACATGAAAACAGAAATTATCCATAGTCCTAGAACTAATGAGTGGCAGAGCCAGGATGAGGTGTCTTGTCAAAATCATGCCAAACCTCTCTTGTTTAGTTTTTAAGGTGCCTGGTATATATCATTTATGGCTTCTTATGTTTTAGTTATCAAGATAACCATGCTGGGTCACAGAGACCTTCTCTGGTTATTCTGGTTAATATCCTTAACTTCCATTCTTGGGTAATCTTTATTTTATGACCATGGGTCCTTTCACAGTACTTACCACCATCAGTGTTTTGCTTATTTGTTTAGTTATTTGTTGTCTGTATCTCCCAGTGAGAACAATGACCATTTCTCGATGCCTACTACATCCTGAAAGCCTAGACGAGTGATTCTAAGTGGGGACTGTTGATCAGCAGCATTAGCACCACCTAGAACATGCCAATTCCTGGGTACCACACAAGGCCTACTAAATTAGAACCTGTGGGAAAGTAATTTAGCTATCAATATGTAGTGTACCAAGCCCTCTAAGTGATTCTAATGTATCATAAAACTTAAAAACTAAAAGAAAAAATAAAAACTTAAGAACTGCTCAGTTAGAATGAAACATTTAATAAATATGTCATGAATAATAAAAATATAAATCAATTTAAGTAACATAATAAACACAAAAATTTTAAATGCATATAACAATATAAATAGGAATGAACTATGAAAATAATATTAAAATAATAGAAAGCAAAATTATTAATTGACATGATATAACCATAGGTTTATTTGTTTTGCCTATCTGTTTCTCTCTTAGTCATTGGGAATGCTGAGAAAAACTTTGCACCCTTCCTTACAAATGGCCACAACTTGACCCAGACAAAATCGGTTAAACTTTTAATTTCTGGCTCAATAGGTTTTCCCTGAGGAACTATGAAAAGGTAGGAGCTGCAGCAGAGAGAGAAAAAATAACTGTTGGAGCTCTGCTGTAAGTCCTTTCCATCACCAGGCAGTTGAAAGTCCACCTTCAGTGAAAATACAGAAGAACTGGAAAGGATATCTGCATAGCCATTCTTGAAGCCTGGATTTTTATGAAGTGTGAACTTAATTAAGTGTCCAGATTCAATAGAGATTTAAATGTTTTATGTGGATCTCCCCTGAAGAAGCAGATTCCTATTATAATGAAATTAGTTGAATTTCAAATTAATCATGCAGATCAATTACAGGTTCATAGGATCAGCTGATTGGTTTCATTCTGAGGAAGGAAGCAGCATGAAGTTAATTTTATAAATAAAAAAAAACTATGAAATGCTTCAGTTCTGAAACATGAAGACTTTCAACAAATGTGTGTATTAATATGATATCATGTAATAATGTTTCTCTTAAATCAGTGCTAAAATGAACTGTATACATCACAAATATAGTATGGAATTTTAGTTCTAAATTTAGTGTAGGACTTGAAAATAAAACAGTTTAAACAAGAATCAGTGTGTCAGGATTTGAACCTATGATTGTGCATTTCTCAGTAACAAGCAGATACTGTAAATTGTAAGCAAAGGAATAAATAACACGATGAAAGAAAATTTAGAATGGTTACTTTCACAGCGGTATGCACAATACGGGGAAGCGGCAGTGCGTGATGTCTAAGAAACCATCATTCTCAGTAAACTAACTCAAGAACAGAAAATCAAACATCCCATGTTCTCACTCATAAGTGGGAGTCGAACAATGAGAACGCATGGACACAGGGAGGGGAGCATCACTCACAGGGGTCTGTCGGGGGCTGGGGGCTAGGAGAGGGATAGCATTAGGAGAAATACCTAATGTAGATGATAGGTTGGTGGGTGCAGCCAACCACAGTGGCACATGTATAACTATGTAACAAACCTGCATGTTCTGCACATGTACCCCAGAACTTAAAGTGTACTAACAGAAGGTTATTCTCTGGAGGAAGCTTACCAATGTACACATACTAATTCTGCAATGTGTTAGGCATGACATTTTAAAAAGTTACCTAGACTTTATATAGTTTTTCTCTCATTAAATGGGAATAAAATAAGTACAGATCTTAAGGTTTCTCTGGAGGCTTATGGTGATAATAATTATGAGACAATCCATGTAAAGAATTTAGAAGACACATGGTAAACCATAATAATTATTATTATGCAAGTAATTATAAAATTATTATACAAGCAATAATAATGATTGTTACTAATCAATAGTATGATTACTATTATTATTAGACTAAAATATAAAATTTACACAGCCAGAAAGTAATATAACTAGAAGCACTTTCCAAGTTATATCTCTTGTCGTATAATCTTGCACCTTTTCAGTCTATTCAGCCGGGTATATAATGTCCTATAATAATTAAACCAGACTCCTATTCCTGACCTCCTAATAGCTTTAAATTAAAGATCAGTTGGAATATGGTCAAATTAGTCACAGCAAAATAACTATGAAAAATTACTTCTTCCATAATCCAAAGATGTTTTAGAGTCATTTGTTTATGGCAAAGCATAGCAACAGTTTTTGAAGAAAACAATGCTAATTTATGCCTGTTAATTAGCTCCATTATAGTAATAAGTTCACAATGTACATGTATATCTTTGTTTTTGTTTTGTTTTGTTTGAAATGGAGTTTTACTCTTGTTACCCAGGCTGTAGTGCAATGATATGATCTCAGCTCATTGCAAACTCTGCCTCCTGGGTTCAAGCAATTCTCCTGCCTCAGCCTCCCCAGTAGTTGGGATTACAGGCACCTACCACCATGCCCAGCCATTTTTTTTGTATTTTTAGTAGAAACGGGGTTTTACCATGTTGGCCAAGTGGTCTGTTTTCTTACCAGTAGCATGCTGCTTTGGTTACTGTACTTGTACTACACTATACTACTTGCTATAGCATAGTTTGAAGTCAGGTAGTATGAGTAGTGTGATGTGTGATGCCTCCAGCCTTTTTTTTCCTGCTTTGGATTGTCAGGCTCTTTTTTGATTACACATGAATTGTAAAACTCAGGACATTGGAATGGGCAAAGACTTCATGAATAAAATGCCAAAAGCAATTGCAACAAAAGCAAAAATTGACAAACAGGATCTAATTAAATTAAAGAACTTTTGCACAGCAAGAGAAACTATTATCAGAGTGAACAGACAACCTAAAGAATGGAAGAAAATTTTTGCAATCCATCCATAAGACAAAGGTCTAATATCCAGAGTCTAGAATAAACGCAAACAAATTTACAAGAAAAGATAGTACAACCCCATTAAAAAGTAGACAAGGGACAAGAGCAGACCACAAATGAAGACATCCATGAGGCCAAAAAGCATATGAGAAAAAGCTCAACATCACTGATTATTAGAGAAACACAAATCAAAACCACAATGAAATGCCATCTCACATCAGTCAGAATGGCAATTTTTACAAAGTCAAGAAAAATCAGACCCTGGCAAGGCTGTGGAGAAATAGGAACACCTTTACATTATTGATGGGAATGTAAACTAGTTCAGCCATTGTGGAAGACAGTGTGGTGATTACTCAAATGTCTAGAACCAGAAATACCATTTGACCCAGCAAGTTTATTTCTGGGTATATATCCAAAGGAATATAAATCATTCTATTATAAAGATACATGCACACATATGTTCATTGCAGCACTATTCATAATAGCAAAGGCATGAAATTAACCCTAATGCTCATCAGTGATAGACTAAAGAAAATGTGGTACATATACACCACGGAATACTATGCAGACATAAAAAGGAACAAGGTCATGTCCTTTGTAGGAACATAGATGGAACTGGAAGCCATTATCTTCTGTAAACTAATGCAGGAACAAAAAACCAAACACCACATGTTCTCACTTATAAGTGGAAGCTGAATAAGGTGAACACATAGACACAGGGAGCCCCTTGACACACCTTGGGGCTTGTCAAGGGAATGGGGAGGGAAAGCATCAGGAAAAATGGCTAATGCTGGGATTAGTACCTATGTGATGGGTGAAGCAAACCATCATGGCACACATTTACCTTTATAAGAAACCTACACATGTACCCTGAAACTTAAAGAAAATGAAATATATTTTTTAAATGTGATTCATCACATAAGCAGAACTATGAACGAAACCATATGATTATTTCAACAGATGAAGGAAGGACTTCCAATAAAATTCAGCATCTCTTCATGATAAAAAGCCTCAAAGAACTTGGCATTGAAGGAGCATACCTAAAAATAATAAGAGCTATCTATGGCAAACCCACAGTCAACATTATACTGAACAAGTAAAGGCTAGAAACATTCCCACTGAGAACCAGAACAAGACAAGGATGTTCACTCTCACCATTCTTATTCAACACAGCAGGAGAAATCCTACCCAGAGCAATCAAGCTAGAGAAAGAAATAAAAGGCATCCAAATAGGAAGAGAAGTCAAACAATCTCTCTTCACAGATTATGTGATTTTTACCTAGAAAAACCCATAATCTCTACCTAAAAGCTGTTACAGCTGTTATACAACTTTTGGAAAATTTCAGGATTAAAAAAAATGAATCTACAAAAATCAGTAGCATTTCCATACATGAACAATATTCAAGCTGAGAACCAAATCAAGAATGTAATCCCAATCACAATTTAATGCCTCCCCCACCCCCATCAACCACCTGTGAATACAGCTAATCAGGGAGGTAAAAAAAAAATCTTCAATAAGAATTTCAAAATACTACTGAAAGCAATCAGAGATGACATATGTAAATGCTCACAGATAGAAAGAACCAATATTGTTAAAATGGTCACACTGCCCAAAGCAATTTACAAATTCAATATTATTCTCACCAAACTATCAATGACATTTTTCACAGAATTAGAGAAAATATTCTAAAATTCATATGGAACCAAAAGAGAACCCAAAGAGTCAAAACAATCTTAAGCAAAAAGAACAAAGCCAGAGCATCACACTACCTAACGTCAAACTATACCACAATGCTACACTGAACAAAAGAGCATGGTACTGATATAAAAACAGATACATCGACCAATGGAACAGATTAGAGAACCCAGAAAAAAAGCTATGCACCTGCAATCATTACATGTTCAATAAAGCTGACAAAAGCCTGCAATAGGGAAAGGACTCCCTATTCAATGAATGTTAGGGGATCACTGGTTAGCCATATGCAGAAGGCTGAAACGGGACTGCTTCCTTTAACCAACTCAAGATACATTAAAGATTTATATGTGAAAACTAAAACTTTTAAAACTCTAGAAGAAAACCTGGGAAATACCATTCTATACCTAACAGCTTGAAAAAAATTCATGACAATGACACCAAAAGCAGTTGCAACGAAACAAAAAATCGACAAACGGGACCTACTTAAATAAGAGTTTCTGCACAGCAAAAGAAACTGTCAACAGAGTAAACAGACAACCCGCAGAATGGGACAGAATGTTTGCAAACTAACCATCCAACAAAGTCTAATATACAGTATCTGTGAAAAACTTAAACTTTATGAGAAAAAAAAACATTAAAAAGTGAGCAAAGGAACTGAATAGACACTTTTCAAAAAAAAGACATACATGCAGCCAAGAAGTATGAAAACAAAAGCTTAAGATCACTGATCATTACAATAATGCAAATAAAAACCACAATGAAATATCATGTCACAGAATGGCCATTATTAAAAAGTTAAAAAAAAAAAAGATTCTGGCAAAGCTGCAGAGAAGAGAAAAGAGAACACATAAACTGCTAGAGGGAATGGGAACTAGTTCAGTCATTGTGGAAAGCAGACTGGAGATTTTTAAAGAACTTAAAGTGAACTACCATTCAACCCAGCAGTCCCATCGCTGGGTATACACCCAAGGAATATAAATTGTTCTACCACAAAGACAGATGCACTTGTATGTTCACTGCAGTACTTTTACAATAGAAAAGATATAAAATCAAACTAAATGCTTATTAATGGTCAACTGCATAAAAAAATGTGTTACATTAACATCATGGAACACTGCACAGCCATAAAAAAGAATGATAGCATGCCTTTTACAGCAACATGGAAGGAGTTAAAAGCCATTGTTCTAGGCACATTAATGCAAGAAGAGGAAACCAGATATCACAGTTTCTTTTATGGGTGGAAACATTGAGTACGCATGGACACAAGGCAACAGTAGACACTAGGGCCTACTTGAATGCGGAGGGTGACAGGAAAGTAAGGATTGAGAAACCACTGATTGGGTACCATGCTCATCAACTGGGGACAAAATAATCTGTACAATAAAGCCCTGTGACATGCAATTTACCATATGGCAAACCTGCACATGTATCCTTGAACTTAAAATAAAAGATGCAAGAAAAAGTAAAAAAAAAAAATCATGTATTTTTACATTATAACTATTATATATAACTACAAGATTCTAGAATTGAACCATGTTATATTCAAGTTTTCCTATGCAGCAAAATATTTTGCAAGTCAAGTAGATATCTCTAAGAAATGGAATGAAAATAAACAACTTTCCAAAGAATTATGGAAAAATATTAAAATTCCATCAGTCATTACTGAGACAAAATAGAAAATTTACAGAGATTAATATTAAACCTAAATGAGAAAAATGCATATGTATTTGTGTGTGTGTGAAACCTAATTTACAAATTATTCAAATGAGACGATTTAGTTTGACAAAGGGAACATTAACATAGAGATTTTTAAATAGCTTCAAGAGCAACAAGCATTGTAGTCTAGCCTATGATGGACACCTTCAGATCCACTGATGACATATGGTATAAAAAATAAATACCCTTAACTGTAGAATACAAAAATGTAGTTATGTATGACATTTTTTTGTAAAACTGGAAGCATGTCCTAAATAAATTTTTTGTCAATCTTAAAAATAGGACAGGAATTTAACTATTTTTTATCATTTAGAAGCTAATAAAGGCAAGAGCTTATTAAGTCTGAAATATTTTCTCTGTTTTATGATACAAGTTGCTAAACTTCTAAATATTTTAATGTGATACTAAATGAGAGCTTGCTTGCATTTGTTTTTAATTCATTGTGTTGCTGCATTAACAACATAGCCTTAATTTACCTTCCTGGAGGCAGGCATGGAGAGGCAGGAGGTAAAGAACAAACTTGGCATTATAAAAATGTGTAGTGGTAAGAAGGTGCTAAAAACTTATGATTAAAACATCCTTCCCCCCAAAATTAGAATAAGTTTGTCTAATGGTTTCTATTAGGGGAAAACAATTTTCATGACATATAAAGAGTTGTTGAAATAAGTCTTTTTATATATTATTTGTGAGCAAAAGGACAGATCACACATTTCTTGAGTCTAAAAACAATGGATGTGACATCATGACAGTGACTTATCATTCATTCAGGATATCCCAATGAAATATTTGTACCATCCTTTGCAAAGGAATAACAAAAATACTCACTTTTCCATGTTAATAATATTGAGAAATCAACAGCATCTATGTATCTGATTTTGAAGGGATTTGCTGTCCTCATAAATCTGCAATATTTGGAAGGCTCATATTTTTGATGTGTGGGTGCTGTCCCCCACTGCACAGCAAACATCTTGTACATGTCTGTACCTCTAACAACGTGAATGACATCCACACCCCAAAGGCACATTCTCCATTTAACTCAGAGTAACAAGTTCTGAAGAAATTTGTGAGAATATTTTATTGTTAGGAGCAACATCACGACTTTTTCTCGGTTTGAATGTGAAGTAAATACTTAAAATGCTCCTAAAAAGAACATTGTTATCATTGTCTAACATTTATGTCTCACCAATCTCTTTTTTCTTCACTAAGCATGTGATTTCTGATGCACATCCAAATAATGATCAATTTTCATATGTTCTACATGCTCATCTGAGAGGATTTGACCGCCAGAATTAGAGGGACCTCAGGCGAATTTAAGGATAGCACAGAGACGCTGATTTTCTTTCTTTCCAAAATGCTTTATTGCCAATTTGGATACACTGAATATTACATGATGCCAGGCCTCGCTAGAATTTTGGAAGCTGATATCTGTCACAAAGTGTATTCATTTTTTTATTCAATAAATTTTAATAACTTGCTTTTAACCTTACTACTAATAAAAGTAAAATATAAATTACTTGCCATAGATTTATATTTTGAAATAAGTTGTCAACAAAATCTACCCGCTTATCTTAAATTGGTTGGAACTGAAAGCAAAATATCTTGTAAAATCAGTATTTCCCCACAGGAATGACAAAAATGGGCATTGACACTTTTATTTGCCTGAGATTCATGTGTTGAGAAAAGAAGATTCTATCTCAAAGCTGAACCAATGTCAATAGGACATCTCCATAGGTCATGGCAAACTCATGTGCAATTTAGAAAAGTTTTAGTATGTTGTGAGAATAATAGGCACGAGCCTAAAAATATCCCAATATGGCTAGAATTGCACAGCATAAAAAGAACAAGCAATAGGTTTATGATAAAGGGGAAAGAGAAAGGAGACAGAAAGAGTGCATCAGAGTTCTAGATAAATGGAGAATTTGGATTAAAGTTCTCATTCATAGCCAACTAGAATTCTAAGTAGAAAAACAAAGAGCAAACATTGTAGAGTTAAAAACCAAAAAAAAAAAAAAAAAGATTGCCATGTAATCCAGATGTCAATTGAGGCCACCCGCTGATATGAATATAATTATTTTAATTTTTCTGTTTGGGTTTAGTAAAGTTCAAGTATCTTCCTGAAATAAATATATATAAATATTTAATTTGAAAGAAGAGTGGGCCGGGTACGGTGGCTCAAGCCTGTAATCCTAGCACTTTGGGAGGCCGAGGCGGGCAGATCACGAGCTCAAGAGATCGAGACTGTCCTGGCCAATATGGTGAAACCCCGTCTCTACTAAAAATACAAAAATTAGCTGGGCATGGTGGCGTGCAACTGTAGTCCCAGCTACTCGGGAGGCTGAGGCAGGAGAATTGCTTGAAGCCAGGTGGTGGAGGTTGCAGTGAGCCGAGATTGTGCCACTGCACTGCAGCCTGGCACCTGGCAATAGAGTGAGGCTGTGTCTCAAAAAGAAAAAAAAAAAAGAATGAACTATTCATAGTATTAAAAACTAACAGTAGATATGGCAGCTATGACATACTTGAACCAAAGCTTTTTGGGGGAAACTGATTCATCTATCTCCATATTCAGCATCTATACCACACACATGCATATACACACACACATCTGCGTAATATATACATATTCAACTTGGCCACATCCACCACTCTCACCTGAAGGTGGACTAGATGCACTGTTTTAAGTCATCTGTAGAAAGGATGCTACCTATTTAAGTTAAATAAATCTCTCCCAAATTGCTTAAAAGTGGGCTTAAGAAAGCTAAGAAAATAAAATCTCTAATAAAAATATCTTACTTTACAGTGGAAATTGTTTTCAAAAATAATCTCTCCTTTTAGATATGATTGAAACATAAAAATAAAAACTTACTGCTGGATACTATGTTCAGTGTCTGGGTGACAGGATCAATAGAAGCCCAAACCTCAGCATCAGACAATCTATCCTTGCAACAAACCCACACATGTACCTCCTGAATCTAAAATAAAAATTGAAATTTAAAAGCAAATATAGAAAAATGAAGTCATTTTAGCCAACATAAAGAAAACACAAAGAACTGAGTAAAAGAAATATGATATACAGAATTGTCAAGTATCTAACTACATCCAAAATATTGGTTGTACAAAAGGACAATGTTTTTGTAGCTTATAACATTTATTTTACACCTACTTGTGTTTAGAACCCATGCCTAGATATGTGGTGATAATCAAGTTTTATAGGATTAACATTCTCCTTGATCCTATGGTCTGGCAGGAAAGAACCACCAAAAAAGGTTTCTAATTATGCCTGTAAGGGAAGGAGATCATGCAAGTAAAAACGAACAAATTTTAGGAACATGTGTTTATACAATGTAAGAAATAAATATGAAATTTTTAGACCAAAAAGAACAGTTCCTATACATCTAAAAAAATGATTTATTTTTACGCCCATGAGGCACCCAACTGAATTTTAAATGATTAATAGATTGAAGTCACTCCATATCCAACTCCTCACAAACTCATATATTCATTAAAGTGAGCTACATCTGGAAGGATTATGAAACCATAATCTAAAACCATTTCACTTCTGTTTGAGAAAAAATAATTTTTGATAAGAGCATAATAAACTGTCGAAGAGTGAAATTGCATAAAACATGAATTATTCTTTATTTCTTTGATTTGAGTCTACCTTCTTTGATTTTCAAGGAAGAGCTGATGTAAATGGGAAAATCCTTTGCACAAATCCTAGCTCAAATGAGGGTAGCTTTCTTTTATCCAGTAATGCTGAGAAATTATCATGAGAAAAATGTTCAAGTACTTACAGTGGAACAGGAACAATAATGAGAGCTTCTATGAATAAAGTCTATTTCTTTTAAAGAAGCATACAGGAAAGAGAATAAAAAAATAAAGCAATAGCAGAAGGGAAGCCCTATATCAGTTTCCAGGTGTCACTATGAAAGAACAAGTTTGACAAAAGAGCAAGTTACCCGTAAAATGCATTTTATATATCATGCCTATTCTCTAGTCTATAAAATTATAGGGTACTTGTAAAGATAGTGTTGTTGTAAACAAAAGTTTTAAAGTGTAAAGGTATTTAGAAAAATAAGGGACATAAAACAATGGTTATTTATTGAGCATGTAATTAAATTAACAACATTCATTTTCTGTTTGCATCCTCCTAACAGAAACCTGACTAGATTAGGGTATTTACATTTCTCCACTCCTTGCCTTTGTTTGCTCCCAAGGACACTGGTAGTATTCCTAACAGCATTAGATATTTCTGACTAATCTGATGTGTTCATGACTATTTTCCCTGCCAGTAACTGGTATAGCTAGGCATGGTGGGATAAAATTCCAGTAAATACGATATTGGTATAATTCTAAGAAAAGCTTCCTCACTTCTGAAAAAAAAAAAAACAAACACTGGCATGACTGACTCTGGGAAGTGTTGATTCACTAGCAACTATCTTGCACGTTCTGCACATGTACCCCAAAACCTATAATGCAATTAAAAAAAAAAAAGAAAATTCTTGGTATTTGCTAGTAATATTGCAAACACAAGGGGATACAATGTTTGATGTAACTTCTATTGTATTTGCCAAAATGGACAAATGGAAGGAACTTAGGACCTTAATAACCTAATTGATTGTACCATCTTCAGTTGTATAAATATATTTTCTATTTGTTTAAGCTAGAATGAAACAGAAAGAAAATTTTAAAAATCTGAAAATGCAAACATCTAAAGTAAGATATTAGCATGAAATATACATAATGCATATGAAAATTAGCCTGTATTCATGTATAATAAACATATTTTATAGTCTTCATTTAAAGAGATCACACACACTCATAATTATGAGGTCAGCATTAGCTTTTGTCCTTAAAATATATGTTAAGTCAATTCAATTTGTGATAAAGAAGAACTTTCTTTAAAAATTAAAAAAATCCCCTTTAGAAATTATTCATTCTCATCTATAAAAAGCATAATTCTTATTTTTTTGTTTTTTTTTCCTCAAATTCAACAATAAACTGTTTTCATTAAATGTAATCATCTTGAATAAAGAGAGCATTCAGGAATTTTGATGCTGGATCTAAAATGCCCAATATGTAGTTTAGTTTTTAACTAGAAAAGCAACTATTCTTAATGCGGAGGGAATAAACTACACTAGGACTAACCTAAAGTCATGGAGGCAGCAAGCCTAATGAAACAGAGCCACAGGGAAGAAATAGTTAAATGTGCCATACCATTGCTTTAAGTCCATTTTATACAATTCTTTAGAGTGATTGTTAACTTTTCCTTCTTTTTCACTGCATTAACTGACTCAGTTTTCCTTTGTGACACTGCAGTAAAAGCTAATCATTCTCCAGCAGTTCACAGTTTTCAGGATCAGAACACAGCATCAGTGTCTTCTTCACTTCCCAATGTCATTTCTAGATTATAAATTCTTTTTGTTTTTAATTTTTATTGCAATTTAGGTTTTGGGGTACATGTGCAGAACGTGCAAGATAGTTGCATAGGTACACACATGGCAGTGTGTTTTGCTGCCTTCCTCCCCGTAACCCACATTTGGGAAACTTCTGCTTTGAGACTCCCACTTCTAGCTAAGATGAAATATCTTGCAGCAAGCTGACGCTCCCTCCAAAAACAGGTAGAAATGCTGAGTATAATTAAAAACTAATAAATGAATTTCTAAATATACGAGAAAGCCTTTGACATTGCCAGAACTTACAGGGAAAGAATCTTCAAGGGGAGGGAACCATAAAGAGTTTAGTCAACAACCTGTAGCCATTTGGTTTTTACTCAGAGCATTCAAATTTCCAGGCATGAGGCAAGCAGCTGAAGATCTGGCAACGAGCCTAGAAAAAGAGATCCTACTAAAAGGCAGAAAAAACAGAACCTTGGCAGTGTCGTAGGGATAAGGAGACAAAAATAAGAGACTTGAAGTGTCGGGATCATGATGGAAAAGGAGAAGAGGGCAACTAAGCCAAGGGTCTTCTTATTTTTCCTTCAAGATTTCTACTGAGATCTAAGCTGTATGCACAAAGCTAAGAAGCTAAAGAGAATGTCTTAAACAAGAGTGTTGGCAGCCTTATGGTACTTGGGGAACAGCAATAATTCATAAGTTTTTGGTAGATATTCTTCATGAAATTGTAAAATTTTGCCTACAATCCTAGCTTTCTGACGGTTTTTAGAATGAATGAATGAATCAGTATTGAGTTTTGTCCAGTGCTATCTCCACATAAATTTATATATTCATATATTATCATATGATTTTTCTTTTTTTGCCTGTTTATATAGTCCCTACTTTTAAGAATACTGAACCAACATTGTATCTCTGGGATAAACTTTATTTGGTCACAATATATAATTATTTTTATTTTTTCTCTTCTTTTTTTTTTTAGACAGATTCTTACTGCTGTTACCCAGGCTGGAGTACTACAGTAAAAGTACTATCTAATATATAGAAGCTTATTAACAGATCTTTGAAATTCAAAAAAAATGCTACAATAAATAACTTTGATTGTATTTGTTTTCATGTTGTTGAAGATATATCATCATAGTAAATTCCTAGACGTGGAATTGCTTATGTCAGAAGTAAGTGCATGTAAGGATTTCTCAGCTATTGTCAAATTCCCCTTCAGAAAAGTTCTATCATTTTGAATTCTTCTAAGCAATGTATGAAATAGCCTATTTCCCCAATAAAAATAATGTCATATTTTTAAAATTTTTGCTATTTTGTGAGAAATGATATTTCAGCGTTATTTTCATATATAGTTCTATAATAATGACAGTTTGAAAATGTTTTCATTTACTGGTCATGTATGTACTTCTACTGATTTGTATTTTCATGTACTTTGCTCATTTTCTTCTATGTTTTTGATCTTTTGCTCTTCAGATTTAAAAGTTCTTTATATTTTAATGATATTAGCCTGTTTAAAGTGATTTTTCAGTAATGAATTAGCCTTTGAGGTTCTGTGTTTCACTTATGTACTTCTATTGATTTATGTTTCTTGTACTTTACTCATTTTCTTTTATGTTTTTAATCCTTTGCTCCTCAGATTTAAGAATTCTTTATATGTTAATGATATTGGCCTTTTTTAAAAGTGATTTCTCAGTAATAATATTAGCCTTTGAGGTTCTGTGTTTCTCATTCTTCTTACCTCTCTCTCAGCTTATCAGATGTCTTCTGCTTTTGTGGTGTTTTGTTTTATCACATATATTTTAAAAATTTATGTCATAAAATTTATCAGTTTTTCTCACAATCTTTGAATTTGAGTCCTCGTTAAGTATACATTCACCCATGCTTTCTTCTGATACCTGTATAAACAATTTTTTAAACACTCACATATCTAATGAATTTGGAATTTATTCTTATGTATCGTGAAAGACACAGATCTAATTTAATCTTTTTCCAGATGGCTATCCAGTTGCCCCAGAACTATTTACTACAAAGTATTTAATATACATTTGTCTCTGTGATTTGAGTTTTTGAGTTGCTAACCTTATCATATGTAAAATTTTTATTTGTATTAAAAATTATTTATATTTTTCTTTTACATTATACTGGTATGCTTACTTATCCCTTCAGAGCCTGTAGCATTACTGTTATTTTTAAATTTCATATATATATATATATATATATATATATATATATATATATATATACACATATACACATCTATGCATACATAATATATATCCTATTTAAAATAAAAGTGGTTTTTGAAAGTCAAAGCAACCAACCAATCAACAAAAGCCAGAGGGCAATCATGATCTTAAACTTAGATAAATATGTAATAAAACAATGTTAAGAATATGTAAAGAATGGACTTTTTACAAAGCCATTATTTTTCAAATGCCTTTTTTTTTAAATCTGAAAAAGTGGCATTTGTTCATTCATTTTCAATCAGTACTTTCTCTTATTTACATGATATCATTATTTAGAGCAATAACAGCTGGTCTTACTGTGCTCACCTGTGCTAAAATTCTCAACATATGGCCATTTATTCTTTGGATTGAAGTGCAATACACATAAATAGACCTTTTGGAGAATAATAGAGCATAACTCTCACTTCATTAGCTTCAGCGGGACTAAATTATGTTTTTGCCATCCAACATTAGGGATTAGGGCCACATCTACACATGCGCACTAGAATGAAGACATTCAACAAACATCTGAATAATTTGAAGAAAAAGGGAATTCTGCTGTAATTTTCTATCAAAGTTAGTGTTTGTGTACTGGTAAATTTTATATGTTAAATCTTTAATACTGCTTTATATATTTCATTTTTATTTTTGTTGAAAAATAAAATTGTTTACACTGATTAAAATATACTGAATTTACAAAAATATATTTATGAAAAATATTCAAAATGACTTATTTACAATACCTTATATCAGCTCAGGGTAGCAAAGTGTAATTTCCAAATTATACCTTTTGGAACATACAACCCAGATTAGTGAGAGAAAAGCACAAACACACATACAAAAATAATTCTTACAAAGTAGCAACTACATATTGAATACTGAAGATACAGTAAGTGACCAATAAATGATTTTGAAGAAATTTATGAATTTTTAAGCTATAAACAAATTTATGTTTTAGCTTATAGACATGTTATATAAATTCATAGAATAATATAGGTTAGAAATAGGATTTAGAAGCTCAAAATTGGATTTATAAGAACATGAAAACAAAGTTCATCTCAATTTTTATTACATTTGGAATATAGTAATAAGTCCTTTAAAAAGGCATCACCAACCTTTTGAAAATAAAATATGCTCATATATTTTCTTTAAATACAATATAGTCTACTTTGTTCAAATTGCATTTGTGTGTGACTAAATTTTTCTTGATGTTTTCATTATGGTTAGGTATACTCTTCCATCACTTTCATTTTATAGTAACCAAAGATGTGTATTACTTTATCATGCATTATGTTTAGAGCAACGAGCAGAGACAAAAAAATTATATTTCACTGAGTCTGAGAGGCTTAACTGTATAATAAAACAATATGTTTATAATAAACTAATGTTAGCCTAACCGGCAGTCCTCTAAATGTAATAGCTAGGAAAAAATGTAGTTGAAACTGGCGCTTTTGGCAGCTATTAGAGAGATCGAAATAGTTGTTAAGGATGTCTCACTTGATACCACTGAACCAAAAGAAATTGAATATTTGCAGCATCACACTTCTGCCTGATTAAAGACAATGTCTACGTTAGTTTGAGATGCAAATAAATGGTTTAAGACTTTGTATCAGTTATCTACTGCTACATAAAAAATTAACCCCAAAATTAGGTGCTTCAAATAATACATATTTCTCGTCATGTAGTTTCCCTGGGACAAGAATTCCAGAGAGCTTATTTGCGTGGCTTTTGTACACGTTTTCTTGTGAGGTTGCAGTGAACGTATCAGTTCATACTACAGTCATATGAAGGTTTGAATAGGCTAGGGAAATCACTTCCAAGAATGGCTCACTAAACAATGACTGGTGAGTAGATGCTGGCTGCTGTCAATGGACATTAGTTACTGCCATATAGATCTATCTTTCAGCTGGTTGGATATTTTCACAGTACTGCAACGGGCTTTCTCTAGAGATGGGGATCCATGAGAGAGCAGGACAGAAGCCACGGCTGCTATTTCAGCTTGGCCTCAGAAAACATACTTCATTTCTTCAATATTCCAATAGTTACATAGACCACCAACATTCATTGTGAGTGAGAACTATACAATAGTGTCAATATTAAGAAAAAAGAATCAATGGAGTATTTAGGAAGTAGCTTACCACAGGTTGTGTTTTCAGGAAATCAGCATTATAAAATGTCAATATTACTCAAAAAAGTAAAAGCGGCCGGGCGCGGTGGCTCACGCCTGTAATCCCAACACTTTGGGAGGCCGAGGCGGGTGGATCACGAGGTCAAGAGATCGAGACCATTCTGGTCAACATGGTGAAACTCCGTCTCTACTAAAAATACAAAAAATTAGCTGGGCATGGTGACGTGTGCCTGTAATTCCAGCTACTCAGGAGGCTGAGGCAGGAGAATTGCCTGAACCCAGGAGGCGGAGATTGCAGTGAGCCGAGATCGCGCCATTGCACTCCAGCCTGGGTAACAAGAGCAAAACTCCCTCTCAAAAAAAAAAAAGTAAAAGCAAAGCAATAATTATTCTTTTTACCATTTCTTTAGCTAAAAGTAGATAATTACCAAGAAAATGCTTAATAATACGGTAAGGTTGAGCATCCTCCATCTGAAAATTTGAAATTTTACTTATTCTCAAATCTGAAATTTCTTGACTTTCAACATGACAATATAAGTCACCTGACCGCACGTGACAGGTTGCAATCAAAGGCAGACACAAAATACAGTTTATTCAGTATTCACACACACAAAAAAGACCCTGCCACCCACTTCAACTGCAATATATCTTTTCACACATGCTAGGTTTACCCACACATGCACACCCATAAAGTTAAATAAACAGCACATGTGCAAGCCAGGTACACCAATAGCAGGTTCCCCATACATAGGATTGAGTCCTATGTGCATGACCCACTGTGAATTTTTGAGTTTTTTTTTCATATTTTCTGCTTTGTAATATAAAGACATTGTTGAAAATTTCAAAAAGGCCTGCAAATACTCCTATGAGTAAGAGTGGTAAGGAAAAAAAAGGAAGCATTTATGTTTATAACATGGAAAGCCAAGCTCTTGGAGAAACTGGAGTGTAAGTGTGAAATGGATTACAGAAAAGTATGGTGTTAGTCTGACCACCATATATGACCTAAAAAAAAACAGAAGAATTAACTGCTGAAGTTCTATGTAGAACATGATAGACGTTAATTAAAATTTAAATAAAACTACTGCATAAAACTAATATGAAGATCTCAATCTTGTACTGAAATAATGGATCCATCAGCATCGCTCTGAACACGTCATGAAACAAGCAAATATCTACCATGATGAACTGAAAATTGAAGGGAACTATAATATTCAACAGGCTGATCACAGAAATTTAAGAAAAGAGACAACATTAAATTTTTAAAGATTTGTGGTAACAAAACACCTACTGTATTTGAGGTGATCATAAAGCAGCAGAGAAATTCATTGACCACTTTGCAAAGGTCATTGCTGATAAAAATCTGATGCCAGAACATGTCTATAATACATTATTGCACCAGAAAGACAGTGACTACAGGAATTAGGGCTGCCAAAGAATGACTGTGCTGCAGTATGCTTTTGCAACAGGCACACAAGCAAAATCTTACACCCCAGTCCTTGCTGTTTTCAAGGAGTAAATTTCTTACCAGTCTATTATTATGCTAACAAAGGCATGGATCATCTGGGATATGCTTCTGATTTGTTACACAAACATTTTATACCAGCAGCTTGTGCTCCCTGCAGGAAAGTGGGACTGGATGACAACTGCAAGATTTTATTATTCCTTGGCAACTGTTCTGATCATCCTCCAGCTGAAATTGTCATAAAAAAATATGGCATGTACTTTTCCCCAAATGTGACTTCATTAATTCAGCCATGTGGCCAGGGTATCCTTAGATCAATGAAGGATATATCTAAAAACACTTTCTTGAACAGTATGCTGACAGCAGTAAACAGAGGTAAAAAATGGAGGGTTTACAAAAGGAATTTACCATGAAGGATGTCATTTTATGTTGTTGTCAATGCTTGGTACACAATGACTAAAGACATAGTGGTGTGTACCTGGTACAACCTCTGTTACTATGTTTGGTGTTAATAATAAACAAGGTGGTGACTTTGAAGGATTCCTTACGTCAAGTGAGAAAAAAAATGATGTGTAACCTCCTTTCGTAAGTTAAAATACATATATAACTTAAACTCCAATAGTAAGCTGGAAGTGGATACTGAAGTTTTAAACAACCATACGAGGCTCCAGTTTTTCATTCATTGACTCATAGTGAATAGACAAAATGGTTATAAATCAAGGTGACAGTAGTAATAGTGATGATAAAGATGATATTAAGGGTGAAGGAAAAGTGCTCATAAATGACATGGTGATGATGTGTGACAGGCTTATAGAGGGACAGGAGCACTGTGCATTTATAGCACAACAAGAAATAATGTCAGTTTATAAAATCAAAGAGAGACTTTTAAAAGTAAAACCATCGTGAATGAGGCAGATGATTCAGGAGGAAATATTTTTAAAAAGCCGTCCAGAAGAATGCCTCCTCAATTCTAGAGGAACACTTCCTGGTCCCTCAAGAGATTCTCATGTTTCTACTGATCTAAAACAAAAAAAAATTAAGTAACTCTTATTCAAAACATAGTGTCAGAGATGGAGACTGAAAGCCTGCCATTATTTGTTGTTGCTATTGTTTGACAGGTAATACAGGTATTCTAGTGATGCTACTGTGTTATTTAGCTACACTGAAAATATTTTTTCACTGTATTAATGGTACGTTATATTTTGCACTATTGAGTAGTTAAGTGTGGATAAGTATAAACAATGCCTTATTAGTAGCATATGAATTAAGAGTCAGAAATGATGGTGATGCCATACAGCCGTATAGTGTCCATATGTGTCTCTTAGACATGACAATTTTGCTTTCTGTTCAAATAATTTTGCTTTCTGTTCAGTATATACAAACTTTGTTTCATGCAAGAAATATTTAAAATATGTTATAAAATCACCTTCAGGCTATGTGTATAAGGTATACATGAAACATAAATGAATTTTGGGTTTAGACCTGAGTCTCATTCCCAGTATCATCTCATTGTGTATATGTACATATTCAAAGATTCAAAAAATCTGAAATATGAAACATTTCTGGCTCAAAGCATTTTAGATAAGGAATACTCAATCCATATGTGTTTTGAAACTTTAAGATGGCAACAGAGAATAAAATAAATTTCCATTGTTCCTGTAATTAATTATATGTTTAGGAGTCTGCTAATTGTAACTGTTTATAGGTCCAGGAATAAAAATGTGGCCCACTTAAATCCAGGGACATTGCCTGTGAATAACAGTTGCCCTACTCAACCGGAACTCCTATGAAGGCAAGTTCTTTGTCAATTGCCACGATAAGGCTGTTTGTACCTACCTATTACTCTGCACAGGAAGCAAATAGCAAACGTTTGCTAAATTATGTTATTAAAATTTGTGGAAAAATCTTCTGAGAAAAATGCATCAATATTGATGCTGGTCTTGCTAAGATACGTTGGTATTCAATAGCGTGCGTATACATACTGTCAATACAGAAATATCTCAATGCCTAGGTTTTGTTGCTTCAACTGTGATTCGGAGGTAGGTAAATTACGTTCTGAGTGAATTATGGAGTTGGCAAAATATTCTTCATTGAATGTATCTCCAAATTTTGGTTCATTTTTCCTTTTGTGTTAATCTCTCTTTTTAGATGGGTTTAGAATTCATCTAAGGTGAAGAACTGTTTTGGCTCAGAGTTTTCCTAATATCAAGCACTGTGTCTTTCATCAAAGTCTGAAAGGATCTGACAGATCTATTTTGTGGGCCTTTTGCATTCTCAGGGGGCTCTTTGTTCTTCCCAAGGGGTGATTTTTTTTCTTCAGATATCTAGAGTTCCCT
This sequence comes from Saguinus oedipus, assembly GCA_031835075.1. Lineage (NCBI taxonomy): Eukaryota > Metazoa > Chordata > Mammalia > Primates > Cebidae > Saguinus > Saguinus oedipus. The sequence continues at coordinate 83,983,753 of CM063176.1, read as the reverse complement.
TTTCTTTAGATACCTCTTTTGAGCACAGAGAAACACTGTCACTCTGTCTGTCATGTTCACTTGTTAATAGATGGATTTTTCTTTGAAATAAAATAGTTGCTGCCAATGTATTATCTAAACCAGACAGTGCACTTCAAATATTTCATCTCTGAGTGGTAAGTCTGATAGAATCCTTTTAAGCATTCCTGCAGCCAGGGAAAGTATTAAAGGGGGTTATATCAAGGTGTTTTCAAGCCAAAAGGCAAACGCCAGGAAATAGCTAAGCTAGGGTTTCAGGGAGATAATCCAGATAGTTACAGCAACTGAATGGCCCAAGTTATAACATCTTCAAATTCTAGGATATTCCCTACTCTGGTTTACCTTACACAGGTATGTCTGGAAAATATCCTTCATGGAGATCCTCTCGTGACTTTTATGTCTTTGTGGTTTTCCTGTTCCAATGGGCACCATGACCTCTTCATTTGGCCAAAAAATATTTTTAATGATAATGTGATTAAATATTAGTCTACCTCTTTTCTGTTGTGCTTACAGCATATAAGAAGATGTATAGGTATCTTCTTGCTTTCTTCATTACTTCCATTTCTGGTAACGGGGCTGTGACAATAAAATACATTGGCATTATGTGATATAGCTTCTTTATTAATAGATGCAACTGCATCATATAAATTATGAAGTTAAACAGTAACTATATAATCTCTACTAATTAATCAGAAACAGTTATTTAGGCTTAGTGACTTTTTGGAGGCTATAAAATAGCAAACAAATAGAATTAGAAATTAGCATGTGCCACAATAATATAATACAAAACAGAAAAAAATTATAAAATTTTATAGTTGACTTTTGATAGAAATTATCTAAGGTTCAGGAATTAGACCCAGATAATATAAGTGATTTGCTCAAATGCTCATAGCTGACTGTTGGCAACACTAAGATTTGAAATTGGGCAAATCACTGCTCATCAAAGGTGTCTAATATTTCATGATGAGAAGGGGTGAGCAAGAAATCCTGAATGGAGTATTTAGGAAGGTAGAGAGAAGGGCCAGGAAACAGAAAACTAAAGTGAATGATGAGCTGGTGTGACAGAAACAGGGAGGCTAGCTTTAAGCTACTACATTAAGAGACCTAAATGTATCAGTCATCAAGCAACACAAGTATATGCTCTATGTCAAACTATGTGCTAAGTTCCTGTCTTTTCAGAGTTTACAGTCTAACAGAAATACAGAGAACCCAGCAACATAACCAGTCACAATACTGACATTACAACATAATACAATAAATAATGTTAAAGTAAAATGAAAGAAAATAGTTCAAACAAATTATTTTAAAATATTTTTATAAAGGAAAATGTAATGTATATTGTTATAAACTAAATCATCAGAGCATGGAAATCAAGGCAGTCAAAGAAGCAGAAACACCATCAGCTACGTTCAGAATAATTCTGTCATGTTTCAGCCCCACCCAATAAAATAATCAATGTCTATTTTCGCAATGTAAGTGGCAATCATAAATTCAGTTTTTACAAACATTTTACATATTAAAATACATAATCTATAGTAGCATTTTGGTATAACTGGTAAGAAATCTAACTTAACCACCACTAAACCTTGGTTCCTGCTAATTTACCTCTATCAGAGTGTGCTAAAGAAACACTGGATAGCCCTTAGCGCCATTGGAGAGTTATATTTCCTATTAATATTATGCAATGCATGATACCTACTAATAATGCAATACATGATACCTACTGTTTGGAGGTTTCTCTGCCCTCAGCAGTTCCCCAGGGTAGGGTAAAATAAAAACTTCACATCTGCATGCTGCTTGTTTGCTCAAAAGTTGAGGCAGTTGCTATAGGCTGAACTGAATGTTTGTATCCCCCTAAAATTCATATGCTGTAATATCATCCCAAATGTGATGATATTCGAGATTAGGTCTTTGTGAGGTAATTAGGTCAAGGGGCAGAGCTCTCAGTAATGGGAAAAAATATTCTCATAAAAGAAATCCATGAGAACTCTCTTGCCCCTTCTGCTCTGTGAGATTACAGCAAGAAGATGACTGACTATGAAACAAGAACTGGATGCTCTTCAGACACCAAATCTTCTAGCACTTTGATTTTGGATTAATCAGCCTCCAAAGTTGTAATAAGTAAATTTCTGCTGCTTATATGTTACCCAATATATGTTACTCTGTTTTAGCAACCCCAAAGTACTAAGACAGAAATTGATACTGAGATGTGGGGTACTTCTGTAACAAATACCACAAATACCTAAAAATGTAGAAGTCGCTTTGAAACCGGATAATGGGTAGAGAGGGAAAAAGTTTGGAAGTTTATACTAGAAAAAGTCTACATTACTATGAATACATCATTAAGAGTGATTGTAGTGAAAGTCCAGAAAGAAAAAAGGAACATGTAGAGAAAGTCTTACTGTTCTTAGAGAATGCCTAAGTAATCATGAGCTGAATACAGAGTGTAAAAAATATTCTTTTGAGGTCTCATGGAAATGAAAAAAAAAAAAACCCGTTATTGAAAAACTGGAGGAAAAGTGAGACTTATTATAAAGTGACAAAGAACTTAGCTGAACTGTGTTCATGTCCTAGTGTTTGTGGAAGATAAAATCTGTGAGGGATAAAATCAGGTATTTGGCTGAGGACATTTATAAGAAAAATATTGAAGGAGTGGCCTGGTTTCTCCTGACAGCTATAGTGAAATATGAGAAGAGAGAAACAAATAAAACATGGAATTGTTTATCAAGAGGGAAGCACAGCTTGAAGATTTGGGAAGTTCTCAGCCTACCTGTGTTGAAAGAAATGAGAAAGGCTGCTTCTGGAGAGAATGCTAAGGATGTGGCTAAGGGACCTTCCTAAAGAAGATCATCAAGCATTTCATCAGAAGTCAGGAGCTATTGTCTAAGACAATGAATAATGGCAATTCAGAGATCTTCAGAGCTGCTACCACTATCATGGGCCCAGATAGTAAGCACCACAGTCAGAGTGGTTTTAAACAGGGGTTGGAGGGATGCAGGGGGAGGGGACGCATGTTGCCAGCACCTGCAGAACTTTGGTACACTCTGCTTTGACAGAGTTATCTCAAATTATAAGCTCTGTTCCCCTCACTCCAGAACTGTGCTCCTCAGCTGCCTTGGGTGTGGCTCAGAAGGGACCCTATGTGCCATGGACTGCACCCAGAAGTCCAGGGGACTGTGGCTATCTTCACCTCTGTTTCAAAGAATAGGGCCTCCTGGAAGACCCACAGTCTTAGCATCCCATCCCTGGAGAGCAGCTGGTCCCAGAGAGGGATCCACCATGGGTATAAAATCCAGACCCAGAGCCTTGGAGACCTATATTAGTCTCTTCTCAAATTGCTATAAAGAAATACCTGAGACTGGGTAATTTATAAAGAAAAAGAGGTTTAATTGGCCCACAGCACTGTGGGCTGACTGGCATTTCCTTGGCTTCTGTGGAGGCCTCAAGAAAATTACAATCATGGTGGAAGGTGAAGCAGGAGCAGGCACATCACTTGGCCAGAGCAGGAATAAGAAAGTGAGGTGCACATATTTAAATGACCAGATCTTTTGAGAACTCACTAACTGTGGTGAAGACAGTATGTGGAGTGGTGTTAGATCATTCATGAGAAATCTGCCTTCGTGATCCAATTATCTCCCACCCAGACCCACCTCCAACATTGGACATTACAATTCAACATGAGATTTATGCAGGGACACACATCGAGACTATGTCAGGGTCCAAGCCCTAACCAGCAAAGCTGAGGGAGCAGGGTTGCTGCTTCAGCAAGTTCAGAAGTACAGACTTCCACCTCAGTTGCCCTGGAAGGCGGACCACTGAATCAAAGAGGATTATTCTTGAAATACTCTAAACTGAATGTTTTTGTCCCCTTGGATTCACATGTTGAAACTCAATCTCCAATATAATAATATTTAGAGATGAGGCTTTGGGAGTTGATTAAGTCGTAAGAGTGGAAGCCTCACAAATGGAATTAGCTCCTCTATTAAAAAGAGTCAAGAGAATTCCCTTTTTATTCCACCAAGTGAGGTTACATCAAGAAAACTGCTGTCTATGAACTACAAAACAGGACTCCATCAGATCGGTTGTCTCCTGGCACCTTGGTCTTGGACCTCCTAACCTCCAGAGATGTGATAAATAAACTTCTGTTGTTTATAAGACACATAGTTTAAGGTATTCTGTAACAGCAGCCAAAATGGACTAAGACACTGACCAAAAGGAAGGACTCTCTCCTAAAAAGAAGAAAAATAGGCCGGGTGCGGTGGCTCACACCTGAAATCTCAGCACTATGGGAGGCCAAGGCAGGTGGATCACAAGGTCAGGAGTTCGATACCAGCCTGGCCAACATGGTGATCGACCATGGGTATAGAATCCCCATTTCTACTAAAGATACAAAAAATTAATTGGGTATGGTGGTGTGCACCTGTAATTCCAGCTACTATGCAGGTTGAGGCAGGAGAATTGCTTGAACCCAGGAGGCAGAGGTTGAAGTGAGCCAAGATTGCACCATTGCACTCCAGCCTGGGTGACAAGGTGACACTCCATCTGAAAAGAAAAAAAAAGGAAAATAAAGAGTAGAGCTGTGCTGTTCAACTTAACTTTCTATGGTGATAAAAATGCTTAATCTCTGTGCTACCCAACACAGTAGCCAGTAACTACACAGAGCTGCTGTACATCTAAAAAGAGATTAGTAAGAATAAGAAACTAAATTTTACATTTTTATTTAACTTTAATTAACTTGCATTTAAATAGACACATATGAGTCTTAGGGACCTTATAGAGCAGTGCAGTTCTACAGTCATTAAATGCATAAAATTAGGACAGTTGTTCTCTAAATGTAGTCTGGAAACCCTTGAGGTTCTCTAAGAACCTGTAAGGGTGCCACAAGTCAAAACAATTTATATAGTAGTACTAAGAGGTTATGTGCTTTTTAACTTGCATGTTTTCACAGTGATGTTTTTTCAGAGGTTACATGATATATAGCATGCAACAGGATGAATGCACCACAAGAGATCTGAGATTCCCGTATATTTTCTTAAGCCAAACATTTTAACGATTTTTTAAAGGAAATATAATATTAGTTTCTATTTATATTTATAAATAGTATAGGTATATTTTATAAAACTATGTTAACATGCATTGATGTCACTTAAATAAATATATTTCCATTTTAATCTCTAATATGGCAAATATCACTAGATGTAATTCACATCAACAAAAGCTCTCTGGCATCCTCAGTATATGGTACCCTGAAGCCTGAAATTTGAAAATTACTAGACTGGAAGACCCAATAATTCTACTTCTAATTTTATTATCAAACAATTCCTTGCATGGTTAACAAAATGTTGCTATTATTTTTGAGTTGAATTATTCCATAAATATGATGAGAATGATCCAAAGCATGTAAAAATATTTCTATAGCAATTAAATAATTGGCATCTTCTGGGTCATATTCCATTTTGTAAAAAAGCACTTTTCCTTTAATAGCCATGTCACTCTGGAGAATTTCAGGCACACAAGCAATAGAATCACATTTTTGGCACCAAAAAATTACCCAGAATCAGGATACAAAATAAACAAAAGTTAATGCATGTCTATTTCAGAAGTTTATAGGAAGATGTGCCTCATCTATAGATAGAACATCCTGGTATACAATATTGTGCACTGAAGAGTTCCTGTACAATTGACACAATTTTCTGACCCTCTGCTACCATCACTAGCTAGTATAACCATGCCCTCTTTATTGATGGCCTCTATTTCCTCCCCAAGGAACCAAAGCTATTTTGCACAGAACAGTCTCTGAATCAGCACCAATTGCCTTTGCTGTACATTTATGAAGCTCCAAATTATTCATTAAAAACCTCCTTAATAAATTAAATGTCCTGCTTTTCCCAAAGAATTCTTTGTCTGTAACCATTTGCCACCTCCTGAAATCCTCAATTTTTGTTTTCCGCTACCACCTAAAGCCTTTACCACTCCTACTGAACTGCAACCTCAGAAAGAGTTTATGATTATAAAACACAGATCTTATTGATCACATATTGTGGAAAAGTCTCTAGAAATAAACTTTATTGGCACCACACTTCCCTTATACTTAGAAGAGAGGCCATTTTCCTGTATGCTGTGGTATGGAAAGTCCTACTTTAGACTTTCTCTGACCAATTCCCTATGTTTTGCCCACATAAGAGAAAAATTTAGCAAGATCAGAGATTGCATATATACAAAGAACACTGGAGAGGTTTATGAAGGAGGATGGATAAAATGATATATTTTAAGATGATCGTTGTGTATTCTGTGCTGTGGGTAAAATTTCAGTTAATAGTAATTAGGATAAGCTAAGTTATGCTGCAGTGAAAATATCCTAAAATTTCAATTGATTACCAGCATGAAGCTATTTCTTATTTGTTCTACATCTTCATTGTTAGTCAGAAAGGAGATTGTGTACATAATAGTGATTCAGGGGTCTAAACAAATGAACATCCTTCCATCAGCAGGGTACAAAGAAAATACCACACATTGGCTCTTAAAGCTTCTGTGACACCATGAATTCTGCTCTTCTTACACTCGTTCATGCAAAATCACATGATTTGCTTGAATTCAAACTCGTTAGATAATTTTATTAGGAAAAATTGCCTAACAACAACAACCAGCTATTTCTGAACACCCCAACTGATCAATGTTCTTCCCCTATAGTCACAAATGTTGGGTTTACTTTTTTCTCTGAAATCAAAATTCCCTATTCGAGAAGCAAAGTCAAAAGTCCTATTCAATAAGATTAATATTATTTAATATAAAGTTTAAAAGCACAAGCTCTAATGATTATAGAAGTCTAGATATGGCACTTCTTATTATAGATCCTTAAAAAACCCCACAACTTACATTATCATTCCCCTCTCCACTCTTCCACTGCCATTTGTCTGAAGAAAGAGGAATGGAAAGATTGGAATAAAAATTCTTAATTTGGAAGGGGAAGAATGCAGGGCCACCTAGAAGCCATTGATCATAGAAATTTTGCACTCCCACCAAGCAGACATTGTGAGGGTTAAGAGTTGCTCTCCAACCCGTAATTCTCAGGGGTCCTGGGCTCTGATCTCTCTTTTTACATTGTCCTCATTGGATATGTCTGAAGAGGATATAAGAAAAGGTGGCCTCATTCAGACAGGAGTAGCTTTCTAAGCCTTCCTTACCTCTAGAAAGTTCAGGGCCCAGGAACTATTTTAAGTCTTTAATCGTCAGTTTCACAGGTTGAAGGTTCTTTTGACAGCACAATTCTCTTAAAACTAAAATCATCTGTTTCCTATTTGTTTTCTGTCAGTTTCATGTGCCAATAATCTCACTCAAATTTTTTGGACTTATACTCCTCTCTCTGGACTTCTTTGCAGGTATAAACAACAGATATCTTGGGAAAGGCACATCCCTAGTATTTTTCTCTAGGTCTACTTGTTCAACTGAAAGGATTTACTAGTTAAGAAATTAATCCATTCAGATATTATTAAATGGATGTGATGGCCACACTTTTGTTTTGACCCTTGCTGCTGCTAAGCTAAATTATTTTTTGCTTTTTCAAGGCATTCACAGTTGCATTTTTACTAGGTAGAGATGGAAATTAATTATACCTGGGAATTTACAGGTTCCCACATTGTTTTACTGTCTTTTAGTCCTTTCCATTTTTTGTGGCAAATCAATTATTTTATCTCTTTCCTTAAATATCATGTCAAAATGGAGTCAAAAGTAAGAAACTCAAGCTACTCATGTTTTCTTATTCTATCTTCTGAAGCTAGAAATCCAATAGTTACAACATTTAATTTCCATGTTGCCACATGTGAGAAGTTTATGACTACATAACATGAACGACTATCCTTCCAGCTGCCAATAACAACATATTCTTGACACCTGCCACCCATCACCATAACCAATGCCAGGTATTTTGTTGCTTCTGTCTTGCTTTTTGGTACCTTCTGAAACAATTCCTTTCTCAGGTAACATAGACTAAACTAAGCTGTTTGCCAACCTGAAAGTCCCAGTGGCTTAAGGCTACATTTATTTTTTCTCTTATTCTACAAATGTATCCAGTATTCTCAAGGGAGTTAGGCTCCTAACAGAAATCTTAGTGAATGGCTTATGGAAGCTCCATCTGTCACTCTGGTTCTTAAAGCAATAGTCCAGAAAGAATGCATACCCATTCTTATACATTTCATGGGCCAATCAAGTCACATGGCCATGCTTGAGCTTAAGTGGGTAGAGAAATAGATTTCTCCTCTATGACCAGTGCCAAAAGAAGTGATGTTAGCAAAACATCCTAATGAATACCGTGATGAAAAGGGTGAAGCAAGGGAGACCATACAGGAGGGTATTGGAATAACCCAGGAGTGAGGAAGAGGTGGAAGGGATCCGGGTAAGTGCTGGAGGTGGTATGAGGTCTTAAGAGTCTGGATAAATTTTGAAAAAAAGGACAAACAGATTTTGCTAATGAAATGGGAAATGATAAAGAACATTGACTGAAGAATCAATCTAAAGTTCTGACTTAAAAAAATACAACAGTTACCATTTATAGCTATGAACATGTGAAGGGAGCCATTTTGGAGAGGTAATAGTAAAATTCAGTTGCATGCATGTTGATTTTAAGATGTATATGCTTTATCCACTTCTCCTTTGGGTTTCTGAAGAGAAGCTACTTTTTTTTTTTTTTTAACAATCTGTCTGCTTACACCTATTCTTTAAATGCAAGACTGAAACCATTCATGCTGTACAACAGTACAATGCATCTTGGACTTGTGATGATATGATGATCACTCAGTCTGTTTTTTTTAGTATTCTTTTATTCATGTATATTCAAATTTTAAGAGATTTATTATGTACTCCTGTATTCAGTGACCCATAATACCTACCACACTACAAGCTAATGACATTAATTAAAAGCTCCTTATTATGCTCACCTTAAAAAAATTGATCTTAAAGAAAGCAATCATTCTCAAGCACTCCTCAAATTTTTGGGTTATTTTTATCCTATCAAGCACTACTTCCTTTTTAAGAAGATCATGTCTCACTTATAAAGATAGAAACACACTCTTATTTTCTAACTACCCTTTGAAAAACACAGGGTCTCAGAAAATATCAAAATTGAATATTCCTTAAATGTCTTAGATAACTGTATACAGTGCTTGCCAGCATTTCTCACAAAGCTCTGTGTATGTCTCAAAATATTATTCCCATCCTATAGGCAAAATAGGGGGCAGCATAAAAAAATTTAGTAGATCACAAATAGATTATCTGTGCAATCGCCTTTTGATTGTAGATACACTCTTGAAGAGATGCCATTAATTTATAGTCTGCATAATCTCTTTGCCAAAATCCAATTCCAGCAAACTTTTCTCCAGAGTTTTGAAATTTGTTTGTATTCAATATAAACAACTATAGCTTTGTACAAAAACATAGATCAAAAGCCACTCCAGTGCTTAGAAATGGTAGTAACTTGATTACTGTTTAGTACCACTTGGCATTAATGTCTCCATGAGGTCCTACTCAGATTTTTACTCAGCCTCCACCAGCCTTGTTAAAGTGCCAGAGACATCTGGAACACAGCTCAAACTCAGTGTTAAGTCTCATTCTCAGGTTTTACCGGCATTGGTCTGGAGACTTTGCCAATTTCCTGGCACTATCACTCAGAAGATGTTTACATCGTTTACAACAATAAGAGGAGATGTCTTCGTTCTTGCTTATCCTGTCCGTAATAGTAGAGAATAGCCAACACCAGTGGCACTTCCTGATTCTGCAGAACTCCACCTAACTCTTCCCTAATTTGAAGCTCAATGTTTTTACTACCACTGTCTTCACTAGGACTATAATTGTGTCAAATCAACTCTCAATAGCTAACTCTACCCTATGGATGAAGATATGAATGTGAGTCAGGGACCTCACCCTAGCCACCCAATCTTACTTTTTGCTTTGTTTTGCTTAACTAATGTTGTTTTATTTCAGGTTGCTTCTCTTGTACTTAAATTTGTGTAAGATCAGGTCTTTTCATGTGCTAACTTTGGTATCTTTTTCTTGGCCCTAAGCTGTTCATGTAAGCATGAGTTTGGTCATTGCCTTTCTGTCACTTATTCCCAGAAAAGCGATAATACTGGGGAAAAAAGTATATCTAATCTCCTAAAACTGCAAGTTCTTTTATCCTTTCTATATTGGGTAGTGAAAAAGTATGCTTGCACAAAAATCTCTGCCCTGAAGAAAACTTGTTCGAAATTCAGCATCCAGTCAAGCACAGGTGCAAAAGCCTTTCCTGCTTTCACCTCATGTTTGACTTAAATGATCTGTCTCTGCATTATCAAGCTGTGCATCTCAATCTCTAAGGCATTTTATTCTTTCATCTTTCCCTGAGCATGTTCATTGTGAAGCCTAAATTTTTCTTTCCTAGAGCATGTTTCAACCACCTGAAAAATGTCTGAGCTTTTTGTCATTTCATAATCATCACTCAGAGACCTTTTTTTCTCTAAGAAAAAAAAGGAAACATTCATTTTACATTTTATATTTGATAACAAGTTACAAACCACCATCTGTGAGCCTATTCCTTCCATCTTCCTGCATGAAGCTCATTTCTCACATTATGAACCCTGAGTTCCTGCACTGTCCTTGAAATATGCATTTCTGTCACTACGTTTTCCAAGCATGTCCACTGAAGATGACCACCATATTCCATAGAAAAGGGATGTCCACTCCCGTGCACCATTAACTAACAGTTTAGAAGCTTTCTATAAATGGCATTGAAAGTATACTTCGATTTTAGCAAGTTACACAACATGAACGGTTCAGCAGTTGAAGATAGTAAACTCTTTCTTATGGCCCTAATTCTTTAAGAGTTTAATATTAGGGTTAGATGAATCTCAAAAATGGACAAACGTGTCAAAACTGAAATCCAAAGGATATTTTAATGATGATGATAATAATAATAATAATAATAGATGACACATATGGTGGTACTGTATGCCAGCACTGCTTCATTATTTTATATTTATTAAGTCACTTAATCTTCACAGTGTATAATGAGTTCAATACTATTATTTATCTAGGTTTGGAGTGGGAAATTGAGGCAAAGAGACATTGAGGCTTCTGCTCAAGTTCATACATTTGGGAAGAGATAAGGATGGGATTCCAAAGAGTCACACGCATTATCATGGAGTTGTATTTTAATTCAGATAAAGTACCCCTACCCAACAAAGGGCATCAGGAAATCTGTCTATTCATATCTCCTTTCTCCTGTGTCATTTACCACTTAACCTGTTCCCAATTTCAGAACATCTGCTTGCAGATAATTCATCCCTTTGATTTTCTTTTTGTTTGATGTTTGCTTGGTATTTTGATTAAGCTATAGGTTTGTGTATCACTCATAATTTCTCTCATTTGCTTCACATTCATTTATCTTGCTATTATATATAACTTCTTTTCACTGTCTCACTAAAATCCACTGCATGCAAAAGGAGCAGAGGTGGTTTGGAGAAGCCCTGCCACAAAAATATGTATCAAATATGTGTGCATGCATGTAGGTGTGTCAATTAATTTGTACAACGTCACACTGAAAGTATGGTGGAGTAAAGCTTTGACCTCTTGTGGCCTGGTTTTCACAGCTGTACAAACTACCACTCATTCTCACACTATCGTAATAATGATAATAATAATCAGGTGTCATGGTTTTCGCATCTGTGCAAACTACCACTCATTCTTAAACTACCATAAAAATTATAATAATAATTCTAGAATCATAGAATTTATCTTATGTGGAGGTCATCATGTACATGATTTTTATAAAAATGAGTGGCATATAGTATGTACAAAATAAATTTTAGCTATTGTTATCAAAGGTGATTCTTTGGTTGGTTTTTAAAATAATGTCATTATTAAACCTATTTTCTGCATTTCCTTTGAGTGACTTTCAGCTGCCTTTTCTACTCTAGATTCATCCTTGAAAAGGAAATCTGTTTTCTCAATGAAATTCCATCATGCCATCATTCTAGTTATTTAATTAACTTTGAATGGTTGCCTTGTAACCCCAAGAATAATGCCCAACCTCCTTGACATCTGGCTTCCTTTTACATCTCCTGGCTTGCTTCTAAGTAATTCCCTCTCACTGCAGTATTACAGAGCACTTCTCATATCGTTTGTTCCCTACTGTCATGTAGGCGTTGACTGCTATGTTCCTGTTTAATCACAAGTCAGATGGTCTGAACTTCAGATCTGCCTCCAGTACTGAGAGAAAGAACCTGGCCATGTGCACTCTGCATTGTATGAAGAGGGCTCTTTATATTTGACTGGCAGCATATATCACACTACATTCAAATAGTCTGCTTTTTTGCTTGAGAATTTGACAGGCTTTTGCCCTTCTCTCAGGCCAAGTATATGTCTTTCTTATTTAGTACGAATAAAAAAGCCTGATGCATGATAATGACCCTGCGTGGAATAAATTCACTAAAATTATGTAATAAAAAGCATTCAATGGGCTGCATGCAAAGAAAACAATGTCAATGTTGGAGTTACAACCCGTAATTTTTCTCAGTTGCAAAGATAGGCAGCCAATTATTGATATGAAATACTGAAGTACATGGGAGGTGGCTGTTGCACCTCAGAACACAAATTCAAGACTCCTGCCCTGTAGTAAGTGGTAACTGATCAGAATAGACAGATTGCTGCCAGGCAAGGTTAAGAGTAGAGTGACTTCTGAAACCAAAAGTTTTAAGAAAGGTTTTCTATGAAGAGAGAGCAACAGAAAAAAGAGATGGACAAGGGGAGAGAAAAAATAGATAAAAGAAGGTAAGAGGGAGAAAGTAATAAAAGGACGTTAAGACAAAATGAAGGAAGAATAGAGAGAGGGAAGGATAAAAGAGATGATGGAAAATATCAAAGAGAAAGTTCTGTAGGCACTATGGGTGATAATGCAGGGATATGTTAGGATGGGGTACTGTATCAACCTTAAAGAAATAGTAACTAAGACTAGTGCTTTAGAAAAAAAGGTAATTCTCTTATAATCAATAATAAAATTATTTAGTGCTTTTAATAAGGGGCTTTGGGACTGAACAAAAGTCAACAGTAGAATGTTTTCCCCTCTAAAAGATAGTGCAAGTGATTCACTGAACCAACGAATAACTTTTAAGTAACTTCTATGTGTCATACAGGAAACAGTGAACAAGAAAGATATAATCTCTCCTTTAATTGTATTTATAGTTCAGCCAGAGAATGAGAGATGAATTATTTATAATTCTCCAGTCATCGTGCTGTTTTTTACATGCACTTTCTACATTTAATTCTTAAAATAACTGTAAAATACTGGCTATTTAAGGCTGGTACCATTTTAAAGATGAGAAAAATGAGGCTTATAGACAACAGTTCTCACCTTTGCTACCTGTTAGTATCACTAAGAGAAATCTGCATGAAGCCAGGACTCCAGACCAATAAGTTACAATTTATTGTATCTGGAGCAAGTATATTTGAATATTTAAAAACTCCTAGGTAATTCTAATATGCAGCCAATTTTGAAAACATTTGGCTTAGACTAAACTTATAATTTACTCCAAGTTTCTATGCAAGTAAGCGCTAAGCCGGGACCGAAGACCCAAATCTTTCCAATACCAAAGCTGGCACTCTTAAATCCCTGGCTATGTCCTTATGCTAATATCAAAAGACATCAAGAATGGAATAGTGATGATTGTTCATTGAACACATGTCTTTTGTGGGGCTGAAGTTTCAAGACAATTTGTAAACAAACAAAAACGCTATTAGGAGAATAATATTGAAAGATAGACATGCTAGACATAAAGAAAATGGCTAACATAAAGATTAGGTATTTTGTGATTTCTACAAGGAGGCAGAAAACAAGTTAATGCCAAGGAAACTTTAGACAAAGGGACACATATATGGCATTCTAATCTATGTTCACCACCATGTATCCCCATCAAATGAGACAGTGTAATTGTATACATTTGATGCCCTCTTTTATCCTGGATATTAAGTAAAAATTTCCCAATGATAAGTTTCCCAGTAGTATCTGAAAAGTCTGTTCATTGGAATACATTGCAGCAATCTAATGGAATCATAATAAAGAGTCCAAGATGGTTACTTAAAAAAGCATAATTTTAGTCTCTACACAGGTGTATATTTTTAAACATCAGGCATAATACTATTTCTGCTATATAAAATTAAAAAAAATTGATATTAATGGGACTTTAGAGAAGCTAAGCACCCAACAAAGGTGGTATATATTTTAAACAACATTATTTCTCCTGATTCTTATTCTGTTTCATGCTTAGATTTGGTAAAAATTTTGGTTGTACCTCATTTTCTCTTCACCCACAATATCAACAATGGTGTAGTAACTAATGAACATTAGAAGGTCAATTTAGTGAGCTGGAGGACATATAAAAGGACAATAAAACACAGAAAATATTCACAGGAATCCAGACTTAAAGGATCCGGGAATGAAGATATAAGGTTCAGGACTGAAATGGCAGTGATATGTTTCAAGTCTTGTGCAGAGAGGATGAACACATGGTGCTAGCCTTTTGCCATTTTATTAGGAAACAAATTTCCCCCAGGATATATAATTTTTATTCTCAGGAGAAACTTAAAAAGGGTTTATAAATGGAGATGAAAAGACAGAGCAAAAAATAGGAGTGAGGCATGGGGTTTAAAAATGAAGAATAAATCAATTTTTATTTTTATCGTAACTATGCACATATATATTAATTCTATTTTTTCATAAGTTATTGGGGAACAGTGTATTTGGTTTTGTAAGTAAGTGATTTAGTGATGAATTGTGAGATCCTTGTGCACCCATCACCCGAGCAGTGTACACTGCATCGTATTTGTTGTGTTTTATTCCTCATCCCCCCAACCTTTCCCCCTAAGTCCCCAAAGTCCATTGTATCATTCTATCACTTTGCATAGCTTAGCTCCCACCTATCAGTGATAACATAAAGTATTTGATTTTCCATTCCTCGGTTACTTCACTTAGAATAGTCTCCAATAAGTCTAAATAGCCAAGCGTTTTCTACTACAGAGGGTAGCAGTTTCCGGAACAATGGAAATCAAGCAAGTAACTTCTAGGAGGGAAGTCCAGCTTCACGTGCAAGCAATTTATGCAACCTCTCATAGGGCTACACACTTTGAAAGGTCCCACTCTAAGTATATTGTTCTGCTGTTGGGATCTTGATATTCTTAATATTTTTATAATAAGAAGACTTGTACTTCCTTATTGTATTATACCTCACAAATTTTGTAGTCCTAACCAGATATTCTTTTCTACAGAAAAAGAATGGCCAAAGGGAAAAAATTATCAACTTGGAGTCAAAAGACTCTCAGGCTTGACTATGAAGACTTGGTATCAAATCAGCTATTTCATGCCTTACTTCTAAGTATCAACAGTCATCTAAAAAGGAGCAGCCATTTGAGAAAGCTTATTACCTGAAAGGAAGGGGAAACCAAAGTCAAACAAAAGGGAGCTCCAAGAAAAAATAATACTAAAAAAAGGAAGATTCATTATATTAGACACTATAATGACTGATAGTTATGTCTCCTAAAGGAAACAAAAACATTACACTGTAAAATAAATGTTCAGCAAAGACAGATAACTCTTCTAAATTAAATTAATAACTGGAATTGTAAATTTGGGAAAGCCATTGAAAATAAACTAGAGAAAATCATTTAAAATAGATTGATACAACAATGGAAAATCAGAAAAATAAAAAAAAATAGAGAATAATTTGGAAAAGGTGACCTCCAACACATGGGAAAAATGAAAGACAAGATAATTTCAAGGGGATAACATAATTTTTTTACAACTAAAACTTATATGTCTATAAATGTAAAGGCTTATGAACCTAGAATAGAAAAAAAATGAATGTATAACATCAAATATAAAGAGAAAATTCTAAAGCTTTCAGAAAAAAATATTTCACAAATATTAAGACTGAGTATGAAATTGATGTCACACTTAGCAATAACAATACTGAAGACTGGAAGAGGGTGCATGAATGCCTTCACGTTTCTGAGAGCAAGAGATTTGCAAGCTTAAATTTTATAAACAAACTGGAGTCTGGAATAACAATGTTTCTATAAAATATTTCTTAAATTTTCCATATGCCATTTAATAGGAAGCAGACAAAATTAAGTCATTTTTGACAAAGGAAAAAGACATGAGATTTTGCATAAGTTGCACGCCCATGAAGTTAGTCCTGTTGGTCCTGTCTTTAGTAGATATTTATCTGACTTCGATCAGAGGACAGGGACAAAAGGAATGCACAAGATGAGAGTTCTGGCCTAGAGAGTGAGTTTTTCTTTGAAGGCATAAGAAAATTAAGGGTACGAGACATACTAGCAGGAGAAAAATGTGAACTAATACAGCATTTAAAACATTGGCGCATTTAAAAATTATACTTCTAATATTTAAAAAATATGTTGAGCTATTAGAATGAATAAAGCAGAATGTCTATAAAAATTAGGCAAATGCAGGACTAGTCAATCAGTAACTCTAAGAAAATAGATTGCTGTGAAAAATAAAATAATTGAAAAGAAAAACAGTGAATATATATTTGTATATATATTCATATTTATACACATACATGTGTAATGAAAGTCCTCTAGTATTGTGTTAAATTATGGCATAGCTGATGGCATAGCAGTCATTCAAATGAATAATGCTACCATTTGGTTCAGTAGTGAATTACTTTATCAATTTTTACTAATTTAAACATTGACTACTGATTTAATCCAAGGATGTGAGAATGGAAAAGGAAAACATGAAGAAGTGGTACACTAATAAAAAACAAGGTAAGGTTTTAATCCATATGTGTATTTTGAGACAGAGAGGTAAATAATTGAGGCAGCTAAAATCATTGAACCTCTAATAAAAATACTGGTATGTTATTCTATGATACAGCATTTATATATTTTTTGGTAAACCCTTTTCAATTAATTAACCTTCAAATTGTGCGGCTAGATTTCTCTAATAAATTAAAATCATTTAAAATATAAACCACTTTTACATAATTAAGGGACCAAATTGGTTCCTGAGAGTCAAAGTCAGCCAAATTTTAGGAAATCAATTTATAGACATATTTGCATTAAATAATAGTAAAGAATTCAGAAACTGCATAATTAAAAGTCCTTCAGAGAGCTTAACAAACCCATGAACATATGAAAGGAAAACTCTAAGACAAAGTATTAGATTTAGTAACTAAATTGAATAGTCAATGATATTCATGACTGAAAAGAATATACAAAGCATATACACTAGAGATAAAGAATTTACATAGGTTTAGAGTAACAATAAGAATAGCAACTAAAATTATATACATTTTACAGTTTTCAAAACAATAGCCACATCTGTTATTTTACTATTTAAATGCAATAAAATTGAGCTGATGGCATAGCAGTCATTCAAACGAATAATGCTAAAGACAGTCAGCATTCCTCTTACGCTTGTATTAGCTGGATGTTGCAGGGCAGAGGGCTTTTATAGGCTAAAATATTTGGACAATCTCTTTATATTTAACCCCGCATTTATCAAGGATACATATAATCATACACTTTTCCAACTTGAAAGAAAATTAAAATAGAATTAATTTGCAAGAAATGAAAGTCCTCTAATATTGTGTTAAATTATTCTCCTTCCTCTTAATTTTAATTGCAAAACCTTAACCTCCTCCACACCAGCCACACTTGCCACTTAAATGGTACTTTGAGGCATTACCCTCAAACCTAATACAGAACCACTTCACTCTCATTTGCAACATCTGGGAAAGTCTTTGCCATCTGATTTCTATCATCTTCTATAGGTTCCATTTGCATACATTATATTGAATGAGACATTTCATGTTTCTCAAAGTGAACTTTAACCAAGTAACTGGAGTGGAATAAAATTCTTCCCTCTTTTCAACTTCCCATTTTGGTTTCTGCCATAAAAAAATTAGGTGGCCTGTAGTGCAGTTTGCTGTGCTCCAGTTGAGGACATCAAGCTGTTCAACAACATGCAAATGAAATTCCCCTCAGGATTGTGTATTCCCGCACTTGGTTCAAGAAAGATGAAAATGAAGATTTAATGTAAAGCCTTGTCACTGCAATGTCAGGGAAATTCATATGTTTTTCTTCACAACATTCTGGATGTGTTTTGAAACCAGAATACATTTCAAATATAAGAACATTATCTAAAATTCCATCTGTAATTTTGAAGGAGGAAAAATAGCCCGACTCTACTTAAAAATAGAAAAGAAATTCAGCTTTTTTGGTTTTAAAATTTACCTATTAAATTATTCTTTGTTATTGAAAACTCTCCTCAGTCATCTAGAATCAACAAAATAATTTAAGTTTAAACTTCTAGAGATAGAAGTCAATTCCCACTTTCCCAGGACCTAAAATGAACTTTGATTTATGTATTTTTATTATTTCAAAAGCTTTGGACAAAGACCAGGTGTTTTACTTCAAAAGCTTTGGTCAAGGAAAAGCCTGGAAGACAGAACACATCCTACCCGTGCCCCAGGATCCTTCTGACAACTCAAAGCAAGGAATGGGTAGGAACAGAAAGCACCTTGTCTCCATGCCCTAAAGCATGTGAAATTTAAAAAATGTTTCATTTTCTTCTAAAGGCCATTTAAGGCCCACAGAGGTCCTTGACAATGATATCATTAGGAGTGGCAAGTTGGGTCTAGACAAATCTTCCTCGTGCATCTCCAAGAATAGTAGTGGCAAGTCAGAGGTTATGATCTTGAAGAGACCTCGCAAATATGACAAGAACCCACAATATAAAAAGTAGCATAGACCATACATCTGCACACATCAATAGCACAGTGTCTTGAAATGAGTTGTCCATATTTATCAACATCTAGAAGCATTGCTTAATGTCAATATTAATAAGTATGGTTATGTTAACATAAATGTATAAGGCAAGTATACACTCATGCAGCACACTTAATGAGAAAATATTATTTTTACCATTTGCTTGTGCTGAAAACAGATTTAGCGATGTAAACTTGATGATTCTACACATGGTGTAGATCACTAAACGATTAGTGATGTCCAAAAATTACTATAAAATTATCGTTTCATGACTGAACTTAAACATATTCATGGACTATAATTGAAAATATAACATGCAAAAAACCTCTCCCACCAGACACACAAAAAGTAAATACATAATAAATGCTAATAGCACATACAGTGATTTAAGTGAGACACGATACTTACTACCAAGGAAAATACAAATTATGATATATTTAAATAGAAAAATACACACACACACACACACACACACATACACTGATATGGTTTGGCTCTGTGACCTTACCCAAATCTTACCTTGAATTGTAACAATTCTCGTTTGTCAACGGTTGGACCAAAAGACAACTGAATCACAGAGACGGTTTCCACCATGATGTTCTCGTGCTAGCAAGCAAATTCTTAGGAGAGCTGATGTTCTTAGTTTTACAAGGGGCTTCCCCCTTCCATCAGCACTTATTTTCTCTCCTGCCTCGCTGTGAAGAGGTGCCTTCCGCCAGGACTCTAAGTTTCCTGAGGCCTCCCCAGCCATATAAAACTGTGAGTCAATTAAACCTCGATTCTTTATAAAATACCCAGTCTCGGGTATTTTTTTCATAGGAGTATGAGAATGGACTAATACTTCACACACACACACACACACACACACACACACACACACACACACACACTTCAAACTTCTCTAAAAGATGTGAACATTGAAGATGGGAACAGTCTCATGTCTGTAATCTCAGCACGTTGAGATGTAGGATGATCACTTGAGGCCAGGTGTTGGAAATCAGCATGAGCAACGGGGTAAGTCTCTACAAAACATTTAAAAATTAGCCACTGGTGGTGGCAGGTGCCTGTAGTTCTAGTTACTGAAGAAACTAGAAGTGGGGAAGATCATTTGAGCCCAGTAGGTTTAGGCTGCAGTGAGCTATGATCGCAAAACTGCACTCCAGCCTGAATGACAATGTAAAATCCAATCTCTTAAAAAAAAATGAACATTGAAAATCCATGAAATATATATTAAACAAGTTTTTAACAATATGTTGACAACATTGCCTAACTTTAATTACTTAGCTAATGTTAAATACTATTCCACCCAATAAGAAGGAGTACTGCGTTCTTGAAAAAGAACATACAACTTAGTATTCTTTGGGGCCACAGGCGCCCTGATATGATAAATTAGGATAAATCTAATGGATCTCTTTTGTTTGGTACTTCACTACATTCTAATATGACGCTACTCCATTGTAAAATACTGCTACTGCAGCAGTGTGTTCCGAGGAGAATGAATTCTAAATTCTATTACTATCTACATGACTGCAAGGAAAGCCTTTAATCTCACTTAATTTCTGATAAGCGGATATAGTGTTATACATGGTCTCTTCGAGAAATGAGTTAAATGTAAATGATAAAAACATTTTTCATAAAGCCTCACATAAAGGAGGTGATAAAAATTCATTGAGTTTATGACTATTGTACCTTGCTATGAATTTCATAAGTAAAATGAGAAGGTAACAACATTTAGAGGTGCAGCAATGGATGGGCAATAAAGAGGCAATCAGCAAGTAGTAGCCTTCACTATAATGTTTGCCATACTCCTGAAAGGCATGATCACTACTTTCAATTAATTGCTTGAAAAATTAAGCAAAATTGATAGCCAATCTATAGTATTTAAAAACTACAAATAATTTAGAAATTTTGCAAAAAACCATCAGTTTTAGTTGAAATAATTAAAGCAGGCTTTACAAGGATGTGCTACTTAAATGTATCTATCAACGTCAGAGCATTTTGTAAGTTCTATTATTAACCATAGATACCCAGACTAAAATCTTAAACTTTAAAGGGACTCTTCAATACACATGATTTATGTCTGAGTATATTTAAAATTGGCAGCTACTGAGTGCTTTCTCTGTGCTTACACATACTATGTTTCTCAACATTTTTAATGAATTATCTCATTTGATATTACTTCCTACATGACATAGAAACCAAAGCTTAGTATGGGCAGATGGTGTGAGTGCAGAGAAGCTAAGCACCAGAGAAAAAATTTTTTGAATTAATCAAATTCTGTCAGGAAATGTGAAAACTTCCTCTTTTCTTCCAACTACGAGTTCATCTTTTGATGATACTGACTATAAAGTGTGACCCTTCTGCTGAGATTTATGTCTAATTTTTCATTTTTCTATCTTCACATATTTGTTGTTATTCTTTTCCATGTGAGAGATGATTAAATATTGGAAGTGACATTGTATAAAAAATACCAACTGCTATTAATACTTTCTCTTTTTAACACGTATTACTGTTCATCTTTACCAAACTTAAATGTGTGATGAATTTGAAACAACTCTAAAAGAACAAATAAATTCCTATGTTTACACAAAATTTTAAACTTTTGAACTCCCAGAATCAATATAAAATTTAGTAAAAATGCTATTGTCATATTATGCATAAGCATTTTCAGGAGTTGGTATACTATTAAATCTCAATTCAGGAACATAATCAAAATAACACCTTTTTCTATCAACTTCCAGCCTAAATGAGTCCGTTAATATAAAATGAAAAATTTTGTCTACCATTAGAAATCACACTCTAAACCCATTTCTGTGGTTTTCGTAGTGATAAGGAAGAAATGAGAAGCACCTCCATGGTTCACCATCTCCTTTTGTTGAAAGAAAGCACGCCCTGTCCTTGCTTGCTAAACTGTGCAGTCTCCATCTCTAAAGAAGGGCTCTTTCATAGAGAATATAGAAAAAGTTAAAATCTACAAAAATCCTGCTTCTATGTAAAGTTGTGTCTACTTGTCCTCAATATTCTGTAGCCATCTACTGGCAAAAAACTTGGAACATGCTTTGCTAAAACAAAACCAACCAACCAACCAACAAAACAAACAAACAAATAAAAAACACACTAAACTAAACTCTGCAGTTACATATTATGCTCCCATTCAGAGATAGCTGACTTTAGAGACTCACCATAGGAGAGTAATCAAATCTGAAGATAATCTGATTTCAGTCCCAGCAGGGGATGTCAACAAGGCTAATAAATCTAACCACCACAAACCACCAACACCACTGTTCTTTCTGGAAAAGCAGGATAATATAAGAAAGACACTTCTTTCTCATTCCATTCAAGGCAAGAGTTTATTTTATG
Organism: Saguinus oedipus; assembly: GCA_031835075.1. NCBI lineage: Eukaryota > Metazoa > Chordata > Mammalia > Primates > Cebidae > Saguinus > Saguinus oedipus. Next base: position 83,961,562 of record CM063176.1, on the reverse strand, counting down.
GTGAGATAAATCACGATCTCTCTTTTTCACCCTCTCTCTCTCTCTCTCTCTCTGTCTCTCTCTCTTAATCTCTCTCTCTCTCTCCTCCTCCCTCCGTCGTACACATAAAGTAATGCTTAATAGTTTGGAATAGCACTTAGTAGTGCTTACAAGCTCTGGTTCTGAAATAACAAACAGGCTATGTTAAAATTTCCAATTTTTCTTCTTTTGATTATGATACACAATCACTATGTACCATGCCTCAGCATTTTCATTCATTTAATAAGTAAAACAATAAAATGTGTTTCAGGATGTACACACTGGGGTCTATTGGGGGAAATAGGGGAGGGACAGCGAGGTCAGGAGCTGGGGAGGGATAGCCTGGGGAGAAATGCCAAATGTGGGTGAAGGGGAGGAAGGCAGCAAAACACACTGCCATGTGTGTACCTATGCAACTATCTTGGACATTCTGCACATGTACCCCAAAACCTAAAATGTAATCAAAATAAAAGTATAGATTAAAAAATGTATTTCATAGGGTTATTATGAAGAGTGAAAAACTGCATGTAAAATACTCAGTACCAGACACAATACATAGTAAATGCTCAATGTTAGATATTTATGAACTTCATAGTTATACACTATAAAAAAATCCTTTCAAAATATTGACAATTTAACATACATGGTCATTGACATAAGAAACATTATTATCTCTCTGTCTCAGATTAAGAAATAAGAAATTTGTTTTCAATTCTTTCTTGACTAATTCTTGTTACAGAAAATGTAATGGACTCTTTAAACAAAGTTCTTTTTCTACTATAAGTTCAGGAGATAAATATCTTATGCTATTTTACCTTGGCAATTATGACATGCAAATTGGATTCTGGCATAAAAGATGGTGTGGGAATAAACCTGAATGTTGTAAACTAGATTAAAAAAAGAAAACAAGAAAGTCTAATTTTTAAAATTGTTGAAAATGACTAAAGGAATAAAATGAGGGAGTAGAATAATATTCAAGTGTTCTCAGTAATAACAGAATAATGGCAAATCAATAACAAAGCATTTAAATGTTGTCCAATAAACCCAGGTCCAAATGGGTTCACAGCCGAATTCTACCAGACACACAAAGAGGATCTGGTACCATTCCTTCTGAAACTATTCCAAATAATTCAAAAAGAGGGAACCCTTCCCAAATCATTTTATGAGACCAACATCATCCTGATACCAAAACCCGGCAGAGAAGCAACAAGAAAAGAAAACTTCAGGCCAATATCCATGATGAACATAGATGCAAAAATCTTCAATAAAATACTGGCAAACCGATTGCAACAGCACATTAAAAAACTTATCCATCATGATCAAGTAGATTTCATCCCGGGGATGCAAGGCTGGTTCAACATACGCAAGACCATAAATGTAATTCACCACATAAACAGAAGCAAAAACAAAAACCACATGATGATCTCAATTGACACAGAGAAGGCATTTGAAAAAATTCAACAGCCCTTTATGCTAAAAACCCTCAACAAACTTGGTATTGATGGAACATATCTCAAAGTAATAAAAGCTATTTACAACAAACAAACAGCCAATATCATACTTAATCGGCAAAAACTGGAAGCATTCCCTTTGAAATCTGGCACTAGACAAAGATGCCCTCTCTCACCACTCCTATTCAACATAGTACTGGAAGTTCTAGCCAGAGCAATCAGGCAAGAAAAAGAAATAAAAGGTATTCAAATAGGAAAGGTGGAAGCCAAATTGTCTCTATTCGCAGACGACATGATAGTATACCTAGAAGACCGCATCACCTCAGCCCAAAAACTCCTGAAACTGATAAGCAACTTCACCAAAGTCTCAGGATATAAAATCAATGTGCAAAAATCACAAGAATTCCTATACACCAATAACAGACTTAAAGAGAACCAAATCAAGAACGAACTGCCATTCACAATTGCTACAAAGAAAATAAAATACCTAGGAATACAACTCACAAGGAATGTAAGGGACCTCTTTAAGGTAAACTACAAACCACTGCTCAACAAAATAAGAGAGGACAAAAACAGATGGAGAAACATTCCATGTTCGTGGTTAGGAAGAATCAATATCATGAAAATGGCTATACTGCCCGAAGTAATTTACACAATCAATGCTATCCCCATCAAACTACCATTGAATTTCTTCACAGAACTGGAAAAAAACCACCATGAACTTCATATGGAACCAAAAGAGAGCCCGCATAGCAAAGTCAATTCTAAGCAAAAAGAACACAGCGGGAGGCATCACACTACCAGACTTCAAACTATACTACAAAGCTACAGTAATCAAAACAGGATGGTACTGGTAACAAAACAGAGATATAGACCAATGGAACAGAACAGAGGCATCGGAGGCAACACAACGTATCTACAACCATATTATCTTTGATAAATCAGACAAAAACAAGCAATGGGGAAAGGATTCCCTATTTAATAAATGGTGTTGGGAAAACTGGCTAGCCATGTGCAGAAAGCAGAAACTGGACCCCTTCCTGACACCTTACACTAAAATTAACTCCAGATGGATTAAAGACTTAAACATAAGATCTGACACCATAAAAACCCTAGAAGAAAATCTAGGCAAAACCATTCAGGACATAGGAGTAGGCAAGAACTTCATGACCAAAACACCAAAAGCATTGGCAACAAAAGCCAAAATAGACAAATGGGACCTAATCAAACTCCACAGCTTCTGCACGGCAAAAGAAACAGTCACTAGAGTGAATCGGCAACCATCAGAATGGGAAAAAATCTTTGCAGTTTACGCATCTGACAAAGGGCTGATATCCAGAATCTACAAAGAACTCAAACAGATTTACAGGAAAAAAACAAACAAGCCCATTCAAAAATGGGCAAACGATATGAACAGACACTTTGCAAAAGAAGACATACATGAGGCCAACAAACACATGAAAAAATGCTCTTCATCACTGGTCATTAGAGAGATGCAAATCAAAACCACATTGAGATACCATCTCATGCCAGTTAGAATGGCGATCACTAAAAAATCTGGAGACAACAGATGCTGGAGAGGATGTGTAGAAATAGGAACACTCTTACACTGTTGGTGGGAGTGTAAATTAGTTCAACCATTGTGGAAGACAGTGTGGCGATTCCTCAAGGACCTAGAAAGAGAAATTCCATTTGACCCAGCAATCCCATTACTGGGTATATATCCAAAGGACTATAAATCATTCTACTATAAGGACACATGCACACAAATGTTCATTGCAGTACTGTTTACAATAGCAAAGACCTGGAACCAACCCAAATGCCCATCGATGATAGACTGGACTGGGAAAATGTGGCACATATACACCATGGAATATTATGCAGCAATAAAAACGGATGAGTTTGGGTCCTTTCTAAGGACATGGATGAATCTGCAGAACATCATTCTCAGCACACTGACACAAGAACAGAAAAGGAAATAAGGCATATTCTCACTCATAGGCGGGTGATGAAAATGAGAACACATGGACACAGGGAGGGTGTCTACTACACACTGGGGTCTATTGGGTAGAATGGGGGAGGGACAGTGGAGCGGGGGAGCTGGGGAGGGATAGCCTGGGGAGAAATGCCAAGTGTGGGTGAAGGGGAGGAAGGCAGCAAAACACACTGCCATGTGTGTACCTATGCAACTATCTTGCATGTTCTGCACGTGTACCCCAAAACCTAAAATGCAATAAAAATTTACAATAAAAAATAAATGTTGTTAATTTTTAAAATGTAGATAGTTGCACCCTAAGTTTAAACAATAATCAAGAAAATTAACAAAAATATTGATGTGTATTTTTTGTTTGTTTTATCTTGATATCTTAAAAATTTCTGGATTTTTTTACACCTCTCTTATTGCAATGAAACATCCTTAGCCAAAGTCTCATTCAGCATACATTTGAGTTTTAGAGAAATATCCTTCAGCTTCTTCAAGCTACTCTTACAAATTAAGTAACTTGAAAATAAAGGGAAGCCAGTTTTCATAATTTAGGGATGGCTTTATGTTTTAAATGAGGACTTTTTATTAAAAGTCAAAATGTGGCTATTCCTGATAAGAAACATGGAAGATCTACATGTTTATAGCTACATATATTTGCCTCATAATATTTGACCACATATTAATTCTTTTTACAATAATAAACATTAAAAATCATGTCATTAAAATATAAAATGTTTTTATATAAATTGGAGATGACAAATGTATGTGATTGTATCGTATTTTATTACTAAAATTTATAGAATATTATGCATATAAATATATAGACACATTGAAATATTCAAGGTCTAATTTTATTAACACATATTACAAAATAATTAAATAATGAAATTAGTGCAACATATGTTCTTCGGTATACAGTTCGTTCTGTCTACTTATGTGACACATGCCTATATTCCTTTTGGGTAATTTCTTATTGTTCAGCATTTATTATTTGAACAAATCCTAGTGATTAAGAGTAAAATGTGGGAACGACTTTTAAGCTGCTAATAGCATGGCGTTAAATAAATCACATAAGCTCTTTGATTTGTCTTGGTAAAGTAAGGGGAAAAAAAGTAACACCTTTCTCTTTCAGTGAGACAATAAAGTGTTTGGTGCACTGTTTACCACATAATAGGTGTTCAAACATGTTATATCACCACCACCATCATCATCTTCACTATAATATCTTTGTAGGCAGACATGGTGTATCATTAAATCTCCATTATTTTCTCAATGAGTATTATGAGTAATATTAAAAGTAAGACATTTCTAAGTTAACCACTTATTAAAAATTAATGTTTTATTTTGCTTCAATTCCCATGGATTTTGTTCATTCTGAGCTGTGTATTTGACCTTTGGTGACTTACCACGGGGTAGTTTAGGAGTGTTTTTGATGTACCAATGACATACTTTTATTGAAAATCTTGTTACCAAAATAACTCAGTTATTTGGGGGATTTCTAACACAACATAACTACAGAAATGTTAAACTTGTAAATTTGTTGTCACTGTATTTGTTTGCTAGGGTTCCCATAACAAAGTACCTCCGACAGTGGCTTAAACAACATAAATTTATTTTTTCACAGTTTTGAAGGCTAGAAGTCTAAGATAAAGAACTATTGGGTACTGAGATAATACCTGGTTGATATAATAATCTGTACAACAAACCCCCATGGCAAGTATTTATATGTGTAACAAACCTTCATATGTACTCCAAAACCTAAAATTAAAAATTAAAGACAGATAGCAGCAGTGTTGGTTTTTTTTGAAGCCTCTCTTCTAAGCTTGTAGATGGCTGTTTTCTACCTGTGTCCTCACATAGCCTTTCCTCCATCCCTGTTTGTCTTAATTTTTTCTTATAAGGCCACTCATCTTGCTGGACTACGACCAACTCTAAGTACATCCTTATTTATTTATTTATTTTACATATTTTTATTGTACTTTAAGTTCTGGGGTACATGTGCAGATCTTGGAGGATTGTTGCACAGGTACACACATACCATGGTGGTTCACTGCCTCCATCCCCCCATCACCTATATCAGGCATTTCTCCCAATGTTATGCCTCCCCAACCTCCCCACCACCTGCTGTCCCTCCCCTAGCCCCTCACCCCACAACAGACCCCAGTGTGTGATGTTCCCCTCCCAGTGCCCATGCGTTCTCATTGTTCAACACCCACCTATGAGTGAGAACACACATTGTTTGTTTTTCTGTTCTTGTGTCAGTTTACTGAGAATGATGGTTTCCAGATTTATCCATGTCCCTACAAAGGACATGAACTCATCCTTTGTTATGGCTGCATAGTATTCTGTATTCCACAGTGTATATATGCCACATTTTCTTTATCCAGTCTTCCATTGATGGACATTTGGATTGGTTCCAGGTCTTTGCTATGGTAAACAGTGCCAAAATCGACATACGTGTGTATGTGTCTTTATAATAGAAAAATTTAATTACCTCTTGAAAGACTATCTCCCAAACTAGTCACATTCACAGATACTGGAGGTTAAGTCTTAACATACGAATTTTGTGGAATCATAACTCTGCGCATAAATAGTTACTTGATTCATTAAGAATCTTGTAGTTTAATATTTCAGAGTTAAATTACATTCTGTATTTTACGCCTTTTTATTATTTGCTAAGAATTAGTTTTTGCATCAGTCTTTCTGGGCAACCACATGATTACATTCTTTCTTACATTATAACTATTTTGAGACAAAGCATGAGTTTGTAAAATTCTTTTTTATGTAAATTGACTTTACATTTTACTTTTTCTCTTCTCCCACATTGGAAAATACTTAAATTAATCCTAAGCTATTAGTTTTTCCTGTAATAGTATCTATTACAATCCTCAAAAAAATTATTTAACAGAACATGCTAAGCATTCTTACACATCTTTACAATTTAAAATAATTGGCAAAGGTTTAAATTTTATGTCTGTATAATTTTCTGTTATTATATATAATTTATTATCAGAATTGTTTTCATGCCAATAAGAAGCATAAATGCTTAATTTATATTTTCATATACGAATATATATATATATATATATATATATACACGTAAAGAGCAAGTTCAAAAAGAATATGTACTTTCATATAACTAATTTTTTAAAAAGCCAAAAGTGCTTAGAAATGCATGATAAACATATCAACATTAGACTAAATTGAATAACTATAGTGTATTAGATAAGTTATTTTATCATTATAAGGAAGAAACATTTAAGTGATGGTTAGAGCTGATTAAGGCGAAGGTAGACATGAAGGCAATGTGTCCAAGGTCTTAATTTTTTGAAGGTATATGTTTTATATTATCAATATTATATATAAATGGGATTATAAGACAGTCTTTGCATTTTGATTTGCTAAGCATTACTTGTAATATGTGAACAGTGACACTTTTATGGCATTTTAATATTTCTTAATGTGTCAGGTCCCTCAAAAAGTAAAAATGGTCCAGAATTATTGTCATCACTGCAATGCGCCAGTGTCAGGGTTGTGGAGGTTGGAAAGCTGCAAGGGCAGCAAGGAAGTTCACTAAAAGATTCAGAACGTCACCTGACTTCAACACTTTCAAGAATGGAAAGTAAGCTAGCCACAAGAAGAATGCAAACAATACATTTACTTTAAAAAATGATTTCAGGCAAACAATAGAAACCTTGTTCTAGTGTGAATTTTGCTCCTCATGAATGCTATAAGCTCTATACTACTTAGAAGTCTATGATGAAAAAGTAATTTTTCATATTTAAGAATATTTTTCTAATAAAAAAGAAACAAAGAATTATATACATTCCATGAATGGATAAGGATGTTAAGGCATATTCATTCAAACAGCATGTGGTATATGTGACTATTAAAAATGCCATCTTATTTCTATGTATTTTTGGATTTGCTTACTAATTCTTATAGTCCATATTCTCCCTGTCACATCACTAGTTCTTTCCAATGTAACTGTCAATTGTCAAGCTACATCCTATTCTTTAAGATTCTATGTCACACCACCATCTCTAGAAAATCTGCTATTTAGCAGAAGGTAATCATAAGGAATTAATAATATTATTATCTAAACAAATAAATAAAAAATCAACCATGCATAGAGGAATGTGTGCTTGATACTTTGATGTAAAATTAAATGAGATACGTTCTCTACTATCAAAATTTAGTTTGATTAAGTTAAGGATATAAGTAGCATTAACTTTATCCTACAAATGTATTATAGCAGTATTCCTTTAAAATATATGTTCTAAATATCTCCAAGTAATTTAAAAGTGTCTTTATGTATACAATTTTAAAATATAAAAAATAATGATAATTTAAAATATATTAAATGCATACATTTGGAATCTACTGTCAAAATTACAGATTTCTATGATAAACATAATTTGTTTCATATGCAATTATTCAGGACTATTGAGCAACTGTCAAGCACATTTATTCAACAGATATTTATTTTCACCTATTATTTGTTCTATGCCATCTACCAGGCAAGAAGTTAAATAAATATAGTTTATAGTAAAAATAAAAAACAACCAGAGCAAACAATAATTAATTCAAAATAAATTAGCCATTATATATATAGCACATGTTTTACTTATGGTATTATGTTGAAGCTTGTTATTCAACCAACCCCTCCTCAATTTTTCTTCTTGTGGATTGAGGAAACTTTGGCATCAAAATATTCACCATGATGGATTACATCAGCAAGGAAGATTTTCTCTCTGCAATGGTCTGTTTTAATTTTGGGCCATTAAAAGCTTTTTATTGTAATATTGAACATTTACGAAAAGAAGGATGAGGTGCAATTTAAAGGTGAAATAAGAACAGATATAGTAATTACAGCAATAATAAGGATAATGTCAACATTAATATTGATGAAGTACTTCTTTTGTATGAAGAATAACCTAATAACATACAGGAATTATCTAATTTAATTCACATAATAACCTAGCTTCTCATTTCACATTTAAAGAATAGTTTTATTTATTTATTTTTTATATATTTTATTTATTTATTTTTACACAGGCACACACTTATGCAGATATAGAATAAAAACATATTTATCTTGTCTTCCTGTTCACCATATAATAACTCTTTCTTTCCTTATATACTTGTAAAAGAAGTAACAACATTTTTTAAGTAACTTAAATATCACAGTTTCTAAATCAATTATCTCTGGCTTACACTTAGACATTAACCACACAGGATGCATAGAGGAATGAAGTGACAAGTCAATCAAACCACATATCTTATGGAAAGTATTGAACTTTTAGAATTTTCATGGTAGTGATAAGAGCGAAAAACTAAAGATTATTGTTTTCAAAAATGCACTAAGTTGACATTTTCAGTACTAGTAGTAGCACAACCTAGAAATGACAATATAACAATGAGTTTGTTATTGCAAAACTATTACAATAACATACTAAGGTATAGATTATGGAAAGTGCTGTAATTTGTTTAGTTAATTTTTTTTACATTATCTTTAAAAGAGCAATTATTTCAGTACTAAATAAAACAAAACACCATCTTAATTTAGAAAGGAAAGCAAGTATTTTGTGGGAAAATGTGCTGTTTTACTCTAAAAAAATTGAAATAAACTCTAAACTTATTTGACTTTATGTTATTCAATACAGAAATGTTCAGAAATAATTCTTCATTCATTCAGTTTGTTTATTCAACAAATATTAATTCGATATCCAATGTCTGCCCGATCCATAGCAAGAGCTGTAAATACATTGGTGAGAAAAACAGATCTGTTCATGTACCAAGAGTCATTGACTAGTGAGGATAGATGGGTATTTGTTATTCAAATAGCATGAAAATAAATGTTAAGTTACAACTATGGAAGTGTGATGAGTGAGAAATATGTGGCTATACAGAGAGTATAAGATAGAATAATATGGTTTGGTATGGATGGTTAGGAAAAGCTTCCCTAGGGAAGTGGTTTTTGAATTGAGATTTGCAGATTGTATTTTCTAGGTAAAGGAGGTTAGAGTTTTTCTCTAAAGAGGTTATGAAATGTACAAAGGAAATGAAATGTTCTATGACACCAGAGAACTCGATTAGAAGGAACAAAAGAAGACTACCATGTCTTAAGCAGGCAAAGAAAGGGGAAAATGGTTAGATGAGCCAGAAGAATAGAGAAATAGCTGCATGTTTAAGATCAAGTGGGCCACATTAATGATTTAGGTTGTTAATAGCAATAGAAAATAATGAAGAAACTTTGTGAACTGAGGAATATATTTTTGATTTGATAAAAATCACTCTAAAAGAATCAAGACTTACGAAAGTAGACTAGTTAGATGAGAAACTAGATGATGGAATGAATATCAAGAGAAGTGGACAGAATTAAAATAATTTAGAAGGTTTAGTTTATATTTTCATGGGTTGAATAAGCAGTAAATATGTTTAAAATGTCAGAGTTGATTCAGAGGCTTTTTGGCCTCTGTAGGATGTTTTTAGGGTATAAGAGGGGCATTTTATAATGGCAAAAGAGGAATTCATCACAAATGCAGAGCAATTCCTAAAAGGTGTACATCTAATAACAGAGTTTTACAATACATAAAGTCTAAAGGAAAAAATAAAGAAATCCATACGGATGTGATAGGCAGGGAAGCTAATACTGTTATTTTCAGTAATAGATTGAACAAGTAAGCAAAAAGTCAGTAAGAATGCACAATTTAGTGATGAAAGATCAGAGAACTTTTTAGGTTTTGAGGTGGTGGCAAAAATTAGCATGTGGCTTCTTTAGGTAATTTAGTGATGTCTTGATTATCTAAAATACTTCTCCCTTTTTTTTTTTTTTGCTGTGTTCTAATATACTATTTTGCCACATTAAAGATAGAATCCAATCCTGAAAATTCTAAAATTATAAGATAACTCTAGTAATTCCAGAATACTGGGACCCAAAAAAATGTTACATAGCAGATAAGCCTCAAAATCAGGCTCAAACAAATTCAAAAATTTTGAAAAGGTTAAAAAGAAAGTTTTACTTCATCAAATTTATGTAATTCTATGGTGATCTCTCCAATGAGCTTATATTTTTCAAAATTACCAGAAAAAAAGGTGAAATTATGTATGTTTAGAATCATGATGGTCTTCAAACTAAGCAAATAGAAGATACCACAGACAACACAGAAATATAAACAAAGAGTAACTCCCCAGCCCAATAATTTTACAATTTTATATAATTTAAATAATTTAATTATAATTTAAATAATTTTATATAATTTATTTATATAAAATATAAAATTTATTTTATATAAATATAATTATATCTAAATTTATATCTAAAACATCAATTTAGACATAATTACTGATATTAGTATATGTAAACAAAAATAAAAGGTACTGTGAGAAAGGAGACTGATTCTTAATAAGAAATAGAAAATCTGGCAGTGCATGAGGTAGGAGAGCAGTAGAGTATGTCAAGAACCAGGCAGGTGGCACAAGCAACACTGAATCTAAGAAACCCAAAGTATGTGGTCAGGTCCCTTGAAAGACAGAAAGGATTAGGTTTGACCCCGACTTAGAGGAATATATCCCTCAATACTATCAATTTATCTCTTTTTAACTCAAATCAATGCCCACATCCTGCTTACTTATTTTGTTTCCTGGAACCAACCATAACGCTGGGAAAGCAGAGGCCATGCACACTAAACCACCTAGTTGCTAAAAAACTTCGTGGAGCGGTGGCTCACGACTGTAATCCCAGCACTTTGGGAGGCCAAGGCGGGTGGATCACGAGGTCAAGATATCGAGACCATCCTGGTCAACATGGTGAAACCCCGTCTCTACTAAAGATACAAAAAAATTAGCTGGGCATGGTGGCGCGTGCCTGTAATCCCAGCTACTCAGGAGGCTGAGGCAGGAGAATTGCCTGAACCCAGGAGGCGGAGGTTTCGGTGAGCTGGGATCGCGCCATTGCACTCCAGTCTGGGTAACAAGAGAGAAACTCCGTCTCAAAAAAAAAAAAGAAAAGAAAAAGAAAAAAAGAAAAACTTCGTTGAGTTACCCAAGTGAGTCTTAGACCCTAAACCTAAACCTAAAAATTCAGAAGAGATATTAACCCAAGAAATATCTTAGGTCTTTTTAATGACATCCTGATGGTCTAACACATTCTTCCCTTAAAATTTCAGAGTGGTAGATATCTAGGAATCAGTACAAATAACTAGTACTTATCTCAAGAGAAATTGTCAGGAATGCAACATATAAATGCCTAAAATTAATCTAGATTTTCAAAGGGCTAAGGTGAGGGGCATGGATTTGAGGAGAATGAAAGGGCAGCAGAGAGAGAGAGAGAGAGAGAGAGAGAGAGAGAGAGAGAGAGAGAGAGAGAGAGAGAATGCAGCGCTTACTTTTCTATCCTCTTCCTCTCTGAGGTATTCCTCAGATTAAAATGCGTGAAAACATACTGATAAGAACAAATGGAAGGGAGCTTTTATGCCAAACAAAAGAGAGCTTTTATTCTTACGCATTACTACTAAACTCGAATATCAGGAAAACTGGTATACTCAAAATGTATAGATATCAGCAAAAGGCTCAACCAATTCTAACAACTCACAGCCTTTTGTTAACGTTTAAAGCCCACTAAACAGCTTTCTGCTTATAATTCAGATTGCTAATTGCTCATTTTTCCATTCTAACATCCAATTGCTCATTCCCTCCTTCCCATACCCTTGACATTAGAGTCAAAAATTCATTGGTCTGAGCTTGTTTTGTTATTGGATTGATGTATCTTCTTGCTGCTTTGTTGTGGCACCACTACTTAACTGCCTTTTTCCTACCCCAGGTAGAGCTGAAGGATCAGAATTGAAACTCAAATATCCTACCATAGAAGATGGAAATACGTAAACAGCAGTTTAAAGATTTCCAAGATTCGGAAATGTATAGTGACACTCTCAACGTCTTTCTGTCAAGTCACAACTGATTTTCTACTAAGCCCTCTTTACAAAAGAAGTTACTTTAACAGTGTGAAGTGTTTGTGGGTGGGTATGTGTTTTTGGGTGTTAGAGATACAGAGGGAAAGTAGGGGGATCTGGAGGTTTGAAGGTTATTCGGGAGACAAGGGCTTTTCTGAATTACCTGATTTCCTTCTAAGCACAAGATTATAAGACAGAAGTCGCAATACTAGATCTTTCATATTATTCTTTAGTGTCCTAAAGCAAGTCTTTTCAGTGCCTGCATTATGCAACCCAGAATGAAATATTAGTACATAAAGGTTAAAACATACTGACCACTTAATCTAAATATTAGTATGGCCTTATTCTCAATTTATATAAATGGAAGTAATATACAGTAGAGAGTACTTCAATATTTTCCCAAATCCAAAGATTAAAGACAGAAATTTTTGAATTTCTACCTTTCAAATTCTAATTTATATTTGTGAAATTAGGTAAATTGATGACAGCTTAACTGATGATGCTTCCATGTTCATATGAAATCAGTGCCCATGTCGATGATGGTAGAAACTTCCAGAGCTTTATTTTCTTCTACTTCATTAATAACTCACATTAAAATATTCAAGGCAAATTCAGAAAATATCTGTTATATGAATTTGGGAGTCATAATGGCAGAATCACATTCCAAGAACCTGACAGACTCAAATGATGGGCCAAATTTAATAAGATGAATTTAATTAAAATAATTATAAGGTTACTCAGGGGATGTCTTATGTCCAAAAAACTAATTGTACAAAAATGACTGGAAAGAAATGTGGCTCAGCAGTAAAAACTGTGGTAGAAAATTATAAAGCAGCTTAAGAGTTTCAATTAATATTCATTCAATGTTAGTTAGCAATAGTATGAGTTGAACATACAGGCATATTTCTTGATTTAATATTTTTCTTTATTGATTAAAAATAAGCATCTATAACTTGATAATATTTTTAGTCTGTTATGATCACACCATATCTAAGTCATTGCTTTAGTTACAGAATCTGCCATTTTTAAGACAAAAGGAAAACATTCACACAAGTATGAGCAATGAATAAGATTCTAGAGGTTGAAAAATGTTACAAATACTTGAGAAACTCTGGGTCCTTATTTTAGAGGACAGGTTTCATGTGGGAAAGGTACTAATATTGAACAACCTTAAAAAGGACTAATGGATAAAAGTTAAAAAGAGAACTATTTTTAACTTCCTGTAAATTAAAAAGATGATAAATAAATATTTATATAATGCCTATAATGTGGCAGTTGGTATGTAATTAAATCTCAAAAAGTTATGTTACTTTGCTTATATGGCATAGGCTGTAAGTACTTGATTTAGTTTTCAAACCCAGATTGACCAAATTTAAAGTCTTTGATAATTCCAATTAACCTTTTTCTTGTTATAGAAAATGTTTCTAAATCTCACATGGACATATTGCTGAAATGAGCCAGCTCAAAAGACAACATGTTTCCAAACCCTGGAAATGTTAAACCATGTAAAGAAGGACATTTTCTATTTAATCAATTCTATTAAAAATGGCTTTCCCCTAATTTATCACCCTTAAAAATGCAATATATCCTTAAGCAAGTGTTCTCAAAGCAACTCTATACAGCCATGGTTCTTTAGGGATTTTATGAAAAGATCACAGCTGAGCAAGGAGCTCCATGTAACCAAAGTACGTATGAGTCAAGACATGCTAGTTCCCCTCAAAACCTCATCTTGAATTGTAGTTTCCATAGTTTTCATGTGTCATCCAGATGAGAGGTAATTGAATCATGGAGCTATCCTGTATTGTTCTATGATAGTGAGTAAGTTTCATGAGATCTGATGGCTTTATAAATGGAAGTTCTATTGCCATTTAAGATGTGCCTTTACTTCTCCTTTGCCTTCTAACAATGTTATGAGACCTCCCCAGCCTTGTGCAACTGTGAGTTCATTACATATCTTTCCTTTATAAATTATCTAGTCTAGAGTATGTCTTTATTAGCAGCATAAACATGAAATAATACAACTAGTAAGTGAGAATATAGGCTAAGAACAGTCAAACAGATTAAACACACAGAATTCAAAACCTTGGTAAAAGAAGTTCTGTAATTCTTGTAATATATACACCCATATGTCATATAAATATATGTATATGTGTGTGTATTCACTAGGATTCATTGATGCTTCCTAATTTTAGAGTACAATAATCACAATGTTTATAAATTGTCTAATATGCCCAGGTATTTAAATTGTACTTATATCAACATATTTAATCCTCACAACAATTCTATGAGGTAGACTTTACAGATTAATTAACTGAGTTATAGAGACACTGAATTACTAGCCCAAGGCCACACACACAGAAAGTGCTCAAACAGGCTTTAAGTAAGCAAGTTCTACTGTTGAGTCCATGTTCTTAACATTTAGGGATACTGCAGCTCACATTTATCTGTCACAGTAGTCAAAATAAATAACTTATAAAGGTATTAATTTTTGATTTTAGTTTTCATAGTGTCAGCATGTGAAAAGCCTAACATGTAATTTTTTTTAAATAATGTATTTGGTGTAATTGCCCAGAATATTATTTTATTATTTTCGACCTTCAGCTTACTTTCCAATGCATTTATTTATTTAACCATATGGATGCAGTGATTTCCAAGATGGCACAGTAGGAACAACTCAGGATTGCAGCTCTCAGTGAAGGTGCAGAGGGTGAGTCCTAGTTGCATTTTCATACAGATCTTTGTTGCCCACAGAACGGGGAAATTCCCAGGTGTAGGAGAGACACGGGACACCAGTGCAGCCCTTTTGGCTTGCGCAGCCATTTCGGCCGGTGCCACAGCACAGCGGCACCCTGCACAAAATGCACTGGTCTGGGTGCCCTGTTAAACCGGCAATCTGAGATTTGGGAGGGCAGATTAACATATCCCTCTGATTAAACAGGACTTGGACAGTGAGCCAGACCAGGAGATTCCCAGGAAGCATTATTTGAGCTGGTGCAGTGGGTCACTGCACGGGAAATCACACAGATCCCAGGGCCCTATCAGCAGGCAACTGAAACACCTGTGAGAGAGTCAACCGTTCAACTTAAAAAAATCAGAGGCAGGGAGCCAGGTGATCAGGCTCGGCGGGTCCCACACCCACAGAGACAAACAAAATGGCAATTCGAAATGCTCAGGGTTGAGGGTTTTACTGCGGGCTCAGCTGAATCCAGGATGGTGCAGCTTGGTGGAGGAGGGGCGTCCACCACTACCGATGCATTCTGCCCCAACTGAGGTGCACTCCCATTGCTGAAGCAGCCTGCCATTGCCGAGGCAACCCACCATAACAGAAAGACTCCACCAACAGGGTGGAGCCCACGACAGTAGGAAAAAGCCCAGAGCAACAGGGTAGAGCCCATGGCAGCAGGGCAGAACCCACGACAGCAGGGCAGAGCCCATGGCAACAGGGCAGACCCCATGGTAGCAGAACGGAGCCTTGGCATGCAAATAGTGACTAGACTGCCTACTAGCTGGGCAGGACAGTGCAACAGATACTCATAAAGGAAGCCCTAACTCCCCGAGACAGAGCATCTGAGGGAAAAAAAAGGGGGGTTTATAAGTTCTGCTGTAGCAGACCTAAACGCACCCACCCAACAACCTGAATGAACAACGGAGCTCACAGCTCAGCAGTGGAGCTCCTATAAAGTACAGACCATCTCCTCAAGCAGCTCCCTGACCCCTGTATACCCAAAGAGTCACCTCAAAAAAAGGACTAATCAGACTGCCATTTGGCGGGCATCATTCTGGGACAAAGATAGCAGAAGAAGAAACTGGTAGCATCCCTCACTGTTCCGCAGCTGCTACAGGTGTACCCCACACAAGCAGGGCCTGGAGTGGACCTCAGCAGTCGTACAGCAGAGGGGCTAGACTGTTAGAAGGAAAAATAAGTAACAGAAATACTTCATCATCAACAATCTGGGCATCCACTCAGAGACCCAATCGAAAAGTCAGCAACTACTAAGACGACAGGTGATCCACAAAGATGAGAAGAAATCAGCCCAAAAAGGAGGAAAACACCTGAAACCAAAACACCTCACCTCCTACAAAGAACCCAAACTCCTCACCAGCAAGGGAACAAAGCTGGATGGAGAATGAGTGTGACGAAATGATGGAATCAGACTTCAGAAGGTGGATAATGAGAAACTTCAGTGAGCTAAAAGAACATGTTCTAAATCAATGCAAAGAAACTAAGAACCTTGAAAACAGATTTGAAAAAAAGATTTGAGGAAATGATAACAAGAATGGACAACTTAGAGAGGAATATGAATGAATTGAAGGAGCTGAAAAACACAACACGAGAAGTTCGCAAAGCATGCACAAGTTTCAACAGCCGAATTGACCAAGCAGAAGAAAAAATATCAGAAGTCGAAGATCAACTCAATGAAATAAAATGAAAACCAAGACTAGAGAAAAAAATGCACAAAGGAATGAAAAAAAATCTCCAGGAAATGTGGGACTATGTGAAGAGAGCTAATCTACGTTTGATAGGTGTACCAGAATGTGAAGAAGAGAATAAATCCAAGCTGGAAAATACTCTTCGGGATATTATCCAGGAAAATTTCCCCAACCTAGCAAGGCAGGCCAATACTCAAGTCCAGGAAATACAGAGAACACCACAAAGATATTCCGCAAGAAGAGCAACCCCAAGGCACATAATCATCAGATTCACTGGGGTTGTAATGAAGGAGAAAATACTAAGGGCAGCCAGAGAGAAAGGTCGGGTCACCCACAAAGGGAAGCCAATCAGACTCACAGCAGATCTCTCAGCAGAAACTCTACAAGCCAGAAGAGAGTGAGGGCCAATATTCAACATCCTTAAAGAAAAAAAAACTTTCAACCGAGAATTTCATATCCAGCCAAACTAAGCTTCATAAGCGAAGAAAGAATAAAATCTTTTGCCAACAAGCAAGTACTCAGAGATTTTGTCACCACCAGGCCTACTTTACAAGAGATCCTGAAAGAGGCAATACACATACAAAGGAACAACCAGTACCAGCCATTCTAAAAACATACCAAATGCTAAAGAGCATCAACAAAATGAAGAATCTGCATCAACCAATGGGCAAAACAGCCAGCTAGCATCAAAATGGCAGTATCAAATTCACACATAACAATATTAACCCTAAATGTAAATGGGCTAAATGCACCAATCAAAAGACACAGACTGGCAAATTCGATAACAAACCAAAACCCATCGGTGTGCTGTATCCAGGAAACCCATCTCACAAGCAAGGATACACAAAGGCTCAAAATAAAGGGATGGAGGAAGACTTACCAAACAAATGGAGAGCAAAAAAAGCAGGAGTTGCAATTCTCATCTCTGATAAAATAGACTTTAAAGCAACAAAGATCAAAAGAGACAAAAAAGGTCATTACATAATAGTAAAAGGATTGATACAACAAGAAGAGCTAAATATATATATATAAACGATCCTAAATATATATAGACCCAATACAGGAGCACCCAGATATATAAGGCAAGTTCTTAACGACTTACAAAGAGACTTAGACTCCCACACAATAATAGTGGGAGACTTTAACACTCTGCTGTCAATATGAGACAGATCAACCAGATAGAAAATTAACAAGGATATCCAGGGCTTGAACTCAGACCTGGAACAAGCAAACCTGATAGACATTTACAAAACTCTCCACCCCAAATCCACAGAATATACATTCTTCTCAGCACCACATCACACCTACTCCAAAATTGACCACATAATTGGAAGTAAAGCACTCCTCAGCAAATGCAAAACAACTGAAATCATAACAAACAGTCTCTCAGACCGTAGTGCAATCAAGTTAGAACTCAGAATTCAGAAACTAACTCAGAACCGCACATCTTCATGGAAACTGAACAACTGGCTCTTGAATGTTGATTGGATAAACAATGAAATGAAGGCAGAAATAAAGTTCTTCAAAACCAACAAGAATGAAGGCACAACACACCAGAATCTCTGGAACACATTTAAAGTCTCTAGAGGAAAATATATAGCAATAAGTGCCCACATGAGAAGAGTGGAGAGATGCAAAATTGACACCCTATCATCAAAATTGAAAGAGCTAGAGGAGCAAGATCAAAAAAACTCAAAACCTAGCAGAAGACAAGAAATAACTAAGATCAGAGCAGAACTGAAGGAGATGGAGATAAGAAAAACCCTTCAAAATTCAATAAATCCAAGAGCTGGTTTTTCGAAAAAATCGACAAAATAGACCACTGATAAAAAAAGAAAAGAGAGAACAACCAAATAGATGCAATAAAAAACGATAAAGGGGAACCTGCACACAATTGCTTATAGTAACTTCATTTGTAATAGACAAAAAAATCTTGAAAACAGCCAAAATGTCCTATAATAGGTGAATAGTTCAAAAAATAAAACCCGTATGATACGCAATGAATACTCATTATATCCTCATCCATCTGTAAAATGGATATGTTTTGCTAACTTATCTGCTAAAAATCTAATTGAATAACGTATGCTTGAAAAAAAATTTAAAAAGCCTGTAAAATGTGTTAGACACTGCACTATTCACAAGAGAATTATCAATACACTGTGTCTGCATGCAAAGACCATATTTAGTAGAAAAAAATTGTAAAAATATTGCAAATTAATTTATATAAAGGGACAGAAATATAAAAGAGAGGTTGGGGAGGGCATGTCAGGCACTACATTGTCAAGCAATCCGGTGAAACTCAGCACTGGGTCAGGTGAGTAAGATTTTACAATACGAATAGGGGTTTAGCAACTAACCAAGACATCATTCACAATAGGAAGAGGAAAACATATTTACAGAAAGGAAGAAATGAAACAGCTGTGTAAGCAGAAGAAACTTTATAGATCTTGATATGGGAGTGAAGAATCACTGTGAGTGTGGTGTGGGGCAAGACACTGCAGAGACTTGAAGAGACTAGGCAGAATGTAAGGAGCTTCTCGCATTCTATTCTGTAGCCAGTGAGGCTCCACTCAAGGTTCCACACAGGAGAAGGATATGTGGATCCTTCTGGTGCTGGAGGGGAGTATGAGCGGGAGGTGGGGGCAAGGGAAAAGATCCAGGTTAGTAATAGTTGTGAGTCTATGTTACTATAGTCTGTAGGACATATTTGGAGGGCCTCAACCTAAATAATCATAAGAAAGATTGAGAGAATGGGAGTTGAGGAGATTAAGGAGGTCGGCAAGATCTGGTTTTGGTATAGGGATCTGGAGGGATAGTTGTTCAACTGAACAAAATTCTAAACACAGGCAAAGTAATTGCTTCTCTGGGAGAAAAAAAAAAACAAGCTCAGTACTGTAGTTTGAGCTGCTTTGTGTCATTCATTTGAGATTTGAAAATATGAGTCTGGCACTCAGGAGACAGATAAAACTATTAATAGTATTTTTGAGCTTGTGGTTGATAATTTAAAACTATACATGTTATTGTAATCACCCAAGAAAAGCAAGTGAGTAAGAAGAATGCTGAAAGCCTTCCAACCAATATAAAATCATGCCCCAAGGCAAAGTAGGCAGCATCATTATGAGACACTTGCACAGTTGAGTTGATAACGAGGAGGTGACTAATCCTTTATCCTTTGACAGAGACAATGCTACTATCATAAGGATAATAAAGTACAGTTTTAATTTAAGTTCCAAATTGAAAAGTTATGACAAGACAGGTAATTTGTTTTGCTCAAACTCAGGCTTACCCTAAGGTTAGCATGGAAAAATACACAGTAAATTACTACCAGGTTTAGGTCAAAGAGACCCTGAGCTCTTTTTTAGGGCAGAAATTCACTGAAATTTTGTGGACAATTGGAGATTTTTTTTTCCATTTTACATATTAGGCGCTAGAAGAACAGATATTTTTCTAATAGAAAAAATATTTCCTGAGGGTTTCCCCTATCCACTTAATGCTTCAGAAAGATTTATTTTCAATTGACAATGACTAATTAGAAAATGTCCAACTGTTACAGAATTTAGTCTGAGACTATACAAGCAGAGGACGCAGTAGGAGCCTAGCCATTAATATCTCAAAGAATAAAGCTGTTCACTCTTTATAAAAAATAACCTCTGAAGTGCTTGGAAAATTCTTTGATGAACTTATGAAACCATATTTCCATCAGGTTCCCTTATTGACATAAGAAAAACATTGTGATCTTTACAGAAAACGCTTTCAGTTTTTTCTTGCAATTGTGTTGACAAGAGCTCCCCTACTTGAGTTAAACAACTTCATTTGTGTAGCAGAAAGTTCCTTACCAATCAATCAACACAAAGCTGTGCTTTGTTATCTTGTACTTAATACTGCTTTTCATCTTGCAGCAAATATATAACAAACACAGGACAAAACACACAGGTAAGAAATGTCTACATTTTGATTGGAAAAATAAACTTGTATGTGAGAATGAGAGATAGGTGAAATCAATTCCATGAGAGTTTAAAGAAGAAATCTCTCAAGACAACTGGAATAGCCAGAAATAGCTTCGTATGGAGATAGATACCAGGAAAGCTTTGCATGACGTAAGTTCAGGAAAATGTTTAAAAATCCAAGGTAACAAATTGATAAACGTTAAGTTTAAATTACACTGAGTTTGGCAATTCAGACTAAAAATTGCATAATTTATGCAGTAAGATAATCACATTTCTCAGTTTAATTTTCCGAATATTCTAGTTACATTGTATTACTTGTATTATAAACTTTATTTGATGCTCCCAAAAAGTACAGTGTAAATTAATCTCCATGACATTAAAATTCTTCTAAAGCCTAAATCTTATTTACCTCCAAACCCTTATCTAGTTATACTTGGAATAGTTAATAAATAATTTACTCATAACTTTCTTAAACACAGCATGCCTTGATTGACTATGCTTAAGACATTTACTTTTCATAGATAATTTTTCTTGAAATTTTCAATCTATAGTATCATATATTCATAGATCCAGTCTCAAGTCACTTACAAATGGAAAACTTCCCTTACCTGTAAGTTGGAATTATTTACTTCCTTTGCTATGGAATATGTATACATGTATACATATATGTTTATTTATATTTTTTCATGTATTTGTGTGCAAGGGTATATATAGCTAATATAGCACTTGATAATTGAGCTCAGTAATTTAGCTGGGAGGTTAATTTCCTCTTCTAAAGCCCAACACATTTTAAAAATTATCTATAGACTGTCTTGCTTAAAACGTTTTTCCAAAACAATTACTTAAAAGATACTTATTGCATATTAGAAATATATACAGCAGGTTCTTTATGATGTCATTTTGTTAAACATTATTTTTTATAATGTTGATAAAAAAAATGATTCCAGGATGTGATCACTGTGTGTGTCATTTGTATGTTCTCCCCGTGTCTGCTTGGGTTTTCTCCAGGTATTCTGGTTTTCTTTTACTATCAATTAGCCTATGGTAGATTGGTTTTATTATAAGTCATTTCATAAAGTCAGTTTCCAAGAACCTATTGATATTAAGTGAGGACTTTCTGTACACACACACACACACACACACACACACACACAACACACACACGCACACACAGCCATATTTATTCAGAGCAACATTTAATTCATAATCGACTTATTCCACAAACGCCCAGTGGAACGGATTATAATGATAACCCGTATTAATCTATGGCATTTTAGATAATAAGGAGACACCACACTTCATGCTAGAAATTGGTTTCTCAGAAAACTACTATATTTATAAGACCCTTTGACATCCAGGTCTAGGCAGTTCTAGCTAGTGAAATATAAATTGAACTGATATGTGCTAGCCCCTGGTTTTAGAAGCAGATGTTCCTTCTTAATGATCTCCTTCTTTTAGTTCCACTGGCAGAAAACCGAAGTCTACAGAACATTGGGGATAGCAATCTGGGTCCAGAGAATCCTCACATGTTGTAAAACTGCCTGCTAAACTGGAACACACCATCATTGAACTGTTACATGAGTAACAAACTTGCATTGTATCAAGCCATTGAAATTTTGGAGTTCCTTAGTTACAACAGCCAGAGTGGTCCTTACTAATATTCCTGGATGACATTCAACCAAATACATGGTAACAATAATTTGGTCTCATAGTATCAAAATGACCTGCTATTTTCACATATTTAGCACTTAAAGCAAGATATGACACATTTATATAAAGAAATCAGTTGGAAAAAAGAATTTATGTAAACTTCTATCAATAAACAATTTATGGTGATTCACAAGTATATAAAAGGTGAAAGAAATTTAGAAAAATATAATTAGTGAAAGAGATTTTAGCGACCTCATTTTATAAGTGAAGAAAAAAGAATTTAGAGATGTAAATTGTCTTCTCCAATATCGTACACATCTTAAATAATATACACATACATTATATATGTATTTATACGGGATTTATAAGGTTTTAATTATACAATCTAGTTTGAGACATACAAAATTACTCATAATTCTGTATTATTTCTTTCTGTTCTTCTAAATATGGCATATTAATAAAGTATTTATCTTCTTCTTAAGTCAGTGGAAAATCTATTACCAGATGCTATGCATAGCCAAAAGTAAAACTATAGTAATATCAAATTATAAACTCCTTAAATTATACTCTCAGAAATGCATTTTGAAGGAATTATTTATAAATCCTCTAGCTAGTTTTCAGTTACCTATATTATTTATTAGCTAAAACAAATCTGTCTGGCTTTGTTTTAAATTACTTAATAAATCAAAATTATTATTTTCAGGTTTTTAACAACCAAAAAAAAAAAAAAAAACGCTGTAAAATGGAATTTTAAGGAGATTTAGTAAAAATTAGACTCAGTCTAAAGTCATTCACATAATAATGTAAACCAGAAAAATACCAACCAAAACCTTGCTGATAAATTTCAACTGGTTACCCAAAGGTAATCCTTCCTATTTATATTTGTAGTTTTTCTATGCTATTATAAAGGGCTACTGAAGTAACAGGTTTTATCTACAAAATTTTACCCTTAAATTATTAAAAGCAAAGAACTTCATTTTCCAAGTCCTGAAGCTAATTTTGAACATGCCATATTTTATTTAATCTGTTTTTCTTTTCCTCCTTGAGAATATGTAAGTTTTGACAGTTGATGTAAAATATGAAATGACATTAGAATGTCTGAGTGATCTTTACTGCATCAACTAATCTCAACTGCTTCTAGAATTTGTCTACTGGTCTTTAAGGGATGTTTTAAATTTAGCCTTTAGAAGAAAATATTCAGAGATATAATGAATAATACTCTTTCAACTTGTCTAGGCTGTTCAACTTTGATAAAACACTGGTCTGTATGTTGCAGAGGAAATTTTTTTAGATGATACTCTATTAACATTTACAATTAGTAGACTTTGAGTAGACTACCTTTATAGTGTAGGTGAGCCTCATCCAATCAGTGGAAGGTCTTAAGAAAAAAGATTGAGATTTCCAGCAGGAGAAACAATTATGCCTCAGGACTGCAACATAGAAAGTTGCCTGTGTTTTCTGCCTGATTATTTGTACTGAAAGGGTTTTTTAACTCAAGACTTAAAAAATCAAGTCTTACCTAAATATTCAGTAGACCTGCCTGCTCTTACAGACTTCAAATTTGCCAGCCACCACATTATATGAGCTAATTTCTTAAAATATCACTCTCTCTATTTCTGTCACACTCTCTATTTATATATTCTTTTATATCTTATAAGGTCTGGAGAACTGAGATTAATACAGAAAATTGCACTAGCCACCACTAGAAAAAAAAATAGGTGAAAATATGAGTCAATTTTGTTAGGTAAAACTTCTTGCTGTTTGGCAAGTATTATTCTCTCAACAAGCCATAAACACCTTTAACTCTTACTTATTATCGCACAGTAGCTTATTGATCATCTGGTCCCTTCCAATTAAATATGAGAAAACCAAGGCAAAGAGATACAGAGGTTAAGAGACTTACCAAAAATACTACACTTTCTTAGGTTGAAATTCTCAGAAGAAGATCAAAAGACAATGATTGCTGTGCAAGTGATATAGTAAGAAATTGTTCCCAGTAAAATCAGTAAGGAAGTGAGGTTAATGATATAGGACAGAGGGAGAAACTAAACAAAAATGAGCATTGAGATAAATTTTATGCCTCAGCTTGAGCCTGCAGAGACACTTTATAGTGTATTTTACTTCACTGAGTAATGCTGAATAATCCATCTATCCATCTCTCTAGTATATATATATTTATGTGCATATCTCCTCTAATATGCATACAGTGTGTTTGTATATCTTATTGGTTTGCTTTTTATTCAAGAATTATCACTAATACATGAAGTTTATCACATTCACATAGATATACATGGGGATAGGTCATTGGTCGTGTGACTTGACCCTAAAAGTAACACATGTAGAACTGATTATTCTGGGACTATTTCTAGAAATGGGATATGTTCACTCCTGAGCCTTAAAGAGAGGAAGTGTTATAAATAAAGTCAACAGTGATTTAAGACAGCCCTGTTAAACTTCTTGTTGGCATTTCTATCAAGAATGAAGTTTAACCTCAAAAAATCATGGGCATATAGAAACTTTAAAGGTCAAATGGTTTAGGATTGTTCTACAGAATAAGGCAACTGGAAGATATCCCCCCTATTTACCCAAAGGTAGACAAAGCACTGGCCTGTATTAACTATGTCTCTATCAGAAAGTGACTGCAACAGTATGAGTGACAGTGAAGCATGACTGAAGACTCAGATAGGTCACTGCAGATGCAGTTGAAAAATAAACAAGAACAGCAAGCCGAGAACTAAGGACCAACAACTTACCACTCAGTTCTGAAGACTCAGACATAGTTGTGACTTTAGTAAGATACAGTGATGACATCAAGCCAGCATCAAAGGCAGCTTCAGAGACTGAGGGTGTATTGATGAACATCTAGGGGCAGAGTTCAGTATTCATATGGTTAGAATCCCAGTCAGGTACACATGGATATTTAGAGAATTTGGGAATGACAATAATTATTCCAAAAGAATATTATTAATGAAAACTCTTAGCTTTGAGACCCATGAAGTTAGACACAATAAATTAATTCCCATATGTTGTATATTCACCGTGAAAATAATATAGCGGGACGATAGATAACAGAAAGCAAGGAAGAGTAAGAGCATCTTGAAGACTGACAAAAGTGGCATTGAACAAAAAACATTGTTGCAACCACAGGTGTGGCCAGCAGGGGGAGATGGCTAGGCAAAGAATCTTCTAGGCAAAGTGTGGTAGAAGCACCTCACTTTGAACTATAGAGGCTAATCAGATCACAAGAGAACCATTCGATTTTTGGTCAAGTACAGACCTCTACACAAAGGATTAATGATAACCAAGAAGGTACGTAAACCTCAAGCAAATCAATGAGCCTCTGGGTCAAAATATCACTAAAATGGCTATTAGCATAATAAACCTAACATAAATCCCTATTTTCAAATTTTCAAAATAATACTCTTTCAAGTATATGATCAGCTGTTTTCTTTGATTTTAGCTGTAAAAACTGTTTTGCATAAGGGAGGGGAAACACTATAGAGTTCTGGGTAGAATTCAGTGGGGAAATGCAAGCAAACCTTTTTCAATCCCATTAGCTCACCATTTTTATTCACAGTAATGCTACAGAAGAAAGCATTAGAATAAAGTAGTTTTGATTTTAAACAATATGCATATTAATGCAATATGTCATTTTTTGCCAAACAGAAATCTAATTACAATTTCTTAAACTGAATTGCTCAGATTACAGTATTATATTAATCATATGTATTGTTTTAACTTTCTATCATAACTAACTTGGTGGACAGAGCTGTATACAAAAACAGCATTGTACATGAACAATTTGGGTATAATTTTTAAAAATTCATTGGAATGAGATAAGAATTATTAATATAAATTAAAGGGACAGGATTAATATGCTAAAGAGGGATCTTATCAAAAAGCATTCTTGATATATCCTATCAGATATTTTGTCATCAAAGTTTTCAGGACTTGATTCCAATATTTTACTTGGCAATATTTTCTCAATAGTTGTTAAAATAATATATATTTGTTCAATAATTTTAGGTTTTATTCATTTGTATTTATTTTTGTATATCTCAATAGTTATACATTCATGAACTCTATGTGACCTTAGTTTCTTATTCTAATCTATGAATCTTAGAACATTTAGACTGAAGGGCTAGATGAAATTGATGTTTTCATGAGCAGAGCTCTCATAATTGAAAAACTATTTTTCAAAACTAATAATTATGAATTTTTAAATTAAATTCAATGACCAACACATATCCTATCATACAATAATTATGCTATATCATAGTTTATATAAAAACATACATATTTACCTAATGCACATTTTAATATGTATCATGTAATTATATTATATATTAATAATACATTAATATTACATTATTAATGTATATCTTCTATAACAATGAGTGTTTCTATATTAAAAATAAAATTATAGACATTTGGTTGCTTCAGTGATAACAACAATCTAATTAGATAGTGAATGATAGATTTCTTTTTACATATGAACCATCTATTCTCCTTTGGGACAAACTGTAATTAGATCAGTGTGCTTATTTTTAGGATATTCTTTTAGTATTATTAGAAGTGAATCATAAAACATTTATAGTCAAAATCAATTCTGCAGCTACCTCATGGCCGATCGAATTTCATCTACATCCCTACTTACTTATGCTCCTTTTTAGAGAAGGCCATATGCTCAAGAGAATATAAAATTAGGTAATGAGCAGTCATCTCAAAGAGTTTTCAACTAACTATTAAAGTTCTACTTTAAATCAACTGAGGAGAAAGTGAAATAAATGAATTAAAGATCAAAAGAAAATGTTATTACACACCTGTGAGTATGCTGGAAAAGCTCATTTTGTGAAACTTGTTTTATAAAATATCTACTCTGAAAGTTTCCGTGACCCCGAGTTACATAGCATTTCACCTATTCTGAACACGATGGATTGAATTAAGCATGAGATTCGTTGTTTGGAGACTTCGTTTTTATTTTCTGAATGTAAGCTACCTTAAGCAAATCGATTCATCTTTTTATAATATGAATTCCCTACCACTTTCTTTAATTTTATATATTCAAGGTTTTTAAAATCATAACATAGAGCAGACTGCTAGACTTTTTAAATCTTGCAATATTGCCTTCTGTCTGAAGGATTCTCTGTCCACCCTTTTCTCATTATCTCTGGCATTTATGTGATATTTGGAAACAATTCACAACTTTTAAAGAATCCAGGTTTTATTAGACATGTTGCATTCCCTAAAAGGCCTTAAAGAATCTACATTTTTATTGCAAATACAGTAAAAATACACACTTTACTCTTATCTCCATAGCTACATTTAATGTGATACTGTAGCTGAGTTCTAAGGTAAGGGCTGAAGACATTTTTCTTTAGTAGGTCTTCTAACTTATATGGAGTGAAGTAAGGGAAAATAAAGAAAGACCAGCATACAAATTAATCAGTGTTTGCTCTCACTTGTCTTGCAGATGTAATATTTCTGCCTAAATTTATCTACTGAGACCTCTATTTGCCTGCCTTATTAATGTACAATTGCAATTAAAATGAATATGTGAGAAAAATTTTAGTAAATATTGCATAATATTTGAGCTAAAAAAATGTGTGTGAATTTCTCCCTGTCCGAACCCATGTTTGTATCAGTATAATAATCAACTCTGAGATCACAGATTATTAATATATGGCCAATTAAACTCATAAAGAGCTTGCCAGTCAAATTCTTTTTGTCTTCATTTACCTTAATGCTGGACTTGATATACTTTCTATAAAGAAATGAAAACATATTTTCTTCTATACAATAGAAATGCTGCAGTAAATTGGAGTGTTATAGAAGCCAAGTATCCTGGCTAATTTTTAATAAGTTTGGGGGGTCTTGCATTCTCTTTGTCTATAGCGTCCCAAAGTGGATAATTGAAATGGGAATGCGGGACAAAAACACTATGATGGGGATTACAGATACAGGTGATGGAGTATTTTCCTGGTTAACTAGAAAACTCCATCTAAAATATATCCTTTACAATAAGGATGGTTTGTGAATGTAATAATAAAATACTCTGAAATTTAATGTACAAGTTAATCTGTTCTCGTTTCTAAGTAAGTTATTACTTTGGTAACTTAGCACATTTGACAATTCCCTAGAATTGTCAACACACACACATACATCTATGTGTATATATACATGCATGTATATATTTTGTATATTCTGTAGGCCCTCAGTATCCCTTGGAAACTAGTTTGGGACCTCCCACAGGTATCAAAATCCAAAATGCTCAAGTCCTTAATAGAAAATGGCATAGTATTTACATATAACCTACGCACATCCTCCCATATATTTTAAATAATCTCCAGATTATTTAAAATGCGTAATCCAATGTAAATGTCATGTAAATAGTTGTATGATAATTGTTTAGATAGTAATGACAAGGAAAAAACAGTCTGTGAGGAGAGAAATGGAGAGCAAGTAAACACAGAACCTTCAATTGCAACATCCAGGTACATGCATTGGTATTAATCAAGGAAACAACCTGACCCATGGAGAAGGGAGAAAAGCACAGAGGATTATGGCCCACCTGAGAGTGAGGTGGAGCCAGGGGAACCCCTCCTACCAAGCGAAGTGGTGAGTGAATTTGCGACTCTGGGAACCTGCACGTTTCCCATGCATCTTTACAACCCTTGGGTCAGAAGATCCCCTTGTGAACCCACTCTGCCAGAGCCTTCAGTCTGACACACAGAACTATGTAGACTTTTGGCAGAGCAGCCACCCAGGCACACATGGGAAGCCAGGATCCTTAGATAGCTAGGCTTTTCAGGCTTTCCAGCAAAAGCAGCTGCAACTCTGGGAAAGCAGGTCAGAACCCACACATAACCCTTAAAAAGAGACAGAATCCAGGTTTCTAAGCAGCAAGTCTGCAGGTCCCACTTCTACAGCACTTCACAGGGTAAGACCCACTAGCTTGGAACTCCAGCCAGCCAGTAGTAGCAGTATTGCACCTCCCTGAGATGGAGTTCCTAGATGGAGGGGTGGCTCATCATCTTTGCGATTTGACTGCCTTAGCTGTTCCAGCTGTGGGGCTTCAGAGACCCCAGCACAGCTATTCTAAGAAAACATGACCAGAACAGTTTCTTCAATAGGGTCCCTGATTCTGTTCCTCCTCACTGGATGGGACCAATCATCAGGGGTATACAGCTAACCTTCTCAGAGTTCCCTGGCCAACCGAGGTGTCAAACCTCCTTGGGACAGAGCTCCCAGAGGGAGGGGCAGGATGCCATATTTGTTGTTGTGTAACTTACCTGCTCTAGCCTTCAGACCCTGGAGAGTTCATGGCAACCAGGTGCTGAAGTAGACCTCCAGCACAGCACAGCTGCTCTACAAAAAAGTGGCCAGACTTCTTTTTAAAGCCAGTCCCCAATGCGAGTCCTCCTTACTGGGTAGGACCTCCCAACTGGGGTCTCCAGATAAACCTGCCGGTGTTCATGGGCTGACAGAGGTTTCAACCTCCCTGGTAAGGAGCTCCAAGAAAGGGGGCTGGAGCATCATCTTTGCTGTTTGGGCATTTCAATCTTTGGATTTGGGAGAGTCCAAGACATCCTAGGATTGGGGTGGATGCCCTGTACAGCACTGCTGCTATATGGTAATGTGGACTACTGTTTAAAGTGGGTCCCTGTTCCCATTTCTCCTCACTGGGTGACCCAACCAGGGTCTCCAGCCATCTTCTACAGTTGCATTCTGGCCAACAACAGGTCCATACCTCCCTGGGATGGAGCTCCCAGAGAGAGGGTCAAGTCACTACCTCTACTGTTTCGCAACCTCCAATGTTAATACCTACAGGTGCTGGAAAATATCAGGTGACCACGGACTGGCGTGAACCCCCAGCATACTGCAGCAGCCTCACAGAAAAGTAGTCAGACTGTTATGTGGATGCTCATTCTCACATCTCCTCAGTGGGAAAGTCCTCCAGGCCTGGGCCTCCAGCCACCCCCCACTGAGGCTATCAAGACAGTAGCACCTTGGCAATTTCCTGGACAGAGCCCCCAGAGACAAGTGAAAGCCTCTCTGTCACTGTCTCTGCAGTTGACCTCCTCTTGATACCTTTGGACTAATGAAAAAGCAAAGACCCCAAATGCTTCATCCATACCTCCAACAAATTTCAGTCAATCAAAGGTGAGAAAGCCAGTCTGTCTCCCATGGGTCACACCCATGCAACATGTCCATTACCAGACAGGGAAGGTCTGTCTTGGGCATACATCACAGACCTCCATCCTGGGCTGATTGGATTGAGCAATTGTTGACCTGTATCTCCCTTGGTGGATCCTCCAGGAGACAAGCAAAAGAAACTTAGTCACAACCACTACTAAGGTCGCCTTTCCTGCTGCTTCCAAGATTGGGGAGAAGCATAACACTGAGATAACATAAAACCTGAGATTAACCCAGAGCTGCAGTGGAAAGCCCAGGAGTCCCAAATAATGATCTATACCCAGAACTCAAAGGGAGAGGAGGCCACACTTACAAAGCATTTAGAGGGAACATGGCTGCAAGTGTGAGGAAGCATAAGGGAGCCACATAATCAAGTAAGAGTCTACTAACTGACCAATATGCCTAAAAGCTGTCAACCAAATTACACTCCAAAGCTTCAACACTAAAAATACTTTGCTAACACACTCACCTATGAAACCAAATACAAGAAGTTAGTTTCAAATAAAGATCTTGCCCAAAACCTCAGCCCTGTGGAAAAAAAAAATCCAGAAAATGAGTCTATTGACTGTAGTCTATACTGCAGTTAAAGGAACACCTACATGCAGAGATGAGAAAAAAACAATGCAAGAACTTCAGTAATTCAAATGGCCAGTGTTGTGTATCCTTCAGACGACTGCCTCAGCTATCCAATAAGGTTTCTTAACCAGGCTGAGCTGGCTGAAATGACAGAAATAGAATTTAGAATAGGAATAGGAATGAAGATTATTGAGTTCAGGAGAATGGGAAAACCCAATCCAAGGAAACTAAAAGTCACAGTAAAACAATAAAGGAGCTGAAGTAAAACAATAAAAGCAAAATAGTACAAAAAAGAACCTACTGGATCTTCACAATACAATTTCTGAGTGGATTGTGAAATTGTTGTATTGTAGTGAAAAACGTAATACAAAAATTTCATAATACAATCATGAGTATTAACAGTAGAATAGACCAAGCTGAGGAAGAAAATCTCAGAACTTGAAAACTGAACCTCTGAAATAAGACAGTCAGAGAAAATAAAGATAAGGGAACAAAAAAGGAATTCATGAAAGCTCTGAGAAGTATAGGATTATGTAGAGAGACCAAATCTAAAAATCACTGACATCCCTGAAAGAGAGGGGGAAAAAGCAAACAACTTGGAAAACATATTTCAAAACATCATCCATGAAAAGTTCCCAATCCTTACTAGAGAGGCCAACAGTCAAAATCACAAAATACAGATAACTCCTGCAAGATTCTACACAAGAAGATTATCCCTAAGGCACATTATCATCAGATTTTGCAAGGTTGAAATGAAAGAAAGCATGTTAAGATTCTACACAAGAAGATTAATTATCCCTAAGGCACATTATCATCAGGTTTTGCAAGGTTGAAATGAAAGAGAGCATGTTAAAGGCAGCTAGAATGAAAGGGTAGGTCACCTACAAAGGGAACCCCTTTAGGCTAACAGTGGACATTCAGCTGAAACTCTACAAGCCGAAAGAGACTAGGGGCCTATATTCAACATTCTTAAAGAAAAATATATTCAACCAAGAATTTCATAACCAGCCAAATGAAGCTCCTTCAACAAAGGAGATATAAGATCCTTTTGATGAGCAAATGCTGAAGGAGTTCATTACCACCAGAAATGCCTTATAAAAGATCTTGAAAGGATGACTAAATATAGAAAAGAAAGTCTGTTAAAAACTAATACAAAAACACATATAAATACACAGACAAGTGACATCATAAAGCAACACAAACAAGCCAGAATGATAACTGACATAATGACAGAATCAAATCCACACATATCAATACTAAACTTGAATGTAAATGGGATAAATGTCCCATTTAAAAACCATAGAGTGGCAAGTTGGAAAAAAAAAGTAACGTACATGGGTTGCTGTCTTTAAGAGATACATCTCACACTTAATGATCAATGAGCTCAAAATCAAAAGATGGAGGAAAATCCACCATGCAGATGGAAAACAGAAAAAGGATATTACATAATGGTAAAGGGTTCAGTTTAACAAGAAGACCTAAGTATCCTAAATATATATACTCCCAACACAGTAGCACTCAGATTCTTCAAGCAAGTTCTTAAAGACCTACCAAAAGACATAGACTCGCAAACAATAATAGTGGGAGACTTCAACACCCTACTGACAGTATTAAACAGACCATCAAGGTAGAAAATTATTAAACATATTCAATAACTGAATTCAACATCAGACCAAATGGGATCTGACAGACTTCTGCAGAACTCTCCATGCAAAAACAATAGAATGCATATTCTTTTTATCACTACTTGGCACATACTGTAAAATCAACCACACAATTGGATATAAAACAATCCTCAGCAAATGAAAAGAAGCTGAAATCATACCAAACACATTCCTGGACAACAGTGCAGTAAAAATAGGAGTAAAGATTTTTAAAATTGCCCCAAAACATGCAATTACATGAAAATTAAACAACATGCTCCTGAATAAATTTTGGGTAATTAACAAAATAAAGGCAGAAATCAAAAAGTTCTTTGAAACTAATGAGAACAAAGATACAACATACAAGACTATCTGGGACACAACTAAGGCAATGATAACAGGCAAATTCATAGCACTGAGTTTCCACATCAAAAAGTTAGAAAAATCTCAAATACCAGCAACCAACAGAATGGGAAAAAGTTTTGCAATCTACCCATCTGACAAAGGGCTAATATCCAGAATCTACAAAGAACTAAAACAGATTTACAAGAAACAAACAAACAAACCCATCCAAAAGTTGGTGAAGGATATGAACAGACACTTTTCCAAAGAAGACATATATGAGGCCAACAAACCTATGAAGAAATGATCATTATGATTGGTCATTAGAGAAATGCAAATCAAAACTACATTGAGATAACATCTCACACCAGTTAGAATGACGATAATTAAAAACTCTGGAGACAACAGATGCTGGAGAGGATGTGGAGAAATAGGTACACTTTTCCACTGTTGGTGGGACTGTAAATTAGTTCAACCATGGAGGAAGACAGTGTGGCGATTCCTCAAGGATATAGAAATAGAAATTCCATTTGATCCAGCAAATCCAGTTAGTGGGTATATACCCAAAGGAATATAAATAGTTCTATTATAAAGACACATGCACACCTATGTTCATGGTGGCACTGTTGACAATAGCAAAGACCTGGAACCAACCCAGATGCCCATAAATGATAGACTGGGCAAAGAAAATGTGATACATGTACACCATGGAATACTATGCAGCTATAAAAAATAATGAGTTCGTGTCATTTGTAGGGACTTGGATGAATCTGGAACCATCATTCTCAGCAAACTGACACAAGAACAGAAAGCCAAACACTGCATGTTCTCACTCATAGGTGGGTGTTGAATAATGAGAACAGGTGGTCTCAGGGAGAGAAGCATTACACACTGGGGGCAAGGGGAGAGACAGCAGGGGGTGTGGAGGGAGGGGAGGGGAGGGAGGGATAACATGGGGAGAAGTGCCAGATATAATATACACCTAAAGTAAAATTTTTTTGAAAATTCTTGAAAGAAACAACAGCTGAGAATTATTCAGAATAGATTTAGCAACAAAGATTTTTATTGTCTGTAACTACAAGAAATACAAACCAAAAATAAAAATAAATCTATGCCATAGTCAAACTGCAAAATAACAAAGTTGAAGACAAAAGTCTTGAAGTAGATATAGAAAAAGAAAAAAATAAGAGTATTTGAAGGAAACTACATTGACAGTTATAACTATGTCAACAGTGGTAGATGACAGAAGACAATTTCTAAACTGTTCTATGAGAAAATAATTATCAAACTAGAATTATTATGTCAAGTAAATTATTTTACAAGAGGGATTGTGAAATAAAAGCATTTTATATAAACAAAACTCAAATCTATTACTCTCAAGATACTCTCATTAACAAAATTTCTGAAGAATGTATTAAAAAATAAAGTTCTGATAAGCAAAAAGGACAAATACATAATGAAAACTGCAAAACTGTAGGTAAATCTAAGCAAAACTTAACTGTATATATCAATAATCATTTTTTAATTTACAAAAATAAATAGAAGTTTGAGAGGTGGAATAACAATGATGAGATAATCAATATTACAGCATAGTGTATTTCAAGTTAATACAAAGATATTACTCAACTTTAAATGTTTAATTGTGTTGTTACAAATTAATGGCAGATAGCATGAAAATAGAAATATAAACCTTTCAAAAAACTAAACAGCAAAAAAGAGAATGAGGCCAAACACAACAATAAAAACCTAAATTTAAAAAAATTATGAATTTGACAAATAACTCCCAAATTATTTGATAGAAATAATTTCAAATATATTCATAAGCCAAATGAATATATGTATTCTATTTTTATATCGTAAATATACTAAAATTTTTAGTTGAAAGTATAGAAAAAAAAAAAAAGAAAGTATAGATTATCAGTCTCACTTACAAAATCCTAACCAAAATAAAGCAGGCATACCTGTATTAAAATCACATTATGATCATTTATTCTAGTAAACATTGTACCAGAAGTTTAGAAAGCACATTTTCACAAATAAAGTAAATGAACAGTAAAAATTTAAAGGGTAGAACATAAGATAGTTCTCTAGGATTAAATGTACAAAAGAAAGAAAGTATTTATATAGTATTTAATTAAAAATATTAAGGAAGTACAAAGGAATCATGTCTGCAGAGATTGTACTAACTTCATGAAGATGTCAATTCTACCCAAATTTATACAGTCATTGTAATTCTAACCAACGTCTGAACAAAGTTATTGCTGACTTGATAACTTAAAACTAAAATTTTTATGAAAGTCCAAAAAACCAATAATATCCAAGACATTTATGATAAAAATCAATAGAGTGAGTATATTTGACCTAGGATAAACAAAGGTCTCACAAACTGAAGACATTACAATAATATGTTTTAAGATACTGACACAGTGATGAAGAAATACATGGCATAGAGCAGAAAGCCAAAAGCATATCCACATATATATATGGATATATATATATTTATATATATTAATAACTTATGTTATTAATATATCACAGAAGAGTCAATATAGGTCTTTGGAAAAAATGGACAATTTAATAAGTGATGGGACAAATGACTATTGACATAAAAAACCCATGGTAGATTTTTTATGAAATTGAATGTCAATATATAACTTCATTTCATAAATTTGAAAAGAAAGATTCTTTTTATGTTTACAGATTTTTCCATCGACTTGGGAATAGGAAGCATATCTTAACCGGAAACATCAGGTATGACCATAGAAATGAAGATTGGTCATTTGACACTGTCAAATTAATAACTCATACCAATTAATTGTCACCATAAGAAAATAAAGATATAAGCCACTAACTGAAAACATATATGTTTGACACTTACAATAAAAATAAATATATATAGAGTTTCTACTTGGAGTAAAAGCAATTTTCTAAATATCATCTCTTTAGCATATAATATCATTCTATCAAGGTAAATCCATGGCAATTGATTTCATCAAATCCAGCAGGGGTAGAACAAGACGTAAGCATTCAGTAAGTCTAATATAATGTAGTATTATGAAAAATATTAGTGTGTATTGAACCATTCTCTGTATTCTGCTCATGTATTGCATATGGATTGCACACTCTATGGATGGAATTGAAAAACATTTCCTCCCTAGTAACACAGAGAGTTTGCTGTATGTATAATTTGATATCTTTAGATTGCATAGTAACACATTTCCCAAGGACTTCCTGATATGAAATTCAACTTGAAAGTTAGCTTTGTATGCTCTGGCTCATGAACTTGCCACTATTCTGACTATCACCATGGGCAAGTTATTCTCTGCATGGTATTGAATTTTAGAAGTTAATCAGAGATGTTACATGATTTCAGCTACTTGTGAAATGTGCAAATGGAGATTTGATAATCCTCAGGAAAATATTTTTCTGACAGAGAAAAAGGATAGATATGTAGTTGTAGTTGATTTGCATTTTAGTGTTTGATATAAAGATGACTAATTTAGATAAAATAGCAAAATCATCTACAGTTTATCATTTGCTTACAGGCTCTGAGTTGTGTGTGTCAAACAATCCTCTAGTGGTATCACAATTTATAAAGAAGCAACAGGAGCAAGAATATTGGTATTAATGGTAATTAAGACTAAAGACAATGCCAATAACTCCTAGGAACAGAATACTGAACTTCTTTTTAAATAAAAAGGCACTTGAAAATCATAACTTGTGTACCACAATATATTAGAGTATCTGATTTTATCTCTATTCACAATACCATAAGCTTCATGAAAACAAGGACTTCATTTAAGCTAACAGTGTCTGTTACATGGCAGATCCTAAATAAGTATTTGCTGAATATATAACTAAATGAATAAATGAAATGATCTTTTTCTCCTTTATAAAGAGGTTATACAAAAGCAAATATAAGATCAATTGGATTTAATACCAGATTGCTTTTTGAGTGTTCTGTGGTAGATATACTATGATCTGGCCAATTTGCATTCTTAGTGTGGTATCCAATCACACAGCCCATAATACTGTGGAGGGAAAATGGCATTTAGGATTAGAATTAATTTTTAACTGATGTAGTTCCAAAATGTCCTAAGCAGAAAGGCTATGAAAAACTGAATTATTTTTCATGGCTTTTACAGACGTTTCTTTCACTGAGAGTCCAGGTAAGTGCAAGTTCATTATAAAAATGGTAGGTGTTCTTTAAAATTTGGGGGTTTTCATTTACAAATTGCATAGTAAAATATGTTTATATATAGCACAGCTTCATAACTTTGGTTAAATTTCCCAAAGATATATGAAATATTTATATTATAACAAGAACATAGTATATATTATGAAAGTACTCATAATAGATAATTTACTACAAACTTTTGCATTAATTGTAAGGCAAAAATACTTTTCAGAGCTTATGTTATAGCACGTAAGTGTGTTTCATACTTGCACCTCATAAAATAATAGATTTATAAGTATATATTCAGGACATTAAACAATTGTTTTGATATGTATGTTAAAGATTTGATCTAAATGACAGTAAAAATTTAAAAAATAATGTTTTGGTTTTCATTTTAAAGTTTCAGGGCATTTAAGAGACTGTTCTAGTTAACTGTAAAATGATTAAGATGTTGAATTAAGATTTCCTGGAATTGGAATTTTTTTCAAGGAATAAACTTTCTATTTATTAGATATATTGAAAGTATTTCCACAAATTTTATGATCACCTAAAAATGTATAATTGTCTGTCTATATTCTTGGTGATGGTAATGATAATGATGGCAAGCTTTTAAGAAGTTTAGAAAATAATCAGTTTTCTTCTCTTTATTATTTCCTAAGAATCCCTTTTCTTTCAACAACCAAATTAATATATGACAGATATTCAAATTCCATTCTTCATTGAAAAGACACAAAAGGAAATCTATTACCAACTTATTTGGAAATTTGCAGAGGATCAACAGACTGCTAAAATATGCATTAACGTTTCAACAGTATATGCTCAATTGTCATTGCCCCTTTACTCAGTGAATGGATAAGCACACATGGACGTGGGCACTTATTAGGAAATATTTAATCAATAGAGAAGGAAAATACAAAATTTTCTGCTTTTGTAGGTAAAATTTATATTGATGACTTCAGGAAAGGCAGCTTAATTAAATAAAGATACCTAACATTTGTAAAGTGTGAAGTATGCACGAGGTAAGATTTGATATCATTTACATGAGCCAGTAGTAACTGAAGTATTGTAAGTACCATTACGCAATCCATTTCACAGATGAGAAAAGGTAAGGTACAGAGATATTAAACAACTTGCCCAAAGTTACACACATACTAAATGGAAAAACTGAGACTTAGACACAGGTAAGTTGGGGCAAAGGCTACTTTTTTTAACAACTAGGCATTCTGCCTAGCATTGAATTTTTTTTTTTAATCAAATGTATTTTATATCTTTTTTTAAATTTTAAATTTTTATTGCATTTTAGGTTTTGGGGTACATGTGCAGAACGTGCAAGATAGTTGCATAGGTACACACATCTAGCATTGAATTTAATTGATTTGAATTGAAACAATTTTTGGGTCAGCAACTAGTGCTTTACTGAGAAAAAGCAAATATAAGTAACACACATCCTTTGTCCTAAAGCAGC
Source organism: Saguinus oedipus (assembly GCA_031835075.1). NCBI lineage: Eukaryota > Metazoa > Chordata > Mammalia > Primates > Cebidae > Saguinus > Saguinus oedipus. Next base: position 83,922,728 of record CM063176.1, on the reverse strand, counting down.
TTTCAATCTCATAGCCATTCATAAATATTGAACACTTAGAAATGCATTCACAAATATTTTTTATGCAAAAATATCTTTTTTTATATATGATGTGCTATTTAACACCTTTACATGTTTTTATCTCTCTTCTTTGAATTTCTTAGCACTTGGTTGCATATTTAACACCCAATCACCAATTTTCTTATCCTAGGCATTGCATTCAGTCACTCTCTCAGGCAACTTTATTGAATGCCTGTATTGCTTAAGAAACAGTGGTGACACTTTTTTGGTCTTTCCTCAAAGAAAAGTCTTCAACCTGGTCCCTGGGGTACATAAAGATTTTCTATCAGATTGGCATGCACCAGTATTTTCAATGGAATTAATTCCTAGATTCTCATACTCATATATGCCTTTTAAAAAATTGATCTGAGTCCGGGCGCGGTGGCTCAAGCCTGTAATCCCAGCACTTTGGGAGGCCGAGGCGGGTGGATCACGAGGTCAAGAGATCCAGACCATCCTGGTCAACATGGTGAAACCCCGTCTCTACTAAAGATACAAAAAATTAGCTGGGCATGGTGGCACGTGCCTGTAATCCCAGCTACTCAGGAGGCTGAGGCAGGAGAATTGCCTGAACCCAGGAGGCGGAGGTTGCGGTGAGCCGAGATCGCGCCATTGCACTCCAGCCTGGGTAACAGGGGCAAAACTCCGTCTCAAAAAAAAAAAAAAAAAAAAAAAAAATTGATCTGAAAACAAATCTAAATTCACATAATCTGCTATCAGTATACACAATTACAGACACACCTTTTTGTGACCCTAAATCTTAATAATGTTTATTAACCCAAGGTTTATAAAACTTAGGGATGTCAAACAAGTGGATACACATATTACAGAATACAGAGAATTCTCCTTGAATCTTTAATCAAAGCTGTCTTAAACCTTAATATAGTTGTCTCTTTACACACATACACAAAAACACACACTATCAATACAAACACACACAGTGTTTTATGTTAGAAATATTTTGATATATGCCTAACAATTGAATTTAGAAAAGCCAAAGTATATGTTACTGATTCTCCTATTTTGAATAATTAATAATGTATACATTTTGCAGGACTACTTAACTCTGCAAGTTTTATTAGCCGAAATATATAATATGGTTTGGACCTAAGTCCCACCCAAATCTCATGTTGAATTTTAAACTACATTGTGGGAGGTGTGGCCTGGTGGAAGGTGATTGGGTCATGGAGGTGGTTTTCTCATGAATTATTTAGTACCGTCCACTTGGTACTAACTTCGCGATAATGAGTTCTCATGAGATAAAAGTGTGTGGCCCCACCCACTCCATTCTCTTGCTCCTGCTTTCTACAAGTGACACAAAAGGAAATCTGTTACCAACTTAACTCTCTTGCTCCTGCTTTGTCCAAACTGACATGCCTGCTGTCCCTCCACCCTCAGCCACAATGGTAAGTTTCCTAAGGTCTTCCCAGAAGCAGATGCTGCTGTTTCTTGTGCAGCCTGCAGAAACATGAGCCAATTAAATATCTTTTCTTTATAAACTACCAAGCCTCAGATATGTATATGTATATGTATGTATGTATATGTGTGTGTGTATATATATATATATAGTATAGTAATGTGAGCATGGACTAATACAATACATTTTTTATATTTGTTTTATTCAATTAGGTAGTTAAACTTTAAAAACATATTGAGTATTTATTACTACTTTAATTAGTAAGTTATTTCTAATTTTAAAATAAAATAGCTAATGTTTTCCATCTCTTATGAATAATAAATGTATTTAACCTTAGGATAAAAATCTTTAGCTGTCACCCTTAAAAAGGACGGAAGTACAGTGTATGAAAATTCTTTTAGGTATGTGTGGTTAAAAATTTGAAGGCTACTACTCTAAAAGTTAGGCTCTTAGAGAACAGCTTCCTGTGAATCTACAGTAAAATATTGTGACTTTCTACTTCGTAAGCCGAAAATGAATGCTTGAAAGACATTTGAAATATTAGAAGTTCTAAAGAAACATATAGGCTAATACTCCACTGTAAACATTTCACAGTAAATATAATTCAGTTACGGCCAAAGTTAAATCATATCCCCTAGGGATGGCAATGGAGGATACAAATCTTTTACCATAGCACTGAAAGTGTATTTATTGCCACAGCAATACTGCATAACATTCACAAAATTTCATTGGTATACAATTATAAGCATTTATTGAACTTGTATGAATCTCTGGGTTAACAACTAAGAGTAGCCATAAGTGGAAGATTGTTTTGATTTTGGCTGAGGTGACTTATGTACTTGAGTATCTGCTGGGATAACTGGGGCAACTCAGCCCTTCTCCACGTGTTTCTCATCTTCCAGTAGCCATCCAGTAAATTTCTTTTTATATACAGTTTAAAATTGTATTTTACATTCGGGGGTAGATGTGTCGGTTTGTTCCATGAGTATATTGCATGACACTGAGGTTTGAAGTACAAATCATCCTGTCACCAGGTAGTGAGCACAGTACCCAATAGGTAGTTTTTCAGTCATTGCTCTCCTCCCTGCTTCCTTCTCTAGTAGTCCCCTGTGTCTATTTTTCTTATCTTTATGTCCACATATACCCAATGTTTAGCTCTCACATTTAAGTAAGAACAGGCAGTATTCGGTTTTCTGTTCCTGTGTTAATTCATTTGGAATGATGGCCTCCAGCTACATCCATATTCCTGCAAAGGACATAATTTTATTATTATTTTAATCAGCCAATGCATTTCTTAAGGCAATGAAATAAATATCGGAGAACAAGTAAAAATATTCAAGGACTTGGCTTAGTACCAGCATAATGTCACTTGAACCTTATTTCATTAGTCAAGTTAGTAAAGTGACCAAGCCCATATAGGTAGGGAGGGTACTAGAAAATACCATGCCAAAAGGCATGGCAACAAGAAAGAGTAAATATATATACATATATATTCAGGGACAGTTTTATTTTCTACCTCAGATGTACACAGGATTGAATCATTTATCCCTATTAAGTATGCAGAAGGATGAAAGCGTAGGTAGTTTGCCTAGATGTTAGCTTTGGACATATTTTTCACAGCTCTGGGTTAGTTGACTATGTTCTACATGTCCAGATCTAAAGGGAACAAAAGAACACTTTATATAGAATGAGTAATTTCCAAGCTTTACAATTCAATGTGCCAGATAATTAAAATATGTACCATTAAAGAGAAAAAAGAAATAACTTACAATGTGGGTAAGGCTTTTAAACCAGTGATAGGGCCTAGGATAAATTTGGCTGTTTTTCTGCTTTTTATATTTCCTGTATTCTCTCCCTTTATATTACATATATGGTAATCTTTTCCTCTTTTTATATAAATATAATGAATTTGTGTAATAACTGTAGTAGAAAAATTATAAAACCTAATCTGGAAATGAAAATGGGTTAATAATAACACTGAGCCTAAGTCTTTATTTTCCCTAGTGATTTTTTTTTAATTAATGAGTTTTATTTTATCTTCTTTGTACTCAGATATATTACAGATTGGTGCAAAAGAAATGGCAAAAACCACAATTACTTTTTGACAAACCTAATTATTTATATGACAAATTAATAATGTATTTGATTACAAATTCATGGTTAAACAAAAAATTATAAGTGATTTTTAGAAAAATCCTGGAGGCAGAGATAGTTCTGTATATATACTTGTAGATGTCACAGTGATTTCACTGCTTGGTAAAACCAACAACAAAAAGTAGATTATTACTTTTTAAATCGATGAAGAGGAAAAGCTTTATATAATATGATTTTAGTTCAGAAATATAAACAAAATAAGGAAAATAGTGTATTCACATAGGAAATTAACTACCAAATATTTTAAGTCATCTTAATGGATGGTGGACACATGGTCTGTGTCTTCATGAATATTTAAGGACATATGAAAAAAATTATGAGCATAATTTTTGATATTCTGTTACTGAAATATAATATAGTCCTGATAATTATTGGGATACAAGTATCATTTTCTCCAAAAGAGCAGTAATTACTTAAAAGCAAAAAACACATAATGGTCAATTATTTTTCATTTCCTCCAAATAATAATTCCTTTCTAGGTTTAATGTCCAGCTTTAAATTTCATTAATGTTAGACCATCTATGAATGAGTTTTCTGGGGCTTCTTCACGAAAATCACTAGAAATATTTGTGATTGAAAAGCGGGGTGAGGAAATAACTAATGGGCTCCCTTAAGTTGCTTACAAAATATTTAAATATATATAAATACATAGTATACAAATAACAAGAAGATTAGTGTCTATGATAAATAACAGAAATAGATAAAGTGATCTGGGAACTTAGGGGATGGGCAATAATGCTACTGGAAAATACAGAACATAACTCAATCCGACAAATAACAAATGTTTTTAAGCATCCTCAATAGCCCCAGATGTTTGCTAGCAATTGTGATAGAAAACTAAGCGAAACAAAAAGATGGTGCCTGTACTCCATGAGTTTTTTAGTCACCTAGTAAAAATCTCTATTCTATTTGTGAAATTTAAATACTTTATTGTATAACAGAGAATGTAAGTGCATTCGGGCTAGGGAAAAAGAAATCAGGGAAACCTGGCAGAAAATAATTCATGGAAGAAACAGAGCCAGAACTGAACCTGGTAAGCCAAGGAAGACACTGGCTGCGAGTAAAGGGCATGTGAAGTGATGAAGAGCTCATAATGAGCATTTGTGTTCCAGGATTAGAGAGCAGATACATCAATTTTTATAACAGATACTTTTTTATGGAGGAAACAACAATGGGATAAACATATAATGGAAGAAAAGGCAGACAAAAGGAGACAATGGAAACAAAACCGGATTCAAAATGCATTTAGGAAAACTTCTAGTTTCATAAAGACATGAATATTTATTTGGCAGCTAAATGCAAGATAAATTGGAAGAGGCAGAGAGAGGAGAAACAGATGACAGAAAAAAATTGAAATGCTTTTCCAATACAAAAGCATATTCCATTCTTGCTCCTTTTTCAGAAATGAAGCGTTTATCTCCCCAGCTGCTGCGAGTGCTGCCAGCAGACAGCTCAGTTGTCAGCCCCCTTGGAGATTCCTTCAGCCAGAGGAAACCACTCTACCAAATATCAGTCCTCCCTCTCACCGTGACCTGCATCTAATATTTTGTTCGCACTGGGGAGATTTCTGAAGGATCATCCCATTTACTATGAGTACATTGGCGCTTGATGTCTTTCTCTGTCCAATCCTGACGCCTTACCTTCCCTTCCACAGGTTATCTGAAGATCACCCCAGTATTTCTCCTGCACATTAATTTCCTTGAATTCCACTTCACAAGATCCCAACTGGCAAACATTTTCTTTTTTTTTTTCTCTTTATAGAACTATAAAACTGTGTTCTTTTGAGTTGTACAATATTACCGGAATGGATGCGGCAATAGTGCTTTGTCAGCTTATCTCCCTGTTGCCTGTCTGCGTTTGCCTTGAGGAGCTATTACTGTACTACAGCAAATATTAAGAAAATGAGTAGACTTCTATCTTATTTATTAATAGTGGTGCATAATTATATCTTAAAACATTTGTCCCACTCCATTTATGCTCCATAACATAGTTTCTTGCCAAGAAGACATTACTTAAGAGAAATTGAAAGAGAATATGCATTATGCACTGCCCTGGTATCACCATGACCTCCACCTCTACTTCCTAGGTAATCCTATATGCTGAATCACCACTTTCTAACCCAGCTCTTCCTGTTTCAGCAATGAATAATTATGTTTATAAGAACTGGAAAAGAGAAGAAAGATGTTTGTCAGTTAGTTGTTTTACTCTGTTAAAGTAAGTATTTTGGGACCCATCACTTCTGTTGTAAGAGTCTTAACGGGAACAAGCTTTAAATGGATGGAACTAAACAACTTCAAATATCCTGTTATTTATCTACTCATATTCATTTTAAAAAATATGTGTAAAAAATACTCTTTTAAAATGCTATATTTAAAAACCGTATTTTTATTAAAAATAATAAAAGTCATTTTGACCATTAATAAAGGTAATATGATTTAATTAGAATTTTGGAAAGAACAAGTCCACTTAAAGAATAAAGCAAGTATATTTGGGGAGAATGATTTTTTAAATATTAAAGGAACAGAGCTTTTAATGAGCTAAAAACCGACCATTATTTGTCTCAAACATTGTTTTCTCATTGGCTTATAAGAGAAGAAAAAGCCTCATTTTTGGATAAATTCAGATTTGCAAGAGAAGCTAACAGGTCACAACTTTTATCATTTAATTCATTTGAAGGAAAATGCTCCAATTAAAGTAAAAATGGTTCAGAGTTTTAGTCAGAAATATTAGTCTGTGGCCCATCCACCAGATTAAGAGCTTAATTAACCAATACAATACTAATTTCCAGAGAAGTATCCAGTTGAAATCAAAAAGTGAGAAAAGGCTATTCAAGGGAATGTCCTTCTCTATTAGACCTTATAAGTCATTTTAATAGTTCTGAATTTATGCCAAAGACCTCACAATAAATCCTTTTGCTAGACACAAATTTAAGTTACATTATATTACTTTCATCTCAAAATATGTCTATACCTAAAAATTAGCCTCTTTAAATTGTGCAAAAATTTACCTAAATAAGGTATTTGGTTAAATATAGTAAAAACTTGTATTATTCTTATCATTATTATTATTTTTTTAATTTTTTAAATTTTTATTGCATTATAGGTTTTGGGGTACATGTGCAGAACGTGCAAGATAGTTGCATAGGTACACACATGGCAGTATGCATTGCTGCCTTCCTCCCCTTCACCCACACTTGGCATTGATCCCCAGGCTATTCCTCCCCAGCCCCCCCATTGTCCCTCCCCTTTTCCCCCCAATAGACCCCAGTGTGTAGTAGACCCCCTCCCTGTGTCCATGTGTTCTCATTATTCTCACCCGCCGATGAGTGAGAATATGCGGTATTTCCTTTGCTGTTCTTGTGTCAGTTTGCTGAGAATGATGTTCTCCAGATTCATCCATGTCCTTACAAAGGACACAAACTCATCATTTTTTATTGCTGCATAATATTCCATGGTGTATATGTGCCACATTTTCCCAGTCCAGTCTATCATCGATGGGCATTTGGGTTGGTTCCAGTTCTTTGCTATTGTAAACAGTGCTGCAATGAACATTCGTGTGCATGTGTCCTTATAGCAGAACGATTTATAGTCTTTTGGATAGATACCCAGTAATGGGATTGCTGGGTCAAATGGAATTTCTCTTTCTAGGTCCTTGAGGAATCGCCACACTGTCTTCCACAATGGTTGAACTAATTTACACTCCCACCAACAGTGTAAGAGTGTTCCTATTTCTCCACATCCTCTCTAGCATCTGCTGTCTCCAGATTTTTTAATGATCGCCATTCTAACTGGTGTGAGATGGTATCTCAATGTGGTTTTGATTTGCATCTCTCTAATGACCAGTGATGATGAGCATTTTTTTCATATGTTTGTTGGCCTCATGTATGTCTTCTTTTGTAAAGTGTCTGTTCATATACTTTGCCCATTTTTGAATGGGCTTGTTTGTTTTTTTTCTGTAAATCTGTTTGGGTTCTCTGTAAATTCTGGATATCAGCCCTTTGTCCAATGCGTAAACTGCAAAGATTTTTCCCATTCTGATGGTTGCCGATTCACTCTAGTGACTGTTTCTTTTGCCATGCAGAAGCTGTGGAGTTTGATTAGGTCCCATTTGTCTATTTTGGCTTTTGTTGCCAATGCTTTTGGTGTTTTGGTCATGAAGTCCTTGCCTACTCCTATGTCCTGAATGGTTTTGCCTAGATTTTCCTCTAGGGTTTTTATGGTGTCAGGTCTTATGTTTAAGTCTTTAATCCATCTGGAGTCAATTTTAGTGTAAGGTGTCAGGAAGGGGTCCAGTTTCTGCTTTCTGCACATGGCTAGCCAGTTTTCCCAACACCATTTATTAAACAGGGAATCCTTTCCCCATTGATTGTTTTTGTCTGGTTTATAAAAGATTATATGGCTGTAGATATGTTGTGTTGCCTCCGATGCCTCTGTTCTGTTCCATTGGTCTATATCTCTGTTTTGGTACCAGTACCATGCTGTTTTGATTACTGTAGTCTTGTAGTATAGTTTGAAGTCTGGTAGTGTGATGCCTCCTGCTGTGTTCTTTTTGTTTAGAATTGACTTGGCTATGCCGGCTCTCTTTTGGTTCCATATGAAGTTCATGGTGGTTTTTTCCAGTTCTGTGAAGAAATTCAATGGTAGTTTGATGGGGATAGCATTGATTGTGTAAATTACTTTGGGCAGTATAGCCATTTTCACGAATTGATTCTTCCTAATCACAAACATGGAATGTTTCTCCATCTGTTTGTGTCTTCTCTTATTTCGTTGAGCAGTGATTTGTAGTTTTCCTTGAAGAGGTCCCTTGGGTTCCTTGTGCGTTGTATTCCTAGGTATTTTTTTCTCTTTGTAGCAATTGTGAATGGCAGTTCGTTCTTGATTTGGTTCTCTTTTAGTCTGTTATTGGTGTATAGGAATGCTTGTGATTTTTGCACATTGATTTTATATCCTGAGACTTTACTGAAGTTGCTTATCAGTTTCAGGAGCTTTTGGGCTGAGGTGATGGGGTCTTCTAGGTATACTATCATGTCGTCTGCAAATAGAGACAATTTGGCTTCCACCTTTCCTATTTGAACACCTTTTATTTCTTTTTCTTGCCTGATTCCTCTGGTTAGAACTTCCAGTACTATGTTGAATAGGAGTGGTGAGAGGGGGCATCCTTGTCTAGTGCCAGATTTCAAAGGGAATGCTTTCAGTTTTTGCCCATTAAGTATGATATTGGTTGTTGGTTTGTCACAAATAGCTTTTATTACTTTGAGATATGTTTCATCAATACCAAGTTTATTGAGGGTTTTGAGCATAAAGGGCTGTTGAATTTTGTCAAATGCCTTCTCTGCATCAATTCAGATAATCATGTGGTTTTGGTTTTTGCTTCTGAAAAAATTTGTATGCTGAATTACATTTATAGACTTGGGTATGTTGAACCAGCCTTGCATCCCCGAGATGAATCCTACTTGATCATGACGGATAAGTTTTTTAATGTGCTGTTGCAATCGGTTTGCCAGTATTTTATTGAAGATTTTTGCATCTATGTTCATCATGGATATTGGCCTGAAGTTTTCTTTTCTTGTTGAGTCTCTGCCGGGTTTTGGTATCAGGATGATGTTCGTCTCATAAAATGATTTGGGAAGTGTTCCCTCTTTTTGAATTATTTGGAATAGTTTCAGAAGGAATGGTACCAGCTCCTCTTTGTGTGTCTGGTAGAATTCGGCTGTGAACCCATCTGGACCTGGGCTTTTTTTGTGTGGTAGGCTCTTAATTGCTGCCTCAAATTCAGACCTTGTTATTGGTCTATTCATAGTTTTGGCTTCCTCCTGGTTTAAGCTTGGGAGGACACAGGTGTCTAGGAATTTATCCATTTCTTTCTGGTTTACTAGTTTATGTGCATAGAGTTGTTTGTAGTATTCTCTGATGATGGTTTGAATTTCTGTGCAATCTGTGGTAATTTTCCTTTTATCGTTTTTTTATTGCATCTATTTGGTTGTTCTCTCTTTTCTTTTTTATCAGTCTGGCTAGTGGTCTATTTTGTTGATCTTTTCGAAAAACCAGCTCTTAGATTTATTGATTTTTTGAAGGGTTTTTCTTGTCTCTATCTCCTTCAGTTCTGCTGTGATCTTAGTTATTTCTTGTCTTCGACTAGGTTTTGAGCTTTTTTCATCTTGCTCCTCTAGCTCTTTCAATTTTGACGATAGGGTGTCAATTTTGGATCTCTCCACTCTTCTCATGTGGGCACTTATTGCTATATATTTTCCTCTACAGAATGCTTTAAATGTGTCCCAGAGATTCTGGTACGTTGTGTCTTCATTCTCATTGGTTTCAAAGAACTTCTTTATTTCTGCCTTCATTTCATTGTTTATCCAATCAACATTCAAGAGCCAGTTGTTCAGTTTCCATGAAGCTGTGTGGTTCTGAGTTATTTTCTGAATTCTGAGTTCCAACTTGATGGCACTATGGTCTGAGAGACTGTTTGTTATGATTTCAGTTGTTTTGCATTTGCTGAGGAGTGCTTTACTTCCAATTATGTGGTCAATTTTGGAGTAGGTGTGATGTGGTGCTGAGAAGAATGTATATTCTTTGGATTTGGGGTGGAGAGTTCTGTAAATGTCTATCAGGTTTGCTTGTTCCAGGTCTGAGTTCAAGTCCTGGATATCGTTGTTAATTTTCTGTCTGGTTGATCTGTCTCATATTGACAGTGGAGTGTTAAAGTCTCCCACTATTATTGTGTGGGAGTCTAAGTCTCTTTGTAAGTCATTAAGAACTTGCCTTATATATCTGGGTGCTCCTGCATTGGTTCCATATATATTTAGAATCGTTAGCTCTTCTTGTTGTATCGATCCTTTTACCATTATGTAATGACCTTCTTTGTCCCTTTTGATCTTTGTTGCTTTAAAGTCTATTTTATCAGAGATGAGAATTGCAAATCCTGCTTTTATTTGCTCTCCATTTTCTTGGTAAATGTTCCTCCATCCCTTTATTTTGAGCATTGTGTATCCTTGCATGTGAGGTGGGTTTCCTGGATACAGCACACCGACGGGTTTTGGCTTTTTATCCAATTTGCCAGTCTGTGTCTTTTGATTGGTGCATTTAGCCCATTTACATTTAGGGTTAATATTGTTATGTGTGAATTTGATACTGCCATTTTGATGCTAGCTGGCTGTTTTGCCAATTGGTTCATGTAGATTCTTCATTTTGTTGATGCTCTTTAGCATTTGGTATGCTTTTAGGATGGCTGGTACTGGTTGTTTCTTTCTATGTGTAGTGCCTCTTTCAGGAGCTCTTGTAAAGCAGGCCTAGTGGTGACAAAATCTCTGCGTACTTGCTTGTTCATGAAGGATTTTATTTTTCCTTTTTTGGTGGATATGAAATTGTGGGTTGAAAGTTCTTTTCTTTAAGGATGTTGAATATTGGCCCCCACTCTCTTCTGGCTTGTAGAGTCTCTGCCGAGAGATCTCCTGTGAGTCTGATGGGCTTTCCTTTGTGGGTGACCCGACCTTTCTCTCTGGCTGCCCTTAGTATTTTCTCCTTCATTTCAACCCTGGTGAATCTGACGATTATGTGCCTTGGGGTTGCTCTTCTTGCAGAATATCTTTGTGGTGTTCTCTGTATTTCCTGGAGTTGAGTATTGGCCTGCCTTGCTAGGTTGGGGAAATTTTCCTGGATAATATCCTGAAGAGTGTTTTCCAGCTTGGATTCATTCTCTTCATCACATTCTGGTACACCTATCAAACGTAGATTAGCTCTCTTCACATAGTCCCACATTTCTTGGAGATTTTGTTCATTCCTTTTTGTGCTTTTTTCTTTGATCTTGGTTTCTCATTTTATTTCATTGTGTTGATCTTTGACTTCTGATATTCTTTCTTCTGCTTGGTCAATTTGGCTGTTGAAACTTGTGCATGCTTCGCGAAGTTCTCGTGTTGTGTTTTTCAGCTCCTTCAATTCATTCATATTCCTCTCTAAGTTGTCCATTCTTGTTATCATTTCCTCGAATCTTTTTTCAAATATTTTTTCAAGGTTCTTAGTTTCTTTGCACTGATTAAAACATGTTCTTTTAGCTCACTGAAATTTCTCCTAATCCACTTTCTGAAGTCTGATTCCATCATTTTGTCACACTCATTCTCTGTCCAGCTTTGTTCCCTTGCTGGTGAGAAGTTTTGGTCCTTTGTAGGAGGTGAAGTGTTTTGGTTTTGGGTGTTTTCCTCCTTTTTGCACTGGCGTCTTCCCATCTTTATGAATTTATTCACCTGTCATCTTAGTAGTTGCTGATTTTTCAATTGGGTCTCTGTGTGGATGCCCAGATTGTTGATGATGAGGTATTTCTGTTACTTAGTTTTCCTTCTAATGGTCTAGCCCCTCTGTTGTATGAGTGCTGAGGTCCACTCCAGGCCCTGCTTGTCTGGGGTACACCTATAGCAGCAGTGGAACAGTGAGGGATGCTACCAGTATCTTCTTCTGCTATCTTTGTTTCAGAATGTTGCCCGCCAAATGTCAGTCTGATTAGTCCTTTTTTGGGGTGACTCTTTGGTATACGGGGGTCAGGGAGCTGCTTGAGGAGATGGTCTGTGCTTTATAGAAGCTCTAGTGCTGAGCTGTGAGCTCCGTTGTTCATTCAGGGTTGTTGGGAGGATGTGTTTATGTCTGCTGCAACAGAACTAATAAAACCCCTTTTTTTTCCCCCCCTTAGATGCTCTGTCTCAGGGAGCTGGGGCTTTCTTTATGAGTATCTGTTGCACTCTTCTGCCCAGCTAGGAGGCAGTCTATTCACTATTTGCCTGCCGGGGCTCTGCCCTGCTAGCGCGGGTCCACCCTGTTGCTGCGGGGCTGTGTTCTGCTGTGGCTTGCTCTGCCCTGCTGGCAGAGTCTCTCTGTTATGGCAGGTTGCCTTGGCAACAGCAGGCTGTGTCAGCCCTGGGTGGTACTTCAGTGGGGGGGATTGCGTCAGTAGTGGCGGACACCCCTCCCCCACCAGGCTGCACCGTCCTAGATGCTGGCAGAAAAACTCTCAGCCCCAAGCACCTCCAATCGCTGCCCTGCTTGTCCCCATCAGGGTGGGACCCACCAAGCCTGATTACCCAGCTCCCTGCCTCAGAGTCCGTCCTCTCTCTCTCTCTGTCTTCTTCTCCCCAAGCTGAATGGTTGAGTCTCTCACTGGTGCCCCAGTAGCCTGCTGATAGGGCACTGGGATCCATGCGATCTCCCGTGCCACTGCCCACTGCACCAGCTCAGATCACGTTTCCCAGGAATATCCTGGTCTGGCTCATTGTCCAAGTCCCGTTCAATCAGATGGACATGCCAATCTGCCCTTCCAAATCTCAGATTGCCGGTTTAAAAGGGCACCTAGACCAGTGAGTTTTGTGCCCGGTGCCGCTGCACTGCAGAACCGGCTGAAGAGGCCGCACGAGCCGGGTGTGCTAGTGTTCCATGTTGCTCCCACACCTGGGACTTTCAACGTTCTGTGGGCAAAAATGGTCTGTCTGAGAATGCGGCTAGGACTTACCCTCTGTGCCTCACTGAGAGCTGCAATCCAGAGTCGCCTCTACTACGCCATCTTGGAAGTCCCTTATCATTATTATTATCTCAAATACTATGACACTGAGTGATTTACACAGTATTTAGCAAAAATGTCAGCTTCAAAGATCTAGGCTGATTAGCAAAAAGTGTTCTGTTTTTTTTTTTGTTTTGTTTTGAGACGGAATTTCGTTCTTCTTACCCAGGCTGGAGTGCAATGGCGCAATCTTGGCTCACCGCAACCTCCGCCTCCTGGGTTCAGGCAATTCTCCTGCCTCAGCCTCCTGAGTAGCTGGGATTACAGGCACACACCACCGTGCCCAGCTAATTTTTTGTATTTTTAGTAGAGACGGGGTTTCACCATGTTGACCAGGATGGTCTCGATCTGTTGACCTCGTGATCCACCCGCCTTGGCCTCCCAAAGTGCTGGGATTACAGGCTTGAACCACCTCACCTGGCCAAAAAGTATTCATTTTTATTCTGATAACCAATTAGTGGAAACCATTCTTCAGCTGGGAAAAAGAAGTGATAAGTTTCCACACTCTAATAGCTATGTATATATTAACTGATACAGCCTCAACTCTAGTATGCAAACAGAATACAATTTTGTGAACATTTAATAGCGATATCAAAAGTTCACTTTAGGCCAGGTGCATGGCTCAAGCCTGTAATCCCAGCACTTTGGGAAGCCGAAGCAGGTGGATCATGAGATCAAGAGATCGAGACCATCCTGGTCAACATGGTGAAACCCCGTCTCTACTAAAAATAAAAAAATAAAAAAAATTAGCTGGGCATGGTGGCACATGCCTGTAATCCCAGCTACTCAGGAGGCTGAGGCAGGAGAATTGCCTGAACCCAGGAGGCAGAGGTTGCGGTGAGCCGAGATCGTGCCATTGCACTCCAGCCTGGGTAACAAGAGCGAAACTCCGTCTCGGAAAAAAAAAAGTTCACTTTATCGTTTTTTTGAGACAGTCTCAGTCTGTTGCCAGGCTGGAGTGCAGTGGCAGGATCTCAGCTCACTGCAACCTCTGCCTCCCAGGTTCAAGTTATTCTCCTTCCTTGGCCTTCTGAGTAGCTGAGATTATAGGCACCCACCACCGTGCTCGGCTAAGTTTTGTATTTATAATAGACACTGGGTTTCACCATGTTGGCCAGGATGGTCTCAATCTCTTGACCATGTTGATCCAACCACCTCAGCCTCCCAAAATGCTGAGATTATAGACATAAGCCACCTCACCTGGCCAAAAGTTTACTCTATGTTATGTCTAACTTCTCAGAAGGTTTAGAAAGTGATACAAATAATCAATAGTTAATATTTCAAAATATTTACTCTAATTGCCAAACATTGTTTTCTGTCAGATTGTTCATTCTCCAACATACCCATAAGCTCCAGTCTCCAAGCCTCCTTGACTACAATATCCTTTGGTTACTTTATAATGTATTTCAGTCATCACTTTACAACTTCTTGAAGCAATACGTTTTTTAATGATAGACTAATTTTTTCTCCAAAAGTCCTCACTGACCTGGTAAATATATTTTATTGTTATGACTTATAGTTACCATGCAGTGAAAATTTAACCAATGTTTCCCATATTCCCTCAGAAAGAGTAAAATGTTACGGAAACAGGAATCTAAACAGAAACAAATCTAAAAATGGCAAAAGGATAAGGAAATTACTATAAATCATAGGCAATTAATTAATGAAATTCTAATATACCTTCTTGCATACTAAATATCTTCATTCCTGTATGTAATCTGATTCATGCATCTAAGGATTTTATTCTCAATATTCTTTTATGCATAATTATATAGTACTTTATTAATTAGAATAAATCAAAATTTATTGAAGCTTTATTTATAATCCCTAACTATATCCTACTAAAATTACCAAATGTTATATTTAATAATAAAAATACTCTCACTGAGAAAGGTATATCATTTGCCATTATCTATGTAGAATTGTTTTATAAAAAAAAAAACACAAATTTAAATGATTGAGTGCATAAGGAGTTTTTTAATAAATTCCAAAATAGTTAAAGAAACATCAGAAGTTATAAAAAAAAATTTACTGAAAACTATAAACCAAAATGAACTTTAACTTTTATGAAACCATAGGCATTTTGTTTTAAAAGTATTCATATTTATATGTACTTTCCTTTCATCTTATTAGAATGTTTGCAACCTGAAAATGAATGCTGCTTTGATAAATATTTTTATCTAGTAGATATTGACTCTTTCTTGGTAGAAGCTCAATATATATAAATTGACAATTATAAAATCTATGAGTTTCATAGAGTACTCATAGCAACTTTTGATAACAATATCTCTGGATACACACTGAATGTAATTCAGCTTTGCAATAATCAGATGACCCTGGAGAGGTTCATGCTCAATCTCCTGGATTCTTGAAACAGCAAAAGGCCTAATAGCAGAAAGAATGAGGCACAGGAAAACCACCTGGGGAGCAATGCAGTTTGTTAGGTCTATGTAGCTACAGGCTGAGTAATTGTAGGGTGCTTGCTATAGGAGCAATTTGGTTTTCTAGGTCTCTGGAGTCTGGCGATGAGCAATAGATCAGACTAGCCACCATGGAAAGAACTCATGTTATGCAACCCCACATACGGCAAAGAAGGCAAAAATGACCAAGGATAGGAATCAATCTCTTTTATGGCCTCCACTGGAAAACCAAAGTGGTATCACGTGGTATAAGACTAAGTGACTCACCTTGGGAGAAATGCCATTGTACCAGTTCTTTGAGCATGAAGATAGCTCAGTGGATTTTTGGTTGAATGATACATGCCCCCTAACTACACTGTTGGGAGCAAGATGTTTTGTCCAAAAGTGAAATATTTTGCATCATTGTTTTCTAGGTTGGGTTATATAAACAAGGCTTTTTAATTTTCTCTGTGGTAGCTTTAGAGAGAAGAATAAATACTATTTTACTAATATTTAGCATTCAGTTGCTAATGTGCAGTAGTTTTTTTTCCAAAAAAAATATACTCACTTATGATTTTTATTTTTTATAAAAGGATTGAGTCTATGCAGTAATTAGCACTGAGTGAGGCTTACCTGAGGAATCATGCATCTGAAATCATCTTCTTAGAGAGAATGCCTCTGTGGCAACTGCTAAATATTAATAGTCAGGTACCCAAACAAAAAAATCAAACAAGTAAAAAATGAATAAGATGAAAATGAATTTCATCTGAAATGGGACCCAATGATTACATTTTTCATTTCATAACTGCATGTACTTTGTAAAAGATTCAATCTTAATATAATTGTGTCATAATTATTGCAACATGCAAACATGGGAGGAAAATGAAAAGACTAATAAAATCAGCAGAAAAGTGATTTTATATCTCTCTTCCACTCAGAATTATAATTGAGGCAAAAGAAAATAACAAACAACATTTGTGTCCATTGAGGTAGTTAGAGAGTTTTTGGAAAAAATGACTTTGAAAATCCTAGGATGGTAAATGAAAAGTAGAAAGAGTAGGAAAGATGATAGAGGTCATTTTTAGAGCAGTAGAAATACTGTCTGTGCAAACATCCCTGGTGCTTCAGGTTAGTAAGTAACATGATTATCATTTTCTCAGTTATAACACTTAGTGTCAGGTAAAAGGGCAAAATGGACAATCATCAGGAGAAAATGAATCAAAAAAGCAAAGTAACCTGTTTCTATGCATGTGGTATTTCTACTTTGTTGATACATATAAAAGTCCAAAGAAGGACCGGTGGTATGCATGCCCTTCATATTGTAAAGGCTTGGAGCAGCTTGATCTTTGAGAACATTCATTGCTACCTAGATTATTGGTGCTTTTGGACAGCTCAATTCAATGAAGCAGTAAACTTCTTGTTCTACTACTCAGTTAAGATATTCCAGAGGATACCTCAAGCCAAATGTTGTCCTTTTTCTGAACTTCACAATCAGGTGTTCATATTACAACCATTTAAATTACTACAAAATAGCTCAGTATGTTGGTGCACACCTGTAGCCCCAGCTACTGAAGAAGCTGAGGCAGGAGAATAATTTGAGCCCAGGAGTTTGAGGCTGCAGTGAACTGTGATTGTGCAACTACAGCCTCAGTGATAGAGTGGCACTCTGTCTCTCAAAATACTTCAAATATACATATTTGAATTTTCTTATATATGGATATATTTATATTTCATATATATTATATATGTATGTAAAAATAGAAAAGAACATTTCAATGAGGCAGCAAGTACGTACAATTTACCACTGTTAGATACTAGAATGCTAGACATTATACTATTCTAAGTGGTTTCAGAATAATGAGGTAGTCTGTCCCTGGTAACAACTCAACTAAGATAATCTTCTTGTGCATAACACCAATGAGGTTTATATACCATTTCCATCCATAGTCAAAAGAAATACATGTGTGTATGCATATATATAGTAAGAGGTTTGCATAAAATACTACAGAAGCATTTTGAGGCACTACCATTGGAAAAACATGGAGATGCTTATCTATATTTCAAGTAGACTTAAATCTAGCATTTTGGCATTTACTTATAGTTGAACAATGACAAAAATATCAAAATAATAATTACAATAGTCAAATAGATAGTTGCATTCTTTTAAAAACAAACTTTTAGTTTCACAAATAAATCAATCACTACCTCCTTTGTTTAGTTGTAGGGGCATAAAGAAGAGGAGTAGAAAGGGAAAATAATGACATAATATTGATAATAATTAATATTTATTTAGCACTATAATTTAGGCACTTTTGTATTATACTTTAGGTTCTGGGGTACATTGCATATCATGCAGGATTGTTATATAGGTACATACACGGCAAGGTGGTTTGCTGCCTCCATCCCCCTGTCACCTATATCTGGCATTTCTCCCCATGTTATCTCTCCCCAACCTCCCTAGCCCTGACTGGCCCTCCTCTAGCCACCCCCAACAGACCCCATTGTGTGATACACCCCTCCCTGTGTCCATGTGTTCTCATTGTTCAACACCCGTTTAGGCATTATTTTGAGACATAACCTATATTAATGGATCTAATTCTCTACCTGGGATGCAGGAACTACCATTGTTTACATTTTTTAAATTAGAAAATTTGCACAGGGAGAATCAATAATGTGTTCAAGCCGATAGAGTTACATAGTGTCACATATGGAAGATGAACCCTGGCCTTCTGATACTAATGCCTATATGCAAATGAGCTCTCTGACTTAGATGTTTGCATAAGAGCATTAGTTAAAAACTTTAAGGTGAACAGAGACAGATCCTAATATGCTGCATAACTGACTGATAACCTTAAGTTATTAACAACAGAGGAGATGAACTAAAAGTTAAGAGTATATCACATTGCATCCATAGTTATAAATTACTCTGAATTGTCAGAAATATAATATATATTTCAAAGACATAAACAGTATATAGTTTTCTCTGTGCTTAATTAATTCAATTTTTTCCCTTCATAACATTAAAAAATTAAGGAACCACATCAGACAACACATACAATG
The DNA here is from genome assembly GCA_031835075.1 of Saguinus oedipus. Classification (NCBI taxonomy): domain Eukaryota; kingdom Metazoa; phylum Chordata; class Mammalia; order Primates; family Cebidae; genus Saguinus; species Saguinus oedipus. Next base: position 83,904,119 of record CM063176.1, on the reverse strand, counting down.
AGGTACCTAAAATTTTGGTTTAAGCCGTATTTGTATATTTTTTATTTTGATATCCAAAATTAGGAGTCAGATAAGACGCAACTCTACACAATGATTTTGACTAGGACTTGTTCTTAGTATAAATTTTTATCTACATTCTATTATTATATGCTGTTTACTATCAATTGTCACTATCCACTGAGCTTTTAGAGTTTAAAAACATGGAGCCTAAAAAAAATAATAGCATTGTTTAATTTAAAACTATAACAAAAAGCTGACAAAATTATTTTTTGTGGCTAGCTGCATCTCCTTAAAACATGTTCTCTGTAAAGTATACTTTTAAATCATATTGTGAAATTTCAGTAATACAAATTTCATTGACATTAATGGAAACTGCCTTGCTAAAATATCACACGATGCTTTTCTAATGCACCCTGCAGTCCCCAGTGACCAATATGGCCATAACATATTGATTCACTCATTACTGCCTGAAGCTGCATGAGAAGAGTCAACTAGTGAACTGTTGTTCCTAATTTTATTATTCTGCTTCAAAATGAAAAACAAATACCCTTTCCTACGATTAAAATTGCAACATATGACTTAAGAATTATAAATAAAAGCAATTACATCATAACTCATGTTAAAAAGCCAATATTGAATTTTGTCTTATTGAACAAAGTCTTGCCACATCAAGATTGAAGACACTGTATAGTAGTAGCCATGATCTGATGGCCAGTGAGTAAATATTGCTTTACTGCAAACTGGGATTCTGAAGTATACAGCTACTGACTTGAAATCCTTTCAGGTACATAATCTAAGAAGCATGTTTAAAGCAATGAATGCTTCTTATGTAAGAATTTCTCAAATGTCTGCATCTTTTTCTTTACATAAGGCTTGTAAAATTATGTTTATTACAGCACAAAATGCCTTCTAATACATTAATTGTGATTCAAGATATCTGTTTGACTGTTTCATTTTTGAAAGAAGATATGATTAGTTATCTCGGAGAGATATTAAAACAAATACACACACACACCCATGATACTATCTGTATATTCATGATACTGTTCCACAGACATATGAGTGATTTTAGGGAAATCTGCTCAGAGAAAAAGGCCAAGAACTTCGTTCCTGTAAGCCATGTTAATGCCTGATTCGAAGGTTCTTCTGCATTGCAGTCAGTAAATTCATGCATTTCTAAACATTAAATAGGTAAACAAGTAAGTTGAAGCAACCACACGCAGTAATTATTTACTCTGACATTATTTTGATAGACTCAAAATATCAAACTAAAAAAGGCAAAATAATGAGAATATTAGTTATTACATAATATTCAATAGTAAACCACTTTGTTAGTCGTTCATTGAGCTTATTTCCAAAGTCCATCTGTGTGTGTGTATTAATACACACACATAGATGTATTAGTGAACAAAAGAGCGTTAGATGTTCCCCAATACCAAGGAGAGCCAATTTTGTAAAGTTTTGGGGAAGGGATGGTTCCATAAAAAATACATGTATAGACTTATTTGATGAGGAATTTCCTCTAACTATACTACCTTTAGCTCTACTGTTTATCTGCTTATATTTGCATGAATTAATTATATATTGATACATACCTAAACTATTGAAATTGTTGCATAGTTTCTATATGTGTGCTAATAAAACATGAGCATTTTAAAATAGTGCATATATTTGAGCTGTTCAAAGCATACAAAGAGTTATTTAACTCATTTTTTTCAATAGTTTTATGTAACAAGGCTATAAATTAAATGAAGAAGATGTGCTAAAGTTATTTTAAAAATTTTTACAAACTCCCTTGGTGAGTACCTTTTTGTGCTTAATGGTTGTTTGACCTAGATATTCTTTATCATTTGTATCATGCCAGAAATCCTCCATACAGGGTTTAAGCCAATTTATTCTTATCTCTCATTGAGAAAGAAAACCTTCATTCATAATGTATCTGGAGATCTTTTTACACTTCAAATACCTCAAATTAAATAAATCCATTTTCTTTATATGATCAGACTTGCATATATCATCTAATTTTGAGATATTCTCAAATTTCAGTCTTTATAGTTGTTTTATGGGCATAATTTCTAAATCTTTTCATGATTATTTAAATACAGTTTATTTCTAAAAATTAATATATAGAGTAGTCTTACTGTTGAGAAACATAACTCGGGAAGAATTGTTTAAAAATATGTTACCTTCTCCATTGTTTAGAACATGCGTCATTTTTGAGGGAAAAAAAAAACGTGCTTCACTCTTGAATGCAGACACAGGATTATATATAAATCCATATAACATAGAATTAAGACAATGATGATTGGTTTCAGCTAATTATTTTTCTATGTTAACACTTCATGTTACTATACTCTAATGTTTAAAATATCTTTCCTTCTTAACTCTACTTCTACTCCTCTTTATCTATATGTCTCTATATTCAGCAGTTCTGATAGCATAATATTTTGTCATATATAATACAGCAACAATTATTTTTTAATTAAAAAATAAATTTTATTGATATAAATGTGCTGCAAAAATTTTATCTTAGTCTTTAGCATGTAGTTATTCAAGGTGACTTCAAAAACATTACGGAAAATACATAGAAACTTTGCATGACTTTCAATCTTTTTGCATTAAACTCACACTAACTTGTTATAAAATGTCTGAACAGGATGTAGTTTGAAGCATTAAGAAGGCTAAGACATCATCAGTTTGCAAAGAGCAAAATCCGTGTTACCAGAGTAACACGGATTCTGCATAAATTGAAACAAGAACAAATATCAAACTTATGGTGAAGCTTGGGTGGAAGAATGGTAAATCATGATGCTTTACAAAATGTTTGTGAGGACAACAGCCCAGAGAAATCAGCAGTTTACAGATGAATAACTTGTCTTAAGAAGGAATGAGATGATGTTGAAGATTAAACCCACAGAGGCAGACCATCCTCATCAATTTGCAAGAAATAAATTCATCTTGTTTGTGCCCTAATTGAACAGGACTGATGATTAGTAGCAGAAATTATAGCCAACACCTTAGACATCTCAACTGAGTTAGTATACACAATTTTGACTGAAAAATTAAAGTTGAGCGAACTGTGCACTCAATGGATGCTAAAACTGTTGTGTCCAGATCAGCTGCAAACAAGGTCAGAGCTTTCAATGCAAACTTTAAAGAAGTGGGATTCAGTTCCTGAAGACATTTTTGAAGAATTGTAACAGGATATGAAACACAGCTTTACTAGTAAGCTCCTGAGGACAAAGCAAAATCAAAGTAATGGCTACAAGGAGGTGGAAGTAGTCAACTGAAAGCAAAAGTGAACCAGCCAAGAGCAAAGATGGTGGCAATGGTTTTCTGGGATGTCAAGTCATTTTGTTTGTTGACTTTTTCAAGGGCCAAAGAACAATAACATCTCCTTGTTACGAGTGTTTTAAGAGAGTAAGCCAAAAGCTTTAGTAGAAAAAATGCCCAAGAGAACTTCACTAGAGTCCTTTTCCACCATGACAATGTGCCAACTCATTACTCTCATCAAACAAGGGCAATTTCCGGAGATTTTCTATGGGAAAAGATTAAGTATCTACCTTAGAGTCCTGATATGGCTCCCTCTGACTTCTTTTCATTTCCTAATCTTAAAGAAAAAAAAAAAACACTTTAAAGAGCACCAAGTTTTCTTAGTTAATACTGTAAAAATACTGCATTGACATGCTTAAATTCCCAGAACCCTCAATTATTTAGGAAGGAACCAAATGGCTGATATCATCACTTACAAAAGTATCTTGACCTTGATCAAGTTATGTTGAAAACTAAAGTTGTTTTTTTTTTTTTTTACCTCGTAATTCTTTTTTCCACAAACTTTTACAAGTCCCCTAGTATTGTCTTTGAGTAACATCTTAATGAATGGGTTCCTAAAATTACTTTTGTATTTCAGAGAGGATCAATTCAATTAATTTACAGTACTGCTTGAAGGTTTCTGATGTGTAATAAGTAATTTTAGTAAGATAAAAATAATTGCATGGAGTTCTTAGCTGAATTGTGTATTGTGTGAAATCAGAGGAAACACAGAGAGGAGTTGGGAAATGTATAGCACCTTTAAAGAGGCATAGTTACCCTAACTTTACTGTTTTTATATTACATGCCAATGTTCTTCTGGTTATATACAAATAACCACTTTCCTTAATGCAGTGATGCAAACATTTGATTTAAAAAGAGAATAGAAGAGACTAAGGGGAATTAGAAGAAAACAACGCATATGAAGTAAATTTGTGTGTCATTAAATGAAGCACATAATATACTTTCACTTAAATTCTAATGAGTCAAATACTACTTACAATTGAAAGGCTGGGTTCCAGAAACTTTCTTTTCAGCAGTCCCACACTCTTTTGTTAATATTTCTCATTTGAAGGTCAGACACCCATTCCTCTGTTCAAACTTTAAATAAAAGATTCAAATGGAAGGTATATTTCATGATTGTGCTGAGAATGATCTAAAACTAAACACAGTTTATTTTTCTTTATGTTTTGGGAAATTTATTTGTTATCTAATAGCTATATTTAATAATCTTAATGTTTATTAATTTTATTTCTGTCACAACCAAGACATTATCCTTTTTCTAGCATTTGTTTCCAAGATCTTCTCTTAAATAAAAAATAATAATTACTGCCTCCTTTTTTATGTAGCTGGTGACACAAATTCTTCAATCCTGGTATTGCTTATCAAGTTGAAAGGGAGAGTGATTTTCCCAGTTTCCACAGCACAATGTTGTATCTTTTCTTCAGCAGCCTAAAGCACAAATCACTGGTAAGTACCAGGTACACAAGCAGGGGCTTACATGAGATATCATCAGGAACAAACAAGCTACTCAGCACCGATATAACTTGCATTATAATAGGAGTTTGATGAAAACCCCAAGGATTTTTCCAAATAACTCCAGAAATGTGAGAATCTAGGGTGATAACCATAAATACAAGAAAGCAAGGTAAGGGAAATGAATGAATTCCTTTGCTGTCCTCTTTCTCTTTTCTAAATAGGATACAAATGGCAGCTAATAAAATGCAAGTAATAATTGCAGTTTTTCTCTGAAGCAATTGACTGTACTTTGCTTTCCTACTACACAGCATTGTTAACACTCAAGCATCTCCTGGATTCTTTCCCATCATAGAATTCTTGTTTAGGTTTCTGGATCACATATACTCTATTATTTGTGACCTTTTAGACAATCTTGCCACTGAAAAACCTCGCTTATACATCTATTAAACCATTGCCTCAGAATATATATAAATAGAAAAACAGGCTGGGTGTAGTGGCTCATGCCTGTAATCCAAGTACTTTGGGAGGCAAAAGAGGGTGGGTCATCTGAAATCAGGAATTCAGGACCAACCCAGCAAACATGGGGAAACCCTGTCTCTACTAAAATACAAAAATTAGCTGGGTGTGGTGGTGCATGTCTGTAATCCCAGCTACTCAGGAGGCTGAGGCACATAATCACTTGAACCTGGGAGTCAGAGGTGGCAGTGAACCGAGATCATGGCAGTGAACCGAGATCATGCCACTGCACTCCAGCCTGGGCAACACAGTGAGACTGACTCTCAGAAAAACAAAACAAAACAAACAAAACAAAAAAAACATATAGAAAAAAGAAGTACAGATGTATTTTATATGCATGTATTTAATCAGCAATGCTTCCAAATGCTTTAATGTAAGTCATTTTTTTTTTTTTGTTAATTTTTCTTTTTTGCACTTTAGGTTTTGGGGTACATGTGCAGAACATGAATGCACAATAGTTGCATAGGTACACAAATGGCAGTGTGTTTTGCTGCCTTCCACCCCTTCACCCAATTTGGCATTTCTCCCCATGCTATCCCTCCCCAGCTCCACCCCCCGCTGTCCCTCCCCTATTCCCCCCAATAGACCCCAGTGTGTAGTACTCCCTTCCCTGAGTCCATGTGTTCTCATTGTTCATCACCCGCCTATGAGTGAGAATATGCAGTGTTTCATTTTCTGTTCTTGTGTCAGTTTGCTGAGAATGATGTTCTCCAGATTCATACATGTCCCTACAGAGGACACAAACTTATCATTTTTGATTGCTGCATAATATTCCATGGTGTATATGTGCCACATTTTCCCAGACCAGTCTATCATCGATGGGCATTTGGGTTGGTTCCAGGTATTTGCTATTGTAAACAGTGCTGCAATGAACATTCGTGTGCATCTGTCCTTATAGTAGAACAATTTATAGTCCTTTGGATATATACCCAGTAATGGGATTGTGGGATCAAATGGAATTTCTATTTCTAGGTCCTTAAGGAATCACCACACTGTCTTCCACAATGGTTGAACTAATTTACACTCCCACCAGCAGTGTAAAAGTGTTCCTATTTCTCCACATCCTCTCCAGCATCTGTTGTCTCCAGATTTTTTAATGATCGCCATTCTAACTGGTGTGAGATGATATCTCAATGTGGTTTTGATTTGCATCTCTTTAATGACCAGTGATGATGAGCATTTTTTCATGTTTGTTGGCCTCATGTATGTCTTCTTTTGTAAAGTGTCTGCTCATATCCTTTGCCCATTTTTGGATGGGATTGTTTGTTTTATTCTTGTAAATCTGTTTGAGTTCTTTGTAAATTCTGGATATCAGCCCTTTGTCGAATGGGTAAACTGCAAAAATTTTTTCCCATTCTGTCGGTTGCCAATTCACTCTAGTGACTGTTTCTTTTGCCGTGCAGAAAATGTGGAGGTTGATTAGGTACCATTTGTCTATTTTGGGTTTTGTTGCCAATGCTTTTGGTGTTTTGGTCATGAAGTCCTTGCCTACTCCTATGTCCTGAATGGTTTTGCCTAGATTTTATTTCTAGGGTTTTTATGGTGCCAGGTCTTATGTTTAAGTCTTTAATCCATCTAGAGTTAATTTTAGTGTAAGGTGTCAGGAAGGGGTTCAGTTTCTGCTTTCTGCACATGGCTAGCCAGTTTTCTCATCACCATTTATTAAAAAGGGAGTTCTTTCTTCATTGCTTGTTTTTGTCAGGATTATCAAAGATTGTATGCTTGTAGATATGCTGTGTTGCCTCCAATGCCTCTATTCTGTTCTGTTGGTCTATATCTCTGTTTTGGTACCAGTACCATGCTGTTTTGATTACTGTAGCCTTGTAGTCTAGTTTGAAATCCAGTAGTGTGATGCTTCCCACTGTGTTCTTTTTGCTAAGGAATGACTTGGCTATGCGGCCTCTCTTTTGGTTCCATATGAAGTTCAAGGTGGTTTTTTCCAGTTCTGTGAAGAAAGACAATGGTAGCTTGATGGGGATGGTTATTCCAAGTAATCCAAAAAGAGTGAGTCCTTCACAAATCATTTTAAGAGACCAACATCATACTGATACCAAAACCTGGCAGAGACTCAACAAGAAAAGAAAACTTCAGGCCAATATCCATGATAAACATAGACGCAAAAATGCTGGCAAGCCAATTGCAACAGCACATTAAAAAGCTTATCCACCATGATCAAGTAGGATTCATCCCAGGGATGCAAGGCTGGTTCAACATATGCAAGTCTATAAATGTAATTCAGCACATAAACAGAACCAAAAACAAAAATCACATCATTATCTCAATTGATGCAGAGAAGGCCTTTGACAAAATTCAACAGCCCTTTATGCTCAAAACCCTCAATAAACTCGGTATTGATGGGACATATCTCAAAGTAATAAAAGCTGTTTATGACAAACCAATAGCCAATATCATACTTAATGGGCAAAAACTGGAAGCATTCCCTTTGAAATTTAGCACTAGACAAGGATGCCCTCTCTCACCACTTCTATTCAATATAGTACTGGAAGTTCTAGCCAGAGCAATCAGGCAAGAAAAAGAAATAAAGGGTATTCAAATAGGAAAGGAGGAAGCCAAATAGTCTCTATTTGCAGATGACATGATAGTATATCTAGAAGGCCCCATCGCCTCAGCCCAAAAACTCCTGAAACTGATAAGCAACTTCAGCTGAGTCTCAGAATATAAAATCAATGTGCAAAAATCACAAGCATTCCTATACACCAATAACAGACTTAAAGAGAGCCAAATCAAGAACGAACTGCCATTCACAATTGCTACAAAGAGAATAAAATACTGAGGAATGCAACTTACAAGGAACATAAGGGACCTCTACGAGGAAAACTACAAACCACTGCTCAACAAAATAAGAGAGGACACAAACAGATGGAGAAACATTCCATGTTCATGGCTAGGAAGAATCAATATCGTGAAAATGGCTATACTGCCCAAAGTAATTTACAGAATCAATGCTATCCCCATCAACGTAAGTCATTATTAACTGAGAAAGAATACAATGTACCTAAAACTTTCAGCCTCTTTATAATAAAGGAATAATCCCATCTCCAAATATCTTCAGATATCTTACTTTTTCTGATACCAATAGAGTGTTGTCAGACTATTCTATCACCCAAACTTTAAAGAAAATACTATGGACATCATAAACTAAAAATAAATTGCTGGTTTTGCAGTGATCAAAACTCATTACCTATAATGAGAAAGAAAATATGAATATTCAAATAATTAGTACTAGATTTGTGCTGACTCATGAAGAAACCTGTCAAAGATAAAATAAGTCAAAAGAAACATCTGGAAGATGAGATTTTTCTGCTTTTGAAAATTAAAAAAAAAAAAAAAAAACAGAAAATTCGGAATATTTCTCTACAGAAAAGAAATAATAGAAGTGGTACATATTACAAAAACATCTACTAAGTTACCTTAAAACAACTTTAGGACTTTATATTTACATCTTCATACATGTCAATTTCTTAAAATGAGTATTTATTAGATCTTCCAGGAACAACATTTGTAAATCATGTTTATGAAGAAAAAAAAAGGAAGTGATTGTTGGCATCGGTATGATTATTTCTTGTGGTACATTTTCTTAAAATGAAGCCTCAAAAAAGTTAGAACAAAATAATAAACCAGTGAAAAAGAAAACAGTAAATGGTTAATTTTCTGATTAATGTGACTCAAATTATCAATCACCATATTTTCTAATTCTTAATGTAATGTGTACTTGTTACAAGAAATTGACATAATCGAACATAATACATTCTTAGCTCAATCATACAGTACATTATTTCTGCTGTAAAAGAGTTACTTTCTTAATAATCTCTTTAGTTTGTCATACTATCTCTTATTTTACCATATATGAAACAGTAGAAAATATTTATAAAACCAGAAAATTAATCATTGTCATTGGAGCATCACTTTATTTAGGTACATTATTATTTTTCACAGTCTTCTTGAATTTTACTTTTTTGGATAGTGGGGTAAATATTTTAATACTGTATTTTTTGGAGACCAATATGTGTTTGTGGCTTTTATTACTATTTTTATTAGCAGTAGTAGTCATAATTATAGCAATGGTATGCTGCTTTTTCTAATAGTGATTCAAGAATACTTGGGGAAAGATATGATGTATGCATGCCATTTTCAACTTCATATTTTGAATTGCTATAACAATTGATTTTATTATTGCATTAAACATGAAAAATTGTTTCACAAGGTAAAGAAACTTAAATTTGCTACATTATATACATGAATAGGGATAGACATAGAGATATTTTGGATATATGTGTATATTCACACATAAAGATGTGAGTAAAAACTTTATAGGAAGAAAACATTTATTTGAGAAATTTGTAGGTGATAATCATGGAATTTCCATCATCACAGACTGCACCTGTGGGTGAATTATGATTACTGTAAGAAGCCACATTTTATTATTATTATTATCATTTTTTATTGCATTTTAGGTTTTGGGGTACATGTGCAGAACATGCAAGATAGTTGAATAGGTACACACATGGCAGTGTGTTTTGCTGCCTTCCACCACATTTTTGCTTTTCCTGACTATAATGGTTTTCAAATTTCCATCTGCACATTGTTGAAAACCTCATCCCCTGTTGCCATCCACAGTAAATAATTCTTGAATGCTCAGCACCAAGCTTTATAATTGAATTTCGCGGCCAAATCATTTACTAATGATCCTTGTTCCAAACAGGAATAAACAATAGAGCCTGCAATTGCTGCACTGTTTGTTTCTTTTTTCTTTCTGGTTTTAAGCTGCTTTCCTGTAGCTAACTATGTCCCATTTTAAGCAGGTAGAATCTTTTCCTTGGCCTTTTCCTCTAAAAATTAATTCATGCACCTAGAATGCAATCACATTTTATCCTAAAAAAGAGAGATGCTTTTAAGAGATAAAAATTAATTGAAATATCATAAACAACAGAATAATACTAAGTAAAAAACCCACAAGTAAATTACTGAGCATCCCAAAATGAGACGTGGGAACCTGGACTTTTCATTATCTATTACTTTCATGCAGTCAATTAAACACTTATACTTCCTTTTGAAATTTTTTTCCAGATTGTTTCCCATTTTTCTCTATGACATATATATTATCTTTTTCAGTAATGTATCAGCTTTCTTGTAGTACACAGCATATAATAAAAGATCCATTAACCATCTTAAAAATCCCCAAATAGATTATGCTCTTTTTATTAGGGTTTATTCAATTAGTAGAGAGCTGCTATCATTAAAATGGTTTAAAGAATGTCAAAATGCCTTTTGATCTTGAAAAGGTCAAAGTAGTTGTGTGCCTTCTATTTATTCTCCAACTTGACCAAAGCTGACACTAAATGACATGTTGGCAAAAGTACCATCATTATAGGGACAATTTAGTAATTAGTTGACTGTTAATGGACGTTATTGGATAATTCACTGTCACATTTAATATAGGAAAATTCTATTCCCATAATTTCTTCCAGAAGCTAAATTTAATTCAACTCTATCTTTATTGGCTTACAGAGGGAAAACTGCCATACAAATAGTAACTTGCTGGCTTATGTCAATTTTATTTCAATAAGAAATTTAAAAGGCATGAGGAAACAAAGACTCAAAGTTGCGGGTAATATTTTTTGAAACATAACTTTGAAGTACATAAGACCATTTCAACACAAAAAATAGTATATATTTCCCACATTTTAGGGTGGAGTATAAAGCCATGAAAATTCTTCTATGTTCATGTCCTTTGTAGGGACTTGGATGAATCTGGAAGCCATCATTTTTAGCAAACTGACCCAAGAACAGAAAACCAAACACCGCATATTCTCACTCATAGGTGGGTGTTGAACAATGAGAACACATAGATTCAGGAAGAGGAGCATCACACACTGGGGGCAGTTGTGGGGCTTAGGAGAGGGACAGCGGGAGTTGGGGAGCGTGGGGAGGGATAACATGGGGAGAAATGCTGGACATAGTATACACCTAAAGTAAAATAAAAATTAAAAAGAAAAAAAAATTATTCTAGCTCAACATTCTAGGTATTCTTTAGTTATTTTTAACTTACTATTTAGCCATTTACCCAATCAGTATAACTGTAATACAACAATTGGAAGAAATTTTATACTTGTTTCCTCTATGTCAATTAAAATTCCCTCAATTTTTCACTATATAAAAATCAAACTTTTTCATTACATTAATATGAAATATTGTTCATATTTATCTCTAGTGAAAAGTATTAGAAGATTTTAGAATGCCCTTGAAGTGTTTTGAAAGGATTTTATATGTTAAATAATAAAAGTAAAACTTGCTTTGCAGTGTATACAGTGGTTCTTATATTCACAATGAACACCAAATGACAATGACTTAGGCATGCAAAATTCTTGTAAAATACAGAATTCTAGTTTTTATAGCAGATATAAAAGTGTAAATATTAATGCAAATTTATATCTGTAAGACAAATAACAGTCTCCCTAACCTAAATACACTGCTTTTTGTATTCATTAGATTAATTACAATCTTACTTCTGAAGTAATATCCGTTTTTAGGTTTAATTGGTCAATTAAAAATGCGATGTTTTTCTTTATATACAGTTAATTCTACTGAATAATTTATAACATATTTTAAATGATATATGATTTGTACATATATTTCACAGTTTAATAGTGTAACTGAGAAAATGAAGGGAAAGTTGTCCTCAAATAAAATAGAAGCGATGTTTTAAAAAGTGACTAAAGCAAAGGAGTTTAAGGTGATTTCATTATAGCTATCGCTCCTTAAATTTGAAGAGGGAAAGCTAGATTCTAAAACTATATCTACCAAAGTATTAGGAGTCCACATGACAGGTTATGCAAGAAATTTAGTTAAACTCACCTGTGACTTAGTGGGTTGCCAGTTGTTTCCACATTAAATTGTTTTTAAAATTGGTGAGACTGTGTTGAATAACAATGTGCATATAGTCAACACTACTGTAATGTACTTACTTAACAGTGGTTAAGACAATAAAGTTTGTATATTGTTGAGGACCCTCCCGTGGACAGTATATTTTTAAGCACAATTTTAAAAATTTTATGAGATTTCAATGTTTGAAAAATCATTTTAAAGATTGGAACAGTGTTAGAATCTAAATTAACTCAATCAAATAAAAAAATTCTAGATCAGGGTTATTAATATATTATTTAATGAACAATATTACAACCCTATCTTAAGAAACACAAGTTGTAAACATAACCTATAAAATTAATAAGAAGAGTGATGAATTTTTATGATTTATGTAAAAAAAGATAAACCCTATTTTGTTTTGAGCTTTACCTTTCATAACATGAAACATGGAACATTTATTTAAAGATAAAGGATTGTTACATTATAAACAGGACTAACAATCTCATGAATACTAATAGAAATACGTAAAGTAAAATCGTTAAGCAAATCACAGTAAACTTAAACAATACCAAAATCTTTTCTTAATATTTTTATGACATCAGGACCCAAACACTGATGACATTTATTTTGTTGTTTAACTGTATTTGGTCACTTTTTTTTCATATATTGTTCTTATAAGCAGCAAGTGTCTTACAATTGATTATAAGCTGAAATAATATTTCTATAGCATGTGTTGAGTGTTCTGTGTGGAAAATATATCTGTTAATAATGACAGCATGATAATTTGTCTTTTGGTTTATCTTTTTTTGTTTTGTACACTGGCTGAAATTTCTAGTACAAAGTTTATTACATCATGGCAGTGGGTATCTGTGTGTTTTCAAGTGAGGTTTTTCTTAAAAAATATAAAATAAAATAAAGACCATGTATGTTTAGTTTTTTGTGATGCCAGTGTTCATAGTTGACATTGGTCCGTAATTTTCTTCATGTATAGTTCTCTCTTCATCAGATACTGTTATTAATATTTTTCTTTTACATTGATACATAGTAATTGTACATATTTCTGGGGTACATGGATATATTTTGATACATGCATACAATGTATAATGATCAAATCGGGGTAATTAGGATATCCATCAACTCAAGGATGAATTATTTCTTTGTGTTGAAACATTTTAAGTCTTCTCTTCCAGGTATTTTTAAAATATGCAAAGAATGATTGTTAACTATAATATCCTATTTTGCTATTGGACACTATCCCACCTGTATTTTTGTACCTAATAACCAACCTCAGTGTTACCCTTTTGCTGCATCCTCACCAGCATCTCTGAGTCATTATCTTTCTGATAATAGCCATTTTAAGTAGGGTCTGATGATATCACATTGTGGTTTTGATTTGCATTTTCCTAATGATTTGTGATGTAGAGCATTTTTTCAGATAGCTGTTAGCCATTTTATGTCTTCTTCTGAGAAATATCTATTGAGATAATTAGTCCATTTTAAATTGGATTATATGTTTTTATGCTATCAAGATTTTTGTTCCTAATGTATTTCATTTATTAATCTCTTATCAGATGCTTAGTTTGCAAACATTTTCTTCATTCTGTAGGCTGTCTCTTCACTTTGCTAATTATTCCTTTGCTGTGTAGAAGCTTTTAGCTTGATGAAACCCATTTGTATATTGTTACTTGTGCTGCCTATGCTTTTGAGGTCTTACTGAAAAAACTTTGCTCAGACCAATGTCCTGTAGTGTTTTCCCCAATGTTTTCTTCTGGAAGTTTCATAGATTCATATCTTACATTTAAGTCTTCAATGCATTTTGAATTGATTTTATATACAGTGAGAGATTATTCCTAAATGATAAAAATGGGTGAGTTAGTTCTATCTTGTTCCAGCATTTGAAACAATTTGTATAATATTGATAATCCATTTCCTGAATATTTAATAGAATTTTCCTAAAAATTGATGTGTGATTCATGTGTACAAATTATTGCAGGTTTAGTTTCTTTTTGCTATACTTATTGTGTCAGTGTAGCTTATTATATTTTGTTAAAGTTATCCTGATTTAAAACTTCAACTTTAAGAACATATAATTTATTTACAGTATTAATGCATTACATTTAAAATTTCATATGTATATAAAATGTATAATGTTCCTCATATTTGTTGATCACTCATACCAGAGGATTCTTTTTGGTTGAATTACATTGACAAAACAAATGACTTTCTTGTCACAAACATTTTATATGTTTTAACTTAATTAAATTCAAAAATTACATATATTAGTCACCTTCCACAGCTTTCCATCAATTTCTCTTATTCTTCATGAAACTTGCAGTTGTGCACATTAATATCCAGTTTTTCTTCCTTTCTAATATGTAAATATGTACCAAAATGTTTTCTTCAAAATTCTCTTTTAGCCAAATTTTAGAAATACAGCAATATTGTGTTTTTGTGTCCATGTGACTAATTTGTCATATCATTTTAATGACATTTTCTGGTAATTTTTAAATTTCTAAAAGCAAGATGCTAAGTCTTAAATCTTCATTATTGAGTTCTAATAATTGTATATGATAACAGATTTCTTTGCTAAGACGCTGCTGAGATTTCTTTTGTGGCTTAATACATGGTCAATATTTCTAAGTATTCCATGAATGTCTTTACAAAGTGTTTCTACATATGTTCTTAAGTCAAATCTGCTAAGTATGTTAATTAAAATATATGGTTGCTTATTTTTGTCTCCTCTATTTTTCTCTTGTGCAAATTACATAGTAAAACCTTCAATGTGATTGTGAAGCTTTTGAAGTCCACTTGTTAATGTTGAAATGTTTGCTTTATAATTTTAATTGTTTGTTTGTAGAGATATAAAGATTTAGAGCAGTTTTATCTTTCTGTGGAAACACACGAATAATATCAGTAATTATCCTTTTATTACCAATTTGTGCACACATATCAGATACACTAGTTAATATGCTAATATATTTACATGCAATTACATGTGTATATTTTTATATATTCAATATTTTAATTATCTTCTCTATTATTTATTTCTAAGCACATATGTAGTAAATACGCAGTGATATATATTATCATTATGTAAGTAGCATGTATTATTATACATACATATGTACATATATTGATAATTTCTAGTAACTTAGTTTCAACTTTAAATTTGATATACCTAATCGTTGTTTGCCTTTTCTGCTTGCTAGTTTTATTTATCATGTTCACTCCATATTTTATTAATTCCTCTTATATTTTTGGCAGTTAGGTTTACATTTATACAACTTTTTGGACATTAGAAAATTTCTTTTTGTTTGTTTGTTTGTTTTTAGAGACTGGGTCTACCTCTGTTGCTCAGGCTGGAGTACAATGGCACAGTCAGAGCTCACTGTAATCTCGAGTGCCTAGGCTCAAGCTGTCCTCTCCTCTCAACCTGCAAAACCTGTTATTACTGGTGTGAGCCACTGCACCCAGACCTGGAAGTTTCTCTACTAGCCTTTTTCTGAATAATACTAAGTTAGAATGTCTTACTTATCATCAGCCCAATCCTTTCTTGTTATTATGTCTATTTATTACCAATTGGTGAATATCATCATTATTATTTTTCATAGTTTATGATTGTTCAGAGTTACTCATTTACTTAACAATTGTGTAATGTTGCTTCTAGCATTCTCTCAACTTGATTTATATCACTTATCTATGAGTGAGTGACAGAATACTTTTCCTGAAAAAAACATGTTTTTGAGCTTATTCTCACATGTTAGTTGAATGAGATATAGAAATTGGATTGACATTTTTTACTGATCACTTTGATGATATTATTCTATTGTCTTTGGCCTATATTTAAGGTTAAGACACCTAAATATAAATCCAATAAATGTTCTTTTGTTTAAAATTTAGTGTTTTTTTTCCGCCTTTTGTGGTTATCTTTTTGCAAATATTGTTTTGTAATTTTAGTAAATGCATAAAGGTATGTGTTTATTTATTTATTTCTTCTCATTTAAGGCCATTTTGTCTTTCCCAAGATTTTCTGCTCACTTTAGCCAGAAGCTGACCTGATAATACCATCCTGGCACCATTTTTAAATATTTTCTTCACTTGGAAATTTTCCACCCACAAGAATTAGGAAACGCACAGTTTCAGCTGCTCAGGAAACACAACCACTAGGCCCCATCAACTGTCCCTCAAACTAGAAAGAAACAAGGTTATATTTTCTTTTGCCTGTAACACATAGGCAGGCATTTTCTGGGTCTTCCTTTCATCCTGATGTAATCTTCCAAGCATTATGTTTTATGCAGTTTCATTTGTTGCTCTGGGTTTGGTTCATACTCAAAGTCTTTGAACTTGTGATTGTATGTATATGAACACTAAGTTTTTACATAACATAGTCTGATATTTATTACACCACTTCTCCCAAGGCAGTTTGAGGTTGCAATCTCAACAGTGGCTCCTGTGTTTAACATTCTAATTTTTTTTTTTATTTCTGCCAACTTTATATTTTCTAATTATTCCTGTTATTAATGTGAATAATTATATTAATCATTATATTTAAGCAAGTCTAGGTCTTTTAGCTGAAGGACATGTAGACTTTCTTAGTCCACTATTTTTCCAGAATCAAGAAAAAATATTTATTGATTAAAATCTTTTATAAGTAATACAATAAATCCCAGATCACTTCACCTTAAAGCTGTTTATGTCATTACTCAAAATATTATATTTTTAATAACATAAAATTTATGAAAATACACGTGTTATACTAATTTGATGTATTACTCAAAAGGCATATACTTTTTTTTAACTTATAGAACAGAAATATATATGAGTAATGCAAAAATCATTATAATTAATAAACTTTTTAACTTTGGTAAAATAAGTGTCATTATAGATTATGCTTCTTTGGCTGTCATAGATCTTTTCACCATAATTAAATGATGCTTTGACTTGTTTTGACAGGAATAATAAAATTTGGATGTCTCACAGACTCTGATGACTACATAATTCAGTTAATTAATTTGACTGATCTTAAACACATTGGTTGTACCCTGCTTTATTTCTTCAGCATACTGACTTTCCAATTAAATGAATATTCTCACCTTTGTTTAACAGTACTATATAATTCTATTAATAATAGTTAACATCCTACATTTGAGCACTTAAAAAGTTTAGGAGTTATAATTGAGCACTTAACAATGGTTTGGCACTTTGTAAGGATTCTACTATTATTAACTTATTTTTATTTCTCAAGAAACCTCAGAAATTTTTTTGTTAATTAAACATGCTTAATAAATGAGGAAACAGAGGTAAAAAGATCTTAATTTTCTTTCTTGGGCAAACAGGTAAGTGGTAAGATGGGTTTTCAAATTTAGACATGTTGGGATCCAAGGTCAGGACCTTAATCACAGTTCACTGCTGTACAACTGAGAGAGACCCTTGCAGAAACAACCTTGTAATTCAAGTTGAGTGACCATCAAGCTAGACAGAACACAGAGAAAAATAGAAAAAATAACACCCTTTTCATTTTTAAGACTTGCCCTTATATTTAATAAGAAATATTGAGATTTTTAAGACAAAGATTATAAATCTTAACTCAGAGACAAAAGAGAAGATATGAATAAATCACATCATATACTTAAATAGTAAGATTTAAATGTATAGATACATTTTCTCCCTCAATTCTTTTATTAGTTCATTAAGAACAATATAATTTTTAAAAATATAAATGGAAAACAAGAGTTCTAGAAGAACATGCTGTAGTACATGCATTGTATATGTGTTAAATAATGTGGCCTCCTAATAGGAAAACTGATGTAGCAACAGTCAAATTGATATAATAGATTCTGTGGGAACAGTGTTTGTGTTTATACGCCTGTGTGCATACAGAACGTACTTTCTAAAGGATAATAAAGAAAATATATAAAGAATATAGACATTATTCAATAATTAGTACAAATTAAAAATTTTTAGACGGGGATATCCAAGATGGCGTGGTAGGAACAACTCCAGATTGCAGCTCTCAGTGAAGGCGCAGAGGGTGAGTCCTAGCCACGTTTTCAGATGGACCTTTGTTGCCCACAGAATGGGAAAATTCCAAGGTGTAGGAGAGACACGGGACACCAGCACAGTCCTTTTGGCTTGTGACGGCCGTTTCGGCTGGCGCTGCAGTGCAGTGGCACCCCGCACAAAACTCACTGGTCTGGGTGCCCTGTTAAACTGGCAATCTGATATTTGGGAGAGCAGATTAACATATCCATCTGATTAAATGGGACTCGGACAGTGAGTCAGACCAGGAGATTCCTGGGAAGCATGATTTGAGCCGGTGCAGTGGGTTGCGGCACGGGAAATCACACAGATCCCAGAGCCCTATCAACAGGCGACTGAAACACCTGTGAGAGAGTCAACTGTTCAACTTACGAGAGAGAGAGAGAGAGAGAAGACACTGAGGCAGGGAGCCAGGTGATCAGGCTCGGTGGCTCCCACCCCCACAGGGACAAAAAAAAGAGCGATTCGAAACGCACGGGGATGAGAGTTTTACTGCAGGCTCAGCTGAATCCAGGACAGTGCAGCTCGGTGGGGGAGGGGCGTCCACCACTAGGTTGAATTCTGCCCCTACTGGATCCAGTACACGCCCATTGCTGAAGCAGCCTGCCATTGCTGAGGCAACCCACCATAACAGAGACACTCAGTCAACAGAACGGAGCCAACCACAGTAGGGTGGAGCCCCATGGCAGCAGGGCGGACCCCACAGTAAAAGGGCGGAGCCTCAGCAGGCAAATAGTGACTAGACTGCCTCCTAGCTGGGCAGGACAGTGCAACGGATACTCATAAAGAAAGCCACCAAATCCCTGACACAGAGCATCTGAGGGAAAATATAAGGGGTTTTATAAGTTCTGCTGTGGCAGACCCAAACACACCAGCCCAACAACCCTGAATGAACAACGGAGCTCACAGCTCAGCACTGGAGTTCCTAAAAAGTACAGACTCTCTCCTCAAGCAGCTCCCTGACCCCTGTATATCCAAAGAGTCACCTCAAAAAAGGACTAATCAGACTGACATTTGGCAGGCATCATTCTGAAACAAAGATAGCAGAAGAAGAAACTGGTAGCATCCCTCACTGTTCCACAGCTGCTACAGGTGTACCCCAGACAAGCAGGGCCTGGAGTGAACCTCAGCAGTCATACAGCAGAGGAGCTAGACTGTTAGAAGGAAAATTAAGTAAGAGAAATACCTCATCAACAATCTGGGCATCCACTCAGAGACCCAATCAAAAAGTCAGAAACTACTAAAATGACAGGTGGATAAATCCAAAAAGATGGAAAGAAACCAGCACAAAAAGGAGAAAAACACCCAAAACCAAAACACCTCACCTCCTACAAAGGATGAAAACTCCTCACCAGCAAGGGAACAAAGCTGGACAGAGAATGAGTGCGATGAAATGATGGAATCAGACTTCAGAAGATGGATAATGAGAAACTTCAGTGAGCTAAAAGAACATGTTCTAAATCAATGCAAAGAAATGAAGAATCTTGAAAAAAGATTTGAAAAATGATTCGAGGAAATGATAACAAGAATGGACAACTTAGAGAGGAATAGGAATGAATTGAAGGAGCTGAAAAACACAACACAAGAACTTCACGAAGCATGCACAAGTTTGAACAGCCAAATTGACCAAGCAGAAGAAAGAATATCAGAAGTTGAAGATCAACTCAATGAAATAAAATGAGAAACCAAGATTAGAGAAAAAAACACAAAAAGGAATGAACAAAATCTCCATGAAATGTGGGACTATGTGAAGAGACTCAACCTACGTTTGATAGGTGTACCAGAATGTGAAGAAGAGAATGAATCCAAGCTGGAAAATACTCTTCAGGATATTATCCAGGAAAATTTCCCCAACCTAGCAAGGCAGGCCAATACTCAAGTTCAGGATATAAAGAGAACACCACAAAGATACTCTGCAAGAAGAGCAACCCCAAGGCACATAATCGTCAGATTCACCAGGGTTGTAATGAAGGAGAAAATACTAAGGGCAGCCAGAGAGAAAGGTCGGGCCACCCACAAAGGGAAGCCCATCAGACTCACAGCAGATCTCTCGGCAGAGACTCTACAAGCCAGAAGAGAGTGGGGGCCAATATTCAACATCCTTAAAGAAAAGAACTTTTAACCCAGAATATCATCTCCAGAAAAACCGAGCTTCATAAGTAAAGGAAGAATAAAATCTTTTGCCAACAAGCAAGCACTCAGAGATTTTGTCACCCCCAGGCCTGCATTATAAGAGCTCCTGAAAGAGGCACTACACATAGAAAGGAACAACCAGTACCAGCCATTCTAAAAGCATACCAAATGCTAAAGACCATCAACAAAATAAAGAATCTGCATCAACCAATGGGCAAAACAGCCAGCTAGCATCAAAATGGCGGTATCAAATTCACACATAACAATATTAACCCTAAATGTAAATTGGCTAAATGCACCAATCAAAAGACACAGACTGGCAAATTCAATAAAAAACCAAAGCCCATCGGTGTGCTGTATCCAGGAAACCCATCTCACATGCAAGGATACACAAAGGCTCAAAATAAAGGGATGGAGGAAGATTTACCAAGCAAATGAAGAGCAAAACAAAAAGCAGGAGTAGCAATTCTTGTCTCTGATAAAATAGACTTCAAAGCAACAAAGATCAAAAGAGACAAAGACGGTCATTACATAATGGTAAAAGGATCGATACCACCAGAAGAGCTAATGATCCTAAATATATACGGACCCAATACAGGAGCACCCAGATATATAAGGCAAGTTCTTAGTAACTTACAAAGAGACTTAGACTCCCACACAATAATAGTGGGAGACTTTAACACTTCACTGTCAATGTTAGACAGATCAACCAGACAGAAAATTAACAAGGCTATCCAGGGCTTGAACTCAGACCTGGAACAAGCAATCCTGATAGACATTTACAAAACTCTCCACCCCAAATCCACAGAATATACATTCTTCTCAGCATCACATCACACCTACTCCAAAACTGACCACATAATTGGAAGTAAAGCACTCCTCAGCAAATGCAAAACAACTAAAATCATAACAAACAGTCTCTCATACTATAGTGCAATCAAGTTAGAGCTCAGAATTCAGAAAATAACTCAGAACTGCACAGCTTCATGGAAACTGATCAACTGGCTCTTGAATGTTGATTGGATAAACAATGAAATGAAGGCAGAAATAAAGAAGTTCTTTAAAACCAATGAGAACGAAGACACAACATACCAGAATCTCTGGGATGCATTTAAAGTAGTCTCCAGAGGAAAATATATAGCAATAAATGCCGACATGAGAAGAGTGGAGAGATCCAAAATTGACACCCTATCATCAAAATTGAAAGAGCTAGAGGAGTAATATCAAAAAAACTAAAAACCTAGCAGAAGACAAGAAATAACTAAGATCAGAGCAGAACTGAAGGAGACAGAGACATGAAAAACCCTTCAGAAAACCAAGAGCTGGTTTTTCAAAAAGATCAATAAAATAGACCACTAGCCAGACTGATAAAAAAGAGAGAGAACAACCAAATAGATGCAATAAAAACCAATAAAGGGGAAATCACCACAGATTCCACAGGAATTCAAACCATCATCAGAGAATACTACAAACAACTCTATGCACATAAACTAGTAAACCAGGAAGAAATGGATAAATTCCTGGACACCTGTGTCCTCCCAAGCCTAAACCAGGAGGAAGCCAAAAGTATGAATAGACCAATAACAAGGTCTGAAGTTGAGGCAGCAATTAAAAGCTTACCACACAAAAAAAGCCCCAGGTCCAGATGGGTTCACAGCCGAATTCTACCAGACACACAAAGAAGAGATGGTACAATTCCTTCTGAAACTATTTTAAATAATATAAAAAGAGGGAACCCTTCCCAAATCATTTTATGAGACCAACATTATCCTGATACCAAAACCTGGCAGAGACTCAACAAGAAAAGAAAACTTCAGGCCAATATCCATGATCAATATAGATGCAAAAATCTTCAATAAAATACTTGCAAACCGATTGCAACAGCACATTAAAAAACTTATCCATCATGATCAAGTAGGATTCATCCCAGGGATGCAAGGCTGGTTCAACATACACAAGTCTATAAACGTAATTCAGCACATAAACAGAACCAAAAACAAAAACCACATGATTATCTCAATTGACGCAGAGAAGGCATTTGACAAAATTCAACAGCGCTTTATGCCAAAAACCCTCAATAAACTTTGTATTCATGGAACATATCTCAAAGTAATAAAAGCTATTTACAACAAACAAACAGCCAATATCATACTTAATGGGCAAAAATTGGAAGCATTCCCTTTGAAATCCAGCACTAGACAAAGCTGCCCTCTCTCACCACTCCTATTCAACATAGTACTGGAAGTTCTAGCCAGAGCAATCAGGCAAGAAAAAGAAATAAAGGGTATTCAAATAGGAAAGGTGGAAGCCAAATTGTCTCTATTCTCAGACGACATGATAGTATACCTAGAAGACCCCATCACCTCAGCCCAAAAACTCCTGAAACTGATAAGCAACTTCACCAAAGTCTCAGGATATAAAATCAATGTGCAAAAATCACAAGCATTCCTATACACCAATAACAGACTTAAAGAGAACCAAATCAAGAGCAAACTGCCATTCACAGTTGCTACAAAGAAAATAAAATACCTAGGAATACAACTCACAAGGAACGTAAGGGACCTCTTTAAGGAAAACTACAAACCACTGCTCAACGAAATAAGAGAGGACACAAACAGATGGAGAAACATTCCATGTTCGTGGTTAGGAAGAATCAATATCGTGAAAATGGCTATACTGCCCAAAGTAATTTACACAATCAATGCTATCCCCATCAAACTACCATTGAATTTCTTCACAGAACTGGAAAAAAACACCATGAACTTCATATGGAACCAAAAGAGAGCCCACATAGCCAAGTCAATTCTAAGCAAAAAGAACACAGCGGGAGGCATCACACTACCAGACTTCAAACTATACTACAAAGCTACAGTAATCAAAACAGCATGGTACTGGTACCAAAACAGAGATATAGACCAATGGAACAGAACAGAGGCATTGGAGGCAACACAACATATCTACAAACATACAATCTTTGATAAACCAGACAAAAACAAGCAATGGGGAAAGGATTCCCTGTTTAATAAATGGTGTTGGGAAAACTGGCTAGCCATGTGCAGAAAGCAGAAACTGGACCCCTTCCTGACACCTTACACTAAAATTAACTCCAGATGGATTAAAGACTTAAACATAAGACCTGGCAACATAAAAACCCTAGAAGAAAATCTAGGCAAAACCATTCAGGACATAGGAGTAGGCAAGGACTTCATGACCAAAACACCAAAAGCATTGGCAATGAAAGCCAAAATAGACAAATGGAACCTAATCAAACTCCACAGCTTCTGCATGGCAAAAGAAACAGTCCCTAGAATGAATTGGCAACCAACAGAATGGGAGAAAATCTTTGCAGTTTACCCATCTGACAAAGGGCTGATATCCAGAATTTACAAAGAACTCAAACAGATTTACAGAAAAAAAAAAAAAACAAACAAGCCCATTCAAAAATGGGCAAAGCATATGAACAGACACTTTACAAAAGAAGACATACATGAGGCCAACAAACACATGAAAAAATGCTCATCATCACTGGTCATTAGAGAGATGCAAATCAAAACCACATTGAGATACCATCTCACACCAGTTAGAATGGCGATCATTAAAATATCTGGAGACAGCAGATGCTGGAGAGGATGTGGAGAAATAGGAACACTCTTACACTGTTGGTGGGAGTGTAAATTAGTCCAACGATTGTGGAAGACAGTGTGGTGAGTCCTCAAGGACCTACAAATAGAAATTCCATTTGGCCCAGCAATCCCATTACTGAGTATATATCCAAAGGACTATAAATTGTTCTACTATAAGGACACATGCACACAAATGTTCATTGCAGCACTGTTTACAATAGCAAAGACCTGGAACCAACCCAAATGCCCATCGATGATAGACTGGTATGGGAAAATGCGGCACATATACACCATGGAATATTATGCAGCAATCAAAAATGATGAGTTCGTGTCCTTTGTAGGGACATGGATGAATCTGGAGAACATCATTCTCAGCAAACTGACACAAGAACAGAAAATGAAATACCACATATTCTCACTCATAGGCAGGTGAGGAAAAATGAGAACACATGGACACAGGGAAGGGGGTACTACACACTGGGGTCTATTGGGGGGGAATAGGGGAGGGACGGCGGGGGGGGAAGATGGGGAGGGATAGCCTGGGGAGAAATGCCAAATGTGGGTGAAGGGGAGGAAAGCAGCAAAACACACTGCCATATGTGTACCTATGCAACTATCTTTCACATTCTGCTCATGTACCCCAAAACCTAAAATGCAATAACAATAATTTAAATTTTACATATTAAAAATCAATTCTAGCATATATCATATAACAAAGATTTATTTCAGACGGAGTTGAAATTTAAAACAACAAATAAATTCCAAATAATATAACAATGTAAAGGAAATATTAGTGATTATTATCAAAATAGTGAAGAACTTCCTAAGTACAAAAACAAACAAATAAAAAAATACCAAAAAGAACCACCCAGAAAATAAAGTATATATTTAACTACATATAAATTAAAACTCCAATATTTGCAAATATTATATGAAACTACATAAATGACAAGCTTGGAAAATATGTCAGTATATATAAGGATGAGTTATTGATATGTTTAATAGTTCTCAATGGATAATAATGGTTGTCTCTATAAAAATATGGGACTATGTATAGGAACCACAAACATGTAAAAAATGACTGAACTCTGTCACTCAAGGATTTACCTACATAATTATGATATATTTTCAAGACTAGAAATTGATGAGACTTTCTTTTCTTTAATAGTAATTCTGTATGTTAGTGATTGTACTTGAAGAGATAGGCACTTCCAGGCAATGCTGGTGATGAGACAACTTAATTCAACATTTCTCAATGCCACATTGTTCATATGCACCAAAGCTTTCAAAATAGCAATATCATTTTATGACTAGAAAGACTTTTAAGAATTTCTCCTAGTTGTGTTTATACCATACACAAAAAGAAAAAAAATCTTAATACGATAGACAGGAATACATTTTGATTAATTATAAGGCATTTATATATCAAAAATGCATTTTACGTAACATTTTATATTTTCAGAGTATTTAAAGAAGGGAATGGTAATTATGATTTATTTATCCAAGAGGTGAACAGGGTGCTATATTATGTGTAGTAAAAAGAAAAAAGTATTTATATTATATGTATACACATATATATAATTTTTTTGAGAGTGATAAACATTTAGTCTGTGCTTTTCACAGCATCAGGAAGGAGGGGGAAAGACTGGAGAGGGTCTGTTTGGGTTCTGCAGGGACTCCTGAAGGCTTGATGTCTGGAGGGTACAGAGTGGGGAGGAAGTTGAGTTAAGGTGTTGCCCTGGAAGTTCTGCAGATTGAGAATGGCTCTCAGGTGACAAGGTTAAGGAAAGACCCAGATGGTGGTGGAGTAGAGGTGCTTCCTTTAGCCAGGCTGACCAGAGCAAAGGGTAGAGAGATGTAGGAATGCAGACTGCAGTCAAGAATGAAAAGGGTCACTTAGCCCAGTTAGGCTTAAAAGGCACAGGGCTCCATGTTCATTCAGCACACTGTAGATGTGCAGCACATGTCAGATGTTCCACTCACAAGTCAATGTTCATGACAATCTTGATTTCAGTAAGTGCCGTATTCATAATAGTGTTTGTAACAAGAAGTTTGGAAGATCAGGAAGGCTTCCCTCATGTGTAACAGGGACATCTTGCTGAAAAATGAGAGAACAGAAAAGAGCATCCCATAAATTAGCCACACCTGTACATCACCTCCTTGGGATCCCCAATTGTTCCTTGCAGTGCCATACCTTGTAGCGCAGACACACTTCTGGAAGGCCAAACAGGTTAAACAGGTACAGGTTGTGGACAGTCATTTGAACTGCTCCTAATTAATTCTAATGCTATCACTAGCCACTTCTGGTGTGTGTGTGTGTGTGTGTGTGTGTGTGTGTGTGTGTGTGTGTATCTATCTATATATACACACACATGTATACACACCCACAGAGACATAAAAATGTATATACACATATGAGAAGATTTGTGTGTGTTTGGGAGGAAAATACAAGTGAGTTTATGACTTTAACACTTAGAAGCAGAGTGATCTGGGCCCTTTCTTGATGGGGATGAGCTTCAGTTTTATCATCTATAAAACAGCAATAATCAAACCTAAATCCAGTGTTGTGAAATCAAATAGGATACATACAAAACAATAACTACCCAATGCATTGTTCGTAACTGCATAAAGTTATATTAAAACTAATTTTGAAACAAAATAACTGCTTTTTGTGACAATTTTTTTGAAAGTGGATTCTTCACACAGTATATTTACTAGTCAAATATCAGTGTCATTGCTCTAATACTATTTTGTCTTGGAGATACCATATTAAATTTCATAACAAGGGATATGGATTGAGAGTGACAGGTACAGTGGGAGGTTTGGAGTTTGAATTGTGCTTCAGATACTTGTGAGCTGGGTCATTCTGGGACAATTATTTAGGCTGTTAAAACTTTCATTCACCTTTTCAATATATGAGAAAATGTGTATCTAACTTATATAGTTTTTATAATATGAATGTGATTCATTAATGAACTTAATATGACAGAAATTGTGTCTTCCATACAGCAAGTATGCAATTTTAAATAAATTTATCATTAGTAGTACTATTTCCTATATTAGTTTTAGTAGAAATAGGAGCAGAAAAAATAGTGCTTTTTTGTATTAATAATATAATGCTTACCTTTGGATGATGCTATCTATTTGCTGTGTTACAGATTTCTTAAATATTTTTCAGTTATTCTACAGCATTAATGTAACAATTCACCTGTAAGAAAAAAGGTCGCCAGGGCTTAAGGTACATATTTGGTGCTTTCTTACACTTACACCTGTATTTAATGATAATTAAGTAAAATTCTTACCAAGCGTGTAGATTTGTATTTATAAATATAATAATGAAGACTTTAATTGGATAGATTATAATTAAATTCACTCAAGAACCTGGTAAAGTTACTTAAAATAAAATTGTCAAGTATTATGTCATATAAGTAAATTAAAATAATAATAATTGATTTTTTTTCAGTTGGTCCTTAGGCACATGCCTGATTAATGTAAGTTCAGTCTTTAAGGAGGTAAGCTATTTTGATGATGTGAAAAATCTCCAAACAAGTAATGGTGTTCCCTTACAAATTTGATAGTTTATTTCCCCTCATACTATTTATTCATCCAAACAATATTTATTGCCAACTCTATTATTATGCACACAATTATATGAGTTTTTAATCATGTGCTTAATTTAGTAAATTATCTGCCTGGTTTTGACCATGTAGTGGTCACAAGTTCTCCATATGAGAAAATATGTATGCTTGATTTAAAAATAAAATAAGTAATTGACTACCAGGATTTTTCTTTCCTCTTGATTTAATAAGTTAGTAGCATCAAATTCTTAAACCCTTTCAGACACTTTTATGATAGTGAGTTTTTGCATTTGTGCTTTCAACAGATTGTAACCTTGTGTTCCCTCCCACAGAGAAATTTTAATCCGCCAGAGAGCACTGGCAAGAACCTTAACAAGGTGCCATCTAATGGGATTTGAGGGATTTTTTCCAAGGATGAGAGAGCTTCTGAGATAAACTTGCCTACTTAACAATTTCTAATCAGGGCCATGAGAATCAATGAGAATAAGTCTCAACACATCATAATAAGAACTAGATAAATGCATTATTTCCTAGAGAAACAAATTTAATATTATAGAATTATATGTGTTAGAGATTATAGAAATTTACATATGTCTTCTAAATCACATTATCAGCTATCTCAGGCTGAATAATGCTTTCCATCCAAACTAGGGAAGACAGTGCTGTGTCAGCTCCTCACAGTGAATCTAGAATTTCTAAGTCTTAGAAAGTGAAACATTCTATTTTTGAAGATGAAGGTTTCAGTTGTAATTTACTACTGAATACATTTATAGGTGATGCTTAAATAATTCAAGCTAAGCGAATTGGACCACACTTACAACTAAAATCAATTTGTATTTGCTCGATAAAGTAGCTACTGATCTCATTTACTTAGGTCTTAGTTTGAAACATAAAATATTACACCCTAGATTTTAAAGCTCTATAAGTTATTTCTGGGGTGTCAAAGGTCATCAAAATATGGGGTAGTAGCTATAATGGAGAGTTAGAAGTCTTTAGAGTCTCAATGTTAATAATTCCCCTGTTTTTTGATTCTAGAAAATAAATCCATTAACCAATAGCCAAAATAATTAGCTTTGAAACAGATGGATTATATTACACTGAGTATTTTTAACTGGGGAATTTGCTTCAACCTAACTTTAATCGTTTTCATTCTAGGCACCACCCTTTGGCCAAGTACAGAAAAGAAACTGCAAAATTTAAGAAAATTCAGAAATATAAAATATCTACTGCTATCTGACTGATTGCCAGAACCACTTATAGAAGACAGAGATGCATGTGAAATTTATCTCTATTTTAACTTTATAATGCCCTCTTTTATTGCTTCCATCTCAAAGAATCCTGTACCATTATGCTGCTGCCCTTTGGAAATTAATCACCATTCTTCATTCTCTTTCATACCCTGCTTAGCCTCCTGGCTATTAAAAATGGACTATCTCTTCTCAGATCATTAGTGTCATTTACTGAAAGCTGTCCTGGATCTACAAATGCATCTCACATCTTCCTTATAAGGTTTTTTTTGTATTCACCAATTTTTCCATTTAGGAAATGCTGACAAGTTTTCCCCTCTCTACTGGCCCTTAGATTCCACTTTAAATCAGTAAATCTTTTGTGTAGATTCAGACTTCACAATTTTCTTTAATGTAGCATCTCTTTCCACATCTACCTCTCTGGTCCTGGAATTTATGTACTTAACTCCATAGCTCCAATTTCCTTCCAGTCCTCTCTGTCTAAGGCCTCAATTGTAGTATTAATTTGTTTAATTTTGACCCAATATTTGATTTTCATTTATTTTTTTCTAGATGACTTTTGCATATTGTTGTAACTGTTATTGTTTAATGTACTTTGTTTCATATACTTCATCTGTCACCTATGCTTATTTTTGGATTATTGTTAAATTAGAAGAAATATTAACAATAGCAAAACAATTAATTATGAGGACCATAACACTAATAGACTTACAAAACAGTCAACACCAAAAGAGAATCATATAGACAACTAAGAAATAGGTAATTAACTAATGTGTAATTAATGTTATATATCTTGAGATAAAATTTGATAATGTAGTTGAATATATAAACATAATTCAAAAATAGAGTAAGTAGAATAATTTAAAGATAATTTTATAGACATTAAGGCTGGTAAAAAATAAACTTGTAGAATGTTACATGAAGACCACACCATATAAAGAAATAGAATAAGGGTTGAAAAGATGAAAGACAACAAAATCTAGTGTTGGCATTACATATTTCTCAGAATTTAAATACCCAGAACTCTGGGAAAAGGTAAGAAGTTTGTCACATTTACCTACATTAAATAATGGAATTGATTAATTATCTAATATTTTATCTTGCTTCTAATTTTGAAGGATTCGTAGAAAGAAACTGCCCTGGATAGATTACCACTGTTACTAATTAAAGACATAAATTTAATACACTGGATCCATTAAAATGTTGTTTGATCAAGCATCTAGTTGCTTCTGGAATGTAACTTGTGGGGGTTTATTGTATACAAATTTAGAACACTAAAATGTTACATAATAAAGTTAGTATTATGTATCTTTATTGTCCAAAAGAAAAATATTAGAATAACTTGACCATTTCAATGAACTAAAGATAACTATTATCATTCATCTATTCCTGAATTTTTAATGAATATTTTCTCTTTTCCTTTGCATCAAGTCTTATATTAATCACAATTTTGGTCACATTTTGAGGTCTCAGGATATTTGAAATGGTAAGGAAGACAATTATAATGACTTACTTGTTATTTTTTCCTTTAGAAAATGTTAATGCTACTTCCATATATCCCTCTTATAGGCTAACATTCAGAATAGTGATAGAGGCACTATAATAAATACTTTTATATATAAAATAAATTTTTGTCATTAGAGTTTGTTTAATTTACAAGAATATTAAAATTATATAATTAAACAGAGCAACTATTTATTCTGACAACTTACATCAATATAGCAAAAGAGTGATAATGTGAGTAAAAATGATAATAAAAGAACTGCATGTGTTGCAAAGTTTAACAGTGTCATTTCAAAAGAAAATTTTTGTAGTGTAGAAAAGGTCTCCAAACTGTAAATTAATGTAATATGAAATGGTATCACTAAGAACAGTGAAATTTAATAAAAATAATTTCTCATTTATTTGAAAATAAACATTTTGGGCTGATGTGGTGGCTCACGCCTGTAATCCCAGCACTTTGGGAGGCTGAGTTGGGCAGATCATGAGGTCAGGATTTCAAGACCAGCCTGGCCAACATACTGAAACCCTGTCTCTACTAAAAAAATACAGAAATTAGCAGGGCATGGTGGAATGATACTGTAATCCCAGCTACTCAGAAGGCTGAGGCAGGAGAATTGCTAGATCCTAAAGGCCAGTAGGTGCAGGCTGCAATGAGCCAAGATTGTGCCACTGCAGTGTAGTCTGGGCGACAAAACAGGATTCCATCTCAAAAAAAAAAAAAAAGAGAAAAATATTTAATTTCCTCACTCTCCCCAAAAAAGAAAAGAAACATTTCATTTTAAATAATGAAAACATATTTAAAGAAAATATTTAACTTCTCAGATAATATAGTAAAGAAAGTTTTAGCTGACTTTGTCAGAAACAGATCATCAATTTTCATAAAATACTCATGTCATTCTTGCATTTATGTACCATTAGTCAATCCAAACAATAAAGATAATTTAAAAATCACTCTTGATGAAGACCAAATTTTCCCAGTTTTATTATCTGACACCTAATCTAGAATCATGTATGTATTGAGGTAGAGAATGTAAACTGTTGAGATGCTCAGTATTGACACACAATTTGCTGAGGGAGTGGTAAAAGCCAAGAATAGACTCATTTCTGAGATAATCCAGCTATCATTGAGAAATGTTGTTTTAGAGAACATTTGACATCATTAAAAAATGCATTGAAAAGACTCTTGACAAAAGAGTTTGCTTACACTGTGCTATTCATTCTTAAATAAATGAGACTGGGGAAAGTAATAGAACCATTAGACCATAGAACTAGAATTCAGAATGATCAAGTTGTGCTATTTCACAGAGTCTGCCCAAAGAAGGATTAGCGTGTTCACTGACTACATAAAAAAGAAAAGTGATTTTTGAATAACAGGCTTAGGGATAAAAATGATATATATTTGTATCTAAATAGTAATTATTATAATTTTCATTTTTTCTATACATTTGGAAATTATAAAGATAAAAATAAACAAAAATAGTGTTCTAGTTCTTGAGCACTCTTTATTCCAGCACTTGCCAGTGAGTCACTAGAAGAAACAGCAAAACACTATTAGGGTGCCGAGAAATTAATGGAAAAAAATCTATTATTGAGGTTCTTAAAATAAACTTAGATTTATTTACATTTCACAATGATAATTCATTTTTTACTGATTTTTTAAAAAGTTGGCCAGGCATGGTGGCTCAGGCATGTAACCCCAGCACTTTGGGAGGCCGAGGAGGGCAGATCATAATAAAGTTAAGAGATCAACTGCATCCTGGCCAAGACAGTGAAACTCCGTCTCTATTAAAAAAGCAAAAATTAGCACTGTGTGGTGGCATGTGCCTGTAATCCCAGCTACTTGGGAGGCTGAGGCAGGAGAGTTGCTTGAACCCGGGAGGCGGTGGTTGCAGTGAGCTGAGATCACGCCATTACACTCCAGCCTGGTGACAGAGTGAGACTCTGTCTCACATGCACACACAAAAGAGTAAATAGTAAATAAAGACTAACAACAGAAATAAATAAAAGCATACAACAAGGAAACCCACAAATAACTAAGTAAAGAAATGTATACAATCAGTTTTAGCTAAGGCTATATTGATTAATTCACTTGACTCAAATCCTTTAGCTCAGTAGGGCAGCCATCATAGAGAAGAGAGTAATTTTGAAAGCCTAATCAAGAAAAGTATTTGAATGAATTAATAATAGAGCAGATGCTAGATCAGACTGTTGTGTGATTACCCTTCAGTACATTCAGGATAGAAAATAAGTTTCTTTCATAGAGAAGAGCAAGAGAAGGGTGACTAAGCACCCAAGAATGATGGTTTAAATTTTAGTTTAATTTATATTCAGAGATACATACATTTCCTCACTCTCAAAGCTCTAAGTTCCTTTTGCTATCATTATAAAACTTAAAATCATGCATGGTAAAATAGAAAGAACCATTTATACTACTCATCTTTTCCATTAGTCTTGGCATTAATCACTATATTCTCAGATACCAAACTCAGAAACATGTAATCATTTACGACCATGTTGTTCTCTTTGTTTCTCACAGTGTATCTATTAAGCTTACTATTGTGCATATATCATGTCTTGTACTAAAATTTTCCATTTCTGTATGTATTTACTCCCATCAAAATAAGCTCTTTTAGTCTAGGAACCAAAATTTCTATGATGCCCATTACATTGACTTGATATAAACTCATGTTAGATATTCAAAGGTCAAAATATGAAAATGCAGGTTTTATTGATACTTTCTGTATGTTATTTCAGCTTCTCTCTGGTTATTAGCTATTACCCTAATGTCATCACAGAAAGTCTTGCACATTCTCATAGCTGACTCCAAATTTGCCATTCCTTGGTTCATTCTGTATATAGCTACAGTTACAATATATTTATATAGCAACTATATATTATCTGTCTTGTGTATTTGCAACAACAAACTAAGCATTGTAGGAGATCCAAAATTTAATAGGGGAAATAATGCCTGATATCAAATGAATTTTAAGGAGAAGAAGATACAAATTTCTATAAATAACACAAGGATACATGGTGTATAGAGCTTAAGAAAAGTAGTTTGAGTTGATGTGGTAAAATACTAAGCCAGGATTCAAAATGCAATTGGAATTAGGATTCTAATTATAGAATCTTGTGTTTCTATAATTAGAATTATGATTTGAGGATTTTATTAAACCTGACTCATCTTAAGTAGCACCATTTCATAAATGTTTTTTCATCTGTCTTGTTCAGAGGTCATTGCATTGTTTTGTACTCTGCTTCCACAGAGTTGTGGTCCTAAATGACATAACAATGTTAATTATGATGTAAACATATGGGTCCACACATTGAAATACCATATAGATATCAACATTTGGGAGGTCCTTGGATCTGCTATCTCTGTATTCACAATAGAGTATCATACCCAGGCTATATTAAATGCTGAAAAATAGTTACAGAATTAAAAATGTTTGATAAAAAGAAGTCATACATTTTGAAGTATTCCATTTAAAATACAATAAATAAATACCTTTTAGGAATTGGAGATTCTCAAGAACATTTTGTAAGCTACTGCACTGAGAAATTCATTCAAAAAAGGTTTCAAAATGCACTCAGTTAAACATTTTATGTCTAAATTATTAAATGCGATAACTTAAGACTTTTAATGCACCAATTTTATTAACTTGAGCTGGAAAAGTAATTTTGATCTACTCTATAGCTTTCATTTTTCCAGAACATTGCATGTCTTAAATGCCCTAAGGGTTATGTAATGCTATTTTATTTCATTATAGAGACACCCCATGCTCCTTTTCCTTGAAAACAAACAACAACAACAGTTTAAAGTAATGTATCCAAAGATACCTGGTGAGTCTGAATTGACTTGCATGTATGCTGTAATAACATAGAGT
This sequence comes from Saguinus oedipus, assembly GCA_031835075.1. NCBI lineage: Eukaryota > Metazoa > Chordata > Mammalia > Primates > Cebidae > Saguinus > Saguinus oedipus. The sequence continues at coordinate 83,869,920 of CM063176.1, read as the reverse complement.
ATTAATTGTTGACTTGTACATGAATTCACATATAAGCTATTTTACTGAAGTTGTGAATAATTTATGCATATGGATAAATAATACATTCTTTTGCAAAGGATTTAAGTTTAAATTTTTTTGTGGTCATTTTTCATTTTTAGTCATCAAAGGGGTACTATCATCATAGGGTGAAATAAACAAATGTTATTAACCTAGACAGAGAAAAATGTATTTACTGGTGATTAGATTAGGTGGCATTTTGGAATTCTGTTTTGTGGGAGTAGGGGTACAGAAGTTAGTAATATATTAATTACAGAAAGGCTGGTATATGGGTTAGTGAAGGAGACAGAGGCAAGTGATAGATGCTAGGTCCTGGAACTGGATTTTAAACATAAAAAGAAAAATAAAAAGTCACGGTCACTAAATAATAAACAAGGAGCCATTGATAACTTGGGCAAAAGTAAGTGAAACCCATATGACAAATTTACACTAAAGAAATAAGACTAGTGAACTCAAAGTAAATTCATTCACTAAACAATTATGACAATCAGATCTGTGATGAAACATTTAAAAATAAAAACACTCTAAAATTGTATAAACAACCTTGTTTACATCATGGTCAAAAGGTTTCTTCTTTCCATTACCAAAATATTCATCAAGATAAAACAAAACAAAAACGTTACAGAGTGATATCAGCAGAGTAGGCAGCTCCAAGCTCTTGTTACCCCACAGAAATAGTCAAAACCAACTTTGACACAACTCTAGTAAATAGTCAAAGATTTACAGCAACCAAATGGATGCTAAAATAAGAAAACTGCAACTTAAGATGATAGAAAGGCATTTGTAGCATTTTTACTTGCCTTGTCTGATCTTTCACTAGCATAACATCAGTCTTAAAGCAGTAGCAGCCTGTGTACCCAGTTCAGAACCCTGGTCCCTGGTTCTGAAGAAAGCTAAATCGATCTTGTTCACAAGTTATTATATATGTCTGTTCTATTGCATCTGAGGACCACCTGAAGGACTCATGCAAAGCAGTCATCTCTGTTTTGGATCTCAGATGTGTACCTATGCAACTATCTTGCACATTCTGCACATGTACCCCAAAAGCTAAAATGCAATAAAAATTAAAAAAAAAAAAGAAGCAGGCATTGCTCAAAAATGCAGGAAGGCAAACAAACAGATGCTTGAGGTAAAAGATTACAGTTGAGACATAAAATAGACTGCTTAAGATCTAGAAAGAAATTCTTTGGAAAATCAGGATATTTTAAAGCACTTGTTTATACAGTGGAATTTATAAAGCTAAGCACATGACCAAGGCAAGACACGTGTTAATAAATGAACAGGGAAAACTCTGTTTCTACCCTAGGCTGATGCCAAGGCTCACTGCAAGTCTAGCTAAATGATGAAAGAATGCCACAGCACAGAGACAGTCTGCAAATACTAACGATTCTTTTCTTTTGTAATTATATTCTAATATTTTATTTGCTGTGTTTTGATTTTTGCTTTGTTTTATCTTTATTTTAGCCCCTAGAGTTTAATGAAATATCTGTCAAAACATTAATAAGACATCAGTTGAATGAACAGGTACTTCTATGGTCACAAAAAACAAGGAAAACGTTTTGGCAAAAATAGTTTGCAAAAGTAACTAAACAAATACACTGGCACATCCTTCAACAATTAAAAATGTAGCAAACCTTAGGAACGGAATAGAGTTTGATTTCCAGAGTCACTATAATATGTAAATGTTTAATTTTCAACAAAAACTCACAAGACATATAGAGTAATAGGAATGAGTAAAAAGAAAAATAAAAAATAAATGGAAATAAACCATATCAGAGGAAGTGAGTCATCAAACATAGTGGAAAAACATTTTTAAACAACTGTTTAAATATGTTTAAAAAGCTAAGGGAAAATATAGAGAACTACAAAAAACAAAAACAGAAAAAAGTATGAACAATTATGGTATCAGTAAAATTAGAAATTATTACAGAGAATACAATGAAAGTATTGAACTAAAATTATAGTAACTGAAATAAAAAATTCACTTGAGGGTTCAACAACAGATTTAATGAGGCAGAGAAAAACCAGCATGGACTTAAACATAGGACAGATGAATTACTGGGTTTGAGAAACAAAAATAAAAAGAAAGAAGAAAAGTGAACAGAACCCAAAGGACCTATAGAAAATCATCAAGTAGATATAACATATGTATTATCTAAGTCTCAGAGAAGACAAAGGAAAAAGTGGTAGAAATAGTATATAAAGAATATTCAACTTCCCAATTCTCATACTTAACCAATTTTAATGAAATACTTGAATCCACATATCTAAAAAGCTCAACAAACTTCAGGTGGAAAAATTCAATTATACCCACATTTAGACACATTTCATACACTGAAAGACAAAGACAAAGAGAGGATCTTGAAAACAACAAGAGAAAACAAAAGTGGTCACTAACAAGGGATCTGCAATAAGATTCGTAGCCCAAATGTAATCAGAAACTATGGTGGTAAGGAGCCAAGGGAAGAGCATAAAATGCTGACATTCTTTTATTATAAAAGAACCTTATTTGATTTAAAAAAGTCAACAAAAAATCTATATTCAGCAAAATTGTACTTAAAATTAAGAGAGGTATTCAGAAATTGTCACATTTTCTTAAAAAAGGATAGAAGACTGTGTTACCACCAGATCTGTACTAAAGGAAAAGCTAAAGAGAATCCCTCTAATTGAAATGAAAGGACCCTTGACCTTGTTTCAAAATCATGTAAGTAATGGATTTAGTAAAAGTAAATATATAGAACAATAAAAAGCTAGTATGACTGTATTTTTTGTTTGTCACTCTACTTTGTATTTCTTAAAAAATACATAAAAAGAAATGCATACAAATATTTATAAACTTATTTTGCTGGACACACAAAGTATAAAGCTGTAGTTTTTGACAGTAACATAAAATGGAAGATTAAACTGTTTAGGAGTAGAAATTTTGTATGTTATTGAAGTTTAGTCGGTGTCAATTCAAATTATGTTGTTATGCATTTACTATGATAAATATAACCCCCATCATAAACACAAATAATATATTCATAGAATATACAACAGAGGAAATGTCAAGAGGATAAAAATGATTTATCATCAATAATTAACTAAATGTAAAAGAAGGCAATAATGAAGGAAATAAGAGGCAAACAAGGTATAAGACATATAAGAAAACACATAGCAAAATGAGAGAAGTAACTATATCCTTATCAGTAATTATTTCAAATGTAAATTGATCAAATTCATCAGTCAGAGAAACAGAGATTAAAGACATCATGAAAACACAATGTAAAATATCTAATTAATATTTTATATTTGAACATAAATGTAAAATTAGATTTTTGAGTATCAACACTATGAATGTTCCTCTGTCCTGCTTACTGATAGCTGCAGTGATACAAGATATAACTTACTGAAAAGTTCTAATTTAAAAAAAAATTTCATAATTTGGTGATTACATAAACTCTATTGGTAGTCAATGGCTCTTGAATGTGGAGGTTCTGGAGATGTCATTGTTTTTTGTTTTCCCTCTTTCATGTTTTGTTTTCTGAGGTTGCTCATTGACATCAATGTACTGAGTAGTTTATGCCAAGATATCTTATGGTTGAATAGAGAATGGAAGACCAAATTTTTCTAATTTCCACTAAAGAGAATATAACCATGTGAAAAAATGCCAAATATAAACAATATTGCATAGAATATTTCAAGGAAAACAAACAAAACCCAGAGATTGGTAGAATTGTTAAGAAAAATCACCCAATAATATGCTGGACACAATATTGTGTCCAAAAATACAAATACATATAAAGGTCGCTTTATCAAGAAACATAACAATTATAAACTTATATATAACAACAAATAAATGGACAATTCTATAATAATTGTTGAAGGCTTTAATACACTACAATCAGTAATAGATAGAACTGACCTTAAAAAAAAAAAAAAAAAAAAAAAGAATTACACCCCTCTGCCCCACTTGCTTGCAGTATCCTTGAATCTTTGTGGTCTCACTGCAGTTCCCTTTGGGCTCCATGTTTTCCTTTTTCTCTTCCATGCCTACCTGGATTGCAGAGTTAAGTTTATGATTATAAAATCAAAACTAAATAACAAAAAAGAGAAAATATTACAAACCACTAGCAAATTAGATAGCCTAAATGAAATTCAGAAATCTTTAGAAACACAAAAATTACCTAACTGTCTCAAGAGAAGACAGAAAATCTCAGCAGTACTATAACAGTAAACACCTTGAATCACTAATTCAAAAATCTTTGAAAAAAGACATGCCAGGACCAGATGGTTTCACTGGGGAATTCTACCAAACTCTTAAAGAAAACTGTATCAATTGTTCTTGGGCTCTTAAAGAAAATAAACAGAAGAGAGGAAACAGTTCTAAACCCATTCTATGGGGCCAAAATTGTCCTGATATCAAAGCTAGATAAATACATCGCAAGAAAATAAAACTGCACCAATACCTTTTTTATACATATACTACATATGTGTGTGCATGTGTGTGTGCGCGCATGTGTATCTGCGATAGCCATATATATATATATATATATATATATATATATATATATATACATATATGAAAAAGCCATATGTATATACAAATCCACAACAGAATACTAGCAAAAGAAGTGCAACAGTATAGTGAAAGGATAATATACAATGACCAAGTAAGATTCATCCCAAGAATGCTATGGTAATTACAGATCAAAAATCATCTAAAATCAATGAATAAAATACTACACAATATAATAAAGACAAAGCACATACGATAATCTCAGTGCCAAAAAGTCATTTCATAACATCCAACAATCCTTCATGATGAAAACACTAGAAAACTGCAACAAAAGGGAACTTCCTTAACATGACAAAGATCATTTATGAAAAATCTACAGTTTACATCATATTCACCATGAAATATGAAAACTTTTGTTTAATATTAATAGCAAGACAGAGATCAATTTTCACCACTGCTGTTTAACATTTTACTGGACTTCTAGCCAGAGAAATTGACAAGAAAATGAAATAAAAGGCATCCAAATTGGAAAAGAAAAAGCAAACTATCTCTATTCACAGATGACATAATCCTACACAACGAAATTCCCCAAGAATTGACAAGAAAGCTGTTAAAGCTATTAAACTAATTCAGCCATGTTCTGGGGTACAAGATCACATGATTTTACATGTGACCTTGTACCCTGGAAGATGGCTGAATGTGTTTCTAAATAGCAGCAAAACCTTGTTGAAAAAAATTATAATGACACAAACAAATGGAAAGACATCCAACATTCATGGACTGGAAATTTTAACATTGCCATGTTAATAAATAATTTCAACAGATTTGTGGCCAAAATGAAAAAGCTAAATTTCAAGTGAATATGAAAGTGTCAGGGGCCTTGACTAGACAAAACAATCTTGAAAGAGAACGAAGTTAGTGGACTCACAATTCCTGATTTCAAGACTTAGAAAGCTACAATATTCAAAACAACATAATGCATTTCAATGGAATGCAATAGAGATCCAAGAAATAACCCTTACATTGTTGATCAATTAATTTTTGTAGGACTGTCAAATTAAATGATAAAATAACAATATCTTCAACAGCCAGTGCTGGGACAACTGAATTTTCACATTTAAAAAATAAAGTTGGACCTCTACCTCACACTATTTACAAAAATTTACTCAAAATTAATCGATCACCTAAATGTGATTACCATTGGCTTGTGCATGTAACCTGTACAATCCTTAGAGGAAAACACAGGGGTAAATCTTCATGACGTTGAATTGGGAAATAGGTTCTGAAATATGACGCCAAAAGTATAGAAACAAAAGAAAAAAATACAATCAGACTCTTAAAAATTAAAAGAATTCCTCAAAGTATATTATTAAGAATGTAAGAAGACAATATACAAAATGGGAAAAGTATTTGCTAATCATATATCTGATAAAGGACTCATATTCTGAATACATAAATAACAACTAAAAGTCAACACAATTTTAAAATGGGCAAAATGTTGAGTAGACATTTCTCAGAAGAATATATACAAATGATCAATAAGCACATAAAATAATGCTAAATATAATTCATTATTAGGAAAACGCAAATCAAAACAAAAAACAATAAAAAAATTAAAAATTAGAGAAACTGAAACCCTAAAACTTTCACAAATTAGTGGAATAGATTTAAAATGGTATAGGCTATGGTATAAAACACATTGACACTTCCTCAAAACAACTTAACAAAAAACTCAAAATTAAACTCATCATTTGACCTAGCAATTCCACTGCTAGATATATACCAGAAGAATTGAAACAAAAAAAAAACTAAAATAGGTACCTGTACACTGATGTTCAATGCAGCATTGCAGCATTATTTGTAGTTGCCAAAGGTGGAAACAACAAAAGTATTCATCAAAAGATGAATGGATAAACAAAATGTGATACATAAAATATTATTATATCGTAAGGGGAGGTGAAGATCTGAGGCATACTTCAACATGGGTGAGCCTTGGAAATATTACAAGAAGTGGAATAAATTAGACATGAGAGGGCAAATATTGTATGAATCCACTTACACGAAATATCTAGAATAGGCATATCAGAGAAAAAAAGTAGATCAGAGTTTATTAAAGACTGAGGGAGAGAAGGAATGAGCATTATTTGCTACATGTGTACAGAGTTTGTATTTGGGTCATACAGAAATATTTTAAGTGGTTTTTAAGAAGTATTTAAAATAGAGGGTGATGATATGCACAATGTTGTGAATGCAATTAACACTATTGGCTTGTACACTTAAAACAGTTAAAATGTCAAATTTTGTGTTATACATTTTCCAAAGTAAAATCTTCTTTTAAAAAATTAGTGTAGATAGCCTCCCTATATATTGTAATTTTGTATTAAATAAAACAATCAGGTGCTGGGGACTTTCGGTGGTACTATACTTTTGCTGTTTTACTTTTACTCTCGTACACGAAAAATGTGTACCTCATTTGCATTTTAAAAAAGATTCATATATCTCAATAAACTCATTTGCACACATAAATTATTAGATTTATAAAATGTCTGTATGAATATATTTTGGAAATATTAAAAACTAAACCTTGAATAACTTTCTGGAATAAGTACAGCAGAGTGAAGAAATAACCTGAGTTTATGAATATATTTTAGAAGAAAATTTTTAAAAGTTTCCTAAAACATTTCATATATATAAAAACGGATATTTTGTGACTTCACTGTCAGTTAAAACTTGTAAAAAACCTAGTTGCAGAGCTACAAAATTACACATAAAATAAAAAATAAAAGTTATTTTAGTTTTATTTCCATGTGTGTTATTTCTTTTAACATAACAGTTCTTTATTACCAACCTTTAGTTCTACAGATTACTCCAAATTTTTAAAATCACTATTTTAGATTTTCAAAAGAGGAACTTATACTTTTCAGTCTACTTTCACACCTCCTTAAGCTATACCTCTATTACATTCAAAACACTTTTATTTGAAATTCTTGTGCATGTTTTACAATATGCTATGCATTAGATATACCGTAAGCTGTATGTATTTATACTTACATATTTTAGCAGCTTGATTACTTCCAAAGTTGCCCAGGAATGTAGAGTAAAGGGAATGATATAAATAGTTTACAATCTATGTCCATTAACATTATCACTGAGACTTGTTACCATAGATTAGCTCATTCCTGTATCTTAAAATATTCACAGCTAAAACAAATTGCTCTTATTTTTAAAATATAATTATGCCACTTTTTGTAGAACTTTATGTTTTTGTAGAACTTTATTTGTAAGTGATCATTAATCTCAGTTAGTTATGGGTATACACCTATGTTCTCTTAATCTCATTAATATAAGAAGTAAATATCATTCCATAAAAACAATTGATTCTTGCATACCTTGAGAATCAGAGTCTGTGCCTAATGTTCCTCATAAACAACATTAAAGTTAGGAAATATGTACATTATGGGTGTATGAGTAATTTTTGATTGAATATATGCATACATTGAAATTTGGGATTTAGGAGTAGGGGATGTCGGGTAGACTTGAAGTGATTAACTTCTGTTCTAAGTCACTAACAATCTGTTCCTTGGAAAACAATAGCATAAATATCCTAAATGAATGAAGTAGATGAAAGTACAGGCTATACACAACACTGTGTTATTACCACCATCAAGAAAACAAATAATCAGCCCCAAAGGAGTGGGAGGAATGTAAGAATAAACAGAAAAAATGTCCTTGAGGAAACAAGAGAACTGAAAATGTCACTTTAAGCTGAGATCCAGGAAAGCCATTCCTGTTCCTGACTCTCTTTACACGTGTGTATTAGGAGAAAAGTTGTATACAACAGAAAAGGATTTGCAGAGGCAATGCTTAATGTTCATTCTGTATCATTTTAATTATCATACACATTTATGTATGCATATGCACACACACCCATAAGCAAAATTGTTCCAGGGTATTAAAGTTGTCAAGAAACAGAGAATTAGGTAAATTGCCCAATGTCACGACTACAAAATGTAACTACAAAAACTCAATTTGAACTTGTAACTTCCGTTTCAGTCTTGCATTGTGTGTGTCAGATAGTGTGTGTGTGTGTGTGTGCGCGTGCACAATCTTTGTCCATTGTCCTGAGCACAGCTTCCAAGTGTTCTCTAATAGCTAACGTCCTGAAAATACTCATTGGATGATGGGTTATTTGTAATATTCCAAATGTGGAATAATTAACAGATTAACCTGAATTTCTTAAATGGCAAACAGTTTTCTAGCTTTTTTGTTTTGAACTTAACAAAAACTACATACTGGTCTCAATGATAACTATCAGAATTACCAAGGAATAGAGATATAATCTATAATAGAGAATCTGAATTCAATTGGGAGTTAACAATGCTACCATGAAAATTTTTTGTAACTTATTGCTTTGCCATGTATTGTGATAAATGTACATGCTTTCAAATTTTATGCAAATATCTATTCTACGACAACATGGAAGATTACTGTGCATGAGTAACTAGCCAAATTCCGACAGCTCAGGACTGCTTCACACCAGGAGCCGCTCTTAAATTCTTATCTCGGTTATTGCTTAAATATGACTGCATTCCCCTATATTAGCCATCAAAAATAACCCACCTCTACATGTGCTGGTATTAAGTCAGATGCATATTCTTTGTTCTTACCCAGAACTTGTGCAAAATTAGACAAATGTGCACTGATGATGAAGCATACGGCTTGTAATTATTAAAACCTCTTTTGAACTGGCTCTCTAGAAAAGCAACAAATCAATTTGGATTAATTGTAATCTTCCTATCTTGATCATTTTGGAAGCTTTACTAGGAGAAGAGAGCCTTTATCATTTTCTGTCCTACAATCAGGCATAAAATTATTATAAATTTGCTTAAATAGCTATACTGCTTTGCTTATAATCTCTTAAGGTTTTTGCACTGCCTACATGTAAAACAGTATTATTAGTTCTTGCAATAATTATTTCACCACTCACATTTGAAGCAATGTGTGCTTTCACAAACCAGGCAATGTGCAAATTCTGTCATAGTAAAACATTTATTTGTTAAAGTGATATAGATTATTCAAGATTCTACAGTCTGTTAAATCATGGATGGCAATGTAAGATGGATTGATACAGAACTTGATGCCAATGTAGGCTTTTTCTCTTTCTTAAAAATAAAAAACACTTGTAGGCCAGAAGAAAAAAAATTTTGGTTTTAAAAGAGGATGAACCATGGTCTGATGGAGCCAGTTCCGCCAGCATCAGGGACTTTCACCTCGGCTCCTGTAGACAATTTCTTCTAAGACACCAGTTCAACAATTAGCCTTTGTGAATTGAAACATTTTTGAATTTTATCCAGTAAAAATATCAGTGGCAATTTTTTTGAGGAGGGAGAGGAGAAGTGGTGCTCTTCAGATTAACTCCAGCCTCTGAAATAAAAGAAAAAGGAAAAGGAAAAAAAAAAAAGAAAGAAAACACATAGCTAATAAGATCATTGTTCTACTAATCTAAAAGTTACTGAATTGTAAGCACCCAGGAAGGAGTTTATTGCCGTGAAATACAACACACACCCATGAAAACTATCTAAACATGCATATAAACATATAAAATGTTACCTGGTAACTTCAAATCGGTGACTATGTAAAAGTATCTTTTTTTAAAGTCTAAGTGTGTGAAGCCTAGATGATTATGTAAAGTCAAAGCCACATTGTAAAATGGCATTTTATCTCGCTTTGTTTTTCACATATGTAATTTCAAGGTAAGACAAATAAATAATAAATAGTTATTGCAGTTATTAATGCATGCTACTCTAATTTTAATGAACATTTATACTGGTTTTTAAAATGCAAATATATTAGGTCAAATTTGTTCAACACGTCTAAAACCTAAATTTAAAAAAGTATTCTGCTAGAAAAGTGTATGATATTAAAACTTTCAAATATTTGATTATACATTTAATGGTAGTAAATTATTTGTCTTAACTAAGTTTTTCACCCACAAATCAAAATAAATGGAAAACTCACAATAACTCTTAAAGGCACTCCCTAGTTGAATTAAACATGATTTTGAAAGAAAGTAACATAAAAATTATTTTACGGAAATGTTAAACATACAACTGTGAAAATACTTTTCCTCTGTGTTTTCAGTCTTCATGGATTTAAGATATGTCTAATGAAGTCTGCTGCTGATGAAAATGGAAAATACTTTTTGAGAAACAAATGCTTTCATATACACGAGTACAACTTTTTTTCTCTTTTCCATTCAAAGACAACTACACGTTTACCACTTTCTATTTGGGGATTATAAAATGCATGGCACAAATGCATCATGAAATAGAGATGAGTTTATTAAATATTCTATATTAAAATGCTGACGTAGAATATCTTTATATACATTTATGTGATAAAGTTGTTAAAGTATATTAAAGTTTACTTTGGTAACTTTATGTGAAGGCAGGTAAAATACTGTAAAGACATTTTATTTAAAAAAAATATTTCAAAATAATTGATAACCTGAATAGTAAAATTGATTTTAGCAAAAATAATTTTGGAAAGTTAACAAGAAAGGCACCATATATGTGAAGATTGTTAAGGGACCAGTGTATATCTTACTTGTAATAAAAAAGAATTATATTAATAAGACCTACTGAAATACAGATATCATTATCATACATCACCTGGAATATACTAAGAAAAACATTGCAAAATCACTGTAAAATGTAATGGTATATATTACTAAATTATTCATTATTTGGATCATAGCACAGCTCATATTGGTAAAATTGGATATCAACAGTTTTTCCTTTTTATATTGATGTACTTCCTTTGATATAAAATGATGTTATGGTACTATACCAAATGTCAAATTAGAAAAAGGAATAACATATTAAAAGTTGCAATATACTTAGAAGGAAAGTGACAGTGGACAAAATAAGTAAAGTTTTTAAGTAATAAATAGTTCCAGGATAGTAAACTTTAATTTAGTATCAAGTTAATAATTTTATAAGCTCATATATCTTAAATATTTACTTAAATTTCACATTAAATAATACTATTAACAAACTGTGAAATATAAATGCTACTAATTTTGAATATTAGGAAACAGCAAAACTTTTGTGAACTATGAAGTTTCTGTGCCTTGAAGATGTAGCAATATTACAATTGTTAAACAATTTGGAGCCAAATAAAAAGTTGTATTTGATAGAATATCCACAATAACACTTTTTAATTTACTTATCAATAGGCAGCTCCTATAGCAATTCTATAAATATCTAAACATAAGAGAAAAAATTTTAAGAGTATTAAACAATAAAAATAATTCAGACTAAATATGGTGAAAACTTACAAAAACTAAAAATAATCAGGTTTTAGGAGGTTTAGGATGTTTTGGCTATTGTCCTATTTAACAGTGAGTGATATGATGCAAAAAACTGTGGATAGTCTTATTAACAATACTAAAAAATAAATAGGAAATGTAAGCTATTGGAACATTAACAGAAGAAAAAAAATGAATCAATATGGAAAACATTTATTACTGCCCTTATTCTGAATGTAATTAAGAACTGTGAGAGATTTTGATGCTTTATAGCTAGGATTACTAAACAACAGATGATTTCTAAACATCATTGCTGACTCAAAGTTTCTCCCCCTTTTTTTAAAATTTGATTTAATGTTCAAATATATGTGTTAAAAGCATGCTTTACTATAAAAATTGCCAAATGTTTCCTACATATATGTTTATTCTATAACTCTTATTTTTAAAATTTACTTGTAAAGAATCATAGAAACCTCCCCCTGCAGAAGCAAATATTTTTCATTGATCACTCTCACCTGGAAACATATTGAAAGCATATTTACAACATAAATAAAATTTGCTTTTCTCTTTGGCTCTTATTTTATGTATTTTTCTAACCCTGTGTTTTTCCATATTTTTAACAATGTCATTATGTATTTATAATCAACATTAGCTTTTTATCAATTTATATATTAATTATCTAAAAAACTGTACTCATCTGTAACAGAGATTTTATGGCAAAGTTTACATTACTGCTTGAAAGTAAATATGGAATAATCACAAGTCAAATTTATTAAAATCAGGAAGTAATTATCTTGAAGACCTGTGCAAGCAATCAGAGAATAAGCTATAGCTCTTGTGCAAAGCTTCTCACACACACACACACACACACACACACACACAAATGCATACATATTTTATTGGTCAGAATACAGCAGATACTTCTTAAGAAATTTTATTTAAGGCATTTTCAGTATAAATGCACACTACCCAACTATTTCTAACTTAACTGCCAAATAGCGTAACTAATGTTTTACTGTGTACATTGTAAAGATAAAAATATTGGCCAAACACAAGGAAAATTTATATGGTAGTGCCAATTTCCACGCAGAGTCATCAGCATTAATTTTATCAATAATTCCTTTCCCCTTTGCTCTCAATTCATTTTAGTGTCACTAAAATTTTATGATTATATTATAAAAGAATTATATTATATTTCAAGGCCATTCTACTTCTATACACATTCCAAAAGGCTTCTAAAAAAGAAAATTGGCATGGGGCATATTATGAATAATGGAAATGAAGTGAGTGTTTTAATTCTCTATACTTAGAAAAAAATTTATCTTAACAGGTACCTCAATATGATTGGCTGCAGAAAACCCAGAACGAAAAATTTACAATCACAAAGGGTCTCTGCCTGCTCTCCACCTCAGTTCATTCACAGGATGACACTGTGAAAGGCTATGAGATAGCTAAAAACACACAGGTCACACACTGTCGTCAGTACAGGCATCACTGTTTGATCTGCTCACAGTGGTAGACACAGGCCTGCTGTAGCACAAATCATTTACCAAGGATCAACAATAGTTACCTTGGGGTCATACAGTAACTTAAATCTAATAATAGAAAGTTAGCAAGGAGCTAGTTAATAAGTGAAGGATGTATCCTTAAAACTACTATTTGTCTTTGGATTTATTTTACTTGCTAATATTTATAGAAGGAGGAACAAGGTGGCCTAAGTATGAAGGGAAGTTTTCTATAATATTATGACAGCCATTATTTTTAATGATATTTTCTTAACTTTTTGTAATATTAATCACTTTAAGATAGCCATTATTAAAAGCCTTATGTATGTATCACATTGGCAAATTTTGTGCTGTATCTAGTGGTACAAAGACTTCCAGAGAAATTAGTTATCTCCAAATTCCATTTCTAATAATACAGAAAAATAAAAACATAAGCATAATCATATACAATATGCCCTTTCAAATGTGAATTTTTAGGAAATTCTTTAAATTGATAATTGAAAAATTACTTAGACATTTACACACCTGCTTCCAAATTTTGATACAACATTTAGTACCATTTTGGCTTGTGTTTCTTATAGATTAATCACCTTCTTCTAATCCTTATTTAAGGGTATCTTAACTTTCAGGTTGGATATGATTTATTAAAGTTACATGATAAATGAACTTTAAAAATTAGAGATAGTGATAGAAAGAGGAACAGAGAGTGATGGGTAGAGAGGGGGAAAGAGAAATGAGAAGAGAGGGTAAAATTGAGACTGAACAAAGGGGGTCATGGAGAAACAAGACACCTTCATGCCGGTCAATTCACTGCATGCAACAGAACACAAAGCATGTGCCAGACATTGTGCTATTGATTGTTTCCAATGAGCCATCTGCTCTTTTTTGCAACATAAGAATGGAATTCTAAATCCAGTAAAGAAATGATGCATGAAAACATTTTGGTTTGTGGATGGAATTCATTAGGGAAGACCTTGAAAATTGACAGTTATTTTTCTTTTAAACATAAAATGTTAAAATCCAAGACCCTATTTTTACTACCAGCAAATAAATCAATGACCTTTTTTAGATCTGTTAAAAGCAGATTTTGTGTGTGTGTATGCCAAACCTCAAGCAAATGGCTGATGCTTCCAGCTGTTTGAACAGATTGCTAAAGTGCTGCTCTGCTCTGGAAACACACTCTCCAGTCCAATTAAAATTCAAGAATCAAATACTCATTTCAAACATAAAAAAAAAAAAACACTCAAGAAGAATAATTGGTTGCTGACAAAGGAATACCATGAATATTTCATATGTAGTCTTTTGCTCCATTTTAAAGAGGCTTCATTCATTTTAGATAACATTGAAACATTACTGTTCATCTGTTTTTAATGAGGCATGTGTCATCTCAGCTTTATTAGAATATGGAGGTCATGAACAGGAGTAAACACATACTTATCAAGGTGCTGTCTTCACATGTGGAAATATTTGTAGAACTGTATATTACATCATGTATGACTACAAGAGTAACTCCAAAGTTGTATGCATTATTAGTATTAACTTTATTTCTTAGAGGACAAATCAGAGATGTTTAGTTAACCCAAAATATCTCTGAATTTAGAAATTGTAAATTCACTTAACCAAACTAAACTTCAGTCTGCACTGTAAGTAAATTCTAAAAGAAAATTTCAACAAGCTACACATATTAACAAACCAATTACTTGAAATTAACTTATGGAAAGTGTATACCGACTTAAGTGTTGAAGTATGTTACAGGTAATAAGAATCTCACCTGTGTTTCCTGGACAATCTGGTCAACATTAGTCAGCAAAGCATCTGGGAATAAAATGTTCAGTGTCATAAACAATTCATATTTTAAAGAAATAGATTCAAAAAACTTCTTACTGAAATCTTGGTAAGACTTTATACCAAGAATTAACAAAGATTCATTTAAAGATTTTTTTTTAAATCTTACCAGTTCATGGGTTAATTGCAATTGACTTTTATAATATTTCAGTTCTCTATGACTGCTTTCTTATTCCTAAAGCTTAAAAATAGAATTTTCAAAAATATCACTATAATAACTGAGTGATTTTCAATCTGGATTTGCTTTTCCTGACAGAGTTCCATAAGATAATCAAGTTTCTGTTCATTTTCCCTATTCACAGTTGGTATTTCAACTATATAGATTCATATGATTATTATCCAAAAATCATCAAAAAGAATTCAAAGCAGAAAATATAGTTTAACTATGTTCACCATATATAGTATAAAATAATCATTTATAATATTAACCATCATTCAGTACCCACTCTCCAAATAATAGCTCATGTTTTAACAAGTACCTGTTCATCCTTGTGTAAGACACTAACATTCTAAATACAAACATTCTTCCTTTAAATATTTATATGTAGGTTCCAACTGCCTATAAATGTTTAATACCATTACATAAACCTGTGCAGCACACATTCTATTTCTTTCCAAAATGTCTTCTTCTCAAGCAAATCTTCTAATCATTGAGAATTGACACATGAGAGAAAACTAGGAGTAAACGTTAAGTCCTTCTTAGGATTCACAGGTGAGTGTCACGAGACTGAGACAAATTGTTTTTTACAAAACCTTCAGCACAGATATTCATGTAAATATACAATGGCCATTGGAGATTAGATTTTACATAAAAGCAATAATAGGACATGTTCACATTATAGATGAAAAAATGATTACACAATTGTATTATGGTAGAGCCAAGAGCCAACATAGTATATTTCATAAGCTCCTGACTTTACTCAAATAATTATTAGACATATTCTAGAGCAGAACATAATATATACATAGCCTATGTGTCAGGTAAAATTAAATGTACAACCACTTCCAAACACAAATACTTTAAATGAAGGGGCCAGCATGGCTTTTTCCTGAATGAATTTGAAAATATTTTGTTTTAAGACTTCATGAACATAACAGTCACCAAGTTTGAAATGGATGAAATTAGATTATAGAGGTGGTTATCATTAAAAATGCATAAAATTAAATTTGTACTTTATATTCTATTGTTATCTAATAAGTAACAGGTATAATTTTTACAGTTTTTCTGGGAAAAGTTCTCTGATAGCCAGCCAATTTAAATCTATGTTTTTTCATGTAATTGCAATTTAATTTATATTGCAGGACATAAAATTATGATTTTAGCTGATTAATATTATGAGTATAGATATTTATATGTCTATATAGTATATATACAGCCAGATATTTGTTAAGCACATATATATTTATACAAATATATGTGATGTACATATTTATTTAATGTTAACTTTAGATCCCAAATTTTTTTGAAAGAGCTGAACATAATCAGAAGACAATCATTTTAAGTGTACCATTACACTCACCAAAGTGATCAGTGATTACATTGTTATATTGACTCCGTGTGTAATTTGATGAATTTCCCAATGCATTATCATTACCTTAACGAGGTAATTTACTACTTAAATATATTCCTGGTTATAAATCGTTACTTTCTCTTTCTATATCCCACTTCAGATAACACCACATTTTTAGGATGACTTTATCACAAGATGTTTACCACTCTTTTTATATTTTAAGTGGTCTTATGTATACTGCTACAAGAATTGATTGTTTCTGTGGGAAAACATAATAATAAATGAGTAAATAAGAAAGATATGAGCAAACTAATTTTATTCATAATCCCATTGTTTATCTAGCATGGGAAGAAAAAGACTGAGTAATCTGTCCTTTGAAAGTAAAAATTCAAATATTAATTTTGATCATTTATTCTTTTCTTAATGCCATTTTTAAAATGATATATTTCTTGTCTATAAATTTCATCAAATGTCACTAACATTCTAAGGTAAAGTGTTATTACTGGCAACATAAGAGGATAAGAAAAATATCCTTTCCATACACAATCCACTGCTGTGCAGAAGCCCTTTCCTCCAAACACTTCACACTCACACAGAAGCATACATTGTTTAAATAAAATCACTGAACTGTTCTTGAAACAGGGGAAGGCAGAGCAAGGGGAAGACAGTAGACAGTCTTCATTCTATCTAATATAAATGAGCAGTGTTTTCTTAGCATTATAAAATGCAATTGGAAATCAACTATGCTGAGAAGACAATGCCTTGTGTTTGCTATCTTTTTAAGAAATGTCTCATAGGTTTACAATTGTACCTACAAGATGATCCTTTATATTTAAGGATTTTTAAATACTCCTGGAATTAAAAAAATCCTTAAATTTATTACTATAACAAAAGAGAAAAACTTAAATTTAGGAACTAAAAGGCAATTGATGTAAATTTTAGGGTAAATTCTAAAAATTTTAGCTTTATGAATGATAATAGTTTCTTTTCAAAACTACAAGCAATTAAAATAGTAAAATTCATATGAATGCAAGTACTTTTAATAGAAGAAAAAGTACTTTATAAAACAAAAAGAAAAATATTTCTGGAGACAAATGGAACACATTTATGTTTTTTAATTCTTTACCAATTTGTGGAGAAAGTATGCATCTTTCAAAGATTACACTTGTCACGTTTAGAGATTTCCTAGAATGGTTCAAAACTTACATTCCAAAATTTTAAGTAAAATATATCTACAAAGCAGGTAAAAATCACTGTTTTAAAGCATGAAACAGCTTACTGAGACCTCCACTGACTCCTGTAATGGTTAGGAAAAAAAGGAAATAAATTGGCCACAGTTCAGGTGTTACTGTGTCTAATTTATTTATTCATTTATTTACTTCTTTTCTTCTTCTTCTCTTTGGAGACGGAGTCTCACTCTGTCGTCCAGGCCAAAATGCAGTCGGGGGGAGATCTTGGCTCACTACAACCTCTGCCTCCTGGGCTCAAGCGATTCTCCTACCTCAGCCTCCCGAGTAGCTGGGACTACAGACTCCTGCCACCATGTGTCTAGCTAATTTTTTTGTGTTTTTACTAGTGACAGGGTTTCACCATGTTGGCCAGACTGGTCTTGAACTCCTGACCTCAAGTGATCTGCTCCTCTTGGGCTCTGAAAATGCTGGGATTACAGGTGTGAGCCACTGCACCCGGTCACTGTTTCTTCTTTAAATTGTACTTTATTTAGTTATATATTCATATATTTTTAGACTAAAATAAATAATATCCTTCAAACTAAAATATACTGCTTCTTAAAAGTTTTAGGCTGCTTTAGATGCTTCATTATCCCTTTATGACACTTCTGTAATAATAGTTTTATATTTTCAATTGAGGGACAATTATTCAAAAGGAACAAAAATAAGGCAGGAATGCAATTAAAAATATTTGAAGTAAATGTCATTTAAAATACGCATAATGCCAAACACATTATTGTGTTTGTTTTTCACATTGAACAAGCTGAAACTCGAATGTAAAATGACAAAAATGAAAAAACATAATATGGCCAGACACAACAAACAGCAAACCACATGCTTCACACAGATGACTGGTTAAATGAAGAATACAATAATAAATGACAGAAAGGAAAACAAGAAAAGGACAGATAATTTGTTGCTTACAGTAATATAAAATTTAGATCACAAATCTAATTAATGAAAATTCTTATTTCCACACCTTCCTCCCTATCCATATTTATTTATCTATTTATTTACTCATTTATTCATCTAAGCAACAACTGTGTTTCAGATATCATGATAGGTAATACTATCCCCAGCTTTCCATAGACAATTTTCAATCACTTCACAGTGCAATTACTTTAAGCAAAAATGTCTTCATATGTTTATAAACAAATAAAAAAGAGTGACCCTCTTGATAATCCAGTCTTTAGTTAATCTCTCAATATATAGACTTTTTGAAGGGCAAAATCTCAGGTCAAATATTCACCTTTCTATCATTTTTAAGAACAAGTATTCAAGCATTTGGTTTAAATATTGTAAAAATGATCATACTAAAAATATATTAAATAACATTAAATTATTTTCAATGGTGTTAGTCAAACGAAATAAATCTCATATGGTTAAATATCATGTAGTTTTAAATGTCTATGAGAAATATAAGATATTTAATCAAAGTTTCATTAGAAACATAAGTAGGAAATTTTCTTTTAAAAATACTGGAAGATACAAAGTAAGTTCATCAGTAACTTAGAGTATATATGTTAACCTTGCTAATGTTGCCTGATTTCAGAGCATCCTTATCTTTAATCACAACCTTCATAATTCCAGAAATTCTTTGGGGATTCATTTCTTTAAGTCTTAAAAGCATTTGTATGTTCAATATTTTTTAATACTAGGCTGATAATCTAAGTAGGGTAAATTTAGTTAGCTTCTACCAATCAACAGCTTTGTGTTGAATTGTGTAATTGATGTTCATTAAAAATATGAATTTTTGCAATTGATGTTAATTAAAAATATTTAGTTGGAATTAGAGCATTACTACATTAATGGTGCTGAAAACATATTTCACTCTGAGTGCTGCTTTGGATTTCACAAACTATTACCACATGTGATCTCATCTATTCCTTAAAAGAAATACATAACTGAGCAGTGAAGGGTGATCACATCTTGCAAATGTGAAAAGACAAACATTTTAGAAACAGAAGCAGGACAGAGAAGGGATTTAGCAAACACCTAAGTAAATAAAAGCCCACTGGATAATTATTTTCAACACTGGCACTGAAAGAAATCTCTAACTGCTTTAATCTTACATACTATTGAATGCCATCATGATACATTGCGTATGAGAAGATGTGGCTCTGTTAAGTTAAAAGTAACTGAAATTGCTGTAAATGCTTCTAACAGAAGGAAATTAACAATCCAACATTCCTCACTTGTGTCTTAACTGGTGTTTCAAGTGATCTGAAAAAGTTAATAAACTTTTACTGTTTGCTTAACTTACTCCTAAGGAGTACTTAATACAAGATAGTAAAGTACTTATGATATTACAGCTAAAATGTCATCTATTTTGTGGAAAGGAATTGGTCTAAGTTCTCGCATGAGACTTATTCTCAAAACAAAACGAAACCTTTTTGATGTTAACCCTGTTTACAGATCTTTAATAAAACACCATTAAGTTAGCATATAATTAAGTTTTTCAAGGAATTAATAGAAACATTTATCTATAGAACTTGATTTCAGTAAATTTCCAAGAATTCCATCTTATCCAGGAGCAATATTAGTTTCTACTATATTTAAAATCTTGTTTTAAAACGTGATGTATTCCCACTAATTGGCAGGATTTCTAGTTGAATTTATCACAGTTTTTGGTTAAAATAGCAAACTCATTTACTTTAAAAGAAAAACATTCAAATGCAAAACTATAGTGCAGAAGGGAAAACACCACTATCTGCTTAATGAGCAATGACTTATAAATATAATGAGAACACCATTAGAAGTTTTTAAATTTTACTTGCTGATAAAAATAAACACTCCTTTGATAAAAGCAGTCTTCTATGTTTGTCTCCCTCTTATCTTGCATTGAGAACAATATAAAACTCACTTATTCAGAAAATATGTATTAAATGAACGAAAACACCTTCATATTATTAGACCGTTGATGAATCCAAAATAAACTGTACTGTTTTCTCCTTTCCACTGAAAAAGCTGTGTCATGGAGGAGAAATATCTTAGAACCATTAAGGCACCTGAACCAAGGATGCTGTTTAGAAGGGAACTTATTTTAACATTGTCTCACTATACTAATTGAATATTTTATTTTAAATAATTTAGCAACATAAAGTTGTTCTACAACATTTCCCGAAAAACAAAGGCAACACTATTACCATTGAAAGAAAATATACAGCCTACTTATTAAAAAATATCAATTATCCATAGCTGGCCCTTGGTAAAATTGGAGAACATATCATTTTTATGCAATGCTTACTTTTTCTGTAACAATTTTTATTTTTTAATCTGCTGTTGCTAGTCCTAGAATAGGGAAAGGCACTGCTGCTAAGTCATGCTTTTTCCCTCATCCATTTTATTTATGTTTCCTTCCAGTATACATATACATACATACATATATACAGTTATATATGTATATATATACTGTACCTGAGAAGGTTTATTTATAGACAGCATTGGAATTGCAAATTCCAATTTTCTATGTGAGTTCTCAAAATGATTTTTCATGAAAAAGAAATAATAAGTGACACAGAGCTTTCCAGTAGCCCCTCAGAATTTGAGAGTTGCTTTTCCACTATGACCATCAGAACAGTCAGACTGAATAAACTTCCCATTCATAGACATGCTTCTTTTAGAAAACAGTCCACATGTGTTCGGCGAGTTAATATAGCAATAGTATTCCTTTAATTCTCCATTGAGGGAGTACTCGTGCCTTGCTCTGGATCTCTCAGCAGGCAAAGTGAGAAACTTACTTGGCTTTGTATGTGCTCTTTTAGATGTGGGCCCCTCTCTGACAGAATCGGGAGGTCGGCTAGCTAACTGCAAGGCAGTTGAGTTGTTCCTGTTAGTGTTTTGGGACTCAACATTTGTGCCAGCTTCATTCTGTGGTTCGCTACTTGGCTTTGGGCCAGTCTTCCTTTTCTGCTTTTGGGACACAGAAGTGCTTGAAGTCCAGGAAGGAGGCAAAGCAGAGGTAGTGGTAGAGGAGTCCTGACTCGAACAAGTTTCTGAAGATTGAATCACATTGTCAGTGGCAGCTTTACAACACTGGGCATTCTCTTCATGTCCCACAGCTTGTTTGGACACAGACTGGGGCAGCGTTACACTGCAGCCTTGTATCTGAGCCCCATTAGTTTGAGAATAAACATTGCTAACCTTGGTGACCTTGTGTTGCCCATTATTGTTGCAAACCTTATACCGGATCATCAGAATGATGATGAATACCAGCACAGATGCTACAATTATTCCACCAATAATAATAATCATGGTGCCTCCCAAAAACTGGGACTGCATGAAATGGCAACGCACATAATCCTGTTCCGTAGTAAACTGGATGCAACCCACGACTCTTGTGGCAGTGAGGGAAGTGATGCCATCATCATATATGGCCAAGACACATAAGTCATACATAGTTCCGGCAGCCAGATTATTGACCAGAAAAGTTTTGCTCGTAGGAGGTATCATTCTGAGGGACAATGGAATTTGTGTTAATATTAAAAACAAAACGAAACAAAACATATACACACAAAGTCATTATGACTTTAGTTTGGTGTCATTTTAGTATTCATCAAGATAAGCATATTTATAACATATAAATTATTGGAAAATTATCTAATCTCATATTTACCCAGTTAAAATGGCTAAAAGTCATTGTCAGGGTCTGTACTATATTAATGGTGCCTGGACCAGGCCTTCATAAGCTTACTAATTATATTGCTTGGCAAAGGAGCACTCCTAATAAAAAACACTGCTAAAAAATCATTTATGACAAATTACTTTTGAAAGGTGTGACTATGACACTATCTGACTACTAAATCAATCCATTGAGCACTTACAACACCTCTATGACTAAAAGCCAATTTGAAGGAAGGGTAAATGTTGACAATCACATTAGAAATCAGAATAGAAATGCATTTCATAGCATTTAATTCTCAAACCAGTAAAATGAAAGGGTCCCCAGTACATTTATATTTAATAACAAAGATTATTAGTAAGATGGAAATATTTTCTTTACAAATCTAATTCTTTTTTAGTGCCATCATCAATTGGACCCCATTATGCTTTAATCTATAAATGGGCATAATGAAAATATGTAAGTAATATTATCCTAGAAAGATGAACAAGCAAGGCTGTTGGCCAGAGCATAAATCCCTCATCCCACAGTATGCTACCGCAAATTTCCATCAGAGTACATTTAACAAAGTATAGAGTTTAGGCGAGGCACAGTGGCTCACTCACACCTGTAATCCCAGCACTTTGGGAAGCCGAGGCAAATGGATCACATGAGGTCAGGAGTTTGAGACCAGTCTGACCAATTTAGTGAAACCCCGTCTTTACCAAAAATATAAAAATTAGCCAGGAGTGGTGGCAGGTATCTGTAGTACCAGCTACTCGGGAGGCTGAGACAGGAGAATTGTTTGAACCCAGGAAAAAGAGGTTGCAGTGAGCCAAGATGGTGCCATTGCATTCCAGCCTGGGTGACAGAGCAAGACTGTGTCTCAAAATAAATAAATAAACTAATCAATTAATTTTAAAAGAGTTTATAGACATCTCTGAATCAACTACATTCTAAAAGTTTCTTGTTGATGTCTGTTTTCTACTGTTTCTTCGCTTGCAACCAAATATGACCTAACTTAAAAATAAATAGCAGGCATTACTAAGCATTTTGTATACATTAAAATTTAATCTTTACAATTATTTTATGAGACAGGCATTATCACTATTTTACAAATGACAAAAAGGGTCAGGGATTCAAGTAATTTTTTCAAGGTTACACAGAATTTTACTTGTCATAGCAGAATTAAAATTCTGGAATTTGAAAAATAAAACCTGGCTTACTTCACAGAGCTAATGTTTAAAATTTATAGAATATCCAATAGCCACAGAAGAGTGAGGGGTGAGGAGGGGCGTTTGTCATTGACAGTAGCCCATGGGTTATGTGAAGAGCCTGGTATGACAAGATAAAATTACTTTAAGCGAATATATAGGTATCATAGTCTACATTACCATATATTTAGTGATGGAAGGGTTTTAGAGACCTTTAGTCTAATTTCTTCCTTGTAATTATAAGGAATTGAAACTCAGCCAGGTAGAATCCTCCCCAGGACAGGTCATATGACTAGCTAGGACAGGTTTAATTTTGCCTACTAGTCTATGCATTTTTCTTAATTACTCTCATTTCCATACAGGAATGAAAATAAAATTATATTAAATAATTCACCTGGGAACATAGGAACTGAGCTGGTCTGATTTCTGACTATCTTAAACAGAAAATATATATATATATATATATATATATATATATATATATATATATATATTTCAAAGCCATGCTTTTGCATCATTTCCCAGGAGGTAGTAATAGTCTCTCACAAGTGGAATTATATGAAAGGGTAAAAATGTGTATTTTTAACTGAAAATTGGACAAGATGTGACTATAAATCAATGAGGCTGAACTTTAGAAAAACATACCAGAAATTCTTTAGCCGGTGCAAATGCTCCATCATCATCCTTACTTGGAGGTTACATACCTAATTCCAGTGATACTTTCACTGCTCAAATTATTTATAAGGTTTCTTTTTGGAACTGTCTTAAGAACCAGTACACATGAGACAACATGACCACACACACACACACACACACACACACACACACACACACACACACAAACACCCCGCTTAATCACTCAAAAATCAGTCTCATTATTTTATAGTTACATCCTATTTTTGACCAAAAATGGCAATATCCATCTTGATCACCCACCTTATTGACAAGACTTGACTCCAAATGGCTTTTGCTTGTTTCCAAAATTCAAATTCACCCTCAAAAGACGAAGATTTGCCACCACTGAGGATATTCAAAATAGTATGACGAAGGTTCTAAAGATAATTCCAAAAGTGCTTTGAGCAATGGCAGCATCATTGGGATAATGGTATAGCCTCCCAACGTGACTTCCTTGAAGGAAAGAACACTCATGTGGATGTGTAAGTTCTGGTATGTTTTTGAATTTTTATAATAAATCAGTCTTGTTCTCTGATAGTCACATCTTAGATGAGGGGGAAAAAAGTAAGTAAGCATAATATTAAATATAAATTAGAACTCTCGAAAATTAATACCATTCAAAATATCTCCCCACCTGGATTACTACCTTTTTTAAGGCTTACACTATGAACTTTAAAATATGAAATTACAACACAGAATAGCACTGCCAATTAAAAAAAATCAGTAGTACATTAACAAGTTTTATACTAAGAGGCATGGCACATATACAAATTGGCTTAATTTTTCTTACCTGTAAACAAGAGTGTCATCATAAGTACCATTGTACTGGATTTGAAACATACGTATTCCAGGAATATTTCTTTGAAAATTAAATTTAAGTAGTGCTGTTGATGATGTAGCTTCTGCCACCACAATTTTATCTTGACTCAATTTCGTATCACCATTACTACTGCTCGTATTAGACCCTGACTTGGTAGAAGTTGAGATATCTGAAGAACCAGGATCAGGCTCATGGATATGGTTTGTACTGTTTAGTAAGTGAGGGAGCTTAATTATATGAAGATCCACTATTTGTGTTGCTTCCCCAGCAGGATTGGAAGCGATGCAGGTAAAAGCACCTGTATCCTTTACAGTTGTTATAAGAATGTCAAGTGTTCCGTTATCATACACCAGAGATCTTGTTGCATTTGAAATAAGCTTTCCTTCAGGAGAAATCCAGTGAATTGCAGGCTCAGGATCTCCCCTGGCTTTGCACCTCAGTGTTGCCCTTTGTCCCTCCAGGACTCTCATCTCATGTGTATGACGAGTAATGAGAGGAGGCTCACACAAAAACTCTTCTTCAGGAATTGACCAAAAGTAGCGGCCAGTTAAAAGTGGAGGAGAAGCACAGGTCTCTAGGTCATCTTCTCTGGACAGACGCCTCAACCACAACAATTCACAATTGCAATGCAAAGGGTTTCCACCAAAACTTAATGCAAAGGTAGATGGGCTTATGATTCCTGAGGTTGCTAGTACCTGAGCTCGCTGGAAGAGAGGGTCAGGTGGTAGCTTCTGCAATTTATTTGATGTCACATCTAACCGCGTCATCTTGTGCAAATGGGAGAAGGTCCCCTTAGGAATGTTATCAATCATATTGTGATCCAAACTAAGGGTATGCAAGCTAACCATCTTCTCAACAGCATCCCAAGGAATGGTTTCTAGATTATTATAGGACAGATCCAGCTCCTCAAGGGCGAAGACATCATCAAATGCTGTAGAGGAAATTAAAGTCAGCTGATTGTTGTTTAATATCAAATGATGAAGATTGGAAAGACCACTGAACATATCATTTGTAATTTTAGTCAATCTGTTGCTATTCAAATGCAAAGCCCTCAAATTTCGTAGGTCAGCGAAAGCATGAGGCGTAATAAAACTTATTGTATTCCTGGATAGAGTCAGGTCCACCAAGCTGGTCATATTGGCAAAATCTTTCCTTTTAATATTTGTAACAAAATTGTCTGCCAACCGCAGTTCCACAGTTCTTCTGTCAATGTTTGGTGGAACAAATAAAAGCCCTTTCTTGGCACAAAGGGTTGCAAGATTAGGAGACAAAATCTGACAGACACAACGCTTTGGACAGATCTGAGCTTTCACTGCTATGCCAATGAAAAACAGATAAAAAAGAATTTTTTCCATTGTAGATCAGATTTAAGAGCCTGTAACAGAAGACACAAAGTAGAATGTTAGCATCCAATGATTTAATTCATATTCATATTTCTACTAGAATAATATTTGTATGCAATCTGGAACAAGAAATAATTTCACTTGCTTACTTAACAAGTATTAATATTTATTCTGTAGTAGAGTCTATAATGGACACTAGGAATGAATAATGTACCATTGATAGTTTCATGGGATTTAAAATCAAGTGGGAAAAACAAAAAGTCAAAAGATTATTATAATTCTGTAAATTAAGGGCCATTTTTGAAGTATGTCCAGGATACTCCAAGGGTGAACTGAAGAGATATCCAGCTCAGATTGTAGGCCTGGGAGTTCAGGAAAACATCCCCTAGACTCTAAAGGACATTTTTTTTACATAAAGATATTCTAAGAATTAGAGTATATTTAAAGATTTGTAAGCAGGTCAATTCAGTAGCCTAGAAGGAAACAATAAAGGACAATATTTGTTAGCTTGCAGGATGACCTTTGAGGGTAACAAATTCTTGTTTAATTTTTTTTTTTTCATCTTTACAAATTGTCTTGGCATAGATCAACCTTCACTTTTTTTTTTTTTTATTGTGAGACGAGTCTTGCTTTGATGCCGAGGTTGGAGTGATCTTGGCTCACTGAAACCTCTGCCTCTTGGGTTCAAGCGATTATCATTCAGTCTCCTTGAGTACCTGGGATTACAGGCACTCACCACCACACCTGGCTAATTTTTGTATTTTTAGTAGAGACAGGATCTATCATGTTGGCCAGGCTGGTTTCTAACTCCTGACCTCAGGTGATCCACCTGCCTCAGCCTCCCAAATTGCTGGGATTAGAGGTGTGAGCCACTGTGCCCAGCCCACATTCACATCTTAACTGGAAATACAAAAATTGTATTCTCAAATATAACAAGGTTGAAAGTTTTCCACAATAGCTCCAAGTTTCCTAAATATTAAAATACTTTATTAGTTAAAAACATGGATTTTTAAAGATACGTTCTGAAAAGCAGCCACCAGTGCTTTCACTTAACAGTATGTTCTAAAAGGTATCATATTGTTATCCTTCTTTTAAAATCTCAATAAGTTTACATGTATCCAAATTTAACAAATTAACATTTTGACAATTTTAATTTTTCTTTTTGATCTTGAGTTTATGGTATTGAAATCAATCTTCGAAAATAAAAATAATAGTGTACATGTGATTAAAAGTTCTCATGCATTGCATCAAGTTTTTCATTTTTTCTTTTTTGTTTTTTTTTTTGAGACAAACTTTTGCACTGTCACCCAAGCTGGAGGCTGGAGTGCAATGGTGCAATCATGGCTTACTGCAGCCTTGATTTCCCCAGCTCAAGTGATCCTTCCACCTCAGCCTTCTTAGCAGCTGGGACTACTGATAAGTGCCACCACCCTTGGCTATTTGTGTTTTTGTTTTTTTTTGGAGACAGGGCTCAAACTCCTGAGCTCAAGTATTAAAGGCATAAACTACCTTACTCAGCCCATTACCAGAAGTTTTAAAACCATGAGAGAAAATACCTGTAGAAAATCATACATCTTTCAGCACTTTGGGAGGCCGAGGTGGGTGGATCATGAGGTCAAGAGATCAAGACCATCTCGGCCAACATGGTGAAATCCCATCTCTACTAAACACACAAAAATTAGCCGGGCATTTGGCATTAGCCTGTAGTCCTAGCTACTCAGGAGGCTGAGGCGGAAGAATCACTTGAACCCGAGAGGCGGATATTGCAGTGAGCCGAGACTGCGCCACTGTGCTCCAGCCTGGCAACAGAGCAAGACTCCATCTCAAAAAAAAAAAAAAAAAAAAAAAAGGAAAGAAAAGAAAAAAAAGAAAATCATACATCTTTAAAACTTAATATAAATATGAAATATTAAATCATCCTGAAATATCATGCCTAGTTTTCTAATTAAAGCATATTTTATGACTTTTAATTATTTAATGCCTTTTGTTGGTTAAAAGCCCCTGATAGCAATAACTTAAACATACCTTTAGAATGACCCCAGATTACATGCACCTGAATGTGTGTCCTGAGCTAGGGAATCCAGGAATGGCCAATCTGGAGATCCATTCTTTGTCTGTGAGAAATATCTGATCCTCCAGCCTGTCAAATGGAACATGGGATCCACAGGGGATTGAGGTCCCTGAATTTTGGGTTAAATAGAGGCTGCCAGGAGAAGATCCTTAAGGGGAGGATGTTAAATGCTATATAAATTGCAAGCAGTTGTGGTTTTCCTGCCCAGCCTGCTGCCACTGGACTGTACATAAGGGAGATATGTTGTCTAGCCTGCCACCACTGGACACTTCTCTGTATGTAATCCATTAATCAAACCCCATGTCCCATTTGCTGGCTCTGGGTCTCATCCTCGGCCTCTTGAACCTGAATCCTTACCTACTGAGGTTAATAGGTATCCGGCAAAACACTTATTGGATGCCATAGGAAATGTGATTCTAGTTAATAAAAATTATCATTGTCAACAAATAAAGATAGAATCTTCTGTTCATTGCTAACTTGTATTAAACTAGTGTTTCCAAAATAAGCATTAACAAATAAAATTACAAAAATATATAGAACAACAAGTGTTAGACATTGGAAACGATTAAATAC
This sequence comes from Saguinus oedipus, assembly GCA_031835075.1. Classification (NCBI taxonomy): domain Eukaryota; kingdom Metazoa; phylum Chordata; class Mammalia; order Primates; family Cebidae; genus Saguinus; species Saguinus oedipus. The sequence goes on along the minus strand of CM063176.1, from coordinate 83,840,688 downwards.
AGAACTGTGATCCTTGAGATAGTGAGTTAAAAAATAAATTCTATAATTACTCAGAAACATTTTCCAAATTACAGCACAAAAAGGGGAAACAAGGCAAAATATGAACACTCTTGTTAAACTGAAAATACAAAGGGCAGAGAGTCTCAGGTGGCTTGAATTTGTGGGATGATGCACCAGAGAAGAGAGTTATTGAACAAGAGCTCTGGTAATCTATGTAAGTGGAGGCAGGGTAATAGGTACAAACCATCCTGAAATACTGATGAAAAGTGATGAAAGAAAGTAAGCAAAAATCCAGTGACCTGTGAAATGGTATTAAGAAGTCAAACATACACATAATTGCAATATCAGAAGGATGCTGTTAGGCAGAAATATATTTAAAGAAATCAAAGCGAATAATTTGTTGAATGTTATAAAAAATACCAATCTACAAATCCTAGCACAACACAATGTAACCATAAGAAGACACATCATTGTCAAATTGCAGATAACCAGAGGAAAAATAATCTTAAATGTAGACATAGATATAAGACAGATTACAATAAGGTAAGCTAAACAAAACAAAAGTAACTGCTGACTCCTCACTGACTTCTCATTGTAAATAAAGTGAGATGGAAGATAATGAAAAACATCTTCTAAGTGAAGGTTGAAAGGACTGCATGAAGAAAGGAAAACCTAGCAGCCTAGGTGGGATTATACTTTTATAAAATGTGAAAACAGAGAAACAGAGTTTCTTCACTAGCAAACCTGCACTTATATGAAAATCTAAAGGATAGTGTCTTTAGGCTGAAGAAAATTGTATGTGATGGAAGAAAGTTGAAACTTTATAAATAGATGAAGAACAACAGAAATGATACATCTGTAGATATGTATGCAATATTTTGTTGTGTTTTATTATGTTTATAAAAACTATTTCTGGAATAAATATAGAAAGTAGTAAGATCATCGTTGTCACCCTAAACAAACAAAATAAACTGGATAACCTATAAACCATATTTTAAAAAACAGTAAAATTATAACATTTGAAATACAAAGAAATGTGAAGAACCAAACTTCCAGAAGTGACAGTCCTTGATAAAAGGGAGGAAATACAGAGCTGCTGCTCTACTTCCTTCAACAGAAAAGAAACTAGCACTTCCTATTCGACAGAACTTGGGATAAAAATGAAACCTACCAACATTTTACCAAACATTTAAGAATGCATTTGTGGGTGGATATAACAAAATAGAATCCACATGAGCCCCAATAGCAGCAGTGAGAAAGCATTAACATCTATCTTATTCTCATTACCTTCATTGAGTAACATAGATGTTATTTTAAAAATATGGGATTAGAAAAAGAGTAGAGAAATTTCTCTCAAATACACCATTTTTTTCAGAAAAAATTGAGGAGGGAAAGGAAAATTGAAAGAAGTCTTTCAGGCAACCCTGATTTTCAGCTTGTAAAGAATGGGAAAGACACAGAGGAACTGGGAGAAAAATACAGTCACTCAGGGATTTTGCCTATCAGGACTGACAGAGGGTTGGGAGAGCTCAGCCCCCTTCATCTCCACACAGATATTTCTGATTTTAACCACAAAATGCCTAGGGTGATATTGGGCAGCTGAAAAATCCTACCTAAATATCTCCCTTCGTAGACTATGGAGTAGCTACAGCAAAGAGAAAAAAAAAAAAAACACGAAGAGTGAGATTCGAGATCAAAAAATTCTCCTAGGCCATCAACAAATGTGGCCCCAGAACTATAAAGCAGGATGATGAGGCCTCCAGAAATGTGGAAATCAAAAGATTCATCTGTAAAATAGAGATGGATCTGCAAAACCACTATAGGGCACAGATGTTAGGTTTTAGTAAATAGGAAACTCCCAAACAAGTGACAATTCACATATGAACTTGAAGAAGCAAGAAAAAGTGACCAACATTAAAAATGAAGTGATTAATAGATATAGACCCAGAGACACCCCAGATATTACAATTACCAGAGGGAGCATAACATTACTATAATAAAATTTCTAAAGTGTCTACAGGAAAAGATGGACATCATGCATAATCTGATGGAAAATTTTAGGAGATGGGAAAAATAATTTTTAAATGTATATGATCTAAAATACGAAAATATCTTATTAACAGAAGATTAGGCATGGCAGAAGAAAGTATAAATGTACTTAAGGACAAATTAATGAAATAAATCTAAATTCAGATTTAAAAAAAAAAAAAGCCTGAAGAAACAGAACAAAAAGTATTAGATTTGAGTGCAAAATATTTAAATGACACTAATATAATCATAATTTCAATCCCTCTCCAAAAGAAAGGGAGAATGGGGCAGAATAAATAGTAGAAGGAAAAATATCTAAAAAGATTCCAGAGTTGATGGCATTGATAATATAAAAAGACTAATGCAGCAGATAGATAACTGTACACAAAAGAACAAATTGCTGAAAACCAAACATAAAGAGAAAAAATTATTAAAAGAGGCAGAGGAAAAGGTATTGCATATGTGGGCAATAACTGTATAATTTATAACTGAATTATCATAAAGAATTAGGGTCAAAAGAAATGGAATAATATATTTAAAATTTATAAGAAAAAATCCTATATCCTAGAATTTTATATCCAATAAAAGTATCCTTCAAAATGCATAAAAAATGTATTCACGGCTAAGCAAAATCTAAGAAAAATTTATCTCAGATATTCTGTGCAAGATATAACAAAAGAAGTTCACCAGTTTAGAAGGAAAAGAGAAACAATAAACCCACTGGGAAAACAGAAAATTGTTGCCAAGGTAGTACATTTAATCCTAAACTATATCAAAAACTTCGAACACAACTGGGATTAAAAGTTAAAGGCAAAGATTATTGTTCTGCCTAAAATAGCCAGGCCATCCCTGAAGCATTTAGAAGAATACACTTTGAAAATAAAGGTATGAACAACTAAAAGGCTGAAAAAGACATGCCATTAAAACGTTGAGCATAAAAAGCTGGTGTGGCTATAAATTAGAAAAAGGCAAAGAGTATACCAGAGATAAATATGGGCATTTTATAGAGAAAAAGAATCAATTCATCAAGAAACCATGAAAACACTGAATGCACATGCACGTACCAAAAGATCTTCAAAATACATAAAACGACACAAGACAGAAAAAAATGGATTAAAAAAAATCCACAGTTACAATTGGAGATACAACCTCTTCTCTCTCAGTAATTGATAGAATAAGCTGACAAAAAAACAAAAAAGAGAGAGAGCAGTAGCGAAAAAAGCTTTTCACAGCACTAGCATCAAACCTAACCTAACTTACAATTATAAAATGCAACTTCAATAAATAGAGAATACACATTCTTTCTAGATTCTCATGGAAGTTGAGCAAGACTATCTGTAAAATGGGCTTTAATTCTCAAAGTATATAAAATAAATTACTCAAAACGTTTTCTGTCCACATGATATTTTATCATAAATCAATAAAGACAAAATATTTAAGAAATTATATAATGTTTAGAAATTAAAAATCCTTTGGATCAAAAAAATATGAACAAATAACTCATATTTTGACAGAACAAACATGAAATTAAAGTATAACACAATTTATGGTATAAAAAAGTAGTGTGCTTTAATTGTTAAGGTAGTTCAGACTAAATATATTAGAAAGAAAATATGATTTAAAATCAGTTTTCTAAACTTGATACCGAAGAAGCTAGAAAATAGGAATCAGAATAAATAGAAGAAATGAAGCTATTAAAATCTGCAGAAATAAAATAGAAATCAGACCAAAAAAAATAGAAAAAATACATAAAATCAATAGCTGTTTTTTTAGAAAAGATTGATAAAATTGACCTATCCCTGTAAGATAATTAAGAAAAAATAAGAGAAACCAAAAATTGCCAATGAGGAGAATAAGACAATGCAAATCCCCTGGCAGGTCAAGATGTATACTCTATAAATTAGATGAAATGGACAAAGTAACTGTAAAATGCAAATGACCAAACTACTAATATAAGAAAATGCATAGAAAATGAGATAGATAGAAAATATAAACAATATCACATTTGTTAAGGAAACTGAAATCAAAATCAAAATCTTCTCATAAAGGTAATTCCAGATCAAGGTGGAGGTCTGTATGTCCACATATCTATCATAATTTAAATATATAGTATATGAATATTTATATAGACAATTTAATTACATAATATATATTTCTATATATATTCGTCTATGTAAATACTTACATAGAAAGAGAGAGAGGAAAAAAAACAAAAGAAAGACAAGAAGAAGATGAGGAAAGCAAATGTGGTAGTGCTTGAATTGTTATGGTAGTTTTTAAATCCACATCTGTGAATATTTGGGAATCCAGGTAAAGTGTATACAGAAATTCTTCATGCTGTTCTTGCCACTTTTTAGTAATTGTGAGTAGCTGATTATATTTTTAAAAAAAGGTAAGAGGGATTTTCCATTATGTTTCTGAATATCTGTTCCAAAGGAAGAATATATAAAAGGGCGCATTATCTGTAGTTAATCGAAACTTAATCATATTTTAGGAACATAAGTCTTCTTAGCTTTGTCATATATGTTCAAAGATGTAATTCCAATGCAACTTAAATTAGATTTCCTATTACATAGCCTCATTTACTTTTTATCAGCAACATATATACAATCACTACAGATATGGTGATTTAGAAAGTAAGAGTAAGTGTAGAGTAAAGTCTGGACCATTCTCTCAAGTCTATTTTCTGATTGAGACCTCTGAGTAATGAAAAAATATCATATAAATTGTGAATAATGAGTTTTCCCAACTGATTCAGAAAAGGCGAAGATTTCAAAGTTTATAAAAAATAAAAGGTAAGGTCTCAAATAAAGAAGCATAGTTTTCATTTCCTACAATTCACAATCTGATTCTTGACATATTTATTATATTAATAAATAACCACTTGAAAAAAATCAATGTGAATGGAAGATCAGAACAGCGTTCATGCTTTGCTGGAATTAATAATTTAAGAATTCATAAATATGAATCACACTATCCTTATTTTTAATCTAGTTAAGTAAAACCATTTCAAGCACAATCTTTCTATTGCTTTCTCTAAATAGTTAAATGTAAGGAACACAGACAGGTTTTTGTTAAATATTTGAGTGGAACTATAACTCAGCAAATAGTGATGCAGTTGTAGCCTTTAAATAATCGTTATTTATTTCTTTATTATATGTTGTTTGAAGCAAATTCTGTTCAGACATAGAAGAGTCTATTAGTCCATTACTACATCCATCTTTCCATCATGGCTAGTAAATGACATATACTCGAAAGTATCAATAGTTATTTGGGAACCAGGATGAAATATAAAAAGGAATCTAGATCTTACAACCAATGAGAATATAATCTATTTCCTGCAGAAACCAATATAGTAGCAATTTATATGTTGAGTTAAAGGAAAGCTATTGGGCTCCTTTGTAGCTAGCTACCTTGCCATTATTCAATAGAACTCTGTCAATTCAATTAGTGCTCCTTCATCTCCACTAATGTCTGGAGGCAAATGTTAATATCTGTTGATATTGATGAGTTGTTGTGGGATGCATTAAGTGGCTACAGTATTGTAAAGGATATTTTATAATATAGCTTAGTTATTGAAATGCCTTTGAGAGTTTTATTTCAAGTATTTTAAGTTTTCTGCCATTTTTTCCTAGAGATACTATAAATGATAATATGTTAATTGCATTCTCCACTAAAATACATATTAAGAATATTATTATTGAGCCTCTAAAATTCAGGCCTCAAAATATGACATATATAACCTAGAACAATTATATTTTAGTATATTATTATAACAGTTACTAGTAATATTGCTAAGTACACTGAAAACAAATTTTTAAAATTCTCACACATATCCATTCATTTGTCCCTCCATTAATATTTTCAGAAAGATGTATTTAGCAACCACAACATATACAATGTGCAATGCTGGAATCTGCCAAACTTAGAGAGTTAGGATCTGTGTAAAACAGGTATGTAAACAATTAAAATAGATGGCCAACCACAAAAATGTTGACTTATTATACTTCGATTTTTAAATGTGCATAGTCCTAATGGGTTTCTGAGTTCTTAATGTAGCATCCTGTAGTTTTTGTTCTCAATGTGTGTGTGTGTGTGTGTGTGTGTGACACAAATTACACACACATTATTTACATAAATTAACTACAGATAATTGACCGATTACTTATAAGAGCCAAATAATTTTTAAAATAATAGTTATCCTTCGTTGAAGATAAAGTAAGTAATGATTTCTTTATTTTATATATGAGAAAACAGCTTAACATATTGATAACTAATAATTAAGTTAATTTACTGAGTGGAAAATTTGTCCTGATCATGCCTCTCTAACTTGTAGATATGCAAATATTCCAGAAATTCATGGCTTTCTAAAATTGAGATGAAGGCTACATAAAAATATGTTTTATATCCTTTTGAAAATTTATTATCAAGGCATAGTATCCTGCACCTGTCATCCCATGTACTCTGGAACCTGAAGCAGCAAGATAGCTTGAGTTCAGTAGTTTGAGGCTTCAGTGAGCTTTCATCATGCCACTGCACTCCAGCCTGTGCAACAGAATGAGATCCTGACTAAAATAAAATAAAATAAAATAAAAATAAACGTATTCAATACATATTACTTTTGTTAGCTTACATTAGAAAGCTAAAATGAACTTGCTATAATATGTACTTATACCAAATCCTATTTAATACGTGTACAACTACATATAGTTACTTTATTCCCACTTTGTATGATAAAATTGAAGTTACGAAATCTAAGCAATACTCTCAAGGTTGTATAGAAAGTAAACAAAAAGGTAGTTTTAAGAAAGAGAGATCTATTTCCCAAACTCATGTTTTTCATAGTATGTTAGGTTTCCAGTGGTAAATATGATTTGTATTGTTTTTCTGATTATGCAGCACTTTCACATAAAAGACTGTTAATTCTCACATTGTAAACAATGACACTTTACATTCATCATTTACACCTTTATTTTCCTTGTCTCTCTTTACAATCAAGTTATATTTTAAAGATGCTAGCAGATTACTGTTGTTAACTAAAAAGTGACTATGACAAGGGTCTCCATTGATAGAGGTTTATTTAGCCAACATTTGAGGATGCATCTGGGAAAAACACAAGGTCCAGGAGCATCTGTAATATGTAATTTTTCCCAAGAGGTGTTGGAAACTTGAATAGTTAAAGGAGAATGAGCAAGCTGAAAAAAGAGAGGGCAGGTAGGTAGTAAGTCAAATGGTCACATTCTTGTGATACTCTGATTAAAGCTCAGTAAATCTACATTTTACACATGAAAGAGAGTAAAGAAAAAAGTCAATTATGCATTCCTCTTGTCAGTATATCTACATTTTACATAAAATATAGAAAACATGAACAAATAGAATAGAGAAAAAGTCAACTATGCATTTTTCTCTGGGTAGATGGAGGAACGATTTCTGGTCTGTTCTTGTCCTGCACCTGTAAAAATAAGCTGCTAATTGACATAGTCAGGGTGAGTTTAAACAGAGTTTGGGTTTAGGGCTAGTTTATAGGAGGGGATATCTCCGTTATCTGTATACATACAGATACATATGAATCTTGAAATATGTATCCTGAAAGACTTAGTAGCTTACAAGGAATTTCCTCATGAGCAATTTGTGAGGGAGGCCAGCTGGGTAAATATATGACCTATTGTGGGAGCCTGATTTACATATGAAGTCAGGACACAGGGTTGTGAAATAACAGCTCTTTTGGGGAACAAAAGAAAGACAGTATTGCATGACTCAGTTACCAAGTTTAACTTTCCCTTTGGCATTGTGAGTGTAAGATACTAAAGACTATTCTCTTTCACACAGTAAAGACATCAGAACATAGCTTTCATTACTTTGAGATATGTTCCATCAATACCGCGTTTATTGAGGGTTTTTAGCATAAAGGGCTGTTGAATTTTGTCAAATGCCTTCTCTACATCAATTGAGTTAATCATGTGGTTTTTGTTTTTGGTGCTGTTTATGTGGTGAATTACATTTATAGACTTGCCTATGTTGAACCAGCCTTGCATCCCCGGGATGAATCCTACTTGATCATGATGGATAAGTTTTTTTTTTTTTTTTTTTTTTTTTGCCAATCATTGAGAGCTTGTAAGGTTGCTGAGGTTGGTTGGCCTTGAACTCTTGGCCTCGCCTTCGCAAGCGCCACGACATCCGGCCGGAGCCACTTTGGGCCCCGGATAAGTTTTTTAATGTGCTGTTGCAATCGGTTTGCCAGGATTTTATTGAAGATTTGTGCATCTATACTCATCATGGATATTGGCCTGAAGTTTTCTTTTCTTGTTGAGTCTCTGCCAGGTTTTGGTATGAGGATGATGTTGGTCTCATAAAATGATTTGGGAAGTGTTCCCTCTTTTTGAATTATTTGGAAGAGTTTCTGAAAAAATGGTACCAGCTCCTCTTTGTGTGTCTGGTAGAATTCGGCTGTGAACCCATCTGGACCTGGGCTTTTTTTGTGTGGTAGGCTCTTAATTGCTGCCTCAACTTCAGACCTTGTTATTGTTCTATTCATAGTTTCAGCTTCTTCCTGGTTTAGGCTTGGGAGGACACGGGTGTCCAGGAATTTATCAATTTCTTCCTGGTTTACTAGTTTATGTGCATAGAGTAGTTTGTAGTATTCTCTGATGATGGTTTGAATTCCTGTGGAATCTGTGATTTCCTCTTTATCGTTTTTAATTGCATCTATTTGGTTGTTCTCTCTATTCTTTTTTATCAGTCTGGCTAGTGGTCTATTTTGTTGATCTTTTCAAAAAACCAGCTCTTGGATTTATTGGTTTTTTGTGTCTCTATCTCCTTCAGTTCTGCTCTGATTTTAGTTATTTCTTGTCTTCTGCTAGGTTTTGATTTTTTTTATCTTGCTCCTCTAGCTCTTTCAATTTTGACAATAGGGGGTCAATTTTGAATCTCTCCACTCTTCTCATGTGGGCACTTATTGCTATATATTTTCCTCTTCATACAGCTTTAAATGTGTCCCAGAGATTCTGGTATGTTGTGTCTTCGTTCTCGTTGGTGTCAAAGAACTTCTTTATTTCTGCCTTCATTTCATTGTTTATCCAATCAACATTCAAGAGCCAGGTGTTCAGTTTGCATGGAGCTGTGAGGTTCTGAGTTAGTTTCTGAATTCTGAGTTCTAACTTGATTGCACTATGGTCTGAGAGACTGTTTGTTATGATTTCAGTTGTTTTGCATTTGCTGAGGAGTGCTTTATTTCCAATTATGTGGTCAATTTTGGAGTAGATATGATGTGATGCTGAGAAGAATGTGTATTCTGTGGATTTGGGGTGGAGAGTTCTGTAAATGTCTATCAGGTTTGCTTGTTCCAGGTCTGAGTTAAAGCCCTGAATATCCTTGTTAATTTTCTGTCTGGTTGTTCTGTCTAATATTGACAGTGGAGTGTTAAAGTTTCCCACAATTCATACTGCATGAGCAAAAACTGAAAGCATTCCCTTTGAAATCTGGCACTAGACAAGGATGCCCTCTCTCACCACTCCTATTCAACATAGTACTAAAAGTTCTAGCCAGAGCAATCAGGCAAGAAAAAGAAATAAAGGGTATTCAAATAGGAAAGGTGAAAGCCAAATTGTCTCTATTTGCAGATGACATGATAGTATATCTAGAAGACCCCATCGCCTCAGCCCAAAAACTCCTGAAACTGATAAGCAACTTCAGTAAAGTCTCAGGACATAAAATCAATGTGCAAAAATCACAAGCATTCCTATACACCAATAACAGACTTAAAGAGAACCAAATCAAGAACGAACTGCCATTCACAATTGCTACAAAGAGAACAAAATACCTAGGAATACAACTCACAAGGAATGTAAGGGACCTCTTCAAGAAAAACTACAAACCACTGCTCAACAAAATAAGAGAGGACACAAACAGATGAAGAAACATTCCATGTTCATGGTTAGGAAGAATCGATATTGTGAAAATGGCTATACTGCCCAAAGTAATTTACAGAATACAGCTATCCCCATCAAGCTACCATTGAATTTTTTCACAGAAGTGGAAAAAACCACCATGAACTTCATATGAAACCAAAAGAGAGCCCGCATAGCCAAGTCAATTCTAAGCAAAAAGAACACAGTGGGAGGCATCACACTACCAGACTTCAAACTATACTACAAGACTACAGTAATCAAAACAGCATGGTACTGGTACAAAACAGAGATATAGACCAATGGAACAGAACAGAGGCATCAGAGGCAACACAACATATCTACAACCATAAAATCTTTGATAAACCAGACAAAAACAAGCAATGGGGCATGATTCCCTGTTTAATAAATGTTGTTGGGAAAACTGGCTAGCCATGTGCAGAAAGCAGAAACTGGACCCCTTCCTGACACCTTACACTAAAATTAACTCCAGATGGATTAAAGACTTAAACATAAGACTTGGCACCATAAAAACCCTAGAAGAAAATCTAGGCAAAACCATTCAGGACATAGGAGTAGGCAAGGACTTCATGACCAAAACACCAAAAGTATTGGCAACAAAAGCCAAAATAGGCAAATGGGATCTAACCAAACTCCACAGCTTCTTCACGGAAAAAGAAACAGTCTCTAGAGTGAATCAACAACCAACAGAATGGGAAAAAATCTTCGCAGTTTACTCAATTGACAAAGGGCTGATATCCAGAATCTACAAAGAACTCAAACAGATTTACAGGAAAAAAACAAACAAGCCCTTTCAAAAATGGGCAAGGGATATGAACAGACACTTTACAAAAGAAGACATACATGAGGCCAACAAACACATGAAAAAATGCTCATCATCACTGGTCATTAGAGAGATGCAAATCAAAACCACATTGAGATACCATCTCATGCCAGTTAGAATGGTGATCATTAAAAAATCTGGAGACAATAGATGCTGGAGAGAATGTGGAGAAATAGGAACACTCTTACACTGTTGGTGGGAGTGTAAATTAGTTCAACCATTGTGGAAGACAGTGTGGTGATTCCTGAAGGACTTAGAAATAGAAATTCCATTTGACCCAGCAATCCCATTACTGGGTATATATCCAAAGGACTATAAATTGTTCTACTCTAAGGACACCTGCACACGAATGTTCATTGCAGCACTGTTTACAATAGCAAAGACCTGGAACCAACCCAAATGCCCATCGATGATAGACTGGACTGGGAAAATGTGGCACATATACACCATGGAATATTATGCAGCAATCAAAAATGAGGAGTTCATGTCCTTTGTAGGGACATGGATGAATCTGGAGAACATCATTCTCAGCAAACTGACACAAGAACTGAAAATGAAATTCCACATATTCTCACTCATAGGCAGGTGAGGAAAAATAAGAACACATGGACACAGGGAGTGGGGTACTACACACTGGGGTCAATTGGGGGGAATAGGGGAGGGACAGTGTGGTGGGGAGCTGGGTAGGGATAGCCTGGGGAGAAATGCCAGATGTAGGTGAAGGGAAGGACGGCAGCTAAACACACTGCCATGTGTGTACATATGCAACTATCTTGCACGTTCTGCACATGTACCCCAAAACCTAAAATGCACTAAAAATAAATTAATTAATTAAAAAAAAGACATCAGAACAACTTGGAAAGAAACCAAAATGATACACTTAACTATAGTCATTCATTTTTCTTTGGTAAGTGAAGACATGACTGAAATCATCTAAATACTTTAATTCAGAATGCTAAGTGTTCTTTCAAGTGTATACATTCCGCCTCATAAAAGGGAAAGTGATTTCTGTATGTAAAGAAATCTCAGTATTCTTTAATTTCTATGGCGTGAGTTGTCACGTATCTTGCCTCCTCAAATGTCTCCCTTCAGAGACACTATGTCACACTGAGAACCCATGGGTCCTATGAATAAATACTATCAGGAACTGTGAAGGTAAATGTATTCTTTATTGCAGAAAATTGCTTTGGAAGAAAAAGTAGCCTAGAAAAGGCCAGTGCTAAGAGGCTGTGAAAAATTCCCTACAGTGCTGGAATAACAGTAGTTTGGAGTTGAGTCAGCTGGCACAGGTGGCAATGGTTCCCTAAAATAAAATTCTGTTGATAATGAGCATTCCTATGCATGTTTAGAAATAAGTGGGAAATATTTGGGAAAAGGGAATGATGTGTGTAGAAAAGAGGAAGACAATTTTATTTTTAAAACTTTAATTAATTAAAACAGTAGCACCTCTAGGAAATAAATACAATTAATCTGGGGAGTAGACAGTTATTTGCTGATACGGTTTGACTTTGTCCCCACCCAACTCTCATCTCAATTTGTAGTTCCCACAATCCTTATGTGTCATAGGAGGGACTCAGTGGGGGGTAACTCAATCATGGGGGTGGTTACCCTCATGCTGTTTTTGTGATAGTGCGTGAGGTATCATGAGAGCTGATGATTTTATAAGGGGCTTTTTCTCCTTTTGCTTGGCACTTCTCCTTGCTGCTGCCATGTGAAGAAGGACATGTTTGCTTCTTTTTTCACATCGATTGTAAGTTCTCTGAGGCCTTTCTAGCCCTGCTGAACTGAGAATCAGTTAAACTTCTTTTCTTTATAACTTACCCAGTCTTAGGTATGTCGGTATTAGCAGTGTGAGAATGAACTAACATTCTGTATAGATAAATAATTTGATTATCCACTTGTTAGTGAAAGGTACATTCCCCAGCACATTGCTTTTGTAGGTACAATAAAACAAAAATAGCCAAATTCCTCTATTTGATGAATTAAAGTGCACTATGAGAAGAGGAGAAAGGACTCAATAAAGTATAGCAAAAAACAATATTCTTTTTTTCTTTTTTTTTTAGAAAGAAAAAAAGGAGTAAAGGAGAAGAAAAAGGAAGAAGGAAAAAGGAGAGTGAAAGAGGAAGAAAAAGAGGGAGAGAGAACGGGAATGTAGCTTTATTCTAAAAATGAGTATTAATAATGGCCGATCTATATTTTGTGTATTTAAGGTGGAGAATGTATATTTTGTGTATTTAAAGTGGAGAGCTCTATAAATATTTATTGAGTTTACTTGTTCTGGATCTGAGTTCAAGTCCTGGATATTCTTATTAATTTTCTGTCTCATTGAGTCTAAATCTCTTTATGGGTCTTATGCATCTGGGTGTTAGAATCGTTAGCTCTTATTGTTGCATTGATCCTTTTACCACTATATCTTTGTTGCTCTGAAATCTATTTTACCAGATGCGAGACTCGCAACTCCTGCTTTTTATTTATGTATTTATTTATTTATTTTTGTTCTCCATTTGGTTGGTAAGTCTTTCTCCATCCCTTTGTTTTGAGTCTTTGTGTATCTTTGGATGTGAAATGGGTCTGGATGCAGCAAACCATTAGGCTTTGGCTGTATCTTTTGATTGGGGGATTTAGTTGACTTAAATTTAGGGTTACTGCCATTTGATGTTAACTGGCTATTTTATCCATTCATTGATGTAAATTCTTCTTTATGTTGATGCTCTTTACTTTTTGGTATATTTATAGAAAGGCTAATACTGGTTGTTCCTTTCTATGTGTAATGCTTCTTTCAGAAAGCTCTTGTAAAGCAGGCCTGTTGGTAATAAAATCTCTGAGTACTTGCTTGTTCATAAAAGATTTAATTTTTCCTTCAATTGTGAAGCTTAGTTTGGCAGGATATGAAATTCTGGGCTGAAGGTTCTGTTCTTTAAGGATGTTGAATTTCAGCCCCCACTCTCTTCTGGCTTATAGGGTTTCTCCTGAGAGATCTGCTGTGAGTCTAATAGGCTTCCCTTTGTGGGTAACCTGACCTTTCTCTCTGGCTGCCCTTAGTATTTTCTCCTTCATTTCTTCTTTTTTTTTTCTTTTAGAGAAGGAAAGAAAAAAAAGGAGTAAAGGAGAGGAAGAAAGAGGAAGAAAAAGAGAGAGAGAGAACAGAAATGTTGCTTTTTTCTCAAAAATGGGTATTAATAATGGCCAATCGATATTTCATTTAAACTTCTGAGTCGGTGTGATGTGGTATTGACAAGAATGTATATTTTGTGTATTTAAAGTGGAGAGCTCTATAAATATTTATTGAGTTTATTTGTTCCAGATCTGAGTTTGAGTCCTGGATACCCTTCTTAATTTTCTGTCTCTTGGACAGAATTATATAGAATTATTTATTCTGTATAAAATGTGGATAGGTATGTGGTTCATATAAATAAGCAGAGATGCTACCTTTCAGTTACAGAGTATATTGTTGCTGTGATATTGAATTGTTGCTCCCTATCAATGTCAAATATGTTGAAGATGTTTGCCTCAACATATCTGTGCCTTTTGGAAAGCATCAGAGTAAAAATATCTTGGGTTCTAAATCATTGAATAATGAGGAATCTGAATGTCAGTGAAGGTCAGAAGACATTATTAGCTATCTAAGTTTCCAACCTAAATTAATGCACCAGGTTCTCCTTCTATTGCATCTCATTGCAGGATAATTATACTTCAATGGTCACATGAATTAAAAAAGGTTCACACCTTGAACATTGTCACCAATGTGAAATGCAATGAAATCATCATCCTGCTATCTCAGCACAGTAGATGACCCCTGTTTTCTTCCAATTTCCAAGAATATGGCAGCCTCTTTCCCAGAATTCACCTTGATGTATGACAACTTGAAAGGACATAAAAAATGTTGCAATACAAATATGAATGCTATTAACTGGTGTTTCAAATCTAATAAGTGATTTATTACTTTATCCAGTTTTTCCTTGAAATTCTGAAAGGTGAATCTCTGAGTCATAGAGATGTCATACTATCCATTGTATTTCTTTTTTTTTATTCTTAATTTTTTAAATTGTAATTTAGGTTCTGGGGTACATGTGCATAACATGCAGGATTGTTGCATAGGCACATACATGGCAAGGTGGTTTGCTGCCTTCATTCCCCCATCACCTATATTGGGTATTTCTCCACTCATTAGCCCTCCACATCCTCCCCACCCAGCTGTCCCTCCCCTAGACCCCACCTACTGACTGCAGTGTGTGATGCTCCCCTCCCTGTTTCCACATGTTCTAATTGTTCAACACCTGCCTATGAGTGATAACATATGGTGTTTGGTTTTCTGTTCTTGTGTCAGTTTGCTGAGAATGATGGTTTCCAGATTCATCCATGTCCCTATGAAGGACATGAACTCATCGTATTTTATGGCTGCATTGTACTCCATGGTGTATATGTGCCATATTTTTTTTTATATAGTCTATCAATGATGGACATTTGGGTTGGTTCCAGGTCTTTGGTATTGTAAACAGTGCCGCAATAAACATATGTGTGCATGTGTCTTTATAATAGAACAATTTATTTGGGTATGTACCCAGTAATGGAATTGCTATCCATTGTATTTCAGTTTCCCTAGGATACCTAATATTTCTTGTAACTGAAGTCCCTGTGGTTGTATTGACTCTGTTGTGCTGTACATCAATTAAAGAAGCACAGTTGTAAAGAAATGCAGAAAGGATAATCATTAGTACAGAGATGCTGTATGACAGAATTCAGTCATCTAGAAATATGGAAAATTCTTCAGATAAATAATTTCTCTTCATATTTTTGTGGGCATTGGAGTAGCCTAGTTATTTATATCAGAAAATCAAATTGAATAGCTGAGACTCTGTGAACATGAAAAATGGAAGAAGAAAGACATATGCACATACAGTAGGAAGAAAAGTGAATTTACCGAAGGTTTGAATACTAAGTAGGTGTGTGGGTGGAAAGTTCCAGCAGTACTCCAACAGAAATATTTTGACAAACTAACACCATATGGAAGATTTTATATCACTGAAAGCAATGTATCTCTCTCTCTCTCTGTCTCTCTCTCTCTCTCTCTCCTGTCTTTCTCTTTCTCTTCTCTCTCTGTCTTCTGCTTTAGGAAAATGGAGGTTTAAGAGTATTTAGTACATTTTATTGTATTTTGGAAAGTGCATTCTCCTCTTCCACTCTTAAAGAAAATTTAAGTAAATGCATTAATTGTGTTTCTGTGATTTGAGTTTGTGTTTCCTTCAAATCCTGCACTATGCCTGAAAACAGGAGCAAGAAGTGGTTTTATTCACCTAATGTAAATATAAACTGTTTAACAAAATGCCTGGCCCAGAACAGATTCTCCATAAGCAGAAGCAGCAGCAGCAGTCATTATTGCAGCAGTACAGTAAGCAAGAACATTAACAACGTGGAAACAGCCTATCACCAATTTTGGGGTAAACAATGTTACATCATCTCAGTGAATCTTAAATCAAACTATTAAAATATTTATGAATCGTAAAGAAGTGGATGCTCTGTGAAAAAACAAAATAAATTCATATATACTTTTTTGTATATGCAAATCTATACAAATATCTGTGTGCACACATATGTGTCTGTGTTGTGTGTATGAAAAAGTTCTACTTGCATTTCCAATATCCACTTGTCCCTTCTTTAGAAGAAGAACCTAATTTTTACCTATTTCATTGACCAGAATGAAGTTTGTTTTATAGCTTCTTTTGCAGTAGGTATAATCATGTAAATTGTGCCTTCCAATGATAGATAAGCAAAAATGTTGAGAACTTCAGAGCAGGCTGCTTACAAAAAAACAACTGAGACGGGATCTGCTCTACTTTTCCTATGCTGTTTGCCTTCTTTCAAATTACAATTTGGATTTTGTAATTTAAGATGTCTGGAACTCTAGCAGCAAACTTGGACATTAAGGTGACCTTGAAGATGAGAGTCGTGAGCAAGGATGATAAGGAGTCATTCCTGATTGCCTTGAATTTGCTCTACCAGTCTAGGATTACTCTCCAACATGTTATTTTGAAAAGTCTGTTATTTATAGCCAAACTAATCTGAATTCGTTACAGTATGATTCTAAATCATTAAAGCATGAAATATAAATAGGCTAAAATGATTAGGAAAAAACATAGCATGCATTCAATTCTACATGTCTATAGATACTTTAGATACTTTTTGTGTATACATCTTTTCTGTAAATTTTTTAAAAAGTTAAAACTAACTTGGATTCTTTTAATATTAAATAATTCACATTAGTGATTAGTCAGAACTATAAAAGTTACCTACTAATTGAGAAGTTTTTGACAGGTATAACTCTAAGCTATAACTAAATTGCTAAAAACAAATATTACATGATGATTAAAGTGAGTAAACACATTTAGCCTACATCTGTCATCTATCAGCAGACAGGCACTGTTAATTCAGTCTCTGAAGCATTCCTTGATAGTAAGTTAGATAGTTAGGCGAGATTATTATTTCAAGCCAACTAAAGAAATTCTTATTAAAAAAAAAATACAGCCATTGACCCTACAGGTATTCCCTAACTATAAGAATGGAAAATTAAAAAAGAAAAGCTTTCTAACCTGGTTGTTGGTTAAACATGTGGAGGAAGTACAAATGTTGGCTAATGTCCTCAACTTTAGCTTGGATAAAAGAGTAGATACAGTAATACTAATTAGAATGTAGGGAAAAAAAGAGGTTGGAATGTGATAGGAGATAATAAATGAATTGGGGTCATCTATTTTTGAAAGTAACTTTGTGGTTTAAATTAGGGTTGGAGAGATGTTGCATTAACAAGATACAGGTATTAAATAAAATTGGTTAGTAGAAAACCTTGAAGGATATGATGGATGGATATGGCTGGTGTGCAGACAATTAGTATGTGCTATTTGAAATTTATTGACAGCACCCTATTGTATAAATTTGGGAGTATTTTTACTGTTATTTGTTATTATGCAAAATAATTATTTTTGACTTGATCATTATTTTTTCAGTTTTCAGTTGTGAAGGCTATTGACACAAGCATTTTTTTAAATGAGATATATCTAGAATCTACTGTTTGTCCCTAGGGTTTTAAAAACAGAATGAGATGATATTTAAATAATGCCCCATCCCTCATTTTTTCCAGTTTATAAACACTTATTTCTAGCTGAGAATATCAAGGCCTAAATATTTATCAGCTATGATTGTAATTTTTCAAACCTTAAAAACTGACATAAACAACCTAAATATGTACTGATAATCTAGTATTTAAGTGAATTATAATATACCTGATTGGTTATAATATAAAACAGTCATGAAAAATCTTTGAGAATTAAAAAGAATAAGTATACATGTGTTACAATGTATGCTGGCATAAATCTAAGATGTCCCTGTTATTGCTGCTCCCTGGTGTATACACCTTTGTGTAAGCTTTTTTCATTGAGTGTAGTTAAAAGCTACAACTTCTAAACATTAAATGTCAGGAGATAAAGGAGATTTGCAGATGTATGTACAACTCCTAATTATTTGACTTTGAGTTAATAAAAAGAGAGTTATTGATATGGTTTGGCTCTGTGTTCACACCCAAATCTTACCTTGAATTGTAATAATCCCCATGTGTTGTGGGAGGGACCCAGTTGGTGCTGCCATGTAAAATTGACTTTGCTCCTCATTCACCTTCCGCCATGATTATGAGGCCTCTCTAGCCAAATGAACCTGTGAGACAATTAAACTTCTTTCTTCTATAAATTACCCAGTCTGCAGTATTTCTTTATTAGCAGCAGGAAAACAAACTAATACAGTTATCTTGGGGAAATGTCATATTGGGCCAACACTAGACCTTCCTTCAAAGGAGGTCTAGAAGTTGGAGACTCCAAGTAGAAGATTCCCTCTCTTAATTGCTAGCTTTGAAAAACCAACTGTCATACTTTTACAGTAGTGGGAAAATGAATTTTACCAACAACCTGAGGAGCTTGAAACCGAGTTCTTTGCTAGTTAAGCCTCCAAATGATAACTCAACCAGGCCAATACATTTATTGTAGCCTGAAACAGAAGACCCAGCTAAGATGTGTTTAGATTCCTACTCCATGGCAACTGGAGATAATACATGTGTACTGTTTTAAGGCCTCGGTCTTTATTAATTTAACAGACCAGTAAACAAATACAAAATATTTAGATTAAAAAATTGAGCTAAAAGTCAACTGTAAACCATGGTCACAATTATTGATATGGTTTAGCTGTGTCCTCACACAAATGTTATCTTAAATTGTAGCTCCCACAATTCCCATGTTTTGTAGTATGAGGTAATTGAATCATAGAGGTGAGTCTTTCCTGTGCTGTTCTCATTATACTGAATAAGTCTCACGAGATCTGATGAAAGGGAGTTTCCCTGCACAAGCTGTCTCTTGTCTGCCACCATATAAGATGCGCCTTTTGCCTCCCACCATTATTGTGATGCATCTCCAGCCATGTGGGGCTGTGAGTCCATTAAATCACTTTTTCTTTATGAATTACCCAGTCTTGTCTATGTCATTATCAGCAGCATGGAAACAGACTAATACAATTATGTAAAAAGTTAAACTGAAATAATACTTGATATAATTTCAACAATGTCAGACTAGATAATTTGGATAACTTTTTAAGCTGAATAAAATACTAATAAAAAGCTTTTTTTTAAGCTGCATAAAGTTGACATGATGAGAAGTAACAGACTGACATTTAGGAAACACAAGATACCATAGAGGTAAGTTTATTTCTTAAAGACAATTTTGTCCTGAGAGCTTTTTCTGACCATGAAATTAGAGACTTCCCAACAGACCTGTGGTGTTGTACAGGTGCTCAGGAGACATACAAAAAGTGGTTTCCTTTCAGCAGTGTCATTTGTGGTAATGTCAAACTGGAAACAAACAAGCTAGCCACTCAGAATAGACTAGAGGTATAAGTTGGAGTGAACAAGAAAATACATAAAGCAACGGAAATGAATAACTACCGCTCCAGCAGCAACATGTTGCTTATAAGCATAATGTTGACAAAAGAAAGACACAAATGAGTGAATATTCTAGACTCTATTTATATATACATTTCAAGAGCAAGGACATAGTTAAATGGTGATAGAATCAAAACTAAAAGCAAATTAAGTGATTAACATAAATGTGTAGATTATGTTTATTTGCCAGTGAATGGAAGGAATGTAGTTTCCATGGGACATATAGGAAATGAGGGTACTGGCATGTTCAATTTCTACACTGAGAAGCAGGCTGCATGGCAGTCAATTTATTATTACTCATTGTACTGACATGTCTGTTTTGTGAACTTTTCAGTATGAAAAAATGCATTTCACAAAAAATATTTTAAATGGCTTAAAATATTAAAAAGCATTTGATGTGTCCTGTGACTAGTAATAGCCTATATTCAAATGCTTCTCCTCATTTTGTCTAATTGGACACTACTAACACAGTGGAAGGAGTTAGGGAACAGAAGGATGTCTTCTAAAGACATTTCATGGGTTTATTCCATTCATGCCATGCATCAGTTGGGGGTGGATTGTTGGAGAACAGGGACTCATATTTATGCACACTTTGGAGAAGCCAAGTTTTAAGCACTTATTCAGGTTTTGTTAGATGAGTAAAGAACAATGAACACCACTATCACTACTAAAATTAGAACTAGTAATAGTCTGGCTACCACCATTCATTTATAGTTTTCTTTGTGTTGGTGCTAAGCTTGAAGGAGCATGATAATTTAAAATACTACTCAATATGGTAACTTTTTGTCCTACAGTTCTAGTTCTTTACATATTCCACTGTTAATTCTTTCCACTGGCCAAATATTTAGAACCTTGGCATCTATTATTCAATAGGTAGTCAAAACCTAGAGAAAATGCAAAAAGAACTAAAGAAAAGTTAATTTTTATGAGTTTTTGAAGGCCTAGGTCTTGAGGAAACGTTTTGATTATATCCTATACAACCTAGTTTGCTGCTATTCTTATTTGCTTTTCTGTCATAGAACAGCTGATTAAAAAATTGTGGCCTAGAGAAAACAGTACAAAAACAAATATATACATATGGATAGCAAATCTATAGTGAATATAGGTGAAATATATCTACAAATATAAAGTGAAAACATTTATTATTTCTAGGAGTTAGGAGATCTGTTCTACAATTTCCATCTGATTTCCTGGAAGATATCCACACCCCACTCCACCCCCAACAGACACACACAAAAGTTCTTTTCGCAATTATGGCAAACAGAGACAAAAAAGAAATGAAAAAATATACCCAGGTAGCATAAGACAAAGAAGGAAGATATAAGGGAGGGTAGAAAGGAAGTGAGAAAAGGTGAGAAGTGATAAAAATAAAAAGTCTGAATGAGGAGCTTTTTCAGCAATTTTCTCACTGAACAAATGACAGAGATCTGATGGAGATAAAATACATAAGCAGAATCTAATATGTAGGTCAGCTGTGACCTAAGAATCAATGGTGATGAGGTATACATTAAGCATTAACAGCAGTGTGAACTAACACTAAAGTCATGCCACCCATCCTGAACAAAACAAAGTTTAATTGGTACTCTGGTAATAAGAGTGGAAATAATTAAAAATCAGGTGGGAATAGGTTGAAATATAGAGATTCGCTTTATATAAAACATAAATGTCTCTTCCTAAGCCAGAGATTTGGATTAAAACCAGGGTATTAGGATTTTCACCATGTGAATGCACAGACACACACACACACACACACACACACACACAGACGCACAGATGTGTGCATTTGTATAATACACCAAATAACATTTAAAATGACAGCATTATGTGAGTATTATAATTGGTTTAAAATATAGGTTCAAAGAGTCCAAGTAAATCATCAAGAGTCAAAGTACTATTAAAACTCAAAGCTCCAATTCCAAATATACATATTTAAATCTAAAGTCTATATTCCTAACCAATATGTTTTATTACCTCCATTGAAAATATTTTCGTACCATACTTCAACTGCTTTGTGGATTTAAGGAGGATGGTCTTAAAGTAATGTATATAATTAAAAGTATGGCAATAATCTTTTCAGTTTAGTTTTGCAAGATAGTTCTTCAGGATTTATAGATGGTATATCGCACTATGTAAGAGAAATTATATTGACAACTACATAAATAAAAGCCTGCGGCTCATATAATAATCTAGGTCATATTCTGGATTCATTAATTGAGATTACTTGTGGGAAACAGCATTGATACGTTCTATGTTAGTGTTTAAAGATTAAGTCCACTGTGTGTTAAAATCAGGTATATTCACTTTGTCACTTAAATGCAAGTTGTTAATTATGTGATGATTTTAAATTATGGGTTTTTTTCTCTATAAAGGAGTTTTTTTCCTTTGATTGTTTCACATATGTAGTGATATAAATATAAAAATCAAACAAAAATGTAGAAGGCTTTTCTCCTTTCTATAATAATAGAAAACTGCATGGAGTTATCAGGGTGAGTTAAGGAAAGGCAGCTAAGCAATTAAGAGCAGGTCTAAGGGAGTGTGACCAACTGGCTCACACAGTATATTCGATTACGCATTTTGCTTCATTTATTTGCTTCATACTGGCACATTTTGGAGATCCTTGGACTCCTTGGTTCAGCAATTTTCTCACTGAACAAAATGACAGAGAACTGATGGAGATAAAATACATAAGCAGAATCTAATATGGAGTCTGCTGTGACCTGAGAAGCAACTGTGATGGGGTACACATTAAGCATTAACACCAGTGTGAACTAACACTCTAAAGTCTCATTCTAAGAGACCCAAGAGTAGAGGATTTAATAGTGGCAGTATCTCTGCAGCTCTTTTAATGGTAACCTAGACTTGCGCCTCAGCCATAACTGCCCTGAGCCTACAGAAGCTGAGAAACTCCTTCAAAGATGTATTCTCTATATTCTCCTTCTTAGTCCAAGAAAGCTTGTTAACACAATCTATAATTGTCAGAATTCCCAGGCAGGAAGAAAAATGAATGACGGAGAATTAACCCACTTCCTTTACCATATACCAAATGTAACTCATAGATCCAAATGTAACATCTAAACCTATAAGAATTCTAGAAATAAACAGAGGTGTAAATTGTTGTGACCTTGAAATTGGGAGTAGTTTTATAGATATGCCATAAAATCCCAAATAATAAATGAAGCAAAATGGGTAATCAGATATCATCAAAATTTAAACCTTTTGTGTATCAAATGACTCCATAAAGAAAATGAAATGTCAACTTACAAGATGAGAAAAGTGCTTAAAAATCATACTTATGATTAGTATAAAAAAGCTTATAAATAATTTTTACAACTTAATAATAGGAAGACAACCTGATTATGATTGGGCAAATAATTTAAATAGACATTTCTCCAAATAAGATATACAAATCACCTATAATTCCATGAAAAAAATGTTACATAT